>OX421326.1:0-2400000 GCA_949125395.1 Diaphora mendica | reverse complement strand
GTGAAGTGATATTAATTAAAACTAACTTTGTGCTTTGCCTATCCTACGAGTACCTATATAGGCTTCTATGGTGATAAGGCACACTAGACACAAAATAGAAAAGAATAAAGTATCACTTGCTCTCGAGAAACCAAACCGCAAATGCACAGACCGAACGATTTAGATAGGTAAATTAGTAAGATGGAACGGGCTCACTTTTTAAGTAGATAGGTAGGACTCCTTTTATCCTCTCGTAGGCTGGAGTAGCCGCGGGTAAGTTCTTCTGCCCGGTTAATGTCGGATTTCGCTTGATCGGAGTTCCGTAGTCTCAGCAACGTTCCCAGAACAGTTTGGCGAAGGTATGATTGTTCGACCCAGGTAAGTAGGTGCCCAGTATACGCCGATACGATATTAAAATAATCAGCACGGCCTTCCGTTGGTACTGGTAAGATTTTCGACCGGTGTCGACAACGTTCTTCTAGTGTCCTTGACACAGGAATATGCCGAGTAGATATTTGCTTCGATCCGATGATTGAGGTCCTGTCACGGTCGCCAATTTTGTTTACGATAAATTAAACAAATATTTAGTTTGTTTTAAGATATACTTCAAATAATACGGAAATGTACATATGTTTTATAACGACGAGTAGTTAACGAAGGAATGATGGCGGGTAAAACTATTGAGTGAATGAATAAATTGAATGGGGAATGAATCACAGGATCATTCGATGAATGTGTCGTAGACAATACAATTATAGCTTATTAAAATTTAAATACCAACTCAAAAGCATAATGTATGGATAAAATCAGTAGGTATTTCAATATTTTTTTAACGATTGAAATAATTCTATGAAAATTCTTCGTAAAGCAGAAACCTGTTATTACTTTTTATTGCAAACAGTAGTTGACAAGATCTTATTATTTATTACTAACTGGCCCGGCGAACTTCGTACCGCCTTATTTATATATCTGTCTTAGCTTCCCACAGGCAGTGTACAGTCGCGGACAAAAAAAGACTTTTCCCGTTATCTTTTATTTTTTTCTTTCTCGCAAAAAAGAATTAATGAAATCGGACTATGTGTTATTGAATTACAACTAAGTACATATTTTGACTTTCATCCCCTCACTCCAGGAAACCGTGCTGAATTTTGGGATAAAAAGTATCCTATATCCTACCTCGTAGTATGAACTCAAATCATGCCAAGCGCGACCAAGGTACAAACAGACAGACAAAAATGAAAAAAAAATACAGTTTTGGCTTCAGTATCGATTATAGAGAATCCTCCAAAAAAAAATTCAAAATATCTTTAATAAATAAATATTTCGGACATCTAACACACAACGCCATCTAGTCTCAAGCTAAGCACAGCTTGTGTTAAGGGTAGTAGACAACTGATACAAATACATATATACTTCTTTTTTTTTGTAAATACATACATATTATACATAGAAAACACCCAAACTCCGAAACAAATATTTGTAGATCATACAAACATTTGGTCCAACCCGGGAATCGAACCCGAGACCTCATGATCAACATTCGCACACGTCAACCGCGAGACCAACGAGGCCGATCCAAGACCAATGTACAGAATTGGACCAGTTACATTTTTATTATAAGTAAGTATAGATTGAGAATGTATTTCACAGTAAAACCTTATTGGAGTGCGTCGTTCGCTATAAATAATATCATCTTCCTAGGCTTTATTATTCCCAAGATTATGTGGGGTTGGCTACTAGTTCATCCGATTTTACCTGTGTATCATTTTTTCAACTGAGCGACTGACATCGGGCCTCCGCAACCCTGAGGGTGAACTGAATTTCAAGATTGAACTAGTTGTCATGCCAATAACGATTGCCATAGATGTTCATGACAACCGGGACGGACGGCTTCAAGTGCTCTCCGAGGCACGGACGGAAACACCGTCATCTTCCATACTTCAGGCTGCTAATAAGAATTTCTTATAAAAAACCCAACAGCAGTCCGACCTGGGAATAGAACTTTTTGATCTGCAGTCGCTTACGCTAACCACTAGACCAACGAGGCAGTCTTAATCAACATTTTAATCTGTTTAGTGTAAGCACCTATTTGTATTTATTACTAGTGGTTGCTCGCGGCTCCGCCCGCGTATATGTCAGTTATCGCCGTAAATAGTAGCCTATGTGTTATTCTGATGTATAAGCTATATTACTGTAAAGTTTCATCCAAATCCGTTGAGTAGTTTTTGCGTGAAAGAGTAACAAACATCGATCCATCCATCCATACTTACAAACTTTCGCGTTTATAATATTAGTATAGATATAGATATGCTTTATAAATTTTAACATGATTTTTTTGACTTGCGATCTGTGGAAGTGAGGGGCAAAAGCATGAAGGAAGAAACCGGAAAAGCGCGTGCTATTTAATTTTACCAATGAACGTGCGTTGTTCATAATAATATTTTAGATGTCTGAGACAATAAGCCATCTAGTCCCAAACTAAGCAGAGTTTCTACTTTGGGATCTTGAAACAAATATTTGCAGATAATGCAGACATTTTGTTTGACTCAAGAATCGAACCCGAGACCTCAAGCACAGCAGTCGTAACGTTACTGCTGCGACCACTGAGGCAGTCAATTTGTAGTTGTAGTTTGTTGTCAAACGGTAAGTAAGATCTCAGATAAAATTTTAGAAACATTATGTAAATAGTATATAGCTGTCTCATCTCTTTTATTAAACACCTGTTGATTAACAAGTAATATTTATACAAAAAAAAAAACCGACTTCAAGAACGACCAAATTGAAATGGGACCACACAGAAAGCACCAGCTTTCAAATAAAAAAAAAATTAACAAATGCACTAGTCGCCCCTATGAATTTTGAAGATTTCCCTCGATTTCTCTTGGATGCCATCATCAGATCTTAGTGTCCTTATCATGATATCTCTTTTCCATTAAAAAAAGAATCATCAAAATCGAGTTATAAACGACGAAGTTATAAGCGAACACACATAAAATATATATCCATATCTATACTAATATTATAAACGCGAAAGTTTGTAAGTATGGATGGATGGATGGATGTTTGTTACTCTTTCACGCAAAAGCTACAGAATGGATTTGGATGAAACTTTACAGTAATATAGCTTATACATCAGAATAACACACAGGCTACTATTTGCCGCGATAACCGACATATACGCGGGCGGAGCCGTGGGCAACAACTAGTATATATATACGGTCGAATTGAGAACCTCCTCCTGTTACGGTTAAAAAGTAATAAAGCACATTTTCAACACAACAACACATTTACAGAATATTAAAGTAGTATTTAAACATTAAATAAGTATTTACTATTCAGTGTTGACATTCATAAATCAAAACTTAGCTGAAGAGCAAAAGCGCTTTACAAAACGTATAAAAGAATTAAAAGCAGAATATAGTTTTCAAAAGGTACTGTACTGAATGCCCAGCATACTACACTTTATTAACTGTCATTCATAAACGTATAATTATGCTCTGCCTTTGAACTGTGCAATTCAAACTACGGGTTATATGAATTTAAGTTTTACATACACAGTGCACTTTATGTAATGATGTTTGTGAAACAACGGTTTATTCCCGTCAGTTACAATCATGTCCGACATACGCTCTCGAACTAAACGGTCCGGCCCTTCCATCCTGTGCCGACCAATTAAAACCTGGAACTCACTACCAGAGCACGTGTTTCCCTCCCACTATGATCCCGGGTCCTTTAGGCGGAGCGTGAAAAAACATGTCACTTGGCCGCGCGTAGTAGCAACATTACTCACATTCGCAATGAGGATGGCGTCCACCACCCTTCCATTCTGCTGAAGCTTTCGAGTTCTGATGCTCAAAGTAGAGTCATTTTGGCAGCTCTTTATATAAAATAAACTAAAGAAAGTTTGCCAATATTACAACTTGGAACAAGCTTTTAAATTTGTTTCACTTGTATGTTTGTTTGTAATCGAATTCCTAGATCTCAATTTGACCTACTTTTAACGGTCAGATTTCATTGAAACTTTATAAAATTATTAAGAACCGATCACAATACTATCAATCGATATGATTATTTTATTACGACTTATCATTAAACCGTGTTTTTTAAACCGTATTTACATTAATAAACATTTTGTAGGTAACCCTCAAAATCTGTAATTGTAAATATTAACACAGGAGTATGTGTTCTGTGATTAACACAATCTAGGCTCTGTTAGGACGAAGCATGTTTTCAAAATCTACACAAGTTTAATTAAAATTATTCTGCATTAATCTTACTAAAAATATGGCTTTAACAGCTAGTAATTTTTGAGCTATAACGAGAACTGTTACGTATTATGTAAGCACTGTATCTTTAGTGTGACACTTTAACTATTGGTGCTGACTCACACGTGTCATTCAAAATCTTGCCACTAAGTAAGATGGCTGTAAATGGTCATGTAACATGTCTATTTGACAATAGAATTCTGTATATGCGTATCAATATTGTGACTGATTTAGTAAAATAATACATTTTAAATATGTGTTTTTGTATTAAACTAGCTGAGTCCCGCGGCGTTACCCGCGGTTATTGTCGTACTGCGGAAGACGCCACGGGGAGAAGCTGGTCTAAAAAAAGTAGCCTAAGTTACTCCTTATATCATCAGCTACCTATCAGTGAAAGTCCCGTCAAAATTGATCCAGCCGTTCCAGAGATTAGCCGGAACAAACAGACAGACAGACAGACATACCGACAGATAGACAAAAATTTAAAAAAATGTTATTTCGGTATATGTACCGTGTATACATACATATGCATTTCGTAAAAAGCGGTTAATTTAATATTACAAACAAACAGACACTTAAATTTTATTTATTTGTATAGATGTATAGATAAATACCATATATATAAATATGCATTTAGTAAAAAGCGGTTCTTAATATTACAAACAGACACTCCAATTTTATTTATTTGTACAGACTAGCTTCCGGCCGCGTGTATGTCGGTTATCGCAGTAAATACTAGCCTATGTTCTTCCTAAAAAATCAAAGTATCTACGTGTCAAGTTTCTTTAAAATAGGTGCAACGGTTTAGCCGTGAAAGCATAACAGACACAGACAGAGTTACTTTTGAATTTATGTGTTCCATATGTGAAAAATCGTAGAAGACCCATTCTTCGGCACACACGACTTCTCAAAAAACCGATGTTTAGCAACATTTGGACCTAGTGAGTCATGAGTGAGATTATTAAAGCTCCAATCACCTCTACCCTTCCCGTGCATATATACATATCCACATAAATATCACTCACGGCCCTATAATGCCAAATTAGGCAAAACCTTCTGCCATGGGAGAGCCACGCTTCGGCATGAATGGGCCGGCTCGACCGGAGTGATACCACGGCCTCACAGAAAACCGGTGTGAAACAGCGCTTGCGCTGTGTTTCACCGAGTGCGTGAGGATACCGGAGGCCCATACCCCAACCCCTCCGAACGCCGCCCAGCCGAGTTGGATTCGATGATTTACCTCCTTCTCGAAATTGGCCCTGCCTAGCTGGATAGTCTGTCCTAGGTATGTATAATAGTCAACAACTTCGAGTGTAGAGTCTCCAATTTTCACTGGAATGGGTGCGACATGGACATTCGACATAATTTTCGTCTTGTCCCTATTCATTTTTAGACCCACTCGCTTAGAGAAACTACTGAGACCATCGAGCATTGTGCTAAGATTTTCCATGGTTTCAGCCATGACCACTATATCGTCAACAAATCGAATGTGGGTGATATACTCGCCATTTATGTTGATGCCAAGTCCGTTCCAGTCAAGAAGCCTAATACGTCCTCCAGTGCTGCGGTAAACAGTTTTGGAGATATTATGTCTCCCTGCCTCACTCCTCGCTGCAGTTTTATAGGCTTCGAGTACTGATCCTGTAGGCGGACCGACATAGTAGCGTTGTCGTACAAACACTTCAACACTTCGATGTGCCGGTAGTCGATTTGGCACCGCTGTAGAGACTGGAGCACAGCCCATGTTTCAATCGAATCAAAAGCTTTTTCATAATCTACAAACGCCAAGCATAGTGGGAGGTTATACTCTTCGAACTTTTGTAAAACCTGCCGCAGCGTAAATATGTGCTCTATGGTACTAAAGCCTTTTCGGAAACCGGCTTGTTCGGGAGGCTGGAAGTCGTCAAATTTGCGTTCGAGACGATTCGTAATAACTCTCGAGAACAGCTTATACACATGACTCAGAAGGGAGATGGGTCTATAATTCTTCAGCAGGGTGTCACCCTTTTTAAAGAAAAGCACCACTACACTCCCGAACCATGCATCAGGCGGTTTCCCACCCAATAGGACGAAATTATATATCCTTTGAAGGACTTTTAAGACTGGTTTACCACCCACCTTCAAAAGCTCAGCTGTAATCCCGTCCTCACCTGGTGCCTTGTTATTCTTGAGCTGTTTGAGAGCCATACTAATCTCGTACAAGCTAACGTCCGGAATATCTTCGGTGTAATGTCGGGTTAACTTAGCCCTTGGATTTTTAGGCAGGTCAGTGACAGGGTCTAGTGTTGCCGTGTATAACAGTCCGTAGAACTTCTCGATTTCACTCAAAAGCTCGGTTTTCGACGTTAACAGTCTGCCATCCTCGGTCTTCAATTTTGTCAACTGGCTCTGCCCAATAGACAAAACTCTTGCGAACACTTTTGTACCTTTGTTTCGCTCTATAGCCCCTTTGACATACATGGTGTTAAATTGGCGTAGATCCTATTTCTGACATTTTGAGATCTGGTCTATTGAGCAGACGAAAATTGGACGCTTCTTCTGGCGACTGCAGAGTCATTTTGCGCCTTTCTTCCATTAGCTTTAGAGTGTCATCAGAGAATCTCTTGGTTCTAATGATCTGGCGGGTCTTGAATAGTTGAGACCCGACCGTATGGACAGTTTCCACTAAATGGTCACTGTGTTCGTTGGTATCGACGCAGTTTTCAAGGCATGCAAAGCGGTTTTGAAGTTCGAGCTGGAAGCTCTCGGGGTTTTGGATGTGCGCGGAGGATGGTCGGAGCGTGGACCTCATCAGTCGCGACCTTTCGAGCTTGGTGTTGATATTCGATGTGCCTCTAAGTAGTCGATGATCGCTGCCAGTTTTTACCATGTTGATCACCGATTGAATACCTGCCTTTTCGTCGACATGATGAAGTCAATCTCATTATTAATTTTGCCATCGGGGCTTATCCGGGTCCACTTCCTGTGCTCTCTTTTTCGGAAGAAGGAGTTCATCATGTAGAGTCCCTCCTTCTCCATGAAGTCCGCCAATAGCTGGCCCCGATGGTTCCGTCGACCAACTACAAATGGCCCCATACGCAGCTCTTCACCGCTTCGTTTACCCAACCTTCCGTTAAAATCTCCCATGACAACGGTGTAGTGAGTATTAGACATATGCATGGCTCTACTAATGTCCTCATACACAGTCTCCACCTCATCATCAGGGTGTGTAGTGGTCGGAGCGTATACCTGTATCACCTTCAGCGAGTATCTTTTAGTTACTCTGAGTATAAGGTACGCAACCCTTGGTGACACACTCCCGATTTTGATCACGTTATTCACGAGGGACTTGTGTACCAGGAACCCGACGCCACCTTGAGACAGATGATCGCCCTCCCGGAAATAGAGCAAGTTACCAGATTGTAGTATTATCGAGTCCTCTCCCTTTCTACTGACTTCAGATAAACCCAATATGTCCCAGTGTAACCCGCTCAATTCTTCCTCCAATTCAATAACTTTCTCGTCGGTCCGCAATGTACGCGTGTTGTAAGTTGCCAGGTCCAGTCGTCGATTATGGTAGCCAGATTGTACCCGGAGATTCTTCGTACCCCCTGCCCCGCCATTTCCTTGGCCGCTACCGTAGCCAGGAACAGCGGGGCCGCCGGGGACTAGGGGCCGTTTCTTTGTTGTGCTTGCCATAAGGGGGGATTTGCCGTAATCGCCACGCTTGGCATGCGGGTTGGCGATCGCAGTGAGGTGATATTGTACACAGTAGGATGCTGCTGCCCATCCTCTGGTATGTTATCCCTTAGTCGACTTTTACGACACCCACGGGAAGAAATGGAGTGGAGCTATTCTTAGCCGGCAACGCACGGACATGGTTATGTATGTTTATCTCATTTTTTACAATTTTTGTCTGTCTGTCTATCGGTCTGTCAGTCTGTTTGTTTCGACTAATCTCTGGAACGGTTACACCAATTTTGACGGGACTTTCACTGATTGGTAGTATAGTATATTAGTAGGTAGCTGATGATATAAGGAGTAACTTAGGCTACTTTTTTTTCCCTAGCTTCGCCCCGCGGCGTTACCAGCGGTACGACAATGACCACGGGTAACACCGCGGGGTTCAGCTATTTTAAAATATAAAAAAAAAGAGTATTTAGTATTCTTAGTAGAGACCTAAAACGAATTGTATAGAAATTTTAAAATTGGTACATCTGAGTTGACTTACCCATAATCGTTGGTAAAGCGAGGTGCGACTTTTTTGTGTAAGTGTTTTTATATTTTATTTATTACCCTAGTGTCATATTGTACAGGATGTTCCGAAAACTGTTTGACACACGCGCATACATAATATGTTGAAAACTTATTTCAGCTACAATAAAAAAAAACTATTAGTTGTGAGTTTAAAATC
This sequence comes from Diaphora mendica, assembly GCA_949125395.1. NCBI lineage: Eukaryota > Metazoa > Arthropoda > Insecta > Lepidoptera > Erebidae > Diaphora > Diaphora mendica. Next base: position 2,391,363 of record OX421326.1, on the reverse strand, counting down.
TATATATATAAAGAGGAAGGTGACTGACTGACTGACTGACTCACTGACTGACTGACATACCCAGAGATCAACGCACAGCCCAAACCACTGAAGCTTGAATCCTGAAATATCGCATGTAGGTTCTTTATATAACGTAAGTGAGCACTAAGAAAGGATTTTTTGAAATTCCATCCCTAAGGGGGGAAATCAGAGGATGAAAGTCTGCGTGAGCGAAGCTAGCTAGAAAAGCTAGTTTGATATAATTTTTAAATTACGAAGGACGTATGGGTAGTAATGGGTACTCTCATCTACGCACTGGTAGGCAGAGACGTCCCACATTTTGTGGATAACTTAATACGAGAACTCTGAATACAAAAGTAGTTACATTGAAAGTAAATTGAAAAGACCTAAAACAATAATATAAAAGAAAAATATTAATATAAATAGGAATTAGACCTTTATCAACAACTCAAAAAGCTGCCTATTGCCGTGACGTCCGAGCCCTTTAATTACTCTCCGACTTATCGATCAAAAGCATTTTAATGCTCTAATAGCTCGCTTTTTGATAGAAATCCCGAGATTAAAAGTAAATGAGAATTTATCGCTGGCACCGAGTGAATCGTGACAAATTAGAATTCAAATTGAAAATGTTCAAAAAACAGAATTAAAAATATGATCAAAGAATTGAATAAAACTCTTTCATTAACTTCAAACACCCTGTGCTTAGACTAAAACGCTAGAACGCTATTACCGCTAAGGTTGGCGCTTTTTTCTTTCATGTTGGCACAATATTCCGGCTCGGAGCTCTGTGGGGAATTAATTATGACTTATTTTGTAATGCTGTATTACTGTAAGCGCTGAATTATTGCTATAGTTAGCTAAATGCACTTGTATTATCGCTTTATTTCCTACGTATTATTATTAAATAACTAGACAATATAGGAAATCAACAAACGTTATTTTCACTTCGAATTTTCATTTCGATTCGAAATGTAATAAAAATTTGTACAATAAACTTCTGTCAGTTCGTGAACCTCTAATCTACTAAGATTACCTATAATAATTTATTTCTGATTTTGACATGACGATAATTTATAATTTGATACCAATTCACCTTCAATTCTAGCAGTTGTGGACATTTCTTTGTACCTACTACTTTTTCACCAAACTATGATAGTTGTGACTCAAATTATTATTATCGTTTTTTTATTTATTGATAGAGTGTTCTTTACACTTTACAATTTTAAGAAGATTGTCTGAACTTTAAAAGAGACGATGATCCTTGAGTTTGCTTCGTCCTGCCTTTTCAGGGCTAGTCGAGTTACAAAAGTCCGAACTCATTTGCTCAAAAAAAGTTTAACTTGTAAAAGTGTTCATGTAACCTAATTGCAGAATAAATGATTTCATTTTTTTCTTTTTAATGTACTAGGCGGGCAAACGAGCGGACGTATTGCCTGATGGTAAGCGATTACCGCCGCCCATGGACACTTGTAACACCAGAGACGTCACAAGTGCGTTGCCGGCCTTCGGGGGATGGGGAGGGGGATGAGGAGGGGGATGAGGAGGAGGATGAGGAGGGTGACGAGGGGGGGATGAGGAGGGGGATGAGGAGGGGTATGGGGAGGGGTATGTGGAGGGTATGGGGAGGGGTATGGGGAATGGTTTGCGTATGGACCTCCGGTATCCTCACTCACTCGGTGAAACACAGCGCAAGCGCTATTTCACACTGGTTTTCTGTGAGGCCGTGGTATCACTCCGGTCATGCCGAAGCGTGGCTCTCCGACGCACGATTCATGAAATCCCATAGGATTATCATAAAACGCTGTAACACCGGGTGAAAATAAACACAAATACTTAAAAATCTTAAGTTTCTACATAATCATATTCTGAAATAAGTATGTTTTCATCTTAAACCATTTCCTACTCATTTATTTTCACAGTAACACTGAAAAAATAAACACATTCCATGAAATGTAAGTGGTCCATTACATTTTCTTAAAAACGTTAAACTTAAGTGTTAATTAAGAAAGCTTGCCGAGGAAGGATTCTATTCAGTAAAAGGCGTTAGTTTGCAAATTGAGGAAACGTCATCTCCGCCTGAATGAATACAACCGTCTGACAAGGTTTTATTGAAATTGGTGGTACTGGTATAAATAAAATATTTACCAATTATAAATCTGAATAACACTAAGCGCAACTTATTAACTACGCTTGATTTGAGTAACACATATTATTATGTAGGTTTCTGTCTTCTAGAACATAAATAGACAGGGTTAATAGAGTCTTTTCATTTTGAGGTGGAGAAATTTATATATATTTACATTGTGTATATATTTATGTATATTGTAATACCCTATGTTTATTTTATCTCCTGTCGAATTGGTTGCTGTAAGAGATTGCTTTTAACAGAAATGCCGCTTATTCTACGTAATTATAATTATCTATCTGCAATATTCAACACATCAATAATGCATATTCTGTTCTATCGCAACGGTGATGGTAAATGGTGGAGGGAATTACAGGAAGTGTTTCATTATACATTGAACTTAGACTGTCATTTTTATTTAAGTATAAGTGTATCAAAATCCTATCTATCGGGTTGATTATGCATATCGAAATCCTTTCTAAAAAGAATACTTAATATCAATTGAAATTTTTTTGGAAGGAATTACAATTGGAAAGGGTCTACGAGGTGCAACAATAGAACTTTCTGTAAGATAATTAAAGCAGATGAAGAGGAAATTAACCCGATATCATTGGAAGTGGCAGTCGGATGCTTTTTTCCATTTAGCATTTCTCCATTATGGATGCCTGAATTTTTATGTTCCCGACGTGGAATACGTTTTGCATAGTTTTTAAATCATTTTATGTTTTTACACTGAATTGTTTTTAAACGACCTTTTTGATTTTATTTTTGAATATTTGTGGTTTATTACGTTAGTTTAGGATATTGTTATTATCATGTCCTTGTGGCTCTTGGCAGTGGTAGGAATCTGAGGGTCAATGAGGTTATTAAAAGGGCTTTGGCATTCAATCATATACAATTATTACTTACGTCTTTGCTAGATCTAATTTCGACTAGGTAACACTCGCGGCTGCCATAGACAGAATTATAATTCGTTATATTTATCACTAAACCATACTCATATTTTAAAGAAAGTAACTCTGTCTGCCTGTCTGTCTTTTACGCGATAATCGCTGCACCGATTTTAATGAAATTTGGCATTCAAATACGTTGATTGTTGAGAAAGGATACAGGTTACTCTTTACCGCGATAACAGAATAGAGCCGCGGTCAAAAGCTAGTATATGTTTAATAATTACGTATACTCGTAGTATGCTGCTTGATATTTGATAAATCTAAAAAGATTTCAAGTAAATAAATTGAAGTACTGATCTAAAACCAATGAAAGAAACAAAAATGAAATAAAAACCAAATAAATTTTCTATAAACATTTAAGTTTTCTTTATACAATATACCTAAGAAAATAATTAAATGAATTCAAGACCCAGTCTCTTAACCAACGATGCGTTTAATTTTCTTTTCTCTTTTCTTTATATTTGGTAAGCTAAAGAAATTCATATAAACAAGAATATTTTCAGAGACAAGCTTATTCAATATTCATTTGAAAAGAACCACTCTCACAGATAAATATAGGGCTCTTGTAAATAAGTTGGGTTTAATGCGATGTTGGACCCAGTGATGTTCATACTGTTCACTCGAAACATACTTTTTTGTCGAGTGTTGTCGAGTATGTACTGTTTATTTAAATATTTTTCGGATTCTTGAAGTATGGGTTCTTTGGTATTCTCAAATGCTAGTCAAAAGATCATTTTTATTTAAAGAACTAGCTGAGTGCCGCGGTTTTACTCGCGATTGTTGTCTTGCTTTAACAACAACCACGGGTTATATCGTGGGGCAAAGCTAGTCTACAAATATATCCTAAGTAACTCCTTATATCATCAACTACCTGCCAGTGAGAGTCCTGTCAAAATCGTTCCAGAGATTAGCCGAAACAATCAGACAGACAGACAACAAATTTTAAAACTGATTTATTGATGTAAGTACCGTATATACTTTCATACGTATCTAATGAAAAACTGCTGATTTGAAATAACGAACAGGCACTTCAGTTTTATTTATTTGATTGCATAGATGTATATATTAGATGAGATATATAGATTTTGTATTGTCGTATATATGTAAAATTTACACTAGTTCCTTTTTTTTTCGATTTAGAGGGGGAGGGGTCAAAGAGGTCACCTAATAATGAGTAATCGACAACTCATAATGTCTCACTGCTGGGCTCGGGTCTTCTCTTAGGAGAGGGTTAAGGCCATACGTCCCCACGTTGGCCAAGTGCGGGTTGGGGAAGCAAACCCTAAATTAAATTGGGATGAAATTGATGATGATGATTAAAGTTAAACAGAATCAACTATTTGCTGACATATCATAGTCTTTCATATTGTCTGCTACTGTACAATAATAATAGGTCTTTACCTATGAAATTGCCGTTTTGTATGCAATAAGTGAAAGTACTTATTTTTTCAAACTTTTTTATTTCTGTAATCGACGCATCTTTGCCAACGCATTGGCAGTTTATTGATGCCCTTCTTGTAAAAATCAGCTGGACGGGAGGCAACAAACTCTTCAAAGGCATTTTGTACTGCATCTCGGGAATTGAATTTTTTCCCACTAAAAAGTTGTCTAAATTTTGGAAAAAGTAATAGTCGGTAGGTGCAAGGTCTGGTGAGTATGGCGGATGAGGGAGAGCTTCCAACCCCAGCTCTTGCAGCTGCTTCACGACAACGCGCGACCCCATACTGCGCAACAGAGAGGCTCCAAGCTGCAAGAGCTGGGGTTGGAAGCTCTCCCTCGGCAATAAACGGCAATTTCATAGGTAAAGACCTAATATTTAATTTGTTAATTAAATACATTTAGTTGAGTCTCTTTATTGGCTGAAAATAAAAAGGATTCCCAAGTCAGTTGCGAACCAGAAAAAGATAAAATTTCCACAAGTTGCATCAATTACTCCGTCCAACAATGTAAATAGGAAGAAAATGTGTTTGTATACGAGGTAATCTATTAGTGAGTCAATGTTTATGCTGCAGGAATGTCTACAAGTGGAGGAAATATTGAATCTCATTACTAAAGTTTCCATATGAAAATAGCATACGGTTTGTTTAGCAGCTGCATGATATGTGTACAGTTATAATGTAGGTCGTTTTTCGTTATATTATTTACTTTGAAAATGCCCAAAATACTCAGTTACTTTTCTTTAAAACATGATACAGATGATGAACAAAAGTTTTCATCGTTTTCTAAATAATGTTAACATCAAAAATAGTGATGAAATTGAAATTAAAACAAATCTTTGTGCGATAAAAATGTGTTTTCTTATTATAACACATTATACTTTATTATACTTAAACAATTTGTGGCAAGACATACAATATAAATGAAAAGAAAACAAATGTAGAAAAATATGAGTTTCAAGGAATTTCGAGGTATACACAAAATAAATAGTAGATATTATTCTGGGGAATAGACGGACAGGTAACCATAAAAATAATTTTAGAGTATTGACTACGGTGATTATCACACCTCTAAATTGGTAAAAAGCATTACTTTTTCTCCACAAATTTTCATCTTACATCTGCTCCTGCAAATGTCAAAAGGGTTTCTCTAGCAGGTATATTAAACGCAAACTTTCTTCACAGTATTTGGTTCCTACTTAATTATAATATCCCTTCGGGGAAACAGGCGTGATTTCATGTTTGTATTCTTTAAGGTTCCTTCTACCTTTATTGAAAAAATCGTCAACCTGGTTCAACAGACTATCAAAAAGACAAAGATTTGCATACGATACTATATTAGTGACTGTAGGAAGTCCGTCAAACAACAATACCTACATCACTTCAGTAGTAAGTGTAGTATGACTTATCTCTTTACCTTCAACTGGTTCAATAACGACGAATAAGTAGAAAATGTTGAAGTGACTCAATGTTTACACTCGAGGGTAACGCCAGCTCTCAAGGATGAACGCTATCGTCAAATTAACATACATTATCTGTGATGTTAAAAGCCCTTGCATGTGGACAAATACACTTACTAAATTAGCTTATATCGTTGTATGGTTCTGAAAGAGTTTTGTGTAAAGTACTCGTATATTTTACAGAAGTTTTCGCAAAGACTGAGTAACTTTTACTTCAATGGCTTTTCAAATTTTAATATTCCTTTATCATATTTTAAATCCCTATGTTTAAATTTTTGGTAAACGTTGTCAAGTTTGAGGACGAGGTGAACAGGAGAATTCAGCTGGGTTGGGCAGCGTTTAGGAAACTCTGTCGGGCCTTTTCATCGCCGATACTACAATGCCTAAAGACGAAAGTCTACAATCAGTGCATCTTAACCTTGATGACCTACGGAACCAAAACGTGGACACTTACGGCACGGCTGGTCCACAAGTTTAAAGTGACTCAGTGTGCTATATAGAGGGCTATGCTCGGCGTTTCCCTAAGGAATCGTATATATCAGATTACAAACGAGGTAATCTGGCAGAGAACCAAGGTCTTCGATATAGCCCACAGGATTAGCAAGCTGAAGTGGCAGTGGATGGGCTAGCCATATTAGCCGCAGAACTGATAAACGTTGGGGTAAACGGGTTCTTGAGTGGAGACCGCGTCTTGGCAAACGTAGTGTAGGACGTCCACAGGCCAAGTGGAGTGATGATCTACGGAAGACGGCTGTTAGGAGCTGGATGCGAAAAGCCGAGGATCGAACCAAGTGGCGGGTAATTGGAGAGGCCTATGTCCAGCAGTGGACTGCGATAGATGATGATGATGTTGTCAATAACTTGAAAGATTGGAATAGGTAGGTTCTCAAGGTAGTAGAGCCACGCTGATTTCAGCACGAACGGGCCGGCTCGACCGGGGCGGTACTACCCTCGCACAGAAAATCAACGTAAAATGACAGCGTTCGTGCTGTCGTGTTTCGTTGGTGAGTGCGAGACCGGAGGCCCAATTAGTCTAGTCAACAAGTTCCATACTTGTTGACTAGACTAAAAGATGCAGCAGCATCACTAGGCCGCCATAGTGTGGGTCGCCATACTGCATTGTCTGCATTCGCAATGAGTATGGTGACCACCACTCTTGGATTCTGCTTATGTTTTCCATCAGGCAGAGTAGAGTCATTTTATACAAACATAAAAAAAAATAAAAAAAAAAAAAAAAAAAAAAAAAAAAAGGTATAAACCTTTTTAAGATAGGTCTAGAGATGGAGGTACTTATTCTGCTACGGAAGAACGCTTATATCATTTAGCTGCCGTAGTAACGAAATTTTCTACTTACTTGTTTGTAAGTCCCTGTATTTTTAGTGGTGATCTCTTAATAAGAATCATTCCAGAGAAGCTTTTATTTCTGGCTTAGTCTTGCTTTAGTTTGTCCTTCACACCGAAGACCCCGGTGATGGACAATATAACTTACATTATATACCTTACATTTATTAGATAGAGGTGAAGTTGGTAGTGTAATGTTTCTGGTTTGAAACTACAGCTATTTGTGGTAGTAAATCTATCGTCGTCTACTTCACAATGAATGCCAATCGTACCGGTCTTGGGCAGTCTGCATCCATCCGATAGCAGCCATTTCACACACACATTTTCTTCAAATTTTCGGTCAAGCGTGCCAAATGATTAGTAGGTTATTTTTTTCTTCAAGATTTTTTTTTTATCGTAGTGTCAGTTTTAGCTGGTAACTGAAACTTGAGAACAACAAAATATGTTATATTTTAGACAGAATTTTTAAATTCTTTTGACCTTCAAAACATCACTGGCTTGTCTAAAAGCCTCAAAATTCATGGCACGTCTTAATAGCCTATTTAGTGAATCACTTAAAACCCACTCCACGGATAGTTAGGCACATTCGATATGGTACACATGCATGCATTACTAACCTTCAACATTTCCTATTTCCTGCATACGTCAATTTATTTTTACATGACCTTCTGTTTTGGAGGTCACGCTACGCAAACTACATAAAGATGCAACGCCTGTCTTCCTAATTGATCCTACAAACAAGTAGTAAACTTGTTGCAGGATTGTAAAGTAAATGAGAATATATCTGAATACATTTATGTACAAACTAGCTGTTGCCCGTGGCTCCGCCCGCGTATATGTCGGTTATCGCGGCAAATAGTAGCCTATGTGTTATTATGATGTATAAGCTATATTACTGTAAAGTTTCATCCAAATCCATTCAGTAATTTTTGCGTGAAAGAGTAACAAACATCCATTATTACAAACTTTCGCGTTTATGATATTAATATAGATGTAGAAGTAGCATAGAATCATTTTCTATTTGAATTTTCAATGTATTTTATGCCTTGGAGAGTCTCACCAGGGATTCTTCATAGAATATACCTAAGCCCAATTGTTCCTTTCTCCTAAAAATTCCACAATATTTTAACGACGTGTTTTTGGAATTATCAAGTATTGTTTAAAAATTTGGAATTCTTCTTTATGATGAGATTATTAATTTGATTTCATTTGTCCAAGAGCAAGTCAGCTTCTGAATACGACAAAGTAATAATGTACTAATATTAAACTGGCAATTTTGTAAGAGAATATACTGCTTGCGATGTAAATAGACATTTAATCGATGTTAATAAACATGGAGATTGCAAGAAAACGAGCTGTCTCGCTATAAAATCTGCTTTGGATATTTTCTCAAAATACCAGTTGGCATTTTCTTGCCCCATTAGTTAAAATGAGTTTGACAAACAAAGTAAAATGCACCTACTTCTTAAGTATGTCGCTTGATTTGTGCGTTCAAGGCAACTGGCCTTTGGCTGTCAGGGCCAAACGCCTCGGTGTAATGCACTCTATTAATGATGCGAGGCAAAAACTCTCGCGATTTGGAATGATGTTTTTTAATAAAACATTTTTTTTAAGAAAGATCAGTATAGATTCGATCTTGGTTTGCAAAAGTTCTAAATTTTAGAATCCAAATCCTCCGTCATACCCTGATTCTGAGGGCGCCCCCACACTCAATATCTCTAGAGATGTAGATATCTATCGGCGGGGATAGATAGGATAGATAGATATCTCACAGACTAGCTTCAAACTAAGTAGAGCGTGAACTATGATAACAAGATCTACTTAAATACCGTAAAACGGGGTGTAAAGGGTTTCAGGGGTGACAAGGGATAAAATCAGGAATATGTTTGTTAACAATTTTGGTCACTTGCAATTCTAGCAAAAAACATTAAATTATTACAAACGTATAGTAGAATTTATGTTTTTATAAAATAGTAACACTGAAACAGTCTGACATTAGCCGCAGTTTCAAAATATATCATAGAAATGATCGTTAGAATTGGTCACAATTTTATACCCCAAATAACTTTGTAAAAAACACCAGTTTTATTGTAGTTCGTGAATTGATATTTGTTTCATATGTTTTAGTGTACTTTCATGAAGCGGTATTATTGCAAAGCAAGTGTTTTTATTTTGTATTTATTTAATTATCGTGTTTTGAAAAAACCATTACAATTTACATTGCATTTGGGGTCACTAGGGGCGGCAATATGTTTAAAAAGAACCGACGAATGGGTTGAGTCAACCCATTCGTCGGTTCTTAGGTACCTGGGTTATTAGGGACGAATGAATGGTATATAGATACGATATAGTGTTAATATTGGGACAGGATTATCACGAGTCTAGATTTCGTTTTTTTATAAATAGTTTTTGAATTTTATTTATTTATTTATTATTTTAAGTTTTTTTCAAATAAATATAATTCAAATAATACAATTAGTTGAATGAATTTTTATCTAATACCTACCTAAAAATAGTTCTACTTCTATATTTCTATCCCAAATTGCAAATGAAGTAACTTATTAGCTACCTACTGCTTAATTTTTTAACATGAAGAATTACCTATATATAGGTACCTATTGTTTTTGACAACCCTGACCAGTTTTCTCTGCCCCAACCCCATGCCCGTCCCTATTGACCCCACATTCAGTTTTAATAGGGATGGCATAGGTTTTAGCGAATATTTTAATAACTACGTAATTTTAATAATAGCATTGTATTATTAGGGTTTGCGGACATATATTTCATTTAGATAAGATTTACTTTTACTAGAGTGACATGGTAAAAACCTTGTGCAAAGTTCAATTTGAACCCTTTTCACCCCATTTTACGGTACACTTTTTACTTGTGAATCTTTAGGTACATACGTTTTAATACCTAGAAAATACCCAAATTCTGAAACAAATTATACAAACATTTAATCCCAACCGGGAATTAATCTTAATACATCAGAACTGCAGTCGCATACGCCCGTGTTACAGAGGTGGTCAGATGATGTTGAACTTAGTCGTAAATGTACAAATAGTACTATATATTTCCACGACCCAAAAAATTTAATATAATATATTAAATATTTATGTGAATAAATCGTTTCCTGCCTTTTAAAATGTCTTTTAAGTCACTATTAATACAGCTTGTACAGGTGTTAATCTAAGAATATCATCGAGTTGCTGAAAAAAAACAATTTAAAAATAAATGCAGAGCAAATTTACTCAGAGTCAGGGCCAAACGTTTCAGTGTGTTGCACTCCTGCCCTTGGAACAAGATACAAGAAAAAGCGGGCACCGCAAATAAATAATATTTTAATGCAACAATACTAGACAATTGGTTTTAATAATCATTTCTAATCGCTTTTAGTAATTATACAAGTATTGTTTTTTATTTTTGACATTATAACATGGAACTGACTAACTAGAGTACCTCTGAATATGCAAAATATTATATTGACAAATATAATATACTAGCTGACCTTGGTACCGCCATATTTATATATCTGTATCAGCTTCCCACAGGCAGTGTACAGTCGCGGACAAAAAAAACTTCTCCTGTTATCTTTTAATTTTTCTTGTACACAAACATTGTCTTAACAATATAATACGTACAGTAGAATAAAAAATAATAATAATAGGAACACATAAAATAAGAATTATTTCATTTGGTGCAGCCGATCGGAAGTTATGCGCGTGCATATATTTCGGCGATTTATTTATATATATAGATGATTAGCGACCTGGGTCGGCTTGCTCTTTGAAATCCTCGCATCTCTTTTACTATAATATGCATGTATTATACATTTAAACTTGCCTGTTGAATCACTTTGTCTATTGCTGAAAACTGCATTACAATCCGCTGAAGAGTTCAAAAGATCTAAGTTAACAGACAGCAGAAGCGAACTAATTTAATACTATGGAAAGATAAAAATAATTTGTCACTACTACAGCTAAATAGTGTAATACCTCCGTTCTACCGTAATACAGAAGCTTATTTGTCGGTACAGCAGAGAAATATGTTTTGCATTTCGATTTGAGAATGGAGGTTATCTTTTAATATATATATGTATATATATTTATGTGTCAACTTCTACTGTATATGAATGCACACATTATAAAATAATAAAAGAAGACAAAATGAAGACAATGACATTGAGGTATAAAATTAACAACTATGTATAAATCATTAATTAAATTAGAATTTATATTATAAATTAGAATTATAAAATATCTTATTGAAATATTTTAACAACTTAAAATTTTAGAATTAAAATATGTAAATTTATATGTTAAATTTATTGTCTCTACTATCTATTCCGAGTCGACTAACTTTGTAATAATACCAGACATACATATTCAAAAGTGCAAGTAAATAGAAATTTCGAGTACCTATAACTTACACCTATCTATTCCTTGCATTCAAATAAAGAGAGTGCAATGGTACTTCAGAAACAGATTCAATTTCAATTTCATCGGTTTAGCTATCAGCTTATAAGAAAATCTTCATAAGCCATTAGGCCGACGGTATATATAAACATGTACCGTCTAGAGTTCCTATAATACAGTGAAGTCCAGATGTTTGAATCGTCTTAAATGTCTAATTTTTAATCGTATTTTATATTTTATTCTTGTCAAAGAAACGTGATTTCTTTATAGTAGGTCTTTACCTATGAAATTGCCGTTTTGTATGCAATAAGTGAAAGTACTTATTTTTTCAAACTTTTTTATTTCTGTTATTCGAAGTAATCACCCATGCAATCGACGCATCTTTGCCAACGCATTGGCAGTTTATTGATGCCCTTGCTTGGAGACTGTCTGTTGTCAGTATGGGGTCGCGCGTTGTCGTGAAGCAGCTGCAAGAGCTGGGGTTGGAAGCTCTCCCTCATCCGCCATACTCACCAGACCTTGCACCTACCGACTATTACTTTTTCCAAAATTTAGACAACTTTTTAGTGGGTAAAAAAATCAATTCCCGAGAGGCAGTACAAAATGTCTTTGAAGAGTTTGTTGCCTCCCGTCCAGCTGCTTTTTACAAGAAGGGCATCAATAAACTGCCAATGCGTTGGCAAAGATGCGTCGATTGCATGGGTGATTACTTCGAATAACAGAAATAAAAAAGTTTGAAAAAATAAGTACTTTCACTTATTGCATACAAAACGGCAATTTCATAGGTGTAAAGACCTATTATGTATGTGTGCATTCACTAACATCTATTTCTACATCGAGTTATGAGCCAAGAATCGTCCAGTAAATGACTTTTATTATACTAATCTGCATTAATAAACAGGTGTTAGTTTTTTCCAAATATAGTTATAAGCTATGACTGGCTTCTCATTTACAGAAATGTCTTTATTATAGGAGGAAACTTACCTAGTAGTCGACTTTACAACATATATATTGTACCAATCATGCATGAGAGGCTCTTCTTCCTAATGAGTAATAGCTTGACCATAATAATAATTTACGGTATAGACCTATATACTATACTTCAGCCTATTGCACCCACTTCTGAATGAAGGCCTCCTCCAAAGAGCATATATCTAAAGTAAACTAATATCTCTCTATTCATAAGTGTTAATACTGTTTTCATTGGAGGATATTAAGTGGTACTCAATTGACTTAATACAGTTATATAATTTTAAATATGAAAAAAATAACTTAACCTTTATCCAGCAACTCTCTTTTTTTTTATTAGTAAGAATCACCTAATACTAAATTGGTTCTCAGGCGGAAACAGAAGTAGTTTAGTTTTGTAAGGTCGCTTCCAGTTCCGCTTCCGCGTCCTCCTTTTACTTCTTCCGCACGTTATAAACGCGATAATTCTGGCCACCAACCGAAGGTGAGAGTGCTGTATTTATAAACACGTCGCACGCGCATGCGCGAATCTGCTTCGCTTCCTGTTTTATGTCTGTTCGCATGATCTGAGCAATATTATAAGGACATATGTTTGCGTTTAGGGATATGAAGTAGATGGTGTCTATAACGATTGTTATAGACATACCGTTTGAAATAGATCAATCAGAAGCTGTAATTGATGATTTGAACTTTCAAATGACTTATCAAAGCATCTCTTAGAAACAAATAATTTTATTTGGTAAATGTTTCGTCACAGTGTGGTTATTGCAGCTTTATTAAATTTTCTTTTACCTACCTAGCAGAAAGCACTCAGCAATTGCTATTATATCCATCTTATCATCAAAAGCCTTTCTACAACAGTCTACTGCTGGACATAGTCCTCTGCACAAAAGGACGTTTAAACCTACTCTACTACGCTGGCTAGGCGGGTTGCTATAAGGTTTGAATCAAACCTTATAGGCTTCCTTTTCGTTTCAGGGACGTTGTTCATAGCATAGCATAGTGTGCTGTCTTATTCGCCTCTTACGACATAAATATATATCTAGAGTAGTTCTTAACACAAATATATAATTATATTATTACTAGTTGCCCGCGGCTCCGCCCGCGTATATGTCGGTTATAGATGCAAATAGTAGCCTATGTGTTATTCTGATGTATAAGCTATATTACTGTAAAGTTTCATCCAAATCCGTTCAGTAGTTTTTGCGTGAAAGAGTAACAAACATCCATCCTTCCATCTATCCATACTTACAAACTTTCGCGTTTATAATATTAGTAGGATATATGCCTTTGAATCACCTGACTGGCTGTTTACTTATGAAACTATCGGAATACACATATGTAAATGGATTCCCTTAAATGGATTCTAGTTGGCTCGTTACATGGCAAGAAGAAGAAATTCTTTTTTAATAATGTGCATACAATGAGACGAACACTCGCAGTGAAAGAAATTTTAACAATCCAATAACAAATAAAGTGATAATTCGATGTAAGAAAACCGATATTATATTTTTTTTAAATATTTTAGCTGCCAAAATGACTCTGCCCTGCCTGATGGAAAGCACTAGCAGAATCCAAGAGTGGTGGTCACCATCCTCAATGTGAACAAGGACAGTGCAGCATGGCGACCAGCACTATGGCGGCCTAGTGAGATGCTTTTTCACGACCCGCTTAAAGGACCCGGGATCATAGTTGGACGGAAACACGTCAATCGGCACAGGAAAGAAGAACCGAATCGATGAGTGCGAGAGCGTATGTCTTCCACTCTGAGGCGGTGACTTCTGAGGCTGGCACGTGTTGTCCTGTAGAGGAAGGGAGAAGGCGGGACTAGTTGGAAGAGCTCTTCAGAACACTCCCCATGATAAAGACGATAGAGGAAAAAACCTTTAACTACACAAAAATGTAGTAACATATAGTGTAAACTCCTAGAAATTACACACCTAGACATCATCCGTACTCTCAAAATAACACTGATAATCAAAAATTAGTAAAAACCTATTTTGTTATCCTTAGCACAACTGAACACTGTTTCCCAAGATATAAGCTTTGGCTTGTTTTGGGAATCAGTACTAAGACCTACACTAACATACTACTTCCTTTTAAGCATTACCTTGTATTTTTTTTTAATCAAATAAACAATTAAGTCCAACAAATAAGTTTTACATTTATGAAATACTAGTTGTTGCCCGCGGCTCCGCCCGCGTATATGTCGGTAATCGCGGCAAATATTAGCCTATGTGTTATTCTGATGTATAAGCTATATTACTGTAAAGATTCATCCAAATCCGTTCAGTAGTTTTTGTGTGAAAGAGTAATAAACATCCATCCATCCATAATTACAAACTTTCGCGTTTATAATATTAGTAGGATATGCAGTAATAACATCAATACCGCTATGTCATATATCCTAAAATATCATTAATATTATTATAACAACTTCAATCATATGCCGACTCTTCCAAAAGTAATATTTATGAATTCGATAACATCTTTAGATCACACATTTTTATATACATTTATCATAAAAGTAGCATAAATGTATTAAGAAGTCATAACCGATGTTTTTTAGATGAACGAGGTGAATATTAAATGAAGATTATTCGATATTGCCTGGTTATAAAAATACGACCCGGAATCCTTAATATCGTAGGGGTTACAGCTACTCTATAAATATATCTGAGGGAAAAAGAATTATGGCTTAAGTACTTTTTAGATTGAATAAAATTGTTCGATTAGCAAAAATGTGGATTAAAATTTTGCTCGATAGTGGATTAGTGACTAAGTGGCTTAGCTAGTTAGTAGCTAGCGGCTTACGAACTTCGAAAAAGTGACTTTTAACTAACTTTCATCTTTAAAATGATGATGATAATTAGGTTTGATTTTTACAAGAATTTATTCAGTATAAGTTTTCTCTTTATTAACTCTGTCTTTAAGATGTTATTTTTTTGACTGATAGATAATTTACTACACTGCCTAGAACAAAAAAATAATAATGGAAAAAGTGTAGTATCCGCGTTATTAAGTATGTACATAATTATGTATAAACACTTCATTGTGGTGACTTATTAAGCCGAGTCTCCATCGAACAAAAGTTGGCAACGTTTGTGTTGTCAACACGTGCTGGTGACAAAAGTTTCTGTGTGTGCAACATTAATTTGTTGGCAACAAAAATTGTCAACAAATGTTTCGAAGCGTGTTTCTGTTTTTGGCGGTAAAAATCAAAAGAATACGCTTGTTGCATTTTTTATTGGCTCCGGGGAGACGCTTAGTTCGAATATTTTTCAAATTGTTGCCGACTCGGTGTAGCCACAATGGTAACAAAAGTTGGAAATTTTCTGAAGAGTCGCAAACAGTTGGAAACACTGAAATTGCCAACAATTTCGGTGGATACGGGCCTTTAAGAATACGAAGTATCACCACCCTTTTTTATTCCGAGAGTGTTCTAAGTCTCGAATAATTATCTTGTTTAGTATGCGCCTTAACTATGAATGGTCTGCAAAAGGAAATAAAACTGGCAACAACTCTAGTATACTCGTAGTAGGCAGAAACTATCGTTCTATGAAGTCCCATGCAGGCCTATGTTCAAAAGTAACTTATTAAACGCTATCGATGATGATGTAATAGATCAAAGCAATGTTGTAACACCATAAATTATCATCACCAAACACATAAAACATTCTAAATTGTCTTAAATTTGAAAACAACCATCACAATTCTCCTTCTTCACTCTTGTCACAGCTGCGTCCGGTTTATGTGCCATGAAAGCCGACGTTGCGATAATGTAGGGCCCAAGTGTGCCCCTCGTAAAAATATAACGCTTTGAATTTCAGTATCGGTGGCTGACGTGGTAAGCAGAAAACAAGTAGAGATTAAACGTTAAAGTTTGACGGCTTCGCTTTTTTGAACTGTTGTTTAAGATTTTCGCATTAGCAGGCAATAAGATACTTGTCTATGTTTGATATGAAATATTTTATGTGTTTCTATTCTCTGTAGTAAAATAACTAAATATTATAAAACAAAGTTCTGCCGCGTCTGTCTGTCTGTACGAGATAAACTTAAAAGATACTGCTCACGGATTTTTATGCGATTTTTACCAACAGATAGAGTTATTTTGAGGAAAGTTTTCATAAATAATTTGTAAAAATTTTGAGTATATTGACTAAATTATAAGCCGCACATCTCATCTCAGAGTAGCATAGGCTATATTATATTTTCCATAAAGAACCCGTGCGAAGCCGGGGTGCGTAGCTAGTAGTACATGTTTGAGTCTCGAAATTTATGATTCGTGCATATTTCGGGTCACTAACGAAGGGTGTTACATGACACAAACCCCTGTAGACTGGTATTGGTGTTTTTTTGTTAGATAAACATTCAAGTATATTCACAGAAATATCTGAAAATTCAATCTGCTGTTCATTGGTTGATCTATCAAAAAACAAATTCAAGAAACTAAAAGCATCAGATATCACTTTGATTTTGGTTTTCTTCATGTGCAAGTTAAGCAGCATTGGCACAAAAATTATAAGCGTAGCTTAGCTAATAACTTAGGCTACTTTTATTTTTGACTTGCTTCGCCTTGCAGTATTACCCGCGGTTTTTATGGTAAAGATACAACAACGATAAAATTGTCAAGGTAGTAGAGCCACGTAGAGCGGTCCGACCGGGGCGGTACTACCCTCGCACAGAAAATCAACGTAAAATGACAGCGTTCGTGCTGTCGTGTTTCGTTGGTGAGTGTGAGACCGGAAGCCCAATGATGCAGAAGCATCACTAGCCCACCATGGTGTGGGTCACCATCCTGCATTGTTGCATTGTCTGCATTCGCAGTATGGTGAGCACCACTCTTGGATTTTGCTTATGCTTTCCATCAGGCAGAGTAGAGCCATTTTGGCAGGGCCAAACATGAAAAATAAAAAATAAAAACAATCGCGGGTAGCACCGCCGTCCACAGGTAGTTTAAAATCGTTGTTGGTATTCAGATCCTTTGAAAATTACAATGCTACTCAAATAATATATTGCGATTGGGCAAATTTGCTCCTTGAGAAAGGGTTCTTATGGATGTCTAAAATACACGTGAATAAAACCGTATGTATACCCTTAACAAATATAGTTCAATCTCATATTTGTTCCTAAGCCGTCACTAAACTCCTTATGAGCGCAAGTGTTTGTGTCACGTACTCACGTACACCCACCGTTTGTTAGCCCGCTGTGCATACAAATAGCATGTAAGTAATGTTGCTGATTTTTTCTTTAGTATGTACATATGTTTGTATTTTGGCTCGGAGCCAACGCATTGAAGATTAGTAATAATTGACAGCTTCATAAAGATGTGCGTGTATAAGAAACTTTGGTTCGGATATTCGAAGATTAGATACGGTATTAAATGTTTTAGAGAAATGCATGTATGATATATCGGGTTAAACGCCACACTTCAAGGCCGAGTTACAAATTGTTTGATATTACGTACTTAGCTCTTCAATTCATCTGCAATATTTACCAAACAAATTTTTCAAATATTACTTTACGTATCTACCTACATTTCCTTTTTAAATTACTCCAAAATGTTTCCATCGTTAATTGCCAAGGTACTCGGTTAATGAAAATAGACTTGATTTTATTTTACACACTCGCGTGAATGTGACCACGTTTATGGTTAAAAAAATCTGAGTGTTTAGTAGGTCTTCTGCTCACCACTCAAGATACCCACTTGTTATGTATGTGTACTTATATATTTTTTCAAAGAATGTGCATGCTTGCAAAAAAAATATTGAAAAAGTTACATCTAAATATACATCTCCATGATTGAATCGTCATGATTTATAGTTAAAATGATATTGAAAGAAGAATAACCCATACTTATATTATAAATTCGAAAGAAACTCCGTCTGTCTGTAACGTTTTCACAGCTAAACTGCTGCACCGATTGCAATGAAATTATGCATGACCACATTTTGGTTCTTGAGGAAGGACATAGGCCACTCTTTACCGCTATAACCTACATACACGTGAGCGGAGCCGTGTTCTAAAGCTATTCCGAAATAAAACAAATACCTTATCCGAAATTCATGCATCCATCCAGTCGTTCGTTGTATGCAAAAGTCATCGGTTTTCACGTTGGCGACCGCAGGCTTCCCTTATCGTCTATTGTCTGTTTGGCCGTCTGCCGTCCAAGGTCTGACGTGTGCGGTCTGGGGTCCCGGACTTGAGCCCAATATGGCGTGAGTCTATACTTTGCCACTTAATTTGAAGTCTGTAGGTGTATTAAACACGAATGAGTTATAAGATTTCTGCGATTATTTATGCGATAAAGACCCTAGTGATTTCAAAGATAAAATCAATTTTATGTGGTTAGATTTGTCACTATGCGGACCATATTTATCAAGTGGTACTATACACAACCGATGTTACCAAGGAGATTTATTAGGAAATAATAAAATAATTAAATTGTAATTGGAGTTTGGAAAATGAAGTCTCAAAAAAAATATGCATTCTACTTCTATGAATGATTCGATTTAGTGTTACATTTGTGACATACAAATATACTTGCATCAGTGCGTGTACGCACAGTACAACTTATGTAAATCGGCAGGGCATTCTCTACTAGCTGACTTTCAGGGGGTATAGAGATCTTGTGAGGTAGGTGCATCGAGGTTATAGTTGTCATAAGACTCAGAATATTCTTTCATATTTAAGAGTTTTTAGGTGAAGTTATGTGAGTTTGAGAAAGTGCACAAAATATACGATGCAAATTTAAACTTTATGATCCTATAGATAAGAGATTGGAACACAAACCAAATAATACACGAACACGTAATCATTTTGACAGTTACAGCCATTTTGGTCGGTACATGTAATTTAAGGTCCGTACATGTTCCGCTCGCTGAGTAAATTGTATGGAGGCTTCGCGTATTTGAGATATGCGTTTTTTGTGATTGCAGCCTGCATTGTTCTGTCTCAGTGTTAGAGTGCATTTACATTGGACTTTTACTTTTAGTGTTTATGTTAGAATATGTTTTATTGGAACTGGATTGTAATGTTGGTTGTCATCAAGCAGATGTCGTGCTCGGCAAGCAGCTTGAAACGATGGGTGTTGCGTGTCATCGACTTTTTCAAAGCTTCGAATAAAGTAGTCCCTCGGATACCGATAACACTCGGCATTGCTTGGGTGCACTGTTGTACTCTTCCGATGAGGTGTTCTTTAAAAACTTCAGGAACACCCTCTGCTGGAGTGCCTCTTTTTCTACGGTTAAACCTTCCTTGTTGTTTGTAAAGTACGCTGGCGCTTCATCTCAGAGCAAAGTGTTGGTAAAATCATCAGTCTGACATGGCACAGAAGACATAGAATGCCAATAAAGTGATCTGTCGAGGATTTCCTAAACGCTCAATCGCATATTCAAATATATTAGCTGGCCTCCTTCCAGGTTACAGCGAAATGCGTCACAGGTGGGTGTCTTTCGTGGATAGGGAAACTGTGTATACGCCACACAGCTTCGTATGAAATTATGTAGCGGCCAGACTGAAATCTTGTTACTTAGTCACATTCATTTCGTAAAGCAATAGTGACTTGATCGCTTCCTTTATTTACGTACTTACAAATATATTTGATAGACTCCACACTGATGCACATTTCGACATTTATGTATGTGGGCGTTAAATGGTTTGGATAAAACAGGAGAGAATGGTACTACCCATCTATTATTATCAACCATCGTCGGATGTTGGCCACGTAATCTAATTTCTGCAGCAAATACTCCTTGTTGCTAAGAACGTCGGCGGTACTTGGGGTAGACATTCTCGCTTGTTATAGTTTGTTGAATCATGGCTGCTGGGTACCGTTTCATACACTGACCGTTCTGCATGCACGAAGAGTTGGTGTTTAATGCACAGCATGGGCCATGTACTATGTGCTTTTATAGATATGTTTATTACACTTTGACAGGTAGTCAATAGATGGCGCTGGCTTTAAACTCTAGACCCGATATGTAAGTTATTCTGTGGCAAGGAGACGTTGATAATCACAACGTTTGCGCCTGTCCAGAAGTATTTGCGTGAAAGCCGAACAACAGACAGACAGACAATTTTTTTTATCTGATATTCTGATCTTCTAAATAAATTATAGCCTATATGTTGCCGAGGATTGATAGCTATATAATAAAAAAAGTTTCATCACAATCCGTCCAGTAGTTTCTGCGTTAAAGCCGGACAACAGACAGACAGACAAATATTTCAAAATTATTTATTTTGGCTTGTGTGGCTTGTATGAAGACCCCTAGTTTTATTTATTTTAGTTTTTATTCAATGTACAGAGTTGAACTCTTCTACAGTTTTATTATATGTATATATATATATATATAATATATATATATATAATAGATATAGATATATAGATTTACCGTGGGAGAACCACGCTTCGGCATGCATGGGCCGGTTCGACCGGAGTGATACCACGGCCTCACAGTGCGGTGTGTTTCACCGAGTGAGTGAGGATACCGGAAAACCCCTCCCCATCCCTCAAAGGCCGGCGACGCAGTTGTGACGCCTCTGGTGTTGCGGGTGTCTATGGGCGGCGGTAATCGCTTACCATCAGTACCATCCATAAAAAAAAGAAAAAAAAAGTCGTGTCACTTAGTTGCTCACAATGAATTCCGAAACTATCTGACTTTTACAGTTTCATTTGACCTTTTTTTAAATGTATGCTTTGCTTGCGTACCTAAGATAGGATAGTTAACAACACGCTTAGATCAATAAAGCAGAGGATTATTGAAAAGAGACGGAGATGAAGTTACGTAGGTCAGTTACTTTCACCTTTCGAAGTTTATTTATATCCAGGACTTAACACAACATGTCCAAACTGCATATAGAGGTTAAAAAAATACAATATGTAAAGAGCTTTACTCGAAGCGAAGATGAACAAAAATCCGCACGCTTCGACGCGTGCGCAGTGAGCGTGACGAACGAATTTCGCAAAACGTATTTTTTTTTTTATTTGTACAGCCAAGTACCTGAGTGTCCAGAAATAAATATAATTAATTATATATATCATTGAATTAATTAAAGTTTTATTGTCGATATGAAATCTCCCAAACTGATTAACAGCGGACCTCTCGAAAATCTCATCATTCGTGATATCACTCGGGCTTCATCAACACTATTCAAATCTCTGGTTGGTATCTGCATCGACTCGTTTAGGAGCTATCTTCTAAGTAATAATAACACGACATACGAGAGATCTTCTACTCTTGCTTTGAATTTATTTTAACTCTTCACGAAAGATTTAAATCTTTGGAAATTTAAAATGCCATTTTCTTCAGATGCTAAATAAACTTACAATGCTACCATGTGAGAAATACTATTAGCTCTGTTACGAAAGATGTAAATGTTTCGCTTCAATTTTCTTTCTACAATCGCCAACCTCTGGATTATTTTGTATTATTGGCTAATATTTTGTTTTGGACATGACTATAGAGTTGAGACAGGCCTTTTTATACATTTGTAAATTTTCTGTTAACATTTACGTGTGTGGAATGCAACTTGGTTAGGGAGGCAGGTCTTTTACTACTCCAACTCTTATTTTATGATATAGGTTAGGGGGCAAACAAGCAGACGTATCACCTCATGGTAAGCGATTACCGCCGCCCATGAACACTCGCAACAACAGAGGTGTCACAAGTGCGTTGCCGGCCTTTGGGGGATGGAGTGGGGATGGGGGAGGAGTTGGGCCTCCGGTATCCTCACTCACTCGGTGAAACACAGCGCAAGCGCTATTTCACACCGGTTTTCTGTGAGGCCGTGGTATCACTGCGGTCGAGCCGGTCCATTCATGCCGAAGCGTGGCTCTCCCACGGTATTTATAACCTAATCTAAACCATAATTTACAAAATCCCAAAAAGAACATATTATCTAAACTATAATAATGGTACATATTAAAGGTATTGTAATTAAAGTGCTTGTCCACTCGAGCGAACGTGCTACACTATCCGTAAATGTAAATATCCTGATAGCTGACCTAACTAGGTAACACGGAGGATAATAAAAAAAAACTAAATTATTTTGAAATTGTATTTAATAAATGAAAGGATTTATTAATCGCTGCTTCTAATTTACTAAAAATAGAAAACCAATAAATTCAGTAAGTAGCAAAAAATTTTAACAAAATAAAAACCGACTTTTTTTTTTTTTTTTTTTTTTTTTTTTATGTTTGGTTAAGTTAAACCGACTTCAAGGTTCCACTCGATTTCTCTTGGATGCCGTCATCAGATCTTAGTGTCCTTATCATGGTACCACCGTTGGGATATCTCCTTTCCATCAAAAAAAGAATCATCAAAATCGGTTCATAAACGACGAAGTTATCTCCGAACACACATAAAAAAAAAAAAAATACGGTCGAATTGAGAAACCTCTTCCTTTTTTTGAAGTCGGTTAATAAAAGAAAACCTAAAATGTAGTTTTACTTATCAATTAATTCAATTAGAACACGCAACATTCAAAAGTAATCACAACGATAAGGAAAGTAAATTGTACCTATAATAAAGCATACTTTCTCCTTTAACACGAAATCACAATCAGCATACTAATTTCATTTGAAATAGCAAAACAAAAATTCCTTAAGCTGTTTTAGTTTTTATCCGACTGCGACGAAGCCAAAGAAGGATAATGACAGTCCATGTATATTTGTTGTATTGTGTATAATGAACTGATTTTAATAAATGAGGTGTCAATAGATTTGTAATACCAGGCGACATAGACTGTATAATTTTTATTAAAAGTTGTTACGTAGTTGGGCTAAAAAAAAGTTGGTTACGTAGTTGGTTAATAACACCAATAACCTTTTCAAGCGCTTTTTCTATAACTAAATCAAACGCTTTAAGCCTTAAAAGCAAGCTATATTCAAGAATGAAGACTACCTCGATTTGTTATATTTAAAAAGAGTAGTTTTTTTTCAGAATCTTCTTAGGGTTACTGAATGCTATAACATAAATCTAATGACGTATCCCAACGATACACTAAATAATAAGCCTTAAATAAATATTTAAAAAAACTGTAATTCTCCAAAAAATCCAAAAATTCCAATTCCAAAAATTCTCCAAAAAATTCTCCAAATTAAAAATATTTTATTTTAAACTAGCGATTCGGCCCAGCTTCGCATGGAAGTCTTTACAACACTCGGACTTTCTCTATTATACTACACGTGCATTATACATGTTAACCATCTTCTTAAATCACTCTATCTATTGCTGAAACTGCATTAAAATTCGTTGAGTAGTTCAAAAGATCTAAGCGAACAGACAGCGAAAGCGACTTCATTTTATACTATGTAAAGAAGACAAAGAAGAATAAACAAATATGATAGAAGTGTTATGAGCTACATTTTTTTAGGCTTGAAAGATACAGACTTAACAGACTGATCAAACGGACATAAGGTAAGTCTGGGTACAGACTCGGAACAATAATTTGTGCATCACACAAAGTGGTGTTTCATGTGTGGTTTGAACTCACAACTCTGCACGATGATGGCGTTTAAACCACTACGCCAAACGTGAAGTTTTAGAAGAATAAAATTAAATTAAGAGTATATCCGTATTTCAAAACTATTTTTCAATATGTAAATAATTGGTTTGCCATCCAACAATGTTTATGAACGTTTAATTAATTCTTTGAACGGGTTTCAGTATTTCTATCTCCCTGTTTTATTTCATTTGATATTACATATTTGATATTTATTTTCGTGGGTTTGTAACTACGTATTTCAAATAGAACATATTTATACAGTCAACTGTAAATAAAATGGAAAATATTGCTATTACAACATGGATTTCGATATTAACATAAATTTAATTATTATTCATTAGTTTTATTATATTCTAGCTTTTACACGCGGCTTCGCTCACGCAGACTTTCATCCCCTAATTTACCCTCTTAGGGGTGGATTAACCCTTATTTAAAACTTTAGACCTATTTCTTAGCGTTCCATGGATTCACCGTGCGGGTGCCGGGTCCATCGCGTGATAGATGGGGGCAACACATGCGACTTCGACAGTGCCTGGGAATTGCGACCCAGGTTTAGGTTTAAGGAGCACTCCTTACGACGCGTCAACGCTCACCTCCACTGTCCGCTGTATTACCCCCTCTACCTAACCATATTTGAAGTGAGCCTAGCAATGCCGCTTTGGATATTCGTTCAAGAAAAGAGCTTACTGAAGCTCTTGGCAATCCAAGGTCTTTAAGCAGGTTATAGAGGGATTTGGCTGGTATACCCCTCGCACCCACTTCCACGGCATACAGCGCAACGACACAACCATTTTTAGTTATTTAAATAACTAAAATGGTTGTATAATATATTGTATAATATAAAATAACTATAAATAAACCAAACTAAAAGAAATATTTTTTTTTATAAATCAAATTAGGATAGAGTGATAATTAATAGTAATTATTTTAATGTTTATAATAATATTAAATTCAAAATTTAAAAAACTCCCTACTCAAGCACTTAATCGAGTAATCATACGCCAATGATATTTTTGCAGACATTCTGTTATTCTTCCCCACGGAAGAATAACAGAATGTCTGCAAAAGCTATGGGGGTGATAGTGGTATCACCCCCATAACTTTTAAACGACTCAACCGATTTTCAAGAAACATGTCTAAGAACACTCGCACGTAATTTACCTTTCATACATAAAAAACTAAATTGAAATCGCTTCATCCGTTCGCGAGCTACGGTGCCACAGACAGACAAACAGACAGACAGACAAGTCAAACTTATAACACCCCTCTTTTTGGGTCAGGGGTTAAAAAAGCGTTGGGCGACATTATCGAAATGTTTTCAAAAAGCACATTTTATTTATAATTTTCTTTTGTTTTTACGAAAAAGTCTTATACAGTAAGTTATCAAAAATAGATATGTGAAAAGTAAGATAAGTAAGATATGTATTTAAGAGTGATAAAATAGTCAATTAGAACTCTTTCGTATCTATAGTCAATATTGACTATAGACTTATAAACAATAATACCTATAAGATTAACAGTAGACGAAGTTTCCCAACTTCGTCATCATCTTGCTTTTTACTGACTTGACAGATCCGCAGACTGCTGAGGAGGCATTGTCATCACCACAAGCCACTAAACGGAATATAGCCATGCAAGAAGAGTAAAACTTGTTCCTTGATGAAAAACAAAACATGGAGTTTAACAGATCTTCCCTCAGTCAAAACGGCTTTCCCCACATGTTAAGTATTTTCTTTTAGGAATGCCAGCAAAACACATTTTTTTAAATAAAAAGTGAAAATCTGTTGGCTAAGTTTGAAGTTCATCGTATGCAACAACGTGACACGAGAATTGTATAAAAAGGATTTGAAAGAGTGATATTAAGTCCTTGTGGTGGCAGTATAATAAATATTTAGAATGTACATTCAACTCTTATCATAATATTATTATAGTGAACTTGAGCAATAAGAAGTCTCTAGTGAAACTAACACTAGTGGGAATTTACTTTTAATAGCGTCTATTATGTAGTTTAGGGTTCTGTGGCCCCATCGAGGAGCCCTTACAACACCTAGTTTGATTGTTGTTTAGCTTAAAACCGTTAGTACTAGTAGTTAGTATTCGAGTGATGATTAAAAATACGGAGTATCACTACTCCAATTCTTTCCATTGGCATTTTTTTTGACAGCTTGTCAAAGTGATTGTACTCGGCCTGATGGAAAGCTTGAGTAGAATCAAACATTGGGGGCTACCATACTCAGTGTGAATGTCGTCCCACACTATGGCGGCCTAGTCAGATGCTTGTTCACGCCACGCTTAAAGGACCCGAGATCATAGTTAGAACGAAACACGTGCACTGGTAGAGTTCCAGTTTTTGACTGCTCGGCAGACGAAGGAAGAACCGAACCATTTAGTTCAAGAGCGTTTTGCTACAGTATCGTAATACTCGACTAAAAAAGCAACCTACATTTTAAGCCAATCCTGCTTTTGAAGGAGACACCAATGTCTAACAATATAATATTGATGGCCATTTTGATGAAAATGAGACGAAAAGGTTTGATAGTTTAGTTCTGTTTGGTCAAGAGTAATAATACCAATCTTATAAGATAAAACTGTTTGGCAAAGATATAAAATACGAAACCATCAGAGAAAAAGAAATTAGTTGACTGCGTATTTCTTATACTAACTCTTAAACTTTCGCGTTCCATGATATAATAACTATTACTTTTACGGGAATTAACGCGATCCCTTATTTAAAGGTATTACACCGTTGCACTGTGCACTGCTGTGCATTATGCACCGCTGAGCCAGTCAGCCTGTGACCACAGCCAGTGCAACCTGGTCGAAACTAGTCAAGCAAATCAGAGATTCATATTTCTTGACTCGTAATAAAGAACGGAACCCTACAATGCACTTAGTCCGACACGCACTTGGCTAGTTTGTTTAGTGATCATTCGCCATCAAGCACTAAACACCTGTGTTAGTAAATGATACTTGACAAGACAAAGAACTATATTTTGCACTAAACCGATTTAATTCAGCAACACTCACTTTTTAGTATCTAACTTGACTACACACATTTCCCCAAAGTGGAGGAACGGCAACATTGCATTAGCATATTAAAAACTGACATTGTCAAATGAGTTCGATAATAGAAGGCGACGTTGCCCCTTTTCATTATTCTAGCTTTTCTAGCATTTCTCTTGTGTCTAGGGGTTAAATAACTAACTTAAAACTGATTAGTGTACTGTGTTTTAAAGAGAAATTTATTAGTTTTCATCAAATTAAGTACATATACATTTATTTAACACATTGTTAGATTGGGCATGTGGCGGAACGGTCGTCATGTCCTTCCAATACAAAGAGGGGATTCTCAGACCAAGCGAGGTAAACGTGGCTGGCGGGCCCAATGGTTATGTTGGAAAATTTCAAAAGTTAAAGCTTAAAAAAATATTTGTGCGTGATAGTACTATTAAATATGACCGCTATCGGCTTCCATTTGCATATATCTACGCAAACACACGCCGTACACACATCGATACAGCCAGTGAGATTTTTATGTGCAATTAAACGTTTTACGACTACCTTCTTAGTCTTAAAAGCTTTATTGCACTTAAAAGTATTAAAAAAAATTTAGTTACTCTGTGTGCAAGGTTATGTTGTGTGTAAAATAATATTTTAGTTTTTATTCGTTACTTTATTGCCTTTGAGTATTTATCTTTATTCCGTTTTAATTGTTTTGAGGAAGTTATAATGGTTACTATATAAGTTTTATGCGTTAAATCAGTCACGGGTTAAGTGCTTGAAGGGTTCTCTTGTGTGAGCTAATTTAACACGTTCCGGGACACTTAACTTTTTGCAAATATCAAGATATGACACTTCAAAATTCGATACATTTTATCATACCGTCTACAGCAGTATACACGCCACGCCGTGACACTAAATATTTACGCGTTTGAACTTGTATGGCTTAGTCTACGCCTGTCGGCGGTGTAAATTTATGTATTGTTTTGGTGCCTAAGCACTGCGTATATTTTTTTTTGATGTTATCCCTTGGGATAATGCTGCGTTCCCCCGTCCTTAATAACGACAGGACCTTTCTACTAGTCATATATATATTTTGCTGTTCATTGATGTGCCTCCCATCCATCTCTTTGCTTTTGTTAATTTTTCCATTTATTGTTTGATTACTATACAGAATTTAGTTAATTTAATTTCTAAAATTTTACAATACGACTTTAAATTTCCGTTTTCCATGTTTAATACAATAATTATTTAAAACAAAGGATTTTTACTTTGCAGGCTTTATTTTTAGGTTTGTCAATAGTCTTCGAATTTTTAAATTTATAATCAATGTATTATATTAATTTCTTTAGTTTTATTTTACTATAGTATAGTGTTGTTCTGAGTGCATTTTTCTATTATTAAACTATTACTACTACTACTACTATACATACTGTTTTATCTAAGCTATCTTCTATTTATACTTTTCATGCTTTGTTTTCCTTTTATTTATACTTTTTTACTTTTATCTTGTTCAATCCTCTCTCCAATGTTGCGTTCACCTTGGGAAATTTGAGATGTCTTAGGGCCCATCAGTAAGCCATTCAATCGCTAACCATGTCACTGGAAAGAGCAATGAACCACGGCTGTGTCACCGTCTTCTTAATCTAAACTAAAATCATCAAGCACTTACTGGAGTTGTGTGGCTTCCTTGTTCTCGGCGCCGTTGATGGGGTACCCCACCGCCTGGTCTGTCCTGGTACGGCTCCAGAATGCTGTACAATCTTCAAGGAATTCGAATTACAATACACTCTTATTAGCTATCGCGGATCGCGCCCCTTTGAACGTGACTACTAACACTCGCGAGTCCAACCCAGACCAATCATAGCGGTCACCGACGAAACACCGAGTCGTTGGAAAATTAGCTAAAATACAATTAAAACGGTTCTTTTTTAACGAAGCTCCAGCTCGACCGATCCAAGCGTCTCAAGTACTACTTAAACGTCAAAACGTCAAACAAGAAAAATGACAATCAAAAATGTTGCCATTAAAATGACGTTTGAAATCTAACAGTCACCCGCCCGAACAGATCCGTACCTGTTCCCTAATCTACAGGCAGGCGAGATAACGTTGCTACCGCTCGTTTGATAACTGAGTCCCCAACTAGAACCTCTGCGGACCGGGGGGTCCCATCCTTACCATGGAACAAGTTAACAATGCGCCCCCGGCGCCAACGCAGTGGCGGTAGGTTAGCATCCTTAACCAGCACGAGGTCACCAACATTAGGGGGACTAGTTTTGTCAGTCCACTTAAGGCGCCGTTGCAGAATGTGCAGATACTCTAGAGACCATCGTTTCCAAAAATTCTGTGAGAACTGCTGCAACATCTGATACCGAGACAACCGAAACAATTTCACACCTTCATACGGGTGTTCGGGCAGCGCGTTAAGTGGCTGACCAATTAAGAAATGGCCTGGGGTCAACGCCTCCAGGTCATTTGGATCCGAGCTGAGCGGACACAACGGTCGCGAGTTGAGAACGGCTTCGATCTTACTAAACAACGTCGCGAGTTCCTCAAATGTCAGCGCGGTCTGACCTACAATACGCCCTAAATGCGTCTTAACTACGGCTTCAAAAATCCCACCCCAGTGGGGGCAACCTGGTGGACTGAAGGTCCATTGTATACCCCGACGGGAGAGAGCTGTTCCAATATCCACTTTGTTTTCATTTAAAAAGCTCTCGCAAGTATCGTTCTGCACCTACGAAGCTGGTTTCGTTATCGGAACGAATCAGTGCTGGCAGTCCCCTCCGGGAAACGAATCTGTCCAAGCACGCTATAAAAGTTTCCGTCGTGAGGTCAGCAACGAGCTCGAGATGCACCGCCTTGGTGGATAAACAGACGAACACACAAAGGCACGCCTTGTACTGTTTCGCGTTCCGCAGCCGCGAGCTTTTTACTAAGAATGGGCCCGCAAAGTCTGTACCAACACCAGCCCGTGGCTTAGCCTCATTCACCCGATCAGGGGGCAGATCCCCCATGTGAGGCTGCATCGTGGCAGCCCTGCTCCGATAACAAGGCATGCATTTTCTGTCTTTTTCCGTTTTGTAACCGATTATCACTTTTCTGTCTTTAGCCTTCCTTATTTTCTCTGCCTTCACCCAACCCCCGTCCTCGTCCGCAGCTTTCCTCAGTCGCTCTATGACCTGCTCGCCGGTGTCCAGTTCGTTTTTGGACGTGACGACCACCGAGTGCAGGGTCGTCCTCTCCGGGAGCCGAGCTTCAGAGCGGCCTGCCACTACCCCCGCATAGGTCACTGTTTGTGTTCCCTTTCTCTCTCTTTCATCGTGCTTTCCAATCATTTCTTTTATCTCTCCTAAGACTTTAACGTTCTCCTTCAGTATCCTCTCATTCTCTGTAGGTGTTACTTTTCTCTCCTTTTCCCTATCATCCTGTTTTTCTATCCTTTCTTTTATTTCTCCTAGAACTTTAACGTTCTCCTTCAGTATTCTCTCGTTCTCTTTTGATGTTCCTTTTCTGTCCCTCTCCTTTTCCCTATCATCTTGCATTTCTATGCTTTTCTTTATCTCTCTTCTTCTCTTCTTTTAATATCTTCACATTGTCTTGTATTTTCCTGAGGATTTCGTTATTAGCATTTATATTTGGAACCTCCGTGACCTCAGTACTCTGCCCTTGTTTCGATCTCTTTGCATCCTCTTCAGAATACGCTTTAATTATTCGCTCTAGGAGATCGACTCTTCTGTCGATCTCCCGCTTTATCTCTATCTTGAGGTTCCTTGAGTCGTTGAGCTGCTGCCTGATTACTTTACAGGATCTGGTGGCATAGTCGATACGTTCTTCTACAGGGATCGTCTGGAAGACCTGTTCGATCGACGGATCCCTAATCTTCTGCGAGTTGTTGGCGGTTTGGCGAGACGTTGGTGGTGTTTGATATATATTGATATGTGTGTTGTGTGTGACAGAATGTGATGTAATGTATAATGTGTGTGAACGGGGAAAGTTGTCTGTTGTGTAAATGTGTGTTCAACCCTGTATAGGGGGTGTGTCAGTGTCAGTATAGTCAGTAGTGTAGTCAGTAACTAAGACTAAAATAATTGTGTGTAGAACACAGTTCTACGGTTAAAAGAAATACAGAATTAAAATTTTTTACTCTATATGAGCCGTTATATTTGGTTATACAGGTGTAAAAAGCCTCCTTCACTAGTCTAAAACAATACCAAATTTTAATAATAAACGTTTAAAAATTTTCCCTAGATAAAACTTTGGTCTCGACCACAGGTTGACGACCCCTTCTATGCCAAGCCTATTTAGTCAGTGAAGAAAGGGCGGGTGGGCGATCAATTTTTTGGATTTCTACTTGCCCGATCTAAACAAAAGAAGTGTCGTTAGACGGGTCTTGGCGAGAGCTATCTAAATATGTATAATAAGTAGTTTCCAAAACTAAGGTCGGCGAGTTATTCGACAAAAACCTCCAAAAATTCAGAAAGTTAAATTTAAAAATGTTTTTTTTTAAACTTCTATGCGCCGGATCACTACAAAAGAGGTGTTATTAGATAGGGCTAGACGAGCGCTATCTAAATCTGTAAATTTAGTGGTTTCCAAAATAAGGGTTAAAGGTTATTCAATGAAAACAGTCAGAGATTAATCTATATTAGTTTTGCTGTTCTTAGGTGAAAATAGGACCATCATGAGACCTATCGTCCTACAATATCTGACTGAGTATTAACCAATGAAGAGTGTAAATGCGAGACACCTGTGCGTAGCTCTAATACAAATATTACGGTAGATGTATGGAATGACTCTGATAGACAAGGCAAAGAATGAATACATTCGAGGAATCCTGAAAGTAGCGCCACATGTGATATCGAGTTTTCTTTTTTTAAAGATAACTCCCGTATTAGGAATATACATCATGTGTCGCGTGGACCTTACGAACATACATGGAACGGTCACAAAGAACATTCAGACTCAGAACAACAATTTGTGGATCACACAATGTGTTATATACATAGAAAACACGCAAACTCCGAAACAAACATTTGCAGGTCATACAAACATTTGGTCCGACCCGGGAATCGAACCCGAGAGCTCAAGCACAGCAGTCGCATACACTACCACTCTGCGCCACTAAGGCAGTAGTAATATAAGTAAGGAGGATCTACAATCACTAACTACGGGTAGAATCACAGCCGTTAATTCTCTTACCAAATTTAAACAAACTTACCAACGACCATAATACATTTCAATCCGAACGTGTCCAATTAACAGATACGGATTCGAGTCCAGTTTGAACAAGTTTCCCGGTCACTCCACCACAGTTACTTGCACAAAGTTTCGGTTCACGTGAGTGTTTGGAAGCTCGTGTGTTTGAAATCTTGGAATTTAATTATTTTGTATGATTTCTTGTGACTGTTGTTGAATGCAGACTTTTGTTGTTGAAAATACATTATACGTAAGGTGAGTTGAATAACAACAGTATTTGTATAAAGTCAATCGATAAGTTCAAGTACGTTTCTTAGTGGGTAGGTAATAAAGGTTGTAAGCCACGCTGATTCCAGCACGAACGGGTCGACTCGACCGGGGTGGTGCTACCCTCGCACAGAAAATCACTGTAAAATGACAGCGTTCGTGCTGTCGTGTTTCATTGGTGAGTGCGAGACCGGACGATCAATGATGCAGAAGCATCACTAGGCTGCCATGGTGAGGGTCACCATGCTGCATTGTCTGCATTCGCAATGCGCATGGTTACCACCACTCTTGGATTCTGCTTATGCTTGCCATCAGGCAGAGTAGAGTCATTTTAGCAGGGCCATACATAAAAAAGGGGCCAAGTGCGAGTCGGACTCGCCCATGAAGGGTTCCGCAGCAGCAAGTAACATAACATAATATTTATTTTATTTTTATATTTGTGTTGCAGTTTACGATTTATGTCGTATTAAAAAAAACTATTACTAGATTTCGTTCAAACCAATTTTCGTTGAAAGTTTGCATGGTAATGTACATCATATATTTTTTTAGATTTTTCAGACAAGGCAACTTATTTTATATGTATTGATTTTTATATTCATCTATCATATGAATGCAAGGAATATCACATGTTTTTTACCGTGGGAGAGCCACGCTTCGGCATGCATGGGCCGGTTCGACCGGAGTGATACCACAGCCTCACATAAAACCGGTGTGAAACAGCGCCTGCGCTGTGTTACACCGAGTAAGTGAGGATACCGGAGGCCTATACCCCAACCCCTCCCCCTTCCCTTTCCCCGCTAAAGGCCGGCAACTCACTTGTGACGCTTCTGGTGTTGCGGGTGTCCATGGGCGGCGGTAATCGCTTACCATCAGGCGATACGTCGGCTCGTTTGCCACTTTCTAATACATAAAAAAAATGTCGTTTCCGTTCCCCTTCATTCACTGTAAAAACTATTGGCTAACTGATTTCTAGATTGAATTTCAATTTCCTGAAATCACACTATACCAGATTCGTAAATAGTGTGCTATAACTACAAAATACATCCCTAGTACTTGAAAAATTGCTTTGGCGTTTCATAAAAATACAAATGTGACATGACACTCCACTACGCTGTTGTTCCATGCAATTTTATTTCAGTTCTTTTTCCTGTTGAATTTATTTTACAATCGTCAAAAAGATTCAACTTTTCTGCGTTATCAAAGGAATATCTTATTTTTTCTATATACAAGTAAGTTTAAGTTAACAGTTATGCAAACATATAATTTTATGTACATTTGCTTTTGCAATAATATCCTTCAATAAATAAAAAATTGTATTACGGGAACGATAATGTAAATTCGCCCTGTAATGTCCATATGAGAACTAAAAGATATTCTTTTTAACACTTTCCTTGAACAAATTGATAGTATACTTAAAACAAAAATGCAAATTGTATGGGAGTTTATTGCACATTGTGCAAAATGGCACTTCAGCTCAAACAAAGTACTGCCACATTTAATTTTACAAGGTGCTAGAATGTACAGTCCTATTATACTTTAAAAGAAATATATTGATAGCTGTTATGTCTTAACACATTTAATATTTAAAAGCGTACTAAAGTTTTACGAATATTTTGGCACAAAATTTCCCTTCCTTTTTCTGCTACATAAAATTTTCTTGTAATAACTTTTGTTAACATTATAAAAGGTACCCGAAAGAAATAGAAAAACTAAGCAAATATCACTCATTATAATAACAACACAAGTAAAATTTTAACAAAATAAAAACCGACTTCAAGGTTCGACTCGATTTCTCTCGGATGCCATCATCAAATCTTAGTGTCCTTATCATGGTACCACCGTTGGGATATCTCCTTTCCATTAAAAAAAGAATCATCAAATCGGTTCTATGAAGTTATCCCCGAACACACATAAAATATATATATATATATATACGGTCGAATTGAGAAACCTCCTCCTTTTTTGAAGTCGGTTAAAAAACAGAAATATCACAATTATGGAACACACAAACAGAAACAATCCCAATAGTAATAGGAACAACAGGCGTGGTAGCTAAAAGTATACACAGATACATAAATAAATTAGATACAGACATTAACATATACATACTACAATAATACAAAATTTTAACAAAAAAAAAACCGACTTCAAGAACGACCAAATTGAAATGGGCCCATACGGGAATATTGACTTATTCGTTAATTTGTCGCGCACTTATTTAATGCAAATTGAAGATGTGCATTTATGTAGTTTTCTCATGGATGACATGTCAGAACTGGACCAAAATAAAAAAAAGCTTTCAAATAAAAAAAGAATCATCAAAATCTATTCACCCAGTCGAAAGTTATGAGGTAACAAATATAAGAAATAAAAAAATAAAAATACAGTCGAATTGAGAACCTACTCCTTTTTTTGAACTCGGTTAAAAACAGGCAGCAATACATACATGCACAATACTCTCGAAAGTTTTAGGGGACACAGTATTTTTAAATACGATAGAATCCGAGCCTCCTCATCTCTGAAGGTTTCAGAGCGGGAATTAGGATGAAAAACCGAGAGAAATCTCGAGTAAGAAAAATCTTAGCCACATATAATATTTACTTATCAATTACATATGATGACATATCTATAGTTAATTGCGTTTAACGTTAGAACAAGTTAAATTATAAATCACAGGCTGTTCATATCGTCTATTAAGCGAAGATTTGTATTTTGGATCCCTTGTGAGGCTTTTACACGTAAATTCATTCATCGTCAAATACTTTTATAATGGCAAAAATAGTAATTACATATTTTCTTTATATCTGAGAGCTTTCGTTTTATTTATCATCGTTATCTATGTCGTCTCCCTGTTTAAGTTTTAAAAAAAATATACTGAATACTTGTAATTCACTCCGAAAATTTAATAAAGAAAAACGTAGTATAACAATGCAAAAAAGTTCATCACGAGGAGGAACGAATTAATCACCAACCTATGTTGAACAAAAAAATTTAACAAAGTGAATTTTTCATACAAATTAAATATTAATTATTGCGAGCAGGACTTGGCAGTGTGACCACGCCCTACGGACAGAGGGAATGATTTATTTGTATTTTTTATTACGACTTGATTATATTTGAACAAAAGACGTCAATCACAACTTTGGTATGCGAAATTCGACTTTACAGTTAAAGAAACAAGAGTCAGTGTTTGAAATTAATAACTACCTAATGGTAATTTTTGCCAAATTTTCCAACACAAAAATGATAAAGTTTAATTGTGTACTTCAGCTAAAAAGTACATTAATTAAATATGGCGAACGCTGGACAATGAAAAAGATATTGTGGACTTTTTTTCTTGTTGATTATGATTTAATAATGTGAGATCCATTTAGATTTTATCGTAAGTTGAGGATGAAAACAGCTGTTTATACCTCGTAAAATAAATTAGGTTAAGTAAATATTCATGTTCACTTTTTCAAAATGCTATGTAACTATGTTCTTTGTGATGATGCTATAAAAACCGTAAGACCTTTTATAAGCTTTTTTTTATTGACTGCCTCGTTGGTTGACTGCCTCGTTGGTCTCGCGGTTGACGTGTGCGACTACTGATCATGAGGTCTTGGGTTCGATTCCCGGGTCGGACTAAATGTTTGTATGATCTACAAATATTCTTTTCGGAGTTTGGGTGTTTTCTATGTATAATATGTATGTATTTACAAAAAAAAGTAATATATGTATTTGTATCAGTTGTCTAGTACCCATAAAACAAGCTCTGCTTAGCTTGGGACTAGATGGAATTGTGTGTTAGATATCCGAAATATTTTTATTTATTTATATATTTATTTTTAAACTAAAATAATGGTTTGAATAAGAGTGAAGATAGATATATCTAACACAGTGTCTTGCAGCAATGACTTTGAGACTTGGTAACCATATACACACATCAAAAGTGTCTAGGGATCAAGCATTTTTATGCGGATTTCTTGAGATTGAGATGTGGCTTTGGCCCTGGCCTGCTCAGTCGCCAGACTTGAACCCGATTGAGCATGCATGGGATATGCTACAGAGAAGAGCTCTGCCGAATATGGAGGGTATCCAGTCGCAAGAAGACCTTTTTTAGTTGTTGCAACGAACATGGGCGGCCATTCCACAGCGTGATTTGGATGAACTCATTTTGAGTATGCCAAACCGATGTTCTTGTGTTAGTGTTCGCGGTAGAAACACGGATTATTAATTGTTTAAGTTACCTAATAAAATTTTAAAGAAAACTGTTATTTCAGTCTTTTTTTCGAACTTTAATGTTAGTGGTTCAAATGTCAAAAATCCTTTTATTAGGAAAATGGCAAATTTCTTTATTAATGCAAAGGTGACTTGGTTTATCGTTACTGTGACAAACGAAAACACTTTATTTGATGAATCCTTAAAGAAAATTTTAATTAATATCAATCAGGAGAAAAGTTATTGCAAAAATATATGTTGATCCCTAGACACATATGTTGATCCCTAGGCACTTTTGATGTGTGTATTTTGTGGATTACTGGTACCGTATTCATTATGTGTATAGTATAGACTATCTTAATTATACAAGAGATGACACAACAATTTTACTTGAAATGTGTTTGATATTTTATCTTTAAGCCAAGTAACCTTGGGCGAAAAATTGTTTGATTTATCAAGGTTAAAGTTTTTCATTTCCACAGGAGGAAAAAGAGCCACCTATTTTAATATAAGTGATTTGTATATTATAATATGACTGGTATATTAGTTACTAAAATTAAAACTATATTGTACTCTTTGGGAACAGTGTGTAGCTTTGAAGACAAAAATTGCTAAAATTTTATATCAACAAATCTATATCAACACTACGAAAGTGGACATCTTTTTAGACATTTTTTTATGTATGGGCCTGCCAAAATGACTCTACTCTTCCTGATGGAAAGCATAAGCAGAATCCAAAAGTGGTGGTCACCATACTCATTGCGAATGTAACAATGCAGTATGGTGACCCACACCATGGCGGCCTAGCGATGCTTCTGCATCATTGGGCCTCCGGTCTCGCACTCACAACGAAACACGACAACATGAATGCTATCATTTTACGTTGATCTTCTGTGCGACATCTTTCAATATAGAGCAAGAATAATAAACTCACACATCTCACAAACGAGCCGTCTAATTTCATATTAGGTAGATTACTGATAATTATAGCTACTTAGATTTTTCTAAATACATCGAGAGGCGTCACAAGTGCGTTACCGGCCTTTGGGGGATGGGGGGGGAGAGATAGGGGGAGGGGTTGGGGTATGGGCCTCCGGTATCCTCACTCACTCGGTGAAACACAGCGCAAGCACTATTTCACACCGGTTTTCTGTGAGGCCGTGGTATCACTCCGGTCGAGCCGGCCCATTCATGCCGAAGCGTGGCTCTCCCACGGTCAAAATTAAGTACGGTAAAAAAGTTATGTATTTACAAAATGCGTATATTTGTATTTATATCAGTTGTCTAGTACCCATAATACAAGCTCTGTTTAGCTTGGGACTATGGGATGTCAGAAAAATATTAAATAAATGAATTATGAGTAAAATATGAATCCACAGCCTCTGGCAAAGTAGTTAGAACCGTCCGTTAGAAGGTCCGTGAGATGATCAGAGATTGCCTTTTTTTATTAAAAAAAAAAAAAAAAAACTTCTTTTTTAGTTATAAAATTAAGTTTTCATACGAATTTTATTTGAGTAGTTGGCATTACCCTTTTTTAACCGACTTCAAAAAAGGAGGAGGTTCTCAATTAGTTTTTTTTATGTTTGTTACCTCATAACTTTCGACTGGGTGAACCGATTTTGATGATTCTTTTTTTATTTGAAAGCTGGTGCTTCCCATGTGGTCCCATTTCAATTTGGTCCAGTTCTGTTAAGTCATCCATGAGAAAACCATATAAGTCTTCAATTTGCATTAAGTATGTGCGCGAAAAATTAACGAATAACTCAATATTCCCATATGGTCCCGTTCCCCAGATTGAGTCGGTTTTTTTTTTTGTTAAAATTTGTGATTACGTCCTTTATGAATGAAGCTATTCAGAGAATACAAGTCGGTGAAAACGTCTTACAAATACTGAGGTTACAAGTGTTATAAATTTCACGTCCTTTCTTTGAAGGTCTCCGGGACCTTGCATAGAGGTCTTATTCAATGTCAAGTTTCTAATATTCTCTTTGTGCTGGAAGTTATTTGAAATTATGTGTGGGAGTATCTCTTTTATGGCTTAATAATTGAATTATGTTAGCAAAGCTTTTATGTGGAAAATATAGATTAACACAATGTTTCAAATGTTTCAGTTTAGTTCAAACTAGTAGCCTGTTGACGCAAGTTCTAGTAGTTACAATTTAACAGGACATGTATTTTTTACCAATTCCAAAAAAAGAATAGGGTTTTTAATGAAATTCATTATCTCGCTAAGTTTTGTGGGAACAGGACAGGACACAGTAATATTCCTAGTGTAGAAGATGTCTTCGTTTTTAACAGAAATGTATATGTTTTGCATTAAAGTCGATAGCATTTCAAATTAATTATATTTCCTTACAGTAGATAAGTTAAATAAGTACTGTTATCCTTGACATTATGAAATTAAATGTTCATTACGGCGCAAGTGCGATTTGAAACGCATTACTGCATTATGATAATAAAATTATCAGCTTATCTGATGAGACGGCCCAGTGGGCTGATTTCTTTATTGTGAAAACGGCGTAAACTGTGGAATAGAGCCAGATTAATGATAGAAATCTTTTAGATAATAATTATGGAAAAATAGCACAATAAGATTTTTTTTTCGGATCTCTAACACACAACGCCATCTAGTCACAAGCTAAGCAGAGCTTGTGTTATGGGTAATAGATAACTGATATAAATACATATATACTTTTTTTTTGTAAAGACATACATATTATACGTAGAAAACACCCAAACTCCGAAACAAATATTTGTAGATCATATAAACATTTGGTCCGACCCGGGAATCGAACCCGAAACCTCATGATCAGCAGTCGCACACGCCGACCACGAGACCAACGAGGCAGTCAATTAATATTTCAAAAATATTATTTTTGAAAGACAAATTATGGATTTAATGTTTTTGTATTTTCACAATTTATGCTATTTTAGTTGTTTTTAATATCGAGATGGACTTTTAGGTCTATTTTTTTTTATACTCTGTGACCCATAAAATATATAAAACGATGTATGCTATATTTATATATCGATACCTCCCACGTAAGTTGTTGTATTTCTAAAACTGCAATTTTACAGGAAAGCATTATAAAGGTATAAAATGGAATAAAAACGTCATTTATAATCACATCAATGGGAAACTTGGAACATCACTATAAAATATAGTATTCTTGATTGTGTTTAAGATATATATGTCGGAACGGTCAATAGTACGGGAGCTGATTTGACAACGGGACGCAAGCGGTGCAACTACCTTACGACTTGCTGTTCCCACTTTAAAGTTACCTGCTTGATATTGAAGATTATTTGTACTTCCTACTTCGTTTTCTGCCCTGAAAAATACTCTTTTCCGACAAATATAAGATGTTTTTGCTGTTGATGAATGATTTGACACCAGAAAAAGTACATGAACATACTCATGGAAGACTAGTGGTTGCCCGCGGCTCCGCCCGCGTATATGTCGGTTATTGCGGCAAATACTAGCTTATGTGTTATTCTGATGTATAAGCTATATAACTGTAAAGTTTCATCCAACTCCGTTCTGTAGTTTTTGCGTGAAAGAGTAACAAACATCCATCCATCCAGCCATACTTACAAACTTTCGCGTTTATGATATTAGTATTAATTTGTCATAACTATAAATTCTCAAAATTAAAAAAAAAACTCCGACATAATAACCTGAGTTCCCTTTAAAAAGTAAAAAACACGTTATGCGCTTTCATTTGAGACCCCACTCGATGACAGATACGTGAAACTTATAACACCCCTCTTTTTGGTCGGTGGTTAAAAATGAAAGAAAGGTCATCGAGCTACACAAGAGATAGAGTACGGTGGATACACTACCATAATTATCCTTTTTCTTGGAAATCCCTATTGATCTTATGATCTTTGGGAACGCAGGAGCGAGTAGTATCTGGTGATTCAACTAAAACCACTCCTTAAGCCGGCTTCTTTCGTCACACTCTAGAGTCTAGGAGGAACCTATAAATAACTAATAAACAACTAGCCAAGCAACTGATTGACGCTTCTCGCGACCAGAAGGCCGGCCTTTTTCTAGCACAGAGAATCAGCATTGCCATTCAACGTGGTAATGCTGCCAGTCTTTTGGGAACGCTTTCAGTAGGCGAAGATGTGGAGTTTTTTGACGCTTGTATGTAAATATTGTTTTTTTTTTATAAATTATGGTTATGTTCATAGGTTTCTATATTATGTAATGAATACTAAAATAAACAAATTTAGAATTTCGTAATAATACCTTCTCAAAAGGTGACTGACTGACTGACTGACATACCCAGAGATCGACGCACAGCCCAATCCCCTGAGGCTAGAATCCTGAAATTTTGCATGTTGGTTCTTTATGTAACGTAGTGAGCACTAAGAGAGAAATTTTTGAAATTCCACCCCTAAGGGGGTGAAATAGGGGTTGAAAGTTTGTATGGAAGTTCGTCATTTTTTAAGTAAGAAACATGAAACTTTACTTTCGGGCTACTGATTAAAAAAGATTAGATATGTATTTAAGCGTTTCTGGATATTCTACCGCTAAGGGGGTGAAATAGGGGTTGAAAGTTTGTATGAAAGTTCGTCATTTTTTAAGTAAGAAGCATGAAACTTTATTTTTAGGCTACTTTTGGGCTACTAAATAAAGATGATTAGATACGTATTTAGGAGTTTTTGGATATTATGCCATAAGGGTTGAAAGTTTGTAAGGAAGTCCGTCATTTTTTAAGTGAGAAACATGAAAATGTAGTTTTGGGCTACTGATTAAAAATGAGTAGATACGTGTTGAAGTGTTTCTGGATATTCTCCCCTAAGGGGTGAAATAGTGGTTGAAGGTTTGTAAGGAAATCCGTCATTTTTTAAGTGAGAAACATGTAAATTTGTGTTTTGGCTGATTAAAAATGAGTAGATACATATTTAAGCGTTTCTGGATATTCCACCCCTGAGGGGGTGAAATAGGGGTTGAAAGTTC
Source organism: Diaphora mendica (assembly GCA_949125395.1). Lineage (NCBI taxonomy): Eukaryota > Metazoa > Arthropoda > Insecta > Lepidoptera > Erebidae > Diaphora > Diaphora mendica. Next base: position 2,349,521 of record OX421326.1, on the reverse strand, counting down.
GTATATAGGTTATTCTGAAAGCCGTTATTCTGGAAGTCCGTCATTCTTGAAGTTAGAAACATGCAACTTTATTTATGGCTACTGATTAAAAATGAGTAGATACGTATGTACGAACATGTTCTACCGGAACCGGTTGTGGTTCACGGTGCCGTTCTTGAAGTTTTTCAAAAATATGTGTGATACCTCGGGCAGACTTTGCAATTAAGTAGAAACAACTTCGAGGACGAGGTGAACTGGAGAATTCAGCCGGGTTGGGCAGCATTTGGGAAACTTCGTAGGGTCTTTTCATCGTCAATCCCTCAGTGCTTAAATACGAAAGTCTTCAATCAATACGTCCTACCTGTCATGACATACGATGCCGAATAGTGGACACTTACGACACGGCTGGTCCACAAGTTCAAAGTCGCTAAGCGTGCTATGGAGACGGCTATAATAATACAAATGATTTAATTTTCTCATCACAAAAGCTCAACGTTTCTTTAAGGGATCGCATCAAGAATGAGGTGATCTGGTAGAGAACCAAGGTCATTGACATAGCCCACAGGATAAGCAAGCTGCAGTGACAGTGGGCTGGCCATATTAGCCGCAGAACTGATAACCGTTGGGTTAAACGGGTTCTTGAGTGGTGACCGCGTCTCGGCAAACGTAGCGTAGAACGTCCACAGGCCAGGTGGAATAATGATCTGCCCAAGACAGCTGGCAGGAGCTGGATGAGATGAGAAGCTGAGGATCGAACCAAGTGGCGTGCAATTGGAGATGCCTATGTACAGCAGTGGACTGCGATGATAATGATGAGATACGTATTTAAGCGTTTCTAGCTAGACTAGAAGTCCGTCATTTTTTAATTTAGTAGCCTGAAACTTTGTCTTCAGGCTTTTGATTACAAATAAATGAATACGTATATCAGCATTTATGGGAATTCTATTCCTAAAGGGGTTAAAATAAGGGTCGAAAGTGTGTATGAAAGTCAATTTTAATGGACTATTGAAAAATAAATAAATAATTCTAAATAATAATAAATACGATTAAAAACATGAACACAGTATTCATAGATACTTACACAGCTTTAATTAAAAAGATATAATCAACTTCCACGTGAGCAAAGCTGCAGGCAACATATATATATTCAAATTCAAAATCATTTATTCAATTAAGACACTAAGTGACATTTATGAACGTTAAGTTGAAGCTACAGTTAAAAATCATAGGTCGACACAAACAGACGCCACAGCATGTGCTGGATTGTCAAAGTAAATTAGGTGAAAACACCAAAATCTACCTACTGCCTACTTGTGTCGGTAAAAATAATTCATAAACAGATTTACAATGTCATAATAAAGAAACTGTCTCAAAATCAGCAGAATTCAGAACTGATGTTTAAACATAATGTTAAGCATCCATGAATTATGTTTTAAACGGGATCAAAATTCAAAACATTCATAACAAACCATAAATAAACTTATCTACTTAAATTACACATTAAAATAATTCATTTCGACTGCAACTAGAAAATAATATCTGTTTCATAATCGGGTGTGCATCCTTATGGCGCAAAGCTTCCAAACTGTTTCTACAGAAAAATCAAGGGAGTTTTAACCCTATGGAAATAATAATAGACGTGAAGAGCTTGCTTGTAAGTTTGTAAGTATTTTAAGGATCTGTTAGGGACGTGACGTGCTCTCGCACGTCACGTCGCGGTTTACGCGGGAAACATATTTTATTAAAATTTTCCATCTTCCCTAGTTGTGTTCAAATGTGGGCAAAGATTAATACTTACGTTTAATATGAATAAGTTGATTCTATAATATAGTTAGAAATCAAATACTAACATTATATTGTTTAGTACAGTCCTCATAAGCTCTGTTTATAACCTAGTCCTGGATGACCGAGCTTTAAATTCTAGTAAATTTTCTAAAAATAATTCCTAGCTAGATCGTTTTGAGATTCAAGAGACCCCTTGCATACTAAATTTCATAAATATCGTTAGAGCCGTTTTCGAGATCCAGATATACAAGAATTGCTTGTTGAAATATATAGACTCTTTAAAAAATATAGACAGATAGGTAGATGGTATTGCAGTACAGGAGTCTTCTCGAAATGTGAGAAGGGTTAGGTCATCAGTTAGCTTAAATAAATTTAAAAGCATCATCAAAAACGAATTAAGTTTAACGACACATATATCTAAATCGATTCATGGTGAAGCAAAAAAAAAATTAATGTTCATGCAAGTCGTACAAAAATAGTTCAACTCGTATCATCAATTGATAGGATATATTTTAGATCGGTTGGATAATATTGTGTAAAAACGTTACTTTACTCTGTAACTCATAGCTGCTGCTTGTGAAATTCAAAGTCCTCCGAAAAAATGGTTAAACCTTATACTTACTGAAGACTTGCACCATCATTTAACGCATTTGCCTTGCATGTGTTTCTAAGCTTTCAAACCTTCATGAAAAAAGCAAACTCCCAAGGTCGGATATGCACTTATAATATAACCTTTTAGTTCATTCACTCCCTACTATCAACCATGTAACTAAAAACCATTATAAGTTTAGGCACAAAACCTGTGTTCACTTTTCTGCGAACTAGTCTATATCTCATAACGCCGTCGTCAGTCGGCAGGGAGTTAATGAGCGAGCTTTGTTACCATAACGCCCCGGCTCGCCGACACCGGCAGATGTATACCAACCACGTTGTTTTACTTCCTAATTAGCAGCAATTGATAATAATTTAAATGATAACTTACAAGATATGAATAGCTTCGAGGTTTGAATGGTTTTTTTTTTTATGATGAGCCTGCCGAAGTAACACTACTCTTCCTGATGGAAAGCATGAGTTCTATTACTCCAAGAGTAGTAGTGGTCACAATACTCATTGCGAATACAGACAATGCAACAATGCAGCATCGTAACCCACACTATGGCGGCCTATTGAGATGCTTCACTGGTATTTTTCTTATAGAAATACTAGTGCATATTTTAATTTAAAGAATTATCTAATAAGGTTTTCTTCAAAATAATGAAAATATGTTATTATACTACACCTGATCGGAACAGTAATCATTATTCCCTGAAAATGAAAAGAGAACGTTAGTCTTTTCCTTGACCTGAATAAGCGGGAGGAAAAATATATGAAAATCCATTTCTAACGTGTTTTAGCGGGAGAGAAAGTTGTATGAATTTTCATTTCTCATGTGTTATCTTATCTATGGCGCGCGCCTGCCCAAGGAGTTTTCATATAATTTACATCTCTCATGTTCGGTAAGTAGGTTCTTATTACCTCCAAATGGGGCTTGTAGGTGACCAATTAGCGCTCTAGGGTAATAATGTAGCTCGAAAAGCCCTAGGGCGGTAAGTAATTAAAAAAAACACTTCTTTCTTTCAAAAAGTTCGCATACATCTAACCATCATACTGGCAATAGACATCATGCATTCAGCCCAATGACCAAAGAGGTCGCTTTGCTATTCAGCCTTGTCTTCGTGTGAGTATATTAGTCATCAATTTTGAATATCGAACGGCGAAGCTCAATTCTGTTCTTGAAAAAAAAAAAAAAAGTTCTTTGCTTGGTTATTTTTAATGAAAAAAGGCGGGAATAGAAAACCTTAATGGAATTCTTATAATGCCGGTTTTTTTTCTACTTACCTCACAATCGAGATGTAAAGCAGAATAGTTAGCTCGGGTGTAAGCACCAATTGCACCCTCGAACTATATGCGCCCTCGCTGCGCTCGTGCGCCTAAATATCTCGGGCTGCAATTGATGCCTTACAGCCCTTGGCTACTCTACTATCTACTATTAAATATGGAATCTCCGTGCTACTGACATCCTTTTGTGAAGAATAAAAAAAAACAAGAGAAGCGCGAAATATCGTTCAAATTCTAAGCTAAATTGTGTCTTACATGGTGTCTTACGTTTTGATTTAAATACTTTCTACAATACAAGTCTTTAAATGTTCCTCACAGGTGTAGTATAAAGCACTGTGTAGCACTTGGGTGAAAGTCCCATTCCTATCTCGGGAGTATTGTGGCCCTAGGCTGCGCCTTCGGGCCACAAACTGCTCCTTCGCTGGTAATCGGTCCCTTACCTCCCTCAGTGAACAATGTACTATTTCACACTTAATATCGTGGAGTAATACTTTGGCATATATGAGCCGCTCATAGCCCAGTTGCACTCGGTGAATGAAACAATCACCGAGGGTGAGCAACGATGGCGCGGTCAGTACCTGGATGGGTGACCGTTAGTGGCATTTTACCAGGAGCGACTCCGTTATTCGGAGGTCACGTTAAGCAGTCGTTCCCGGTTGTTATCATATGATAACAGTCGTGAAGCTTAGTTGGAGGCCTTTGAGCGGCTTAAAAAATCCAACGACAAGAAAACGTAGCCACAGCGTTGTCTTGCCAGTCCACAACCCGCACTTGGCCAGCCCGGTGACGTATGGCCTTAACCCTCTCCTGAGAGGAGACCCGAGCCCAGCAGAGTGACGTTATGGGTGGAATATGTATGGATGATATATGAGCCAGACCTTTAGCCACGATGCAAGTGTTTCGCTTCGAATCTCTTTCCACAATCGCTAACGTCTCCATTCTCTTGTATTGTTGGCAAATATTTTGTTTTGATCACACGATTTAGGTTTGAATGACGTCATTTCCATACATTTGTTAGTTGTATAATAACGTTTATCAAAATTCAAATCCTCTTCTCCGATATTGACCTTTTAATTATCGTGTTACAGATTTCCATGGCCGATCCTAGTCACTTACCTTCAGGTGTACCATCTTCTCCTTTACCGCCTATATATATAACCAAAATGATAAAATACATGTTTTTTACAGACAACTTCTGCACTAGGAGTACATCCTCTGTCGCGGGGTACTTTACAAACATTTATGAAACGGACACAAGGAACGCCCAGATTCAGAATAACAATTTGTGGATAGTGTTTTCCCATCCCATTTTCGCAGTAGGAAGCGACGTTACAACCGCTTCAATCACCAGGCCACACGTGCAGTCCTTTAACCTCTTGTTTAAATTGGTATACAAGATAATAATACTGTAAGTTGATCATATAAGTTGATATTGTCTCAATAACATAGGAAACTCACTCACTCTGAGTACAATCCATTCGCTACAAAGTCAAGTGGCAGTCTTTACTGAGGGACCTTTTATCAACGAATAAAGAAGATAAGAGGGCTGGGCATACCTATCAATAAACTTGTAAAACATATCTTGAAAGTATACGTAAAGGCAAGACCCCTTATATTTACTTTGTATTCTCATTATTACAGAAGGGATGCTTTCTTAAAAGAAAATTATTTTATCTTATATTTCTTCGTGTTTTTGGCGTACCTTCTTGCGTTTATTTTTTCTCTCCGGCTGTTGTGGAGACAAGTCAAGGATTATTTTAGTTTCCGTGAATATTGTGTCGAATACTTTTATATGTTTTTTTTCGGAATGAGTGTTTTTTTATTAGGAATATCCCTCAGACGGCCATCTGATTCTAAATTAAGAAATGCGTGATGGAAATTAGACTGCTGTTAAAATAATATTTAAATTTATAAATGTAGAAAAACTTCATCAACAACCCATAATGTTCCCATTGCTGGGCTCGGGTCTCCTCTCAGGACAGTGTCAAGGCCATACTTCCCCATGCTGGCCGAGTGTGAGTTGGGGACTGGCATGACAACGTTGTGGCTACGTAAATCTTGCCGTTGCGTTGGATGTTTTCAAGCCGCCCAAAGGCCTCCAACTAAGCTTCACGACTGTTATAATATGACAACAATCGGGACCGACTGCTTAACGGGATCTCCGAATCACTTATACCTAGCTATATTATTACAGTATACAAACTTAATACAACTTAGTAACCATTAGACCAAAAGCTTAGAACGTACCTAGGTATATTTCTTAAGTTAATTTAGATCATTAACAAAAGTACTGTTTTCTAGGAAACAGTTTTATAAGGTTAAAATTAAACTACCCTGAGTCCTTTTCACTGCATTTTTTCCGAATTTTCATCAGAATTTGTTCAGTGGTTAAGACTTCAAGGTATAACTAACCAATATATCCACTTCAACACCACAGACCGGGCTCTGTGGTGTTCCTTGGGAGAGGCCTATGTCCAGCAGTGGACTGCAACGGGCTGATGATGATGATGATGATGATATCCACTTCTGTATTTATATAGGTAATAACCACAAATTTCAACAAACCGAAAAAAACCGACTTCAAGAACTGGACCAAACCGAAATGGGACCACATGGGAAGCAATGAATTTTCCAATAAAAAAAAAATATCAAAATCGGTTTACTCTTCGAAAGTTGTGAGAGGTAACAAATTTAAAAAAAAAACAGTCGAATTGATAACCTCCTCCTTTTTAGAATACAGTAAAAAATAAGAAAGAAAAAAAGTGCAACTGAATCTGTGTTCCATTGCTCAGGATTGAGCTATATATTAAAAATCTGTCTATAATGGGTGATGGAATTCTCTCTCTCATTCTCTATAAGAAATAGGCACTTGTCAGTGGAGCCATCGCCACTCTTCTCTGTTTTCTGCTATCTGTTTTACCTCCTGATAGGCCAAGACTCCTATTTTCTCTTTCACTTGCTACATGTATGTCAATCTAAGCTTTCCTCGTTTTCGGCATCGTAGTTATATACGCAAAATCAACAAAAAATTGAAATATAAGCTATAAAGATGGGTAACCTAGTTTTAAGAGAGAGTGTGGTACAAGATATAAATTTCTAACATTCAATTCCTTCCGATATAACACAAAATTTATACCCAAGTTATACGAAATAAGAGAGAATAATAAATGATTCATGAAGGTTTCAAAGTATCTCTAAAATTAGGATTGACTGACGAAATTTACCAATCATAAAAAGCGCTCGTCTTAATGAATATTGACAGGTTCGGATAACTTAAGCGAGTAATACCAAGTTTTAATATTGAACGAGGATCCGTGACGTAATTGAATGTGACATAATTTAAGTTAATTCCGTTCTGAAAATCTCCTCCTCTGTTTCATACAATTATTAGATCTCTAATTTGTGTTGAAGGGGTCAAGAATTTAATTAGCCACTAAGATTTTTTCCTACAATTTTGAATAAAAATGGACTAATTTCGCGAAAGCGTAATGGCTAAGGTCTCTCCAGAACTGGCTCCACCAGGCCCTATCCCAGGAAAACCAGTTCCAGTGTTCTCCCGGGTCAAATGACAAGACTACTACTATTGTACTGTTAATACTTTTTTAGTGTGTAATACTATTGTTACGAAGAAATATTAGGTCTTTACCTATGAAATTGCCTTTCTTTAGTACTGGTCATTTCAAATAAAAAAAAGTTTGTAATGGCTCTGTATTCTAAATTCAAATTAATTTTGTTTTAAAACCATGACATTCTTTTTACAAACTCAGTCTTTTGTTTTTTGATTAGCGTTGTATTTTCATTACATTTGAACATTTTTCATCATAATGGATACTTTAAAAATTCGTGTAACTATGGAATATGAGTCCGTCGTGGCACCAACGCGACACAAACGGCACGTAACATCAAAAACGTTTACGGAGAGAACTGTACAAACGAACGCACAACCCGTTATTGGTTTTCCCGGTTCCGTTCTGGAAATTTTGACTTGAAAAATGAAGCTCGCGGTCGTCCGGAGACTTTGGTTAAGAATAATGAATTAAGGGCGATTGTGGAAGCTGACGAAACTCAATCTACAGCTGAGCTAGCAGCAGTTTTTAATGTAAGCATCAAAACAATATTGATCCATTTGCGACAAATTGGCAAGGTAAAAAAGTTTGATAGATGGGTGCCCCACGACCTTAACGATCGCCAGCGCAACGTACGCGTCGAGACCTGCCTTGCGCTGCTCAACAGGCAAATAAATGAAGGAATTTTGAAACGAATTGTTACGTGCGACGAAAAATGGATTCTGTTCGACAATCGAAAGCGCTCAGCAAGTTGGTTAGACCCTGGTTCAGCACCAAAACAATGCCCTAAACCAAAAATGACCCCTAAAAAGGCGATGGTCACTGTTTGGTGGTCTAGTGAGGGTGTGATTCACCACAGCTTTTTATAAAACGGCATGAGCATTAATGCGCATGTGTACTGTGAAGAACTGGAGAGAATGATGGAGAAGCTTGCACATCTGCAACCAGCTTTGGTCAATCGGTCGTCCCCACTGCTCCTTCACGACATCGCGCGAACTCCATACTGCGCAACAGACAGTCTCCTAGCTTCAAGAGCTGGGGTTGGAAGCTCTCCCTCATCCGCCATACTCACCAGACCTTGCACCTACCGACTATTACTTTTTCCAAAATTTAGACAACTTTTTAGTGGGTAAAAAATTCAATTCCCGAGAGGCAGTACAAAATGCCTTTGAAGAGTTCGTTGCCTCCCGTCCAGCTGATTTTAACAAGAAGGGCATCAATAAACTGCCAATGCGTTGGCAAAGATGCGTCGATTGCATGGGTGATTACTTCGAATAACAGAAATAAAAAAGTTTGAAAAAATAAGTACTTTTACTTATTGCATACAAAACGGCAATTTCATAGGTAAAGACCTATTATATACATAGCGTCGAATATCGATTGATTGTTGCGCGATTGTTTACAACGAATTCATCGGCGGAGGTGTCCTTGCTACGGGGAACGCCCTCGTATGTTCGAGACATTTCTCGAAAGCGCTAGTAAATGTAAAAATCTATATAAACACGAACTCTCGCGGGCCGCAGGCAGTTCTGCTTGAGCTACAGTGCGATAAACATTGAAGTGATATCAATGATCAACCTAGCGACCTCGGCGACCACTAAGAATTGTTAATAGATATAAAACAGACTGCCTCGTTGGTCTCGCGGTTGGCGTGTGTGACTGCTGATCATGAGGTCTTGGGTTCGATTCCCGGGTCCGATCAAATGTTTGTATGATCTACAAATATTTGTTTCGGAGTTTGGGTGTTTTCTATGTATAATATGTATGTATTTACAAAAAAAAAGAAGTATATATGTATTTGTATCAGTTGTCTAGTACCCATAACACAAGCTCTGCTTAGCTTGGGACTAGATGGCGTTGTGTGTCAGATGTCCGAAAAATATTTATTTATTTATTTATTATTTATTTAATTCGGAGTGATATTGTGATTGTAAGAGTGTTGTTAATAAATCTATTTTACACGTGAGAAGGTTTATTTCACAAACCCACCGTACCCTAACACGTAACACCATATATCTATACCATTCTGTGTATAAATAAATAATATATCTATAACAATAATTGATACAAACATTACTAATACCGCAGTAACGATGATCGTGAACAGTATGCTGTACACCCGTAAAGAATATAAAGCAGAAACCCGAAAATTTGTATTTTTAGGTTTTCTGTCTCCAGATTTAAATACACGCCCTTTGATTTTCCCGACGTTCCAATCGAATTGTACTGTTCCGTCCTTTATCTTAAATTATGTGGTTAAAAAATATTAATGCTATCTATCATATATAATTTTAATATCCTTTGTTGTTCACGATAAACTCCGAAATTCTGTAACGGATTATATATTGCATGTGTGTTTTGCTGGCGTGCCTAAGATAGAATAGTAAATATCACGATTACACCAATGGGACTTTAGCATGATTGAAAAAAATAGGGTGGGGTAGCTAGTTATTATATAAAAAATAAATACTACATTAACAGTAAGATATCGTAAAGGCTCGTGGGAGAGCCACGCTTCGGCATGAATGGGCCGGCTCGACCGGAGTGATACCACGGCCTCACAGAAAACCGCTGTAAAATAGTGCTTGTGCTTGCGCTGAGGATACCGGAGGCCCATACCGAAACGCCCCTCACCCTTCCTCCCCCCCCCCCATCCCTCCAAAGGCCGGCAACGCACTTGTGACGCCCTGGTGTTGCAGGTGTCTATGGGCGGCGGTAATCGCTTACCATCAGGCGATATGTCTGCTCGTTTGCCTACCTATCCCATAAAAAAAAGTCTCCGTCAAGTACTAAGCGTACGCTCTATTGCTTGTTGTAGAATCTTTCTACAACTAGCAATAGAACGTAAGCTCTCTTGTATGCATACAACCAACATATTCTCTTGCAAAAGTAAAAGAATATAATGGAACATGCAATTTGCATTGAATTTCATACAAAGAACTTTCTAGAAGCCCACTAAGATAATACACCACTAAAGTATTCAAAGATTTCGTTGTAACTAACAAATGCGACATTTTAAACCATAGCTATGTTTGCTGTAGGAAATATGGATAATTTTATTCTCGAGACACTATGGCATGCTAATGTGAGCACCTAAGAACGAAACTGGTATAGTGACCACACGTTTGAAATATGTGGGACTGGCAGCCATTGTATTGCTTTAATGAGTCGTATCTGTCGATCTTTGCTATGGATTGCCATTATAGACGTGGCTGCGGCTAGTAAACCGTATATGCATATAGGCTTGGATCAATGTTCTGAAAATTTGGTATTTAGCTTCATATTGTTCAGTTGCTTGGCGGAGCAGAGAGCTCGAGTGAAAGTGGGATTCTCCCTAGTCTTCACAGAGCATGTTTGTTGCTGATAAGTAGCCTTTCAAAAGGCTTTTGTAGTGCGATGAGTCTTTATGCTTAAAGTTTTCTGAGGGAGTTCAGAGAAAATAAAGTTTATCGTCGTTGAACGAATGTAGGTATCTACTTAATGACTACAAAAAGTTATTTGACCTTTTATTAGTAGAATTTTCACAAACTATGAATCTACATCATCATCCTCATCATCTCAGCCGAAAAACGTCTTCTGCTGAACACATGCCTCTCCCAGTACAATCCACAACTACTGGTCCTGTGAAAAAGCATATAAATATTATTCATTTTAGAAATGTCTATAGAAATATCCGCAAAAATAGTAAGTGAATGTCGTCCTACTACCAGAGCCCGGCACAGTCGCAATTCAACTTGCATTACCTTTATTAAAGGATATTAGCGTGTCGAGAGAGCGCATACACGGATTTACATGTTATATAACTGTGCTGGCTTTCACCCCTTACTTCGCTTGCAGGAAATGTTGGGCGAGGAAAATTTTGTATATAAGATAAAAGATTGTTTTTCCTTGCATTCCTAGATGTGTATAAGTGTCTGGATATAATTTATCTATTATGTATGTATTGTATGTATTTAGAAATACATAAGTATGGTTATCAGTAGTGTGGTTTATTATTGTAGAGGCTCTGCTTGATTTGAGTTCAAACGGCTTTTTTGGACATCTAACACACAACGCTATCTAATCCCAAGCTAAGCAGAGCTTGTGTTATGGGTACTAAACAAGTGATATAAATACATACATATTTTTTTTGTAAATATGTACATATTATACATAGAAAACACCCAAAATCCGATACGAATATATATTTATTATATAAAAATAGGCGGAAATAGACGTCTTTACTCCTATTGCGTAGACATGACTAATAACAGTTTGCTGGATGCAAACTGTAGTAGTTTAATATGCTTCTGTCTACCTTTTCTAGCATATAAACACTAGCATTTTCCCACGGCTCCGCCCTCATTTATGTCAGTTATCGTGGTAAATAATAGTCTATGTGATATTCTGACGTATAATCTTTTTTACTGTAAATTTTCATCTAAACTAGTTTAGTGGTTTTTGCCTTAAAAAGTGACAAACATTCATACATCTATCCTCACAAAAATTCGCATTTTTAAAATTATATAATTGGTACTATACTTCGGTGTCACTACGTTACCGTTTTTTTTTTTTTTTTATGGAATACGCCGGCAAACGAGCAGACGTATCGCCTGATGGTAAGCGATTACCGCCGCCCATGGACACCCGCAACACCAGAGGCATCACAAGTGCGTTACCGGCCTTTGGGGGATGGGGGGGAGATAGGGGGAGGGGTTGGGGTATGGGCCTCCGGTATCCTCACTCACTCGGTGAAACACAGCGCAAGCACTATTTCACACCGGTTTTCTGTGAGGCCGTGGTATCACTCCGATCGAGCCGGCCCATTCATGCCGAAGCTTGGCTCTCCCACGGTGAAAACATTTTACTTTGAAATACAATTTGAATAGTAATAATATCCTTAACGCCCGTTCCGTAACCGCGAATTCGCCATCCACGCGTATTTTCTACCAATCACCGATCACCCGCACTACGCACCTGCACTCGCACTATACAAAGTGAATACGGGCCTATACACATCCTACAATTGACGACGATTGCCTCGGTGGCGCAGTGGTAGCGTATGCGACTGCTGTGCTTGAGTTCTCGGGTTCGATTCGCAGGTCGGATCAAATGTTTGTTTAATCTGCAAATATTGGAGTTGTTGATTTACAAATATTTAATTCGGAGTTTAGGCGTTTTATAGGTAGGTATATGTAGGTATTTATTTATTATTTTCTGGAATCAATAAATTCTCAGCTTTCTTTAACTCTACAATCCAAGTTTTTTTATGGGATAGGGACCAAGTAAGCTAGCAGACGAATCGCCGGATAGTCAGCGATTACCGCAGCCCATGGCTACCCGCAACATCAGGGGTTTCATCAGTGCGTTGTACTAGCTGATATCGAAAATCTGTAGAAAGAGTCAGCTAACAGACGAATCGCCTGATGGTCAGCGATTACTGCAGCCCATGGCTACCCGCAACATCAGGGGTTTCATCAGTGCGTTGTACTAGCTGATATCGAAAATCTGAAAATAGAGTTAGCTAGCAGACGAATCGCCTGATGGTCAGCGATTACTGCAGCCCATGGCTACCCGCAACACCAGAGGTGTCATCAGTGCGTTGTACTAGCTGATATCGAAAATCTGTAGAAAGAGTCAGCTAGCAGACGAATCGCCTGATGGGCAGCGATTACCGCAGCCCATGACTACCCGCAACACCAGAGGTGTCATCAGTGCGTTGTACTAGCTGATGTCGAAAATCAGTAAAATGAGTCGGACTTTTTAGTGCACTGACTATGAGTAACGATCGCCATAGATGTTCTCATCACTTCTCTTTAAAGATTTTACATAAATAAAATTACTCACTATCATGTATTTATACCCAGCCACAACACTAGCGCTATAAAACCAAAAACAAAAATTAAACTCGTAAATATATTTGCATATAAATTACTTGTAAATGGTATCAAAGCTATTTCTGTTACACTACAATATAATAAATTATAGTTTTATGTGACATTTAACTAATTAAAGCGTTGAAAACATTAATTTATATTAAAATATTGTGAGTTTAAACCAGTTTTGCTATCGTAAAGGTAAACTTTTAGTTGGACCACCGAGGCCGTTCTTTAGATGCTATATATCAACCAATCGCTGTCCACTGCTGAACGAAGGAGCGCCAACTATTCAAGTCTTGGGCAGTCCGCAAGTAGTAGGTGATAATCTATAAATAAATTAATATTTCGGACATCTAAAACACAACGCCATATAGTCCCAAGCTAAACAGTGCTTGTGTAAAGGCTACTAGACAAATGATATAAATACATATTTACTTTTTTTTGTAAATACATAATACATATTATACATAGAAGACACCCAAACTCTGAAACAAATATTTGCAGATCACACAAACATTTGTTGGCGTTGTGTGTTAGATGTCCAAATATTTATTATTATTATTATCTTCTTAGCGTTTCGACGGCAAACGTTGCGTTTTGGTTAAATTATTATATTTTTTTTTTTTTTTTTTTTATGTTTGGCCCGCCAAAATGACTCTACTCTGCCTGATGGAAAGCATAAGCAGAATCCAAGAGTGGTGGTCACCATGCTCACTGCGAATGCAGACAATGCAGCATGGCGACCCACACCATGGCGGCCTAGTGATGCTACTGCATCTTTTAGTCTAGTCAACAAGTATGGAACTTGTTGACTAGACTATTTGGGCCTCCGGTCTCGCACTCACCAACGAAACACGACAGCACTGCTGCTGGCATTTTACGTTGATTTTCTGTGCGAGGGTAGTACCGCCCCGGTCGAGCCGGCCCGTTCGTGCTGAAATCAGCGTGGCTCTACTACCTTTTAATATTTTGGGTAACACGCCAACCGCGAGACCAACCAGGCAGTCGAAGAAGATGAAGAGGCAATAAGTATTTAGAAAAACGTACAGTGGTTGATCGCACAAGATTCTCCTCAAACCGAAGCCACAAACTCTAGCAATCAGACTCACTATCTACCATTTAATAATGACCTTTTTATGATATTATTAAGATACAATAAACCTTAAAGGACGTGACACTTACGCCCTTTAGATGTCATTAATGTCGATAAAACATACCTACATGAAACATTTAAACATCAATTATCAAAGTAATTAAAATGGCTTCCGTACGTGAAGGCTTTCAACCAATGTTAGAGTAATTTATTGTTACTCATTATATTTTTGTGTTTATTGCATACGGGTTGAACAAGACCTAACGGCTAGTGAGGGACAATTGTGACTGCTAAATCCCCAAACTTCACCTCAGGATCACTAAGTATTATCATTGCATTGCATTGCCATTCATAATTTGAGAAATTACTTTTTGGAATTATTTTTGTACTGCTCAGAACATTTATCCATGAAGGCGTTTATGTTGTACACGTGCACGCGCTTCGAATATCAGGGCCGAGCATCAATGATAGATTGTGCAAAATTTATGAGTCGACGAGGAAGTTGAGCAGACGCTGGCGATAGATTTGACAAGAAAATAGAATTTGGGCACTTCACTTTTATATTAATTATTATTATTTAGATTCTTAACATACGACTTTACCTATGCTCAACAATTAATGTGGTACCTGCTAAATGATAGTAACATTCTTGATACATTAAAAATAAACACTTTGGGTAAAAAAATGAAAAATTTAATTAAAACTCGGCTCGATCACCATGAAAGTATTTCGTATAAGTACTTAGTCACGAGCTTTTAGTGCGAAACTGAAAATAAGTGACAGCGCACACTTACGATTTGAAGTGCAAGTAGAAAGGACTGCTTTTAGTCGATTGCTTTCTATTGAATTCAAAGTAATACTTTTAGTACTATTTTGATACTATGTTTCAATTCTATTTTGTGGTCATTTTATAAATCTTGAAAGTCTGATCATCAATAGGTTGATTTACATTTTTTTTAATGATAGAAGAACTAGCTTTCGCCTTCGGCTACGCCTACGTGTATGTCCGTTACCGTAGTAAATAGTAACTATGTCGATGAAGAAGCAAAGGACCTCCATTGTAAATTTCATTCAAATTGGTTCAGAGGCTTAATAACCGTCAGAAGCGTAACAGACAGACAGAATTACTTTCGAATTTATAATATTAACATGTATTATTATGCACGCAAATATTTTAGTGCGAAAAATTATGCTTTAACAATTTTCAGAAAAAATCAATAAAAAAATCAATACTATGTTATGTAACAATTGAAGTATCGTATATCACAGGTAGTTATTATTCATTAAAAAAATATATCAAAGTCTTACAATGCGTGCTGAATATAGAATATTTTAAATATTTAAGCCGCGGTTTTATTACCTACCCTCCTATACCGCTACTGTGCTCCGTTACTATTCAATTTGATTGTCAAACACAATTGTGTAACCAAACATTTAGTATGCATTGTGAAATTAAATTCTTCGAAATTCGACGAAATAGAAATGGTTTTATTGGCATTGTTGGTGCACTGTTTCCCGTCAATCCTTAGAACTCATTATTTTGTGTTAATAAATTATGTAGAGAGGGGTGAATAACAGTCACCATTTTGAATATATTGGATTTACAATTGTGATCATATTTGTACATACTTATACAGTTGCTTGCATACAAATCTTTGTAACTTTTTAACTTTAAAGAATGCCGAAATTCTATAACCGTCTGCTTAAGGTGATGGAGTGATGTATGGATGCTAGGTTTTTACAGTCTTATCATCTGTTAGTGATTAACAGGCATCAATGTAACAGGAAAGCACTAATTAAGAGTACGCGGTACCCTAACTCATTAGTGAAATTGAAAAAAAAAAACAATCTCAACAACATTTTCTATGAGATTGTCGAATTACTGTAGAGAGCCGAAACGTGGGAGAGCCACGCTTCGGCATGCATGGGCCGGCTCGACCGGAGTGATACCACGGCCTCACAGAAAACCGGTGTGAAACAGCGCCTGTGCTGTGTTTCACCGAGTGAGTGAGGATACCGAAGGCCCATTCCCCAACCCCTCCCCCATCCCCCAGAGGCCGGCAACGCACTTGTGATGCCTCTGGCGTTGCGGGTGTCTATGCGCGGCGGTAATCGCTTACCATCAGGCGATATGTCTGCTCGTTTGCCTCCTAGTCTATAAAAAATATAAAAGTTATATATACCGAAACGGCTCTCCTATTGTTATATTTTCACTTTTAGTTTAATTCCTGAGATCGAAGATCCTAGACCACACCAAATAATTCTCGTCACTTTCCTTTTACGGTAGGAATTTTTATGAAGTAATAATCTTATCTTATATATAAAATTCTCGTGTCACAATGTTAGTTACCATACTCCTCTGAAACGGCTGGACCGATTTTTATGAAATTTGGTGTGCATATCGGGTAGGTCTGAGAATCGACTAACATCTATTGATACACCCATTTTTTTATGGCAATACAACGTTTGCCGGATCAACTAGTAACATATAAAACTTTCAACAAATCACAGCCCTCTGACAATGCATTTCCGACCAATGGTTACCATATAACCTGGCTATATTGGTTTTGTAAGCTGCCGTGGGCTACGTAACACAAAGCCTTTTGCAACCAGACATCCTAACGTTTACATTTCATAGTGATTTGTTCATGTGTTTGTTTTTGATACGTACACAATATTGGGTAACCTATGTTTTATGTTACTTATATGCTGAATCTACGGCGTGGCTCTGGGTTCTATTTATGAACGTAAACGTTTTCTTAAGTTACCGCCGCCCATGGACACTTGCAACATTAGCCTCTAGTGTTGCAAGTGTCCATGGGCGGCCGGTGTGAAATAGCGCTTGCGCTGTGTTTCACCGAGTGAGTGAGGATACCGGAGGCCCATACCCGAACTCCTTCTCCATTTCCCCTCCCTATCGCCCAAAGGCCGGTAACACACTTGTAACGCCTCTGGTGTTGCGGGTGTCCATGAGCGGCGGTAAAGCTTACCATCAGGCGATACATCTGCTCGTTGGCGCCATATTCTATAAAGAAAATGTAGTTATAAACGTGATGTTATAACTTTCTATAATATTGATCTCGTTATATCGTCATCTTCTATACTAATATTATAAACGCGAAAGTTTGTAAGTATAGATGGATGGATGGATGGATGGATGGATGGATGGATGTTTGTTACTCTTTCACGCAAAAACTACTGAACGGATGTGGATGAAACTTTACAGTAATATAGCTTATACATCATAATAACACATAGGCTACTATTTGCCGCGATAACCGACATATACGCGGGCGGAGCCGCGGGCAACAACTAGTAGTACATAAATGTCATAACGTCACTAGTTAAAATATAACTATTGGTTTTATATTTTATTATTATTAAAGTGCTTAGTCGCTGTTAATTTAATTATAAATATATAATTTAACTCAGATACCCGCAATCACCTTATGTGATTGCGGATTCAATAATTGTAATTGCTTTGCCGTTGGTAGTTGTTTGTGTATCTATTATTTCCTTAATCTGTGTAATTGTGAAGTGTCTGTGAACGTGCAGCGAATGCCTGAACGGGTGTTCGTTGCGCGTTTCAACGCTGTGTGTGGTACCCTACTGAGGCCGACTACCTTCTCAGCCTTAGCATCCACCCTACGGGTTAGCATCCACCCTACGGGTTCGCATCCACCCTACGGGTACACGTCTACCTTACGGTTTCGAACCCATCCAACGGGTTACAAGTTCAACCCACGGGTACGAAGCCACCTTACGGCCAGCGGCCAGTCTGCGGCCAGAGCGTCGGGTGACTCCACTGTGCCGCGTCACCGACGAAGGGGCCACCACAGGCACTTGATAAACAGTGTGCGACCCCGATTCTTTAAAACCCTGAGACGAAATACCCGCGACCCTGACTTTAAGCTACCGGAGCATTTCTTTCTTTTATTCTAATATATTTAGTGTTACACAAACTATATATTTTATTTATTCATCTCACGACTAAAGGCTACATTGGCCTTTGTTTTTGGGGTTTTTGTTTAAGTTAAACTATTATATTACTCTTTCTAATCATTTGATCTTCGCAAATTCTAGCATTAATTTCTGAATTCTTGTCAAAATCATCTTCTTTCTACGAGTATCGTTTTCTCTCCTCGTAATTTTTCACTCGGATAGTCAAATTAAATTAAAATGTTTTCCGATATATACTCTGGTATTTAGTAATAAATTCAGATCAAAGATTATCTGTAAATTCACTTCATTAATTCGTTGTAATGAAAAGCTTCTCATACGTAGGCATTCCTTAGATCATTGAATACTTGATGTAATTTGATAATGATCTTAAGTAAATTTTTGGGTATTAAGATATTGCAATTAAGTATTAATTAGTTAAATGTGTTTACGTAAAATAAATTATGTAAATTAAATTTAAATTGTTTTTATTAAATGTATAATTATATGTATATTTTTAAGTTTATTTTATAAAAATCAATTATTATTTCAAGTTATTATGCAAGTACAGAATTCACCATTTTGATGTTTATGAAGAAAATACTGATTCGACTATAAAGCTATCCACCCTATGGATTTATTTTTATATTAACTGCTAAATAATATATTCTACGTGCAAGAATCCTGCTTTAAAACTACCAGATCTATCACAGTCTTACAGAAAACAAAAATAAGTGAGTAACTGGAGTCTTGCCTCTGCTATACCACAAAAAAACCGGCCAAGGACTCTCGCACCGAGGGTTTCTTACAAACCTGTAGGTATATTATATGATGTAACTAAAAATTTATGCTTTTCCCAATTTTTCCTTCATCTATGTTGTAAGACGTTGTTCGCACCAAATTTCAAGATTCTGAGTTCACGGGAAGTACCCTGTAGGTTTTGATTCCCTTGCGAGTGTCGAAAATTTGAAGGATAAACGACGAACTTTTGATTACGTGGGCTTAGAAGTTTGATTTTTTCATAGCTCCAAGGGACAGTAGACCTGAGTATTTGATATGAATTTCAGCTTGATACCTCCACGCGTTCCTGAGAAAAAAGGTGTTGACAGACTGAAAACAAAGTTATCCTATTAGGGTGCCATTTTTTCCTTTTGAGGTACGGAACCCTAAAAAGATTATATTTCCATTTACTATATGCTAGGCATCATTACTGCTAATGCTATTTTGATGTATGTTAGTTAGCTGTTGTCAAACCTAGTTCAAAAGTGCAAAAAAAACTTCGTTTAAAAAAACCGACTTCAAAAACTAAAAAGTATCAATTAACTTAATTTGTATGTGCTATCTATTCATAGGTTTGAAGTCAGTGCCAAGCCAAATGTAATAGTAGCGTATATATATATTTCGAACCGAACGTCAACGACGTCACTGACGCTTCGGTTGTTTTGTTCTACGCGAAGAGCAGCTATCCCGCTCAAGGTCACGCGCGGCGAGTGCGGTACCTACTATTACATTTTGGCTTGGCACCGACTTCAAACCTATGAATAGGTAGCACATACAAATTAAGTTATTTGATACTTTTTAGTTTTTGAAGTCAGTTTTTTTAAACGAAGTTTTTTTAATTTTTCGCTTTTTAGTCTTTCTCAAGTCTCTCATCATCATTTCACCTAAATAACTTGAAAGAATACGACTAAAGGTAACATACATACTGTATAGAATCGAAAGGACTTCAAGTAATTTTTTGTAATAGAATCTCAAATGACTATCTTCTATAGGTTACTATAATTCAAGTGGTTTGAGGTAAACTGACTATCTGAGATAAACTCTGATATCGTTAGGACCCGTCTTATATATTATGAAATTAAATGATATCTACAGAATATGAAAGCGTGCAGACAATCGCTCTTAACTTCATTGCAGGCGCTCACGTAAATT
Organism: Diaphora mendica; assembly: GCA_949125395.1. Lineage (NCBI taxonomy): Eukaryota > Metazoa > Arthropoda > Insecta > Lepidoptera > Erebidae > Diaphora > Diaphora mendica. The sequence goes on along the minus strand of OX421326.1, from coordinate 2,329,491 downwards.
TGATGGTTTCCCTCGATTTCCTTAGGATCCCATCATCAGATCCTGATATGGTGACCATGGGACCACATGGGGAGCATACCATTTCGAATACAAAAAGAATTTTCAAAATCAGTCCACAAATTGACGGAGTAATCCGTGTGCATACGTAAAAATAAAAATAAAAAACCGATGAAATTGAGAACCTCCTCCTTTTGGAAGTCGGTTAAAAATCAAAGCATTTTCATTCAAATTCATGATGCATTCCTTGTCGATTTTGAAAACGGCATCTAATCTCGATGGTGATCAGGAGATATTATAGTGCATATGTGGAAGTGCAAAAACAGGTGCACTCTCTGTTCCCTTACTCTCATAATCCGATGGAACGGCTATCCTACACGACCGTGGAGAGATCAGACGCATGACCGATGGTTATACGTGCTCCACGAGCCACCGGGGTTAAGGTTCCAACTATCAAACTCCGGGTGGTTATTTAACATTTCTGAAATTAGAAAAACTCATTAAAATCTTGATCGGAAGTCGTATATAAGCTAACCGCTTGACCAACGAGATTCAACGGTGCTCATGCAACAACTCGTGGTATTTAAAAGGTATCACTGTAGCAGAAAATCAAATTTCAAAACAACATTTTAATGATTGAAACTGTATTTGAAGTACAAATCGATACACTTTATATTAAAGAGTAAGCCACAGGGGTGGGGGTTGCGATCCCTTCTCAAAGTTGTTTAATTGTAAAACTCTGGTGAAATATTGAAAGCTGTATCATTTTAATTGAGATTTCTGTAACATGTAGAAGCGGGCTTTAGGTATATAAAGTTTAATTGCTTGTCACTTGTTAAATGAACATTCCAACCGTGAGAGAGCCACGCTTCGGCATTAATGGGCCGGTTCGACCGGAGTACACGGGTACACAGAAAACCGGCTTTCAATTCGGCTAGACTCTCTGGCGCTGCGTTAAGGATGTGGCTTCGCTGTGCATCTTCAACCGCGTTTGCTATGGGGAGTGGTCCGAGGATTTGTTCGAACTGATTCTCGCCGCCTCTTTCCGCCATCGTCCTACGTGACAGCAGTTTCATCCCCATCTTTTAGATGTTTGGCAGTTCACAACTGTGCGCTTTTCTATAAATGTTCTGCCTCGCACAACCAAACTGTGGAATGAACTGTCACCTGCGGTATTCCCGGACCGATATAGCAATTTTCTTATAGATCTCTAATTTTTTTGAAAATAAAATATAGCCTATAGCCTTCCTCGATAAATGGACTATCCAACACTGAAAGATTTTTTCAAATCGGACCAGTAGTTCCTGAGATTAGCGCGTTCAAACAAACAAACTCTGCAGCTTTATAATAATAGTATAGATATGTGTTTCAAGTCAAAAAGTCGCGTATACCCTCCCCATTTGCTTAATTTCTTTACATTTGGAGCTATCAACTAAATATAGATAATAGCTGTTGCCCGCGGCTCCGCCCGCGTGAATGTCGATTTTCGCGGCCAATAGTATCCTGTATAAGATATATTACTGTAAAGTTTCATCCAAATCCGTTCAGTAGTTTTAGCGTAAAAGAGTAACAAACACACATTTTAATTATTTATTTATTTATGTTTGTTTATATTAAAAATTATAACTCCTAATTCAAGTATTTCAAACTTAAAATTGATATTTTACATTTTTATTATACGATAAAAAAGTAATCATATAACGTACCTATTGTAAAGTATCTTTTAGAAACTGTTTAAGAACTACCAGATGTGGATGTTGTGTTAGTTACATTGAGATGATAATTTTAGGAACTGGTCACACACACTTTTTTGGAAATATAAATACAATGTAGATTATTTATATATTATTTATTAACTTTATGCACTAAGAATGTACATCGGCGGACTTAATGCCCAGAGCATTCTCTTCCAGTCGACCTTCGGGTGGTGGAGAAATCTTATAAGGCAGGTGTGTGAAATCTCATATACATAAGAAGTCCGTTAAAATTTACAATAATCACATCATATTCAACGTTATACATACAAACATACATATATAAGTAGATATACATATACATATTACGTATACATAAATACAACATTTATACACTATATAATGGAAAAAAAACCTCGTTTTAAAAACCGACTTAAAAACTAAAAAGTATCAAATAACTTGTATATGCTACCTATTCATAGGTTTGAAGTCGGTGCCAAGCCAAATGTAATAGTAGGTACCACACTCGCTATATTTCGAGACGAACGTCAACGACGTCACCGACGCTTCGGTTGTTTTGTTCTACGCGAAGAGCAGCTATCCCGCTCAAGGTCACGCCATATCAGGAGATATGGTGGCCATGGGACCACATGAGGAGCATACCCTTTCGAATACAAAAATAATTTTCAAAATCGGTCCACAAATTGACGGAGGAGTAATCCGTGTACGTACATACATTGTGACGATGAACGATGAAATTGAGAACCTCCTCCTTTTGGAAGTCGTTTAAAAAAGACGGTAAGCTATAGATTAGATAATTCTGCCAGTTCATTGAGAAAGAGCTCATGTACTTTATTTTTGAATGTATATCGGTTATTGGACATCCTGATTTCGAGCGGGAGCGCATTCCAGAGTAGTACTGCTTGAACAAAGAAGGAACAGTTCACGAAGTCGGAGTAATGAGACGGACATGAGAGAAGCAGAGACCGTGGGAGAGCCACGCTTCGGCATGAATGGGCCGGCTCGACCGGAGTGATACCACGGCCTCACAGAAAACCGGTGTGAAATAGTGCTTGCGCTGTGTTTCACCTAGTGAGTGAGGATACCGGAGGCCCATACCCCAACCCCTCCCCCTATCTCCCCCCCCCATCCCCCAAAGGCCGGTAACGCACTTGTGACGCCTCTGCTGTTGCGGGTGTCCATGGGCGGCGGTAATCGCTTACCATCAGGCGATACGTCTGCTCGTTTGCCGGTCTATTCCATAAAAAAAAAAAAGCAGATTATTAACTGAGCGAAGATTTATATCGTGATTAGAGCACAGGTATCGGAAATACGGAGCAAGGTAGGTAGGTAAGGATGGCGAGTTGAGAAATGAAAATAGGAAGGTAAGAGCTCGCTGATTGCACTGTAGGCGAATAGGATTGCATTTTAACTGGGAACGCAAAGCAGACACATGGTCATACTTTCGAATATTGAAAATAAATCGAATGCAGTTATTAAGAAGACGGTCAAGCTTGTTAAGGAGGTTTGCATTCAGGTCGAAGTAACACACATCACCATAGTACATTCAGTGTTCCGCAAACTTTTTGGGTTCAGGGTACATCTAGGAAGATTAAAAATTTTGGAGGTACATCATAATTTAAAAATATTTTTAAGTAATAAAAAACAATGTTTCTTATTAGTCACAAAACTATATTTTTATTTTACACTTTAAATGAGCATAGGCGGTCTCATCTCTCGTCGATCGTCTTGAGGCGTTCCCTTTTTTGTTTTTTACTGTGGTAAGAGTTAAAAATCCTAATTCACATAACTTTAAATTTTTCTTATCTAGTTTTATGGTTAGGCAGATTTAGCCTAAATAAAAAGATCTCAGAAATTACAGAATAAAAAATAAAAAGTCCTCAGAAATCAGAACATACTTGTCTGTAAGTAAATTCTGAAAGCTGCAGCACTTTGAATAGGAAGGGAAGAATAGAAATAGGGCGAAAATTTTCAGGAAGGAAAGAATAGAAATAAAGCGAAAATATTCAGGAAAGGGTAGAATAGAATTAGGGCGAAAATGTTCAGGAAGAGAAGAATAGAAATCGAGCGAAAATATTCAGGAAGGGTAGAATAAAAATAAACTTCGTACCGCCATATTTACATATCTGTCTCAGCTTCCTACAGGCAGTGTACAGTCGCGGACAAAGAAAAATACTTTTCCCGTTATTAAAAAAAAATTAAATTAAAAAAATTAAAAAAAAATCTATGTCCTACCTCGTAGTATGAACTCAAATCGTGCCAAGTTTCATTTGAAATCATTCAGTAGTTTCACCGTGATGCGCGGCCAAGATACAGACAGACGTCGCGGACAAAAAAAAAAGACTTTGCCCGCTATCTTTTAATTTTTCTTATACACAACCCTTAATTTCATTCGTGTAATAATATATGATGCCTATTTAAAACCCTTAATTTAATAAGTGCTTCAATTTGACAGTCAAAAGTTTGACAGGAAAGTTGGTAGAACAGTTTATATGGGCAAAAGGAAATTGTTGTTTTTTTTTCAATTTTTCCATATTTTCTCACCGTTTAAACCTTCCCTGAACCACGGCAAACATTTCAAAACCTAAATCAGCTAAATCGGCACGGCGGTTCTCGAGTTTTAGCGAAACAAACGAACAGCAATTCATTTTTAGGGTTCCGTGCGAAAGGCAAAAAACGGAACCGTTATAGATTCGTCATGTCTGTCTGTCTGTCCGTCTGTCCGTCCGTCTGTCTGTCCGTCTGTCTGTCCGTCCGTATGTCACAGCCACTTTTTTCCGAAACTATAAAACCTATAATGTTGAAACTTGGTAAGTAGATGTATTCTGTGAACCGCATTAAGATTTTCACACAAAAATAGAAAAAAAACCCATACTTAAAACTGAAACTCAAAAAAAATTTTTTTATCAAACCCATACGTGTGGGGTATCTATGGATAGTTCTTCGAAAATGATATTGAGGTTTCTAATATCATACTTTTCTAAACTGATTAGTTTGCGCGAGAGACACTTCCAAAGTGGTAAAATGTGTGAAGTTACAGGGGGGGGGGGAGCCGGCCTGTAATTTCTGAAATAAGAGAATGATAAATCTAAAAAAAATATATGATGTACATTACCATGCAAACTTCCAACGAAAATTGGTTTGAACGAAATCTAGTAAGTAGTTTTCTTTTTTAATACGTCATAAATCGTAAACTGCAATTTACCTTTTATTCAATCAACACAAATATAATAATAAAATAAAAATTGTATTATGCCACTTGCTGCTGCGGAACCCTTCATGGGCGAGTCCGACTCGCACTTGGCTGCTTTTTATAGGACATAAAAGAAGAAGAAGATATACAAATTGTTTTGTCAACTTTGCAAGTTTTTTCTAGTAATCTATTACTGTAAAACCAGCAAATTAAATACAGTCTACTGAAAAGACGTCTTCCTTCATACATTTGGACCTTGCTCCTTTACAATGACCATTTAACGTTATTATGGTATTTTAGTTTTTGGTTCAGAATCGATTAGAGCGTCCTCCCAAAAAAAATCTCTAATGTACAGAATTATTATAATTATAATATAATTATATTAATCTGTTTTTTTTTATTATACCTACTTTAAAAATTAATCATATATAGATTACTCGTATATAGGATAGGTATATCCTACTGTGAAGTTAGTGTTACTTAATTCCAATAGATGTCGCTGTTAAGTTCAGAAACATATTTCAAGAAAATTTCATTGCTTCAGTAACGATTAGAGAGCCCTCCCGATAAAACATCTAAATTTCTTTAATGTACAGAATTGATCTGTTACATCACATTTTTATTATACGTTCAAAAGAAAATCATGTTACGTACCTATTGTAAAGTTAGTTACTTGATTCCAAGAGATGTCGCTGTTTTAAGCAAAGAAACTGACAAACTCAACGTCTACAGATTTATTATACGTGATATATTTATAAATAGATCACGGAACAACATTTAAAGTACTTGCTGTCTAGCAAAAAAAGAATGAATGAAATCACGTGTTATTGAATTACAACCAAGTACATATTTTGACTTTCATCCCCTGTCTCCAGGAAACCGTGCTGAATTTATGGATAGAGAGGTTGCGATAAATCAAATACTTAATGCTACACCGAATTATACGTAATACGTTGTACGATTATTCCACGATATATGAATCAAAGTGTTATTAATTACGCATGGCTGGCAATAGATGTCACTACATGTTGTTTTTCATAATGATAAATTCTTTATAATTTTTTTTTCCACTAGATAGAGAGATTGTGATAAATTAAATACTTTATGCTACAATCTTCAAAGTATCTCCTTTCTAACAAAAAAATAATTATTGCAATCGGACTACTCGTTAATGAATTACAATTAATTACACATTTTGACTTTCATCTCCCCTCCCAAGGAAACCGTCCGGAATTTCGGAATAAAAAGCATCCTATGTCCTACCTCGGAGTATGAACTCAAATCATGCCAAGTTTCATTTGAATCCATTCAGTAGTTTCGGCGTGATGCGCGGCCAAGATACAGACAGACAGACAGACAGACAGACAAAAATGAAAAAAAAAAGGGTTTGGTTCCGTATCGATAACAGAGTGCCCTCCAAAAAAATTTTCAAAATATCTTCAATGTACAGAATTTGACCTGTTACATTTTTATTATAATCTAGAATAAAAAGTATCCTATGTCCTACCTCGGAGTATGAACTCAAATCATGCCAAGTTTCATTTGAATCCATTCAGTAGTTTCGGCGTGATGCGCGGCCAAGATACAGACAGACAGACAGACAGACAGACAAAAATGAAAAAAAAAATAGTTTTCGTTTCAGTATCGATAACAGAGTGCCCTCCAAAAAAATTTTCAAAATATCTTCAATGTACAGAATTTGACCTGTTACATTTTTATTTTAAGTATAGATAGATTTGATTTTTAAGGGAACATTGGTGTTTTAAGGTAAAAAGGAAGCAAGGATAGATGCATCATCATCGTCATCATCAGCCTATTGCAGTCAACTGCAACAGAAAGGATAGAGTTGCCGGTGAAAAGAAAGGAAAGTATATTTTACACTATGACAACCACTAATTACTTCTCGCTACTTTTAACTAGTGCCAAGAGTTTATATATCAATACACAACATTATAAATTCGAAAGTAACTCTATTTGTCTGTCTGTTACACGTTCATTACTAAACCTCTGCACCGATTTCAATGAAAGGACAATGGCAGGTTTGTATGGGACTTTTGTACCGCTTGGCGTATGTCTTGGTAGGGTATGTTTTTATATTTATTTGGCTGCTAATATCACCGACAATAACATTTTAAATTCCTAGATTTTTACAACTCGGCATTAAAAAGTTATTTTAGTTTTTAGATTACAAGGAAATACATGGATCACAAATGAGTTGTCATTATTGTCAACAAGATGGCGTAATATTATATTTTTGAAATCAAAATCATTTGTTTACGATTTTCGTGATCCGTCATTAAAATGTTGCTCTGTTACTAAATTCACCAGTAAGCTTATTCATAAATATAGATTTAAATATTTAATCGTTTTTTATGAAATAAATATTTTAAAATAATGAAAAATACTTTCGGCAATCTGACACCCAACGCCATCTAGTTTTCAGACTAAGTAGACTTTAATCATGGCGTGTCTAAAACACGTAGGAATGCGTTTTGTTATTGCTGTTGTAACAACTTTATGAGCAGAATTAAAATTCTGTTAGCACAGTTCTAAAAATATAATAAATACATGAAAATAATTAAGATGATTCACATAATAAACAGTATAAATCTCATAACCATTCATAACATATTGCCAGCGGTACAGGATCTGCCATTCTCCTTTGGCATGAAGATACTTTGATTCCTGAGGAAAGACATAGGCTACTCTTTAATACGATAACCTACCTAAACGCAGACGAAGTTGCTGGAAAAAGCTAGTGGCAAATAAAAATAAACCCGATGTGAAGTTAAGCCATAATTATAACGCAACGCGCAAAGGTGTTTAGTATTCATGACGTCACGCGTGAAGGGACTAATGTCGATGAAATCATCGCACTTTGCTGTGAGATAAGATCTTTACTTAACGAGTACTGCGTCGGTAATGATTTGTGGATCTGTTTCCTATATTGACGTGGTTGTAAAACTGTGAGGTATGACTTGGGAAGTAGTACGACTTGCTTGAACGCTTTTACGGAGCAAATGGAAGTTTCCAGTAATTTTATTTTTACACCTAAGCTTATGGTTACATGGTCTGTTTGATGTTAAGAAGTATTTAGTGCTTGAAAACTTTTATAATATTACCATTTTGCGAATTCATGTGAGACTTGAATCTAATCAGAATATGAAACACTACCCTACTACTTAACTGATGTGGAAATCAGGGATTTAAATCGAATCAATTATATTCTTTTCTCTTCATTTGAACAGAATTCTACGGCATTTTACGCTACTACTTAATTCAAACCTACATGTGTATATTCACTTGACTTTAAATTTCAAAGCATGGCAAGTTTAAAAATTATTTTAGACTACTGAACTTAATAAAACGCTCTAAGAACGTAAGGAATTAAAAATTGAAAGATATTTGTAATGTTTACCTCCGGTTTTGCACTTTCCACTAGTCGAAAATAATGATTGGGGACCAAATAATTATTATGTTTAATGAAAAAATCTATACTTTTAATAAAAATGTAACAGGTCCAATTCTGTACATTAAAGATATTTTGAAATTTTTTTTTGGAGATCTCTATAATCGATACTGAAGCCAAAACTGTAACTTTTTTCATTTTTGTCTGCCTGTCTGTCCGTCTGTCTGTCTGTCTGTATCTTGACCGCGCATAACGCCGAAACTACTGAACGGATTAAAATGAAACTTGCCATGATTTGAGTTCATACTACGAGGTAGGACATAGGATACTTTTTATCCCGATATTCAGCACGGTTTCCTGGGGGGAGGGGATGAATCTATACTTATAATAAAAATGTAACAGGTCCAATTCTGTACATTAAAGATATTTTGAAATGTTTTTTTGGAGGGCTCTCTATAATCGATACTGAAGCCAAAACTGTAATTTTTTTCATTTTTGTCTGTCTGTCTGTCTGTCTGTATCTTGGCCGCGCATCACGCCGAAACTACTGAACGGATTCAAATAAAACTTGGCATGAATTGTGTTCATACTACAAGGTGTCCTACCTTGTAGTATATATAATTACTATAGGATAATTTTTATCCCGATATTCAGCACTGTTTCCTAGTGGGAGGGGATGAAAGTCAAAATATGTAGGTACATAGTTGTAATTCAATAACACATGGTCCGATTTCATTCATTATTTTTTTGCTAGAAAGAAAAAAAATAAAAGATAACGGGAAAAGTATTTTTTTTGTCCGCGACTGTACACTGCCTGTGGGAAGCTGAGACAGATATGTAAATATGGCGGTACGAAGTTTGCCGGGTCAGCTAGTAATAATAATTACAAAACTGTTATCATATACCTACAATACGAAAATAAAAAGTAGGGCACAACGGATTTCCAAAATTTATATACATAGTTACAACTGAGTCTCTTATGGTCAGAATGTTGACTACACGTTTGGCCTAGTGGTTTAACGGTCACCACGCCGTTTCCTACTTCGCCAAGTGTCGTGGGTTCAAATCCCACGTAGGACAACACTTTGTGTGATCCACAAAATGTTGTTCTGAGTCTGGATGTTCTTTGTGTCCGTTTCATGTATGTTTGTAAAGTTCCCCGCAACACAGGATTTATTCCTAGTGCGGGAGTTGTCTTAAAAAAAAAAAAAAAAAATGGCTAGAAATCGGTGCGCTTTTAACTTGAAGGTAAAGGAGCTCTTACTAGATGAATTTGAGAAATCAACGGGGACTTAGTTCATCATAAATAATAATACTAAATATACTTGGTCCGACCCGGGAATCGAACCCGAGACCTCATGATCAGCAGTCGCACATACCAACCGCGAGACCAACGAGGTAGTCATAGATATATATTTGTATGTATATTTATGTACATGTCAGTATATACATTTGTCTCTCCTAATATATAACTTAGTATATGTATATTCAAGCTAATTGTAGTATTTGTTAAAATCACTTTTATCGTTTCCTCATATGTGCACCTACCTAATCTTTTCTCTGTATTGCCCAATCGGTCTACTGGCAGAGAATGCCTTAGGCATTAAGTCCGCGCATGCATGTATTTGTGCATAAAGAAATGAAATAAATAAATAAAGTTACTAAAACACTTAGAAATATTAACGTTATGTGAGAAAAAAAAACATTTTCTGAATATATTTAATATAATATTAAACAGGAATGTTAGATGATATTCTTTACTGATATCAACCGCAAGACATCATAACATGCAAAGAACACATTGGAAATACCTCAACAACATAAAAATACTGGAAAGGAAATAAATATTGAATTAAAAAGTGGTTTTTCTCACACGAAGGCTCATTACATGACCGTATATGCATCTCAGGGCCGCCGTGCAGTCTGTCAAAGGCAGTCACCATTTTGAGCTGACATAGCTGAGAAAAAATGTGGTCAACATTTAGAATACGTCATTCCGCATAGTTTTTGCTGGGGTTAGTTGATCATGAGTATAGTTAGAAAATGGTAATTTAGGTCTCAGAATTGTTTAGGTAAAACATTTGCTTTTCAACTTCACGAATCGTTGATAAAATTATTTTAACAGATTTGTATTATTTTTAACACAGATGGAAAGGTCGATCTGACTTTTATTGAGAATTCAATATATGGTAAGAGAGTTATTTTTCAACGCTTTTAGTATGACTTGACCGGAATAACCACACGACTTTACGGTAATCCTGTTGTAAAAAAATTAGAAGCTTTTCACCGAGTACATGAAGTTACAAACTTCGTTAAGTTTGGCCCTCTCTACTTCAGTGGAGTGAGGATACTGTAACTTTTGTGTTACATGTGTCCATAGTAGTTACTTACCATTTTTCAGCTTATCTGTCTACTCATTTGCCTCTATTTTTTTAAAAAAGAAACAGGTCTGAAGATTTTTGTAGAATAGACAAAATTCTTCACCACTATAACTTCGATGACCACTTAGCGCTTAGATAATCCGTTCGTTTTTTTTACCTTGTACATCATAAAATAAAATTTCCAAGCCAACAGCAAAATTCCACATATTTCATTCTATTTTATCATTATTTCATGACTCTGAAGCAAATCCCCTTACAAAGCTACTATTTCCTCCTACCATAACAATATAACAGTTATTTTATTTAATCACTGATCCCTCGTTGGTAATTGCCTTTTCGGTAAGCCATGCGCTGACATGGCAATGTCGGGAATGCGGTAGAATCAGATTATGGTCCGAATCGATAGCTGGTTTGACATTTATGATATACCTAATTGGATAATGATTTGAATGCAACGTTGTTTTACTATTATGGGCTGCTTAGTATATCAATAGCACAATAAACAAAAAAGGACTTCGTAATTATCTAAGAATAAGTAAAAGACTAGTCATTATCATAATTACAAATATAAAATTTGACGACAGTAGCTTGTCTTGTAATAGCTTTGAAGTCTAACTTTCAGTGGTTTTTTTCTGCAGGATAGAATAATGGTTAACACTCGCGTTGTCTTTCGAACTGCGCTGAAGTGATGTGGGACCGATCAGCATCACCAATAAAAGAGAATAAAATTGAATCATCTTCCTTCTTAGTCATATTCCCCAAATCATTTGGGGTCGACCACTATTTATTTCAATTTTATCTAAATATCAGTTTTTCCACGGAGTGACTGGCATCGAACCTCCGCAACCCTGAGGGTGAACTGAATTCGAAGGTTGAACGATTGTCATAAGCGTTCATGACAACTGGGACTGGTGGCTTAACAAGCTCTCTGAGGCACGGGTGTGAAACATTAAGAATTTCTTGTCAGAAAAGGTCAAACCCGATATCTATTGGTCGGCAGTCGCTTACGTTAACCGCTATACCAACGAGGCCGTATAGTATGTAAAAACGTCACCATAAACAAAAGCTACCACAAAAACTGTAAGTTACTTAATGAATATTGGACTTGTTTTTATATTATGCATAATAAATAGGTTAAGTCGTTGCTTATCTTCTACTACGCAGTACGCGGTTATCGCCTGTCCGTTCTAACGTTTACAGATAACGGGATGTTGAATAACAATACGGAACCAATCATTGTCGATCATTTAAATTGCAACATAGGAAGAAAACGCGGGTGAGGAGGGCTGGGGCGAAGTTGTTTCATTTTATGAAGCTTTATTGTACCAGAAAGATATCACTGAATGTGGTCGGGAAAGGGTCAATCGTATGAACCATCAACGGGATCGCGGACTGCCAGAGCGTGGAGACTTCTGGTGGCAACTTAATTAAGTTGCACGATTACCTTTGCACCTACCATGGCAATTGCCATGCTAGGTGCAAAGGTGTAATCGAGCTTCCACGATGTTATTGAGATGAGGAAGTAGTAGTAGCAATTTGAGGATTATCTGAAATCACATGGATGCCAGAGGTTGACTCTCAGGGTGGTTTTTAGTGAAAACACTACATTCTCCTCATGCGTCCCCAAGGGTCAGGAGATACTAAGGGATTTTTCACCCCGACATCAATAAATAAAGGGTGAGAAAGGGAATGTTACTAGCGTTTGCAATGAATCCGACTTGCCTTAACTACAGTTGTGTATTCTTGGAGTCTATCAAGTCCCGTGCATGATGTCCAGACCCTTTGATAAACATTCTTATGTATTGCTAAATATGTATTTAGCAATACATAAGTATGTATCTATGTGTGTGTGTGTATGTGTGTCCACTATTTTGGTAGTGCCCCAAGGCGAACCCGGTCAGGAGTAAACTTAATAAAAATAGTGAAATAAGCACTAGTATATTTGATTATAATATAATGTATCTATCTTAAATGGAATTCCAGCTATATTTGACCACTTAAAAGTCTACTTATAATAGAAAATTAAATTTAATCGTACTTGAAACACAAAGTGAATTGTATAATGTAACGCATACATTTCTTTTTCAACATTGAATCATTAATTATCTGAAATAATTTAATACAGCCGTCCACACCCTGTTGTGTAAAGAACGTTATTATTTATGTTGGTTTTATCTAAATGATGAATGGTTCCTTCTAGCATACCACCATCCACGGTCACAAACGGCACGCACGCCTTATCACAGTTTCACTTTTAATAACTATTTATATTAATTAATTGTAATAACGCAATTTTTGTTTAGGTAGTAATAAAATATTGTTTTAAATTTCTTAACACGACCTGACAGGAAATACCACTGTCAAAGGTTACTATGGTTTAGAGCTTTTGTATATAAAATACATACCTTTTAAAATTTTTATTATTATGTTAACTATGTCGAAGTAGTACTGCTGATATAAAAAAAATATTTTTCACATATTATTTTTAACCGACTTCAAAAAAGGAGGAGGTTCTCAATTCGACTGCTTTTTTAAAATGTTTTTTGCCTCATAACTTTCGACTGGGTGAAACGATTTTGATGATTCTTTTTTTATTTAAAGCTAGTGCTTCCCGTGTGGTCCCATTTCAATTTGCTTCCCGTGTGGTCCCATTTCAATTTGGTCCAGTTCTTGAAGTCGGTTTTTTTTCTTTTTGTTGAAATTTGTGATTATTATTATTATTAGGCCGTTATAGCGAAGGCCACCATACTGCATTGTTACATTGTCTGAATTCGCAATGAGTATGATGACTACTACTCTCATATTCTGCTCATGCTTTCCATCAGGCAGAGTAGACTTCGGTAGGCGCAATACATAAAGCGTAGCCATTTAATATCCCTATTCAATCAAACGTTGCAGTTAGAGGTGTTAAACTTCTTAAGCTTCGGCAACCATAGCAGCTCTTACAGTCATGCAACCAAGAAGTTAGCTCCTTCAAACTACCCACAGTAGCTACACTCAGAACCACATCGCTTTTCTAGGTTACCGGTTTCAGAATACGGAGTGTTATCACGCCAATTTAAAGAGTTGTAAGATCTGTCTAATGGAGCAAACTACGCAGCACAACCCATCTCTGAAAAGCAAAAGAAAATCTTACGACAAACCCCATCGAAACCCGTCTGGCCAACGTGGTATCACCATCATTATCATCTTTCCTTACTTACTTACTTTTCTTTTTATAATTTACTGTCGACCTCTTGCATGACAAGAGTCTTTATTTTTCATTTTATCTCTAATTTGCATGTTTTTTGTCTTTTTATTATGATTTATTTTTTTAGGTTTCGTTTCACTTTAAAATTTTTTGCTTATCTGTTTTTACTTATTACTATTTCGCAAATTCACTTACTTACTAACTTCTACTATTATACCGTCAGCGGTATAACAGTAGGACCCAGTAGGGTCCGTTCACACAGACCGGCTCGGAGAGGAGAGCAGATTTTTATCACATTGGAAACAGAGGTTTGAGTAATTGTAGTAAAGTTTATTTTTGCATGTGCACTTCTTTTGTCATTAAGAATGCTTGAACGCGCTTTGTGTGAAATAATAAGAGGAGCCGACCGGCGCCGATTCTCTACAGCCGGTCTATGTGAAATACACACATCAAAAGTGTCTAGGGATCAAGCATTTTTATGCGGATTTCTTGAGATTGAGATGTGGCTTTGGCCCTGGCCTGCTCAGTCGCCAGACTTGAACCCGATTGAGCATGCATGGGATATGCTACAGAAGAGAGCTCTGCCGAATATGGAGGGTATCCAGTCGCAAGAAGACCTTTTTTTGTTGTTGCAACGAACATGGGCGGCCATTCCACAGCGTGATTTGGATGAACTCATTTTGAGTATGCCAAACCGATTCTTGTGTTGTTAGTGTTCGCGGTAGAAACACGGATTATTAATTGTTTAAATTACCTAATAAAATTTTAAAGAAAACTGTTATTTCAGTCTTTTTTTCGAACTTTAATGTTAGTGGTTCAAATGTCAAAAATCCCTTTATTAGGAAAATGGCAAATTTCTTTATTAATGCAAAGGTGACTTGGTTTATCGTTACTGTGACAAACGACAACACTTTATTTGATGAACCCTTAAAGAAAATTTTAATTAATATCAATCAGGAGAAAAGTAATTGCAAAAATATATGTTGATCCCTAGACACATATGTTGATCCCTAGACACTTTTGATGTGTGTAGTTGGCGGCTCCGCTCCGGCCAATTCCAAGCGTATACGATCCGGTCTGTGTGAAAAGAAAAAAGTGGGCCGATGCTCTCCGAGTCGGTCTGTGTGATCGGACCCTTATACGGCTGTCGCTTGTCAGACAAGTTGGTATAGGGTCTTTTTTCAAGTTTTTTGTGTGGTACATGATTAGTGGTCAGTTAAGGTGAATAGAGAAGGAGTGCAGAAGGCTATAAAAATAAGGTCAAATTTCGACCACTATGCGACCACTAGTCAATTTAATTATCACCAAACGTAGACATAACCTAAGAAGTAGATAAAGAAAAATAAATGCATGATAACAATAATGATGCACTGTGAAGTTAAATTTAGCAAAATCAATGACCTCATTTTTGATAACTTAAATTTACTCCGGCACTATCGGAGTTGTGTTAACGGGGACTTAGTTCATCATAAATAATAATACTAAATATACTTGGTCCGACCCGGGAATCGAACCCGAGACCTCATGATCAGCAGTCGCACATACCAACCGCGAGACCAACGAGGTAGTCATAGATATATATTTGTATGTATATTTATGTACATGTCAGTATATACATTTGTCTCTCCTAATATATAACTTAGTATATGTATATTCAAGCTAATTGTAGTATTTGTTAAAATCACTTTTATCGTTTCCTCATATGTGCACCTACCTAATCTTTTCTCTGTATTGCCCAATCGGTCTACTGGCAGAGAATGCCTTAGGCATTAAGTCCGCGCATGCATGTATTTGTGCATAAAGAAATGAAATAAATAAATAAAGTTACTAAAACACTTAGAAATATTAACGTTATGTGAGAAAAAAAACATTTTCTGAATATATTTAATATAATATTAAACAGGAATGTTAGATGATATTCTTTACTGATATCAACCGCAAGACATCATAACATGCAAAGAACACATTGGAAATACCTCAACAACATAAAAATACTGGAAAGGAAATAAATATTGAATTAAAAAGTGGTTTTTCTCACACGAAGGCTCATTACATGACCGTATATGCATCTCAGGGCCGCCGTGCAGTCTGTCAAAGGCAGTCACCATTTTGAGCTGACATAGCTGAGAAAAAATGTGGTCAACATTTAGAATACGTCATTCCGCATAGTTTTTGCTGGGGTTAGTTGATCATGAGTATAGTTAGAAAATGGTAATTTAGGTCTCAGAATTGTTTAGGTAAAACATTTGCTTTTCAACTTCACGAATCGTTGATAAAATTATTTTAACAGATTTGTATTATTTTTAACACAGATGGAAAGGTCGATCTGACTTTTATTGAGAATTCAATATATGGTAAGAGAGTTATTTTTCAACGCTTTTAGTATGACTTGACCGGAATAACCACACGACTTTACGGTAATCCTGTTGTAAAAAAATTAGAAGCTTTTCACCGAGTACATGAAGTTACAAACTTCGTTAAGTTTGGCCCTCTCTACTTCAGTGGAGTGAGGATACTGTAACTTTTGTGTTACATGTGTCCATAGTAGTTACTTACCATTTTTCAGCTTATCTGTCTACTCATTTGCCTCTATTTTTTTAAAAAAGAAACAGGTCTGAAGATTTTTGTAGAATAGACAAAATTCTTCACCACTATAACTTCGATGACCACTTAGCGCTTAGATAATCCGTTCGTTTTTTTTACCTTGTACATCATAAAATAAAATTTCCAAGCCAACAGCAAAATTCCACATATTTCATTCTATTTTATCATTATTTCATGACTCTGAAGCAAATCCCCTTACAAAGCTACTATTTCCTCCTACCATAACAATATAACAGTTATTTTATTTAATCACTGATCCCTCGTTGGTAATTGCCTTTTCGGTAAGCCATGCGCTGACATGGCAATGTCGGGAATGCGGTAGAATCAGATTATGGTCCGAATCGATAGCTGGTTTGACATTTATGATATACCTAATTGGATAATGATTTGAATGCAACGTTGTTTTACTATTATGGGCTGCTTAGTATATCAATAGCACAATAAACAAAAAAGGACTTCGTAATTATCTAAGAATAAGTAAAAGACTAGTCATTATCATAATTACAAATATAAAATTTGACGACAGTAGCTTGTCTTGTAATAGCTTTGAAGTCTAACTTTCAGTGGTTTTTTTCTGCAGGATAGAATAATGGTTAACACTCGCGTTGTCTTTCGAACTGCGCTGAAGTGATGTGGGACCGATCAGCATCACCAATAAAAGAGAATAAAATTGAATCATCTTCCTTCTTAGTCATATTCCCCAAATCATTTGGGGTCGACCACTATTTATTTCAATTTTATCTAAATATCAGTTTTTCCACGGAGTGACTGGCATCGAACCTCCGCAACCCTGAGGGTGAACTGAATTCGAAGGTTGAACGATTGTCATAAGCGTTCATGACAACTGGGACTGGTGGCTTAACAAGCTCTCTGAGGCACGGGTGTGAAACATTAAGAATTTCTTGTCAGAAAAGGTCAAACCCGATATCTATTGGTCGGCAGTCGCTTACGTTAACCGCTATACCAACGAGGCCGTATAGTATGTAAAAACGTCACCATAAACAAAAGCTACCACAAAAACTGTAAGTTACTTAATGAATATTGGACTTGTTTTTATATTATGCATAATAAATAGGTTAAGTCGTTGCTTATCTTCTACTACGCAGTACGCGGTTATCGCCTGTCCGTTCTAACGTTTACAGATAACGGGATGTTGAATAACAATACGGAACCAATCATTGTCGATCATTTAAATTGCAACATAGGAAGAAAACGCGGGTGAGGAGGGCTGGGGCGAAGTTGTTTCATTTTATGAAGCTTTATTGTACCAGAAAGATATCACTGAATGTGGTCGGGAAAGGGTCAATCGTATGAACCATCAACGGGATCGCGGACTGCCAGAGCGTGGAGACTTCTGGTGGCAACTTAATTAAGTTGCACGATTACCTTTGCACCTACCATGGCAATTGCCATGCTAGGTGCAAAGGTGTAATCGAGCTTCCACGATGTTATTGAGATGAGGAAGTAGTAGTAGCAATTTGAGGATTATCTGAAATCACATGGATGCCAGAGGTTGACTCTCAGGGTGGTTTTTAGTGAAAACACTACATTCTCCTCATGCGTCCCCAAGGGTCAGGAGATACTAAGGGATTTTTCACCCCGACATCAATAAATAAAGGGTGAGAAAGGGAATGTTACTAGCGTTTGCAATGAATCCGACTTGCCTTAACTACAGTTGTGTATTCTTGGAGTCTATCAAGTCCCGTGCATGATGTCCAGACCCTTTGATAAACATTCTTATGTATTGCTAAATATGTATTTAGCAATACATAAGTATGTATCTATGTGTGTGTGTGTATGTGTGTCCACTATTTTGGTAGTGCCCCAAGGCGAACCCGGTCAGGAGTAAACTTAATAAAAATAGTGAAATAAGCACTAGTATATTTGATTATAATATAATGTATCTATCTTAAATGGAATTCCAGCTATATTTGACCACTTAAAAGTCTACTTATAATAGAAAATTAAATTTAATCGTACTTGAAACACAAAGTGAATTGTATAATGTAACGCATACATTTCTTTTTCAACATTGAATCATTAATTATCTGAAATAATTTAATACAGCCGTCCACACCCTGTTGTGTAAAGAACGTTATTATTTATGTTGGTTTTATCTAAATGATGAATGGTTCCTTCTAGCATACCACCATCCACGGTCACAAACGGCACGCACGCCTTATCACAGTTTCACTTTTAATAACTATTTATATTAATTAATTGTAATAACGCAATTTTTGTTTAGGTAGTAATAAAATATTGTTTTAAATTTCTTAACACGACCTGACAGGAAATACCACTGTCAAAGGTTACTATGGTTTAGAGCTTTTGTATATAAAATACATACCTTTTAAAATTTTTATTATTATGTTAACTATGTCGAAGTAGTACTGCTGATATAAAAAAAATATTTTTCACATATTATTTTTAACCGACTTCAAAAAAGGAGGAGGTTCTCAATTCGACTGCTTTTTTAAAATGTTTTTTGCCTCATAACTTTCGACTGGGTGAAACGATTTTGATGATTCTTTTTTTATTTAAAGCTAGTGCTTCCCGTGTGGTCCCATTTCAATTTGCTTCCCGTGTGGTCCCATTTCAATTTGGTCCAGTTCTTGAAGTCGGTTTTTTTTCTTTTTGTTGAAATTTGTGATTATTATTATTATTAGGCCGTTATAGCGAAGGCCACCATACTGCATTGTTACATTGTCTGAATTCGCAATGAGTATGATGACTACTACTCTCATATTCTGCTCATGCTTTCCATCAGGCAGAGTAGACTTCGGTAGGCGCAATACATAAAGCGTAGCCATTTAATATCCCTATTCAATCAAACGTTGCAGTTAGAGGTGTTAAACTTCTTAAGCTTCGGCAACCATAGCAGCTCTTACAGTCATGCAACCAAGAAGTTAGCTCCTTCAAACTACCCACAGTAGCTACACTCAGAACCACATCGCTTTTCTAGGTTACCGGTTTCAGAATACGGAGTGTTATCACGCCAATTTAAAGAGTTGTAAGATCTGTCTAATGGAGCAAACTACGCAGCACAACCCATCTCTGAAAAGCAAAAGAAAATCTTACGACAAACCCCATCGAAACCCGTCTGGCCAACGTGGTATCACCATCATTATCATCTTTCCTTACTTACTTACTTTTCTTTTTATAATTTACTGTCGACCTCTTGCATGACAAGAGTCTTTATTTTTCATTTTATCTCTAATTTGCATGTTTTTTGTCTTTTTATTATGATTTATTTTTTTAGGTTTCGTTTCACTTTAAAATTTTTTGCTTATCTGTTTTTACTTATTACTATTTCGCAAATTCACTTACTTACTAACTTCTACTATTATACCGTCAGCGGTATAACAGTAGGACCCAGTAGGGTCCGTTCACACAGACCGGCTCGGAGAGGAGAGCAGATTTTTATCACATTGGAAACAGAGGTTTGAGTAATTGTAGTAAAGTTTATTTTTGCATGTGCACTTCTTTTGTCATTAAGAATGCTTGAACGCGCTTTGTGTGAAATAATAAGAGGAGCCGACCGGCGCCGATTCTCTACAGCCGGTCTATGTGAAATACACACATCAAAAGTGTCTAGGGATCAAGCATTTTTATGCGGATTTCTTGAGATTGAGATGTGGCTTTGGCCCTGGCCTGCTCAGTCGCCAGACTTGAACCCGATTGAGCATGCATGGGATATGCTACAGAAGAGAGCTCTGCCGAATATGGAGGGTATCCAGTCGCAAGAAGACCTTTTTTTGTTGTTGCAACGAACATGGGCGGCCATTCCACAGCGTGATTTGGATGAACTCATTTTGAGTATGCCAAACCGATTCTTGTGTTGTTAGTGTTCGCGGTAGAAACACGGATTATTAATTGTTTAAATTACCTAATAAAATTTTAAAGAAAACTGTTATTTCAGTCTTTTTTTCGAACTTTAATGTTAGTGGTTCAAATGTCAAAAATCCCTTTATTAGGAAAATGGCAAATTTCTTTATTAATGCAAAGGTGACTTGGTTTATCGTTACTGTGACAAACGACAACACTTTATTTGATGAACCCTTAAAGAAAATTTTAATTAATATCAATCAGGAGAAAAGTAATTGCAAAAATATATGTTGATCCCTAGACACATATGTTGATCCCTAGACACTTTTGATGTGTGTAGTTGGCGGCTCCGCTCCGGCCAATTCCAAGCGTATACGATCCGGTCTGTGTGAAAAGAAAAAAGTGGGCCGATGCTCTCCGAGTCGGTCTGTGTGATCGGACCCTTATACGGCTGTCGCTTGTCAGACAAGTTGGTATAGGGTCTTTTTTCAAGTTTTTTGTGTGGTACATGATTAGTGGTCAGTTAAGGTGAATAGAGAAGGAGTGCAGAAGGCTATAAAAATAAGGTCAAATTTCGACCACTATGCGACCACTAGTCAATTTAATTATCACCAAACGTAGACATAACCTAAGAAGTAGATAAAGAAAAATAAATGCATGATAACAATAATGATGCACTGTGAAGTTAAATTTAGCAAAATCAATGACCTCATTTTTGATAACTTAAATTTACTCCGGCACTATCGGAGTTGTGACTATTCTATCTACAAATGAAGTGGAAGCGGCGTCACGGTGTTTCGCCTGGAATATCAATATTGATAACTTTGTTGGTCTCATTATCGCTTACAAGTTTCTCGTTTAATATTATTACAAGGTATTTCTGCTGTTTACTTTGCTACAATAAAATATACGAACAGAATATGTACCTAACTTGGCAGACTTTAAAGTACTGGTCCATGCATCAATTTACGTCATTTTTCAAACGCACAGACGTAGCTACCACACATGCTTGCGCGTACTTAAAACAACTCTTCTCAAAATCGTCGGCGTGGAAACAATGTTTCCCAATGAGGAACTATTTCTTCTGCTTGTATTTTTTCAATGTTTGCAAATGAAAAATAAAGTGAATGTGATATTATTTACTAACCACTAGATTTCGCTTAAGCTTTATGAACTCGTTACTCACCGATATATTTTATTTTGCATCATCAATGTTTTTAGAGCCTTCTAACTCAAATTATTACTCTGTCTGACTGTTTGTGTATTATAAATAAAAGAAACTATAACTCGACTCCGTAAAAAGTTTCGTCATATAAACTTTTGATAACATTTTAATAGCCTATGTCATCCTGGCTATTATTACGAATCTATTGACATTTCATTAATTAAAACCGGTTCAGTAGTTAAGGCGCTATGGTGGAAAAATTAAGACCATCCTAAATTATGGAAGAGAAAAATTAATTAATAAAAAGAATCTGATTTACGCAGTAAATACATGTGCAAAGCATATAGCACCAATAAGTAAAAATAAGCATAACAAAAACAGATAGCAAATTAAAAAAAAAATGAGTGTACTAAAATGTTTGTAACATACAATAAATATGCAGTCCTTATCAAATCCCTAACAGACAGGAATGTCAAGGCACTTCAAAGTTTCGGGGAACAGAGGACAGCCACCCTTCCTTTTGGTTTGGCCATAATCGGGTTATCTTTAAAGGTGCTTAAAAGAGATCCTCACATTACAAATTTTAACAAAATAAAAAACCGACTTCGATCTGGACAAAATTTAAATGGGACCATTCGGGAAGCAAAAGCTTTCAAATAAAAAAGAATCATCAAATTCGGTTCACCCAGTCGAAAGTTATGAGGAAACAAACATAAAAAAACAGTCGAATTGAGAACCTCCTCCTTTTTTTGATGTCGGTTAAAAAGCTAAAACTGTTTTAGGCTAGAGAACTAGGTACAGATTACATGATTAATATAGCCTTGGTGCAATACCTACGATAAATAATAATTTAAATAGTAATAATACACTGTAGTATATAAAAATTAAATTAAAAATTTAAAAAACCCCCGACACAATAACCTGAGTTCCCTTAAAAAGTAAAAAATAATGACAGAAACTCAATCTTAAAATTCCCTCAGTATGTACGAGTATTAATAATTCTAAAAAAAATACATCGCGTTGGGGGACCGCTCCAAACAAAAATAACTTAACGATACAGCAAAAATTTTATTCTACAAAGTATTTGGCAAATTACAAAGCCTCATCGATACAAGTACCCTTTTCCGTACGGAAACCCCCCCGGATATTCCCGACTAAAAACCGCACGCCATCTCGTGTACTAGCAGCTGATTTACCTAACCTGGAGACATTTTAGTGTGTCAGATATATAGAAAAGCCTTGTAATGATATATCTAACGTCCTCTTTTCATTCTTTTTACTTCTAACCTCTACTATAAAGAAAAGAAAAAGCCAGATAATCTTCAACTCCAAACTGATGAAACATGACATTATTATTGAATGACTCTACCGTGGGAGAGCCACGCTTCGGCATGAATTCGGCTCGACCGGAGTGATACCACGGCCTCACAGAAAACCGGTGTGAAATACTGCTTGCGCTGTGTTTCACCGAGTTAGTGAGGATACCGGAGGCCCATACCCCAACCCCTATCTCCCCTTCCCCCCAAAGGCCGGCAACGCACTTGCGACACCTCTGGAGTTGCAGGTGTCCATGGGCGGCGGTAATCGTTTACCATCAGGCGATACGTCTGCTCGTTTGCCCACCTAATTCCGTAAAAAAAAACGTCTGTAATTTGTTGTTTATTAAAAAAATACAGTCGACACACGTGCACACATAAAGCACCGTGCTTTTTGTGTGCCCGTTTATAAAGTCTGTGCGGCACAGGATAAATTCCGGATGCGGAAGGTGCCTTTTTAACGACTTCATAAAAAGAAGGAGGTTCTCAATTCGACTGTATTTTTTTAATAAACAACAAATTACAAAAGTTTTTTTTTTCTCAAAACAATTTTTGAATCACACAAAGTGTTTTGAGATCAAACCACACCACAACACTCAGTATAGTAGAAAGTGGCGTGGCGTTCGCTTAAACATCTACACCCTCTATGCAATTGCACTCAACAATCTCATCCTCTATATTCGTTCCAGTTGTCCAAGTTTGTAAATAATATACATTATTCCTTAATTACAAATACTTGTTTCATCATAAACACCAACACAGCTGTAAGTTCAAAGTTGAACAATAAACACTAACAAATTGCGGTTGTTTAAGTAAAAACAATAATTAGTATTAAATCAATCAATCATTCAGATAACCCGGTGTCAGAGTTTACACGGGTTTCGTGCTGAACATCTGTGCGTTATGCGTAAAAAATATATCGTTCACACTAATATCATTAGTAGGATGTACAAAGCGTATTTCGTACTAATGATAATTTTAAGCATTAAATCATTACTGGGTGATTTTAATGCAAATGTATGATTTTGTTAAGTTTATTTCAGCCAGGCTCGACAGGATTCCTATTAAGGCCGAACAAGAAAACAGATTTAGGCAAGTCTTACGTTGTTTTCTGACCTCCCCTTGCTCCAAATTTTGTGGAGTAACTAAAAGGGTAATCAAAACTCACTTTCATTACGGTAAATAAATATAATTACAAGTTTTAACAAAAAAAATACCGACTTCAATCTGGACCAAATTTAAATGGGACCATTCGGGAAGCACCAGCTTTCAAATAAAAAAAGAATCATCAAAATCGGTTCACCCAGTCCAAAGTTATGAGGTAACAAACATAAAAAAAAAAAAAAAAAATACAGTCGAATTGAGAACCTCCTCCTTTTTGAAGTCGGTTGAAAATAACGCTAACTAACTCTACTGCTGATTACCTTACCGTTAGTACCGTTTTTCTGTGAGGCCACAGTGTTCTGAGGTCGAACTAACCTATTCGTAATATAAGCATGGTGCTCTCACGATGTCTAGGCTACAATTACTTCTATAGATCCAAAAATGTGTTTTGTTAAAGACTGTCTGTACCTATTTGTATTGGATTACTAATATTGCTCTGTAACATATATGAAAACATATTTTACACTGGTAAAAAACAGGTCAGTTTGTTAATGGGACAAAAATATGCTATGTGATAGTAAAACCATTATTCCAGCTATTAGGTTTTTGTGAATACCGCGCTGATATAAAATAATATTTTAAAGTAGCAAATGATAAGAAAACATCATCTGACTGCATCTTTAGCAGTAGATTAGACCCATGAAATGATTAAGACAGCAACACATTTGAAAGACACTTATCACTCCAATAAGTGTATTTAATGTAGACAGGAGTACCACAATTATAGTCGATAAAAAAAAACTTTCAAATAACACTTAGAAAGTCTCAATAATTTCCCTCGAGGTTGGTTGTAATGTAACCCTCACCAAAACCTTTAAATTCCACACATTCAAGTTTACGGGTTCCGTTAAACAACAAATTTATACGCCGCAAAATACTGAACTTTATATTCGCCTGTTGATCCCCTAACTGCCCAACGTTATAGCCTATTATGATGTATTTGAACACATTTTAACATTTTGAATGGTTTCCAACTAACATTAAACATATTTGAACTGGCTCGTACATTTGTGAAAACATAAAATTTCAATTTATACGTTACTGAGAATATTCTATTTAATTTTGGGTTAAATCCATTCAAATTAGGCTTATATGTTTTGATTTCAAAGTTTTAGCTTTAATTATGTTTATTGATTTAATTTATACTCTCGATTGTCGTTACTTGATGGAACTTGTTGAAATGCATTCCAGAATTAAACTCACTTGTACTTATTCCACTATTTTTATTAACTTCAATCCTGACCGGTTTCGCCCCATGGCCTTACGGTAACCTTTGATAATGCCACAAAGCGAATCCGGTCAGGATTAAAGTTTATAAAAAATAGTTGAATAAGTACATATGAGTTTAATTCTAGAATATTAATTGATTAGTTAGGAAACTCATCTGTTAAACAACGACCGCTACTTGGAATCACTCGAAACAAAATCAGTTTTACCGCAGTGAGCCGTATATCCACATTTTCCTCGTGCATACGACTGTAATGGTTAATGGTAAGGTAATGGTAGTGGCTCTAATTTAGACAGAAACCTACTATTACTTATTTTCTCTAATCTGCTAGACCATGTGTTAATTCATTATACTGTCTTAGCGTCAGAAAAATCTACTTTTGAAAGTTCCCCATTTACCAGACTAAAGAGCTATTAAAATATATATTTCTGCCTCGTTGGTCTCGCGGTTGGCGTGTTAGACTGCTGATCATGAGGTCTCGGGTTCGATTCCCGGGTCGGACCAAATGTTTGTATGATCTGCAAATATTTGTTTCGGAGTTTGGGTGTTTTCTATGTATAATATGTATGTATATACAAAAAAAAAAATATATGTATTTGTATCAGTTGTCTAGTACCCATAATACAAGCTCTGCTTAGCTTGGGACTAGGTGGCGTTGTGTGTTAGATGTCTGAAATATTTATTATTTATTATTATTATTTATTTAATAATGAATGATCCATTAGTCACCAGCGGCCAATTTCAATAACCTATCTTTTATTTTTTATTTTTTTAAAAGATAACTCCCGCACTAGGAATAAATCCTGTTTCGCGGGGGACTTTACAAACATACATGAAACGGACACAAAGAACACCCAGAACAACAATTTGTGGATCACACAAAGTGTTGTCCTACGTAGGATTTGAACCCACGACACTTGGCGAAGTAGGAAACGGCGTGGTTACCGTTAAACCACTAGGCCAAAAGTGCAGTCAAGTTGAAACTGGAGATAGATTATTGAAAATGGCCGTAGAACAACAATCCAAGCATCGTTTTTAAATATATACGTCATCTACCAAATTCCAATTAAAAGACATTAATTCAAAGTTCTATAAACGTCATACGTAATCTCGATATACTTTTTAAGAATCACCTTCTGTTCTTATTTTTGGTGTTATAGCGGTGATATCGTATTCCTGTTTTATATCAGACTCTGTTGAGCGAGCTGTCTCAAGAAAATTTATCTCGCTATTAAAGAATAACACACCGTTAGATGTTTTTATCGCCGGTATGTTCCCTGTATGGTGTGATTACTGTTTCAGCGTGACATTATTTCCATATGGCCTTAAGGGTTATATTAAAACCATTTGTCTTTATTGCGTACGTTTGTTTTTTAACATCTGAGTCAGTTATTACTTGTTGTAAATTAAAATATTGTCTGAGAATAACTCGCTAGCTGTGAACATTGTTAGTGATACATTTTTTTAGTGATAAATAGCTGTATAAATAAAGTATACGATAAATATTCTCTATTGTTTTTAATATTAATTATTATTATTACTTTTGTGTGTTTTCTAATACCAAAAATAGGCTAGAGCAAAATAGATCAATATCTTAATTTTGGGAGAGACTGTTAAATGCTACTGCGCTGCGAATTAAAAAAGCATTACGCCTGTAAATGTTACATCAAGTAATGGTGTCTGTTGAAATCTGGTGGGATTTACTCGAAAACATATTTGTTCAACAGTATAGTGATATCATTAATTCGAGGTTTAATTTCTAGCGGCAGAAAGTGATACCGTTTGCAACGATGATTGTACTCGAATCGAACATTGATGCGCTCTGAAGACAAGATACCGAAGAAACTTTCATTGAACATTTTCTATTCGAGTTTTGTATATCTCATACTAAATTAAATTGAATATCTTGCCAGGTATTTCTACTCGTAACCAACTTCGAGAAAGAAATCACAAATTCTAAATATGTTTTGTCCACACGTATTGCTCGTCCATTTCGTTCTTCATATGAGACACATTGACAAGAAGTGTACTCCAACAATGGAGCTAGTCCACAAGCTTAGACTGGAATTATGGAATTACCAAGGAAGAGCCATGCTTTGTCATATAGTGATACCACGGCCTCACAGAAAACTGGTGTAAAACAGGGCCTGTGCTGTGTTTCACCGAGTGAATGAGGATACCGGAGGCGAAGCAGAGCTTGTGTTATGGGTACCAGACAACTGATATAAATACTTAAATACTTTTTTTTGTAGATACTATACATAGAAAACATCCAAACTTCGAAACAAATATTTGCAGATCATATAAACATTCGATCAGACCCGGGAATCGAACCCGAGACCTCTCGATCTGCAGTCGCTTACGCTAACCACTAGACCAACGCGACAGTCAAAAGCTTAATATTAACATTTAATTCAATTCATAATTTTTGGACAAAATTTATAAAAACTTATAAAAAACTAAACAAAATACAAAGGTCATAAAACCACCTCCAGCATATATCATAATTGTATTTGAACATAAAACACATAACTGTAATCGGTTTATTCTTTTACCAAAACATTTTACCCTCATAGTTTTTCCATTCACCCCTCGAGCTCTGCTAAGCGTTTCAACATATTTTAATGGCTGGATAGTTGGGTCATAAACTCGTTTGATTTATTTTATGAGCACTACAAGCGTGTGGCAACGGTTTTAGCGAGTTTTACTTATGTCATATATATTATGTAGGTATTGAGACATAAAAGTAAAAAGGTGACGTACACACAGATGGTATCGTGGACATAAATGTGTTTGCTGATGGAGAGAAAATTGAGGGCTTTGAGGGGCTGTGGGTGTGTAAACACGAAAGCCTTCGAACAAATACAATACACAGTGTAGAACTAATTACAGAGTCTAGAGTTAACACAGTAGTATAAGTAACAAACAAGTATGTTTGTAATACTCGTACTTTTATGCCTTAACTACTAGAACATAATAATAGGGATACTTTAATCATAAAAACGTATTTTTCTTCCGAGGGTTGCCAACATAGCTTCGAGGGACAACAACTTTGAGAAGTAGCAACGCATTTATATACGTAAATAGCTACTTTAACATCAAAGTAATAAAGATTAATTCAGAGATTACAATTAGTAGTCCTATACTTAAACGTAATATTGCTTAATCGTTACATACCTACGTAAATTTCAGTAAAACATGTTTATTAAATTTGATTTAATTTTAAAACTATTTGGTGGTTCATATTACAGATTAAAAGGACTCTTGTATATCTACCAGATTATAAACAAATTCTACATGGTGATATACAAAATAATATGATATTTAATTAAACACTTGTAATCATTACTAGATTAGCTCTAGATTGCCAACTTGGTGGCCACACTCGCTTAGCTGGTATGAGCTTGTGAAATTAATGGTGGCACGTACCCAAAGAAAGCATTCTTATTAGATAATGGAGGCGATCAACTAATGTGTACAATATATACTTATATTAGGAAATATCGTTTACATTACTGTTACTTCCTAAAAGTTTTATGATTACTTACACAACAGTGAACATATTACATTTTGGAATCAATAAATTTCTGTTTTATAAAAATCCCAGTATCAACAGCTTCTAAGGGCGTTTTTATGAAAAACAAGTAAGGACCTCCTCTAGACTTCTGTAACTCTTCACCCACTCCATGAAAAGCAATAAAATAATTGTTAAACATCAGATGTCTGTGAGGCTGTGGTATTACGTTAAATATCTACATTATTACGCACTAGTTGTTGCCCGCGGCTCCACCCGCGTATATGTCGGTTATCGCGGCAAATAGTAGCCTGTGTTATTCTGATGTTTAAGCTATATTACTGTAAAGATTCATCCAAATCCGTTCAGTAGCTTTTGCGTGAAAGAGTAACAAACATCCATCCATCCATCCATACTTACAAACTTTCGCGTTCATAATATTAGTAGGATAGTAGGATAAACGCACACTCAAACATACAAGCATACATACTTGTATGTTTGAGTGTAAATAGTAGTAAATCGTATGTTTTATGTCGCTTTTCAAATCTTTCACTTTTCAATACCAATCAACCTGGTTACGCTTATTTGAGCTCAGGCTTTTCTAGTGATAGGAGAGGCTGATATCTGTTATACAGATTCTCCTAGTGCAGATGCCAGTTTCTCACACAGATTCACCTACTCGATTTTGGTTTATGACCTATTTTTTACCCGACTACGGAGCCAAAGGAGGGTTATGATTTTGACAGGCTATGTATGTATGTATCTATGTAAGTATGTATGTATGTATGTTCATCTGTTCCCTAATAGCTCCTTAACTACTTATTAGAACTAGACAAATAAGGTATCGTTAGAAGCGCCTTGATCGTCCGCTGGTTATAGGCTATATGACGTGTCACTGAATCTAATGTGGCGCACTCTAGCCGACATAAAGTACTGTATTAAAAAAAAATTGAGATAAGTATGCCGTGTTTGGTATCATTCGAAAGGGCGTTACTTGTACATTTCAAAAATATATATATTATTAGCATTTTCTCGTGACTTTGTCCGTATTTACTCGATAATTGTGATATTTCTATGGTACCTATTTAAAATTTAGTTTGCAAAGAAATTAATATTATAGCGGCACCAAAACATTTTAAATAAAAAAAAAGTAAAAACTAAAACCGACAAAAAACGACGCTGAAAAAGTATGAAACAAGTTTCAAAAGCCGTAATCACGCGTTGTTAAAGTGTTATGGACTACGATACATTACTACGTTTCAAAAGCTGTAGTTCATGTAGTTTAATGTACCATAGTCCATAACACTTTAACAACGCGTGACTACGGCTTTTGAAACTTGTTTCATACTTTTTCAGCGTCGGTTTTTTGTCGTAGTTGGGTTTTTCAACTACTCAGTATGAGAGAGAAAAAATGACTGCCTCGTTGGTCTCGCGGTTGGCGTGTGCGACTGCTGATCATGAGGTCTCGGGTTTGATTCCCGGGTCGGACCAAATGTTTGTATGATCTACAAATATTTGTTTCAGACTTTGGGTGTTTTCTATGTATAACATGTATGTATTTACAAAAAAAAGTATATATGTATTTATATCAGTTGTCTAGTACCCATAACACAAGCTCTGCTTAGCTTGGACTAGATGGCGTTGTGTGTTAGATGTCCGAAAAAAAAAAAAGATTTAATATAACTCCGTCAAGCATGGCATTATAAGCTGAAGCATAGCCCTACGACTAACGGCTGGTTTTAAATAATATAAAAGTATCAAGGAGCTTTAACTGTTTTCGCAAAACATAATAAAATAGAAAGAATAATATATTGAATAATTATAGTCATAGTTTATTCCCTCTGCCTTAGAACATTTATTAAATTACTCAGAAATACCTCAGCGCATATTATTATGG
Source organism: Diaphora mendica (assembly GCA_949125395.1). Taxonomy (NCBI): domain Eukaryota; kingdom Metazoa; phylum Arthropoda; class Insecta; order Lepidoptera; family Erebidae; genus Diaphora; species Diaphora mendica. Next base: position 2,298,893 of record OX421326.1, on the reverse strand, counting down.
CGCTTTTTCAATGACGTGGTAAGTGGATTATAATTTATTTATATTGGGAAAATGTATTTACCGATAAATGACAGTAATAGTAAATTTCATTATGTGAACGTATTAATGCAACTATCGACCGTCAGCGATTGATAATTATATTTATTACCAATTCCAATGATATATAATCCCTTTATTCATAAACTTTATTTCGCTATAAACAAAGGTTTCTGTGTTATTTTCATCTTTAAGGCTGTAAGTTTAAAGTATAAAATAACATAATACCAAAACAGCTTAAGACAATGAATTCAAATTTAAATTCAAAATATTTTATTCAATTAAGACACTAAGTGATATTTATGAACGTTAAATTAAAGCTACATTTAAAAATCATAGATCGACACAAACAGGCGCCACATTACTGGATTGTTAATGTAAATTAGGTGTAAACACCAAAATCTACTGCCCGGTTCCAGTTTCCAAGATGGTATATAAAAGGCGAGGATGTCAGATTTAAAGACAATTAAAAAACTTACAGCGAAAAAGTAAATTTTATTAAATTTTAATTTCAAATTAAACTTTAATAAATTGTATGAATGGATAGATCCCTACTAGAATCCCAACATTTAATCAACACAAAACACTCATTTATAACAAACCGCAGCTGTATGAGTTGAACACTTAAATCTTGTTGGCCCTCAAGGCTTAAGTTATGCTCAAATAATTTCCTCTTTAAGTGCTCATACGATATTCCCAAATGTATTAACTAATGTTGGATTGTTAGTAGATTAATCTCTTTTGAAAGGGGTTATTATTTCATACCGCAAATTGTCAAAGCTAATTTTCGGAATTGATTTAAGAGCAGACGGATGCTCTTAATAGAATTGTTACTCAAAAATTATGAACTTAGTTTAATTATCTGACTCTAATCAATTTATCTCCTTAAAATGCCTATAGCTTGATTCTATAAAAATATGTGTCACTCACTTAGATTGTCCTACTAGGTCAATTTGCGTTAAGAAGTGAGATCAAAAGTTCGTAATAATTTCGCAATAAAAGAACTCGAAAGATTACAATAAAATAAAAGTAAAAACTAAAACCCAAGTACGTAAGTACGTACCCAAAAAGTATGAAACAAGTTTCAAAAGCCGTAGTCACACGTTACGTAGAAATATACCATAAGTCATAACACATTAACAAGTTGGTTAGTAGTAATTAGTGAGTTGGGTTTTAGTTTTTACTTTTTTTATTTAAAATGTTTTGGTGCCTCTATATTATTAATTTCTTTGCAAACTAAATTTTAAATAGGTACCATAGAAATATCAAAACTATCGAATAAATACGGACAAAGTCACGAGAAAATGCTAATAGTATATATATATATATTTAAATGTACAAGTAACGCTCTTTCGAATGATACCAAACACGGCATATTTATCTAAAATTTATTTTTTAAGACAGTACTTTATGTCGGCTAGAGGGCGCCAAATTAGATTCAGTGCCACGTCATATAGCCTATATCCAGCGGACGATCAAGGCGCTTCTAACGATACCTCATTTGTCCAGTTATAATAAGTAGTTAAGGAGCTATGAGGGAACAAATTAACATACATACATAGCCTGTCAAAATCATAACCCTCCTTTGGCTTTGCCGTAGTCAGGCAAAATAAAATAGCCTCGACTCAAAAGTTTTTCAACCCTGAATAGTGGTGCTTATCTTTTAACGGCTGGCTACAAAGACTACTTTAAACAAAAAACTACACTGGGACACTCATACGTAAATCAAAATCGATATTTGCGTTTAACAACTATGATCACACAAAGAGGCACACATGAAACTACAAAGACAGTTACAGACGCATGGAGGCACAAACTCTTCTTCTTCCTAGGCTTTATTATTCCCAAGATTTGGGGTCGGCTACTAGTTCAACCGGTTTTACCTGAAAATCAGTTTTTCAACGGAGCGACTGGCATCGGTCCTTCGCAACGCTGAGGGTGAACTGAATTCGAAGGTTGAACTAGTTGTCAGTATGTTTGAGGGCGCTTACTTCCCAATAACGATTGTCATAGGTTTCCATGACAACCGGGACCGACGGTTTAACGTGCTCTCCGAGGCATGGGCGGGAAACACCGCCATCTTCCATACTCCGGGCTGCTATTAAGAGGCAGCTCTTAAACTCCGGTCTCACACTAATCAACGAAACACGACAGCATGAACGCTGTCATTTTACGTTGATCTTCTATGCAAGGGTAGTACCGGCCCGGTCAAGCCGGCCCGTTTGTGCTGAAATCAACGTGGCTCTACTACCTTGGTGACATAAAGACAATTACAGCATTAGGAATATTTCTGTCATGGAGGACTTCACAAACAGGCATGAAACAGACACATAGAACAACCATACTCATGACAATAATGTATTAATTACAGGGTCGTGATAAACTGTCAACATGCGAACATTTACTATACACTATGTTTTAAAATAGTTTGGCAAATTCAGGTGAATGGGTCTGAAAATGGCGTTGTTATATACTAACTGCAACCAAAGCAGGGAGCAATTTGGGGTCCTGCCTTCTTGACAAAGTGATGGGGGGTCTACGTGTCTTTGTACGTGTATAAGTATAGTTTATTGTCTGGAGAGCGATACGAGATCACTTTTTATCACCGAAAGTGGATGGTTCCTATGGGGTAGCGAATAAGGAAGTTAACTGTCAAATCTTATTGGTGTGTATTTTGTTGCTTTTTATATGAAATGTCTATGTATGTGCTATACGGAAGTCAACCCTTCAAAGTCTACCTTATATGAGAAAAAGAGAATAATATATTAGTATTGAAATAGACGTTGTTTAATTTTCATTATAGTTCCTATATCATACCGTGGGAGAGCCACGCTTCGGTATGAATGGGCCGGCTCGACCGGAGTGATACCATGGCCTCACAGGAAACCGGTGTGAAATAGTGCTTGCGCTGTGTTTCACCGAGTGAGTGTGGATACCGGAGGTCCATACCCCAATTATCTCATTATTACATAACTAGCTTTTACACGCGGCTTCGCTCACGCAGACTTTCATCCCCTGATTTGCCCCCTCAGGGGTGGAATTAAAAAAAAATCTTTCTTAGTGCTCACTTACCTACGTCATATAAAGAACCTACATGCAAAATTTCAGGATTCTAGCATCAGCGGTTTGGGCTGTGCGTTGATCTCTGGGTATGTCAGTCAGTCACCTTCCTCTTTTATATATATAGAAACCTATATAACAATACATAACAAAAATTTAAAAAAAAACAATAAACTCAGTGTAAAATGAAATCTTAAACTTTTGCTTACAGTTTGTAGCAAATTATAAGCTCATTTTATTACAATCTAAATTCTAGTTTATTATGAACAGTTTTGAAAATATCGCTAAGGCCTATACGGTATTTATTGCGAAAGATTGGCGTATTTAGTATACAACTTAGACTTTTTACGTTCTGCCTATTGCGATATTTTATACAGTTTTATGTTACAGCTGTAATTGAATTTCTAAAAGGAACTTTACACGCCGAACAATTTAATAACTGGCAATATTTTTTGGTCACTCAACTTGTTTATGTTTACTAGGCGGTGTGTCTAGTTTTTAACCAACTTCAAAAAAGGAAGAGATTCTATATTCTGCTGTATGTATTTTTTTTTAAGTACGTACCTATTACTTTTTGAGTTGTTATGATAAATAGGTTTTAGAAATTTTTTTTTAAATCTTACTCGTATTGTTTTATTTTAGTTTTCTTTGTTTATAAAGGTTTTATTGTTTTAGTGTTTTTCTATATTTATTAATTTGCTACAATATCTAAATCAGAAAATGTATATCTATCCTAATGTTCCGTATAACACTTACTTTTTAACCGACTTCCAAAAAGGAGGAGGTTCTATGTTCCACTGTATGTATTTTATTTTTTATTTTTTATATATGTTCAGCGATTGCTCCGTCAATTGTGGACCGATTTTATTTTATTTTTTTGTATTCGAAAGGGTATGCTTCCGAGGTGGTCCCATTGCCACCATATCAGGATCTGATGATGGGATCCCAGGGAAATCGAGAGAAACCCTCATTTTTCATAGGCAGATACTATGTTTTTCGTATATTTTCTGAAGTTACACCGGTATTTGCGTCTGGTAGTCAACATTTTATGATGATGAGCTGATGATGTAAGGTACAACTCCTTAACGGTTAGGAGTTGGAGGATAAATCTTTAAATATCATATGTATATATGTTACCTTTAGTCGCATTCTTGCAAATTATTTAGGTAAGCTGATGATGGAAGGTGGAAGGTACAACTCCTCAACGGTTAGGAGTTGGAGGATAATTCTTTCAATTTCATACGTAACTAAAGACCTTCAGTCGTATACTTTCAAGTTATTTAGGTAAGCTGATGATAGAAGGATAAACTCTTCAACAGTTACGGATTAGAGGATGATTTTAATATTACACGTACGTATAGACCTTAATTTGTATTCTTGATCATGAAATAGTTCAACTTACTACTTACCTACGATTGTTTGCACTAAAAACTGAAAAATAAAAACTTTTTATGAAAAATAAACCGACTTCCAAAAAACATCCAACGAAAACTCTCTGCCAAAAAAACACTTAAAAGCGTAAAATAAACTGGTTCTTCATAAATTGCCTATATCTAATTCTTTATTCATTTAAATAGTAGTATTATAATGTGTGCTAGGTACCTAAAATCTGTTTGAAGTTTTATTTTACGCTTTTAAGTGTTTTTTTGGCAGAGAGTTTTCGTTGGATGTTTTTTGGAAGTCGGTTTTTTTAATCATATTTTTACACATAGACTTCAAAACTCTATAAATATAAATTAAAAAACTTTTTAAAAACAAGATTCTACTGCCTTGCCTGCCTGACCTTGAGACGAATCAAACGAATCCAAATTCGATGATGTTGCGACGTTTCTTATCAGAGTTCCTATGGCCACCTTCCAGTTCCAGCATCAGATCAGCTCCATGTTATTATAATATTGTATTGTCACGCTGTATACATATTGCTTGCAAAATTTTAGCAAAATCAGTTGAAGATATCTGCTTCAAAATTGAGATTCCACCCGAACATACAAGCATACATACATACATTGCAAGTTAATAAAAAGCTTGTAAAAATAAACAGATATTAGCATTTTTTAATTAAGTTCTTTAGTTTTAGTGTACTCAACTCCCAACTTTAAACATAAATTCATACTTAAACATTGAATTTATCTATACTATAATATTGTAAAGCTGCAGAGTTTGTTTGTTTGCTTGTTTGTTTGTTTGAACGCGCTAATCTCAGGAACTACTGGTCCGATTTGAAAAATTCTTTCAGTGTTAGATAGCCCATTTATCGAGGAAGGCTATAGGTTATATATCATCACGCTAAGACCAATAGGAGCAGAGCACCAATGAAGAGTGTTTCAAAAACGGGGGAAAATTATCACGCTACGGGCAATAGGAGACGCAAACGACGTTGCGTGGGTCAGCTATACTAATATATAAAGCTGAAGAGTTTGTTTGTTTGTTTGAACGCGCTAATCTCAGGAACTACTGGTCCAATTTGAAAAATTCTTCCAGTCTTAGATAGCCCATTTATCGAAGAAGGCTATTGGCTATATATCATCACGCTTAGACCAATAGGAGCGGAGCACCAATGAAGAATGGGGGAAAATTATTACGCTACGGGCAACAGAAGACGCAAATGACATTGCGTGGGTCAGCTATCCATACTTATATTATAAATGCGAAATTAACTCTGTCTGTCTGTCTTGCTTTCACGGTTAAACCGCTGCACCGATTTGAATGAAATTAATTTATTTACACAGATAGTCTAGAGCCTGAGAAAGGACATAGGCTACTTTTTAATGCGAAAAAGGGGTTGTAAGGGGTTGTAAGGGGTTTAAAAGGGGGATGAAAGGTTGTTCTGGGGGTTCACTCGCCCCCGCGAGGGGGCGACGTACGCGTGTGCCGTACGTCGCCTAATTGAGAGTCTTCCAGCAGACGGTGCCCGCTTCTGTGCGGGCAGGCGCTGGGAGGGGTCCGGATGTGTTAATAACTGCAGTTCCCGGACTCCTCCCTTCACAGGCGCAGAGTGGCACACCGTGTGGTTTTAGTCGGTTCGAGTCCGACACACCGCCCCGCCGCAAGCCCCGGTGGGGTGACGGTCCGAGGGGATTTCCACACGTTAAAAAAAAAAAAAAAAAAAAAAGGGGGTTCACTCGCCACACGCCTGCGCGTTACGTCGGGCGTCTTGATAACGAATAAACAAGGCTGTCACAATCATAAAAAATATTTCACTTTTTCAGTGAAGACCTATATATTAAGATATTAAGTATGTATTCGTCAATCTGATTTGAATGTTCATTATATTAATAGAAATAAATAAGCCAAGTTATTATAATTAATTAACAGCGTTTCTTAACTTCTAAATTCTCTGCAGAAGTATCGTCATTATACGCTAGCTGTTGGTTAGGTAAGAATGAAAATGTCATTTAAAGTTTGTAAAAATTTTACCCTCAAGGGGGTAAAATAGGAACAGGGGATGGCAGTTTATATAGAAATATATTAGGTTTGTGAGTTAGTTTGCGACAAGAGACAAAATATGTATTAGAGCTATTCTGATATGACATTTACGGAGTTATCACGGAGAAGATAGTATGCCAACTGACAGTAACGACATGATTACACTGAGACGTGGGTTTTGGTTTAAGATAGCACAGATGATTTAAAAATAATTTCAATCCTGATCTGCTGACTAATGAGATAGTTATCAATTAAACGAACGGATCATGTCAGGCGTGGAGGGATATGTTGTCGAATACTTAAAGTCTTTAGAAATATCAGGAGTGCCTTCCCATAAGTTGAGGCTGCAAGTTAATGTTCCAGTACTATTGAATGAGGTATCTTGAGCGCCAAAGCAATGTAATAGTACATGGCTAAATATTACACAACTGGGATACAACATTGTAAAAGCTACAATCATGACGCATGGAATGGCAAAAGAAGATAATGTTTTAATTCCCCGTACTCCAATAATTCCAACTTATTTGACATTTTAATTTAAAAGAATGCAGTTTGCATTGCATGAAAACAGCATTTCCAATAACAATATTAACAAAACCCAAGGACAGATGCAAATCTGCAAAAAATCCGCAAAATCTTCATATTTTGGCAAAATATGGCAAAAGAAAAAACGTAGTTATTAAAATTTTACTTTTATTTTAGAAGCTGCCAAAGTGACTATGGTCAGCCTGATGGAAAACTCAAGCAGAATCCAACAGTGGGGGCAACCATACTCACTGGGAAAGCAGACAATGTAGAATTGCGTCCCACACTATGACGGCTTAGTGAGATGCTTTTTCACGCCCCACTTAATTTACGCCCCACTTAAAGGGCCCGGGATCACAGTGGGAGAGAAACACATGCGCTGTAAGTGAGTTCCAGTTTTTAGCTGCTCGGCACAGGAAGGATGAACCAAACCGTTTGGTTCGAGAGTGAACATGTTATTCTGCAGAGGAAGGGAGAAGGGGGACCAGTTGGAAGAGCTCCTCAGAATACTTCCAATGATACAGATGGTAGTGGACTGCTATAGAGGCGATATCTCTACGCAGCTGCAGAGGTTCAAGGAACTCGGTGGCTTCGGGACTGTTGGTAAAGCGGACTGCTCGCCACTGCAACCGATCGAAAGCATCAAGCAAATACTGCGCGGATCCATCACAAAGATGAGAACAGTACTCGAGGTCCCGGCAAATATCCATGCCCAGGACACCGAGCTTACCCCGTAGTGGCAGTTGAGTGCTCTGAAAAGTGGGGAGGGAAAGAAATGGAGACTTTTTGGTAGAGAACGCGCATAACTGTGTTTTCGTAGCGTTGAACTCGACCAGATTCTTATCACCCCATTGTAAAATGCGGTTCAAAACCCGGTCGAGCTCAGCGACAAGCTTCTGTCAACTTTCCTCAACGTCTGCCAGCTTGGCTGAACGGTGTCAAAAATATCGCCCATGAACTGAGCTATCGTCTGCATAGCAATGTATGTTGCCAAGAGCTAACATGTCATTGATATGCAGAAGAAATAGTGTGGGCGACAGGACTGAACCCTGAGGTACGCCAGCGTTTACATCCAGAACATCAGAGGCCGTGCCGTCGCAAAGGCCCATAATGCGGCGCTGATGAAGAAAAGCGTCAATCCAGTGACATAGTCTAGGAGGCAGACCGAATGCCGAGAGCTTGGAGAGAAGCGAGCGGTGCCAGACCCGGTCGAAGGCCTTGGCCATGTCAAATGTCGAAATAAGCTCATATAAACACTTTATAATTTATGTACATATATAAATACTTAAATAAGTTTTTAATAGTAAAACGTGTGTCTTATTTGTAAAAAAAATCGAGTGGTGTCGTGGGACATCAGATAGGAATGAGTTCCATATCAAAAATACAGATGGCGCTATACTAAATTTTTCGTTCACGAAATAAATAAATCATTACAGATGGTGCTATACTAAATTTTTAGTTTTCACGAAATTGTCTTAACCCCTTTATTTTATTTAAACTGATTTATAAAAATATATAAAAGTTCTATGCGAGGTAAAGAAAATAAAACTATTCAGGTACCGATACATTTTGTATTATGATTTTATATCGATAAAGACCTATTTCTTAGCGTTCCATGGATTCACCGTGCGGGTGCCGGGTCCATCGCGTGATAGATGGGGGCAACACATGCGACTTCGACAGTGCCTGGGAATTGCGACCCAGGTTTAGGTTTAAGGAGCACTCCTTACGACGCGTCAACGCTCACCTCCACTGTCCGCCGTGTTACCCCCTCTACCTAACCATATTTGAAGTGAGCCTAGCAATGCCGCTTTGGATATTCGTTCAAGAAAAGAGCTTACTGAAGCTCTTGGCAATCCAAGGTCTACCCCTCGCACCCACTTCCACGGCATACAGCGCAACGACATAACCAGTTTTAGTTATTTCGTTGGTTAAGTCAAAGTACTTGTTTCTTTTTAAAGCGTGGTCTTTAGGGATGTTCGTTTCCCACGGCACCGTGAGTTCTACTAGTACTACACGCTTAATTGACATTGCATAAAGAAATATGTCCGGTCTGGACGCCGAGGCACAGATATCCTCCGGTATTCTGTAGTGATTTTCATACGTGTCCACTAATAATGTCCAGTCACTGGCGGTATTTATAATTGAGTACGGCTTTTGTGTGAGTGAAGTCTTTTTTGTTGAGCCTTCCTTTACAAACGCGATGTTAGTTTTTATGTTTGTTGTTATTCCCTTTTTCGCTCTCGCCAGTGATAAACTCATAGCTTCGCGTATGATGAGTAATACCCTATCATGGCGACGTGAATAATGACCCCGGTCTAATAGCGCCTTACAACCTGTCAGTAAGTGCCTGGCTGTACCTATTGCCGCATTGCACAGCGTACAAGCCTTTTCTGTAGCTTCTCCCCACCTTACTAGGTTGCTTTGATCGGGGAGAGTTAATTGAAAGGCGTTGAGGTAGAATTTCAACAGGGCGGGTGACCAATCATATAAAAGTGTGCGCCATTTCAAAGCTAGTGGGATACAAAATTCTCCTAGAGTTAACCATTCATTCTGCATTTCTAGGTTCATTGCGTGCACCTTGTAGGTCTCGTTTTCATCTTGTTGTATGAAAGATTTTGTTATCTCTTTGTCGGTCTGTCTTCTAGCATTTCCCAATCCCACTCTACTGGACTGCGTACCCACCATGAATTTTTTGTGGAATTGGAGCCGTGACTCTAGCTCTGATGAATTTTTGTCTTTTGGAAGGGATCTAACGATTTCGTCTTGGGATTTTGACAAGACATGCATTTTGGTAACTCTTAGGTGTTTGTAGAGTTCCGAAGGTTTTTTTAATTTCATTCCAAAATTATTCGAGCTCCTGTACAACGTTGACGGGTCTGCAAATGGTGCTAGCCCGAGCCACGACTTCAATGTCTTAGTGACTTTCGCGTCCAGTGTTCTTATGTGGTTCTGGTTTATATCATATACTAGAAACGGCCAGTTGAGACGTGATGTTAAGTAGTTGTCGTAAATCCAACCTTTTTTTACGTTACTAATTGGCTGTTGGTCTACCTTGTCAATGTCTTTTATGAAGTCATCGACTATTACGTTTATAGATGGAGTACGACCTTTGTAGTCTATCTTTCTTCCAAGGAATTTAAAGGGCACAGTTTCTGATATTATTGAAACACTTTCCCCACCAATAGTAATCCCGGGGTCATATGAGGTATACCTGGTGCCTTGCCGGCCCAGACAAAGGCAATAGCATTTGCTAGGTTTTGTCCTCATTCCCTCCGTCCAGGTACAGAAGTCATCTACCTTACGCAGTAGTTCTTGGCACTGCTTTGGATTACGTGTAATGATCGCAAGGTCGTCTGCGAACGCTAAGATGGATTCCGTATATTTTCCATTGACCTTAAACCGATAGCCCCACCTCTTTTCGCATGTTGCGATATTATCTATTAATATATTTAAAACTGTATTAAATACTACTGGCGATAAGCAGCAACCTTGGAACAACCCTACTCTGTATTCGAGGGGTTTCGTATGTCCCTCTTTTGCTGTGATTACAAATTTTAATTTACTGTAGTATGATGCAATTATTTCACAAACTGTTGGCGGGAAGTTATACCATTTCAAGGCAAATAACATAAGCTCGTGCTGTACTGAGTAGGGATGGCGATTCTTTCCAAAAAATATCGTTTTTTGAATCGATTTGAATCGAAACCTAAAAAATCGATTCACAAAAAAATCAAGGTTTAAAAGATCGATTTTGAATGGATCGATTTTTTTTTCAAGTTTTCATTTATTATGTAATTATAAATCCATTTTATAAAAAACAAGAAAGATGGCATTATAATTGATCTCTTATCAGTAAAATCGTTTTTTTTTGTCCAGGGTTAAATTGAAATTGCAGACAGACAATTCAATTTAATTTCTTTTTATATATCAAAGTCAGATCAGGTATGAAAGAAGACATTAATTAATTGACTTAGGTCAAGTCTACTGGGACCCAAGCGGTTCCGCTTAACACTTGTGATGTTGGTGGCAAGCGGCAACTGAAAAAAGGCGCTCACAAGGAACAAAGAGAGACAAAGGAAACTAGGCACACCGCCAATTCGCAGATTTTTGACTACTCAACCCTTTAATCAGTAACACCGTATTATTACCGATACATTTAACTAATTGTAAATAAAATGGTTTGTACCAAAACAAAAAAAAATCGAATGGCGATTTTCAGGGATAAAATATCGATCCACTGAATCGACACAGTACTGTATATCGATTTAAAATATCGATCTTTAGGGCCTGAAAAATCGATTCCACGATTAATCGATCTCAGATCGCCATCCCTAGTACTGAGCCAAAGGCATTTTCTAAATCTATCCAACAGACTGTAATTTGCCTTTCATTTTTCCTAGCATCTTTGAGACTTTCCGCAAGTAATGAGTTATGTTCCAGACATCCAGAGATTCCGGGCATGAACCCTTTCTGGTAATTTGGTCTGAAGTAATTATTGTTGGACATATACTGTATTATTTTTAATTGAAGACAGGAGAAAAATATTTTAGAATTTGTATTGGTTAGGGCTATTGGTCTAGTGTCCCTGGGATCTACCACTTCACTTTTCTTAGGAATGAGGACAAAATTAGCTTTGCCAAAGGTTGCTGGTATTTCCTTGTTCGACCAGATCTTGCTGAATATACTTAGAAGGTGGACGCACTGATGGACATTTTTTATATACTATATATGGTATACCATCAGGCCCTGGAGCTGATTTTGAATTTTTCCTCCTAATTTGGATTTCTATGTCTTCTAAGGTTGGCGGGTTACAATCAAATTTAAAACGAGGGCTTGCTGGGTTTTGTGCACTTGGTTCATGATAGGTCTTCTTATGTGTTTGCACCTCGTACGTAGTTTTATAGTGTTCGTAGATCTGGTCGGCCGTTAGAAGCAGTTGTCCGCGCTTCTCTTTGAAAATATTTCTGGAATATTGGTAAGGGTTTCTATCGAACTCTACTTCATGCTTTGCTCTATTTAAGGTATCAGTTTCGTAAGCAATTTGTACTGATACTCCTTGAATAAGTTTTAGTATTGATCTTAAAGCCCTGGCCAGTTGGTGGCTCAGGTGGATATCACCCATGGCTTTAGCATTCCGTAGTCGTTTGACAAGGTCCCTCTTCCTCTTTCTCAGTTTAGTCTTAAATCTGTTTTCATTTCCATTATGAGCATAGTGTGTTGAGGGTGGGTAGTGCTCATGGAAATATGTATATATTACTTTTTGGAAAGTTTCGACTTGACTATTTAGGTCTTGTTTTGCTCCAGGATGTTCTAGGAGAACTGCCAAGTTCTGGTTGTGTGCTTTCCAAGTGGTCTCTTTTTGGGAGGGAATGCTAAGACGGGCCCAGATGTGGATGGGCTCCTGGTTCGGGTCACTCTCTGGCCTGCCTTGAGATATATGAGGGCCAACTCTATCCGTAGCAGCAATTGACGAACTTACAGACGTCTGTCTTGCATCAATGCCATCGTGTGTTTTCAAATGTTTTAGGAACCAGGCTCTTTTCTTGTACTGTTTCCCGCACGTGGGGCATCTCAAATCCATTATCTCGCCAGGGTTGTCGGTGTAATCTATATCCTATATATATGTATCCTACCTATATTAATAACGCGAAAGTTTGTTAGTAGGGATGGATGGATGTTTGTTACTCTTTCACACAAAATCTACTGAACGGATTTGGATAAAACTTTACAGTAATATAGCTTATACATCAGAATCACACATAAGCTACTATTTGCAGTGATAACCGACATACACGCGGGCGAAGCCGCGGGCAACAGCTAGTTTCCAAAATAAAATGTAATACAAAATAATTACGAATTAACGCCATGTTAAATTCACCTGCAACAGTAAAGTGCCAAATAAGCCTGTCACAAAACAAGGTAAAATTAAATAATCTATTTTGTGTTACGTTCGCACCATAGTCGAGAATTTTATTGTCTGTCAAAGCGTTGTTTACGGGCATCCATTTTAATTCGGATTCCCGCCTTTTTGTCATTTTACACCGATCCGTGTTAATTACGTGTCCATTTTGTGAATAGCAATGGGTGTCAATAAAATAATGTTAAAAGACAGCTATTGTGAAGAGTTATGACGTAGAGAGACATAAATTATTTGAATACAACGGTGTACCTTGTTTTCATTTGAAACGACTTTGCTTTTGTGACAACTGTGCCCTATGGATTTGTCAAACAATAGGTAAGTCATAAAAACTATGAACTCTGTTGAATAGAATCCATTTTTAGGCGACGGCTCTTATCTCAGTCATCGTTATAATGCAGAAGTAAGGACTATACAAACCACGCCGATAGACGGCAAAAGGCGTCTTAATCTGGGGAAGACTCGGACCATGTGATTTTAGATTTCCTTTAATTGGTGCAACGTCTAACCAGGAATAAAAAAAATCTATGAGAATTTTCTATGAATACACTAAAGGATAGGGTATTTATCATTTTAATGCAAGAGTAAACTATAACATCTCGAGTGAGACTGCTCTAGATTAATGACAGAAATGTAAACGTATCATCTATATACATAGTTTTCAGATCGTGCTGCGTTGCACCGACTGGGCGCTCTGCCAAACTTGTGGCACTCGCGTGTTGGCTGTGTAATAATAGGTAAACTGTAAGTGCTATAGTTAACGGAAGTGCTTTGAAAATGCATTGAGGGTGAACAGGTTAATGGTACACATTATTTGTTAACAAATGCTAATATACTCATTGGAAGAAAATACTTTAACTTAGTATTAAAATGCTTTTATTATCCTTTGATTTCTTGGTATTTGAAGCTGTGCAGCACAAGACCAGTTAAGTAAACCTTGGGAGAGGCCTATTTGCAGCTACGTTTTTAAGCGAAGATGATGATGATAACATCATTGTAGGGTAAACGAAATATTAAAAATAAATATAAAATTTTATGAGATCATTATTACATAGTTACATCCATTTCACATATTAAAAATGCCATTATACTTTAGAAAAGTTCAGTATGTTCAACGGTAATTCAATACATAATTACAATTAAAAACGTATAGTTCCTCTACAGTACTGTGTGGTACTATGTATATACTGTAGCTTTGTTAGGCAAGTTTACTGTGTTTGTTTAATTACAATCTTTTTATTAACTTGCAATGTTATGTATGAATGTATGCTTGTATGTTCGGGTGGAATGTTGCAACTCAATTTTGAAGCAGATATCTTCAACCGATTTTGCTGAAATTTTACAAGCATATGTATATAGCGTGACAATACAATATTGATAGACATGGAGCTGATCTGATGCTGGAGTTGGAAGGTGGCCATAGGAACTCTGTAAAGAAACGTCGCAACATCATCCAGTTTGGACTCGTTTGATTCGTCCCGAGGCATTCCGGTAAAAGCTTGTTTTTAAAAGCTTATTAATTTAATTCAGATTATTATTATATTATATATAATTGGACAGTGTCTGCACATTCATTGATTAGCAAAGACCAATAGCAATTATTCTTATTTCTTGTCTTTACGTAATAGAACCCCAGCTCAGGGTTCACAGAATGTGAAAATTAACAGTATATTGACAATGTCGTGTTTAATTAAAGGCTTGTTCCGACTACAGGTGCTTCCGAAATCAGTGAAAGCTTCGTGTCTACTTGAGGATCAGTTATTATGATCTGGAATATAAATTGCATTTAAAGTAAATGCAATCTTTCAGAGTGATATCTTTTAAGTTTGTGCCTATTTCTTAGATTATTTGTGGACAGATATAAGAGTTTTTTTCTCTTTATGACTGTATCTAGCTATTTGAAAGTGTGACTGATATTCTCTGTAAAAATAGTATGTATAATAAAAAATAATTAATATTTTGAACATCTGACAGCGTAGATTATGTGAGATATCGAAAAATGTACTCTAAGAAGATGAGATTAAAGTAAATAATCCAACAACATTTTTTTGTAAATTTTAGTTTAGTGATGACAACAACAGAATCACTACCAATGTACTTTTTTATGTACTTTTTTTTAATAAAATGTAAAATGCTTAATAACAGAGTGGAGTTTGGAAGCTGGGCTCTTAGCCTTCGTACCTCGGAGAGCATGTAAAACCATCGCGTAGGTCCTGCGCCTGATCTCCTACTGGTCGTCTCTGATAGGAGTCCCATTGTATTATAAGAATGAAGTAACTGAAAGTGCACCAGTGTTTACGCACACACTTGTGCACTATAATGATCCCCTGCGTAGTTGCATACAGTCAGAAAAACCATTGCAAAATTAATATACCCAGGTATCTCTGTCTTATTCAAATTAATTTTGCTGTCTCGTGCAACGACAAACACATAAACTATGATCGATAGTGACAGGCAGTAGTGAGCTACTTAATATAAACAAAAAATGAATAGTGCATTCGTTAACATAATGTAAGTTAATTAATAACGAAGATGCGTAATGCTAGAAAATTTAGAAAGTATACATTTTTGTGATTTTTGAAAGTAATTTGATTCAAACATAGTGCCTGCGATTAGCCGTTTAAACCAACTAAACAAAGAATCTCTCCAGTTTTATAATCATTATTAATTTTGATATAATATATATACTTCAGAAAAAATACAAAAGTTACATCGAACCCACCTTCAAAGATAAATATGATACTATTTCGTAAGAAAACAAAAATGGGTCTAATCTAAATCATCATGTTCGTAGCCTTTATTATTCCCAAGATTTGGGGTCGGCCACTAGTTCAACCGGTTTTAACTGAATATCAGTTTTTACACGGAGCGACTGGCATCGGACCTCCGCAACCCTGAGGGTGAACTGAATTCGAAGGTTGAACTAGTTGTCAGTATATTTGAGGGCACTGACTACCCAATAACGATTGCCATAGATGTTCATGACAACCGGGACCGACATCTTAACGTGCTCTACGAGGCACGGGCGGGAAACACCGCCATCTTCCATACTCCGGGTTGCTATTAAGAATTTCTTGTAAGAAAAACCCAACAGCAGTCCGACCTGGGAATAGAACCCGAGACCTCTTGATCTGCAGTCACTTACGTGACTGCAGATCAAGAGGTGCCTCGTTGGTCCAGTGGTTAGCACTGGACCAACGAGGCAGTCTAATCTAAATGATATCAAAAAATAAATATGTAGATATTGAATACTCTTGCCAATCTTAAAAGTTCATTCACGATGCTTTCTCTATTAATTTATAAATTATAGGTTTAGAAAGCTCACTTCTCGAAACAGATGAATACTAAGTACATTCTTAATTACTGCATAAAGATAGAAGTCTCGAGAAGGCTAGACTCTACAGTTTTACTTACCGCTAAGGTAGAACAAATGAAAAGCCGTACAGCCCTCCTGATATTAAGTACAACGGTAGCGTATAAACATTCATTAAACAGAGGACAGAAATATTTTTCTGTATTTTCTTTTAGAAGAAAACAAGTAATAAGTAAATTCTAGTAACTTTTTACTTGTTTAGGCGTTTTAATGTAAGTTAAATAACAGTATGTTTTCAAATGACTGAATATTTGACTGCCTCTGTGGCGCAGTTGTAGTGTTTTTTTATGGAATAGGCGGGCAAACGAGCAGACGTATCGCCTGATGGTAAGCGATACCGCCGCCCATGGACACCTGCAAAACCAAAAGCGTCACAAGTGCGTTGCTGGCCTTTTGGGAATGGGAGGGGGGGGCGTAGGGGTAGGGAATTGGGGTATTCTGTCCTTGGACCACTCCTGTGGAACGTGGGATACGACTGGGTCCCTCCCAAGAGGCGGCGTGCCTGGCCACCAGGGGTGTTTCTCTGGTGGTCGGGCGCATCGAGGCGCTGGGCTTACGGGTGGCCCTGGACAAGACGGAGGCCCTATTGTTCCATGGGCCCCGTCGTGGTCCACCCGCCGGCGCCTCCATAGAGGTCAACTCGGCCCTCGTACCGGTTCGGGCCCAGATGGGATATCTGGGCCTGATACTCGACGGTAGGTGGCTCTTCGACGAGCACTTCCGACAGCTTGGTCCGAAGCTGGTCGACGCTGCCTCCGCCCTTGGGCGACTTTTGCCCAACTTGGGTGGAGCCAGTGTCGCAACGCCACACCTCTACACGGGGGTGGTCCGGTCGATGGCGCTGTATGGTGCAGCGGTGTGGGTGGCGGCTCTGACTGCCCTTAATAAGGCGCACCTCTTGCGGCCTCAGAGGGTATTGGCAGTCAGAGCCATACGCGGATACCGCACGGTGTCGACCGAGGCAGCGTGCGCCTTGCCTGGAACACCCCCGTGGGATTTGGAGGCGGAAGTGCTCGCCGAAGTTTATCGACGGGTGGCTGGATATCGGGCGGAAAGTGGCTTTCGCCCTCCGCCCGAAGAGGTACGCGAATGGCGTGAAGCCGCTCGTCGAGCCACTATGGACAGATGGTCGTGCCGACTGGACACTCCACTCGCTGGCTTTGCCGCCGTGGAGGCTCTCCAGCCGGTCATCCTCGAGTGAGCAGGGTGGCAGCACGGGACCCTTTCCTTCCGACTGACGCAGGTCCTTTCCGGGCACGGTTGCTTCGGGAAGTACCTGCACTCGGTCGCTAGGAGGGAATTGAGTCCCGCCTGCCACCACTGCGACTGCAGTGAGGACTCGGCCCAGCATACGCTGGCGATTTGCCCGCTGCTGCTGCCCGGTGCTGCGACGCCCACGTCGCAGCACCGGACCCTCACTGCAGTCATCGGAGGAGATCTCTCGCTACCGGCCGTCATACGCTCCATGGCCGGTAGCGACAGCAGTTTTACCGCGGTCGCAACCTTCTGCGGAGATGTGATCTCGCAGAAGGAGGTGGCGGAGAAGGCCCGGGAGGAAGATGTCCACTCGGACCCAATCCGCCGCCGCCGGCGAACCAGGCGCGCCTATCTGTGCCTCATGCCGTCCTGAGTGTGGCCGCGGATGGTCGGGACGGGTTTTCCCCTTCGAGTCCGACACACCGCCCCGCCGTGAACCCCGGTGGGGTGACGGTTCGATGGGATTTCCACAAGTTAAAAAAAAAAGGGAATTGGGGTATGAGCCTCCGGTATCCTCACTCACTCGGTGAAACACAGCGCAAGCACTATTTCACACCGGTTTTCTGTGAGGTTTTTTTTTGTCTGTCTGTCTGTTTGTTTTGGCTAATCTCTGGAACGGCTGGACTGATTTTGACGGGATTTTCACTGATAGGTAGCTGATGATATAAGGAGTAAAGATAAAAAGTAAGGAGTTTTTTTAGACTAGCTTCGCCCCGCGGCGTTACACGCGATACGACAATAACTGCGGAATTCAGCTAGTAAAATATATATCAGCTGTCTCATCTAGTTATTACAAATCTCGGAACTTTGCCGGCGTACCTACAAACGAGTAGTTTTTGTCGACAGTCTGGCGGACAGTATATTCTGATAATATATTACATAACATTAATATACATTTATAACATTCTATGATATGATATATCTGGCGCCTTTGACAATGCGCGGTGGCCCATGCTATTGCTAAAATTAAAATTAAGAGGTTGCTTTAAAAAATATTTATTCCCTTATCTCTTCGTACTTCTTACAAGGTACTACTAAATTGAGACTTGGGCATCATTCTGTGTCGAAGGCGCTTACGATGGGGTGTCCTCAAGGGTCAGTGCTAGGACCATACTTGTGGAACATAGGCTTCGACGATTTTCTGGCAATGCCTGTGCCGTCCGGATGTACCCTGAATGCGTACGCGGACGACGGTTTGTTATTGATAGAGTCGGATACTAGAACGGGGCTTGAGAGGCTGGCCAGTGAATGTTTGGACTTAATATCTCGGTGGGGTGGGCGTAATCGGTTGACGTTTGCACCAAACAAAACCTTCCAGCTACTTCTGAAAGGTAACCTCAAATCACCGCCGTGTATTAAATTTGAAAATGTTACTATTAAAAATAAAACCTCGGTTTGTTATTTGGGATTGGTTTTAGAAAGAAATTTTTCATTTATTGAACATATTAGAACAGTTAATGAAAAGTCTAAAAAGAGTTTCTTTGCACTGACGAGGATATCAACTGCGACATGGGGTCTGTCATATAATACACTAAAGATCATATATGGAGCTACTTATTTGGGTTCTATTTGCTATGGTGCTCCTGTATGGGCAGATAGGGCGACTGTAGGTGCTGTCCGTCGCAAACTGTTACAAGGCCAACGACCTGCATTGATTTTCTTGTGCAAGGCATATAGGACGGTTAGCACTGAGGCTTTACCGGTGTTGGCAGGTGTTCTTCCGGTCGATCTCGAGGTGCAAAGACGTGCAGCCATGTACTATTCCACACTACAAAACATTGAATGCGATTTTTTGGGCATACGAGACCGCGGTAAAATCATAAGATTGTTTCAACAAAAATCCAATGTCTATAACGACCTCTTGGATGAATGGCAGAAACGATGGGACGAATCATCTAAGGGGCGCCACCTCTACCAGTTCTTTCCATCTGTTCGCGAAAGGTTGTCAAGGACATGGCTCGAGGTAGATCACTGTGTCGCTCAATTTCTTACAGGCCACGGTAACTTTAAGAGCAAACTATACTCATTTAAATTAGTCGATTCACCATTTTGTCAATGCTCAACACCTGATTCTAGCTGTGAACAGTCGGCTCATCATATCCTCTGGGAATGTAGTCTTTGGTACAATGAACGTAACATGATGCTAAATAGCTTACAAATGACGTCTGGGGTAGTATATTATGGGGATCTTGTGTCAACTGCGGTGAATTTCCGTGCGTTTAAGCGATTCTGCCATACATACTATAGAAATCAAATATAGCTCACTTAGGACCCATAATATTTTTTATCCGTGGTGCTTCCCGGTTTGAAAAAGGCGTCTGCCTATTTTGACTCCATTTTGTCTCCCGCTTTGCTAAGGAGGGAAGTGGACTTATTATATTTCCAACTCCTCCAGTTTTCTTCTGATTAATTTCGTTGCGGGTTCCAAGACAGTTAAATTTTTCCTGGGACTTCCCGAGTGTCATAACTCGGTGTTTTCGTGGGTCACCGCTGTTGATCCTGGTGTACAGGAGTTACAGTGGTGGGCGTGTGGGCGGGATTAGTCCCATTAAAAAAAAAACATTCTATGAATACGTATCTTATGTTACAATGTAATGATTGAGATTACTGGATATGGTATTAAATAAGTCAGTTTTGTAATGAAAATGGATGGTTAGATAAGTGAAATGACATGTTTAACTCATGCAAAAGATTGATTTACATGTTATTATGTAATTTTTATTTACATAAAACAGTGTGAAATTTACAGCGACTGCGAGGTTGGCTTCGTATTGGCTTCGTAGTTTGAGGTGTCGGCAACGACTTTTTACTGAGCTGAGTGTTGGAGTTCAAACCCCACACGAGACAACACTTTGTGTAATCCACAAAATATATGTTTCGGACATCTGACGTAACGTACTCCAGCTTCAAACTAAGCATAGCTTGTACAACAATAGCTAGATTGACTGATAGAAGATTTATTTAGTTCTTTTTAGTAAAATTTGCAAACAAATATCAATATGTTTGAAAAAAAAATTTGCAGATCATACAAACATGTGGTCCAATCCGGTAATCAAACCCGAGACCCCGGCAGAGTAGTCACATATTTAAGGTACCTCTGCGCTACTGAGGCGGTCGAATAATATCATTTCCTCTACAATTAATATTATGAATAAAAGTTTATCACAAGTCTAGATAACAGTAGACAAGGTTTTAATTATAAACTTCAAATTCAAAAGTATAGTTATATTATTTTCCATAAAAAAATATCTATCAAACTTAAAAATAAAATACAGACAAATAAATGCACGATCCAGTCTTTCTATATCATTGGCGCGCCATGATCAAAGGGCGGCACCATCAAAGCTCATCGGAATCCACTAATTACTGCTCAACAGCCATCGATGTCCGCACTATTATATATAGCGAGTACGCGCACCCTGGAATTTGTGAATGTCAACTCATCTCTATGCTGTATACGAGTATAAGCTCTATGTAATAATAACTCTACTTCGAATTAAACAAGAATGATAAAATATATAATATGAAGTACATTCTAAAATCGAACTCACTTGTACTTATTCCACTATTTTCATTAAGTTTACACCTCACCGGTTTCGCCTTATGGCATTATCAAAGGTTAATGATTAACCATTAACCTTTGATAATGCCATAAGTACAAGTGAGTTTGATTCTAGAATGTATTGCAACAAGTTCCATCAAGTGCCGAAAATCGAGAGTTTAATTATATAATATAAAACTATTGTTCCTTTCTAACCGCGTATAAAAAGGAGGAGGTTCTCAATTCGACTGTTTTTTTTTATGTTTTAGATACCTCAAAACTTTCGAATGGGTGAACCGATTTTGATGATTATTTTTTTATTCAATTATGTTATTACTGCAACAGTTTTATTTAAGTTGGTGGATACGCGCCTTAACATGTAGTATTATTAACATTATTAGTGGATTTACTATTCTTTATCTATCGGTATGTCAATATCCGACAATCTCAAATGGAGCAGGAGGCTATTAGACTGTCAAGTCACAGATTCAATTTACGCTCGTTACAATCACATATAATCGAATTCCACAAAACTCTCGGACTTTCGTTAGTATACATCTTGTTCCAAAACTGGTATGGTAAATAATATTCAGTAAGTATTTTAGTAACTTTCAAAAGTACAATCAAATAATTTCATTGAATGACGTTAACGAGAATGCTCGAAAAGTTCTGAAGATACGTAAGCATCATAGCACATTCAAATCAGCAATTAAGCGAAGTGCCAAATCCCCTTATATTTAGTGAGCAATTATATATAGGTTAGGTGTAAGGTTACGCTGCAACTTCTCCTGAATGCAGTTCTGGTAATGCGTTAAGTTTGAGACGCGGTGATACTGATCAGTGTTTGGAACATGTCGATAAAATATATCGATAGTTTAGAGTAATTTAACACATTACATGTATGCACGATTATATTCATCACAATTAAAATAATTCTTTAAAATTAATTGCACCGTCAACTGCTACTGTCTCTCCGATACATTTTGATCCATCCTAAGGTTGCCTGGAAGAAATTGCTTTTGGCAATAAGGCCGCCCTTTGTACATTACATTATTACATTGATCACCTTATGTACTCTCTTGAAAATATGTAAAACGGTGTACAAATAAAGAGTTTTCTATCTATCTATCTATCTACATCGACACTCTGTAATAGTCCACTGCCGGGCATAGGCCTATCTTTAACAAGATAAACTAGAACCCGACTACGTAAAAATTTTAATTGCCTATATCACCCGGGCCTTTAAAATCAGTTCACTAGTTTTAGGCGCTACGGTAGAACATATATACATAGCCATTACCATAACTATTATAATTCCTTTTAGCTTCACCATAGTCGGGTAAAAAGAGGTTTTAACGGGAATTAGTAAGTAATTTTCTAAGAATCGGATGTTAAAATTTTGTAATTAATTTTAGTTTTTTATGGAAAAAAATTATGTTGGTATTTTTTTTATATTTTGTCTAATCAAATTAGCTTTTCAAGATTTTATGTTCGAAATTAATAATTTGCGAATACTCGGTGTAACTTTCTGGGACAAAGAGCTAGCGAACGAAACCTTTTATATTAAGAAGTATTTATTTATGTATGTGTATTATATATTTTGAATAGATTGACATAATAGGTTTTATGGTCGAGTCAGGTTTATTCCGTCATATAACTTCTTTATTCTTCATACTAGTATGTGTTATTTTTTTAACAACAAAAAGTTTTTCTGAGTGAGAAGATCAACTTGCTTAAAAATACTTTAATACTTCACTCAGACCATGGAGTTTTGCAAAACCAAATATATGTGAAATCGTGTATATTTTGCTACATATAAAATAACGCAAGTGTTCGTGGCATAAACATTACCTTTACAAAAAACTGGAAAATTATAAATGGGTTCATAACATGTTCATTCATTCATAGCATCATTATATGGCATATCTTGTCAAAAAAGTTAAAAAACCAAAACTATCCAAAAAAACTATCGATATAATCACATCATAGGAGTGCCCATCACTGGTAGTTAATAGTATCTCGCCGTATAGCACCGAACGTCTTTGCCCTCTTAAGACAATTTCCATGAGTATGCGCCATTGCATCAAGTTAAACCGTCTCCGTCGGACGCTATTCGGTAAGTAAAAGCGAGGGAAGTACTAGACTGATAAGATCTAGAAATTTATTTTATGTTAGGTGCAATCATTATTGCTGTGTTTTTTTTTAATAGACAGGCAAACGAGCAATCAGGGCGTCTCATGGTAAATAAGGAGAGAGAGAGAGAGAGATATAGAATAAAGGAATTAGGGAAAAATAACTACACAACCGCTTAGAGTCATATTCATATTTGCACGTTTCCTACTTCGCCAAGTGTCGTGGGTTCAAATCCCACGTAGGACACCACTTTGTGTGATCCACAAATTGTTGTTCTGAGTCTGGGTGTTCTTTGTGTCCGTTTCATGTATGTTTGTAAAGTCCCCCACGACACAGGATTTATTCCTAGTGCGGGAGTTGTCTTTTAAAAAAAATATATATATCAGAATGCAATTAACGCAGTGACGATAGCATTCGGTCATGTATCGGCCCCATGTATTCGGGAATCATGGTTTTACGCACATGGATCGACTAGATTGATATTAAAATCTCACAGAACGGCATTAACAAGCAATTTTGTCAATGCTTTTCCCAGATTTTCACAGAATAGAAGCTATCTGAGGCCCAAATACCCCCTTTCCTGAATAAAAAGAATGTTCTGGATAATTAGTCCGCCAATGTACAAACTTAATGCATAGCAGTTCTATCTGTTGAGTGATGAGCGTTAGTAACTTAATGTTAAGTGACTCATTTTGCCATCTATACTAATATATACTAATATTATAAACGCGAAAGTTTGTAAGTATGGATGGATGGATGGATGTTTGTTACTCTTACACGCAAAAACTACTGAACGGATGTCGATGAAACTTTACAGTAATATAGCTTATACATCAGAATAACACATAGGCTACTATTTGCCGCGATAACCGACATATACGCGGGCGGAGCCGCGGGCAATCACTAGTTTGACATAAATTTGAAATTTCTCCTAAAGATCACAACATACACTACTCGTATATTCTACTCGTATATTAAAAAAAACTATGCTTTAGATGTCCCAAAAAAAGTAATAAAAAAGGAACCTAAAACAAATATTTTTTTCTTCCTAATTAATCTGTCTTTACTTTCCAGAATAAGTGCCGGTTGCAACGTGAACGACGCAATACTTACACTGGTTTTATCTTAACAACCACTAATACAATATAACAGTTCTTGCGAACATTTCCCACGCTATTGAGACTATCTATTGACTTTATATTGAAAATACTTTGTTATCTTTCGCTCGGATGGTATTGTCGACTGGGGATAATGGCTTCTTTTACTTTAACAAACAACTGCTAGTTCTTATATAGTACTTGTATTTCCTCGCAGTTTCATCTGCGTTTTAGGTTTTAAGTTTTGTTATTCATCCTCGGCAGGTTCATACATAATTCGAGGAATTCTAATTCACCCGCGATAGGGTCTGATAATACACGGTTTCGATTTGAGGAGGACCTGAAATAACATGGCCCGGATCCTCTCAGAGTAGGGAGCCAGAGTGCGGTAGTCGGGCTGGTTTTTAGTGGAAACACCAAATACTTCTAACTCCAGTATCCCCGAGGATCCAGAGATCCAAAGGGATTTTCAACCCTGTCAAAAAACAAGAAAAAATGCTTAGACCCCAATGTAGGACAAAATTGATTTCTTGGATATTTTTTTAATCACTACCAAGACAAATCCAAAACATCAAATGTTATAAAATCCGTCCAGTTATACTTCAGATACCTATACATATTGTGTAACCCATCATTTTGTTTCTACCCTTTATTATTCCCAAGATTATTTGGCCACTAGTTCAACCGGTTTACCTATTTTTTTTAGGGGTTATCCAATAGTAATCTTAATTTATACGGAGTTCTATTATCTTAATTATGCGATTTCTCATTAAAATCAAGCGATTTTGATCAACCAAACCCAAATAAATCAAATTATACAACTCTTACAATTGTTTAATTCGCAATGGAACAAAAGTGTAAATAAATTAAATTAAAAGCTTTTTAAAAACAAGCTTTTACTGGAATGCCTCGAGACGAATCAAACGAGTCCAAACTCGATGATGTTGCAACGTTTCTTTACAGAGTTCCTATGGCTACCTTCCAGCTCTAGCATCAGATCAGCTCCATGTCATTATAATATTGTATTGTCTTATTGTATTATAATACTGTATACGTATGCTTGCAAAAGATATCTGCTTCAAAGTTGCAAGATTCCACCCGAACATACAAGCATACATACATACATTGCAAGCTTATAAAAAGCTTGTAAAAAATGATTAAATAAAATGTTACATTATACAAATTAGCTAAAACCTTTGCCTACAATCGTGTCTTCAAAGTATACAGGAGAATGCTGATACTACAAAATAAGTTTAATTCCTTTAAGTAAGAGAATTGCTCACAACCGTAGCTTAAGTCAAGCTTAAGCGCTACTCAGTTGTTAAACGTGAGTTGTGTAAACGCCAATACTAAGAACAACTTAGTCTCGACTACACATAGTAACAGTGGTGACATATATTGTGGGGGTTATGTGTAGCTCAGTGGACCAATGTACCTGAAATTCGGGAAATAACGACACGACTAAACGCATTATACGCTTTTACTGCAAGATAAGTATTTTACAATATATGAAAACAATTATTTATATTTCACCGTCAGTAGGTCTACACACCGCGATCCCTGACGTGTATCTTCTTTCTTCCGCATTCCAAACAATCAAAGTTTTAAATTTTATAAATCAAATTTAGATTATTCGATTCAAACAGGAGGTTTCATGTGCCTGTATTATGATGTGGAGGTTGCATAGGTACGACGAAGGCTATAATCGCCACAATATTATGCGTGTGGAAGATTTTTTACTGGAATACAGAAACATTTTAGATTGCTTTTATCAGTAATCATTAAGATTAAAATTTTATAACAAATGTTTACAACATAAAAAAAATATGTATTTTTTTTATTGAAACGGTTTTATTGAAAATAATGCACTAAAACCTAAAAAAATATTTGGTAAAAAATATTCGGTATAAAATCGTTGGGCGTAGCGTAAAGTGAGATGACTGGATGGAAACACGGGCCCAACGAATTTATACCAAATATTTTTTAACAAATTATTTTTTATTTTCAAGTGTTTAGTTTTTAATTTCATTACATAGTACTTCTCATCTGTGTTCTACTATTCAAGCCCTTTCATTTGATACCCATATAGTGATAGTCATCTCGGATTCTAATTTTTCATAGTGAACTGTGTTCTACTAGTCAAGCTCTTTCATTTGATAGCTATATTGAGGTAGTCGTGTCAAAATTTGTAAACAACCATTTTATAGCGGTGGCCATTTTGAATTTACAGTGAAACAGAATTCATTTATTTGTACTGTCACCAGAAATAAGGGTGTGTATCAAATTTCAGACAATCTGTCAACAGAAAGGGGGTCCAATATCAATATAAGAATTGACCCAAACAACGCCCAGGTCAATTAAACCGTTTAAAAAGAATCAGCTGTCAAAATGTCATGTTTAAGTTGAAGCGGTTTAGGCTCTGTGTTGATAAATAATTTAGTAATTATGACAAGATACAGGTGAAGTTTACTCAAAAATAGAACCTTAAAAACTGTATAGAGAAAGTTTCTGCCTGACCGAGCTTAACATTAGATACACTGTATGAAGCTTTATTTATGTATTAGCCTGTCAAAGTGACTCTACTCTGCTGATGGAAATACATAAATAAGCAGGATCCAAGAGTAGTGGGCATCATACTACAACGACAACAATGCAGCATGGTGACGTACCTACACTGCACTATACTTTCTATTGAGATGCTTCTGCATTATTGGACCTCTGGTCACGCACTCACCAACGAAACACGACAGCACGAATACTGTCATTTTAGGTTGGTCTTTTGTGTGAGGGTAGTAGTAGTGCTGAAATCAGTGTGGCTCTACTACCTTGAAAAAGGACAATAAAGCTGAGAAAAATCCGCGTGATTTGTATGATTTGTTTATTGTCCTAAATATTTATTACTAGCTGTCCCACGTAAACTCGTTTGCGTCTCCCATTACCCGTAGCGTGACAATTTACCCCCGTTTTTGAAACATTCTTCATTATTGCTCCCCTCCTATTGATTTTAGCGTTATGATATATAGCCTATAGCCTTCCTCGATAAATGTACTATCCAACTCTGAATGAATTTTTCAAATCGGACCAGCGGTTCCTGAGATTAACGCGTTCAAATAAACAAACAAACAAACTCTTCAGCTTTATAATATTAGTATAGATTAAAAATGGTAATGACGGCTGCATAGTGCTATTTATAAATGTTAATACTTATTTAACTATTTTACTGCACTACATTATTCTTAAGTAACTGAAATTAGTACAATATCCTAGAATAAAACTGTTGGAAGTAAATCAACCCGTTTGACAGGTGAACATTTTCCATTACCCCGCCAGGTTTTCTCGACGCACGTATATATTAGAGAGGAAACTTAATACACAGATGTGTTCATTCATCGGATCACTAATGCATCAAGCGCGGGTACCACATTACACTGCATTTCGTGCACGCGATCTTTCAAACTTCCATTAGCACCGCAAATAAGATGAAATATTTCGAATATTTCTGATGTGTGACAAGAATAATTTTGTCTATATTTTTTCGAAGCATGGTAAATATAATGGAGGTGTTACTGATTCTCACTGATAGAAATATTTCTAATAATAATATGATGGTGTAGTGATTGAATTAAAAAGAAAAATAGATTAAAGTAGATGAAATGATTAAGCAGTATGTCCTCCTCCGCAAAACAGTCTATATATGTAGTAAAGAAATAAACAAAGATCGGTTATTCTGTATTTATCGGCTATGAGTATGAATCCTATAAGTATGATGATGATGGAGTTTCTTGTCGGTTATTTTCCATAGGAATGTTATTTAGGAACCTATGACAACTAGAGACATTTTTGTAACGTTTCGAAAGTACCTGAAAAGACCAACTTGAAATAAAAGCTTTTTCATTTTGATTCTAGACATTTTATTTTATTTCTGTTGTATACAAAGGCGTGCTTAACCCAAAATTGAGGTTTCTTAAAACAAATCCTGAGTGAAGAGTAAAGTGTTTTTTTTTTTTGACGCCAACTCCCGCACTAGGAAAAAATCCTGTGTCACGGGGGACTTTACAGACATACATGAAACGGACACAATGAACACCCAGACTCAGAACAACAATTTGTGGATCACACAAAGTGTTGTCCTAGGTGGGATTTGAACCCACGACACTTGGCGAAGTAGGAAACGGCGTGGTGACCGTTAAACCACTAGGCCAAACGTGCAGTCAAGTCATAGTAGAGAAATGTAAGGGCGTAGTCATGCTCTTTTCATTAGTTCTACTTAAAGTCAAATATCATTGATGAGAACTTACATCCGAAATTTAATACAGGGCATCCTAGTACAGATGCCAGTCTCACACACAGATAATATCTATGTGAGCTGTATTGGCTGTATGAATTTGTTATTAATTGTAAGCTGTGTGTGAGAAGCAATGAAGTTATTATTACTTGCCACTATAGCAGTGCAATGTACACAGTCTATATGTAGTAGGTATATGTAATATTAGCTGAGCCCTGTGGTGTTACCTGCGGTACAACAACAACCGCGAGTAGCGCCTTGGAGCGAAGCTAGTCTGAAAAGGTAGTCTTAGTTACGCCTTATATCATCAGCTATCTGCCAGTATAGTCCTATTAAAATCGGTCCAGCCGTTCAAGAGATTATCCGTAACTTTGCATTGCATTGAAAAAAAAATAACACAAATTGTAACCCATATTTGAGCGGACAACCATTTAGCGACCATTTACAGAAAAATAAATAAAGCATCAATATTTTAACACCCAATCATCATCAGAGAAACTCATTAAAAAAGTAATTCGGTAAAAATAAAATGAAATTTTCGAGTGCGGTCTGTGGGGTTCATTATGTGAGGGAAAAAATACCCGGAAAATTCGTTTTTCATGTCACACAGCTACGTCAAAAGCAGTTGAAACAGTATGCCATTATTTTTTATGACGCTATTACAGTTCGGCACACGAATCCACAGAATAGTACCAAACAGTTTAATACTGTTATTTATTTTTTAATACGGATTTTCACAGCTCTCGTTGGTATCTCGTTTAAATTATCTGAATCTATAAGTATTGTGTCGCGACAATCCCCTTTTGAAATATTTTGTTACATTATATACAATTTGAAATGTCAAAATTATCATAATATAAATTAAAACCATATCGTACGAGTAAATGATTTTAGGGTGTGTTTATTTTTAAACTAGCTATCAACCGCGGCTCTGCTTGCGTGTATGTTAGATATCGCGGTATAAGAAGTCTTTGTGTTATTCTGATGTATGATCTATACTAGTTTTATACAAATCAATTTATAAAAATGAATGAAATAGTAACAAACGACCATATTCCTCCCAAACTTTCTCATTTATAATTTTAATAAACAGTAGGACTATTTGACACACAAAGGCCGTTTCTATCAATAAAAGGAGTCTCACAGAAACTATTGATAACCAATTCTGTGGTTAGTGAGTTGGGTTAGTGGAGTTCAATTATATAACTGAAAGGAAGGTTTAACGCCCCTCCTTTAAAATGGGCTCAAAGAGGAGCAACGGACTTTGACTCTAGTGTCTCAAGTTTCTATAGGCAAGGGTAGTCAACAGGGACCTATCTACTTCACCATAAAAACTAAGTGAGCGTACCGCCAATTAAATCCCACACCGCCGACGTACGTCGTTTCATGATATTGCAAATAAAATATGCATTCGTCCATAATTATACAAGCTGAGGCTAATTTTTATGGCCCTTAACCAAATTTTTGTTGCCAAAGGATTTCCGGCCCACCTGCGTTGTACCTTTGTTATGGGAAGTTAGTTTTAACCTGCGGTTTTGTTTGGTATTATAAACGTGGCTATCAAGGGAGAAATAAGCATTATGACGACTTAAGGAGACTTATTTCTACTCTCTAAAGTCTTTAAATACACACAATAATCATCCTCGATGATCGCCGAGGTCGCTGGGATATTACTTATATCACTCAGATATTTATCGCTCTGTAGCTCAAACGAAACTGCTGTCGACAAAACGCATTTTTATATTAGACGCGACGGTTACTGGTACGTTCTAGACAATTCCATCGACGACGTTACACCAGTACTTTATGGGATAATAATCTTTTTTTTATGTCCAGCAGTGGACTATTAAAGGATGTAGATGTGATATAATTGAAAGCAGAAAGTCAGTTTCAATTTGACTGTAAAGAAATTGAAACTGATTTCGATGCATCTTAATCTTGGCAAAGTAAAATTAGGTATAATTTCATCCGATAATTTTCCGTCTGTGGAAAGTTAAACCAAGGTACCGATTCAATCAAGAAACAGTCAAAGTCAGTGAGTTCCAACAAGTTTTGTCAAATTGATAACTAGTTACGAATTAATTCAGTTAAAATTGCTTTTAAAATAAAATTGGAACTCAGTCTGACTCAATAAAGTTCATTCGCCAAAAATGTATTCCAATTGTAAGGCTTCCTTTTCAAATATCAATTTGAACTCACTGCAGCTTAGTGGAATGTAGAATGTGGCAAATAGTTCAGCAAATCAACGTGACAACATTATTGGGATCAGTTGAAATAGTTAAGAGTGTACCCAAGGTAAATGGGATATCGTACACATATAAACGAGATCAGGTATTTGTTTAGCATGTATATGTATCTAATTGTAATGACCCGAATTACGGTAAATAAATCCTGTAAAGATTTTCCAATATAATCTAAGATTTACCACAACTCCTAATGGAAAAACTCTTTCGATATATTATTTCTATCGAAAATCTTTGAATTTGTCTCAAGTATTGGATTATCCATGTCACAAGAACATTTACTTGAATCATGTTGGTTATGACGATTTGGGGTCAGACGATCGTTCTGTTCTAGTAATATTATTATTTATCTAGTGTCTATTTATTGATATCCTTTTCCTTTCAGATACGATGTGTGTTATCTTTCAATGAAAGCTTCTATATGTGAAAACGTAATGTAAAAAAGTAATTTAACCCTTATCAGATTTTAGAGAAATATAAAGTTGCTAAATATAAAGTTGAATTAGTATAACTTTTTTAATATGTGATTCTGTACTGTCTATCATATCTCGTCTTTAATCTCATCTAAATACGATCACACTCCTTAGAAGACGACACCAGATAGACAGCAACCCATGGAATAAACAATCCAAAACTGAAATTAAATGATAAATCGAAAATATCTTACCTCAAATACAGCTAAGCTGAACAGTCTTTAGTACAAAAGTCGATAGATTATATTATTATAAATGTTAATTTATTCTTCTCCAAATTGTTACATTTTAATATTTTTTTAAATGATAAGATTTAATTTTGATGGGCCTGTTGCTCTAGTCTGACTGCTGAGCGCCTCAGGTCATGGGTTCGATTCCCACCTGTAACTAGCCTTTGGTGTGATGAGCATGATCGATAGTTGTGCGTCTGGGTCTAATTTACTTATAATATGTAAGTGTTTGTAAATGTGTTTGTCAGTTGTCTGGTTGCTGCGGGCTTTGCCTGGTTTGGGATCGACTATGAATAGTCAAAGACATTGTAAAATACTATTACTAACCGCTATATTTGTAACACCAATGTTGTAATGGCTCGCTACACGTGTTGGGTAACTGTGAGTGTAGTGAGCAGTTGATATAAATAAATAAAATATCATAATATATGAACTTGCCAAAGTGACTCTATTCTGTCGGATGGAAAACATGAGCAGAATCCAAGAGTTAAGGCGGCCTATTGAGATGCTTCAGCATCGTTGGGCCTCCGATCTTGATATTTTATCTTGATACGAAAATATACTTCAGAAAACTTGAAAAGGCATAATTTCTTCATTCGAAAAATTCTCATAAGAAGGCTTTGTTATAAAATATTTAAATAAAACAAACAAACAAACTATTCCCTTTCTTATAATTTATCGTAACAAAGAGAATTCGGGTCTTTGTACTTAAAGAATCGTGACAGCATAATAACTCCGCTACAATTTATATAATTTTACAAAAATTTATTCAAACTTGTAAAATTATAATTATTGCAATTTTTTACCGTTTTTCCGACACGTCCCGTCGTGTTTGTTGTTATCCTAAGGAATTATATATGTTATAGCTGACGGCACAATGAAATGTACTAATTGTTGTGTTTAAATTAAAGCTTTGTAACGGCCAGTACTAATACGGATTATAATTGTACAAAACAAAGCTTTTTAATCTTCTTGTAAATACTGACCCACAATATTATAGATACCTACGACCATGAGACGTATGAAAAATGCTTTTATTTTTCACTTGCTGAGCCCCCGAACAAAGCTAGCTTAAAAAAAGGAAGCTTATCTGACTCCTTATATCATCAGCTATCTGCTAGTAAAAGTTTTGTCAAAATTGGTACCGAAGATTAATCGGAATAAACATACAGACAATTAAAATAAAAAAAAATATGTAACTACTGTATTTACTTTCACATGCATTTTTAGAAAAGCTGTTAATTTGAAATTGCAAACAGACTCAATTTTATTTATTTGTATGGATGTATAGATTTGTACTTATTGTCTTTCAAATGTCTTTTAACCCTAATTTTTCGGGGAATGGTGAAAAGGATCTCTATTGTCTCGGATCCTGGTAACCACTAGACCATCACATCATAATTATAAAAATAGTTTTTGGATTTAAAAAAAACGTTTCCGCACTAAAAATCATGTGAAAATATAATATGTAGCGGGGAACTTAGAACACATACATGAATCAAACAGAAATAACATCCAAAACAAGAATTTGTGGATCACGAAGTGTTGTTCCATATGGGTATTGAACCTACCACACTCAGTCACTCAACACCTAAATTACTATTTCGTGCGTTAATGAGACAAAAATTAAAAAAAAAATGTTCTATAGGAGTAGCAGGGTCTAATCGATTTTCCCAGGTATATTTACCGCGGTCCCCTCTTTAAAACATTTTCCCCAAATTAATTAGGAAGAAATATTTAATTAATTCTCATAAAAGTTTCTAATAGCCCTTTGATCATCAGCGCTTCATATTTTTTCAGTGCTTCAAGTTAGAGATATAATTAATTGCTCATTATGAGTGGTTGCCATGGCAACATTGGATTAGCCCAAAACGGGTTTAAAGAGATGCTGTTCATTTTATCTCGGGGATAACGAATGTATAACAATGTTTTTGTTGAAATAATTTTACTTCAAATGATAATTCATTCAGACGCTTTGTATAAATTTTAAAATAAAATACAAATGGCTGCTACACTTGAAATAATATAATACAATTCATTACTTTACTTTTCTATAATATGTTTCTATGAGGGATTTGAATATGATTAATTTGTTCTTCATTTTTTAAATGTAGCAAAGAAGGTTGAGGTTTTCTACCCCTCTATCATTCAGTTTAAAAATTTACCTGATAATAACAAGGACTAGTTAAGTAGAAAGGTATGGTCTGTTTTATAATTTAATATTTAAAAACTTAATTATTTATAGTTCACTAGCTTTTCGGGCTATACCCGTGTGTATATCGGTTATCGCGATAAAACGTAACTTATGTTCTTCTCGAAGGTCCGATCTACCTTTATATTTAAATTTATCCAAATTGTTCCAGCAACGAAATGAAATCGTAACAACAGCCAAGCTAGCAAATATTGAGGAAAAGCCATCAGGAGCTTGTCGCTCAACTCGACCATGTTCTGGGCCTTTCTGGTTTTCCATTCCTTCCCATTCCCTCTTTTTAGAACACTCAACTGCCACTATAAGGTAAGCTTGATATCCTGGATGAGAATATCTGCCGGGATCTCAACCCACGCGAGTACATTGTTACATTAAGGCGGCCTCGTGGAAGCTAGGCATACAGAACAAGGTGAGAGAGTTCTTCTCGCCCCGAGCATATGTGTCTTCTTTTATAAGACCCAGGTTCGCTCTTTCATGGTTACTGCTCTCACCTTTAGGGTTGATCCGTATAGTACTTGGTGGACATCGTCGTTCAGTTGCAGCGGCGAGCAGTCCGCAGAATCAATAGTCCCGAAGGTACCAAGTCTCTTGAGACTCTGGTTCCTTCTCCCTACCTCTACATGACAACACGTGCTGACCTTGGAAGTCACCGTTTTAGAGTAGCCGATATATGCTCTCGAACTAAACGGTTCGGCTCTTCCCTACTGAGCAGATTAGTTAAAACCTGGACGCATGCACTAATAATAACTACCAGCATACATATTTCCCTGCCACTATGATCTCGGGTCCTTTAAGCGGGACGTGAAAGAGCATCTCACTTGGCCGCCATAGTGTGGGTTACCACGTTGCACTGTACACATTCGTAATGAAGATGGTGACCACCACCCTTGGATTCTGCTCATTCTTTCCGTCAGACAAAGTAGAGTCATTTTAGCAGGTCTTGCATCAAAAAATATACAATATTAAGCATGGATAACCCACGGGTAAAACCACGAGGTGTAGCTCGTCTTTATTACATACTAGCTGACCCGGCGAACTTCGTACCGCCATATTTACATATCTGTCTCAGCTTCCCACAGGCAGTGTACAGTCGCGGACAAAAAAAACAATTTTCCCGTTATCATTTTTTTTTTCTTTCTAGCAAAAAAAGAATGAATGAAATCGGAGTATGTGTTATTGAATTACAACTTTATACATATTTTGACTTTCATCCCCTCTCTCCAGGAAACCGTGCTGAATTTCGGGATAAAAAGTATCCTATGTCCTACCTCGTAGTATGAACTAAAATCATGCCAAGTTTCATTTGAATCCGTTTAGTAGTTTCGGCGTGATGCGCGGCCAAGATACAGACAGACAGACAGACAGACAAAAATGAAAAAAAATACAGTTTTGGCTTCAATATCGATTATAGCGAGGCCTCCAAAAATTTTTTTCAAAATATCTTTAATGTACAGAATTGGACCTGTTACATTTTTATTATAAGTAGTACTAGCTGACCCGACGAACTTCGTACCGCCATATTTACAAATCTGTCTCAGCTTCTCACAGGCAGTGTACAGTCGCGGACAAAAAAAAACACTTTTCCCGTCATCTTTTATTTTTTTCTTTCTAGCAAAAAAAGAATGAATGAAATCGGACTATGTGTTATTGACTTACAACTAAGTGCATATTTTGACTTTCATCCCCTCTCTCCAGGAAACCGTGCTGAATTTCGGGATAAAAAGTATCCTATGTCCTACCTCGTAGTATGAACTAAAATCATGCCAAGTTTCATTTGAATCCGTTCAGTAGTTTCGGCGTGATGCGCGGCCAAGATACAGACAGACAGACAGACAGACAGACAGCCAGACGGACAGACAGCCAGACGGACAGACAGACAGACAGACAGACAGACGGACAGACAGACAGACAGACAAAAATGAAAAAAAATACAGTTTTGGCTTCAGTATCGATTATAGAAAGCACTCCAAATAACATTTTCAAAATATCTTTCATGTACAGAATTTGACCTGTTACATTTTTATTATAAGTATAGATAAATGTAGGTTTAGTCACACGGCAAGACATAAAATCGTGTCTGGATTCTCTATCGGACATAAAGATTTCCACTAAATTACCAACAGTTTTACATTGAAACCCTCATCATTCAGATAAAAAAAACTTAAAAAGATATCCAAAAAAGATTCATCCCCAGTAATAAATTTGTAAGGAGCCCGTTAAAATCTGGTAGTAGAATGTTATCAATTTCATGAAAACTTTAACACTTTATAGCGTCTTTGCCAACTTTATGCTAAAAGGAGATAGCTGAAGTTAACCCCGGCTTAAGTAAAACAAAGTGCTTTCGACTTGAGAACTTTAAATGTGTAAAAAAAACTAAATATAAGACACGGTTGTGATGAAGACTCGTCTGGATGGTTTCTTATTGCCCGTTGATTTTATTATACGATGAAGTGTAATAGCTTTGGCAGTCTATGTATGTTTCTATGCTCCACCGTAGCGCCTAAATTACTGAACAGATTTTAATAAATGAGATGTCAATAGATTCGTAATAATGGCCCGGGTGACATTTATACTATTCGAAAGTATGATGCAGAAGCATTACTAGCCCGTCATGGTGTGGGTCACCATGCTGCATTGTCTGCATTGGCAGTGAGTATAGTGACCACCACTCTTGGATTCTGCTTATGCTTTCCATCGGGCATAGTAGAGTGTCTATCTATCTGTCTGGCTGTTACACTGTCACAGCTTAACCGCTGCACCTATTACAATGAAATTTGGCATAAAGATACTTTGATTCATGGGGAAGAATATAGGCTACTCTTCACCATGATAACCGATATACACGTGGGCGGAGCCACAGGCAAAGTTAGTTTAAATATAAAATGTATTAGAATAGCCTGTTCATTTTCATAGTGTCATCTTGATAGTGCCGCCCTGGTCCGTGCGGTTGATTGTCAAAGGAACGCTGACACGAATCAAAGGAGCCGCGTGCGGCTCACGCCCACAAGTAAGTATAATAGGTCTTTACCTATGAAATTGCCGTTTTGTATGCAATAATTGAAAGTACTTATTTTTTCAAACTTTTTTATTTCTGTTATTCGAAGTAATCACCCATGCAATCGACGCATCTTTGTCAACGCATTGGCAGTTTATTGATGCCCTTCTTGTAAAAATCAGCTGGACGGGAGGCAATAAACTCTTCAAAGGCATTTTGTACTGCCTCTCGGGAATTGAATTTTTTACCCACTAAAAAGTTGTCTAAATTTTGGAAAAAGTAATAGTCGGTAGGTGCAAGGTCTGGTGAGTATGGCGGATGAGGGAGAGCTTCCAACCCCAGCTCTTGCAGCTTGGAGACTGTCTGTTGCGCAGTATGGGGTCGCGCGTTGTCGTGAAGCAGCTGCAAGAGTTGGAAGCTCTCCCTCATCCGCCATACTCACCAGACCTTGCACCTACCGACTATTACTTTTTCCAAAATTTAGACAACTTTTTAGTGGGAAAATATTCAATTCCCGAGGGGCAGTACAAAATGCCTTTGAAGAGTTTGTTGCCTCCCGTCCAGCTGATTTTTACAAGAAGGGCATCAGTAAACTGCCAATGCGTTGACAAAGATGCGTCGATTGCATGGGTGATTACTTCGAATAACAGAAATAAAAAAGTTTGAAAAAATAAGTACTTTCAATTATTGCATACAAAACGGCAATTTCATAGGTAAAGACCTATTATACTTACTTGTGGGCGTGAGCCGCACGCGGCTCCTTTGATTCGTGTCAGCGTTCCTTTGACAATCAACCGCACGGACCAGGGCGGCACTATCAAGATGACACTATGAAAATGAACAGACTATATATTCCCTAGGGGTCTGGTTACGGCATAGTACAAGCTCTACCTAATTTGGTATCACACAGAGTTGATTCAAGTTTTTATTTTGATACTTTATGTATGTACTTACTTATGTACAAGTAGATGAAAACGACCACATGTATGTCAGTTATTTACTTGACACAAAAAAGTTCCAAGTTCCTTTCATTATTGTTTTTATCAAAGTATTTAATAAACCTTGATTGAACTAAATTTGTTCAGAAATATGAAACACGTTGAGAAATATTTCGAAAGGAATTTCTGTCAGAGATAAAACAAAGAAAGTTATTTAACTTATATTCAAGTTGCTTTATAACAAGGAAACATTAATTTGGTAATTTATGTCAAAATATATTTCATAAACAACTAATTTATTATTTCAAATTTCATTTTTAACCGACTTCAAAAAAGGAGGAGGTTCTCAATTCGACCGCGTATATATGTTTTTTTTTATGTATGTTCGCGGATAACTTCATCGTTTATGAACCTATTTAGATGATTATTGAACGGTGGTACCATGATAAGGATACTAAGATCTGATGATGGCATCCAAGAGAAATCGAGTCGAATCTTGAAGTCGGTTTTTGTTTTTGTTAAAATTTTATTTGTCTTTAACGCTGATATAGCGATAATTATGAGCAGTTATAGAAGACTAGCTTTTGCCCTTTGTCAGCGGCTTTGTCAGCGAGTATATCGATCATCAGCAGTAGTTTAGCCGTGAAAATGTGACAGATAGACAGCGTTACTTCATAATTTATAAAATTAGTATGGTTATTAATGTCCCACAGCGAAATGACGCCTAGGGTTAACGCTAGTACCTGCGTTGCATTCATCGCCTCTGCGTCCCTGGTCAAATTGACATTCTACAATCGTAAATGATAATAGAAAACCAATAATACAAGATAATAGAGGGGTTAGTGATTGTAGAAAGGGATTCGACGCGAAAAACTTGCATTTTGGATAAGGGACTGCCTTGCCCCCTGGCTGACGCAGTCTTTAGAACCCAATTTCAAACTAAACCTAATTCTGTTTTAAATAGATACGTATTTTAAATTCATATCATAACCTCCTTGAATGAATAAATTGGAAAAAAATATTAATTTCCTTTAACTTAAACAGCGAATGTCTGAGTTTCTTTACAAATAAGCATAAAAACGATTTAAAGAATTTTATTTAGTTTCCGTTTCCTACGTTTAAAACAAAATAAAATGGACGTAAGAAAGGAGCGTTTAATGCCCGTGGGACGTACGAGTTCCGGGTTCGATTCCTGACCGAAGCCAGTCAGCTTTGGCGCTTAGTTCGCGTTGTTTCCCCGCCTCTGGGGACTTTGTACTTATGTGTACATCTGAAACTCACAACTTGAACGTTGTTGAGAATTTTTTGAAATCTGTTCGAATATTTTATATTTTTCTTCTTTGGTGTATTCAATATTGAAGAGTTTTGTTAAGGTTGGTTCTGTTTGAGGGCGTCTTGTGTATTGTTCATTCGTGTATGTACAGTTGAGATGAACTTTCTTCTAGTTCTTGGGAAGTAGTGTTTTATAATATTGTTATCATTTTAACCACACGTATGAAGCGTTTTATATAATGTGGTGCAGTAGGCAGAAGCCTATCGCCAGCAGTGGACTGTTAAAAGCGGTTTATAAAGATGAACTATATGTACTAAAAAGTAGTTTAAATTACACGAGGGTATTTTAGTCGATTTCAAAAAAAGAAGGAGGTTCTCAATTCGACTGTATTTTTATTATTTTTTTATGTTTGTCACCTCATTCATAACTTACGACTGGGTGAACCGATTTTAATGATTCTTTTTTTATTTGAAAGCTGGTGCTTCCCATGTGGTCTCATTTTAATTTGGTCCAGTTCTGACATATCATCCATGAGAAAATCATATAAATCTTCAAATTGCATAAAGTATGTGCGCGACAAATTGACGAATAACTCAATATCAGGCCAACCGATTTCGATGATACTTTTTTTATTTGAAAACTGATGCTTACCGTGTGGACCCAATTCAATTCGGTCGTTCTTGAAGTCGTTTTTTTTGTTAAAATTTTGTATCCACCAATTTTAACAAAAAAAAACCGACTTCAATCTGGACCAAATTGAAATGGGACTACATGGGAAGCACCAGCTTTTAAAAAAAAAAGAATCAGCAAAATCGGTTCACCCAGTCGAAAGTTATGAGGAAACCAACATAAAAAAAAGTCGAATTGAGAACCTCCTCCTTTTTTTGAAGTCGGTTAAAAAGAAGTTTAAATTACGCAATGGTATTTTAGTCGATCTGAGTGAGAGATTTAAAATTCAGTTGTGCTTTTTCTTTCTCAATTTTGTGTAATCTCAGCAATGTATCATTTATGAATTGATTGGGCATTTATTTGAAAGTCGTTATTTATTCAATACCATGGTAATACTTTTTATGAATTTATTGGGCATCTATAGTAGTTATTTATTCAATACCATTGTAATACTTTTTATGAATTTATTGGGCATTTATTTGAAAGTCGTTATATATTCAATACCATTATAATACTTTTTATGAATTTATTGGGCATTTATTTGAAAGTCGTTATATATTCAATACCATTGTTATACTTTTTATGAATTTATTGGGCATTTATTTGAAAGTCGTTATATATTCAATATCACTGTAATACTTTTATAATCTTGATTATTATTAAAGACATGTCAATTTTTTGTGTCAATTTCATACATAAATATATTATACAATTAAGCACTAATAACTGTCATGTTAGTGAATTTTGAGATGCAAAAGACATTTTGAATTTAATTGTGAGTATCTGTTTAGCCCTCTAGGACTCGTTAACTTAAAAGTTTCTCAAGACATGACTTAGTTTTTGTCAAAATTTAAGAAGAGACCCATAATTTTGTTTTTGTTTATTTTGCTCGTTAAAAGTAAAAGTATGTAACAAAAGACATCATCGTAAGTCGTAACTCTTGTTTAGTTCACATTCGTTATAATATACTAGTTGATGCCCGCGGCTCCGCCCGCGATATGACGGTTATCGCGACAAATAGTAGCCTATGTGTTATTCTGATGTATAAGCTATATTACTGTAAAGTTTCATCCAAATCGGTTCAGTAGTTTTTGCGTGACAGAGTAACAAACATCCATCCATCCATACTTACAAACTTTCGCGTTTATAATATTAGTATAGATTATGGTTTTTAATAACCATGATTTCGTTTTCGTTATTTAAAATACTTTTTGAACATGATTTCAAAGAAACTTTTGCTAACAATGTACAATGGATAATGTTTATTTAGGTATTTTTTTTTTTTTTTTTTTTATGTTTGGCCCGCCAAAATGACTCTACTCTGCCTGATGGGAAACATAAGTATAATCCAAGAGTGGTGGTCACCATACTCATTGCGAATGCAGACAATGCAGTATGGCGACCCACACTATGGCGGCCTAGTGATGCTGCTGCATCTTTTAGTCTAGTCAACAAGTATGGAACTTGTTGACTAGACTATTTGGGCCTCCGGTCTCGCACTCACCAACGAAACACGACAGCACTGCTGCTGTCATTTTACGTTGATTTTCTGTGCCAGGGTAGTACCGCCCCGGTCGAGCCGGCCCGTTCGTGCTGAAAACAGCGTGGCTCTACTACCTACTAGATTTTTTGAGAACATGTGGCGGTTGACTCGCTGGACGTCTTGACAACGAGTCAACAAGGCCGTCACTTTTCCTAAGTAGTTTTAATAAAACTAGATGGATTCAAGTTTTCCAGGGCTAGGTTTAAGAAATTAGGATAAAACTAGTTCAAGACATAACTTCTCTTCTTTTCTCTTTTAAAAGACAACTTCCGCGTAAGGGTAAGTAAACGTGGGAGAGCCACGCTTCCGCATGAACGGGCCGGCTCGACCGGAGTGATACCACGGCCTCACAGAAAACCGGTGTGAAATAGTGCTTGTACTGTGTTTCACCGAGTGAGTGAGGATACCGGAGGCCCATACCCCACCCTTCCCCCTATCTCCCCCACCCCATCCCCCAAAGGCCGGCAACGCACTTGTGACGCTTTTGGTGTTGCAGGTGTCCATGGGCGGCGGTAATCGCTTACCATCAGGCGATACGTCTGCTCGTTTGCCTGCCTATTCCATAAAAAAAAGGAATATACATCCTGTGTCGCGGATGACTTTACAAACATACAAGAAACGGATGCAAAGATCATCCAGACTTAGAACAATAATTTGTAGATTACACAAAGTGTTGTCCCATGTGGGATTTGAACACAACACCTGGCGCAGTAGAAAGCGGCGTGGCGACCGCTTAATCCATTTTTTTTTTTAACGTGTGGAGATCCCCTCGGACCGTCACCCCACCGGGGCTTGCGGCGGGGCGGTGTGTCGGACTCGAACCGAAATAAAAAAAAAAAAACCGACTTCCAAAAACATCCAACGAAAACTCTCTGTCAAAAAACACTTAAAAGCGTAAAATAAACTGGTTCTTCATAAATTGCCTATACCTAATTCTTTATTCATTTAAATAGTAGTATTATAATGGGTGCTAGGTACCTAAAATCTGTTTGAAGTCGGTGCCAAGTGACTATCGCTTAGACTTTTGTAATTGTTCGTTTGTATTCTTTTTGGCTTAGCACCGACTTCAAACAGATTTTAGGTACCTAGCACCCATTACAATACTACTATTTAAATGAATAAAGAATTAGGTATAGGCAATTTATGAAGAACCAGTTTATTTTACGCTTTTAAGTGTTTTTTGACAGACAGTTTTCGTTGGATGTTTTTGGAAGTCGGTTTTTTTTTTTTTTTATAAAAAGTTTTTATTTTACAGTTTTTAGTGCAAACAATCGTAGGTAAGTAGTAAGTTGAATTATTTCATCAAATTTCATCATCAAGAATATAAATTAAGGTACGTGTAATATTAAAATCATCCTCTAATCCCTAACTGTTGAAGAGTTTAATCTTCTATCATCAGCTCACCTAAATAGCTTGAAAGTATACGACTGAAGGTCTTTAGATACGTATGAAATTGAAAGAATTATTCTCCAACTCCTAACCGTTGAGGAGTTGTACCTTCCACCTTCCATCATCAGCTTACCTAAATAATTTTGTAAGAATACGACTAAAGGTAACTTATATACATATGATATTTAAAGATTTATCCTCCAACTCCTAACCGTTAAGGAGTGGTACCTTACATCATCAGCTCATCATCATAAAATGATGACTACCAGACGCAAATACCGGTGTAACTTCAGAAAATATACGAAAAACATAGTATGTGCCTATAAAAAATGAGGGTTTCCCTCGATTTCCCTGGGATCCTATCATCAGATCCTGATATGCTGGCAATGGGACCACCACGGAAGCATACCCTGTTGAATACAAAAAAAAAATTCAAAATCGGTCCACAACTGACGGAGTAATCAGGTAACATACATAAAAAAAAAAAAAAAAAAAAAAAAATACGTACAGTGGAACATAGAACCTCCTCCTTTTTGGAAGTCGGTTAAAATTGGAAGTCGGTTAAAAAACCACACGGTGTGCCACTCTGCGCCTGTGAAGGGTGGAATCCGGGAACTGCAGTTATTAACACGTCCGGACCCGACCGCTTAATCCACTGGGCCAACCGTGCAGTCATTTGTTATTCGAGTATGGTTGAAAATGTGGAATGAAAATTTAAAAAAGTTTTATTATTATTATATATTATTTTGTTTCGACCCATAACGAGGTAAATCGGGTCAAATCAACGAACGACCCAATTTTATATGCGTAGCTTCCTCGTTCATTTACAATCAAATCCTCAATTTTATGATTGTTCATTAATAAAGAAAACATACAGACATTGTGATAATTGAATAAGACAATCGGATTAAGATCCTTTTGGGTCGGTGATCCGTTTGTGTGCAGAACAGCTGGGGAGGATTTAGATCAACTCACGTTAGGCGGGTCAAAATGTAATATTTTAATATTTGATACTTAAGATTAAGTCGACGTACTTAAGAGGCAATAATATTAAACTAGAAACTTTGATTAAATACACTAAAGAGCAACAAATCTAGGTAACAAACTTATATTTAGTGCAGAGCAATTATTTGTATTTGGAGAATACGATAGATTGGAAACCAATTAAAA
The DNA here is from genome assembly GCA_949125395.1 of Diaphora mendica. NCBI lineage: Eukaryota > Metazoa > Arthropoda > Insecta > Lepidoptera > Erebidae > Diaphora > Diaphora mendica. The sequence continues at coordinate 2,255,108 of OX421326.1, read as the reverse complement.
AAAAATTGTGTGGTGGTATTTTGGTACTCGTACCTTCTCAAGTACGAGCCCATGGGGTTATGTGTAGTCAGTGGAGTAATGTACCTGAAATTCGGGAAATAACAACACGACTAAACGTATTATACGCTTTTATTGCAAGATAAGAATTTGCAATATCGGAATACAATTATTATATTTCACTGCTAGTAGGTCTTGACTCCACAACCCCTGCAGTCTATCTTCCCTTCTTCAGTATTAAAAAAATCAAAGATTCAAATTATATAAATCAAATTTAGAACATTTGCTTCAAACAGGTGATTTCATCTGCCAGTCGTTTTTCGACATTTACATTTCGACTTAGAGGTTGTATAGTTTTGCACCATGTAGGCTTTGTTCCCCACAGTATACAGTTGTTTTTTTTAGAAGACAACTCCTGCACTGCACACAAACATGAAACATACGCAAAGAACACCCAAGCTCTGAACTACAATTTTTGGATCACACAAAATATTGGCCCATATCTAGTTTGAACCCACAACACTAAGCGCTGTAGAAATTGGCGAGGTGAAAGCTTAAAGCACTAAGGCATCCGTGTATTCAAATAGTGCAAATTGGCAACTAAAATCTTTTTTTTTATGGTTGAGGGGGCAAACGAGCAGTCGTAATCGCTTACCATCAGGTGATACCTGATGGTAAGCGATTACCGCCACCCATGGGCATCCGCAACACCAGAGGCGTCACAAGTGCGTTGTCGGTCTTTGGGGGATGGGAATTGGGATGGGGGAAGGGGTTGGGATATGGTCCTCCGGTATCCTCACTCACTCGGTGAAACACAGCGCAAGTGCTATTTCACACCGGTTTTCTGTGAGGCCGTGGTATCACTCCGGTCAAACCCATTCATGCCGAAGCGTGGCTCTCCCACGGTGAAATCTGATGTATAAGTTAATAATATGGAGTAGAGGATCACTCAAAGCCACTTTACAGCAGGGTGAAGTTTGCCCATGGACATCTAGCTGAAAAATAAGCATGAACGATATCTTAGACTAGGAGATAAGTACAACAAAAATATATCCAATTCAAATTATTTATTTACTTTACATACACATAAAGAAAGGAAGTTTTCATTAATCACATCCAAGGAACAACTAGGAAATCATTGAATTCATATATTTCTATAAACCAAGGTAGTAGAGCCACGCTGATTTCAGCATGAACGGGCCGGCTCGACCGGAGCGGTACTAGCGAGGACAGAAAATCAATGTAAAATGACAACGTTCGTGTTGTCGTGTTTCGTTGGTGAGTGCGAGACCGGAGGCCCAATGACGCAGAAGCATCACTAGCCCGCCATTGTGTGGGTCACCATGCTGCATTTTCTGCATTCGCAGTATGGTGACCACATCTTGGATTCTGCTTATGCTTTCCATCAGGCAGAGTAGAGTCATATTGGCAGTGGCAAACATAAGAAAAAAAAAACATATTTTATCAAACCGTGCAATTACAATTTTAAAGCTAGAAAGCAACTGAACAAAAAGTATTTCGAAGTCTTCGCACATTACACAGAAAGGAAGGCAAAGCAAATAAATAAACGAAACAAGTACAATACAAAATAAAAACGAGAAAGGCGGAAGCTACGTCTCGGAGACCGGTATTGTGTTGCATTCATATTCAAGAAAATATGACACCGGTTCCGTTGACCATTGAAAGGCTCTCGGTTCACAAGTGGCTCACTTTGACAATTACACACACATGCATAAAATAAACAAAAATAAAAAAGAAAAGAAGAAAATCTGTTACAATTTGAAAAGGAAGTTATACACTGTGGCTGGAAGGACCAATAAATGAGCGTTTACACATGTGTGAGTTAATGTTACAAGTTCTAAATGTGTGAAGGAGTTGGTAGTTTCATTTAGAGTAAAATTCGCCTTTATCTGGTAATGTCCTGTGACCATTGAGAGAAAAACGTTTATTTTTATTAGGTACTATTGCTCCAATGGATGTAACACCTAAACGTGACTTATACTTAACTTCGAGAGTTGCCATTTAAATTGAAGTTTTATGTTCTTAACGGTTTTCAATAGAAAGTGTAGTTACTTCGGTTTTGAAGTGATCATTCGGATAAGGATTATTGTAGAACTTAGAAATGGTAGAATATTAACAGTTGAATGCACTTTAGACTTAACTGGAATATATTTTATAGGTTAACTTGAAGATGCAACTTCTTCAATTATTAGGTTTTTATAAATTTAGGACAGTTATTTTTTCTGATTTTTCATACGAAGGAACAGAAATAGGAAATAACGAAAGGATTTCATCAGTCAGTGGCGTATTAAGACTGAAAGAAGGTATGTCATTCCTTTCCAACCTATTTCCGTTTTTATTAAAAGCATTTCTTTGAAAATGATTTCCACATATGATACATTTTACATTTGCCACATCACTATTTGTATTTGTGCCAGGTATGATTTTTGTGAAAATAGTTCAGTTTAAGTATTTACATGATATCAGATACTAACATGTAAAAACAACTTTCTAATACAATCTATAAAATAAATTATAGTATTGAAATACACAAGTTTTACCTGGTCGGGTCAAGTGGAAATCTGGCCAAAAATATGTCAGAATGTCTTCTTCTGACACGCAAGTGCCACAAATGTCACATTTCCTTAGAGATTTCCCTCCCATAATGCAATAACACCCGGGAAGGCTAAAACCACGCATAAAACACAATTTCCGAACACGAATTTCACAACCAACGATACGAAAGAAAAAAAAAACCTACTTCCAAAAAACATCCAACGAAAACTCTCTGCCAAAAAAACACTGAAAAGCATAGAAAAAACTGGATCTTCATAAATTGCCTATACCTAATTCTTTATTCATTTAAATAATAGTATTATAATGTGTGCTAGGTACCTAGAATCTGTTTGAAGTCGGTGCAAAGTGACTATCGCTTAGACTTTTGTAATTGTTCGTTTGTGTTCTTTTTGGCTTAGCACCGACTTCAAACAGATTTTGGGTACCTAGCACACATTATAATACTACTATTTAAATGAATAAAGAATTAGTTATAGGCAATTTATGAAGAACCAGTTTTTTCTATGCTTTTAAGTGTTTTTTTGGCAGAGAGTTTTCGTTGGATGTTTTTTGGAAGTAGGTTTTTTTTTTATAAAAAGTTTTTATTATTCAGGTTTTAGTGCAAAAAATCGTAGGTAATTAGTAAGTTAAACTATTTCATCAAATTTCATCATCAAGAATACAAATTAAGGTTTATACGTACGTGTAATATTAAATTCATGCTCTAATCCCTAACTGTTGAAGAGTTTAACCTTCTATCATCAGCTCACCTAAATAACTTGAAAGTATACGACTGAAGGTCTTTAGATACGTATGAAATTGAAAGAATTATCCTCCAACTCCTAACCGTTGAGGAGTTGTATCTTCCACCTTCCATCATCAGCTTACCTAAATAATTTGAAAGAATGCGTACCTAATAAACATATGTACATATGATATTTAAAGATTTATCCTCTAACTCCTAACCGTTAAGGAGTTGTACCTTACATCACCAGTTCATCATCATAAAATGATGACTACCAGACGCAAATACCGATGTAACTTCAGAAAATATACGAAAAATATAGTATGTGCCTATAAAAAATGAGGGTTTCCCTCCATTCCCCTGGGATCCCATCATCAGATCCTGATATGCTGGCAATGGGACCACCTCGGAAGCATACCCTTTCGAATGCAAAAAGAATATTCAAAATCGGTCCACAACGGACGGAGTAATCGGTGAACATACATAAAAAAAAATAAAAAAAATACATACAGTGGAACATAGAACCTCCTCCTTTTTGGAAGTCGGTTAAAAATGTTAAACAAACCACAGATTAATTATAATAACAACAAGCTTACCAACATTAAAAAAGGTATAATGCGTCTAAATCAAATAGACCTTATGACACGGGCTACCCAAAGGAATCGGTACTCGTTTTAATTTAGTAAGAATATTTTTTTTATATTACAATGTTGGTACAAAGTACGTTCATCATTGAATTTGTAGGCAGTGTCGATGGGCTGCACTCAACAACGAAACACGACAACGCGAACGCTGCCATTTTACGTTGACATTCTGACTACCCTCAGTAGTACCGCCCGATCGAGCCGGCCGGTTCGTGCTAAAATCAACGTGGCTTTACTACTACTAATTGTTGTTATTTTGTCATTTTAAAGATGCACAGAGAGGGATCCTTTATCAAGAGATGAAAGATATCTGAGTGATTATGGTTAAACGTACGTAGCAATTTGTTTTGATATTTCGTAAAAGGTCTTGTCAGGCCAAAACTTGAAAAGAGCAGAGGCTTGCATTTACACTTCTTTTGTTATTCTCAGCCTGTAAGGCAGAACCAAATTTTCTTTTGTTACATATTACTCAAAACCCTTTTTTGCAGAACATTTTGATAAAATCTGTATCAAAACTGATAACGTCACGGTAACATGAATAAAATAATACAAATAAATTTGTGTATGTTAATTCTTGGCCGACACCGCTCGCTATACAATTGATTCATCGCTCTTATCAGATTGTCAAGGTATATAAATCAAAAGACACTGGGATTATAATATGCATGCTATTTTTATGAAAATATAGCTCTGTCCTTTTTGGCTACATGGTTGTATATCGACAGCAAAGACATCCATTATGGTTGCCTAATCAATTTACTTTTGCATATAAATATAGAGAGACGAGAGCGACACGAGACATGACTGCCTCGGTGGCGTAGTTTTAGCGTATGCGACTGCTGTGCTGAGGTCTCGGATTCGATTTCCAGCTCGGATCAAATGTTTGTATGATCTGCAAATATTTGTTTCGAAGTTTGGGTGTGATTTACAAAAAAAGGATATATGTGTTTATATCAGTTGTCTAGTACCCATAACACAAATTCTGCTTAGCTTGGGACTAGATGGCGTTGTGTGTTAAGCCAAGCCAAGTTTTGTGTTGTCAACACGTGTTGGTGACAAAAGCTTCTGTAATTTCCTTGTGTTGGCAACAAAACTTGTCTACAAATGTTGGGCGGTTTCTGTTTTTGGCGGTAAATATCAAAATAATATGCTAGTTGCGAATATTTATTGGCTCTGTGGTGACGCCTGGTTGGAATGTTTTTCAAATTGTTGGCGACTCGGTATAGACACAATGAAAACAAAAGCAGGCAATTTTTTAAGAGTTGCCAACAGGTGGAAACACTGAAATTGCCAACAATTTCGGTGGAGACGCGACATTAGATGTTAAAAAAAAAAAAAAAAACATATTTTTAACGAGACGGTTGGTCTAGTTAAAAATATGATATGCAATTAACCTGTCTTGGATTCCGCAACGAATCAGAAATGAGGAGATCCGAAGACGAACTAAAGTTACCGACATGGCAGAGCGAGTCAGCAAGTTGAAGTGGCAGTGGGCAGGGCACATAGCTCGGAGAACCGATGGCCGATAGGGCAGAAAGGTTCTTGAATGGAGACCACGTGACGGCAAGCACAGGGGAGGAAGACCTCCCGCAAGGTAGACGAACGACAATTAAGGTCGCAGGGACTCGTTGGATGCAGGCCGCTACTGGTTGATATGGAAATCAATGGGGGAGGCCTACATTCAGCAGTGGACTTCTAATGGCTGATATGATGTTGGTATAGTGGTTAATAATCCTAACAGCTAAACCAGAGGTCGTGGGTTCGATTACCAATCAGGAAAAATATTTATGTGATGAACACGATCAATTTTTCGTGGGAGAGCCTCGCTTTGCCATGAATTGGCCGGCTCGACCGGAGTGATACGACGACCTCACAGAAAGCCGATGTAAAACAGCGCTTGCTCTGTATTTCACCAAGTGGGTGAGAATACCGAAGGCCTATACCCCCTCCCCTATCCACCTCCCCATCCCCCAAAGGCCGGCAACGCACTTGTGACCCCTCTAGTGTTGCGGGTGTCCATGGGTATTTTAGAGTCTCCCTTTTCCCAACAGGATGCATGTGATCTTTCTCGATGCTTATAACCGATTTATGATTTTAACTACGAGTATTACCGTTGTCATAAACATTTAATTTTTATAGTAAAACTTAACTCTATAGTATTTGTCCTTCAGTTCAAGCACCGATTCCATTGCCACTTTTATATAAGTGGCAGTTATACAAATGGTTTGTGCAGTAAGAAATAGTCGAGCATTGTCAATAAAGTGCAGAATTATATTCCCTATTCGAGAAATGCAATTAAAAGTCGCACTTTAAAATTCACACAGTTGTATTAAGTCAGTGGCGCAGTAGTAGCGTAAGCAACTGCTGTGCTTGAGGTTTCAGGTTCGATTTCCGGGTCGAATCAAATGTTTGTATGACCTGCAAATATTTGTTCTCAAATTTGAAAGGTAAAAGACAGATAGTGACACTCATAATGTTTAACTACAATATTCCAATGTATATAGATAGTTACGAATTGAATTAGTATGCATTAACAAAGTTGCTTTGACATTGTCGATAGTAAATTATTCGTTTTGTTGACGTTGCCACTATTTTATTGCTTTTTAACGTATGGAGGATGTTGAAGGTTGTCTGAAAGTCATCTCGTCTACGATAAGAAGTCTGATTGTTCAATGTCAACAATGATGTATTCGTTAATCGTTAAACAGCTTTTATTATTATTTTAGTTGTAAAGCGTAGTATATTATAGTTTTCCTTCAAAGTTTAGTAAGTTTCGCAATAGTAAAATATATTTATGCTCTATTAAAAAAAATGGTTAACTGTAAAGTCGGTTTACAGACGATAATTTTTAACCGACTTCAAAAAAAGGAGGAGGTTCTCAATTCGACTATATTTTTTTTTTTTGTTACCTCATAACTTTCGACTGGGTGAATCGATTTTGATGATTCTTTTTTTATTTGAAAGCTGGTTCTTCCGGTGTGGTCCCATTTAAATTTGGTCCAGATTGAAGTCGGTTTTTTTGTTAAAATTTGTGATTATACTTGACAACATCATAAGAAAACATTGATAATAATGTACCACTCTCTCGCTTGCACGCTCGGATCAGGCGGAACGTGACAATGAATCATACTTATTAGTGCGTGCAGCCGGCGTTCATCGATTTATAAAACGTTATCACGTAAAAAAACAATGTCAAAGAAAGCTGCTATAATCATCATTAATTTTAAAACATTTAAATTTTAAAACCAATAAAATTTCAATAGTACATAAATAATTTTTCATGAAATTAAAATTTTAAAAGGCATTTTTGCCTTTTAAAATTTTAATTTCATGAAAAAGTTTTGTTTTCTGCAAAATTTATTTCTGTTGGCAATATATTCTGGCACGTATTTCCTATCATTACCACCACACGCTAAGCTTGAACGTTGGACTAAAAATCTAATAGAATTTGCATAGAAATCGAGTCGGGCTGTTCTTTTGGCCGATCATAGCTTCATCCGTTCCAGCTAGGGTCAGTTAAGCCGGCAAAGATTAAAATTCTTTATTTGCAGATATGACTTAGTAAACCTACTACGATTAGTGCAGAAGTAATTTAATTCAGCTTATGTTTTACCACGAGGTGGCAAAACTGCCAAACACTTTATCTTAATAAATTGCTGTTGATTTAAGTTAATTGTCAATCAGAATTTGCAATTTTCACAAAACAATTCTGCAGTATTTCATTAATGATTAACGAACAACTTTGAATTTAGATTTACACTGGCAACATTTAAGAATAACTCTCTTGTATCCACACAATAGAACATACATTTTGAAATATCAAACAGGACAAACTTTTCCACGCAAAAGTGAAACCGATTCAGAATTTATGTGCAACAAGTTAGACAGTCTTCGCAATTTTGTTAGCTTTGCTCAGTGAAATATGAGGCTTACTTTTTTTAAAGATTTTTTTTAAAGAAATTCTGATAGCTAACTTAACCTTTCTATTAACGAGTTAACATTGCGTATTCATGTACGTTAAATGCTTTGTCATTAACATGATTCCTTTTAAAATAGCCTACGATTACGTATATATAATACACTAGCGGACCCACGCAACCTCGTTTGTGTCTCCTATTGCCCGTAGCGTGAAAATTTTTCCCCGTTTTTTAATCATTTTGCATTGGTGCTCCGCTCCTGTTGATCGTAGCGTGATGATATATAGCCCAAAGCTTTCCTCAATAAATGTACTATCCACCACCGAATTATTTTTTCAAATCGGACCAGCGGTTCCTGAGATTAGCGCGTTCAAACAAACAACTCTTCAGCTTTATATATTAGTATAGATAAAAACATAAAAACCTGCCTTAAGTTATTTCGGTATGAACAATATTATTGTTGGCAAATAATTATTACAATAACTATATAGTCAATAAGTAAATAACATGGTCTTTTCCAGACGAATTTGGAATACTTTACTAAAAATGTCCATAATTATTTTAAAGAAAAGCAATTCAAAACTACTTTTATCTCAAACGATTTAACAGAAACTAGAACCTTGAAGACTATAAAATTGCATGAGTAAAAATCTGTAGAGCAACTCCAAAATCCACTTCTGTAAAAGCGCTTCGACCAAGCGGATAATACTTTAAAAGCGGAGACTATAAAAAAACAGGGAGGGTAAACATAGATATAAACGGTTGGGCCGCATTTACATACAAATGAGGCCGATGCGAAATTATTTCAGTCAACTGAGGCGGTGCAATGGTGGCCTGAAAAAAGTAGAGACAAGTGCGAGTCGGGATTTTCTCGAGGGGATCCTTCAAAGTGAAATGTTTCAGTGCTTCGACGATAAGATTTTTATTTTACAAGGTATGTGAATTTTAGTTTTGAACATAATTTGAATATAATATTCTGCAATAACTTATATCAATGCAAACTATTGCAATCTATTTGGACAGCTATTTGCTAATGTTGCTGATACCGCTATTTTCATGATTTGAAATTAAATATACGAACTAATGTACTTAGAGACACACTTAGACATATTGTGTCTTACAAGATAAAAATATATCATTTAAAAAATAGGATAGCCTCTAGAGATAAGTATTGTTAAGAGCCAGGTATTAATTTAAAAAAAAGTAGTCGGTTGATTACCAAAAAATAACACAATATTTATTAATGACAACAATTTTATAACAATAAGTCAGTAAATCACTCGTTAATCGCACTAGAAAATCGCTTTGATGTTTATTCGTTGTATCGTGAAGCCGTACGGCTAACACGCTCCGCTTTTATAAGGCTATCGAAATATCTGGAATGATCCCTAGTATTCGATAAACCATTCTGGACCAAATAGAATCTCCTAGAATCAGTAATCTATTACTTTCAGCGCCATCTAGCATTGTAAATATTGGAATTATTAATCATAATCTCAACAGTCGTGCGCTACTTGATACAAGATGGCGCTGTCCTCCGCATCGTGAATCATCTTTTTTTTTTCTTAAAAAGTCAAGGAATAAATCCTGTGTCGCGGGGGACTTTACAAACATACATGAAACGGACACAAGGAACACCCAGACTCAGAACAACAATTTGTGGATCACACAAAGTGTTGTCCTACGTGGGATTTGAACCCACGGCACTTGGCGAAGTAGGAAACGGCGTGGTGACCGTTAAACCACTAGGCCAAACGTGCAGTCATCTAGATTATACGAGACCCATTTAACTCTATGGCGCAACATTATAGTATAGACCCTATTTAAAACCGATTTATAATCACTCTTAGAATCAATTTAAAAATTTAGTTTCGAGTTCTTTGGTCAAAACATATTTTTTATGTATAGTCCTGCCAAAGTGACTCTACTCTTGGTGGAAAGCATAAGCAGAATCCAAGAGTGGTGTTCACTATACTCATTGCGAATGCAGACAATGCAGCAAGGTGACCTACACAATGGCGGCCTAGTGATAATTCTGATGCACACTAGCGAAAAATGACAGCACGAATGAGTCATTTTAGGTTGGTCTTCTGTGTAAGGGTAGTACCACACTGGTCGAGACGTACCTACCTTTAAGATCACATAAACATCATTATTTATCGTCACCAGCACAGCGAATTCTTTTTTTTTATTTATTATTTTAGCTGTTACAGTTATTCTCAGCAAGGTTAGTTCTAACTGAATGTTATTATCTGAGTTTCCTTCTCATTTGAAAAAATTGTCAAGTTTTACTTTCTCACAGTTTATTTATTTACTTACGGAATCCTAAAAAAACCTATGCGCCTTTTTCACAGACCATTTGGTGCGGAAACGGTCACTTCTCTATTTACTGTTTGTTTTGGAGAGACTGCTTTATTTCGTATCGATTTTTATAGTTCAATTCAATTTAAAAGGTTTAATTGTATTGTGGGGGACAGGTATGTCATGTCCCACCAACACAAAGTGAGGATCCTCCGACCAGGCGAAGTGATCATGCCTGGCGGGCCAACTGTCTAACGGTTAATGTTGGGATGTTGTATATATGATTATCGGCGCGAGAACTTTCACTGCGTGATTCAGGATTTGTAGTTTCTTAGTTTCCTTCGTTACTCCGTAGTTCAGTGTAACTTCGGTAGATGGCGCTGTGGTATATTTCTGTTGCGCTGTATGTGGAAGTCGCCACAGTATAAATAAGTTCGTGTATTAAAGTAAAACCTTTTTGTCCACTAATCAGTAATGAGTTTTAAATGAAATTTGCTCACTTACTGTGAATTTATTACTCCTGGAATTAAGACACTTCAACTGTCAATTATGTTCAATTTGTTACACTATTAGTAGCATATATTTCGGTATTAATAAAATACTACAATTAAAATATAAAGATCTACATTTTCAAGTTTACTTCTGATTGACACATTTTCAGAAATGCATAGAAAGGACATATAATAGCATGCAAACGCTTCTTAAAAAGGTTTGGTACAGAATTATCCACGTTTCTTTTTATTCCATTTATTAAATACTAGTTGCTTCCCGCGGCTCCGCCCGCGTATATATCGGTTTTCGCGGCAAATAGTAGCATATGTGTTATTCAGAGATGTATAAGCTATTTTACTGTAAAGTTTCATCCAAATCCGTTCAGTAGTTTTTGCTTGAAAGAGTAACAAACATCCATCAATCCATCCATCCACTCGTCCCTCCATCCATTCATACTTACAAACTTTCGCGTTTATAATATTAGTACAGATATAGATTCTTTAACATATTAAATACATTTTTAAATATAGGAAGGTATATATATATATGTATATAAAACATTTAAAAAAATAGTAGACTACCGACATCAGCTGCAAGGACCAAGAAACCGGTGGCTAGGACTCCAAAGACAGGAACCTCCTCACTATACATGCCGGAGGTCTGCCTTCTGCAACAGAGCCTTGATCCAGTCAACAAGCAACCAGTCATAAGGACTGCCGATAGAAGTGAAAACGTTTAACTTAGAATGTTAATTGTAAAATTAATGTGTAAAATTAGAAATTTTATGTTTAAATTAAAATTATCAATACCAAACATTAGCATGTCGGTGACGCGAACCCATAAGATTTTTTCCCATCAAAAAGTGCTCAACGCGGCCAAAGAAGTTTTGTGACGTCAGCATGTCGGTGACACGGTGACGGGGTGAAGAGAACTTATAAGATTTCACCTACCAAAAAGTGCTCAACGTGGGCTAGGAAGATTTCACTTCAAAAACAATGATTTTTAAGTAAATCACAAGTCACTAAAAATGTCCTCATTCCAAATATGCTTTAATTGCATATAAACTTTTAATTAAATGTACTGTTACATACATAATTATATTTTTCAAAATAAAATGAATATTCATAAGCAGGACGAATACTTACTGTCTGTAAAACAAAAAGTTCCATATACTCGAACAAAGAAATTAAAGCTTTTAGTCATCAATATCCATCAAATTAATGAAGCCAGTTCATTACCCGACTGCGTAAAGTATGTAATACTTTTATTCCTTTGTTGCACAGGTGTAACAATCATTATTAATGGTCTTTTGTTGTTGCGAATTAGTTTTTAATTAACGGCCGGAAACAGCCGGAATTGTGATTGTATTCGAACAAAGATGTCTGCGTTCAAAACTTATGTTGGCTTAAGTTATGCATATAGTGCAGTGAATACTTACTTATTATAGTATTTCTAGCTGATCCGGCAAAGGTTGTTTTGCCATAAAAAAATTGAGGTATAAAAAATAGATGGTGGTCGATTCTCAGACCTACCAAATGCACACCAAATTTCATAAAATCGGTCCAGCCGTTTCAGAGGAGTATGGTAACTAACATTGTGACACGAGAATTTTATAAATAAGGTTAAACTTAAGGATTCTTTGATCTCGTGACAACTAGCTGCTTCTTTAAACTTATTAGTCAAAAGGGGTTTTAGCTGATTTCCTCCGTATGTGTCCTCTGTCCCGCCAAAATCAATCTAGTCGTTCCAGAGGTTAGCCGGGACTAATAGATAGACAAAAATTATAAAAATATGTTTTTTGATGTAAGTAGCATATGTATTTTCATATGCATATAGTGAAAAGCTGTTAATTTGAAATTACAAACAGACATTTACTTAGTTTTATTTATTTTATAGAGAATACTAGCAATCCGCCCCGGCTTCGCACAGGTTCATTACAGAAAATATAATATAGCCTATGTTTCTCTGAGATGTGCGGCTTTTTTCCGACGACGTATTCTATAAAACTTTAACAAATTAAATACGAAAACCTTCCTCAAGAATCACTCTATATATAAGTAAAAACCAAATCAAAATCAGTGCAGTTTATCCGTGTAGCTTTTGAGTTTATCGCGAACAGACAGACGTCTGTCTGTCTGTTCGCGGTGTGCGATGTGGCGGTGTACTTCGTTTATATTATGTAGTTATAGAAAATGTGACTTTTTAATGGATATCCTGTATAGTATTAGCCCTGTTTACGTAGTAAGAAGAAAGGGATGCTGTATATAGGGATCTGATGTGACATGACTGACTCGAGAGTAGTCAGTCAGTAGTCTGTTACTTCAATTGACTTACAACACTAGGCCCAAGCTCTCTCTAACCTAATAACTCTAATATTTTCACCTACATTTTCAATTATCTTGTCAGTTTTTCTTTTAAATCACATACTGTGAAATAAGTAAACAAAAGAACAATGGGAAACTTATCATTGAAACAATTCACATGAGTCTAACACTTCTATAACTACACTTATAAATAATACAATTTTCCAAATCATTTTTTTTTACGATTGATTTTGCTGTGGTGTGGTTTGTTTTATGAGGGTCTACTGTTAATAAGGAATTATTCAACGAAGAAACTGTTATAAAACACATTTTTATGAAGCATCAGTATATTTACCTTATTACATCTACATATTTACCAAAGCATGCCTCACCTATGGTTAAACATTTATTCTAACACAAAACTGAAATTGTTATTAACAGGTATCTTAATCTTGAATGGAGAATATAATACTTAGTGAATATTTCTTACTAAGTGTTAGTAAATGTGATTAAATAATGGGCAAACATAGGTAAAGAAGTAATAGCAGGAAGTTATGTTACCACGATTGACTTGACTAAAGGTTCTATGTCCCCTAGATGGGGCAGACAGACCAGCAGTGCGTCCACAGCAATCAGCCATTGCGTTCGGTCATGAGCTTTGCATTTTAACTCGCTCCACGTCTTTCCTACCTTCTTCGCCTCGTTTGCAACTGAACGTCACCAGGTATGTTTACAATTGAACGTATGTTTGGCGATATGATTGGAACCCCTACAGAGTGTGTGACCAAGCCAGTTCACTTGCGACGCTTGATCTATTGGTCGATCGGTGCTTAACAGCAGCGCTCTATGAGGTATTCGTTGGAGATTCTCTGAGGCTTGTAAATAATAATAAATAATAAATAAATATTTCGGACATTTTAACACACAACGCCATCTAGTCCCAAGCTAAGCAGAGCTTGTGTTATGGGTACTAGACAACTGATACAAATACATTTATACTTTTTTTTTTGAAAATACATACATATTATACATAGAAAACAGCCAAACTCCGAAACAAATATTTGTAGATCATACAAACATTTGGTCCGACCCAGGAATCGAACCCGAGACCTCATGATCAGCAGTCATACACGCCAACCGCGAGACCAACGAGGCAGTCAGTAAATATCGAGAATTCGGCGAAGACCGCGGTTTACGAAGACCTGAAGCCGGTGCGAGATATTCTTGTTGACCTTCCACGTTTTACACTCATATAGCAGTATGATTTTGACCTGGTTATCTTTAACTTCACTTCTCGTCAATTTTAGTGACTGCCACACTTGCCACAATTTTGCAAAGAATGCTCGGGTCTACGATTTAATTACTTAATTAAAAAGAAAGGGAAAAATGAGAAACTCAGATCTACAGTAATTATCTATGTGGAAAGTCTTTAAGCTTTGCGCTTAATTTCACACCAAATCTTACCAATGTAATTAATTAATATAAATTTGGTAGAAATAAAAAAAACTTTCTAAAACAATAGCAACTGGCAATGGATACCAATTTTATAAATACATAAACTTGTTAAGACAAAAACAAATAACTGTGTTTTCAATTAAACTCCCAAGTCAGTTAGCGAAATAAATAAAGAAAGAAATATACCAATTAAAACACGTCTTTGATCACCAATATAAATAATAATGGAATAAAATAATTTGTAGATTAAAATAGCTTTTAATTGGCTTGATACCGTTATTTTCCTGAATTCCTGATGGAAAAAGGTTCCAATTTTAGAATCTCTCGAAATGAAATGCCTTTAACTCAGTTAATGAGGAATCACTATGTTCCTTAAAATATTATCCGCACTTGTAATCTAATACTGCCTGTGTGGCGTAGTGGTAGCGTATGCGACTGCTGTGCTTGAGGTCTCGGGTTCGATTCCGGTGTCGGAAAAATTGCTTGTATGATCTATAAATATTATTTCGGAGTTTGGGTGTTTTCTATGTATAATATGTATGTAAATACATACATATTATATATATAAAAAAAGTATATATGCATTTATTTCAGTTGTCTAGTACCCATAACACAAGCTGTGCTTAGCTTGGGACTAGATGGCGTTGTTTATTAGAGGTCCCATAAAAAAAAACTTAAATTATTAATTTATGTATACTGTATATGTATCTGAATCTTGGAAACGGCTCCAACAATTTTCATGAAATTTAAGGTTTCTGGGGTGATAAATTGATCCAGCCAGGATCAATTTTTAGAAAATTTACCAACAACAAAACTCGGTCATGCAGGTACTCTATATTTAAGTGTCAATACGAACGAGGGAGATATTTTAGTGCTTTGTTGTTTTATGGAATAAGGTGACAAACGGGCATACGGGTCACCTGACTAGTTGCAGATTTCTACTACTACCACCCAATGATACTTGGAATTCAAGAGTCACAAATGCATTGAGTCCTAGAATCACGGAAAGGGTCTGAAAAAAATAATAATGAAAGCGTTGCTTACCTTACCTTACTTAGGTCTTCTGTGAGGCCATGGTATCATTCTGGTCAAGCCTGACTCATATGTACCGAAGCATGGGTCTCCCACGCAAGTTTGTAATTAATGACTGCTTCGGTAGCACTGGAGCAGCGTTTGGGACTACTGTGTTTAAAGTCTTGGGTTGCTCTCTCTTGAGGTTTGTACGATCTGCAAATATTTAATTCGGAGTTTGGGTGTTTCTATGTATGATATGTATGTATTTACAAAAAATAAGTATATTAATATTCCATCAGTCAAACTCGCTGACGTAGTACAAGCTCTGCAAGGTTTGGTAGGTCCCTAAACTTTTTTTGTTGAAGACATTGTGTTGAAAATTGAAGGATCACATTCGTTCATTTGCGGTCCAATTAATACTGCCCATGAATATGTATACAAAACAATTAAATTCTCTCGAACGTTTTATGGTAAATATAAACATCAATTAATATCAATATTATGCAAAATCGTAATAAAATGTGCAAAAATACACTTCTGTAAAACAAAAAATAAATAATGTAATAGACAATAGGATGAATATCCGTGCAATAAAGCTGTAAAATGCATACAAGGTGTAATTAAGGTAATTTAATAAAAACACTCCGTTTGAATGCACAGTGCCACCCGCCGCGCGGGCGCAGACGGTAGCATGGGCCGATAAAATGACGCACTATACAGGAGTGTTTTAATAAATTTCAGTCTTCAGTGACTTTCAGTAAAAATTGATTTCAAAAACCGGACGAAATTGAAATGGGACACAGTCGGAAGTCCTGGGGTAACAAACATTTAGAAAAATACAGTCCAATTGAAAACCTCCTCCTTTTGAAGTCGGTTAAAAGCAATATATGTACAACCGCCATAGAATAATTTAAACCTTCCTACATTTTTAAAAACCAATTTCATTTGAAATTTGAATTATTTGATTATTTTAGTTTTTTAGCTTATTAAATGATATGCAATAGATTCACTACAATTTCAAGCAATTCATAAATGTCTCGCAATTCACTTGCTTGACATCACTTCCTGATGGTTCTATTTATTGAGGTTACCAAAAATTTGTTACAATAAAACCTTAACAGAAATATATTTAAGTGCAATAATTAATTACAGGAAGGGCTTGGTTTCCACACTGGTCGAGCCGGCCCATTCATGCCGAAGCGTGTCTCTTCCACGATAAAAAGTGATGTTTATAATAATATGATAAAATAAAAAATATATACATTTTATTGGCTCAGATGGTTATTCAAGATAAGGCTCTTCGCACACGTGAGGTAAACGCATTGTAATGATATAAACCGATGCTTTTAGCGCATGTTGCGCTAATTGCACAGGATTTCACCGAGATCGAGCCCTGCGATACTTGTTTACTGTTGTTGTAAAGAAGTCAAGTTTCTGATGAAATGTTTAAGAGCTGTCATTATAACTATTTCTGTTTTTAACCCCCGACGCAAAAAGAGGGGTGTTATAAGTTTGACGTGTCTGTCTGTCTGTTTGTCTGTCTGTCTGTTGCACCGTAGCGGGAGAACGGATAAAGCGATTTCAATTTAGTTTTTTTTTGTATGAAAGGTGAGTTACGTGCGAGTGTTCTTAGACGTGTTTCATGAAATTCGGTTGAGTCGTTTAAAAGTTATGGGGGTGAAAGTGGGGAAGAATAACCGAATGTCTGCAAAAATATCGTCGAGTGGGGTCTCAAATGAAAACGCATAACGTGCATATTACAAAATAAATGTAATTGATAACTTCGACCTGATGCTGCATAGGGGGTTTTTTAAATTTTAAATTTATAGTTATATAGATTAATATATTTGTATTGAAGTGCTTGTGTAATTTCTGATAGTTTTAATATTAATATGTAATTTTAATAAGTGTTTTAAGTTGATGTTCGACTTAATTTGCACTCGCTCAGCATACAAATTTAAAATTTTATTCAATAAAGGTCTTACATGTATTTAGCTATTTATTTTGGAAATATTTTTGTTGCTGTTAAATAAACTGGTTGAGATATCCTACACATGTGGGACGTGTATTAAGGGATAGCAAATATAAATAAACCTACACTTGAGACCCTAAATATACACAACCTGTGTTATTACCAGCAGGTGTAACATAAGGGAGGTTCGATCTTAAGAGTGAAAGGGACGGGTATATTTATATCAACATGCTCATTTCAAATACAAAGTTTTAAGTCGCTTTTATTACTGTGTGGTGACGGATAAAGAATACAGATTGTCACCACCATAGAGTTATTATAAATATAGAGGGGAAGACATACGGCTGCCTGTAAGCGGAAACGTCCAACGGTTAAAAAGAGAGAGAAGATCGCGGTACCCCACCTGTCTTTCTCTACTGACGCATGCGCAGTCATCATCATCATCAGCCCATCGTAGTCCACCGCTGGACATAGGCCTCTCCAATTGCGCGCCACTTGGTTCGATCCTTGGCTTCTCGCATCCAGTAAAGAACTAATAATGGTAATCCAATCACAACAATTAACCGTCGAATCGTTCTGCTATGCTACTTTTCCGCGCTAACTGCGCATGCGTCACTAGAGAAAGACAGATAGGAACCGCGATCGTCTCTCTCTTTCAGGTACGACTGGAGACCTGGCTCTCTGGCTCTATCTATAATAACTCTATGGTCACCACCCCTATTTATCCAATGAATAAGATAATAATATAAGAAACTACTAAGGGAGCAAAGTACGCGAGACCACATCACTCCAAAGAGAAGTAAAACTTAATACAAATCTTATACCAACACGTATGGCCAGCGTGGTCACCCAAAGGTCTTTTCTAATTAGAGGCCTGTGTCCAGTAGTTGAAGTTCAAAGGCTGTTGATGACTAAGTTATTAACCAAGGTGTTGAGCAGTTACTCAGTTGCTTTTTACCGAGTGAGTTCGAACCCGGAGCCCACTGGAGGGTTGATGTCGAATGGGCCAATATTAAAGCATTTTTTCAATTCGGACTAGTACTTTCTAAGATCAACGCGCTGAATAAAAAAAAACTCTTAGGTCTTATAATATAAGCACAGATACACATGTAATGTCTCGATTGTCGGCACTTGATGGAAGTTGTTGTAATACATTCTAAAATTAAAATCACTTGTACGTATTCCACTATTTTATTTCTGTTTATACCTGACCGGTTTCGCCTTATGAGGTTGTAAGGTTACCTTTGAGGATGGAAATACGAGTGATTTTAATTCTAGAAGATACACGTGTATTTACAAATATATAAATTAAATTAAAAAGCTTTTTAAAAAAAAGCTTTTACCGGAATGCCTCGAGACGAATCAAACGTGGCCAAACTCGATGATGTTGTGACATTTACAGAGTTCATATGGCCACCTTCCAGCTCCAGCATCAGATCAGCTTCATGTCATCATAATATTGTATCGTCACGCTGTATACATATGCTTGCAAAATTTCAGCAAAATCGGTTGAAGATATCTGCTTCAAAATTGAGTTGCAAGATTCCACCCGAACATACAAGCATACATTGCAAGTTAATAAAAAGAACTTGTAAAATATAAGTACTTTAGTTTAAAATTATATGTGCAAGGCTTTTTAAAATTATTATGGTCCCGAAAATGCGGCGTTTAATACGCCTCCGTCTAGTTATTTGGAAATAAAGACGTAAGTATTACATTTGTACTAAATTATGTACCCTTTGAAATTTAAACTTAAAAAAAATATAACTGCATTTTTTTTTATATAATAGGCGGGCAAACGAGCAGACGTATCGCCTGACGGTAAGCGATTACCGCCGCCCATGGATACCTGCAACATAAGAGTCATCACAAGTGCGTTGCCGGCCTTTGGGGGATGGGGGGGGAGGGAGATAGGGGAAGGTGTTTGGGTATGGGCTTCCGGTATCCTCCCTCACTCGGTTCAACACAGCGCAAGCACTATTTCACACCGGTTTTCTGTTATAGATTATACAAAAAATAATTAGGGAAATTGATCTAGCCGTTAACGCACGATACCGTGACCAAGGAAAGTACGTATTTATCTCTGCAAATCTATTCATACAAATAAAAAAAAAATAAGTGTGTCCTTTTGCAACTTTAAATTATCAATTTTTCACAAAATGCATATGAAAATATTTATATTACTTACATCAAAAGAATCAAAAGAAAAGAAATTTTAAGATTCCTCTCTATCTATCAATTTGTTACAGTTACTCTCTGAAACAGCTGGACCGATTTTGACAAGAATTTCACAGGCAGATAAAGTTTAAAATAATCGACTAGCTTTGCCCCTCGACGTTACCCGTGGTTGCTTTTATACCGGGAGTAACACTGAGAGGCGAGTTTCTGAATATAAGTGTAGATATACAAAATCGGAACTTCTTTCGTCATAAAGAAGAATATCAATACATAAAATATAGCTACATTGCAGAACCATTAATAGTGTCACCCAACACTTTTATTAGTCACAATAAAATTATTTCTTCATTATCAAAACAGGTACAAAACAATCAATGACGTACAAATAATACAATTAAAGTTAATCGAATACAAATTCAATTCACTGACATTTCAAAATAACTTATGCTAATTAAGTAGGTGTGTACCCACGTATGCGGTTATTGCACCAATTACCTCGAAGCTCTTCCTCATGACCTCGGTGGGCAGTGACCCTATGGACAAGCCTCTGTTGAATGCTAATCGAAAATCGTTTTCAACGAGATAAATCGATTGAAGGTAACTCGTTTTCCTCAATCAATTTGTATGAGAAGAGAGTTTGATATCCGGCTACCGTGATGTTTAGGTGCGTTGCAGGATTAATAGAGGGCGCTAGTAGTGACTGAGGTGTAAAACTTGCGATTCGTGGTTTAACTATTCGAATTCCATCTAGTAAGTCTATGAAACATTATATACAAATGGCTTCTATATCACCACGACGGCAGAGCTAAGCATCTGAAAGAAGTTTTCTAGCTTATGAAGGAGAAAAATAAAAAATATTATAAAAAAAAACCGACTTCCATAAAACATCCAACGAAAACTCTCTGCCAAAAAAACACTTATTAGCGTAAAATAAACTGGTTCTTCATAAATGGCGTATACCTAATTCTTTATTTATTTAAATAGTAGTATTATAATGTGTGCTAGGTACCTAGAATCTGTTTGAAGTCGATGACATACATAAAAAAACAAAAAAAAAATACATACAGTGGAACATAGAACCTCCTCCTTTTTGGAAGTCGATTAAAAACATTACAAATGATGCGCTACGATAGCAAAATGTAGTCTTACTATTTAATTATGCGTAGCTGAAATAAATTGAAATAGTGAAGTTATATTCAAGCAATATGAAAGTGTATATTTTGTAGAGCACAGAAGTACCTGCAGGAATATTAAACTGTCGCAGTTCTAAGCACCCGTTTCTTCTTACATGAATAACTAAGATATTACAATAATGTATAGGTACTTATAAAGCTGAAGGATTTTGATTACTTGTTTAAATACGTTGATCTCTGGAACTATGAATCAGATTTTAATTATTCTTCATGTATTACACTTACTTTGACGCGAAAAAGATCTCTCACTATTTCTTGCTTTCGAGTGTATGTATGTATATTTCTTTGGCACGCCCTAGAGCCTAAACGGCTTGTCGTATTTTTATGTGAGTGGTGTCAATAGATTCGTCTTAGTCGTGAGAGTGACACTGGGTGCATCAAAATTAAAACAGAAACAAAGTTAAGGATTTTTGGCGCCAAAAAGTAATCTCAAAAATAAAAATGTTTTCGAAACACATCGAGTGTGGTATCAAAATAAAGAAGTTGCGTTTTTGTATTGAATTAAATATTTTTACTTGTTTCGAGTGGTGAATGGATAAGAATATGAATTGTCACCACTGCTAATATATGCAGTGGTTGCCGTTAGATCCGACAAAGGGTAACAGTACTTTTAACAAAAACAAAAACCGACTTCAAGGTTCAACTCGATTTCTCTTGGATGCCATTACCAGATTTTAGTGTCCTTATCATGGTACCACCATTGAGATATCACCTTTCCACTAAAAAAAGAATCATCAAAATCGATTCATAAACGACGAAGTTATCCGCGAACACACAAAAAAAAACATATATACGGTCGAATTGAGAACCTCCTCCTTTTTGAATTCGGTTAAAAAGAGAACTAAAAATTGACCTCAAAGTCAGGGTGGTATAGGAGGTCAAACCTTTCTAAGGAGAGATTTATATTCAGCTTTGAACTATTAAAAGCTGTTGATGAATTAATTGACGATAGTGATGAAGAAATGATGTTTCTTGAATATGTAGCAAACAAATACAGTCTACTTTTTACCCGACTACGGCAAAGCCAAAGGAGGGTTATGTATTATGTATGTAAGTATGTATGTATGTTCATTTGTTCCCTCATAGCTCCTTAACTACTTATTAGAACTGGATAAATGAGATCGTATGTATGTATCGTTAGAAGCGTCTTGATCGTCCGCTGGTTATAAGCTATATGACATGTCACTGAATCTAATGTGGCGCCCTCTAGCCGACATAAAGTACTGTATTGAACAAGTAAAATTTTAACAAAATAAAAACCGACTTCATCAGATCTTAGTGTCTTTATCATGGTACCACCGTTGGGATATCTCCTTTCCATTAAAAAAATAATTATCAAAATCGGTTCATAAACGACGAAGTTATCCCCGAACACACATTAAAAAAAAAATATACGGTCGAATTGAGAAACCTCCTCCTTTTTTTGAAGTCAGTTAAAAATAAATTTGAGATAAATATGCCGTGTTTGGTATCATTCGAAAGGGCATTACTTGTACATTTCAATATTATATATATTATTAGCATTTTCTCTTGACTTTGTCCGTATTTAATCGATAATTGTGATATTTCTATGGTACCTATTTAAAATATAGTTTGCAAAGAAATTAATATTATAGAGGCACCAAAACATTTTAAATAAAAAAAAGTAAAACGTAAAACCCAACTACGATAATAAACGACGCTGAAAAAGTATGTATGGGCCTGCCAAAATGGCTGTACTGTGCCTGATGGAAAGCATAACCAGAATCTAAGAGTGGTTGTCACCATATTCATTGCGAATGCAGAAAATGCAACAATGCAGCATGGTGACCCAAACCATGGCGGCATTGTGATGCTTCTACATCATTGGGCCTACGGTCTCGCACACACCAACGAAACACGACAGCACGAACGCTGTCAGTAGTACCGCCCCAGTCAAGCCGGCCCGTTCGTGCTGAAATCAGCGTGGCTCTACTACCTTGTAGTACTGTTGTACTGTCTACTAATACAGTGTACTGTTGTTGTACACGTGAAAGCTATTATTTCTAAATAATTATACTTTTAAGACTAACGGCTCTGAAAGTGGCAGTGAATTGTATCAATCAAAATCGTAAATAATCCCCAAAACCGCAGCGGTGTAATTTTTTTTAAATATTAGTATACATTTTTTTTTTTTTAAAACACAACTCCCGCATTAGGAATAAACATCCTGTGTCGCGGGGGACTTTACAGACATACATGAAACGAGACACAATTAACACCCAGACTCAGAACAACAATTTGTGTATCACACAAAGTGTTGTCCCGTGTAGGATTTGAACCCACAACACTTGGCGAATTGGCAAGCGGCGTGGCGACCGCCTAAACCACTAGGCCAACTGTGCAGTCAAACAGCACTTAGATCATATCATACGAGTATAACGCGTTTAGTTTGTTAATCTGTTCATGCTACAATAGATCATCGCTTGACAGTCTAATAGTTTTTTTTTCTATAAAAATACACATCTTTTGCATCATGCAATCAATTGTTGTATAATAGTTAGAAAAACAAAAAAAAACGTGTAAAAAAAGTTGATGCAATTAAAGATAAATATCGTTTGTCAAAGATGACAGATTTACTTTTATAACGTTGCTCTGTAACAGTGCAATTAAGAGTCCTATAGTTAAAGGAAATTCGACTTAATAGCATTGTTATTATATTTTTAGAAATATAGACATAATATATGTTTCTTCATCACTATTAGCCATGTTTTACGTTAACCAAAAGATAAGTACTTGACGAAATAACCTAGCTAGAAGAGAGATAAACAAATTAATTAATATTTACATTAATAAATAGTAAACAATATCAACTGTAAAGTAAAGCAATTAACCCCGAAGTATAAATAAATATCAATTTTCATCCATTGACGTACATAATCAGCGACGCATATTATATTGGATACAACCGGTATTAAAACAAAATTTTCCACTGTATAATAACAATAATTGTTTTACATTATACTTGCAAATCCATAGATAAATGATACAATTGCATACGTGACGGCAGACAGCGAGACGCCGCATGATCGATACTCGATAATTATCATGTTACATTTGCTAGTATCAGTATGTGTGTGTATCCTATGTACATGTGTGTATACATGTATGTATTTACGTGCATCTGGTTAATGTTCTTATCCAATTAAATATAATGTGGCTGATTAGATTGGATATCATTTATATTACTATGTACTTCGGAGCAGTGGCGATGGACAATGTACCTACTAGGTGGCCTGAAAAGCTTTCAACCTCAACGTGAAGATGGCAGCACTCGTTGCTAAAATCTACTGAATGTAGTTGTGCATATTTGCATTTGCATTGTGCATAGCTGGAGGAAGTGTGTAGAGTTCAAGGAGACTATGTAGAAACAAGTAAAATTTTAACAAAAAAATAAACCGACTTCAAGGTTCGACCCGATTTCTCTTGGTTTCTCTTGGTCACCGTTTAATATCTCCTTTCCATTAAAAAAAGAATTATCAAAATCGGTTCATAAACGACGAATTTATCCGCGAAAACACATTTAAAAAAAACGGTCGAATTGAGGACCTTTGTTTTTTTGAAGTCTGATAAAAATAAGAAAAATGTTTTGTATAATAGTGATTTTTTTTCAGATCATCCACGTATACTCTTGTTTTCATGTTACGCTCTATCAAACAAACTCGTTACTTGATAGGAATTGACAATCGACGTCCATAGAGGTCTGCAAAATACGAGAAGTATCTTGAAGAGCAAATAGCGGTGTAGTGATTGGCTATTTTTTTTTATGGATGGCCCGCCAAAATGACTCTACTCTGCCTGATGGAAAGCATAAGTAGAAACCAAGAGTGGTGGTCACCATATTCATTGCGAATGCAGACAATGCAGCATGGCGACCCACACCATGGCGGCCTAGTGATGCTTCTGCATCTTTTAGTCTAGTCAACAAGTATGGAACTTGTTGACTAGACTATTTGGGCCTCCGGTCTCGCACTCAACAACGAAACACGACAGCACGAACGCTGTCATTTTACGTTGATTTTCTGTGCGAGGGTCGCAGTCGAGCCGGTCCGTTTGTGCTGAAATCAGCGTGGCTCTACTACCTATATATGTGCCTAATCTCTCCCACTGGCCCGCCACTGTAACTCCTGTAAACCAGGATCAACAGCAGTGACCCACAAACACACAGAGTTAGGCCAAAACCTCCTTGCTAAAGATTTGCCTTTGTCCAGCAGTGGACTATTAAAAGCTGTCGATGATGGTGATGAACCTATTCAGATTAAGAGGTATGTCATTTGGACATCGATAATATTTTAGTACCATTAAGTGCCATCAACTGCTTCTACGAATTGATTGTAACGACTTCCACACACAGTGCTACGGAGTACCTAATTCTGTATAGCAATATAGAAATTCTTGCTCCGATTAACATATGTACAACACCCAGACATCGACTGTTGGGCCATGGCCAGCCAGGCATGATCACCTTGCCTGGTAGCAGGATCCTTCCTTTGTGTTGGAGGCTCATCACACCCGTTTCTTTCAAGATTTTAGCAGAAGCAGACTTTAGTCGTATAACTAAGTGCAAAGTGAAATTGCTTGTCTTTTAACCAATAACATTTTTAATGATTTTCGGACATCTGACACTCTACACCACCCACTTGCACACTAAGTAGTGCAACTACTATAAAGGCCTGTATTCACTTTGCGTAGTGCGAGTGCAGGTGCTTAGTGCGGGTGATCGGTGATTGTTGGAAAGTACGTGCGGGCAGTGAATTCGCGGTCCATACGTATTTTCTACCAATGGTTGATCGTTTGCGCTTCACGCCTGCACTCGCACTAATCAAAGTGAATACGGGCCTTAAAAGCTAGACTGGCTGATAGAATAGTTAAATATTATACATAGTAAGTACACATACAAACACTCAAACTCGGAAACAAATATTTTGCAAATCGTACAAGCAATTAGTCCGATCTGGGAATCGAAACTAAGACCTCAGCGAAGCAGTCGCAACTCGCAAACGCTCCCTGCGCCTCAGACGTAGTCCATAAGTATAATGATCAATGATTCTGAACCACTCAAACCTGCATGAGTGGTCTAATGCCACTAATCTATCGCTTGCATGATCTCAAGCATTGTAATCTCATTATAGCGATGTCAATTGGTCATTATATCGTCTAAGTGATCATCTTCAGCAACCATGAAACCTTCAGGAACACTCCAAATACCATACATGCTTGAGTACATACTAACCTTATCTATCTGTAAGTGATAAGCAATCATATTTAATAAAATAATGATGTATATATCAGTTATTAAAATTATTAATAATAGGATCACACACAGATGGCAGTTTGAACCCAAACTAGTTAGTTACTAAAAGCATATTATGTAATTAAATCTAAATAATGTAGATACATGACAAATTATCACGAACATTTCACAATAATTTGTCTTGGGTGGGAATGAAATGGGAATGAGGCCCAATGATGCAAAAGCCTCTCGATAGGCCGCCATAGTGTGAGTCACCATGCTGCATTATTGGATTCGCAATGAGTATAGTGACCACCTCTATTGGATTCTGCTTCTAGTTTCCATCAGGCAGTGTAGAGTCACTTTGGCAGGGTCATCTGTATAAAATTCTACGACCATTGATTTACCAGTCAGGCTGACTTACCACTAAACCATTAGGCCCGTCAATATGAATCGATATGACTATTCTCTTAGTTGATGAATATAGTTATGTATTCCGTTTCTCGTGACCTGACTTAGTAATGTCATGTCCTCGGCAACATTTTTAGGAAAGAGTTGCTTTTTAAAAAAAAAATACAGTGCAACTCTTTTTCTGCTTGTTAAAGACAACTACCGCATTAGGAATATACATCCTGTGTCGCAAAACACTAGGCAAACCGTGCAGCAGTGTATTTTTGACTGCACGGTTGGCCTAGTGGCTTAAGTGGTCACCACGGCGCTTCCTTCTGCGCCAAGTATTGTGGGTTCAAATCCCACATGGGGCAACATTTTGTGTGATCTACAAATAGCTGTTCTGAGTCTGGGTGATCTTTGTGTACGTTTCGTGTATGTTTGTAAGTATATTCTTAATGCAGGAGATATCTTTCAAAAGAAAGAAGAAGAAAAATTATGAGAATGTCAAGATAGAACATCTCTGTCTACCCAGTAATACAATAACGCGTGTGTGTATCTATGACACATCTATACCAAATAGGAAATGGATTATATGCCATTACGTTAACTGGGTCATCTTAATTATTAATATAATAAAATTAGAAGTGGACTATTGTTATAACAAGTGTTGAACACTATGATAAGATAACTCCGATGTGAAACTACTTCAAAACAAGCATTTAACGTAGAAGATAACGAGAATAGTATCACTATTTTAACTTCCTAATTAGTTGTTTCTTCAAACACGCAATAAACTACGTCGATCCAGGCAGAACCTATAGTAATCAGACTGATGATTAGCATACTCGTGTATTACTAAATACACAAGTATTATGTTAAAGGACACTAAAACACGGAAGAAATTATCGTGGACATTATATAAAATGTTTCTCCGGTGTGAGAATATCACTAGCCACTAGAACAACGGGCCCGTCAATGCTGTATATTCAATTATACCTAGAGGTCGCAGTGCGAAGTGCAATCTGATACGTGTGCCTAATTGCTACGCAAGAAAGAGTTTTTTTTTCATGGCTGGTATTAATTTAATTGCAAAATGCAAGCAGCTCAAGGTCATATCTAACCTGAGCCACTGAACTGTCCCACATTAGGAAGCTTTTAGTAAGCGCTTCTTTTAGTATCAATCATACTATTATTATAAAATAAATAATTAATAAATAAATATCTCGGACATCTAACACACAACGCCATCTAGTCACAAGCTAAGCAGAGCTTGTGTTATGGGTACTAGAAAACTGATATAAATACATATAAACATTTTTTTGTAAATACGTACATATTATACACTAGCTGTTGCCCGCGGCTCCGCCCGCGTGAATGTCGATTTTCGCGGCCAATAGTATCCTGTATAAGATATATTACTGTAAAGTTTCATCCAAATCCGTTCAGTAGTTTTAGCGTGAAAGAGTAACAAACACATACACTCACACACATTTTGTGTTTTGTTTCTGGTAAATTATCATAACTATTAAGTTATATGTTTGTTCATATTAAAAATTATAACTCCTAATTCAAGTATTTCAAACTTAAAATTGATATTTTACATTTTTATTATACGATAAAAAAGTAATCATATAACGTACCTATTGTAAAGTATCTTTTAGAAACTGTTTAAGAACTACCAGATGTGGATGTTGTGTTAGTTACATTGAGATGATAATTTTAGGAACTGGTCACACACACTTTTTTGGAAATATAAATACAATGTAGATTATTTATATATTATTTATTAACTTTATGCACTAAGAATGTACATCGGCGGACTTAATGCCCAGAGCATTCTCTTCCAGTCGACCTTCGGGTGGTGGAGAAATCTTATAAGGCAGGTGTGTGAAATCTCATATACATAAGAAGTACGTTAAAATTTACAATAATCACATCATATTCAACGTTATACATACAACCATACATATATAAGTAGATATACATATACAGATTACGTATACATAAATACAACATTTATACACTAAATAATGGAAAAAAAACCGACTTAAAAACTAAAAAGTATCAAATAACTTGTATATGCTACCTATTCATAGGTTTGAAGTCGGTGCCAAGCCAAATGTAATAGTAGGTACCACACCCGCTATATTTCGAGACGAACGTCAACGACGTCACCGACGCTTCGGTTGTTTTGTTCTACGCGAAGAGCAGCTATCCCGCTCAAGGTCACGCCATATCAGGAGATATGGTGGCCATGGGACCACATGAGGAGCATACCCTTTCGAATACAAAAATAATTTTCAAAATCGGTCCACAAATTGACGGAGGAGTAATCCGTGTACGTACATACATTGTGACGATGAACGATGAAATTGAGAACCTCCTCCTTTTGGAAGTCGTTTAAAAAGGACGGTAAGCTATAGATTAGATAATTCTGCCAGTTCATTGAGAAAGAGCTCATGTACTTTATTTTTGAATGTATATCGGTTAGTGGACATCCTGATTTCGAGCGGGAGCGCATTCCAGAGTAGTACTGCTTGAACAAAGAAGGAACAGTTCACGAAGTCGGAGTAATGAGACGGACATGAGAGAAGCAGAGACCGTGGGAGAGCCACGCTTCGGCATGAATGGGCCGGCTCGACCGGAGTGATACCACGGCCTCACAGAAAACCGGTGTGAAATAGTGCTTGCGCTGTGTTTCACCTAGTGAGTGAGGATACCGGAGACCCATACCCCAACCCCTCCCCCTATCTCCCCCCCCCATCCCCCAAAGGCCGGTAACGCACTTGTGACGCCTCTGGTGTTGCGGGTGTCCATGGGCGGCGGTAATCGCTTACCATCAGGCGATACGTCCGCTCGTTTGCCGGTCTATTCCATAAAAAAAAAGCAGATTATTAACTGAGCGAAGATTTCTATCGTGATTAGAGCACAGGTATCGGAAATACGGAGCAAGGTAGGTAGGTAAGGATGGCGAGTTGAGAAATGAAAATAGGAAGGTAAGAGCTCGCTGATTGCACTGTAGGCGAATAGGATTGCATTTTAACTGGGAACGCAAAGCAGACACATGGTCATACTTTCGAATATTGAAAATAAATCGAATGCAGTTATTAAGAAGACGGTCAAGCTTGTTAAGGAGGTCTGCATTCAGGTCGAAGTAACACACATCACCATAGTACATTCAGTGTTCCGCAAACTTTTTGGGTTCAAGGTACATCTAGGAAGATTAAAAATTTTGGAGGTACAACATAATTTAAAAATATTTTTAAGTAATAAAAAACAATGTTTCTTATTAGTCACAAAACTATATTTTTATTTTACACTTTAATTGAGCATAGGCGGTCTCATCTCTCGTCGATCGTCTTGAGGCGTTCCCTTTTTTGTTTTTTACTGTGGTAAGAGTTAAAAATCCTAATCCACATAACTTTAAATTTTTCTTATCTAGTTTTATGGTTAGGCAGATTTAGACAAAATAAAAAGATCTCAGAAATTACAGAATAAAAAATAAAAAGTCCTCAGAAATCAGAACAGACTTGTCTGTAAGTAAATTCTGAAAGCTGCAGCACTTTGAATAGGAAGGGAAGAATAGAAATAAGGCGAAAATTTTCAGGAAAGGAAGAATAAGAATAGGGCGAAAATATTCAGGAAGGGTAGAATAAAAATAAACTTCGTACCGCCATATTTACATATCTGTCTCAGCTTCCTACAGGCAGTGTACAGTCGCGGACAAAGAAAAATACTTTTCCCGTTATTAAAAAAAAATTAAATTAAAAAAAAAATTAAAAAAATCTATGTCCTACCTCGTAGTATGAACTCAAATCGTGCCAAGTTTCATTTGAATCCATTCAGTAGTTTCAGCGTGATGCGCGGCCAAGATACAGACAGACGTCGCGGACAAAAAAAAAAGACTTTGCCCGCTATCTTTTAATTTTTCTTATACACAACCCTTAATTTCATTCGTGTAATAATATATGATGCCTATTTAAAACCCTTAATTTAATAAGTGCTTCAATTTGACAGTCAAAAGTTTGACAGGAAAGTTGGTAGAACAGTTTATATGGGCAAAAGGAAATTGTTGTTTTTATTATCTTCCCCGCAATTTTTCCATATTTTATCACCGTTTAAACCTTCCCTGAACCACGGCAAACACTTCAAAACCTAAATCAGCTAAATCGGCCCGGCGGTTCTCGAGTTTTAGCGAAACAAACGAACAGCAATTCATTTTTAGGGTTCCGTGCGAAAGGCAAAAAACGGAACCCTTATAGATTCGTCATGTCTGTCTGTCTGTCTGTCTGTCCGTCTGTCTGTCCGTCTGTCTGTCCGTCCGTATGTCACAGCCACTTTTTTCCGAAACTATAAAACCTATAATGTTGAAACTTGGTAAGTAGATGTATTCTGTGAACCGCATTAAGACTTTCACACAAAAATAGAAAAAAAAAAAACAATAAATTATGGGGGTCCCCATACTTAGAACTGAAACTCAAAAAAAATTTTTTCAATAAACCCATACGTGTGGGGTATCTATGGATAGTTCTTCGAAAATGATATTGAGGTTTCTAATATCATACTTTTCTAAACTGATTAGTTTGCGCGAGAGACACTTCCAAAGTGGTAAAATGTGTGAAGTGACGGGGGGGGGGGGGGAGCCGGCCTGTAATTTCTAAAATAAGAGAATGATAAATCTAAAAAAAAAATATGATGTACATTACCATGCAAACTTCCAACGAAAATTGGTTTGAACGAAATGTAGTAAGTAGTTTTTTTTTTAATACGTCATAAATCGTAAACAGCAATTTACCTTTTATTCAATCAACACAAATATAAAAATAAAATAAAAATTGTATTATGCCACTTGCTGCTGCGGAACCCTTCATGGGCGAGTCCGACTCGCACTTGGCCGCTTTTTATAGGATATAAAAGAAGAAGAAGATATACAAATTGTTTTGTCAACTTTGCAAGTTTTTTCTAGTAATCTATTACTGTAAAACCAGCAAATTAAATACAGTCTACTGAAAAGACGTCTTCCTTCATACATTTGGACCTTGCTCCTTTACAATGACCATTTAACGTTATTATGATATTTTAGTTTTTGGTTCAGAATCGATTAGAGCGTCCTCCCAAAAAATTTCTCTAATGTGCAGAATTATTATAATTATAATATAATTATATTAATCTGTTTTTTTTATTATACCTACTTTAAAAATTAATCATATATAGATTACTCGTATATAGGATAGGTATATCCTACTGTGAAGTTAGTGTTACTTAATTCCAATACATGTCGCTGTTAAGTTCAGAAACAATTTTCAAGAAAATTTCATTGCTTCAGTAACGATTAGAGAGCCCTCCCGATAAAACATCTAAATTTCTTTAATGTACAGAATTGATCTGTTACATCACATTTTTATTATACGTTCAAAAGAAAATCATATTACGTACCTATTGTAAAGTTAGTTACTTGATTCCAAGAGATGTCGCTGTTTTAAGCAAAGAAACTGACAAACTCAACGTCTACAGATTTATTATACGTGATATATTTATAAATAGATCACGGAACAATATTTAAAGTACTTGCTGTCTAGCAAAAAAAGAATGAATGAAATCACGTGTTATTGAATTACAACCAAGTACATATTTTGACTTTCATCACCCCTCTCCAAGAAACCGTGCTGAATTTATGGATAGAGAGGTTGCGATAAATCAAATACTTAATGCTACACCGAATTATACGTAATACGTTCTACGATTATTCCACGATATATTAATCAAAGTGTTATTAATTACGCATGGCTGGCAATAGGTGTCGCTACATGTTGTTTTACGTAATGATAAATTCTTTATAATTTTTTTTCCAATAGATAGAGAGATTGTGATAAATTAAATACTTTATGCTACAATCTTCAGAGTATCTCCTTTCTAACAAAAAAAGAATTATTGCAATCGGACTACTCGTTAATGAATTACAATTAATTACACATTTTGACTTTCATCTCCCCTCCCAAAGAAACCGTCCGGAATTTCGGAATAAAAAGTATCCTATGTCCTACCTCGGAGTATGAACTCAAATCATGCCAAGTTTCATTTGAATCCATTCAGTAGTTTCGGCGTGATGCGCGGCCAAGATACAGACAGACAGACAGACAGACAGACAGACAAAAATGAAAAAAAAAATAGTTTTCGTTTCAGTATCGATAACAGAGTGCCCTCCAAAAAAATTTTCAAAATATCTTCAATGTACAGAATTTGACCTGTTACATTTTTATTATAAGTATAGATAGAAAACACCCAAACTCCGAAACAAATATTTTTAGATCATACAAACATTTGGTCCGACCCGGGAATCGAACCCGAGATCTCAAGCACAGGAGTCGCATACGCTACCACTGCGCTACAGATATACGCTACGATATACGCTATAATACATATAATATATAGCTGACTGACTTCCCGAACCTTGACTTATTCACAACCAAACCTAACAAGTTCAAAGATGTCTTGTCGCATTCGTGGTTTAATGGTTCTACGACGGATTAACGATTTTTTGTGTTTATTTTTCTTTTTGTTCACTCTCTAAAAATTGTTTTGTTATTAGTTTATTACATCCCTAAAGTAAGCTTTAGACATTTATATGTGAAAACGTTTAAATGGTGTTTAGCTGTTTATATAGTTGTAATCGATCGAATATATATCACTGTATGTTTTCCTTACATAAATAAAATAAAAAATAAATATTAAGACAGATTACATAGCGGTTAATTACACCCTATTCATTTCATTTTCGAAAACATTACCATAATTATTCATCGCAATGAAAGGTCTCATCTCCGAACCAAATACACTAATAATCTTACTTATTCTTTTTAGTGGTTATGTCGGACTCGATACGCTTAAAAATCACATGATACCCTATCGGGAATCTATAGCCAGGGAATCAGGTGTACGCTAGGGAGGAATTCCCTAGTAGGAACCTCCGACCACGATTTTCTCGTTTTACTAACACAAATTTAAACATCGTTGGCCGAAAACGGGTACTATTAACATAGCTAATGAAATATGTAATTAAAATTATAAATATTAATCAAGCAGCGAGTATAAAGTGCACGCGAACACGAACATTGTAAAACTTTTGATCGTGAAATACTGAAAAAAGGTACAAGCTAAAAAGCCTCGGTGCTATTTTTAAAAGTAGAAAATGGAGTGACACTAGAATTATTAGGGTGTTGCTAACTGTAATTATGGCCGGCTGTTGTGTTGCCATTTTAAAAATTACTTATTATGATGACGACCGTATTTGTTCGTATATTATTTAATAATATTTAAATAGAGGGGGTCGCGCTTACGTGGAAACCGAGTAGGTTAATACATTAACAAGTAACGGATTATTTAAAAAAAACCTGACCGAGTCAATATCTGCCATCTTTATTAAATTGATTAAAGAACTGAAAAGATAGAAAGAACTGAAAAGAAATTATTTTTAATTTTTTTTAAAGATTTTGTTTTTTTCTTTGATGTACCTAGTGTCACTCTCACGAATAAGACGAATCTATTGTCACCACTCACATACAAATACGACAAGCCGTTTAGGCTCTAGGGCGTGCCAAAGAAATATACATATGTAGTTACATACAATAAAAAAACATAACCCTCCTTCTTTCGCAGTCGGATAAAACGTAGACCCCTCTGTGCTTCGGAGAGTGCGGTGAACCATCGATCCTAGTTGGCCTACGAACATCTGTGTTAATCAAACCAGTACTCTCTGCAGAACTCCGATATAGTCTAGTACTTGGAGTGTAGAGGTCTGATGACACTCGCGCTGCTTAAAAAATCGCGAGTTCAGCCGTATCGTAATCGACCAACTAAGTTAAAGGCTTCGGATAATGAATTAAAAGAAAAGAAACAGCTATTATTATTCTAATTTTTAAATATAAGTACACTATCGAAATATTCAACATTACCATGGGAGAGCCACGCTTCGGCATACATGGGCCGGCTCAACCGGAGTGATACCACGGCCTCACAGAAAACCGGTGTAAAACAGCGCTTGCGCTGTGTTTCACCAAGTGAGTGAGCATACCGGAGGCCCATACCCCGACCCTCTCCCCATCCCCTTCCCCATCCCCCAAAGGTCGGCAACGCACTTGTTACGTCTCTGGTGTTGCGGGTATCCACGGGCGGCGGTAATCTCTTACCATCAGGCAATACGTCTGCTCGTTTGCCCTTATTCCATAAAAAAATGAGTTTAGAAAATCACCGGAACATACCCTCGACTTAAGAGATACTCTGAAGCAAACAGCGTTTTACAATAAGATGATGTGTCATTAGAATGTTTAGTTTCAAGGATGTCGATATATTTTCCTTTCCTGCAGACAATGTATATTAGGTAGAAATAAATAAGCCTCACTATCTCAACAAAAACTAATATTACTAATACTAAATAAACAGTTTTGAGATTGCATCAATACAAAGTACGACATAGGAGGCATCTAAAGACAGTCTTCTAGCTTATCTACCACCAGTTCACTATACATTCACCTAACTGCCTTGAAAAGCAAAAATATCACCTTAGCGGTATGTCCATAGAAGATGAACACTTAAATATATTATGCGCAGGTGGTCAGAATGGGAACAGTGTCAGGTAATGTATTAGATGGGAAAAAGTGCCTGTCGCCGTGATCCGACGATAGTGTTCTAATCATGTGGTGAAATATAGCAACATCTAGTCTAACTGGTGGGGAATAGTAACGTAAAAAGACAGTAGAATCTTTTAGAGTTATAGAAATGGCTGTTTTGGAATAGATTGTGATTTGCGAAATAAAGAAATAGGTTTGATTTCCATTTAGTTTAAATAATTATAACATGTATTGTTTTTTTTGCATCTATGTAAACTTTATCTTGAATATAGATGTACATAGTCACTTAGATTAGTGTGCTTTCCACTAGTCTAGCAACTGTGCCTTAGCACAGGTTAAATAATATTGGACCGTGTGTGATTTGTTTTTTCATATTATTTTTCAAACCAATAATTGATTATAGTTCACACTTATTAGTAATAAATTAAATTAAAAAGCTTTTTGAAAACAAGCTTTTACTGGAATGCCTCGAGACGAATCAAACGAGTCCAAACTCGATGATGATGCGACGTTTCTTTACAGAGTTCCTATGGCCACCTTAAAGCTCCAGCATCAGATCAGCTCCATGTCATTATAATATTATATTGTCACGCTGTATACATATGCTTGCAAAATTTCAGCAAAATCGGTTGAAGATATCTGCTTCAAAATTGAGTTGCAAGATTCCACCCGAACATACAAGCATACATACATACATTGCAAGTTAATAAAAAGCTGTAAAAGAGAGATGGTCTGTACATTATTCATTTCTTTGTTCTAAACATAAAACGTTAGTAATTATCATATACCTACTTTAAGTTTTATCCATCAGACAACAAACATTTCATAGACAATTCTTGTCTATTCTACCTACCTATATACAAGCAATCATCACCATCAGTTTCACAAGTCAAACATAATAACAAACATTTAAATAACCCAACATTGGCCCCAAGTCATTGTCCAATACTCACAAAATGCTCAAACACGGCGCCAAGACAATAAACTTTGACAGCCAATTAATCATGGCGGTTAAATCACAAAATCAATATTTGAGCAGCGGTTTTCGAATGCAGCCAACTTCGTGTTAACTGCATTTCCCTGGCACAGAGCAATATGCGGAATCAGAGTTGCATATTATTTTTATTATCTTAAATGGCGAAATTATTACAGCCGAAATAATTAAAATTAACAATGATGACAGACATCTCACACACGATCACCTAAAACATATTATTAGGCGTTTGGAAGATCTTTGTTACTAGATAATTAAGTTTTGGGGTTCCAAATGGTTTGCTACGTCAGATCTTTCAGAATGCAAAATTATGAATAGGTTAAATTATATAATTTTAAATTTGAATAGTACCTATTGCATATCTTAAGTATTGCCATAGAACACTTCATGATTATATTTTTGACCTACATGTGTCAGTTCTTGAAGCTTAAGTGAATTATCAACATTTATAAATGTAGTAGATCCACGCTGATTTCAGTATGAACGGGCCGCCGGCTCAACCGGCACTCTCACTTATTGCATACAAAACGGCAATTTCATAGGTAAATACCTATTATTCCAAAGACAATCTGTAGCTCAGCTGCTCT
The DNA here is from genome assembly GCA_949125395.1 of Diaphora mendica. Lineage (NCBI taxonomy): Eukaryota > Metazoa > Arthropoda > Insecta > Lepidoptera > Erebidae > Diaphora > Diaphora mendica. The sequence goes on along the minus strand of OX421326.1, from coordinate 2,218,489 downwards.
GTGCTTAATGCTTCTCCACAAGGTCCATCAACTTTACCTTTTGAGAATATTCCATGTTCATACGACGATAAAAGTCTATAATAAGATTGTCCCTATGCCCTTCGCGAGCTATTGAACCTGTGCTTGGTTTATGACGCTTCTGATTCATTCTGTTTATGTCAAAGCCTACAGGTAATTAACCAAGGTATGTTTGTCATTTTACTTTAGATTGTATAGTGTCTAGTCTGCAGATTATTTTTTTAGTCTTTATCTATTATTAGATGAAATATGTACGTTTTAAGAGAAGGAACTATGAAGCATTGATTTAAATAAATAAATATTTCGGACATCTAACACACAACGCCATCTAGTCCCAAGCTAAGCAGAGCCTGTGTTATGGGTACTAGACAACTGATACAAATACATATATACTTATTTTTTTGTAAATACATACATATTATACATAGAAAACACCCAAACTCCGAAACAAATATTTGTAGATCATACAAACATTTGGTCCGACCCGGGAATCGAACCCGAGACCTCATGATCAGCAGTCGCACACGCCAACCGCGAGACCAACGAGGCAGTTAACGATTAAAATGTAATTTTACCTTAAATTCAACTGAACCATTCTCGGTTAAAAAGCGGTCGTAGTGTATTATTATTTACGTTGAAGCTTTGACATTTTATTTGCATAATATCTTCGAAGATTATCGTACTTACGTTTTATTGGTGTCTAATTGTAACTTTATATACAATTATATCTATGTTTTAATATATTTTGTGTCATATTTTATTTTTATGTAATTTTTTGTAAAAAAATAAATAACCTAGAGAAAATAAGCAGAGCTTGTACTATAGGTACAAGACAACTTAGTTATATTATTTGGAAATACATGCATATTATACACAGAAAACACCCAAACTCCAAAACAAACATTTGCAGATCATACAAACATTTGGTCAGACCCGGGCATCGATCTCGAGACTTCAATTCGGCAGTCGCATACAGTATCGCTGCGCCACCGAGGCAGTCAGTATTAAGAAGAGAAATTAGACTAAGAAGAAAACATTTATCTATAATAAAACATAGTTATTGCTTTCTGATTATTCAAGATAATGGACGTATAAGGAAACAATTATGAGAGATAAATTAATTATACATGCGGTATTGCATTAACACGGCATACATTGCGTTCAAGGTGTAACTTGAACACAATAGCTTTATTATATGCTTTTTTATTAAAATATAAAATAGTTTTTATAACTTTTTATGCGGATCACAAACTCGAATAATTTGCATTTGTTAGTGTGTTGAAAAACTCGAAGAACGTTAAGAAAGGCGCGTAAAATTAAGTGCATAACTGCGTGAAAAAGTATATTTAAAATTTACATATCGGCAATTTCAATTTAAAGATTTTCATTCGAGCGAGTAACACCTGTGCTACTCGCTAGCTGCTCCCCGCGTCACCCGTGGTTATTGTTATATCTGTACACGAACAACGGCGAGTAAAACTGCGGGACGCAGTTAAAATTAAAACTAGCCTAAGTTACTCCTTATACCATAACCTATCTGCCAGTGATAGTCCCGTCAAAATTGGTCCACCCGTGCCAAAGATTACCCGAAACAGAAACAGGCAGTAGGCAAATGTAAAAATTTGTATTTTAATGTAAATATACTTTCATATGCATTAAGTGAAACACAAAACACAACAATGAATAAAGTCTTCACATCAGCTCCATGTCATTATAGTATTGTATTGTCACGCTGTATACATAAGCTTGCAAAATTTCAGCAAAATCGGTTGCTGATATCTGCTTCAAAATTGAGTTGCAAGATTCCACCCGAACATACAAGCATACATTCATACATTGGAAGTTATTAAAAAGCTTGTAAAAACAGACACATCATTTTTTTTATGTATCGGTCTTTGGAGATACGAAATATTACAGCTACCCTAAAAGTAAGTGGTAGAGGAAAAATACTCGTAACAATATAAATAGAAGTAATGACTATATAACAAAATTAAAGCTAAGGAAATCATTTCCCAGGGTCCAATTAAACAAATTCTAAGCATTTACTAAAGACTAGTAAAGAGTCAACAACAAATTATTACGACAAGCAGCCAGACCGGAAAAACTCGACTCCTTCCGATGAAATTGTAAACAATGGAAAAAAAATACACAGTATATGTACTAGTTGCAGATAAATTATAAAACAATGTCTTACGTCAATTTATCTGTATACTGATGTGTACTTGTATAATTTAATTAAAAATTGTCAAAGGAAGACTGTTATTTTATATGTGTGGAATGCTTTCAAATAGTTAGTTACACGATAGATAATCAAGTTTGAAAGATGTCTTATAAATCATAAAGTAATGTTCTCCTAGCCGACAACGGCCACGGCGGCCAGTCTCAGCGGAGACCAGCCAACTACGCAGGAGATGTTATAGTGCTGTTCCTTCTCTCTCATAATCCGATGGGACGGTTAACCGACACGATCGGGGAGAGATCAAGCGCAGGACCGACAGCTTTACGTGCTCTCCGAGTCACGGGGGTTCAGACCCCAACTTCCAAACTCCGTACTGTTATTAAGTATTTCTATAATCAGAAAAACTCCATAACATTTTTTGGCCCGACCCGGGATTCCAACCCGAGACCTCTCGATCGGCAGTCACATACGTCAACCGCAAGACCAACGAGGCAGTCAAATGTAAGACATAACTAAACTATGTGAGTGTGGTGCTCACAAACAAAAACGTTAAAATACACTAAACGCAATATTTACTTTAAAATCTCTTGAAACGTTTAGGTACCTATTAAACTCAGTCCCGCGTAAATCCTACATTTGATATAACTCGAAATGATGTTCATTTCGAGTTCATTTATGTTTGTAAACACGATGTTTCTTGCAATATAATATTGAAATGTTTTACTGAACACCTTTGTTAATACACCAACAAAACCATAAGTTATTTACGAAATATATTTACCAGTAACATGTATTAAATGCATTCATATTTACTAAAACTGTCTACCGATTGCGGTTATATATAATTCTAATTACAGAATTGAAAGTACCCAAAACCACAAATGGCACATGTACTAATTGCATAGTGATTCATGTTCGCACGTAGATACCTGCATTTCTGAAGTTTTTGCGTATACTGTGTACTCGTGGTGACTATTTTCAGTGTCGCAAAATTTGAATATAATCGACCGGGATTTCCGTATCAATCATTTTGATCGGAAATATAACAGGTATTAAGATACTATGAATGCAGTAATTAAAATTAATAGTTATATATTACATGACTGTGGAAAAGTTAGAAGTTTCTTCGAAAAAAATATGACTTTGGTTTACGTAAGAAATTGTTTTTCTCAGTCCTCTGACTTGAAATAAACTAGATACTTGTGTAGTATTTTTGTCTGTTTTTGCCACCAAAATGACTACTGTTACTATTTATCACCCCACGTTTTACAGGTTTTTTTGTGGTATATTGAAGCGTTACAATACTATTGTAATCATTCTTGGATTTGTTGCACACTAGTGGTTTCCCGCGGCTCTGCCCGCGTATATGTCGGCTATCGCGGCAAATAGTAGCCTATGTGTTATTCTGATGTAAAAGCTATATTACTGTTAAGGTTTATACAAATCCCTTCAGTAGTTTTTGCGTGAAAGAGTAACAAACATCCATCCATCCATCCATCCATCCATACTTACAAACTTTCGCGTTTATAATATTAGTAGAGATATAGATTTTTTTTATGTAAGAGCTGCTAAAATGACTCTACTCTGCCTGATGGAAAGAATGAGCAGAATCCAAGAGTGGTGATCACCATCCTCATTACGAATGTGTAGAATGCAACATGGTGACCCACACTATGGCAGCCAAGCGATATGCTTTTTCACGCCCCGCTTAAAGGACCCGAGATCATAGTGGCAGGGAAAGAGTAATCCATCCATCTATCCATCCATCCATCCATCCATACTTACAAACTTTTGCACTTATATTATTAGTATAGATTTAATGTGTATTTATAAACATGATTGAAATTTGTGCAATACAGCTATCTATTCTTAAAATAAACAAGCAAACAAACAAGTAAAAATACAGTGCATTTCAACGCTGCAAAGCTTTACAATATCAAACGTCATCACGTTCTTTATATCCCTAGAATACAAAAAATCACCAGGAAAGATTCAGTTACAACTAAGACCATATAATAAAAGTATACCTTTATAAAATACTAGCTGAAACACGCGGGCAAAGTAAAAAAAAGGAACCTATGTAAAAAGTATGTCTATTGGTTCTAAGCTAGCTCCCCACCTATTTTCAACGAAATCAGTTCAGCCGTTCTTGAGTTATAAATAGTGTAACTAACACGATTGTCTTTTATATAGATATAGATTATTATAATTAACTTTTAAAAATTATCATCACATTCAATGTGACCACATCACGAGGATTTGTAACATCCTGCATTCTTAATAAAAACATACAAGGTTACAATAAAACATAATTCTCTCAAATTCACCAGTAACAAATAGGAACGTAGTATTAAGCGATCGCCACGGTGCTGTCTACTTAGCCAAGTGTCGTGACTCGTGGGTTCAAATGGGAAAACACTTTGTGTGATCCACAAATTGTAGTCCTGAGTCTGGGTGTTCTTTGTGATTGTTATATGTATGTTTGTAAAGTCCACCGCGACACAGGATGTATATTACTAATGCGGGAGTTGTCAAAAAAAGACAACTAAAAATGTAATTTCCACCTCTTCTTTAAAGTCGGTACCAGTCTTTCAGCAGTATTGTATACAAGTAGGTATAGTTAGCTATAAAATGGCGATTACAAGATTCAATCTACATTCGTCTCTAGCTCATTTTAATGAGAACCTTTCAATTTATTGACATTCAAACTTTGACTTACTGAAAAGATGTGAAAACGAGTGAACTAAGTGAATGAATGATTGAGTTCTTTGGTACAAAAGATGGATAGCAAAAACGCTTCACGAAAACCTGTCATTATTCAGACAACGACAAAGTGAATTTTACCATATTAGGTGATTTTAATATTCTCTTCAAATGAAAATGGGGAAAAATATAGAGTTTTTATACAGTTCTTAGGTTGGTTAGTATAATAAAAGGTCTGGTATATAAGAGTTTTTGATGATAATGATGGACACAAAACTTTAACCTATTTAATTTTTGCGTTCTTTTGAAATTTGCAGTAATATGCAGTTTGCAAACGAGGCCTACGAGGGTAAAGCTAAACCTAGTATTGTATTTAAATTTAGAAAATTTATTAGTCACTGAAAAAAAGTCTTAGTGCCTTTTTTAAGATAAAAAATAAGGAATAATTAAAAGATTTAAAAGTGGCGTTGGTAGTCATGTTTTTTTCAGCTTTATATTATCTTGCAATGTATGTATGTATGCTTGTATGTTCGGGTGGAATCTTGCAACTCAATTTTGAAGCAGATATCTTCAACCGATTTTGCTGAAATTTTGCTAGTATATATATATACAGCGTGACAATACAATATTATAATGACGTGGAGCTGATGTGATGCTGGAGCTGGAAGGTGGCCATAGGAACTCCGTAAAGAAACTTCGCAACATCATTGAGTTTGGACTCGTTTGATTCGTCTCGAGGCATTCCAGTAAAAACTTATTTAAAAAAAAAGCTTTTTAATTTAATTTATTTCTTACCCTTTCACGCAAAAACTACTGAACGAATTTGGATGAAACTTTACAGTAATATAGCTTATACATCGGAATAACACATAGGCTACTATTTGCCGCGATAACCAACATACACGCGGGCCAAGCCGCGAGCAAAAACTAGTAAGCTATATTGCTGTTAAGTTTCATCCAAATCCGATCAGTAGTTTTTGCGTGAAAGAGTAACAAACACACTACACACATCCTTACAAAAATTAAGCATTTACAATATTAGTAGGATAAACACTACCCACGGAAATTTTCTTTTTAAAGTGAATTTAATTATTTTCCTCCTTTGGCTTTGCCGTAGCCGGGTAAAAAGTGACCATCCATCTATATTAAAATGACAGAAAGGGTAAGAAATAAATTAAATTAAAAAGCTTTTTTTTTAAATAAGTTTTTACTGGAATGCCTCGAGACGAATCAAACGAGTGCAAACTCGATGATGTTACGAAGTTTCTTTACGGAGTTCCTATGGCCACCTTCCAGCTCCAGCATCACATCAGCTCCACGTCATTATAATATTGTATTGTCACGCTGTATATATATATGCTAGCAAAATTTCAGCAAAATCGGTTGAAGATATCTGCTTCAAAATTGAGTTGCAAGATTCCACCCGAACATACAAGCATACATACATACATTGCAAGATAATATAAAGCTGAAAAAAACATGACTACCAACGCCACTTTTAAATCTTTTAATTATTCCTTATTTTTTATCTTAAAAAAGGCACTAAGACTTTTTTTCAGTGACTAATTAATTTTCTAAATTTAAATACAATACTAGGTTTAGCTTCACCCTCGTTGGCCTCGTTTGCAAACTGCATATTACTGCAAATGTCAAAAGAAAGCAAAAATTAAATATGTTAAAGTTTTGTATCCATCATTATCATCAAAACCTCTTATATTATATACCAGACCTTTTATTATACTAACCAACCTAAGAACTGTATAAAAACTTAATATTTTATCCCATTTTCATTTGAAGAGAATATTAAAATCACCTAATATGGTAAAATTCACTTTCTCGTTGTCTGAATAATGACAGGTTTTCGTGAAGCGTTTTTGCCATCCATCTTTTGTACTAAAGAACTCAATCATTCAATCACTCAGTTCACTCGTTTTCACATCTTTTCAGTAAGTCAAAGTTTGAATGTTAATAAATTGAAAGGTTCTCATTAAAAACTTTTTATAAAAAAAAAAAAAACCGACTTCCAAAAAACATCCAACGAAAACTCTCTGCCAAAAAAACACTTAAAAGAGTAAAATAAACTGGTTCTTCATAAATTGCCTATACCTATTCTTTATTCATTTAAATAGTAGTATTATAATGTGTGCTAGGTAGGTACCTAGAATCTGTTTGAAGTCGGTGCCAAGTGACTATCGCTTAGACTTTTGTTATTGTTCGTTTGTATTCTTTTTGGCTTAGCACCGACTTCAAACAGATTTTAGGTACCTACCTAGCACACATTATAATACTAATATTTAAATGAATAAAGAATAGGTATAGGCAATTTATGAAGAACCAGTTTATTTTACTCTTTTAAGTGTTTTTTTGGCAGAGAGTTTTCGTTCGATGTTTTTTGGAAGTCGGTTTTTTGTTTTTATAAAAAGTTTTTATTTTTCAGTTTTTAGTGCAAACAATCGTAGGTAAGTAGTAAGTTGAACTATTTCATCAAATTTCATCATCAAGAATACAAATTAAGGTCTATACGTACGTGTAATATTAAAATCATCCTCTAATCCCTTACTGTTGAAGAGTTTAACCTTCTATCATCAGCTCACCTAAATAACTTGAAAGTATACGACTGAAGGTCTTTAGATACGTATGAAATTGAAAGAATTGTCCTCCAACTCCTAACCGTTGAGGAGTTGTACCTTTCACCTTCCATCATCAGCTTACCTAAAATTTTTTGAAAGAATACGACTAAAGGTAACATATGTACATATGATATTTAAAGATTTATCCTCCAACTAATAACCGTTAAGGAGATGTACCTTACATTATCAGCTCATCATCATAAAATGATGACTACCAGACGCTAATACCGGTGTAACTTCAGAAAATATACGAAAAACGTAGTATGTGCCTACAAAAAATGAGGGTTTCCCTCGATTTCTCTGGGATTCCATCTTCAGATCCTGATATGCTGGCAATGGGACCACCTCGGAAGCATACCCTTTCGAATACAAAAAAAATATCAAAATCGGTCCACAACTGACGGAGTAATCGGTGAATATACATAAAAAAAAAAAAAAAAAATACATACAGTGGAACATAGAACCTCCTCCTTTTTGGAAGTCGGTTAAAAATGAGTTAGAGACGAATGTAGATTGACTCTGGTAATCGCCATTTTATAACTAACTATAGGTACCTACTTGTATACAATACTGCTGAAAGAAGTAGAATAGAAGAGGTGGAGATTATATTTTAGTTGTCTTATTTTGACAACTCCCGCATTAGCAATATACATCCTGTGTCGTGGTGGACTTTACAAACATACTGCCATACAACTTATCTGCCTCTATGGGACTGCTGTGCTTGAGGTCTTGGGTTCGATTCCCAGGTCGGACCAAATGTTTGTATGATCTGCAAATATTTGTTTCGGAGTTTGGGTGTTATGTATAATATGTATGTATTTACAAAAAAAAAAAGGATATATATGTATTTATATCAGTTGTCTAGTACCCATAACACAAGCTCTGCTTAGCTTGGGACTAGATGACGTTGTGTGTTAAATGTCCGAAATATTTATTTATTTATACATATAACAAGCACAAAAAACACCCAGACTCAGGACTACAATTTGTGGATCACACAAAGTGTTTTCCCATTTGAACCCACGAGTCACGACACTTGGCGAAGTAGAAAGCACTGTGGCGATCGCTTAATACTTCGTTCCTATTTGTTACTGGTGAATTTGAGAGAATATGTTTTATTGTAACCTTGTATGTATTTATTCAGAATGCAGCATATTACAAACTAACTGTTGCCCGCGGCTCCGCCCGCATGTATGTCGGTTATCGCGGCAAATAGTAGCCTATGTGTTAATCTGATGTATAAGCTATATTCCTGTAAAGTTTCATTCAAATCCGTTCTGTAGTTTTTGCGCAAAGAAGTAACAAACATACACACAAACTTTCGCCTTTATATGTTAGTGTGATGTGAAGTGTGATGTGATCGTCGTGATGTGGTCACATTGAATGTGATGATAGTTTTTAAAAGTTAATTATAATAATCTATATCTATATAAAATAAAGTCGTGTTAGTTACACTATTTATAAATCAAGAACGGCTGAGCCGATTTGGCTGAAAATTGGTAGGCAGATAGCTTAGAACCAGGAGACATTCTTTTTACATAGTTTTTTTTTTACTTTGCCCGCGGTGCTAACCGCGGTTCAACAACAACCGCGGTTAGCACCGCGGGTTTCAGCTAGTATTTTATAAAGGTATACTTTTATTTTATGGTCTTAGATGTAACTGAATCTTTCCAGGTGATTTTTTGTATTTTAGGGATTTAAAGAACGTGACGACGTTTGATATTGTAAAGTTTTGCAGCGTTGAAATGCACTGTATTTTTCCTTGTTTGTCTGCTTGTTTATTTTAAGAATAGATAGCTGTATTGAACAATTTCATAGCATATATATATACAGCGTGACAATACAATATTATAATGACGTGGAGCTGATGTGATGCTGGAGCTGGAAGGTGGCCATAGGAACTCCGTAAAGAAACTTCGCAACATCATCGAGTTTGCACTCGTTTGATTCCTCTCGAGGCATTCCAGTAAAAACTTATTTTAAAAAAAAGCTTTTTAATTTAATTTATTTCTTACCCTTTCTGTCATTTTAATATAGATGGATGGTCACTTTTTACCCGACTACGGCAAAGCCAAAGGAGGGAAATAATTAAATTAACTTTAAAAAGAAAATTTCCGTGGGTAGTGTTTATGCTACTAATATTGTAAATGCTTAATTTTTGTAAGGATGTGTGTAGTGTGTTTGTTACTCTTTCACGCAAAAACTACTGAACGGATTTGGATGAAACTTAACAGCAATATAGCTTACTAGTTTTTGCTCGCGGCTTCGCCCGCATGTATGTTGGTTATCGCGGCAAATATTAGCCTATGTGTTATTCTGATGTATAAGCTAAATTACTGTAAAGTTTCATCCAAATCCGTTTAGTAGTTTTTGCGTGAAAGAGTTACAAACATCCATCCATCCATCCATCTATATTTACAAACTTTCGCGTTTATAATAATTTTCCGCGATAACCGACATACACGCGGGCGGAGCCGCGGGCAACAGCTAGTAGATAATAAAAATATTTTCGGTATAAAACGATTCCGTAAACTCATCCCGTGCGTATCGTAAGAGGCGACTGTGGTATAAACTATGCAGGATAAGATCACTGCAAGAAGAAGGAAAACTTAAAATAAACCCTGTACAAATTCGTCTGGCTAGCGTGATATAGTATATATGCTAATCGGCGCGAAAACTTCTATTGCGCGATTCAGGATTAGTTATGTAAGTTACTCCGTAGTTCAGTGAATCTTTTTTTTATGGAATAGGCGGGCAAACTATCTAAAGAAATCTATCATAAACATGCATTTTTATATATTTGCTTATATGGTATAAAATACCCTATTGGTAAAAAAACTTGTCTAGCATCCAACAAATATACAAGTGCTTGCAATCTTTTATAATTATTTTATAAATAAGAATGCTATATGCGGAATATATTTTTATAGAAAAACTTTATTATTGTTATAAAAGATGCCAGTGATGCAGAAGAAAAGTTATTATGACGATAAAGTTCTAAATAATTTTGCAATCAAAAATAAAATGGGTGACCTAGCCACATTAACCAAGCTTATTGTACATTTAGATGCAAATAAGTGCTCTCTAACAACGTGCTAACCTTCTTAACTGGATGGTTATGATAATTCACATTCCTTTGAGATGAACTCATTATTTTGTTGCTAACTTTCCTTGGCAATACAAAGAAAATTGCTGCGAAAGTTTCTTCATATTTTTAAATTTAGAGAGGGAACTCCGTGATGTAATTCGCGGGATGATGCTCTAAAGTTGGAGAGTTGAAATTCTATACTTTACACGTGCCATTCATCAACCTGTAATTATTTTAATCCAAGGTCTCATTAATTCAAACGTAGAGTTGCGATTTATCCTCTAGTGTTTGATATCTGGATAGTTCTCAAAGTGGTTGAAGTACTATTAGTATTTCGTTCTTTGTTTTGTTACAAAAAGTCTTCTATCAATGTACCTGTGAGTCTGTCTCTAGTATCGTAGATCCTAAATAAATGAACTCATAAAGATGCGATGTTAGGACATGTAATTCAAGTAAAAAAATGATAACCAGTCTATTTTAGAGACGAAAGCAGATTGTTATTAAACAAATATGTTATTCATGCCTGCACTCTATAGTTTGTTGTCGAGGGTATATATTATCAAAAGGTAATTGATTTTAGTGTTCATATTTTATTGTTCCTTATGGATAGTAATAAAATCGCAGACACCATACACTGAACACCTGACTTTGTTCATTTTATTATTTTATTTTATTACTAGTGGTTGCCCGTGGCTCCGCCTGCGTATATGTCGGTTATCGCGGCAAATAGTAGCCTATGGGTTATTCTGATGATTAAGCTATATTACTGTAAAGCTTCATCCAAATCCGTTGAGTAGTTTTTGCGTGACACTGAACACCTGACTTTGTTCATTTTTTATTATTAGTGGTTGCCCGCGGCTCCGCCCGCGTATATGTGGGTTATCGCGGCAAATAGTAGCCTACGGGTTATTCTGATGATTAAGCTATATTACTGTACTGTGTGTCAAGTGCGGAAACAGCCCGCGATAACCAAAGCAAGCCAATGCACATTTATACACAGTAATCTATATTACTGTGTATAAATGTGCAAAGTTTGTAAGTATGGATGGATGGATGTTTGTTACTCTTTCATGCAAAAACTACTGAACGGATTTGGATGAAACTTTACAGTAATATAGCTTATACGTCAGAATAACACATAGGCTACTATCTGCCGCGATAACCGACATATACGCGGGCGGAGCCGCGGGCAACCACTAGTATCTCATACGGACATGTACAACTCAAATTTCACTCGTCATTGCCAGTTAACTAATAAGGTTACACAAACAATTCCTCTATTGTAATTATCGTGAGTATAAAATAGCCTTAAGCTACTGCAAATGCACATAACTCATACACTTTTCCGTCATCACCATATTAAGTTTCAAACGCGGATATGTCCATATCATAGTATACCCATGAATATGTACTTGGCCAGGTTCGTAATATACACTGACTAATATAGACTGTGGCCTTCTCTTTAACTTCTTAGTATGTAATCGGAGAAGCTTTTTATTATGATATAGGTAGCAAAGGAACAGACTGGTCCCCTGATGGAAAGCGATAATTGTCAGCCACTCTAGAGATATATATGTGTTGCCACTCTTAAATACCTGCAACGACAGGGGAAAGGACTTTCATTCGTTGAAAATGAACGAAAGGATTGTCAAACACCAGTAATGGGTATTAATGTTCTAATTACCTTCTGAATCACAGGTCGGAAATACAGGTCAATAGCATCTTCAAACTGCTGTAGTGTTAGTTTTGTTTCCTATCTGTATCTTGTTTTCCGATTAGATAAGTACACACATCAAAAGTGTCTAGGGATCAAGCATTTTTATGCGGATTTCTTGAGATTGAGATGTGGCTTTGGCCCTGGCCTACTCAGTCGCCAGACTTGAACACGATTGAGCATGCATGGGATATGCTACAGAGAAGAGCTCTGCCGAATATGGAGGGTATCCAGTCGCAAGAAGACCTTTTTTTGTTGTTGCAACGAACATGGGCGGCCATTCCACAGCGTGTTTGGATGAACTCATTTTGAGTATGCCAAACCGATGTTCTTGTGTTGTTAGTGTTCGCGGTAGAAACACGGATTATTAATTGTTTAAGTTACCTAATAAAATTTTAAAGAAAACTGTTATTTCAGTCTTTTTTTCGAACTATAATGTTAGTGGTTCAAATGTCAAAAATCCCTTTATTAGGAAAATGGCAAATTTCTTTATTAATGCAAAGGTGACTTGGTTTATCGTTACTGTGACAAACGAAAACACTTTATTTGATGAATCCTTAAAGAAAATTTTAATTAATATCAATCAGGAGAAAAGTTATTGCAAAAATATATGTTGATCCCTAGACACATATGTTGATCCCTAGACACTTTTGATGTGTGTAGTTGGGATAAGTAGTAATTAATGATCACAAATTTTAACAAAAAATAATAGCACTAATAATATCAAATACCAGTATATGCATAATATGTAAATCATCGTTGGTCTTACGGTCTCATGAGATCTCGAGTTTGGTTCTCGGGTCTCTAGTGTTATTGCGCTTTTTCTAATTATAGATATAGATAAATGATGTAGATATAAATTAAAAACCGCCCGTCGAAGTTGAGGTTGGATTATGAGAGTGAGGGAATAGAAAGTGCACCTCACCTGTGTTTTTAATTGACTTCAAAAGTTCTCGATTAAAGTTCTTACTTATCGTTTTTAAGTTTCTCAAAATTATATTTTCAAAAATCAAAGAATTGTGTCAAAATTTGATGTGCCGATGTATCAGTTTGTGACACTGTGGCTCCTAAGACTCCTAAAAAGCTTTTTTAAATTTAATTTATTATATTAAACACCAGGTCCCATTAGAGAAGTCTATATCCAGTCTAGTAGTGAATTGCCATAGGCTGATGATGAAGATCATATTAATTTGAAGAAAATAGCACCTGGAAACTTAAGAATGTAAAAATACAACTTATTACAACGTATGACGAGTCAGACGCATTGAAGTCTAAAGCGCCAATAGGCTTATTTTGAGGCCAAATTATAATTGGCACCAGAAAATTTACAACAATATTTCCACATTGGTTTCTAAGAACGTTATAACGAGAGCTTGGATTTATAATGGGCTGTTTATACGTCTCAAAAATAGCAATAAATGCTTTGTGTAAATTCTGGGTACGAAAAACCGTGACCCAAATGTCCTTTAGTAGTGTTATTATTCGTGCAAATGTATCTACTTATAGGGGGACATGTCATATAGGGCCTGTTTAACCAATAATCATGTGTTAAACGTGAACATGTTGTAACATGTGTGACCTTTCAATTGTTTCCTTGTGTGGTGAATTTTAATGTCTATGGCTTCCGCCTAGCGTTAGACCAGAGACAGAAGTTGCATGTAGGTATTATTTTATTTTGTGTGTGTGTTGTGTTTTTATAGTAATCTGTCGGCGTGATGGCGTGTGACGTGTGTGAATAGGTCTATACATCGTCACGTAAATATTATAATTGTTTTTAATCTTAATTATTACAGCTTCAAAGTTAAAAACTCGTCATAAATTGATCAATTAATTCCAGATCCCTAATATAATAGTTTTTGCCCGCAACTCCGCCCGCGTGTGTATCAGATATCGCGTTTCGCGATATTTATTTTTCAGGTTAATATATAGCCTATGACACTCACAAATAATGTGGACTCCTATTGGTAAAAGAATTTCAGAAATTATGGTGACCAGATCCGGAATTTAACCCCTAAACCTCACAAACTTAACCTCTTTATAAAGTATGTAAAATTTTCTGTATCAGTATCAGTTTACATTTGAAAAACAAGAAGCCTTCGTAGTTTGTCGAAATCAGATCGATTGTCTGGCTCCATACAGGAATTTATCATGGATGACTCGATTTCTTTAATATTAGTAAATTAAAATATTTTTTTATAAAAAACTGTTAGAGTTTAGTAACACCTATTTTTTTAATTGTAACTTCTACATTTTATCTTGCTAGTGACAGCGAGTGTTACTCATAACGCAAAAAAATAACCAAAACAAAACCTATCGCGGGCCGATTTAAATAATTTATTGGACAATATACCGCGATGACTCGTCTTGAAGGAGACACAGGTCGTATGCCTGTTAACTGTGGCCTGTGTGACCTGTATGGTCAATATAGTCACGATTTAATAGAAAAAAAAAGGTTATTTGCGATATCTTTGCCCAAATAACTTCACGCATCTCAGACACAACAGTCTAAACCCAAACTAAGCAGAGTATTTTTATTGAATAGGGGGCAAACGAGCAGACGTATCGCCTGATGGTAAGCGATACGTCTGCATAAACTTTTGAGATGATTATGCATTGAAACCTGTTACTACATATTTTTTAGGTTTGTTCATTTTACTTTTAAAACTGCGCCCGGCAAGTAGTATAATAAGACTTCAATAAATATACGTTTGAGAGATATGTCAATATTTAGATTGTTTAGTAATATCTTGCACGAGGCATCGGTTGAAGTGCCTACTTGTAATGAGTACTTTATTGTTATTGGATTATATGATGTTTATCGCGTTTGTGCAATAGTAAATATTAACCAAAATACCAAAACCACCAAATAAGTTTAATAGAAAGGGAAATCCCTATGTATTCAACTTATTCGTTGTCTGTTCTTAGTCGTTCAACTGCCTCGTTGGTCTCGCGGTTGGCGTGTACGACTGCTGATCATGAGGTCTCGGGTTCGATTCCCGGGTCGGACCAAATGTTTGTATGATCTACAAATATTTGTTTCGGAATGTGGGTGTTTTCTATGTATAATATGTATGTATTTACAAAAAAAAAGTATATATGTATTTGTAACAGTTGTCTAGTACCCATAACACAAGCTCTGCTTAGCTTGGGACTAGATGGCGTTGTGTGTTAGATGTCCGAAATATTTATATTTATTTATTTGGTGAATAGTGTCAACTTGGGGGCTCGCATTTTCTGGCATTAGCCTTGTCGAGTTTAATGTATGCGACTCGAATCTGTGTGATTGCAAAAGTGTAGCCCTTTTACTTAGCATTATGCTATATTTACCAATTTTTTTGTCGCATGAAACTATGAAACTTCGTATTCCTATCTCATTAATTTTGTTGTGGTCAACTATTAAGATTGCAAATAGATGAGTTGCAAGAGGTGTAGTATTATTTTGGTCGACATGGCCTTATTGTATAAACAGCGCTTTCCCACATAGAAACATTTATCATGAATTAACACTTTACGCGTAAAGCAGCTATGAATTAGATCTCTCCTAAAATATGAACACACAGTTTCGATATGTTTGTATTTGTTGAATAAATTAATTCCCGATTATCTCAATGGAGATCATTATCATGAAATCACATTGTTTGAGTCCTCCACAGAGTAATCGCCTGAGAATGGTCGTCAGGGTAGATTTTAGTGGAAACTCCACATTTTTACTCCTTGCCCCTACTTCCTCAAAGTCTTAGAGATTCAAAGGAAATTTCCAAGATGTCATGTAGATTCGATAGAAATGACAGCAGTACTCAGTAGTTGTCTGAAGTAGACAAGGCATTATTTAAATATCTTCCACACAGGAAGACGTTTGTCCCCTGACATACTTCCAGGAATACATTGGATAGAAATACTAATTTGAAAATATAATTTAGCAATTATCATTAATTATGTCTGGCATCGACTGTCATTGTGCAACACAGTACAGTTGCAACAATGTAACTCCGGATATATTATCTAGAAATTGCTATCTTATGGTAAATATGTGCTGATGGTTATAAACATACATAAGCGGACTTTGCCTGCTCATACCACACTGGGTAAACGGCTTGGTATCGAGTTTCAAGTTTCCCTTTTCTTTTTAGTGCCATCCTGCTTAATTTATTCATTAAGTGTGTCGTCACTTCGTATTCTTAATCCGGTCACCACAAGGATAATACATACATCATCATCATGGTCACAATGGTCCACTGTTGGACATAGGCCTACAATACCACGTGACACACATGTCTGTATTCCACATTTTGTACTCCAATTTTTTTTATGTTATAGTGGGCAAACGAACAGACATATCGCCTGATGGTAAGTGATTAACGCCGCCCATGGACACCCGCAACACCAGAGGCGTCACAAGTGCGTTGCCGGCCTGTGGGGGATGGGGAGGGGGGTGGAGGAAGGGATTGGGGTATGGACCACTCACTCGGTGGAATACAGCGCAGGCGCTGTTCACACCAGTTTTCTGTGAGGCTGTGGTATCACTCCGGTCGAGTCAGCCCATGCATGCTGAGGCGTGGTTCTCCCACGGTTTCACTCACGTAATAGATAGTCCTTTGAAGTTAACGGGAATTTGTATTAGGATCGTTATATAAAGGTATTGATATTTTAAACAATAAATTAGGGAGGGTAAGCAATAGCTAGAAACAGTCAAGGTCAAGGTCAGGCACAGGCAGTGCCTTGGAGTAGCTCTTGTTTGACGGGCTTTAAATATAAATTCGCAATGTTCATCAATTATGTATGTTATCGTCAGTTGTCGCGTCGTATGTAGTCGCAACAATGTAACTTCAGATAATTATATTATCTAGACATTGGCATCCCATGGTCAATATTAAACATACCTATATATTTTACACTAGCGACCCGCCCCAGCTTCGCCCGGGTGGATTTCAGATGCCTCCGCCGAAGACACGATTCGTGCATTTTAAATCTGTAATATCTTCGAATATATTCATTTAAATTAGATACTGTAAAGGGTCATTTTGATCTATATTAAATGCACAATGTATTCAATTAACTTAATTGTATAAAAATTCATTCTGTATTGCTTAAAATCACTTCGTAAATAAGCCATTATTTCTCGTAAAAAGAAAGGAATAAAAAATGGTTGTTGTGGGTTATAAGAGATAGACATATACCGTCGCGGACTTTTTTGTAGTACTTTTTAAGGTGTACAATACTGTACTACATTAATTTGATCTATCTCGTAGGGTGCAACCAGCGTTTGCAATGTAAGCGCAAAAAAATGTCGAAAATTAACAATGTTCCCATACTATGTATATTATGCATTTTTTATACATAAAAACCTTCCTCTTGAATCACTCTATCTATTAAAGAAACCCGCATCAAAATCCGTTGCGTAGTTTTAAAGATTTAAGCAAACAAAGGGATATAGGGAAAGAAAAAGCGACTTTGTTAACCGACTTCCAAAAAGGAGGAGGTTCTATGTTCCACTGTATGTATTTTTTTTTTTATGTATGTTACCCGATTACTCCGTCAGTTGTGTACCGATTTATACATTTTTTTTTGTATTCGAAAGGGTATGCTTCCGAGGTGGTCCCATTGCCAGCATATCAGGATCTGATTATGGGATCCCAGGGAAATCGAGGGAAACATCTCATTTTAATAGGCACATACTATGTTTTTCGTATATTTTCTGAAGTTACACCCGTATTTGCGTCTGGTACTCATCATTTTATGTTGATGAGCTGATGATGTAAGGTACAACTCCTTAACGGTTAGGAGTTGGAGGATAAATCTTTAAATATCAGATGTATATATGTTACCTTTAGTCGTATTCTTTCAAATTATTTAGGTAAGCTGATGATGGAAGGTGGAAGGTACAACTCCTCAACGGTTAGGAGTTGGAGGATAATTCTTTCAATTTCATACGTATCTAAAGACCTTCAGTCGTATACTTTCAAGTTATTTAGGTGAACTGATGATAGAAGGTTAAACTCTTCAACAGTTAGGAATTAGAGGATGATTTCAATATTACACGTACGTTTAGACTTTCATTTGCATTCTTGATGATGAAATTTGATGAAATAGTTCAACTTACTACTTGCCTACGATTTTTTGCACTAAAAACTGAAAAATAAAAACTTTTTATAAAAAAAAAACCGACTTCCAAAAAACATCCAACGAAAACTCTCTGCCAAAAAAACACTTAAAAGCGTAAAATAAACTGGTTCTTCATAAATTGCCTATACCTAATTCTTTATTCACTTAAATAGTAGTATTATAATGTGTGCTAGGTACCTTAAATCTGTTTGAAGTCGGTGCTAAGCCAAAAAGAATACAAACGAACAATTACAAAAGTCTAAGCGATAGTCACTTGGCACCGACTTCAAACAGATTCTAGGTACCTAGCACACATTATAATACTACTATTTAAATGAATAAAGAATTAGGTATAGGCAATTTATGAAGAACCAGTTTATTTTACGCTGTGTTTTTTTGGCAGAGAGTTTTCGTTGGATGTTTTTTGGAAGTCGGTTTTTTTTAATACTATGTAGTGATAGTGATGCTTCTATTGAATGTTTTGATAACTGTCATTGACCGCTCACGAACGTTTAAGTTTGCGAAAGGCATTTAAAATGGAAAGTTATGGTAAGAAAAAGTAAATACGGGCACTAGGTTGGTCTATTATATTAGAAGGGAAACAAAATTGTTTTTCATATAATATAAATATTTACTTGCTACATGAGTCTATGTACAGATGGTAGGATCACAATATATTAGTAGCATATTGACATTCAACCATCACCGGTTAGCGAAATAATTTAATAATACTAGTAACAATGTTTTTTCCATATAAATTGCTGGTTTGCCTTCTCTATCGTAAGTAAAAGAAATCAAAATTAGATATTAAGTAGTAATATTTTAGTACCTACTTATATTACGGAATTAGTATTTAGATTATATATATATAGCTATTGTGAAATGATATTGATTTCACGTTTACACTGATAACATTTACCGAAGCTTACAATTGAAGACCTATGTCCAGAAGTGGACTGCGATAGACTGATGATGATGAAGTTTATGATGAGATGCTACAGAAGACGTTATCTAATCCTGGGCATAATGCTTTTATAACCTAAACTTACAGTATCGTATACACTTTTTATTGTATAGTATCTATGCTGGTTTTTAATAAAAAATATACAATGTTGTAGTTAATTATTATTTTTAATATATTGTATAACAATGTAATCTCTTCTTTATGCAGTAACGTCATCGTATCTATTTTTAACTCTACCACATTTTCATATAAATCGACATTTTGTGTATCTATTAAATCGTAATAAGTTCAATCAGAGAAGCAATCTGTATTCATATAGTTACGTACATACATAGGTGTGCTTAAACGTACAAATAAACTGCGCACGCGCCGGGTGCCACGACCTGGCTCAATGCTATATGTCCATGTGGGTGACGCACACATGCGCAAGTGGACGAGTGTGTGTGGAGCACACGTGTCGACGGCTTGTTTACATCAACACAAGTGCACGTATAGTGCGACATAACTGGTTTGATCTTTTTGCACTATGTTTATTTATTTTTGTTGCGTATTTCACACTTGCAGTTTTATGAGACATCTGTTGCGTACTCTGTTTGCAGCTGCGTGCTATAATATCTGTTATTAGTGGCGTTATTTACGCCAATACAGTGGGAAACTTCATTATTACTTATTATTTTGTTTGATATCATTTTTGGTAGAATCTTATTTTTTAAAGTTTTGACTAGTTTTTTATGTTATATTAAAAACTCTGAGCTAGTAGAAAAAGTTAGTAACATTATTATGAATACTAAATAATAACTTCCATTGTATAACAGCTAGGAAAATAAGTAATTTTTTTTTAACTTATTTGTCAAAAAATGCTCTTCAACACATTTTCAATTACAGTATGACAAGGGATTTGTCAAAAAATAATTTTAAACGTCATATTGTATCATATAATAAATATAGATAACATACAATCATATGCCATTTGCTTGTAGTATAACAACAGTCGTCCACCTGTTTTATAAAAATAAACTATAAAAACTTTACAAACGTACCAACGGAGATAAAGTAATCCTGAGGCTTAAAAAGTATATTCTATTTTCAATCTAAGAATATGACTTGTTTATTTTTCTCAGTTGACCAATCAAACAAAAGATCAAGATCATTCACTCGGCCTACACGTACGTGTGTGTGAATGTTTACAGATAATAAAATATTCTCGAGTATTCAACTCTTGCGCACTATATTTGTTTGGTAGAGTCTTTGCCCTGTTCCCTTGCATTTAGGCCCTAAGTCGAACTCTGATTTAACTGTCGTAATATTCTTCACTGTTCATTGCGTCACTAGGTCTGCTGATTTCACGATTATTTTCATTTGAAATGTAAAATACAAAATGCAGCAAGAAAGTTAATTACATTTTTGGTACGGTTTTTTCGTCACTGGTACTACGTCTATGTGTCTGCGTTTTTTATTACTAGTATTAAAAAATAAAAATAGTTACATAGACTTGTATAACAAAACCAATTTGCAGATATATGTTTAGATCTTGTAAAATACTAATTTGCATGTAGCAAACTAAATTTTCATTAACCATTGTTATTAAATGACTATGATGATTGAGTACAAAACCAATTAGTAAATGATTAATTTAGCAAACAGATCAACGTAATTGTCAAGTGTTTTTCTACTTCAGATTATCTTATCCTATATATCACTGCTCATCTAAAAATAACGCACAATTTCTTTTATATTTATTAACAGTTGCAAAAGCGACAAGAGAAATGTTTGTCAATGGGACGACAGTCCAGGAATATATTTGCATTTCAAATGCTTTGTAAGAAAAAACAAAAAGAATTGTGAAATGATCCTCATGAAGATGTTAAAATAAACAAATTCCAAGGTCGTATTGGAACAAAATTTATACTTAGGTATAATATTTTATATGCAGTTTTCTGCCGCTAGATGGCATTACTAACTACATTATTGCGATATAGTACTCTTGTTGCACCTTTTCGTATAAGTATTTATTAAGTAGTGATTATATTTTAAGTTTAAGCTTTAGGACTAGACTCGGAAAAGAAATTAAAGGAGAAAATGATTAAAGTACATATCTAAATAATCACAAGTTTTAACAAAAAAAAACCGAATTCAATTAGGGAATCTGTGGGTATAAAACTGCACAGGTCTATTCCCACACACGCTCCGGTCTACCTGCGCAGGCATACCTGTGCAGGTAGACCTCTCCGGTAGACCGTACCGTGTATGGCCGACTTGGACAACTCCAACAACACAAATATCGGGTAATGAGCAGGATCTGGCAGATTTTCTGTGTCTGAGTGTTACTAATGTGCATAATGTAGTAAGTAATTTCTTTTGCAGTGATGTCGCCTTGTGAAGTTTGTAATAACTATGAATAGGTGTTGATACTTGTATTTTTAATCCGTCACAGCACGGATCGTAGATACAATTATTTTGAATATTGAATGAACTATAACCAAACCACCAGTAATTATTTATATCAAAACCCTCACTATCGAGTTGATCCTGGCCTTCGTCATTAACTCTTCAGCTTCATAACCACTCCTTCTAATCCACACGAATTTCTTTCCTATTCAAACTAATATTATAAAATTGGAAAGTCTGTCTATGTTTTACGCTTTCACGTCTAAACCGCTGAACCGATTTGGATTAGATATACAATGCAGATCCTTTGCTTCTTGAGAAAGGACATAGACTACTCTTACCGCAATACACGTAAACGGAGCCGCAGGCAAAAGCTAGTTAACTATTAAAAACGAATTACATACAATTTTCTTAATGTTCTAAAACCTATTATTCATCATCCTATCACACCACACACACATCTGTCACAGTCCACTGCTGGACGTAGGCCTCTCCAATAGCACGCCACTTACTTCGATCCTCGGCTTCTCGCATCCAGCTCCTGCCAGCCGTCTTGCGCAAGTCATCACTTCACCTGGCCTGTGGACGGCCTACACTACGTTTGCCGAGAAGTCTCCACTTAAAAACTCGTTTACCCCAACGGTTATCGGTTCTACGGCCAATATGGCCAGCCCACTGCCACTTCAGCTTGCTAATCCTATGGGCTATGTCGATGACTCTGGTTCTCTGCCGGATCACCTCGTTTCTGATACGGTCCCTTAGAGAAACGCCGAGCATAGCCCTTTCATAGCACGCAAAAACCTATTATTAATGAAAATATATCCTGGGGAATCATTAAATAGGTAATTGTGCTTAAATACTATCAAGAGGTGTGGTGATAGTCAGAGGTGACGCCTGTTTCATTGGGTCAGGTTAGAATTGCAGCCTCGCCTTTCAAGGTGGGCTGAATTATGGCACTGTTTTCTCTACATATATCTCACACCGTCTAAGCCTGCACGAAGATGCAGGCTAATAAATGTGTCCATCGGTCAGGTATACCTATGTAAGGGATTCGTCGAAGTTTTTGATGTTCAAGGATATTTAAACCAGAAAGTCACTTTAACATATTTAGGGATAATAGATTATTGTTATGGCATATTTTCGAAGAGAAAATATTTTTATTTATCTTTATTTTAAAGGTACAGTTACAGCGAATGTGTGTATTCTATATCTATACTTATAATAAAATTTAAAAAAAACCGACTTCCAAAAAACATCCAACGAAAACTCTCTGCCAAAAAAACACTTAAAAGCGTAAAATAAACTGGTTCTTCATAAATTACCTATACATAATTCTTAATTCATTTAAATAGTAGTATTATAATGTGTGCTAGGTACCTAGAATCTGTTTGAAGTCGGTGCCAAGTGACTATCGCTTAGACTTTTGTAATTGTTCGTTTGTATTCTTTTTGGCTTAGCACCGACTATAAAAAATTAGGGTTTCCCTCGATATCCCTGGGATCCCATCATCAGATCCTGATATGCTGGCAATGGGACCACCTCGGAAGCATACCCTTTCGAATACAAAAAAAATTTCAAAATCGGTCCACAACTGACGGAGTAATCGGTGAATATACATAAAAAAAAAAAAAAGAATACATACAGTGGAACATAGAACCTCCTCCTTTTTGGAAGTCGGTTAAAAATGTAACAGGTCCAATTGTGTACATTAAACATATTTTTCATCCCACCAGCTCGTAAAGAGTATTTTTGCCCTTCGATATCTGAGTGTAAAAGCCGTTTTTATTCGCTAGAGGATAAAGTAAAATTGAATTTAGAACATCATGTGCACTGAGCTACTTACTTTACTTCTACCTCCATGGTATCGAATCAATCTTTTTTTTTTATTTGTTAAAAAATCAGACTCGGAACCTTCTTGGTGTCCTTTTTTTTGATTTGCTTTGCCAGCGCCATTTTCTTTTCACGTCATTTAGTCATTTCCTCGCTCAGGTGGGATAAAAGATATTTTGAATTTGTTTTTTGGAGGGCTTTCTATTATCGATCCTGAAGCCAAAACTGTATTTTTTTTCATTTTTGTCTGTCTGTCTGTCCGTCTGTCTATCTGTATCTTGGCCGCGCATCACACCGAAACTACTGAACGGATTCAAATGAAACTTGGCATGATTTGAGTTCATACTACGAGGTAGGACATAGGATACTTTTTATCCCGAAATTCAGCACGGTTTCCTGGAGAGAGGGGATGAAAGTCAAAATATGTACTTAGTTGTAATTCAATAACACATAGTCCGATGTCATTCATTCTTTTTTTTGCTAGAAAGAAAAAAAAAGGATAACGGGAAAAGTGTTTTTTTTTGTCCGCGACTGTACACTGCCTGTGGGAAGCTGAGACAGATATGTAAATATGGCGGTACGAAGTTCGCCGGGTCAGCTAGTTACAAATAAAACACTTAGTATTAGATATTTGACAGAAACATCATTGGTTGTCTGTCTCTCTGTTTCATACAAAACTTTAATGTTTACTTTAATATTGTATGCATTATCTGTAATGTATAAACTATTTTTTTTTTTTTTTTAATTGTCAATCCAAAATGAGATCCGCAGTTTTACATAAACAATACAATACGCGCGGAACTGTGTGTGTATTATGTATTCTATACATGTGTGTGCACACATATCCACATATTATACAAAATAATTAAAACTTACAATTCCGATATCTTGAACTAAATAAATACCGTCTACATAAATATGTCCAAAATAAATACATATTGCTTTTAAAGTATTCTAATATTCCATTAAGGGGTCATTATGTTATCATTTACTCGTATGACCCCACTAGTACAATCTTATTCGACTGCCTCCAGTGACCCCTGAAGATAAAACATTCTTATCAGTGTAATTTATTCCAGTTCTACGCTATTTAATAGAATTGTACCTACTTTTTCTCACGGCAATGATAACATCATCGTCAGCGACAGCTTTTAACAGTCCACTGCTGGACATAGGCTTATTTTTAAGACGGAGATTTCGGTCCACTATTATACCACGACCACGCTGTAAACAGGTTAATAACCTATCTAAATAGGGTAGTTGATACCTTAGTCAAATTAGTTACTTTTTATCATCTGTCAAAACGATAACTTTGTATGAAAAATGAACTAAATACACACTTGTGACGTCACTGTTTTAGACTACTCAATTGAGCAATATATTTTAATGTTTATTTGATTAAAATTTGTTATAGAAACGAAAATCTGTAATAATTATATTTGCCGAGATATTTTGTAATATTAGTTTTAAGGAAGGAGACATCGGTATTTATTTATAATACAGTCAACTACCCTATTCCTACCTCTTCCTGTTTGGAGTAGGCAATAATAAGCTCCTGCGTCCTTCATAAACAAATAATAAACAAGTACAAATTATTAAAAATAAAAAACCCGACTGCGTCAATATTTAACAATAAAAACATATAAGTTTTATACATATACGTAATCACCGTAAAAAAATCTATATTTTGATACCACACTCGATGTATTTTGAAAACTTTTTTTTTGTATTACTTTTTGGCGCCAAAAATCCTTATTTTTTTGTTTTTTTTTAATTTTGATGTACCCAGTGTCACTCTCACGACTAAGAAGAATCTATTGACACCACTCACATAAAAATACGACAAGCCGTTTAGGCTCTAGGGCGTGCCAAAGAAATATACATACATACATACACTCGAAAAACATAACCCTCCTTTCGCAGTCGGGTAATAAATAAACCTGTGTTGTTGTACCTTCACAACAACAACCGAAGGTAACACCGCAGGGCGAATCTAGTCTAAGGTAAAAGTAGCCTTAGTTATTCCTTATTTCACTAGATGTCTGCCAATGAAAGCCTTGTCAAAATTGGTCCAGCCGTTCCAGAGGTTTTTTTTCTGTATGAGCATGCCAAAGTGACTCCACTCTGCCTGATGGAAAGCAGGACTAGAATCCAAGAGTGGTGGTCACCATAGTAATTGCAAATACAGACAACGCAACAACGGAGCATGGTGACACACACTATGGCAGCATGGTTGATTGAGATTAGCCAGAACAAAAGAACAGACAGAGAGACACAAAAAATCTATAAAATCATATCAATACATATATTTAAAACGAAACTCTATGAAGTGACGATAACATTTATAATGAAAACTAATTAAAAATAATCTCAATAATATCAAAAGTCATTTGGCACAGAAAGCACGTTCATTAGGTCGGACGTGTTTTAACATTTTGATCGAGACGACCGATCGTCGTAGTAAATGTTCTGAGATAAATTATGTTCCAATTTTCTATAGAAGCTATTTTATAGAATACTAGCTTGTACTCCCAGCTTTGCCTGTTTTGTCAATCAACTAATGGGCCCGTTGGTCGAGTGCTTAGTTCATCTCATCACTAACTTGACCAACGGGCCAGTAGCAATCATGGTAAGCCAGATATCGTTGTTTTTGTTTCATGGAAAAGGGTGCAAACGAGCAGACGTATCACCTATGGTAAGCGATTACCGCCGCCCATGGACACCCACAACACCAAAGGCGTCACGAGTGCGTTGCCGGCATTTGGAGGATGGGGGGAGGGGTTGGGGTGTGGGCCTCCGTTATCCTCACTCACTCGGTGAAACACAGCACAAGCGCTGTTTCACACCGGTTTTCTGTGAGGCCGTGGTATCACTCCGATCGAGCCAGCCCATTCATGCCCAAGCGTGGCTCTCCCACGGTAATGCCCTATGTGGGTTTGACAAACCCACACAGGACAAATAAATAAATATTTCGGACATCTTACACACACCGCCGTCTAGTCCCAAGCTAAGCAGAGCTTGTGTTGTGTGGGTGCTAGACAACTGATATAAATACATGTATACTTTTTTTTTGTAAATACATACATAATTATTATACATAGAAAACACCCAAACTCCGAAACAAATATTTACAGATCATACAAACATTTGGTCCGACCCGGGAATCGAATATCCTAAAGGTGCTGATGATGACTTTCCTAAAACTTCTATAAATCTATTATAGTCCTATAACAATTTATTAATTTTAAAAAAATCATATTTATAGTTGAAGTTTATTTGTTTATTAACAATATGCAATTAAAAAGCCACGCTCGCATTATTACCAAGTCAATTAATTATAACAATTCACGACATCATACTTGACTGTAAACATACCTAGCTAGATAAACTGAATATAATAATAACTAGTCAAGCAGCAAAAACTCATTGAAACTTAATTTTAACCGACTTCCAAAAGGAGGAGGTTCTCATTTTGATTGGTATTTTTTTATGTAAGGTAGGTTCTTCTATTACATTTGGCTTGGCACCGACTACAAACTTATGAAAAGGTAGCACATACAAATAATAGTGTTTCACATACAAATATTAAAGGTTTGCATATGAGGTGTATTTAATTAAATCTTTATTAAGTTATTTTGTACTTTTTAAATTTGAAGTTTTTTCATAGAACAAGTAGAAATTAAATCACCAATGAGGGTAAACAAGCTTTAATCTAAGAGTTAAGATCACAATCTATACATACTCAAATGTTGTCAATATTTCTATTAAAAAACTCAAAATGAATATTTGTTTATCATATTATTTCTAGTAGCATATTCACATATTATATTATTGTTCATATTTCCGGTATGTTTCCTTATTTTTAAAGTCAATGATGCAGTCCCCCCTCAATAGGCCGTCATTTTTTTTTTTAAAGAGACAACTCCCGATCTGGGAATAAATCCTGTGTCGCGGGAGACTTTACAAACATACATGAAACTGTCACAAAGAACACCCAGACTCACAACAACAATTTGTGGATCACACAAAGTATTGTTCTACGTGGGATTTGAACCCATGACACTTGGCGAAATAGGAAACGGCGTGGTGACCGTTAAACCACTAGGCCAAACGTGCAGTCAATTGTCATTGTGTAGGTCATCATACTACATTGTCTCCAGTGTAGTAGCCACTCCATCAGGCAGAGTAGAGTCACTTTGGCAGTTTCATACATAAAAAGAAGCAACAGACCGAACTAGTAAAATTCCTGTGTCCCGGGAACTATAAATACCACCAAACAACACCAAGACTCTGAACAATGATTTGTACCTGACACAGACAGAAAGTATTGTCACATGTGGGGTTCAAATCCACGACACGCAGTGACCGCGTAAAGTCTGTATAGTCGTGTTTATAAAGCATAGATATAAACAGTTTAAAAACACTTTTTTGTATTAAATTTAAGTGTTTCATTTTCGTAACTAAATTGGAAACGTAAGAATCCAGAACCGATTTTAAGGAACTATAGAAACCTTCTTAGGGCTTAAAAAGAGAAAACCCGAGCAAATAAAGAGAATAAATTACTTTTCCTAATGAATAAGTATCGCATTTATATCTGCTGCGTTTGGGATTTCGCCTTCTAGTACAACACGCCATTTAAATCCAGCTTCCAAGTCTCGAAAGCAGTCATAACATATTATCTTTTGAAAACTGTCGTCTCTAAAAAGGATTAGAAAATAATTCCACTAATTACAACCATTTTACGAAACTACGAACATTCCAAAGGCGGTCATGTATACGCGAGGTTATAAATACATTCGCATCGTTAACACCCCAAACGGTCTCGTGCATATCTTTTGGCCCTTTTGCGAGAACCGAGTATTCCTTTTGCGCACAGTGAGTAATACCGTCCGGAACAAACTGACCGACCGTAGATTTCATTTACTAAATTAGCACAGCCATTCGTATTGCTCTGTTTATAGTTCGCCCTTACTTAAAACGCAGTGAGTAAATGGCGTTAGTTTCTAATTTTAAAATTACACGACTTATCGGAGATAGCATAAGTGTCTTAAGACAAGCTTTTATCCACGGCTCCACATGTTATTGTGATGTATATGCTATATTACTGTAAAGTTTGATCTAAATCCGTTCAGTAAGGTTTTGCGTCAACGATAATAAACATCCTCACAAACTTTCTCGTTTATTATATTAATAATCACAAATTTTAACAAAAAAAACCGACTTCAATCTGTACCAAATTTAAATGGGACCACGCGGAAAGCACCAGCTTTCAAATAAAAAAAGAATCATCAAAATCAGTTCACCTAGTCGAAAGTTATGAGGTAAAAAACATTTAAAAAACAGTCGAATTGAGAACCTCCTCCCTTTTTGAAGTCGGTTAAAAAGTAAAATCTAAATATAATTATCTGACTCTAAACCAGGTAGAGCTTGTACTAGTATAACTAGACTGCTTATCTTTATATTAATACGTGAACCAAAAACTTATTACCCCTTTTTAACCGACTTCCAAAAGGAGGAGGTTCTCAATTTCATCGTATTTTTTTTTTATGTGTGTACATCGATTACTCCCTCAATTGTAGACCGATTTTGAAAATTATTTTTGTATTCGAAAGGGTATGCTCCCCATGTGGTTCCATGGCCACCATATCAGGATCTGATGATGGGATCCTAAGGAAATCGAAGGAAACCCTCAAATTTAAGTGAGCGCCTGCAATGAAGTTACGAGCAATTGTCTGCATGCCTTCATATTCTGTAGACATAATTAAATTTTAAATGAAATGATGATGAGAGACTTGAGAAAGACTAAAAAGCGAAAAAAAAAACTTCGTTTAAAAAAACCGACTTCAAAAACTAAAAAGTATAAAATAACTTACACACACAAATTAAGTTATTTTATACTTTTTAGTTTTTGAAGTCGGTTTTTTTAAACGAAGTTTTTTTTTTTATCTAGAACATTATGCTAACGGAGATGAATACCGAGGAGAAGTGAAGAAAGCTAAAAAAATGATCCTGACCAAATTTCGACCACAAGGCGACCACTAGTAAATATATTTATATCTTTTTAAATATATACTAGAGATACAAAACAAAAGATCATGTTCATCATGCAGTTATTTGAATTGATTGGGGAAAGAAGCTAGGTACGACCTATTAGCAGTCAAGTTCGAGGACCAGTAGACCAACAGGCTATTCAAAACTCGCGTAAAACTTGTTTTGTCGATGCCTCAGAAGCAGTTCTTCTAGATGAAATGTAGTACTTTATGTAATTGTCAACATGTATGTAATAAATTTATGTGATAGATCCAGATATTAGTTCAGTCATAAAAGCGTAACAATCAAAGCTACGTACTGCCAATAGCAGTAAGGATTTTACGCATTACATCATTTGCGACTCTCAATGGAACATGTTTAAGACTGTTATAAGAGAATACTCTTTATTGTGCATAAAGTATATTAGTCTGGGTTTTACCTAGTACTATATATTGTCCTTAAAAGCTGCTTAGTCACTTGTGTCATTTTAGAACAACGAGATACATGTTAGGTGTGAATTATTTATATTTAAAATGTACAACTTTTCCGCCTGTCTCTTCGGTTAAATCTATAAAACTACTCAATTAATTTAAATGCCGTAATAGATACAGTGAAACGAGAGGAAGTTTTATATGTATACTACATGTATATTTTAGTAAAAAAAAATCCGAAATTTAAAAGACTTCCTTGCAATGCTAGTCCAAGATAAATTTTCCTATTTCAGCAGAAATAATAACAGGAAGCTAGACTTTGAAACTACAAGAGTGCAAGGATAAATAGTGATGTAATTGGATACAATTACAATTTTCCAATAATTGCGTGTGGAGATTTAAATTAAAATTACTTATCTGTTAATGTACCCAGACCGCAGCTGTGCGCAATGTGACTCACACCTAGATCAAAGGAACGGCAGAGGGTGTACTTGATACTTGTTGTTGCACTGCTCCTATTATGAGTGTTAAAGTAAGGGCAGGGCAAGTAAACAGTTATGATGGATATTTTTAGATAAGGGAAGCTCGTTGGAAGGGCGTTGCTAAGACAAGTTTTAATGTTAAAATTTAAATGTCTCTTGAGTGATGAAAACACTGTTGTGAACTTCTGGAGATCCTACTAATTGACAAAAGACAAATGACGCTGTCGCCATTAGTACCATCGCCATCAATAAATATTTATAAGTGGTATTTTATGTATTTAAGACGCAAATACTCTTAAAGCGCATGGCTTCAGTTCCAAAAAATATTTTTTGATTGAATTTTATTAAAAAGTGATTATAATATGTACGGAATTGCCGGTTTCCACGTCTACGCAATTTTCATATTCATTGACAGTAGTTCTCTTTGATCGCGCCGTTGGCCCATATAATACCTATCCGCAACAACATTGCCGACCACAATTACTGATAGCAATAAAAACAAATACAACTCAGTACATAAATTAGAAATAAATACCCATTGTTCTATATGTAATGCGTACTGAATTAATGTTCCATTTTATTTAAAAAAATGTTGATTTGCACGGTAGGTACGTCCTTAACTTTTAGGTTGACCGGTGTGAAGTTAGCAATGGTATTGAAATGAACAACTTGAAGTCTGAATATCGGAGTAGTAAGAGAGACACATAACATCATAATCCTAAACTGTTAATGAATGTCCCCCCAACTGCATCAGTATGTGTGGATTTGATCAGCCACCGTGGGAGAGCCATTTCCGGCATGAATGGGCCGGCTCGACCGGAGTAATACCACGGCCTCACAGAAAACCGGTGTGAAATAGCGCTTGCGCTGTGTTTTACCGAGTGAGTACCGGAGGCCCATACCCCAACCCCTCCCCACATCCCTCTCCCCATATCCCCCAAAGGGCGGCAACGCACTTGTGACGCGACAGGTGTTGCGGGTGTCCATGGGCGGCGGTAATAGCTTTTTTTTTTTTTTATGTTTGGCCCGCCAAAATGACTCTACTCTGCCTGATGGAAAGCATAAGCAGAATCCAAGAGTGGTGGTCACCATGCTCACTGCGAATGCAGACAATGCAGCATGGCGACCCACACGATGGCGGCCTAGTGATGCTGCTGCATCTTTTAGTCTAGTCAACAAGTTTGGAACTCGTTGACTAGACTAATTGGGCCTCCGGTCTCGCACTCACCAACGAAACACGACAGCGCGCTGTCATTTTACGTTGATTTTCTGTGCGAGGGTAGTACCGCCCCGGTCGAGCCGGCCCAACCGTGCTGAAATCAGCGTGGCTCTACTACCTTACCATCAGGTAATACGTCTGCTCGTTTGCCCCCTATTCTACATAAAAAAAAGTTTTTGTGTTGCAACACTAATGTTTAATTACTTCTTAAATATCGTTACATATTTGTAAACATTCTGTTTTTATTGAAATAGCATCCATCTATACAAACGTAAATAAATTGTTAGTAGAAGAAAGAATTAACAAATCTGAATAAACCAATTTTCCAAACCACTAAGAAAAATAGAAAGTAACTAAAAAATCCTATTAAGTGAACA
The DNA here is from genome assembly GCA_949125395.1 of Diaphora mendica. Classification (NCBI taxonomy): domain Eukaryota; kingdom Metazoa; phylum Arthropoda; class Insecta; order Lepidoptera; family Erebidae; genus Diaphora; species Diaphora mendica. The sequence continues at coordinate 2,186,334 of OX421326.1, read as the reverse complement.
GTTTGGCAAACTAACGTCTGAGGAAAATGGGGCGAACTGACCCTACACTGACCAAGTTGGTTAACTCATGTTAGGGAAAGTCATGAGTTATGGAATCTAATTAAGAAAAATGACGAGTTGCGACTTAGTTGAGAAAGTTTCGAACATCAGCGCAGTGAGTGAGGATGAGTGAATTAACTGTACTAATCGAAATAACTGATAACAGTGGTACGATTTATTTATAGTGTTGCAAGCCTCGTATCAATCGGAACTTTCTGAATAAATATGTATATATCCTTGTATTATTTTTAAGCTCAGTTATCAATTTGGTTGTATTATGAAACTCATTGACGAAATTTAAACTTATTAAAGTTAAATTAGTAGTTTAATTATTTATATGTTAATGTTTTATCATCACTGTTTAAAATAAACACTGTTCCTTACAATTAAATGTTTTAACTGTATTTTTTAACCGACTTCAAAAAAAGGAGTAGATTCTCAATTCGACAGTAAATATGTTTTTTTGTGTGTGTTCGCGGGTAACTTCGTCGTTTATGAAGCGATTTTGATGGTTATTTTTTTAATGGAAAGGAGATATTCCAACGGTGGTACCGTGATAAGGACACTAAAATCTGATGATGGCATTCAAGAGAAATCGAGTCGAACCTTGAAGTCGTTTTTTTTTTTTTTTTTTTATTAGTCTTACTTAATATATCTATGACATAATTTTTTCGGCTCGACCGGCGTGATACCACGGCCTCATAGAAAACTGGTGTGAAATAGTGCTTGCACTGTGTTTCACCGAGTGAGTGAGGATAGCGGAGATCCATACCCCTATCCCCCTACCCCTACCTCCCCCCCCCCTTCCCCAAAAGGCCGGCAACGCACTTGTGACGCTTCTGGTGTTGCAGGTGTCCATGGGCGGCGGTAATCGCTTACGATCAGGAGATACGTCTGCTCGTTTGCCCGCCTGTTCCATAAAAATAAAAATAAAGTACTTATTAAGAGTGAGTTTACGACGGAAGTGTATGGTTGTGAACCTAAACCGAAGTCCTTTCCATTGAAACCTCGACGCTTTCCCACTCATACTTCAATTAAAATCCACAAAAACCCAGACCTCGACAAAACGAAAACATATTTCTAAGCAGAAACTCTCGGATGCAGCGACCGCCAGAAATAGACCGAAAAAAATAACAGAACAAGGAATTTAAAAATGTTCTCACAAACCTGTACAGAAATGTCCTCTGAAATTCAAGTTTCAGCGGCTAGATTTCAAGAATGTGCCTCGACACGAAGGCTTTGAGCTGAATGGCAAGACAGATTATGGCGTAAGTCGTCGCTAGAGAACGAGAGCACAGTGGGAAGAAACCACACAATGTGGAAATAAATAAAACTTGATTTTAATTTAGCTCTTTCTATTTATTTTTGTAAATTTTAAGTAAAATAAACATTAATTATTATGTTGTATATAAGACTACTCTTTCTATACTGAATGACATGTCTTCTATCATAATCATTTTTAAAAAGGATCTTTCAATTGGTTAACGACCCAGTTTTCACAAACATGTAGTTTTCTTTCTTATATGATAATAATAATCATTTATTCAGACCACTTTGTGTCCATTTTGTTAGATACAGTAAAGCTTATTCTATTGTTAGTAAAAGTCATCACAATAAGAAAAAAAAAACATACAGTGGAACATAGAACCTCCTCCTTTTTGGAAGTCGGTTAATAAAATTAAATAATATTAATGATAATAAAGCATTATATGATCTAACTGTAATTATCTGACGATATTAGTAATTAGAAATTTGTTCTTGTCGACTTTAGAATGTCAGTAATTGTGTATCCAAGAGTGTCATGATTACGGTTGGTTTAAATTTAATAGTAAAAACATAAAGAAGATAACGGGCATTTTAATCAGCACTTTAAACTACAGTATTTCGAACCAATTCCCAATTATGTTCAATTCAGAGTGTATTTGAACCTCAGTGCAGTGAGACCGACTCTTCAAGTGTCACGTTACGTGTGTAGAGCGCGAGCGTCTGCAGCAGTCGCGATGACACTTGCAACTGCTATTTGCTCTAATTGCAAGTATTATTACACAACACACGATGCGGAGTTGTGTAGAGTCTACGTGCTCTACACTCTACACGACTGGCTTAATGACTCATTTGATATTTTTTATTCAACTAAATTGAACAATAGGGTGGTCATTTACTTTAAATGATCACCGGGTAGAGTCAAAAATAGAGTATCTTAAAAATATGGAGCATATAATCGTGGGAGAGCCACGCTTCGGCATGAATGGGCCGGCTCGATCGGAGTGATACCACGGCCTCACAGAAAACCGGTGTGAAATAGCGCTTGCGCTGTGTTTCATCGAGTGAGTGAGGATACCGGAGGCCCACACCCCAAGCCTTCCCCCATCCCCCTTTAGGGGATGGGGAGGGCCCCATCCCCTAAAGGCTGGCAACGCACTTGTGACGCCTCTGGTGTTGCGAGTGTCAATGGGCGGCGGTAATCGCTTACCATCAGGCGAAACGTCTGCTCGTTTGCCTCCATAGTCCATTAAAAAAAAAGCATATTATATTTTTGGCCAGATGGAGTGACGACTTATGCTAGATAGCTAGCAGGAGATGGATGCGAGAAGCCAAAAATCGATCAGAGTGGTATATACAATGGGAGACGCCCATGTTCAGCAATGGACTGCAATAGGCTGATGATGACGAATTTGTATAGTTATTCTACCATATGTTTTTACCAAAACTATTAGGGGTAGTTTAAGCCTAGAGTCTAGACTATATGTTTTTCGGTAGATCGCTGTTGTCATATTACAGTAAATCACCGTAATTGTTATACATATCAGATACAATCCCACAAGTTATTATAATTAGTTATAAGTATAATATTATGTGTGATGTGGTAGTACTTTACATAAATAAATAAAATAAATATAATTCAGTGGGTCTCTCGAAACTCGTTAGGTAGTGAGATTTATAATTTCATTCGGATTCTTATGCCCGTTTTCACCAACGTTCCCTAAATTTAAGGGACCACTTAGAGAGAGTTAGGTAACCCTTAGCGATATTTTCGTTTTCACCAACCTTTAGGGGTTACCTAAGTGCTTAGGCGTCTCTTAAAATTTAGGGGCTCGAATGTTGACTACCTAACCAACCCCTAACAAGGTGATAAAGAAACTTGACGTGCGTTTTGCTTTAAATTTTTGAAATGTAGGATTTATGAGATGTTTCCAATACAATGAAATAATAAATAATCCTAGTTTATTCAATATATTATCGAGATAGACCAGCTTTATTTACAAAATATGGCGTTATAGGTTTTGTTACAAGATTTAGGTTAACCAAGGGGTGTTATTTATTTATTAAATAAAATTGAACAAATATTGGAATATCCTGATAATAGGTAATACAAGCCCATACACTACTTATACACATATATAATACACATATACTTTAGCAGGCCCATACATAAAAAAGTTACTAATAATGTTTTCGCTTTTTTGCAATATTTTGTATTTATAATAATTTTATATATTTTACTAAGTAGTTGTGTAATCAAGTTTTATAACCACCAACTTACTTTTAAAGTTTTACTGTAAATAAAAGTGATAACTTCTACTCGAATATTAAACAGGTAGTGGAGAAATAACAAAAAATAACACGGCACATTTAAAAGGAGATATATTAATTACATATTTACTTTATAACCTCAACGACTCGCAGCCGATGTGTGTGGTGTGAACTGATTGCTCTTTACCCGAATACAACCCGTATCACTCAGCCAGCAGACGTTTCCGTCTTTGGGCCTATTAAGAAAATGTACGGTAAATCAGTTCAAAAATTTCAATCTGAAAATGTTGGCGAGGTTGTAACGAAATTGAACATCGTTATAATCTTAAAAACAGTCGTAGATGAGATAAAGCCTGAAACTATAATTAATGGTTTTAGAACATGTGGATTGTGTCCCTTTGACGAGAATGCAATAGATTACTCCAAATGTCTATCTACAGTAAATAACGTTGAAGAGTACAACGGCGAAAACAAACTCATGTCTCTAAAGGAATTTGAAAATATTGTAGAGGCCGAAATGATTGACAAGATGAAAACATTAAAAAATCAGGGTGTCATCGCGAACAATTCGTCTCCTACATTATTTAAAATTTGGTGTTTTTTTCAAAATGTTCTCCCGCAGAAAGAATCAACCAGTATTGAAATACAATCTGCTGACAACACAACAACAAATGTAAATCTTACCAGTGAAAATAATGTGACTACAGTAAAAATTACTATGAGTCCTACAAAAACTCCTATTGATTTGTGCCAGCCTTCCAATTCTACTACTGTATCCGCTTTGTCAGAAACTGCTCATCTTAACAAATCAATTAATGATTATCTACATAATGCCCTGGAAAATAAGAGAAAATTTATTCGAAAGACGTAAAAAATACCATTTGTTATAACTTCTTTGAATTTTAGATGCGCAGTTAAAAAAAAGAACTAGAAAATCAAGAAAAGGAGAATCAAAAAATGGAAAGATAAAGAGATGAGAAGGCAGATGCGCGGGAAGAAAATGCTCTGAAGACCATAAAAGGTAAAGGCATAGGAAAGAAATCAAAAAAAGATGAAAATGATAAAGAAAATATTAACATTGAGACTTGTAATGAGAAAATTGGAAATCAATTCAAGACCGAAACCATAACCGACAGCCGTAAGCCAAATATATTATCTAATTTGGAAGTGGTTCTTTGCGATACGTGTCGACGACTAGCTGCTAAAAATAAATCCTTAATATGTAGTTCTTGTAAAAAATATTATCATCGTCATTGCATACCTATTAAGCACCAAGTGCACATTCCCGATGACGATGAACTTTCTGATTTTATATGTCATAACTGTTTTTTATTGCACGATGAGTCTGAACCTTCTGAGGATGAAAAATCGTCATAAATATATACCCATACGTTTAGGATGATTTTTCATCCTATTTGAGTATTACAGTAATTGAAGTTTTGTTTTTAATTTAATATTATATTGAATGTTTTTAATGTGGCCAATAACTGTGTGATCTCAAGGCCAATAACTGCAGTAATGTGGCCAATTACTGAAATTTTATGTTTTATATTTTTATGTTCATTTTATTCCAAGAATGTTTATTAAAAGTGTATGTAAGATACCTTAATATCTATTAAATACATTCATCATAAACTATATGGCATAACTATTATTTATTTCAAAATGTTGCATTTAAAAAAAAGATTAATTATCGATGTTGAGGTCGCTTAACTGGCCAATAACTATACCGTTTCCACCAACTTCATACTTTTAAAGTTTTACTGTAAACAAAAGTGATTACTTCTACTAGAATATTAAACAGGTAGTGGAGAAATAACAAAAAATAACACGGCACATTTAAAAGGAGACATAGTAATTACATATTTACTTTATAACCTCAACGACTCGCAGTCGATGTATCACATGGTACATATTTTTTTGAGTTTGACATTTCGAGACATTAGATTAAAAGTCAAAAATTAGATAAAAACTGTTTGATTTTTATATTAAACAAAAACATATTCTATTTCGTATTGTATGTTTATTACTTAGTTATAAAATAATTTAATCATTTAATATAGAAGAAAAAGACAATTGACATACACTTGCGCACGTTTACGGTTTTTGAAATCCCTACAAAATAGGAGACCCTTAGTTAGGTGTCACTTAGCATGGTGAAAACGAAATTAGATAAGATTTAGGTATATTTAGGAGTAACCTACGTTAGGGGGTTCCTAGTTAAGAGATTGTTTAAGCATAGTTGGTGAAAACGGATATTTGACTATTAGTTTCAATTAACGTTAATAGTTAATACCCAGTAGATGGCACTGCAAATAGGTTCTACGAATCATATTTCAGAATTACATGCAAAATCAATTATGTCATGACGAAGAAAAAACTATATGTTTACGCATGACAATATTTGGATTTATTTAACACTAGTCGTTGCCCGCGTTTCCGCCCGCGTGCGGCAAATAGTAGCCTATGTGTTATTCTGATATATAAGCTATATTACTGTAAAGTTTCATACAAAACCGTTCAGTAGTTTTTGCGTGAAAGAGTAACAAGCATACACACAAACTTTAGCATTTATATATTAGTCTGATGGGATAAATAACTACTGAAACTAGAAAAGGAGTGTATTGGGATAGTCTGTTAAAAGGTTTTTTAATGACTGTTTCGTCATTGATTGATGGGTAGATTCTTCACGATACTCATAAACTCGTTAATTTTAGTACTCTATTAATTATACACCCACTCGCGTAACGACTATGTACTTATGTAGAGCTGTATAGACGGACAGCTTTTATAATTATGACTTCATATTATTATTAGTATTAGTAGTATTAGGGAACGAGGAACGAGGGCGCCACCGTGGCACGATAAGCATCAACTCCGATATAAAATAAAAAAATAAAATAGAAAAAGTGACTTTTAAGTGAAACTATAAAACTGTGTATTGACATATAGTGCTAAGTGAGCTGGTGAAGAGAAAAAACAGTGGAAAAATCAGTACTAAAACCGTAAAATACTCAAATCAAATGTTTTTTGAAACCCACCCACAAATTGATTGATGATATCCAAGGCCTACTGAGATCATTTGTCTTCTTTTTGCGTTAACCTAAAGCAAGAATAGTGTGTACGAAGTAGTGAAAAGTAAATCAGATGAAGAAATATTAAATAAAACAAATGCAAAATATCATAACCTAAAAGGATTGTTGTTTTTTGCAAATCGTCTTCAGTGGTTCCAGCGTTCCATATCACACACAACGCCATCTGTTAGAACAGCAGCGAACCATTTAGAGACGATCAATACTACGACGTCGATCGGTAAAGTTATAATTCACATAAATAATTCACATACGCACCGCTAGAGGACATTACTTTAACCATAACAAACCAAAATGATGGAAGAAGTTTTAAGTACATTAAAATCAATAAAAAAGGAATTAGATGAACAAAGAATTGAAATTAGAGAAACCGGTAAAAACGTCACGGAACAAGTTACACAAAACATTACTAGCATTTTTGAGGAAAAATTTTTGGTCTTGGAAGAAAAAATTGGAAAATTGAAAGAAAGAGTGGAAAATCAAGAAAAAAGAATTTATTATTTCGAAAAACAAGCAAGAATAAGAAATATGGTATTTTTTGGTATTGAAGAAAAAGAAACATGTTATAAAAATTTCGAAGAAAACATAATTAAATGGATTCAGCAATATTTCTCTATAAAACTGAGCTCCAACGACATCCAGGGGATACAAAGATTGGGAATGAAAGGAGAGAGATCACGTCCAACTGTAGTAACCTTCACTACACTGGGAATAAAAATTGAAATATTTAAGCAAAAAGGAGCGCTGAAAGATACGCAATACTATATGAAAGAAGACTTCCCTAAATATGTGCTTGAAAAAAGGAAGGAGTTACAGGAGCAACTGAAATTAGAGAGGGAAAAGGGAAATAAAGCTATACTAAAATACGACAAACTGATAGTGTCAAAGCACCAAAGTAAAAGAAAATTCCGGTCATCACCTGAAAACACCACACAAACTAAAGCAGATAAGCATACTCAGGCTACTAAGAAAAACAAGACACAGCAACCTGGAAAGACAATCACTAGGTCAAACAGCATTACAGCAGGAGTCATAAAACCCAGCATGCTAAATTTCTTGACTAACAAAAGTACAACCAAAACTAATAATAAACACGAAAGCAACAGCGAGAATATATAGCAACTAAGCCCAAGCCCCTCCTACCAAACAGACACCAAAATTGAACACAAAAAAAAAAAACAACATATTAGAAAAACTCTTCCAAGCCGGTTGGTCACCGTGGAAGATTATGACCAAAACCCTCCAATGAACACACCAGTAGAGCAAGGAAACATCTTACATAAAAACAAACTAATGATTGCAACATACAACGTCCGAACCCTCTCATCGTATGACCGTTTGCTCGAGTTTGAAGAAGCTATAAGAAATATAAAATACGATATCATCGGAATATCTGAAATGAGAAGACATGGAAATAAAATAGAAGAGTACGAAAATTTTATACTGTGCTACATAGGGCAAACCCCTGGCAAATATGGAGTTGGCTTCATTATAAATAAGTCTCTCAAAAACCACATAATAAGCTTCAATGCCATAACAGAGCGAGTGGCAACACTAAACATAAATATACAGGGACATAAAATATCCATTATACAAGCTTATGCACCAACAGAAGCGGCAAGCGACCTTGATATAGAAGAATTCTACACTACAGTCGAGAAAGCCTTGGGCACAACGCAAAAAATCACAATATTAATGGGAGACTTCAACGCCAAGCTTGGAACCCCCAAAGCTGACGAATATTTAGTTACTAAAAAACACGGATACGGCGAGAGAAACGAAAGAGGACAAAGACTGGTAGAGTTTGCGCTCCAACACAAATTAATGATAATAAACACATGCTTTAAAAAAAGACAGAGCAAAAGATGGACCTGGCGATCCCCTAACGGACAATACAGAAACGAAATCGATTTTATCTTGTCTAACCAACATGGAATATTCCAAAACATCGAGACGCTCAATCTGAACTACAATTCCGATCATAGAATAGTCAGATCAACAATAACACTAAACAAACAAAAAATATCAAGAGCCAAGTTTACAAACAGCCAAAATAGTAAATTAAAGAGCGAAGAGGAAATAAGTAAGTTCAACGAAAGCATAATATCACAGCTATCTACAACTATCTGCGAAAACACCACGGTACAATACTGCTACGACAGGATAGAAAAGGCTATCACTTTTAGCTTGAAACAAGCTCGCCCAAAGAGAGAAGAAAATAAACAACACAAAATACTATCGGCAAGTACAGTAAGGCTACTAAAAAGAAGAAGGGAATTACAGAAAACTAAAAACAAATCACGAAGTCAGAAAAATGAATTGTCCGCACTATACAAAGTAGTCAATAAGTATATAAAAGCAGACTACAAAAAATATAGGAAAGACACAATAAAAGAACATCTACAAAGAAATGGAAGTACAAAGAAGGCCTATAAGAAGCTCAAAACTAACACATCATGGATAGAAGGACTGAGAAAAAAAGATACAGAACTGTACACTAGAGGCGACATCATATCTACCGCAACAGAATTCTATAGACATCTTTACAGCAACAGAGACACGAAACCAATTAATCTTGTCACAGAAACAGATGCTACACCTGGAAATAACGTTAAACCCATAGACGCAACAGAAATAATTGAAGCAATAAAGAAACTGAAACTAGATAAAAGCCCTGGTTCAGATAATATTACAAACGAAACACTAAAAATTGGACACAAAACTCTAGCACTGCCTTTAGCGGAACTGTTTAACAAGATCTTGCAAGAGTCGGAAACACCTTCCCAATGGTCCAAATCCAACATCATACTAATTTACAAAAAAGGCGACCCGAAGGATATCGGAAACTACCGACCAATCAGCTTGCTGCCAAGTCTATATAAACTTTTCTCCACAATTATAAACATAAGGATTAGAGAGACATTGGAAATAAAGCAGCCAGTGGAGCAAGCAGGCTTCAGAAGGGGCTTTTCAACAGTCGATCACATCCATACCCTTGAGTTGATAATGGAAAAGTATCAGGAAAAACAAAGAACACTCTATATATCATTCATAGACTACCAAAAAGCCTTTGATACAGTAAGACATAACAGCATCTGGGAAAGCCTGAAAGAACAGGGAGTAGAGGAAATATATATAAAAATCATCAAATCCATATACAGAAACAATAAAGGTAAAATTAAGCTTGAAACATTAGGCCCTAGCTTTCCAATAGAACGAGGAGTGAGACAAGGGGACCCGCTGTCTCCAACAATATTCATAGCTGTTCTCGAGTCGATCATTGGCAAGCTAGATTGGAGTAAACAAGGTCTATACATAAACGGTACTTACTTGAGCCACCTGAGATTCGCGGATGACCTAGCACTGTTATCCGAGTCATCTTCCCAACTACAGAGCATGGTAGAAACCCTGAACCAAGCTAGTGGGAAAGTAGGCCTAGAGATGAATATTACAAAAACTAAGACAATGACAAACAGCTCTAAAAGACCAATAACAATCAATAACAAACCATTGGAATACGTTGAAGATTATATTTATCTGGGAAAAACCATAAGTTTTCACAGGAAAAATAAAAATACAGAAATAGAGAAAAGAATAAAATTAACATGGAACAAATTTTGGGGTCTCAAGGAAATTTTTAAAGGTGATCTACCACAAGACATTAAAACCAAAGTCATGAATTCAAGCCTCTTGCCATGTTTGACATATGGTTGCCAAACGTGGAAATTCACTGCTGAAACAAGAAAAAAGATAATCGTCTGTCAGAGAGGACTCGAAAGAAGTATGCTAAAGATCAGAAAATCAGATAAAATACGTCATACTAAAATAAGAAAAATAACCAAAGCAACAAACGCTTTAAGCTACGCAAAAAAATTGAAATGGAAGTGGGCAGGACATGTTGCCCGGCTAACTGATCATAGATGGACTAAAAAAGTAACTTTCTGGAAAGGCCCACTAGGCAAAAGAACAAAAGGTAGACCTATTACAAGATGGGAAGACGACATTAAAGCGATAGCTGGTCAAAATTGGAGTAAAGTAGCTGAAGACAGAGACAAATGGGCGTCACTGGAGGAGGCCTACACCCAACTTGGGGTTTCAGTAGATTAAATAGGGAAAAAAAAATATATATATATATAGAAATTTAGGTACACATACAAATAAAGTAAAGGAAAGAGAAATTATACTAACATAGATTAAACTACATGAACTAACACTAAAATAAATTGTAAGAAGTGTAAACTTTAAATACTGGAAATAAAAGGCTTTTTTATTTTTATTTTATTTTTATTTATTATTATTAGTTATTTTATAATACCAGAATTTGTCCGCACGGATGTGCTGGTGTTGTGGGTTTAAACTTCAAACCTCACATGGGTTAGCACTTTGTGTGATCGACAAATTTTTGTTTAGAGTCTGGGTATAGGGTACAGGTGTGTCATGTCCCTCCAACACAAAGGAAGGATCCATCGACCAGGCGAGGTCATCATGCGTGGTGGGTCACTGCCCAAAGGTTGATGTTGGGATGTTGTATATATGCTAATCGGCGCGAGAACTTCTATTGCGCGATTCAGGATTGTGTTGTACGTTGCTCCGTAGTTCAGTGTAACTTCTATAGGTGGTGCTGTGTGCTTCTGTTTACGTTGTATACGGAAGTCGCCACCATTTGTCAGAGTTTCATGTATGTTTTTAAAATACTTCACGACACAGGATATATTTTTAATATGTGAGTTGTGAAAAAAAGAAAATACTAGGGCTTCTTAAGCTCACTAATAAAAGTCAAAGAGGTTGGCCTTAGGAAAGACATGCTACGACACACAATATTTTCCTGCTCCACCGAAGTGATACCTCCAGAAAGTCAGTGTTAAGCTCTTGCAACTGGCTTCACTGGTAACAATTCTCACTCTTCCCTCTTATTCTGAAGGAGAAAGAAATCTCCGAAATATACAACTAAGTGTAACTGTTTCTTCTTCTATTATATTCATTAAATAAGACAGTAAAAGAAGATAATGCCTTCTTTATAAATAATGTGTATATACATTACACGCTTGCCAAATTTCGGCAACCTTCCACAAGTGCAAGAATAATTAGCTTAGCTTGCATGCGCTTGAAGAAGCTTGTTGCCAATCTACTCGACCATAGTTCAAAGGTCGTTTACGATAAACGCTTGGCTTGTATTCACACGCTTCTGTACGTTTACTATTGAATGTGTATCTTGCTCTGAATGGTTGCTGACGTATAATTTGTTTTGCAAATTCTAAATCGCAAATTGAGTATCTGGTAGAACAAAACTATGATACTTCTGGAATACTACAGGAATAAAACAAGTATTTGTAAACCCAGACCTATCCAAACATCTTTGTTTTGTGGTTGAAAACCACAAAATAAGGATAAAATGATTTAAAATTGCTTTTCTAATAAATGCCTAATAACCTAATTTTAATTACCTGTTTTGAAATAGCAGTTTAATCATAATAATTGTTAATGGAATATGTACAAAATTTTCATTAACAGTTTTATAAGACGGTGGCTTTGACCTAATGGTCGTGAATTACTAGAATAAGCGAAATTAATCCTGAAGTCCGTGGACGTATGCTAATTTTGGTGAATATAAATAATCTTAGTATTGAAGCAAAACGCTATTTCTTATACTCTTACCCTTGCTGAATGAGAAACAAATAATATCGGTTCATTAAATGTAAACTCAATACTTGTCAACATTAAGATTTCTCAATTTATGATTAAACTAGCTGACCCACGCAACCTCGTTTACGTCTACTATTGACCGTAGCTTAATAATTTTCCCCCGTTTTTGTAACATTCTTCATTGGTGCTCTGCTCCTATTGGTCTTAGCATGATGTTATATAGCCTATAGGCTTTCTCGATAAATGGGCTATCTAAGAATAAAATTATTTTTCAAATCGGACCAGTAGTTCCTGAGATTAGCGCGTCCAAACAAAAAAACAAACAAACTCTTCAGCTTTATATATTAGAAGTATATAGATATAAAAGACATTGGTAGTATCTAAGACTTACAGCATAATGTTGAATACTTAGGAAGTAGATCCGCTTAATTCGATTCAATGGTAATGACGTGATGAGGGTTGTCGACCTTCGCTGCAGGTCGCTTCACTCCCTGATAAAGAGCTACTGTCAGAACTTTAACTAGTGGCCTGAATGATTTTCAACCATTTAATCAATCTGCTAAAACTTTAACCTTTCCTATGCCGAAAATAGCATTTAATATTATTTTTAACCCCCGACGGAAAAAGAGGGGTGTTATAAGTTTGACGTGTCTGTCTGTCTATGTTTGACGTGTCTGTGGCACCGTAGCTCGCGAACGGATGAAGCGATTTCAATTTAGTTTTTTTTGTATGAAAGGTGAGTTACGTTCGAGTGTTCTTAGACGTGTTTCATGAAAATCGGTTGAATCGTTTAAAAGTTATGGGGGTGAAAGTGAAAGCTTGAGTAGGGGGTTTTTAAATTTTGAATTTTAGCTTGTTATCTCAATTGAACCATAATTCACACAGTAAGCCATTAGACAGTAAATTAATTCCTTTTCATATTAATATTCTAATCAAATATTTTCATACAATATAATGCGTATTAAAATGAAGCCACGTGTGTATATCGAACACAACATGTTGTTCTTATTAAAAAAGCCCACTATCTGAAGTAAATGTACTACATCTGTGGTTTGTATATAAGTGTAATTGATTTATTTTGTTCAAGATATAAATGGGTTGTCTAATCATGCCGGCTATGTCATATATATCATTTTAGAAGCCATTACTTCCAACTCCTCCAGTTTTCTTATGAATAATTTCGTTGCGGGTTCCAAGACAGACAAGACAGTTTAATTTTACCTGGAACTTCCATAGTGTCATAACTCGGTGTATTCGTGGGTCGCTGATGTTGATCCTGGTTTACAGGAGTTACAGTGGTTGGCGTGTGGGCGGGATTAGTCCCAAAACGATAACCTTGAACAACTTATAAAAATATAAACGTTTCATTTTTCTGAACCTGGAATAATTAATTACAGATGAAAATTTGCCTTATTACTACATGTGAACACTAAAGTGTAATCTTAGCAAATTTCCAATTATTACTTTTTAATTTTATTATATTTTAAACATACTAATAATATATTGCATATTAGAGTCTGCGGTTCTACCGACCATGGAGTGTATGACGGCCGGTAGCGAGAGATCTCCTCCGATGACTGCAATAAATACCCGAAAATGAACATAAAATTACCTAATAATAAATAATCTAAAAAATTAAAACATAACTCTCAAATACGTTAAAGAAATCGTATTAAATATGCATGCAAATCTTCATTTTTACTTCGCACTCTGGTGACGCATCTTTCAACAGTCTGTTGGTAATTATTACTGTTTACTGTAGGTACAGCACACATAGGTACATAGCGCTATAGGTTCAACAAACCGAGGTTGAATGCCTGTGTTTACTTTCCGTACTCGCTATACCTAATATTTTAATCGCAATTGTGCATATAGGAGTGCGACCGTGACCGACAGATGGCGGTGGCTGTGTTATAAGGAAACTATTAACATGTATTTTGTTGAAGAAATGTTTTTATATTTATATAGCTTACCCACGCAACTTCATCTGCGTCTCTTTTCAACCATGCTCGGCTCCTATTGGTCTAAGCATGATGTAAACTATTATCTTACTTAGGCACTGTAGACACGCCAGCAAAATACACCTTAAAAATTGGCCAAGTGCGAGTCAGACTCCCGCTGTAAGGTTTCCGTACCATTACCGTTGTCAATACCGAGCAAAACCGAGCAAAAAAAATATATTTTTGTTGAATGGGAGTCCCCTTAAGTATATATTATATTCCTTTTTTTAGTATTTATTGTTATAGCGGCAATAGAAATACATCATCTCTGAAAATTTCAACTGCCTAACTATCACGGTTCATGAGATACAGCCTAGTGACAGACGGACGAACAGACGGACCGCGAAATCTTAGTAATAGGGTCCTGTTTTACGCTTTGGGTGCGGAACCCTAAAAATACGCGAAAGTCGGTTAGATAATTTCGGGTTTCGTCGTGAGCAATAACACGAGAGTCATATATAATAAATATTTTCACACATTCATGCCTATATCGCCTAAAGGGTAATCATAAGCGTATTAAACGCAGTTATTTTGCAGGTTGCAACCGTAAGGATTTAAAGGATTGGTCGAAAAATATAATTCTAGAGTCACTTTCTCCCATGTTGTCTTGTTTTTGATACTACAATAGAAAAAAACAAAATATAATTGTGATTTACCATTACAGTATTTCGGGTACAAACAACCTTGACCTCAAAAACGAAATAGTCACGTGTACAGAAGCTTAATACTACAATAATTAATATTTTTAATGGTTTTTAAACAATCAAGCCGAACAGTAACATATAATAGGTAAATTGTTTGTTTTTCAATCATTGATCACTTCAATTATCAGCAGTTATAACCACAATAACTACTTTGTATAACTTTACCGTTGTTCGGTGATTTATATTTATTGATATTTTTACCTTATTGTCAGAAAAAACAGGCAAAGCCAATGGTACTAGCTAATTCTGTAAAAATGTTAATGAAAAGTGTGACGAACATATAAAATAGGTATTTTTTAAAAACTAACAAAACACTATTATTTGTCATTATAAACACTTAATCAATCGTATTTTTTTGTGTATTTATGTTTTCATATATGTATATATTATATGAGTGTATGTAAGTAAATGTATGTGATGTACACATACATTGTGTACGTGTAAAGAGTATAAGTATGTGTTTCTATATGAATGATTTATTTATCATTATTTTCAAATATATTAAACTACCGTTAAATTCCAAATACTTAATATCCGTGTTAAGGTTGTCTGGAAGAAATCGCCGTGAGCGATAAGACCACCGATTGTTACATTTATATTTTTTATTGTAACTCTTTTTATATTTTATGTTATTATATGTATGTAATAAAGATAAATAATTAAATAAATAAAATCGGTACACTGGTATCTAGTAAGGTTCGACAGCTTTTTCTGGTAGTTGTGAAATGATGAGACTTGCCAGGTAAATGTAGGTAAACGTGTCCATAGAGAATCTGCAGCAGTATCTCTATTCGTCAACTGCCTCGTCGGCGCAGTGGTAGCGTATGCGACTGCTGTGCTTGAGGTCTCGGGGTCGGTCTTTTTGGGCTGGCAACCCCGAGCTGTCAACAGCTGATTAGAATTTGTTCCGATAATTTTTATAAAAATAATTTATTAATTACTAAAATATAACATTGAATAACCAATTTCACGCTAAACATCCTAGTAATTATAAGAAAAATATAAATTTCATCGTTAATAAGTGTAATTGTAAGTTTACGGATAATTCTGAAGTGACAGTTGCGTTGCAACTGATATTGTGAAAAATTTATTTTAAGTGATCACTGTGCATTTATTGTTATCTCTTTCAAGGTATTTATCATCTTATCATTCTTATAAACATACTGTATTCACAGTTAAGTACAGTTTTACAGACATATTAACAGTAATTCAATCTTATACTGTTTAAAACTACCTCCCATTAGTTGATTGCAATTCTTCCTGTTTTAAAGTTATAACTTATTTTATTTTTAACTCAGACCTTTTTAAAATGATTCAAACTCGCAAAGCTTTGGTACGTCAGGAGGAGGCCAAACTCCAAATGACACTAAAAGAACTAAAAGCTACCAAGGAGAGGTGTGATCAACTGATGAAAGAGAGGAATGACAGTGAACAAACACTCCTAGATACTTTGCATGAAAACGATAATCTAAGACTTCAGCTATCTTCATTGCATTCACAAAATGTTGAGATTACCAATGCTCGGGACAGACTACAGCTCCTTGTTGACTCATTCGACACATGCAGGGATGAGTACGAGCAAGCTCTGAAACGCATCAGGGTTTTAGAACGCCAACTATATGAAGCACACAGCACCATAACATCATTTGAAGACTTCAAGGACAGGATAGTAGCTGCATCAAATCAGAGTCTGTACGAGGAGCTGGTCGCTCCCAATTCACCATTGGTGGTTAACAACCATTCAGCTCTCATTATAGATCTAACTAATGACAACGACTCCTTCAGAGTTAATCATTCTCAAAAAGTCATCAAATGTAGCAAGAATAAATTAAAAAAGTACCTTCGTGTTAAAAAATTTATTACAAAAACAAAAAAGCTTATTTATAAACATAAGTTCTTCATAGATAGTGTAGCATTAAATAGGCAGAGGCTGCATTTAATTGATCAGGTTAATATGTACTCCATAGAAGTAGATAACATGTCTTCACAATACTTTGATGACACACGAGCTCTTCAAACAGAAATTAAGAAACTTGAGGAGCAACTGAGAACTATTAGTGGTAAATATGAGATTTCACAAAAACAAAGTAGGGAACAAGTTTTGGCAATAGGTAAGTTAGTTAATTCATGCAATTGTAGGAATGATTCATTGTTATTTTCGGATAACCACAATGAAACTATTAGTTCTTTAGACAGTTTACCTGTAACATGTGCTCCTAGAGCAGCAAATAACAAGAGTGTAGTTAATTTACAGAATAGCAATACAACTATTCAACATCAATTATACTGTACCAATAGTAATGTAATAATGTTTAGCGATGAAATTGGTAAAGGTTTAGGTATGTTAATGGCAAACTCAAATAAAGAATATGCATTTAGCAACTTCTGTATGCCAAACCTAGCATATAATAGGATTCTAGAAAATGCTATTAGTGCAACTTTTGACAAAAATACTAGTCTCATAATTTTTAGTGGCAATAGAGGTAGTGTAAATAAAAAAACATTTATAAAATACTTTGAACAATTATCGGAACTCAATGCAAATAAAATAGTACTATTTACACTGCCCATTAGCAAAGGGTTGTCTCAACACGAAAAAAATATTAGGATTAGTTTAAACATGACTATGTTTAATTTGACAAGCCAAATTAATGGTAGATTTTATCATAAATTTCATTTAATTGACATTAATAGGATTGTCTATGATAATGTTTTTTTGAACACAGATAGTTATTATCTGCCCCATTATTATAAAAGACAAATAGCTGTTTCGCTATCATATTATTTTAGTATAACAGCCAAGAACTTGGCTAACCTGACAGCTCCTATAGAGCACCCCTTAGTATGTAAGAACACTGTAGCCCCCTTAGTATGTAAGAACACTGTAGCCAAACATTTGGCTTCACATATTGCTCCTTCTGAGCTAATTAATAATGACTTTATTAATATTAATTCAGGCAATAGCCTGGCCACACATGGTGACATAAATTCTTTAAATTAATTACTAAGACAAAAGAGCCTATCTCTTGCATATCAAATCATTTACTCAATAATAGTATTGTTAGTAGAAATCTAAAAATAAATAAAAATTGTATCAATAAAGTGAAAAAATTAATGACCATAAACATAGTACATCAAAATATTCAAGGTTTATCTAGGAAAGACTTAGAAGTGGAATTATTTTTTGATAAACATAATGTCGATGTGCTCTGCATCACAGAGCACTGGCTTCAGGCTCACCAGTTAATTCTTGATAAAGAACTTTATTCTGCTAGAAGTGTGTATGTAAGAAAGAAGTCAATCCATGGAGGGTCCTTAATATTTATTCGTAATAGTATTAAGTCTAAAGAACGGAAAGATATTGTAAATTTGTCTACTGAGCGCACTGTAGAGCTTTCTTGTGTAGAACTGGAACACCATATTGTAGTTAGTGTGTATCGGCCACCACAGAGTGACTTTAGCATTTTTGAGATAGTTATGGAAGAAGTATTGAAACGTTTATGTGTCAGTAGTAAGATTTTGGTAGTTTGTGGAGATTTTAATATTAATTTATTAGAAAAGTGTCCTATCAGTATACGATTAGTAAGCCTATTTGAATCATTTGACTTGAATCACTTATTTTCTGAGCCCACAAGAATTACTTCTCACTCGGCAACTTGCTTAGATAACATCTTTTGCAA
Organism: Diaphora mendica; assembly: GCA_949125395.1. Taxonomy (NCBI): domain Eukaryota; kingdom Metazoa; phylum Arthropoda; class Insecta; order Lepidoptera; family Erebidae; genus Diaphora; species Diaphora mendica. The sequence goes on along the minus strand of OX421326.1, from coordinate 2,167,642 downwards.
TGGGGAATATTTAAATAGGTCAATTTTAAGTGATTTAACATCTGATCACTGTGGGCAATTTGTTACATTGCCTTGTATGAGAGAAAATAAAGTAAACAAAACCATATGCAGGCCCATTACTAGTAACCGATTATTAAATTTTAGTAATAACATTAAGGATAAGGTTTCCAATTTAGATTGGACTCAAAGGGATCCGGATAAGCTTTACGGCTACCTATTCAACATGATAGAAATCGAATTTACCAGTATATTTAAGACAAAAACAATAATGCAACGGCCCAAAATGACGTTCTGTGATTGGGCGACAACAGGAATATACAAAAGTAGGGAAAGGCTGTATGATTTGTATGCTGTGAAAAAGGGTAATTTTGACCCAAAATTTCATGAATATGTAAAAAATTACTCAAGGATTTTTAGGAGAGCCTGTGGTGTGGCGAAGTCTTTGTATATAAGTGATAAAATTAAGTCTTCAAATAATAAAATAACAGCTACATGGAACATTATTAATAATGAAACGGGACGTTGTAAACCTCGAGATAATGATTTAAAATTAAATATCAATAATAGGTTTATAACAAACAATTTAGACATAGCTGAATCTTTTAATACCTTTTTCACAAGTGTACCAGTTAGCACAACGAGTACCTTGAATTCTTGTGCGTCCGGGTCTGAACTGTTGTTAAGGGCCAATGTAAATGAATGTAAGAATCTATTTAAATTTGAATACATAAACCCCGCAGATATTATAAAAACGTTTAAGTCTCTTAACTCTAAGAAAACAGGGGACTTATGGGGGATTTCAGTTAAATTAATAGAAACTATTATAATTGATATAGCACCATTTCTAGCAATAACATTCAATCGATGTGTTGATTCTGGGGTTTTTCCTAACCTGATGAAATATAGTAAAGTAATACCTTTATTCAAGAAGGGTTGTACAACCGAACCAAGTAACTTTAGGCCAATCTCAATCTTACCGGCTATTAGTAAAATTTTTGAAAAAGTCATTTTGCAACAACTAGAAAGCCATTTTAATCTAAATAATTTATTTCACAAAGAACAATATGGCTTTACAAAGGGTCGTTCAACAATTGATGCGGGTGCAACTCTTTTGAGACATATATTTAGTGCATGGGAGAATTCGCAAGATGCGATAGGTGTATTTTGCGATCTTTCAAAAGCTTTTGACTGTGTAGAACATAACACGCTTTTTCTTAAACTTAGGCATTATGGTGTTAATGGTATTGCTTTGGAACTAATCGTTTCCTACTTGAAAGATAGAATTCAACATGTAGATGTCAATGGTGCGAGGTCATCTGGATTACCTGTTACTATGGGCGTTCCGCAGGGCTCCATACTGGGTCCTCTACTTTTTCTCATATATGTAAATGACTTACCATATTATTTAAAAGATCTCTGTGATATAGTTCTATTTGCTGATGATACGTCACTTATTTTTAAAGTCGATCGTAAGAAAACAGTTTTTGACGATGTGAATAGGGCACTAAATGATGTATTGAATTGGTTTACAACGAATAATCTCCTACTGAATTCAAATAAAACAAAGTGTGTGAGATTTACTATGCCAAATGTAAAACAACTAGGCACTAATCTAACTATAAATAATGAAATCATAAGTATTGTAGACTCAACAGTATTCTTAGGAATTACATTAGATAGTAAACTTCAATGGGGAGCCCAGATAGATAGCCTTGCGGGTAGACTTAGTTCGGCAGCTTATGCAGTATGGAAGGTACGTCAGCTTACTGATACGGACACAGCTAGGTTAGTTTATTTTAGCTACTTTCATAGCGTCATGTCCTATGGTATACTACTTTGGGGCAAGGCGGCTGATATTGAAACGATTTTTATTCTACAAAAACGAGCCATCCGCTCAATGTACAATTTAGGTGCTAGAGTCTCTCTTCGAGAGTTGTTTAAAGATATAGGTATTTTAACTGTTGCATCACAGTATATATTTGCTAATATTATGTTTGTTAGACACAACATTAATGACTATAAGAAAAACAGTGATGTACACAATATTAATACTAGAAACAAATCTAAACTCATTGGTACCTATCATCGATTACATAAGGTACACAACTCGTTCGAAGGTCTTGGTGTACGTTTTTATAATAAAATTCCTATACATGTAATCGACCTTCCTGTAAATAAATTCAAGCTAACTGTAAAAAATCACCTTATTAGGAAAGCCTACTATACGATCAACGATTATCTAAACGACAAACAGTCATGGGCTTAAGGTGTCATTAGAATTTAAATAGATACACACAAACTTCTTTGTCTTTTAATAAAGCTAAATATTAACAAACCATTGTTAGTTGAAAGTAATGCGTGGCGATTATCATGGTAATTTAATTAGTAGTGATTTTTATCAGTATCTAGACTATGGTTTGTCATGCTCACTAAAATGTCATTGCTTGCGGTGTCGTCGTGGGGCGGGTCGTTTCCTTCCCTCTGATATGGCGAAGGAGATGATGGCTGGTCCATGCGTCATACTCGTGAACGGGTGCTGCTTGGGGTGACTGGTCGGCCTAGTCAGCGATTCTTTTATTCTGGTTCGTTCAACTGCAACCCTAGCCTCTTAATCCAGTCACGAATTATTTTCAACAGTAGATTTTGCAACTGAATGTAAGTGGATGTGCACCTTGTTTCTATTTTGTTCTATGTTTAATAGACTCAAACCTTCAACGTTATCACTGAGTGTTTTTTGTTTGTTTGCGCGTTAGATTTTGGAGCTTTTTAATAAAAGGAATTTCAGGTGGCAACAGCTTGCATACTGTTTACCTTACATGTAATACTAACACTATTGTACCTGAAAATCAGATTTTGAAAAAGAGTAGCCATGAGTTTCTTTGCCAGTATTCTTCTCATGAGCTCTACGCATTTTGGAAACTGGAAGTTATGGATCGACACAGGCAGGCAGTAGATTTTGGTGTTTTTGCCTAACTTACCTCGACAATACAGCACATGCTGTGGCCTCTGTTTGTGTCGATCTATGATTTTTAACTATAGCTTCAATTTGACGTTCATAAGTGTCACTTGGTGTCTTAGATGAATAAATGATTTTGATTTGATTTGATTTGATTCGATTTCTGTGTCGGACCAAATGTTTGTATGATCTGCGTATATTTGTTTCGAAGTTGGGGTGTTTTCTATGAATAATAATATGTATGTATTGTATGTATTTACAAAAAATAGTAAATATGTGTTTATATCAGTTGTCTACCATAACACAAGATATGCTGAGACTAATTGGGACTACTACTACTAGATAGCTTTGTGGGTAAAAAAAAAACAAAAAAAAGAGTTTTCTTTTGTGTTAGAGAATGGCTCAATTGGAAATAATATTCAAAATTTTATAAAAAGAATCATCATCATATCTAGCATAGAAAGAAAGAAGTGTCTAATCAACTTAATGTCAAAAAGGTGCACAACAACATGGGACTTTCGGCACTTAGGTTGGCTTCTCATAGAAAATAATCATAATAATAATCTTTGTTGTTACAATTTCCTTAGACCTAATTTCAAACGTTTTAAGGTGAAGCCCAAACAATTATATTAAGCCTAACTCCCAAACTAGGTGTTACTGTGACTTGGAAGTTAGTGTAAACATTACTATGACTTGGAAGTTAGTGTAAACATTACTATGACTTGGAAGTTAGTGTAAACATTACTATGACTTGGGAGTTAGTCTAAAAGTGTTACTGGGATATTAAAACAAATGGATTAGCAAAATTTTCTATGTATTCTTAACAGACATTTAAAGTCGACCAAAAATAAATTTGACGCAAAATCATCAATAAAGTCATGAGAGGTATTTGTTTAAAACTTTAAAAAAATAACATACATGTATGTACAAACAATTCTTTTTGCTAGGTCAATAACTTCACACACATTGAAAACGAAAAAAATGCCACCTAAATATACCCTCCAGTGATTTCATGCAACACTACCTTCAGTCCGTATATCATCATTATCGGAAACCCCCAGTTTTTCAGCATGAGGAAAAGTGAATCTTTGCAATTCTCAGAAATCATGGCGTGTTTCAATCTTTTATGCGGTGGAATATAACAGGCCGCTATCAATTTACTGATTATTTCATTTAATAGTTGACTTCCGACAAGAAGTGAGCGAAACCGCATTTGTCATTGTATTCTGGAAATACTGAATAAAACAATTCATCTCACAGGAAAATGTGTCAACGTATCCTTCAAGTAATGCTGCATGAAATATGCTACAGATAATAGCAACTCTATAATTAACATAACCCAAAACTGTAGTCATTATAGCTTGGAAACGACACTCTAAAGAGAGCGCAAAAAAGGAGAAAAGGGTTATCTTAAACTCAAATAAATTCAAAGAAAGACTTTTCCCCCATTCTTCCAACATTAAACACTACGAAGAAATAATTCAATAATTTATAAATAGAGAGACTAGTAAACAGTAAGTTATCAAAAAATTACTCAACCGCAGATTCATTAGAAGAACTCGTAATTAAGGAATTGCAAAATGAAAAAAAATTGAGTGTCACATTTTTTAATTTTATATTGGCCTGGCAAAGTGTCTTTACTCAGCCTGATGAAAAGCTTGAGTAGTCAAGAGTGGGAGCCACTATACTTACTGTGAATGCAGACAATGCAGTATGGCGACTCACACTATGGTGATCTAGTATGATGCTTTTCCAACATTTGCTTATTAATTCTAAGGCGGTTCTAAGTTCACCGAGTCAGCTAGTCTCTAGTCTTAAATTTTAGTCAAACTTCCGTAGCGAATATTTAACAAGGGAGATAGGCATAGGTATCTTACTTGATAAAAATAATCGTAGGTGTTTGTTGCACTTTAAGAGATTTTTTATCGTAAAATTTTGATAATCGAAATTTAACTAAAACCTTTAATCAAAGTGAATAGATTATTTGTATAATTTTCTTTACTGTATTACTCATTTCACTGGTAACAACTTTTCTGAATTTCCTGTCTTTCAAAGAATATGAATTTACATACAATACAGTGTATGATGTCAGTTTGAATATGCGTTGTCTTGATTCCGCTGATCGTAAGCTTCAAATACTGATACGTCATTCTGACTCAAGGGAAAATCACCCAGTAATGGGTAGTAAAAAGTAAATTGAGGAGTAGTTCATTCGTAAACACTCATAACTTTGGATTTTGTTTGTCAGTATGATCATGGTATTAGAATAGATTCTGAACGTATAAATTTTAATATCGACACGTGGAAAGATGCATAGGAATCACAATTTATTTAAAGTTTCAGTGTGCACTTGAGTAGGTATTATGTCGAATGATACCTAAATATTGGGAATATTGCTCATGTGTGTATCTGAACTTCAAAATGAATACATCGTGAGACCAGAATAAAATAAAAAGATGGGGAAACCCAAACAACAACCAAAAAAACCAGAAGGTATCTTTAATCTCATAAATATAACAAAATCAAAAGCGGATTCGAACATGGTTGTTACTGAATCACGCCGGAACAGCTGAACGAATCTGGTTGTAATTTGACATAGAAATACTTAGCAGCTTGGAACGGCAAGTAAGCTAAACATTTACTATAGAACAATTTATTGACAAAATAATCATTAATGTAAACAAAGCCGCCTATGAAATCCAAGGTCCTAGCATTTTTTTTAGCTTTAGCTAAGCAGAGCTTGTATTATGGGTACCCTGTCCATTCGTTTATTTTCTTTTTGACAGTTCAAGAAATTTCGAAATTAGTGACGTCCTCACTCATTACCAATTCGATTTGAAGAACTTTCAATCGATTTAATTAAATATTTTTAGTTTAAATATTAATTATTCCTTTATTAGTTTTTTTATAATATGTAAGAAATAAACAAAAATATAAATATTAAATCAGTAAATTAGATGAATGAACAGAGTTATTGTTCTTTACTCTTGGTTTGATCCTAAATTTCAAGATTTTCGACTTAATTCCTTGCAAATAATCAATCTTGGAGTCATAGATACTATTTTGATTTCCCTTTTTTATTAAATTTACAGAAAAAATACATGAAGTCAAATTATTTTTATCATATGATCGATTTATGGTATTTCAGGTACTGTTTTATAGTCTGTGGTTATGTGTTATGCACAGGCCACTTCACTAAAGTACCGTCACCGTCAATAAAGTACGACATTACTGTAGTACATTATACCGAAAAAAAAACAGTAATTATAGGCGTGAGCTGTCAAAAAGAAAATAAACGAATGGACAAAGTATAAACAACTGATATAAATACATAAATACTTTTTTTTGTAAATTCATACATACGTATGAATAGAAAATACATAGAAAATACCCAAACTCCGAAACAAAAATTTGCAGTTCACACAAACATATGGTCCGACCCGGGAATCGAACCCGAGACCTCAGCACAGTAGTCGCTTACGTTACCACTTGCGCCACCGAGGCAGTCAAATTCTCTGTCTGGTCTTATACTGGCAGACAGATTTCAAAAGTACGAATCTCTGGGAAGTCCCGAAGAACTCAGCCTGAGTTCGCATGTATCATACCAGCTCAAGACACGTAAACTCAAAAGAATGATAAGTGGTTACTCATTGTCTTCAAAGAATTACTTCAAATAACACCATGACCTAAAAACCCCTCTAACCTAAATTTATTATTAAATAACCAACACACAATAGCTTACTAAATTTACGGTACCTACTCGAAATTATTTCTTCTGAATTCATGTATTGAATTATTTAAAAATCTTTAATGTTTCCAATCTTTTCTCGTACTTACACCCAACATTTATATTCCAGCCCTAATACAGAAGTACACAGTAATAAAGGCGCTGACTCCTATAACCAATCACTAACCGTTTACGCGTAATAAACTTAAAAACATCAAAAGTACCGCATTTCAAATTGTTGAGCGTTTTACGATTCGTCACGAGCCGGAGGTTAGGTTGCATCGATTTGTTTAGGGTTCCTTAGATTGTATACATAGCCCATTAAAATCTACTCCATTTGTAACAGCAATATTAATTTTCTTTCCCTATTACTTTTAAAATATTGTTAACTTTCGCATTTAATTTACAAAATGCCAGGGGAACAACGTGTTGTTAGTGGCACTAAACTGTACATTACCGTAAAACTTAACTTCCTACCTTTCCCAGAGATATGGCGGGATCGTATATACGAGTTTGTATACATATACAAGTCTATCTATAGAAATGTATCTATCTTTAAACAGACGTGTAGCAACGTATAGTGGTGACGTATGATGTTATAAATATCAATATGACCAATCGATTTATGTGGATAATTACTTTTTAGCCATTTTTCGCAGTTTAATTTAGATTAATGGATAGTACTCCATCTCCATCATCAGTGCATGAAAGAAGGTAAAAAAAACTCTCGCTATTTTAGTATCGATCAAAGATAGGTATTATAAGATATCATTAGATTAACATATAAATAATTTTAAGTAAGGGATCAATCTTTTAAGCAATTTATACGGAACCATACTTCAATAGTGTTTATTTTTTTTCTTGAACCATTTTGTACGTCAAGCACGAAAAATTAACTACATCGTTATGTTTTTTTCTTTCTATGACGTGCTTGTTTGTCAGTAATAAAATATTTTAACACATTTTAGTAGCCAACAGAAGTGTTATTCTTACTTCTTGTATTGTCTTGTTCTTCTTCATGTGTCTGTCTTGTTGATTAGAGTTGTAACATAAGTATCGAAATCAATCACTTGATAACAAAATTCAGTATTATGTAATTTTTGAGGTTTTAGTAGATATCTTTTTTTCATTTTGCGAAAATGGCTGAAACCCAAAATCAATGAGAGTGGCATGCAATAAGAGATACCTAATCTCAGCAGTGGAGTGCAATAGGCTGATAAGATGGTAATACAGTATAAAAACTTTTTATAAAAAAAGAAAAACCGACTTCCAAAAACCATTCAACGAAAACTCTCTGCCAAAAACACTAAAAAGCGTAAAATAAACTGGCTCTTCATGAATTGCTATGTGCTAATTCTTGTCTATACCTAATTCTTTATTCATTTAAATAGTAGTATTATTATGTGTGCTAGGTACCTAAAATCTGTTTGAAGTCGGCGCCAAGCCAAATGGAATAGTAGTTACGACACTCGCTATATTTCGAGACGACCATCAACGACGTCACGTCAGCCCGCGCGTGTCTGCCCGCTTGGGTTGGTTTGTGCTGCACGAGGAGCAGCTATCCGGCAGCGGGTTTTTGGAAGTCGGATTTTTTTTTATAAAAAGTTTTTATTTTTCCATTTTTAGTGCAAACAATCGTAGGTTATCAGTAAGTTGAACTATTTCATATAATTTCTGCTGATGCGAATAACTTTAGTGGTTTGAACACATATTAAAACTGAGTATGCTCAGTTTCCAAAATTATGTTGAGATGCAAGATTTCTGTAACCGAGAATGTGGTCTACGGGGCAATAGGAATCGTGTCCAAGCTTAAATGTCGTGATGAAATAGAAGCAGGCGAGTTACTTAAAGCAAAATACATTAAGGGGTTAGTCATCATAGCGCCTGTGTCATCAGCTCACCTAAATAACTTAAAAGTATACAACTAAAGGTCTATAGATACGTATGAAATTGAAAAAATTATCCTCCAACTCCTAACCATTGAGGAGTTGTACCTTCCATCATCAGCTTACCTAAATAACTTGAAAGAATACGACTAAAGGTAACATACATACATACGACATTTAAAGATTTATCCTCCAACTCCTAAACGTTAAGGAGTTGTACCTTACATCATCAGCTCATCATCATTAAATGATGACTACCAGACGCAAATACCGGAGTAGCTTCAGAAAATATACGAAAAACATAGTACGTGCCTGAAAAAAATGAGGGTTCTCCTCGATTTCTCTGGGATGCCATCATTAGATCCTAGTTTCCTTGTCATGGTACCACCTTCGGAACATCTCCTTTCCAACAAAAGAAGAATCATCAAAATCGGTTCATAAACGACGAAGTTATCCGCGAACACACATAAAAAAAATATATATATATACGGTCGAATTGAGAAACCTCCTCCTTTTTTGAAGTCGGTTAAAAAATACATAAAAATCTACTTTTTGACCACGATCACATCAATTAATACAATCCCGACCTGCTGCTTTTTTCTATATATGGCCCTGCTAAAATGAGTCTACTCTGCCTGATGGAAATCATAAGTAGAATCCATATCTTGGCGGCCTAGTGATGCTTCTGCATCATTGGGTCTCCGGTCTCGCACTCATCTACGAAAAAACACGACAGTACGAACGCTGTCATTTCATAATGGACCAAGAGCTACTGAACCTTTCGACTAACGGTGTGTCTGTAAGGCTAGAAACTCTTGTAGTGATGATTCATAACGTGCTAAGTACGTAACCATCGCCTGGCAGGTCTCAGCCCTGCACATCATCATATTTCATGGCTGTGAAAGTGTAAAAAAATTAGAAAAAAAAAAACTTGTTCCTGTAAGGCTGAAATTTTTATAGGATTTAGTTCATTCATTAAGAAGTTCAAAAACAAAATGACAGGCGATTACGATGAGCACTAGTACCTGCCTGGCGAAGAGAAAGACACACCTTGCTCCAATTACATCATCAATGTAAATAAATTTTATTCTGTAAAGTTGTAATTCATATATATATGTTTGTCTGAGCGATTTAAAGAAATTAGGAACAATGACGCGCGGTGCTGGCTAGCATATTTTCTTGACAGGTGAGGAGAAAGATAGCATTGGAGTGCAAGTAAAAATGTGTCTGAGACACTTGGTCGGTCCTAACACGAGAAACTTCTTATTATTAGTCATAAATAACATTAAATCGTCGGAAGCATCTAAATCAATGCAATATACATTTCAACTAATCGATATATACGATTTTTATGAACAAAAATAAAGCATTGCCCACACTATTGTGCGTATGACAAACATATATACAAGTGTACATATATATAAATGTATGTATGTCAAAGGCAAACTCATATTTGTCTACTGAATGTCAAAAGCGGTCATGATGAACAGTAAAATCGGTTATAATAACATAAGTTACAATCCCCTGGTGAGTTTAATATAATTTATTCCAATAGAACTGTGTTTGTTGGCTGATTTCAATTCTAAGTTGCTTCCGCTACTAATTAAGAATGATTCTTCGTTCTTATTAGTATTAAAGAATTCTGTAGCTACCAAAAGTCCCTATAGTGATTTAACAACAATAATTCTCTCGTAAAATGTAACTTTGTTCGATCAAATCTTTCCGATATATTCCGTGTTAAATATTGTTTCAATAATGTCTTGGATGATGTTCGTTGTCATTCTATGGCGTGTTTTATTCCCACAGTGCAATAAACAAGCGTCTGTAATTACATAGGTTGGCTGTAAATTTATTTATAAGAATCAATTGTTTAAAGTAATATTTTGTCAATTTACGTACATATTTGCAACTAATTATCTAATAGTTTTATTCTAAATTGCCACCGAAATTAGTATATTTTAAATGACGCTTGAACATTACAAATGTACTTGTAAAATATTGTGTTAACACAATTCATAACTTTGTTACATATTAACATAAATCATCAAATATGACCTTGAACTCATTCAAGGTCATATTTGATGATTTATGTTCTATATGATAACTTTAATCATATAAAGTATTATAACCACATAGCTGGTAGTTCCATTAATAAAATAAAATCATAACCCTCCTTTGGCTATGCCGTGGTCGGGTAATTAACATAATATTTAAATGAAAAGTAAATTTCGAGATACCGACACATTTTTATAATGAAAGTAGCTTCACTTTTTTTCTAATGTTGTAACTACTGTTGTGTCTTTCTGTTCGCCAGGCAGGTACTAGTGCTCATCGGAATCGCCTGTCATTTTTTTTGAACTTCTTAATGAATGAACTAAATCCTATAAAAAATTCAGCCTTACAGGAACAAATTTCTCATTTTTTTTACACTTTCAAAACCATGAAAGATGATGATGTGCAGGGCTGAGACCTGCCAGGCGATGGTTACGTACTTAGCACGTTATGAATCATCACTACAAGAGTTTCTAGCCTTACAGACACACCGTTAGTCGAAAGGTTCAGCAGCTCTCTTACTATAATTTTCTGTGCAAGAGTAGTACCGTCCTGGTCGAACCGGCCCGTTCTTGCTGAAATCAGCGTGTCTCTATTACCTGTTTAATACTTATTTGTTAAAATTTGAAGCTATTTGTTTTAATGTTCTCTCAGGATGGATAAGCAAAATTATTTTCCTTCCATTTCCATATTTTTTCGAGTTTTAGAAGAGTCAGAAGTCCATTTTCTATTTTAGATCCTCCCTTAGAATTAGGAGAATTTGGGTTCTGGATTTCGGCAGTTTAGATTCTGATTTCATTTGAAAGCAGATTAGTAAGTATAAATGAAAATAAAGCTGTGAGAAAGTTCGCGATAAAAAAAACATCACGAGTAAAAGATGATATAGTCACTGACGTATGGAACATGTTAAAAATATTATAAAATAATACATCAAGACATTGAAACTGTGGTGGTGCACAAACACCTTTGACCTACATAAAGTTCAAGCTATGATATCATCAGCGCTTCATCTCATCACCCACTACCGTTACCCCAGACCGTTTAGGGTACAAATTTCAAATATCAGGACGTCAATTATTTTTAATTCTCCTCCAACAAAACATCACTTTGGACACGTGTAATTTATCGTTCATAAAACGAATTTTGGCACAAAGTGACAATCCCTTTGTCGTATGATTCTGAGAAAGAGTTGATGGACAGACACTTATCATTATGTACAAGGATTCTGGAGACTTATTATTAAATATAGTATTTTTGGCAGCTGCACTTTTTAAGTTTCTTTTTACGACGAGTAACTGTTTTGTTGGGAGAAGATCAAAGCAAAATCGTAATCTGGGTTTTAAATAATATTGAAGGAATAAGTTGCATGTCGAATGGTGAACACACGTTCTCAGAGCAATGCTACCGGCCGTGCAGTTCTGTCAAAGAAAGATATGCTTCAAATACTACATTTTACGGATTCCGTACTTCCCCTTTTTGAAGTGATTCACGACAGCTAAATTTTATATTTCGTTTTGTTGATGTATTATTTTGTGCGTCTTTCCTCTCGCTGTAATACTGTGGTATAGGTACGCTAAAGGAGCTAGCTGTCATTTGACTAATAAGCGCGCAGTACTGAAGTTGGCTTTCCGATGGCAGATGAGTTACGTGGTTCAGAAGTGAAATGATCCTGATATTCTCCATGCACATACAAACGCTTGAGCTTTTAATACCTTTATGCTTCACAACCCCTTTGAAATCAGAATTTTGAATTGCAATTCGAAATAAACCCTGCCGCAGAAAGATTAATGTTCTAACACCTAGTGACATTCTATTCTGTTGCAATTGATGATGAGAACCTCTTATTCAAAATGCATTTGTTAGTTGCCTAATAACTTTTGTAGAATTTCAAATTGGCTAGATAGGCAGGTTATATATTAAAGTAGCTGCTATAATTCAGTATTAGACTATAATAATTATCTCCGACCCCCTTTTATACTGATGAAAACCCCCACTTGTAGAGGCTAGGAAACCACGGTTACTGTGACAGTCTCATTGCTTTCTATTTAAGTTATGAAGCCAAGGATCGAACCAAGTGGCTTGGAATTGGAGAGGCCTATGCCAGCAGTGGACTGCGGTAGGCTGATGATGATAAAGGTGATGAAGTTCATGATGACAGTTAAATAATTATTTTATATAGTCATCAGCAAATCACAAGAAAATAATTTCTGTACTGATTTTAAATTCAATTAAAAAAATGGCAATTTAAATTTTTGCAATAATAATAATAATGTTTTTTTTCTATTCGAAAAGTTTCATTTACATCAAGAGCCTAAAATTAATATGGGAAATAAAAAAAGCTACTAAGTAGTGAAAGCATACATATGAAACAATGAATTAATATAACTGTTACAGAAAATAATGTAAAATAGAAATTACTGTTGTCTTTCTCTAATAGAAAAGGATAGTCGCATTCTAAACTTAATTTAATTCTTATACTCTACTTTATACTATAAACATGAAATACAGGCATTGCGTTACAAAAAAAAATCGGCCAAATGCGAATCGTATTCGCCCACGAAGGGTTCCGTACCATTAACATTATATTATAACATTTTAGGCGTCTACCCGTTGCCGTTATTAATATCGAGAAAAAAACGTTGAAAAAAAAACCGTTTGTTGTATGGAAGCTAAAATTTCAACTGTCTAGTTATCATGGTTGATAAGATAGAGCCTGATGACAAACAGACGAACGGACGGACGGACTGACGGACAGACCGACGGACAGCGGAGTCTTAGTAATAGAGTCCCGTTTTTACCCTTTGGGTATGGAACGCTAAAAAGGAAAAAAAATCTTAATAGAAAAGGACCAATATGTTGTAAATTCAATAGAGTATTACACCCATTTTTGAAAATTGTCTTAATTAAATTCTATAGTGCTATTAAACCACAAAAAAAATATTCAATCGTAAAGTGCCATAAATGCTTTTAAATTTTATATTTTAAAATTTCGCGCGTAATTTGTCAAAAACGCTGGACGCAGTGTACGCCATATTGTTTTGTGGTATTGACGTCAGTTGGCTTTGTAAACAAAAAAAAAGCGCTGATCAATTTACACTTTAGTTTACAAAGCCGTTTGACGTAATAACATGGCAGCTACTGGCTACTCTACTATTTCATGGTTTTAGAGAACAGATTAAAAAACCTGAAACTTTGAAATAAATTATAAAAAATACTTTATTATTTATGAACTAAAACTAACTTTTTACGACTTCTTTTTGCCTAAGATATCTCAATAATATATTTTTAGTTTTTTTTACAATATACAGTAAAATTCCTTATTGAAAATTGATAGTTTAATTTGTTTCATATACTATGAACTAGCTGACCCGGCGAACTTCATACCGCCATATATACATATCCGTCTCAGCTTCCCACAGGCAGTGTACAGTCGCGGACAAAAAAAAAACTTTTCCCGTTATCTTTTATTTTTTTCTTTCTAGCAAAAAAAGAATGAATGAAATTGGACTATGTTTTATTGAATTACAACTAAGTAGGTACATATTTTGACTATCATCCACTCTCTCCAGGAAACCGTGCTGAATTTCGGGATAAAAAGTATCCTATGTCCTACCTCGTAGTATGAACTCAAATCATGGCAAGTTTCATTTGAATCCGTTCAGTAGTTTCGGCGTGGTACACGGCCAAGAGACAGACAGACGGACAGACAGATAGACAGACAAGAATGAATAAAATTACAGTTTTGGCTTCAGTATCGATCATAGAGAGCCCTCCAATTTTTTTTTCTAATTATCTTTAATGTACAGAATTGGACCTGTTACATTTTTATTATAAGTAGTAAGTACTAGCTGACCCGGCGAACTTCGTAACGCCATATTTACATATCTGTCCCAACTTCCCACAGGCAGTGTACAGTCACGAACAAAAAAAAACACTTATTCCGTTATCTTTTAATTTTTTCTTTCTAAGAAAAAAAGAATGATTGAAATCGGACTATTTATTATTGAATTGCAACTAAGTAAATATTTTGGGTTTCATCCCCTCTCGGAAACCGTGCTGAATTTCGGGATAAAAAGTATCCTATGTCCTACCTCTTAGTATGAACTCAAATCATGCCAAGTTTCATTTGAATCCGTTCAGTAATTTCGGCGTGATGCGCGGCCAAGATACAGACAGACAGACAGACGGACAGACAGACGGACATACAGACGGACAGACAGACGGACAGACAGACAGACAAAAATGAAAAAAATACAGTTTTGGCTTCAGTATCGATAATAGACAGCCCTCCAAAAAAAATTTTCAAAATACACAAATCAAAAGTGTCTAGGGATCAACATATGTGTCTAGGGATCAACTTATATTTTTGCAATAACTTTTCTCCTGATTGATATTAATTAAAATTTTCTTTAAGGATTCATCAAATAAAGTGTTTTCGTTTGTCACAGTAACGATAAACCAAGTCACCTTTGCATTAATAAAGAAATTTGCCATTTTCCTAATAAAGGGATTTTTGACATTTGAACCACTAACATTAAAGTTCGAAAAAAAGACTGAAATAACAGTTTTCTTTAAAATTTTATTAGGTAACTTAAACAATTAATAATCCGTGTTTCTACCGCGAACACTAACAACACAAGAATCGGTTTGGCATACTCAAAATGAGTTCATCCAAATCACGCTGTGGAATGGCCGCCCATGTTCGTTGCAACAACAAAAAAAGGTCTTCTTGCGACTGGATACCCTCCATATTCGGCAGAGCTCTTCTCTGTAGCATATCCCATGCATGCTCAATCGGGTTCAAGTCTGGCGACTGAGCAGGCCAGGGCCAAAGCCACATCTCAATCTCAAGAAATCCGCATAAAAATGCTTGATCCCTAGACACTTTTGATGTGTGTATCATTAATGTACAGAATTAGACCTGTTACATTTTTATTATAAGTATATAGATAGATAGATACGGGCAGGATACAAATTATAAGTATAGATATGGGCAGGATACAAAAAAAAAAGAACTCCTGAAGAAAAGAAAATAAAAACAATATTCTAAATTCAATTTGAATTATTCAATTTGATTAATTACTTTACGAAATTCTTTGAGTACGCAAATATTGTGCCTTAAATAACGTATCCATAAACGGTCAATAAAACAATGGGTAGTCGCAAAACAATCGCAGATGCAACGGCAGTCAGTTTCCAAGATGGAGGCAAATAAACAGACGGATACATTTTACGAGCACCACACGGTTTAACGCAGTTTTAATTATACAAACAAGTGATGGTATTGTTTCGTATTTTAATTAAAATTAAATGGGTCTTAGTGACCATGACTGGTAAGCCAAAGGTAGTGGGTTTGATTCCGACTCAGGACAAGTATCTGTGTGATGAACGTGATCATATATTCTGTGTCTGGGTCTAATTTATCAGCACTATCACTACATATCACACATCACACTACATACACTACATAAAACAAAGTCACTTCTGCTTTCTGTCTGTCCCTATAAATGCTTAGATCTTTAAAACTACGCAATGGATTTTGATGCGGTTTTCTTTAATAGATAGAGTGATTCAATAGGAAGGTTTATATGTATAATGCAAGCATAATATAGAAGAGAAACATCGATAATTTTAGAGGATTCTAATGTGATGTCGTAAATAAACCCATTTTTTGCGCTTACATTGCAAACGCTGTCTGTACCACACGAGATAGATAATAATGTACTACAGTATTGTACAACTTAAAAAGGTCTACAAAAAAGTCCGCGATGGTATGTGTCTATCTATTAACGATAACCCACAATAACCATTTTTTTATTCCTTTATTTTTACGAGAAATTATGGCTTATTTACGAAGCGATTTTAAGCAATACAGCATTAATCCTTATCCAATTAAGTACCTTAAATACATTGTGCATTTAAAATAGATAAATATGGCCCTGTACAGTATGTAATTAAAATGAATATATTCGAAGAAATTACAGATTAGGTATTTAGATATATATATATATACTAGCAACCCGCCCCGGCTTTGCACGGGTGGATTTCAGATGCCCCCGCCGACGACACGATTCGTGCATTTTAAATCTGTAATATCTTCGAATATATTCATTTAAATTAGATACTGGAAAGGGTCATTTTGATCTATATTAAATGCACAATGTATTTAATTTACTTAATTGTATAAGGATTCATTTTGTATTGCTTAAAATCACTTCGTAAATAAGCCATTATTTCACGTAAAAAGAAAGGAATAAAAAATGGTTGTTGTGGGTTATCCCTAAGAGATAGACATATACCGTCGCGGACTTTTTTGTAGCAATTTTTAAGGTGTACAATACTGTACTACATTATTTTGATCTATCTCGTAGGGTGCAACCAGCGTTTGCAATGTAAGCGCAAAAAAATGTGTTTATTTGCTACATCACATTAGAAACCTCGAAAATTAACAGTGTTTCCATACTATATTATGCATTTATTATACATAAAAACCTTCCTCTTGAATCACTCTATCTATTAAAGAAACCCGCATCAAAATCCGTTGTGTGGTTTTAGAGATTTAAGCACACAAAGGGATATAGGGACAGAAAAAGCGACTTTGTTTTATACTATGTAGTGATGATATATAACTATGTTTATCAGCAGTATGGTTACCATAGCACCGGTTTTGCCTATCTTCGGATCAGATTGCCGTTTAGATATCTTCTTCTGCTTCTGGAACGTCTGTTCTGTTTTGTCAAGCACCTCTTGGTTGCAATTCGGAGATTCTGTGATTAAATGTGATTTATTCATACTATCAATATCCATACTAAGATTTATAAATTCGAAAGTAACTCTGTTTGTCCTGCTTTCACGGATAAACAGTTGAGCCAATTTCATTGAAATTTGACACGGAGATCATTTGATTTTTGAGGAAGGACATAGCCTACTCTTTATCGCGATAATCGAAATACACACGGGTCGAGCTGCGAGCATAATCTAGTCCCTGATAAATGTTTTTGTGTCTTACTTTTAGTTAACCCGTCTTCTCCTCTCTATACCATGAAAAAATTAAGTTTTTAATGAGAGAGTAACAAACTTTTTTTTATATTCTTGACACTGGTCATGCTTTTTAAACCACTCAGTACAACACTATACATTACTTCAAATTTCGAAACCTGCTACTCTGCTATTGGAAACCGTTCTCATACACAAGTAAACTTAGGCCATGTTCAGATGACGAGCGCTCAACGCGCGTTTTGCTAACGCGCGTTAACAACTCCATGTAAAAACGCGCGTTAAGCATGTGTACTCCTAGAACAAATTACATGTAGTAGCAAAACGCGCGTTGAACGCTCGTCATCTGAACATGGGCTTACACGCACACATACAAACACCATTGTTGTTGTACAATCACAGACGCGTTCAAAAAGAGAACGCTCATTTGAGCTCGTAATAAATAATCTCGAACGATCCGAACAAACGGCGAGTAAACGTGTAACGTAAACACGTGGAATGTACGCGGATTTGCACGGCCGTCATACGTGAACGTAAACTTGCGTGCGAATTGCTTTTGTTAGTAATGGTCGTTTTAGGGTTATGTGTCAATTGCTTTAATATCCGTGTGGTGACGGGTTACGAATACAAAGTGTCACCACCCACATTCATCTCATTGGTGTCGTATGAGGCGATTAAAGTAACAAACTAAGTAGGACAAAATCACTGCTAAAAGAAGGAAAACCCTGTACATTCACCGTGGGAGAGCCACGCTTCGGCATGCATGGGCCGGCTCGACCGGAGTGATACCACGGCCTCACAGAAAACCGGTGAGAAACAGCGCCTGCGCTGTGTTTCACCGAGTGAGTGAGGAACCCCTCCCCCGTTCCCCCTCCCCATCCCCCAAAGGCCGGCAACGCACATGTGATGCCTCTGGTGTTGCGGGTGTCCATGTGTGGCGGTAATCGCTTACCATCAGGCGATACGTCTGCTCGTTTGTCCCCTATACCATAAAAAATACCAACCCGTTTGGCCAGCGTGGTATATCGTATGCCAAAACCTTTTGAAGGAGCGGCTTATTTACAGCAGTGTAATATTAAAAGCTGTTGATGATGATGATGATGTCAATTGTTTTAGAAGAAATGGTATATTAAGTTCTAATTTCTTTAAGTGATATTTTTTTATTATAAAGCTACTTTTGTTACAAACAAGGTTGTAATAAAAAAAAAAATGGGTCAAAAAAAATCTTAGTAATTTGAGGGTAAAGTGACTTTTCAACCCACTTCAAAAAGGAGGAGGTTCTCAATTCGACTGTATTTTTTTTTATTTTTTTTTATGTTTGTTACCTCATAACTTTGGACTGGGTGAACCGATTTTGATGATTCTTTTTTTATTTGAAAGCTGGTGCTTCCCGAATGGTCCCATTTAAATTTAGTCCAGATTGAAGTCGGTTTTTATTGTTAAAACTTGTAATTATTTTCAGATCATAATGAATGTGCATAAATGACACTTGGTTTTTTTTTCCTATTTTCTTAAGCTAAGTTTACTATGGCCGTAATAGTTTAAAATGATCATTATTCATTTATCACATTTTATTTGCCTATTTGTTGCAATGTACTACCTGCAAGAATACTTATAATTTAACTAGTTTTTCCCCGTTGCACTACCTGTGTGTACGTCGATTAGGAACCAAAGTATCTCCATGACAAATTTCATTGAAATCGGTGCAGTAGTTTACCCACGAAAGCATAACAAATGGACAGAGTTACTTTGGAAAGTACAATATCAGTATGTATTTGAGACCTAATAGCAAAGGGGGAGAGTGGGAGAACCGAGAGGGCCGGCTCGACCGGAGTGATACCACGGCCTCATAGAAAACTGGTTGGAAACAGCGCTTGCGCTGTGCTTCACAGAGTGAGTGAGGATACCGGAGGCCCACTCGTGACGCCTCTGGTGTTGCGTGGGTCCATGGGCGGCGGTAATCGCTTACCATCAGGTTATACGCCTGCTCGTTTACCTCCTATTCCAAAAAAAAAGAAAAAAAGAATCAGATGGACCACCTAGGATTAAAGAGTCATAAGTTCGGTTGCGCCCTTACTCTTCTCCTAAAGTAAAGCAAGCTTGTGTTTTTTTTTCATTAAATTAATTTTATTTCATTCTTAAAAAGACATCTCCCGAACTAGGAATAAATACTGGTCGCAGAGAATTTACAAAAAAACAGATACAAAGAACACCAAGACTCATAAAAACAATTTGTGGACCACACAAAGTGTTCCCCTACATGGGGTTCTAACCCACAACACTAAGCCGCAGTAGGAATCGGGGAGGCAAGCACTTAATCCACTACGGCATTCGTGCAATCAAAACTTCATCCTGGAGAAATCGACACTATTGCATTGAAAGCAGCTGGAAAAAGAAAAGCTAGTATACCTAGTTGAAAATATCCAAATGTGTTCACTAATTCGCAGTTATTTGCAGTACATCGGTACGGACGCGGTACTTCGTTATTTTGGGCTGCACTCCCGTTCACCGGAATTTCATTTCGGCCCCCGCTGCGAGTCGGCACTACAAAGAAAAATATACGTAACATGTTGATTTGTTATGGGGCTATGAAAGAACTCTTAGTGGAGGTAACTTTATTTTAAACCAGCTATGTCCGCGGTTTCGCTCGTATCTATGTCGGATATCGCAGTTAAAATAACCTGTGTGTTATTCTTATGATGTGTATGAGCTATATATGATGCAGAAGCAACTCAATAGGCCGCCATAGTGTGGGTAACCATGTTGCATTATCTGCATTCGTAATTATTAAGGTGACCACTGTTCTGTTTATGCTAGTACTACACTTACTTGTAAACTTTCATATAATTTTGTTGAGCGTGAGACACTTTGTTCAATTTCCATATTTTAAACACTTGATATACATGAATTTTACAAGTATACAGATAGGCGAGCGATCAGCTGTCACCATCCGTGCATGCGCGTGGCAGGCTATAGTACAAACACACACGCACACTCGCGCAAGCGTCCTGCACCGCTTAAACGAAACAGCAGGAGCAGGCATACATTTTCGCCGCGCGGTAGGAAGAGAGGGGGATATCACTTCCTTTCCTACGCCATGCCTCCGTCTTACGAATATTCGATCAGCTCACGTGTCCTGACTCGAGTTTAAATTTTGTTTACTAATCCCCAAATAGTGCACAACGCCGCTAAAGAAGTTAATAAAGAAGTTAAAAAATGGTCGGCCGTTGGGTGGGCCTGGAGATCTGTCACACAGACTTTGAGCATAGTATGGACTCTAGCTCTCACTTAGGAACTTTTTACAAACATTGTACCTAGATATCCTGCAACTAAAATTGTACCTGCCTTGTGAGATATGTATTATAGACAAATAAATAAATATTTTCGGACATCTAACACACAAAGCCATCTATCTAATCCCAAGCTAAGCAGAGCTTGTGTTATGGGTACTAGACAAGTGATATAAATACATACATATTATACATAGAAAACACCTAAACTCCGAAACAAATATTTTCAGATCATACAAACATTTGATCCGACCCGGGAATCGAACCCGAGACCTCAAGCACAGCAGTCGCATACGCTACCACTGCGCCACCGAGGCAGTGAGAATAACACCCTAACATAGAAACAATAATTGGGCTTATCACTATCAGTCAAGATCACCAACCGACAGGCCCATGGGAGATAGCAGCCTCTTACTATATCAAGGTATCACCTGGCTGCTCGATTGGCCTACAATTCAAAGCCTACAGTTAACTTGCATATTATTACACAATGTTTTCTACTGGAACGTCTCAAAGAAGTTGATTTCTCGGTAATGAAGTAATAGGCAGAAACAAAGCGTTCCATTAAAGTAACAAGCTGTCCAATTTACGAGCGGGCACCGAACCCCACACCTATTGGTGCGACGGATTATCTCGAATTATCTAATAATGAGTGCAACGAGCGACGCCCGCGCAATGCACTCCCCATCTGTACTGCACAGATATATCGCAGAAGATCCAAAATAACTACCGTGCAAATATTAACTTTAAAAATGGACTGTTTTTCTTCCTCGCACTTCTCGCCACATGCAAAAGGGTTTCAGCACTTCTAGAAGATGTATTTTATTACCGGTAGAAAGTAAAATAATTAAAAAAAACGCATTTTTAGTTACATGGTTGTGTAACTTTATTAAAATGTATGTGATTATGATTCCACTTCTAAGTAAGGTAGCGCGTCATATTTATCCTCAATAAATACTATCCAAAGGTAATCTATACCAATAAATAAAATCGAAGTGTCTGTTAATAATTTCAAATTAACAGATTTTCGTTAAACGCATATTGTTTATCAAAATGTAAAATTGACTATCTGTTTATGCGACTAAACTCTACTACAGCTAGACCGGTTTTGACGGCACTTTCACTGGCTGATGTTATAATGAGTAATTTAGAATGTTCTACTTTAGACTTGCTGCACCTCGTGGTGTCACCTGCGTTGCAAAGGTATAACGTTTACAGCAGGTTTCAGCTGGTCTAATACAAAGGAATCATTAAAATATGGCTAGAGGTCCCTGAGTTCCGAGAGCTATTTTCTACATAACATAAAAGTACTAGGATTTCTTATTTTATGGACTATTTATAGGGCATTTACCTTCCTGATAGGAAGTGAATACCGCAGTCCATGAACACTTTCAATGGGGTTGCCTCGCCACCTTTCAACTACCCTTCCTAAATCGAGTGAGGAGGGATTAGATTCCAGTAACCTAACACACTCATTAAAAATCAAGGAGAATATAATATATATTTAACTCAGTATCAAAACAAGAATATAACAACATCATATTATTTTACTGCAATTATCTTGTACCGTGTCTTAGTTGCGTAGTTACAAAGCTGGGTGACGGTACTCAGTACCTATTTGTGTGTGTAAACTTGTGAGTATTAACTGAAAACAAGCTTTTGCTTTTTGGTTATCAGTGTTAAGGAAATAATTGGGAGATTTTACATACATATTACTGAGCAAACGTACGTTGTAACGAAGCCTCTCTATTGTTGTACAGGGTATTAGGAAAATACAGAATTCTTTAAACTAATATGAGTAAAATATTAGGGTTGATAAGGACTCGTAATAAAAAAATATATATATAATATAATAGAAAAATTTCCATATTTTTTTATAGCTTATGTCGTTCGGGCCATTATTACGAATCTATTGACTCCACATTCAGTAAAATCGGTTCGATAGTTTAGGCGCTATGGGGGAACATACAATCAAACATAGACTGCAAAAGCTATTAAGATTCGTAGTTGGCACGTCGTAGTCCCGTGGGAGAGCCACGCTTCGGCATGAATGGGCCGGCTCGACCGGAGTGATACCACGGCCTCACAGAAAATCGATGTGAAATAGTGCTTGCGCTGTGTTTCACCGACCGAGTGAGGATACAGGAGGCCCATACCCCAATCCCCTATCCCTGTCTCCCCCCCCCATCCCCAAAAGGCCGGCTACGCATTGTGACGCTTCTGGTGTTGCAGGTGTCCATGGGCGGCGGTAATCGCTTACCATCAAGCGATATGTCTGCTCGTTTGCCCGCCTATTCCATAAAAAAAGTCAGGTAAAAACACTAATAAATTTATTCAAGTATGTCATAATTACTAATGTTCCTTTTCTGGTGAACGCTCCAATTACAGGACTAGGCACTAGGAAATAGAGCCTGGCTAGGCGCGACGTTGATCCAAGGACGACCTGAAAAAACGTTACGCAAG
Source organism: Diaphora mendica (assembly GCA_949125395.1). Taxonomy (NCBI): domain Eukaryota; kingdom Metazoa; phylum Arthropoda; class Insecta; order Lepidoptera; family Erebidae; genus Diaphora; species Diaphora mendica. The sequence goes on along the minus strand of OX421326.1, from coordinate 2,144,272 downwards.
CTCTATTTTACACCGGTTTTCTGTGAGTCCGTGGTATCACTCCGGTCGAGCCGGCCCGTTCATGCCGAAGTGTGGCTTTTAGTTTCTTTTTAAATGGGACTAGGGGGCGTTATGTGTTAGATGTCCTGATAACAAATACGATCCCTACAAGAATTCCTATCAGGCAGATGACCGGCAATGAAATACATGTCTCAAAGTTCTGAAACCATTTTGCACTTTACGAGAAATGCGAAGAAGAAAAACATACTGAATTTAGAGTAACATTTACTGAAGTCGTTTAAATTTTGTTGTAAACAATAATATTAGTCCAGTAAAACAACAATAGATAAACATAAAAACAAAAATCAATAAAACAAATTATCCAGAATTCCAGATACTTGTACTCATCAATGTTTACCATCGGAATTGCGCAGTAATGTATCGACTGACAGTACGGTACACGGAGCAAATGTGACTTGTTTACAGTTTACACTGAAAATAAGCCCACGTGTTAATCCATAATTAAACAAGAAGTATTACCCACTGTCAGTTTCATAGATTTAAAGCAATAAAATTGCATTTTGGAATAGTTACTTCATATCTACTACTACGGTTGCATCGTTCAAGATGTGTCACAGCTTTTCTCTTGAATTTCTGGAATCTGTAGGAGTCGTTTGGAGAAAAGTATCGAAATTATGACAACGTAAATGAAATGTCAGATGGTACGCATCATAAATATGCAATTAAAGAAGACTCGCTTAAATAATACTGAAAGGCGTTCTTTTCTTGTTTTTAGTACTTGATTACCGATGGAAAAGCAAAATATTTTTCCTTGCTAAAAGGAGACATATAACTTATTATATGGCTGTACTGTAACTGCCTCGGTGGCGTAGTTGTAGCGTGTGTGACTGCTGTGCTTGAGGTCTCGGGTTCGATTCCCGGGTCGAACCAAGTGTTTGTATGATCTGCAAACATTTGTTTCGGAGTTTGGATGTTTTCTATGTATAATATGTATGTATTTACAAAAAAAAGTATATATGTATTTGTATCAGTGGTCTAGTAACACAAGCTCTGCTTAGCTTGGGACTAGATGGTGTTGTGTGTTAAACGTTCAAAAAAAATCTTAAAAAGTATATCAAATGATTGATCTCCACAGTCAGTCTGTAACCACGACCATACTCTGCCCTTTTACCTTATAGATGCAACGTTGACCTCTGATCAAACCACCACTTTGATCGAAATCGCGGGTTATGTATAATTATAAAATTTATACTTGCATAAAAACTAATAAACCACTAAACTGATTTTAATGAAATTTATCATGGAGATACTTGGACTCTCGAAGAAGCTAATTTTTAACGCAATACCCGATATGAACGCAGACGGAGCAGCGGGCAATAGTTAGATTACTATTAAAATTGTTAAGGACTCCGTTAATTCATTTGTACTCAATTAATTTAACAATGCAGTGATGAGTAGCGACTTCGCATTTACTACATGTAAGTGCGCAGTTGAAATATGATACTTGGTACTTAATCCTGTTTTCAGTTTAAACTTTAAATTATTAGTTACCTATTTTATACTAGTCTTTTATGCGTCATTGAACTGGTTAAAAACATATTTACTAATCAACTTAATAGTACTTCTTGTACCGTATTACGTATTGAATTCTGTTCGGTAAATTGTGCCTTATAAATGCGAATGTGATCTTAAATTGTTTTCTTTTGCACTTTTAGAGGTGTAATAACCAACTGATTATTTGAAGTTGTATATTTACTTTAACAGAGTTTTTTAGGGTTTTCATGAGGGTCGATTTTGTTAATGTTCTATTGATTTCCCGCGGCTCCGTCTACGTGTATATCGGTTACTAGCTGACCCACGCAACCTCGTTTGCGTTTCCTATTGCCCGTAGCGTAACAATTTTCCCCCGTTTTTGAAACATTCTTCATTGGTGCTCCGCCCCTATTGGTCTTAGCGTGATGATATATACCTATAGCCTTCCTCGATAAATGTACTATCCAACACTGAAAGAACTTTTCAAATGGGACCAGCGGTTCCTGAGATTAGCGCGTTCAAACAAACAAACTCTTCAACTTTATAATATTAGTATAGATTGTAGTTAAGAAAAGTCTATGTCCTTTCTGAAGAATCACAGTATTTCCATGCTTAATTTCATTGCAATTGGTGCAGCGGTTTAGTCTTGAAATCGTAACAGACAGACATAGTAACTTTCGAATGTATAGTTATTATAGTATGAATGTAGTAATAATAATAATGTTCTCTTAGCTGATAACGGCTACGTGCGGCTAGTCTCAACGGAGACTGTAACCCCTAAACTTGTCAGGTGGAAACTCACCGGTTTCGACTCAGGATAGAATATAAGACCTCAGGGCGCCGTAAGAATTTTGGTAAAATTTTAAAGTGAGGAAGCAGAGGGTCCACGGGAGGCTTCAGTGAAACGACTTACGACACATACAAACTTTTATTCCATTCAAGTTATTTTACAATTGTGAAATAAAAAATATAAAATTATAAGGAAACTTATAAAGTAGTTTAAAATTACAAAATAAAATTATTCCGTCTTTTTCTTCGACACTATAAGCCTGTAGACTGGTCAGCACAGGATAGCCACCCTCTGGTCACCTCTCTGACTCAAGGTAGTCAGCCGTAGACTTTCTCCAGCTCAAGGTAGCTTGAGGAGAAGTCCACCAGTGATCCACTTGTAGGTGCTAAGTAAAAATATTAATTAATTTCAATTTAAGGATTATGTGAACTTCCCTCAAGGTAGGGCAGATGGGTCTTGAGGAGTGAGCTGTGAGCTGCCAATAGTCACCCTCCTCAGCAACAAATCTTGAACCACAAGGCGGGTAAAATGTAGGTAGATTTTCAGCGGTAATCTAACGACCCTATAAACAAAATTAAATAGCCTGAGGACATATTCTACATACATTAAGATAATAAGGAAAAACCTTTTTGAGGTTAACTTACCACAGACAGTGGGACTTGAACACTCACAAACACTACCAACAAGGATATTAATATACACAGTAAGCAAAGCTTCCTCAGAGTTCATGAGAGAAGATTTAAGAAATGAAATTATCTGCCACACACACCCATCTATATAGACTTCTCATCGAATATTCTCGATGAAAAACCCCTACCCCATTGCTGGATGTGCGAACAGGACGTACAACTTCCATTCTCCTTGCTTATTTGCGATCAATTTAAGATGTAATGAGAATCGTATGATACACATATGATAATGTCTCACTATTTCTAAGTATTCGAATGTCAACAAAAAATATCCTTCAAAACATACGCCACCTGGTGCCACCTAGGTGTACCAAAAGCCCGGTACTTCGATCGCGCACAACATCCAATTGTAGTTGGAACTACAGTGAACGAGAGGGCGCTGAAACAAAAATTGTTAAACATTGAAAGCAAAAAAAAACGATGCTACAAGACCAGCCAACTACGCAGGAGATATTATAGTGCACAAGTGAGTGCGCAAACACAGGTGCACTCTCTGTTCCCTCTCTCTCATAATCCGATGGGACTGTTAACCGACACGACCGGGGAGGGACAGGCGCAGGAATGACAGCTTTACGTGCTCTTCGAGGCACGAGGATTCAAATCCCAACTTCCAAACTCCGAGCCGTTATTAAGTATTTCTATAATCATAATAAATAATAACTCAGGATTCGAACTTCTTAATCGTCAGTCACATACGTCAACCGCAACACCAACGAGGCAGTAATGAATATAGTATGCGGGAATTAAAGAGACTTTCCAATGACTTTTTACTATAACTATTATGTGATCCAGCCATTTCATGATGTGCTCAATTCTAAGACCCAGCTCCACATTTACCAGAAATATGGAACTACCTATCCCTTGAGGTAAATATCTGTTATAAGCTTCAAGATAAAGTAAATATATGAACCTTCGTATGAAGTTATACACTGAGGGAGCTACGTGCTGGATGCATAGGTACGTGGATATCGGTCGTACGTGAAAATGTCGGTTACCGTCGACGATAATATGACAAGGAATGGTGCAGTACTGCGCTAGCACTGTCTAACTTACAATATGGGGCGAAATTTTACTGTTCAATATATTTCTTTAGTAAAAGTGCTCGGAGAAATCTAGTTTCTTAATTTTTGAGATAATGATTATCATTAATAGTCCACTGCTGAACATAGACCTTAAAAAGAAGATTTTAGCACACTATACCTAACAAATTAATAATGGTATAATATGTCGGACATCTGACATACACCGCCATCTTTGTTTCAAACTAAGTAGAGTTTGTACTAGACAACTAATGTGAATACATAATTATTTACTTTTTTGTGAGTTTCGAAAGCCAGCAATACAGTTGTGACTCTTGAGTTACAAGTGCCTTTGGATGACGGTGTTCACTTAACATCACATAATTCATACACTATTTTGCCTCCTATACCAGGTAGGTAGTAGAGCCACGCTGATTTCAGCATGAACGACCGGCTCGACCGGGGTGGTACTACCCTCGCACAGAAAATCAACGTAGAATGACAGCGTTCGTGCTGTCGTGTTTCGTTGGTGAGTGCGAAACCGGACGCCCAAGTAGTCTAGTCAACAAGTTCCATACTTGTTGACTAGACAAAAAGATGCAGTAGCATCACTAGGTCGTCATGGTGTGGGTCGCCATGCTGCATTGTTTACATTCGCAATGAGTATGGCGACCACCACTCTTGGATTCTGCTTATGCTTTCCATCAGGCAGAGTAGAGTCATTTTGGCGGGCCAAACATAAACATTTTTTTTATTAAAATACCATACAAAATAAACACGTATCTGTAAATAAAATTCTCCACTACCAAATAGGCTGAAAACTCTAACCGAATATCTCTGATGTTTCAAATAAATACCGTAATGTGCACACGCCTTAATATTCATTAATGACTGAAGATTGTACATGTATAACGTTAGAAAATTAAACGTTTCTATCAATGCGAGAGCTAACAAAGCTGTGCACACATAATTTTACTTAAAGTAAATCTTTGTGCCTCTCCAATTAATTTAACAGTGCAAACACAATAAATACTGTTTAACCAATATTGTGAGCACTGAGTAATTGTCGTGTTATAGTGTAAACAAAGGGACGAATTCTGGCGTCAATGGTTCTACCAAAGAGTTTTCACATCATATTACCAACTTGCATACTTAGGTATGGAACTTAATACTTCTATAGGCTACACATGTTAGAGAGGTATGGAATGTAATTCTTCTATAGGCTACACAGGCGAACATCATTGGTCGCTTTCTACTGCGCCAAGTGTTGTGGGTTCAAATCCCACATGGTACAACACTTTGTGTGATCCACAAATTGTTTTTCTGAGTCTGGGTGTTCTTGTTGCCCGTTTTATGTATGTATAACCTAACTGCCTCGTTGGTCTTACGGTTGACGTATGCGACTGCCGATCAAGAGGATCTCGGGTTCGAATCCCGGCGAGCACGTAAAGCTGTCGGTCCTGCGCCTGATCTCTCCCCGGTCGTGTCGGTTAACCGTCCAATCGGATAATGAGAGAGAAGGAACAGAGAGTGCACCTGTGTTTGCGCACACACTTGTGCACTATGTTGGCTGGTCTCCATCGAGACTGGCCGCCGTGGCCGTCATCGGCTAGGAGAACATTATTATTATTATTATATTCCAAATGCGGGAGTTGTGTTTAAACTTGAAACAACCCCTATATCAACCTGTCTGGTCAACGTGGTATACTAACTTTTAAACTTTCGCGTTCCATGATATAATAATAATTATTTTACGGGAATTAACGCGATCACTTATTTCAAGGTATTGCATACCTCTGTTTTGCCTGACGCGAATATTATTAAATTAGCTGAACCCCGCGGTGTTACCCGCGGTCATTGTCATACCGCGATTGCAAGTGCCGGGGGTGATGATGAGACGTGGCGTGTAGGTATCTATCCGTATGAGTAGGCTTACGGTACACACAGTGTGACAAGGACCCATCTGATCTCACGGTTACTTTAACATCCAAGAACGACAACGACCTATCCGTCTCCATTTCATATGTAAACCTTATTTTAGGGTGAACAGAGTTAAGATGTTGTATATATTGAACAACACCAGAATAGGAACACATCGGTTTGCTTACAGAATAGGGACCCTGTTAGTGTGGTATGTGACGGTACATGGCGAAACAAAAATATCAATAATATCGAAAATGTGCGGGTGGATGAAGAACCTTCTACTTCACGGATTCGACGACGGAGGGCGTGCGCCGCTGAGCCAGTCAGCCTGTGACCACGGCCAGTGCAACCTGGTCGAAACGTCAGGCAAAACAGAGGTATGTAATACCTTGAAATAAGTGATCGCGTTAATTCCCGTAAAAATAATAATTATTACATCATGGAACGCGAAAGTTTAAACGTGTGTACATACATTAGCATTTAGTAAAAAACGGTTATTTTAATATTGCAAATCCAATTTTATTTATTTGTATAGAGTTTAGATGAAGACTTAAGTGTTTTTTCTTACAGAGTACAGGTTCATCTTAGAGTATAACTTACAAAATTAATTTCCATGACATTATAGATAAGTATCCTTTTGCCTCAGCTAATTATCATTAATATGTTTTAAATGAAGGTATGTATTAGTATTACTCATATTTATATCACAGCGCAGAATCTGTCAGACTATTTAAAATAGTTAATACTAATGCTGCTAGTATTCTAGTCATGCAGAGATGCCATATAGAGGATCCACTAATAAAGATTGTTGATATCTATGACGTGTTTATAGTCCAGATAAAGAGTTTTTTTTTTTCACACAACGCCATCTAGTCCCAAGTTAAGCAGAGCTTGTGTTATGGGTACTAGACAACTGATATAATTACATATATACTGTTGGATTTCGAACGTCATTATAATGGCAACATTTTTGATTGTCACTTTTTTTTTGTTTGACGTTTTGACGTTTGAGGTTAATATTAAAAAGTACTTGAAAGACGCGCGTTGTGAATGGTAGACGATTATTGTTTGAAAACCGTAATTAATTGATATGAAGCTAATTGTATTGTCCATCGACCCGGTCTTTAGTGATAAACCGTTGTGTGTTAGGTCGTGGACTCGCGAGTTTTGTAGGCGCGTTCCGCGATAGCTGAAGCGAGTGAGTTGTAATTCGAATATCCGTGATAGCTGATACAAGTTTGTTGTAATTCGAATACCTTGGAAGTTGTACAGCACTTTAGGAGTTTATGTTTGTGTGACGACGCAGAGAAGCAGCTACGCAAGAGATCTCTTGGAACGCCGAGAACACACAAGCCACACACTCCAGTAAGTGCTTGATGAATTTAGTTTAGATTAAGAACACGGTGAATCGCCGTAAAGCTCATTCCTCTTGCCAATGGACTAGTAGCGATTTAATGCTTATACTCATGGGTCCTATAGGTATTACAAGTATCACAAAGTGATCGCCCTATTGGTGAGAGGAGTGAACATATACTTTTTTTTGTAAATACATACATATTATACACATAGAAAACACCCAAACTCCGTCCGACCCGGGAATCGAACCCGAGATCTCGAGAACAGCAGTCGCTTACGCTACCACTGCGTCACCGAGGCAGTCTAATGAGAGATGGTTGGAACATTGAAATAATACTATAAAAGGTTAAATTTAGAATCCTCTGACAGTCATGTTGGTCTTGTTATCATAGCACAGGCTTTTTTTTTACGGGGGGATATCCTCATGGATGTCCTCCGCCCTGGGGAGAGGGCGAAGGGGTCTGTCAGACTTTTACTGACTAAAACCCCCGGGTGTTCCGTCTCTCACCTATGCCGGGGATCGCGGAAACTTAAGAGACAACCACAATCTCCGACTGGTGCGAGACGAGATGTGGCCCGCCGCTGCGGGCCACATCTCGTCAGCGAGGGAAGGACTCCCCTCGCGACTTCAAAGAGGGGCGCACGGGAACACTACGCGCCGCAGGTCCAGTTGGTTGGGGGGCAACCAACAATCATAGCACAGGCTCAGCCAAGTTTAGGTTTGACAGCTGTGTATAAGATCCAGAGGTTATAACTAGTATTAGTTAAATTAAAGTATAGTTAAAGAATCCTAACACTCTAATAAGAATAGTTACAACGACATAAAATTTTATGGATATGTGCAATATTTCAACCGTGACTTTAGAGATGGACCGATTCAATTAAATTCGCTTCTTGGAAACGTTAATCGCCTGCCATTGTGCAAGTGAGAGCGATAAAATGAAAGAGAGGCAGGAAAAATTTGCAATCATTTGTCCATCAAACACAATGGAAACCGTTACCTGTTATAATGCAGAATGCTAAATAATTACACATTCGTATACAAATGTTCACAATATACGGTTCTGTATTGAAAATGACATACTTTTGAGAACATTGCACTGTGGTAAATGGTGGAAAATTTTAACCTTTTTTTGTTGATCGATGCAACGGTATGATTTCGGTACAGAGATGAGTCCGTGTGTGAGTGACAGTTACCGTGTTAAATCTTTGTTTGCATTGAACGAAGATAATTGTTAGGAAGGAATATTGTTCAGAAATTTCGCTTGTTGCAGCTATACCTACCGTACCGAATCAGGTTGAAAGAAGATCGCACAATGCCAGTATGATTGGTAGCGAAATCTTTGAAGTGACTAATGAACCTTTAATATTTAGAGACATAAATTCGTGGTTCAAAGGTAAAGTTGAGTCCAGAACCTATGAATCCTATGATTGAGACATGACATATGGAGAGAGAAAAACCAAGATACCTATCAATGGATTCTATTGATTTTGATGGTTTGAGAAGACCGACATTTTACCCTTGCTGTTTCTATGTACTTAATTATTTTTGAAAACCAATCGTGGATGTGGATTATTATTTACATCTATGATACATAAACAGAACTAAACACAAATCTACGAAAGTCATAGTCGATGAATTCATTAATTTCCTTTGTTTCATAAATCCTAATATCGTGTTTACATTTGTTGATTCATTTACCTCTTAATTGATTTATCCCAGTTATCAAAAATTTACTAAACGTATTTCAAAAGACAATGACTTTTAAAACTACTCAGCATCTGTGGTCATGATTTTTTTTTCAAATATTTTACGATTTGTTGAGTGTTTCCCAAAAAGTAATGGTTTGTTTCGATTGTCTCTAAAAGGTAAATGCATCATTTTATATAACGATTTATCGTCAATACTCAATTATTATAAATGACCCAATAAGATTACCCTATTGATATATATACACAAATAAATACTTAATCTTTTTAAATATGCGAATAGATTATAGTTACTACTGGCCTAGTATTTACTTATCACTATCAAGTATATGCCTTTTTTGGTATCAAAATATTAATCCCTTTACTCATCACTCAATATAATAAGGTTATATCTTCTCACTTTTTCGGAATAGATATGAATTTAATGATATTTAACGATAAGCATAACCGTAATTTTTCGAATGCAGCTAGGCTTCTGACCTTTCGTATCAGCGCAATGATTCAATTTACTCTGAACGACTTATCAAAGTGTTGTGTTGTTTCGGAGAAACCACAAGGTACAATTGTGTGGCGATAATAAATATTATTTACATTATGTTGCGGTTTTTCTAATGAATTTTATTGTACATTTTTGTTATTAGGATCTGTTCCTGTTTACATACCAGGACTTACAATATTCAATGATTAAAATTGTTTAATGATTACGTTTAAAAAACATTCAAACTTATTTTTTAAGTTAGTTTTCTTGAACAATTGAAGGATGACACTCGTGGCTCAGTAGTTACCACGTAGGTTAATATATTGCAAAGTTAAGTAAATCAAGGCAGGTCAGATTGTGATGGGTGACCACTGTTTAGCGTCTGTGCCTTGTAGACTAGGTTAAACCGTTGATTCGGGTTACTTCACGAACATCTTTGCCATTCGTTTCGTTACGTTGTCTTTTACAAAACTTCGAATTTGCCTAGTAGGTGTACTTGGGCTGTGGAGTTCTGAAAGCAGTCGTACCACGTAAAAAAATCATAGTTTAGCTGTGCTGTAGACTTAAAAAGCTGAATCCTGAATTCCCAAGTAAGCCCAAATGTTTGTATCATTGCCTCTCCAATTGCGCGCCCCTTGTTTCGATCCTCCTGTATGATCTGCAAATATTTATTTCGGAATTTAGGTGGTTTCTATGTTATAATATGTATGTATTTACCAAAAAAAGTGTATATATATATGTATTTATATCAGTTATTTAGTATGTATTATAGATAAATATTACACCTATAGTCCGGGATCCCAAAATCAAGCTAATTTTTCGTGAGTGGCTTAATTTTGTGGCCCCCCACCTTTTCCTAGTATAAAAAATATCGATTGTGGTATATAACAGAGGCAGCAGGGATAAAAACTTTTGAGCGTAGGACCGGGATGACGTACCACGCAATTCGTAGGACTTTTTTTTGGATTATGAGGAAAACGAGCAGACGTATCGCCGGATGGTAAGCGATTACCGCCGCCCATGGACACCCGCAATACCAGAGGTGTCACAAGTGCTTTGCCGGCCTTTAGGGGATGGCGAGAGGAATGGGGGAGAGGTATGCGAGGCCACCGGTATCCTAACTCACTCGGTGAAACACAGCGCAAGCGAAGTTTCACACTGGTTTTCGGTGAGGCCGTGGTGTCACTCCGGTCGAGCCGGCCCGTTCATATCGAAGCGTGCCTCTCTCACCCTGGATCCTTCCCGGCGCAAAAGAGCCCATGATAATAGCACCGTTGCCCCGCTGGATAGCGACGGACATCCTCTGCACCAGGAACGAGCCCGAGCGGGAGTCAGCACATTTGTGAGTAATTCGGTGCCCAATATCCGCAAAAGTGAAAGTAAACCTTATATATAAAATCTCGTGTCACAATGTTAGTTACCATACTCCTCTGAAATGGCTGGACCGATTTTTATGAAATTTTGTGTGCATATCGGGTAGGTCTGAGAATCGACCAAGATCTATTTTTTATACCCAATTTTTTTATGGCAAAACAACTTTTGACGGATGAGCTAGTAATAGTATAAAAACTAAAAAACACGCTTGTATATTAAAACCAAACTAAAAAGTAGAAAATATTTTTTTAATAATTTAAATTAAGTACAGAGTGATAAATTCAAGAAATAATTTTCTATGGTAAAAACGTGGGGCGACATTATTGAAATATTTTCAGAAAGCACCAAGTGGTTTTTTTTATAAAAAAAAATTTTATTTTACATTCATGCTTTGCTGGCGTGCCTATTCAGAAACACAGTTTATATCAAACTTCAATCGATACGAGCCGAGCACGATCGAAAAGAAACGCAGATAAAGTTGCGTGGCTTAGCTAGTACATAAGTGTATTATCTTGTAGTAAATAGTCGTCCCCATTTGAATCCAGATCCGTTTTATGCAAACAAATGCTTTTACGGATCTTAATGCGGTTTCTTTAACATTCTATGTTCCCTGACGTTTCGAACCCTTTTCACGGTCACTAGGGGTTTGCGGTGTTAACGTCCCAATATATTACAGTTTCAGTTAAATATAATTGTTCAGAATTACGCTCACTAAAATAAGATGTAGGCCGCTTTTATTTCTAATGTATATACTGTGCAGAATATGGTTATCTCTCCCATACAAAGCTATTGTACTTATGTTGTAAGTTTAAGCGATCAACTCGCTGATTCAAGCTGCGCTGAATGATGTGGGTTTGATCGCCTCATGGGGCAATATTTTGTGTCATTCTCAAAATAATTACGTTCTTTTCATGTATGGAAAGAACGTAATCATCTAAACTAAACAGGATAGTGCAGAAGTTTTCTTTTTTCAATCCAAAATTCAAACTAGTCTCTAAGTCATCTTGTCAGTAGTTTCTCGCTTTAAAGTGCTTCGCTTCGGATACCATATTTTTGCCCGACTACGGCAAATCCAAAGGAGGGCTAAAAGCCGTAGTCCAAGTTTACATAGAAAGGTACCACAACACTTTAACATCGCGTGATTACGACTTTTCAAACTTGAATATGTGTATCTCTGTACACTTGTACTCTCTCTTGTACTCTGTATACTTTTAATTGTGTACTATATATAGTATCGTATTGTATGACATTATTGTCAACTTGCAACGAAGGCATATTGGCAGAGTCTATGTGACGAATAAATTGCTTCTTCAGTAACCCTGTATAATCGAAAATCTTGTTTCATAATTTTCCAGCGTCATTTTTTGTCGTATTTGGGTTTTAGTTTTAACTTTTTTTTTCGTTCGAAAGGTAACCGTTGCCTTTTACAAGCTTTTATTTATTTTCACCTGTCCCGATGTTTGTCTGTAATCAAATCTTGCAAGTTAAATTTGATCCACTTATCCCGATTACCGATTGAGCTGAAGTTTGAAATATACCGTTGGTTCTGATGACAATGCAGTTTATATTTAACCGGTATTGTTATTAATCTAAAATGGCCGCTGTAATAAAATATCGGCGTACATATTTCTGAACAACGCACACAATTTGGGTATCAAATCAAAGAGCTTAAAGTATTTTTTATTAACAAGTAAAAAAGCTTGCTTTGTTTAAAAAAAATACTGTCTCATTGGTCTAGTGGTTAGCTTAAGCGACTGCAGATCAAGAGGTCTTTGGTTCTATTCCCTGGTCGGACTGCTGTTGGGTTTTTCTTACAAGAAACTCTTAATAGCAGCCCGGACTATGGAAGATGATGGTGTTTCCCGCCCGCGCCTCAGAAAGCACGTTAAGCCGTCGGTCCCGGTTGTCATGAACATCTATGGCCATCGTTATTGGAAAGTCAGTGCCCTCAAATATCAATTCAGCCGACCCAAAATAATCTTGGGAATAATAAAGACTAGGAAGATGATGAAGTAATAAAAGCTTGTTTTAAAAAAAAAACTTTTTAAATTAATCACTTGTTTATTTTTACCTGACAACGTATATACAAAATTTAAAGATGATAATGATAGAAAAAGTGAAACAAATAAACAAAAACACATTCAAATTTATGATATGATCAAATAAGATACGTCAGTAGCTTTGATAACCTAGACAATATTTAACCGGATGTTATACGAAGTATAAAAACAGTCCTTAAAATTAAGTATTTTAATAGCATACTTGAAAAGAAAACGCTTACGTTGGCAAAACTTGGCAATAAACCCATTGCCACTGTTTACAAGTTGCCTAAAACATAACTAGCTTAAAATGCAAAATAAATCATCTAGAAAGTACATAAATCCCACTTTTAGTCACGTTAAAAATCTATTATCTTGATACTAATCTATTTTTTATTAAAATACAAGCACTTTATACAGTACCGAAATTCTTAGCGATGTAACAGTATTTGTACTACATAAATTTGATGTAAAACATGTTTGCAGGAGTGTCCAGGATCGCTCGGACGGAATCCAAGCTAATGCGTCGTCGGTTCATGCTGCATTTTGGCAAACTTTCAACTGTCACACGCATCGTGTGCGCTGACTGTGGCTAAACCAGTGTGCAGTATTAGATATAATATTGTATAATAGTTTTTACAAGTATAGATAGCAATACTAGTCCCACTAATTAGTAATTAAAGAATTAGAATATTTATTAATACGCACGCATACACAGATTTACACTAAAGTGAAAAATAAGAAAAGCATATTCAAGGTTTCGTTTATATCGCCTAAAGTGTAAATACTCAAACAAGCAAAATTTATTGTCAGAATTAATAATAAAAAAATAAGAACTTTGTGTAATGTTTGTTTACCTTGAAAGAGAAAAATCCAGGTCCAATAAGTAGGTGTGATCCATGGCTAAACATGAAATTATCCCTTACCCTGAAACTTCGTTTTCTGATTTTAATACTGTCAATATGCATGACTTTGCAGTTAGGTAGAAACAACTTCGAGGACGAGGTGACCAGGAGCATTTTGACATTCTGTACTTGGACCTATAAAGAAAACGTGTTTTACATATCATTCTGAAACATTCAAACAGAAACACATAGTTAAAGAATATTTTAGGAAGAATCCAAAACGGTATACATATTCTAACTTTTAAACTTTCGCGTTCCATGATATAATAATTATTATTTTTACGGGAATTAACGCGATCACTTATTTCGGTATGTGACGGTACATGGCGAAACAATTTTATCAATAATATCGAAAATGTGCGGGTAGATGAAGAACCTTCTACTTCACGGATTCGACGACGGAGGGCGTGCGCCGCTGAGCCAGTCAGCCTGTGACCACGGCCAGTGCAACCTGGTCGAAACGTCAGGCAAAACAGAGGTATGTAATACCTTGAAATAAGTGATCGCGTTAATTCCCGTAAAAATAATAATTGGTATACATATTTGTGTATCATCTACAGTTGTGTTTATATATCGTCAATTATCATTAATTAATCAATTATTATTAATTAATTAATTAATATACATATTACAATTATAATTAAATCGTAACTGGTCGCTGTCTGTACATGGAAGATATATCAGGAAAACTATTATATTTATCTTATATCTATATCTTATATCTAAAGCTTTATGACCGCAATAGAACCCAAAACAATGATTTTTAGAATTTTTGTCTGTTTGTCTGTGCGTTTGTGCGCGCTAATCTCAGGATCGGCTTAACCAATTTGAATGCGGTTTTCGCCAATCTGTTGTGGTTGCTTCACTTAACATTTAGTGTTTGTTTTATCTAAATCGGTTCATAAATAATAATGCTATGTCAGTTTCATCAATTTCAATCACCGCAATATCCAACCTTTACGCGAGCGGAGCCGCAGGCAGCAAAAGCTAGTCGTAAATATCTTTATGTTTCATTCAAACGGCCTTGTTTCTTCAAAAATATTTTCTTCATAATTATTTTAAAATCTTTTTTATTGAAAAGTAGCTTTCGCACGAACCTTCAGTGGACAGCTCACCCGCAACGCGTTGCAAAGGAATTCCTATTCTGTACGGCTCATATTAATCTCTTTCACATTTCCACGCGAAGTCCGCCATTATTGCCAAACGTACCGTCTAATAGTTGGAATTGTTCAGTTTTAATTAATACGTCATGAACTGTGATTTCAGCTTTGGGGCAGGGACTGAATGTCTTTATTATATTCGTCGGATGAAGAAGTTATGATTAAAATTGCTCACCACAGTTTGACACTGAAGTTCTTGGTACGGCTCAATAGATACGACTTTTATTAACGCAGCCATTGACATTCATTTAAACACTCATGACTATTAAGGGACCACAAGAATTTGCCAACTGCAATATGAAACTTGTAATAAGAGACAAGGTTAATGTTACCACTTTAGAGAATAAACGTGAAAATCGAAAGTTTATTAAAATTTTAGATGAGGAAAAAGGCAGTACAGGAAAAGGGATATTGGGGATTACGAGCTTCGGGTAGATCAGGGTCGCATGTCTGTATCTCAAATTGTGTATTGCCAGCAAATTCAAGTACTCTGACCAAATTTGTCAAAGTATATACCTACATATGTACAAGTGACAAATGCAGATCATTTTAAAGTTATTTGCCAATTTGTCAACAGATTTACATGACTGAGAATCGTCATCATTTCTGGGTAAGGCTGCCAAAAATTTGATAAAGCTTGAATATTCAAATTTAAAAAAAAAAATGTTAAAAACATAATCATCAGATCTTTGTGTCTGCCGTATGTACTGTTTATCATAAAATTATATTTGTCCTGGATGAGAATTGAACTGCGAATCTGGTTTACCGGTCAGAGTCACTAACCACTAGTCCAACAGATTCGTCATATTTATAAATAGCGTTTAATAATCCTCAGTATTGCTCAGCTACATCAATTACTCATTTGACAAACGTCAAAAAGGACGAGTACACATTAATCGCATACAACCTTGGCGCGCGTTTACATTACAATCCAGAAATACATACACTTCCTTTTGATGTAGGTAAATGCATTCAGTAGCGCGGATTGTGTATGTGACGAGAGAAATTAAGTACTTTTGGTAATGGTTCCTATGTCTCCTCATAATGGATAAATCACTAGCATTTAGAGGTGACTGCGCTCGCCTTTGGCCCGATTTGACTTATAAATTTTAGTAAATAAAAAATGTATATGCTATTCCAAAATAAAATGTATATCTCTGTTAAGACTGTTATAAATACTGTCATAATTTTTTTTATTGACTTCCCCGTCGGCGCAGTTTTCTTTTTTTTTTTTTTTTATGATCTGCAAATATTTGTTTCGGAGTTTGGGTATTTTCTATAAAGAATATGTATGTATTTCCAAAAAATATAAACTATCCGTCAATCTAGTTTTCATAGTACAAGCTCTGCATAGCTTGAGGCTAGATGAAGTTGTGTGTCAGATGTCCGAAATATTTATTTATTTATTTATAGGGAGTTAGTGACCACTGCCGTCCATCACATCAAGAGCCTTTCATAGCCCACTACTGGACGTGGGCCTATCCTTAAAAAGAAGTATTTGACATGGACACCTACAATTGAAAAGCTAAAAGTGCGTTGCTGTTCTTTGGGTCTCCTCTCCTCAGATATAGGGAGAAGGTTAGTGTTGGGCTTTGGCCTCAGTATCACATTTGTGCCGTAGCATGGATTTCCAACAGTAAACCAACTTCTATATAAGCTGTCGCTTTTTCTTTATGTATGGCTCGCCAAAATGACTCTACTCTGCCTGATGGAAAGCATAATCAGAATCCAAGAGTGGTGGTCACCATACTCATTGCGAATGCAGACAATGCAGCATGGCGACCAACACCATGGCGGCCTAGTGATGCTTCTGCATCTTTTAGTCTAGTCTAAGTATGGAACTTGTTGCCTAGACTATTTGGGCCTCCGGTCTCGCACTCACCAACGAAACACGACAGCACGAACGCTGTCATTTTACGTTGATTTCTGTGCGAGGGTAGTACCGCCCCGGTCGAGCCGGCCCGTTCGTGCTGAAATCGGGGTGGCTATACTACCTTATAGTCAAATTTGAATTAGCTATATGTAAACTATGACTATTATCGATGAACCTATATCAGTTGATCTTCATAAAGGTGAGACAAAAGACTAGCGTTTGACATGCAACGGTTTGCAAAACAAGACATATTGAATTAAATATCTCGATGTTTTTTTTTTGCTAAAGCTGCATAAATCAATGTTGGAGGTTTGTGTTTACTATAGGGTATCAGATAACTTCGGTAGATATCAGATCGGACGCTGCATTTTAGTCAATAAATACAGAAGACAAGTAACGACTTCGCTAAGAAATCAGAGAAATTTAGCGATAAAGTTCTATCAGGCTTTCCTGTTAATTGGTGCAAAATACAGTTTTGCAGAATTATCGTTCACAACATTTCTTGGGGAAAATAATTCGTAAAGAAATATGTGAATTTGACATTATTTACTCATAAGATCCGATAAGGCATAATTGTTATTAGTGGTTGATAAGGACAAAATGATTACCTTAAAAAAAGTGACTATCTCTATGAAATTTTTGAGTAATACTCGGGGTTGGTCTGCTAGTCAGCGATCTAACTGTCCACATTGGAAAAATATTTGTGTGATGAGTTTTATCATTGTTCTGTGCATGTCCATGCACAGATAAAATAAATCCAGCTCTTCTTTATCTCGTGTAATACATATGTGATTACTCAATTTAGTAATCCATAAGTGTATTCATTTGTAGATTGACTTGTAACATTTTGGTGTAATGTATCGCGTTCGTGTAACAGAAACCAAAGCCTGACTTGTAACGTTGGTTTGTAATGTATCATTCGCGGCGAGCGCCGCGTGCTCCACTCGATTGTCGGTTTTTTCGCGAACCCCCTTTGAGTGTTACATTACAACTCAGTGCACGTCGCGTCGTCGCGAGAGCAAGTTGCAAGTGAAATCCATCTCGTTTTTCACTCATGATTTTCGATAGTTAAAATGCAGTGGGACAACGAAAAACTCTTTTATTTATATCGTTTTGTTCTTTTCTTCTTTTTCAAATAACAATAACTTAGTAAAATTAATGAAGCACACACAATCTCTACGTCTGACATTATGATCCAAAATGGATGGAGAACACTTGAGTCAGTTCGAATGATACATTACAAATACACGTTACAAGTCAGTCTGTGTCGCCGTATTGTAACAAGATCGCCTCGAATGTTACATTACAAATAAACGGTACAAGTTTCCAACTTAATGATTATAGCATATACATAGAAAAAAATTAAGTTATATAACAAAAGTAAAAAAACACTATGCATTTAAATAAAGTGGGAAGTACGGTGTCGGCTAAAAATAGCCCACCCCAACACTTCCTGCAGTTGTTGCAAAGGCGATTAATGGAATATGTCAGCAGAATTGCTATTCCACTGCAGAAATACACGATATAGCACTGCTAAGTATAGCAGCAAAGTGTAATTCTAAACGAACGTCAGATTGACAAAGTGGCTGAAGAACTAGTAAGTACTGAATTTGAACAATTATATTTTGAATTTAAATTGTTTAGAGGGCTTTTGATCCAGTCAAAGTTTCAAAAATTAAACCCTATTTTAAAACTAGAAATTGACATTATTTGAAGAGAAAGAGATTTGATAATCTATAATTTTAAATCATATAAGGTTTACTCTAGTATAAATTCCATTTATTTCTTCTTGGAAGGCTTCCTTCAAAATGTTTATGTTACATTTTTTTTTACTTTTCATATAAAACTTTAATTCAAATGAAATAATTTTAAGAGGAACCAAAATTGACAGTTGTAGTATCGAGGTATAGATGACAGCACTGATCTTGAAGACATTTCCAGAATGAAAAGCACCTATGCAATTTAGGCCCTAATTTATCGGTTACACACAAGTTTCGGATAACTTATCTGTCAGATAATTTTATGTATCTTCCATATAAATAGTTTGACACACCATTTTGCAGATAAGGTAATCTGTGGCCAGTGAAACAGGGCAGAACTTGGTGATTAAAAACTACGAATATTCTTTTTTTTTTTTTGTCTAATAGGTCGGCAAACGAGCAGACGTATCGCCTGATGGTAAGCAATTACCGCCGCCCATGGACAACTGCAACACCAGGAGGCGTCACAAGTGCGTTGCCGGCCTTTCAAGGAAAGGGGGGGAGGAGATAGGGGGTTATGGGCCTCCGGTATCATCAGTCACTCGGTGAAACACAGCGCAAGCTATATTTCACACCGGTTTTCTGTGAGGCCGTGGTATCACTCCGGTCGAGCCGGCCCATTCATGCCGAAGCGTGGCTCTCCCACGATAATGACAGGACTATTAAAGACAATTCACATCGTCTTTCCAGTTCTTTATATTTTTCTAAGTCATTAAAGGATATAATATACCCAAGACCTCAGCTTATCGCTTCTAATTCTCTAAACCTTCGTGTAACCCTTCTCCCTCACTAAATACTTTTACCCCTCAACCCTGACCAGGTCACCAACCCTTATCCAATAATACCCGAGGTCGTTTCACTTGCGATCATTTACGTCGTAAACGCTAATAAGCCGATCTTTTTTTGTTTCGTCTGCCTTGTATCCTGTGCGAGCTATCCATCAATTTGTCTGTCTGTGTGCTCGGATAATTATGTTCGCGTCATGGGTGCAGCTTTTCTTTATTTTTGTTTGAATAAGGTATAACTACTTACGTTTAACTAAATAACAACTTATAGAAAAAAATAGATACACAAGTTAACTTTTTCAAAGGTTGACATGTTCTGACATAAATTTTATCCGTCCAAAATGATAAAATTAAAATGTTACACTTAACAAAACACACATAAATACATTCAATACATAGAATGTTAAACAAGTATTTTAATAAAGTTTTCTTTTTTAAAGTTTTAAAATACTTCAATAAAAGTAAGAAAATAATAAATCTTTAGCGGCGTATCTCCTGTTTTGCCACGTAGGATACAGAGGCGGAAGCTCTTGAGTTATACTCCTGGCGCAAAAAGGTTCTACAACTGAACTTAAAGCAGCAACTCATGAAATCAAATTACTCATAGTTTCTAATAGCTAATTGTAAAAAATAAGCTTTACATGGTTTTATGGAAACCAATGGATTGGATGACAGAAATAACAAAGTCAGAACTTTCCACAACTATTGTGACTAGACTTATCATGGAAGGTTAACTAGAAAAGCAACATTGCAGTTACTACAAGAAGCTAGTTTATATCCTACGAAAACCTCAGAGATAGCTTTTGGAGGTTTCTTGCGTAGGTCATTGGCGATTATTGTCCTCATAAAGTAAAAATTCGCATATATAAAAGAAAAAGTTAAAAACAGTTGTTTTTTAAGTTGTATTGAACTGGCAAGACGACGTCTTTTTGATTAGCTAATAATTCATTGCAAATGGTAAATTACCGAATAATTGACATCTACAATTCATAGACCACCCCTGGGGTAAGCACTACACGCAATAGACCAGTAAATTGCATAACACAATAGTTACAGTTACGCAGAATAGCCGTTGACAGATTAATAAAAAAAGATGACGGCAAAGCAGTTACTTTTTCTGTTATCATGTTATTACCATGACAATTTTAATTAGAAGTCCAGTAATTTTACAATTATATTATTTTCTAGAATAAAAATAATGAATAGTCCGCTGCTAGATATAAAGAAAGAAAGAAAAGAAAAAGAAAGAAGGTTTTAGTCTACTAAAGCACGTTGCTAAACGGGATTGGTATCATCGGTTTGTATCAAGTTTTTCTCCACTATATAGCGATGTTATCCTGCATCCCTCTTAGTGGGCTCTTACAGCATCTATAATACCAATAGTGATCGCAACTCTGCGTTCTTAATTCACTTGTCTACAATAATTTTGTAGTTTGCCAAGATAAACATTGATATACATACTCAGAGACGAACACACACACACACCCACGCACACACACACACACACACACACACACACACACACACACACACACACTCATACACATTTATATTACTCATACATAACCATTATAACCCATCAAAATCACATATCATTTAGTATTCTTTTAAACTAAGTTCACCTACCTTGCATCGCACTAAGCGGAGCCACTGATACTCAAAATACAGGAAATCCTAGTTTGAGGATCAGGGGTCTCATATAATTGTTTGCCATACTTGTTATATAATTTGGTGTTGTAAATAGAATAACTGTGTTACTTTCATATTGTTTATGCTTGTTAGTTTATGCAATAAATTATTATTATTATTAAATCTGAAAAAACATTCGTAACAGCAATTGTTTCAGAATTTAAATTCTAAGTACTTCCTCTGTACTTACCTATGTTAGTCCCCTTACCTTAAGTCCTCATTATATCAATACAGTTATACACAAACTTTGTATAGATCATCTTATTTTTCCTAAGCCGCAAGCTACGACCTTTCTCATCCAATTTCGGTTTTGCAGGTAGTTTCCCCGAAACCGCGGTAACCACAGAACCTTTCTCGTACCTTGCCACCATGGGTACCTACATCTGACAGCTATGGCTTCCCAATAGTTTACCTCACGCACATGTAATTTTAACCTGTATTTTCTCTACGTCCGTTTTAGTGGAGACATGCGATTTGTTAAATGGAAAAAGTGTTTTAAGTTTTAATGGACTTCTGTGGAAACGACACTTTAATTTAAGACTACCTGAAACTTGGTCTCTGAATTTATATTAATGTATACTTTTTCAAAGGAAACTGAGTACTAAGCGTAGTGTTCATGAAAAAACAATAAATATACTAACGTTGAATATACTATATACTAATGTTTTATGATATACTAGCTGACCCAAGCAACCTCGTTTGCGTCCAAAATACCATCCCCCGTTTTACCCCCGAAAGGGAGCTGATTTCTAAAGATTACATTATTAGTAGGTACACCTACACACCGTCTATAGAGTATACATTTTAAATTTCAAGTCTCTTACTTCAAAAACATAGGAATTTCATACAAACGTACAACCCCCCGTTTTACCCCCTTAGGGGTGTAGTTTCGTAAAATCCGTTCTTAGCGGATGTCTACACCCTATAAGGAACCTACCTGCCAAATTTCAAGTTTGTAGGTGTTATAGTTTCTGAGATTTCGTGATTAATAAGTGAGTGGTATTTCGCTTTTATATAATAGGTCTTTACCTATGAAATTGCCGTTTTGTATGCAATAAGTGAAAGTACTTATTTTTTCAAACTTTTTTATTTATGTTATTCGAAGTAATCACCCATGCAATCGACGCATCTTTGCCAACGCATTGGCAGTTTATTGATGCCCTTCTTGTAAAAATCAGCTGAACGGGAGGCAACAAACTCTTCAAAGGCATTTTGTACTGCCTCTCGGGAATTGAATTTTTACCCACTAAAAAGTTCTCTAAATTTTGAAAAAAGTAATAGGTGCAAGGTCTGGTGAGTATGGCGGATGAGGGAGAGCTTCCAACCCCAGCTCTTGCAGCTTTGAGACTGTCTGTTGCGCAGGTTGGGGTCGCGCGTTGTCGTGAAGGAGCAGTGGGGACGACCGATTGACCAAAGCTGGTTGCAGATGTGCAAGCTTCTCCATCATTCTCTCCAGTTCTTCACAGTACACATCTGCATTAATGCTCATGCCGTTTTGTAAAAAGCTGTGGTGAATCACACCCGCACTAGACCACCAAACAGTGACCATCACCTTTTTAGGGGTCATTTTTGGTTTAGGACATTGCTTTGGTGCTGAACCAGGGTCTAACCAACTTGCTGAGCGCTTTCGATTGTCGAACAGAATCCATTTCTCGTCGCACGTAACAATTCGTTTCAAAATTCCTTAATTTCTTTGCCTGTTGAGCTGCGCAAGGCAGGTCTCGACGCGTACGTTGCGCTGGCGATCGTTAAGGTCGTAAGGGCACCCATTTATCAAGCTTTTTTACCTTGCCAATTTGTCGCAAATGGATCAATATTGTTTTGATGCTTACATTAAAAGCTGCTGCTAGCTCAGCTGTAGATTGAGTTTCGTCAGCTTCCACAATCGCCTTTAATTCATTATTGTTAACCAAAGTCTCCGGACGACCACGAGCTTCATTTTTCAAGTCAAAATTTCCAGAACGGAACCGGGAAAACTAATAACGGGTTGTGCGTTCGTTTGTACAGTTCTCTCCGTAAACGTTTTTGCTGTTACGTGCCGTTTGTGTCGCGTTGGTGCCATGACAGAACTCGTATTCCATAATTACACGAATTTTTAAAGTATCCATTATGGCGAAAAATGTTCAAATGTAATAAAAATACAACGCTAATCAAAAAACAAAAGACTGAGTTTGTAAATAGAATGTCATGGTTTTAAAACAAAATTAATTTGAATTTAGAATACAGAGCCATTACAAACTTTTTTATTTGAAATGACCAGTACTGAAGAAAGGCAATTTCATAGGTAAAGACCTAATATATAGATGTGCAATTTAGAAACACTCCTAGAACTCCTCTCAGAAAAGGGTTAAGGCCATACGTCCCCACGCTGGCTAAGTGCGGGTTGGGGACTGATTTCTGTGTCTTTTTGTCTTAATTTGCTATTTTAAACCATCTATTTCAGTCTAATTTTGACATACTTTTATTGGCTTAACCCGTATGGTTTTTTGTTTGTTTGTAACCCACTTTTGTAATGTTTTTTTTAGAAACGATATAAAAAAAAGTAAAAACTAAAACCCAACTACTACAAAAAACGACGCTGAAAAAGTATAAAATAAGTTTGAAAAGCCGTAGTCACACGTTGCATAGAAACGCACTATAACACATTAACAACGATTTTTGCCGTAGTTGGGTTTTAGTTTTTACTTTTTTTTTATTTAAAATATTTCGGTGCCGTTATTAATACATAATATATATATATATATATATTTGAAATTTTCAAGTAACGCCCTTTCCAATGATACCAAACACGGCATATTTATCTCAAATTTATTTTTTAATACAGTACTTTATGTCGGCTAGAGAGCGCCACATTAGATTCAGTGACACGTCATATAGCCTATAACCAGCGGACAATCAAGACGCTTGTAACGATACCTCATTTGTCCAGTTCTAAATAACCCTCCTTTGCCTTTGCCGTAGTCGGATAAAAAGAAACCATCAACGCTACAAAAATTGTAGCAAAATAAAAATAATGGCGATATAAGTTGTAAAAAAATGTTTAAGCCAAATTTTATGCAATATTTATAAAAAGTCCAATATTTCAAATATAGTTAAGTTTTCCACCATTGGGTGTATTAGGTAGACTTTTGGGTTAAAATTTGGATGGGACAAGTAGGATGAGTAAAACTGTTTTTCCAAATCGCACATAAAAGTACCAAAAAAATTACACCATAAATAAAAACCTTTTTTACGGTTACTTAAAGGAACAAAACCTCCTTCCTATTTTAAATCACCTCATTTGTTTGTCGACTCATACAATAGTTAAAGCAAATAAACGTTACATCACGCGGAACAGCCAACACTCAAGGATGTAACATAGAAATGCTTTCTGTCATATTTATGTTGTGATTACCATAAAACAAGCGTATGCGCACACCACACAGCTCTTCCGGATTTTTTCAACGTTACGCTCCGTGCGGAATTCCAGCCCACATGACATTGAACATTCATTGTCAATGCTTACTATCTACTAATAAAGTTGTATGTTGTTCGTTGTAACGTTTTGGACAAATAAATACTTTCTTCCTATGTTAAATACCGTGGTCGAATCATCATTACATCCGAACGATGTTCACTGTTGTACATAAATCTCCTAAGACTCTCCACAATAACTGCCAATTCTGCCCGCATCCAACGAATAAAAAATAAAAAACGGAGAGCCTTCGACATAAGTTGACGGGTTCGAGCGGAGTGATACCACTGCCTCATAAATCCAACTGCGTACTGCTAACTGCCGGGCTGTTATCCAACTAGAGTATGAAAGGAATTCCTACTATTATGATCTGGTGTGGCACAGGTGAAGTACGGAATCCAAATATAATATAACTCCGCTATTTTG
Source organism: Diaphora mendica (assembly GCA_949125395.1). Classification (NCBI taxonomy): domain Eukaryota; kingdom Metazoa; phylum Arthropoda; class Insecta; order Lepidoptera; family Erebidae; genus Diaphora; species Diaphora mendica. The sequence continues at coordinate 2,119,309 of OX421326.1, read as the reverse complement.
TAACAACAACAATATGTACTTTTAGATGGGAACAACGACCGACCACGATATTAGGATATGACAGACTGAAATATAAAGTGGCTTACCTAGTTTTTTATACATTAATCAACCTCCACTTATATGATTATCGAAAAGGCAAGGCTGTCGAGCCAAAAAGAGCCAAATACCTCGACTTTATAAACCCATCAAAAAGATAGTTCGTGGAAAAAAATAACACACGCAAAACCGCAGCTACAAATGAGTATGCTGTACAAAACAACAATGTGGCTATTTGTCACGCCATGGACTTAGTATGTGCATAATTATAGAAGCGAGGGTATGCGCTTGCGACATGTCATCTGTGTCAGGTGTGACATGAGAAAGAATATTATAAGACTGATATGGCAACTAGTCATTACGGAGTAACGTCAAACTAAATAAATGGATCAACGTTACCATAATATACTTCTTAGATGTCTCATAAGGATGAACAGCGAATATTTTAACTTCATATGCCAACCCGTCTGGCCAGGGGATATACTCGTAGTAGGTCAAAACTACTTTGCCAAGGAGAGGCCTATGTCCAGTCCTTGGCAGTGAACTGATTAATGATACTGATGATGATGATTCTGATTCAAAATCAGGTCAAGTCTTTCTCAAAATGAGACCTGACCCTAAGATTCACATGGATAAATTTACAATTGTACCAACTTAAACGTTCAAAATAGTAAGGAATACATTTCAGCAATACCAAAAAGCTGAAAGAGTTAACAATTTTTAGGAGATCAAATTGATCCATCTTATAGTTTTTGCTTTGGCCTGATAATTCTCCTGATGGAAACCTTATTGATTTTGTCTGAAATTATTTTTTGGAATCAAACCTTACCTTAGCAGTCAAAATCACTACCCATTAGATCAATAGTCCCGTCAAGTATATTGTTTTGATGTACAAACAGATACTTTAATTCATTGTTACTATAGATAATCTATTAGCAAAAGCTATCAAAGTACACCTCTAAAAGCAATACAAATTAGTATCAATTGGTGCCATAAATAAAATGACCGATACCCCGATAACACTATTTTATTACTGCATTGTGCTTCAAAAGGATTCTTACTTACAGAGTACGTGTATTGAACCCTTGACCCGAAAATAATTATGGAGGGGCTTATCTGCGCTAAATTTATGCAGATCCTGGTGCGATCACGAAGTAGGCAATATAATGCTTCTGGACAATTATAATTCTAGTCTAGAATTTCAGTCACAGTTGAAGAAAGTAAGCAGTTTTCTTTTTTTTTTCAAATGACAACTCCCGCACTAGGAACAAATCCTGAGAGACAAAGAACACCCAGACTCAGAACAACAATTTGTGGATCACTCAAAGTGTTGTCCTACGTGGGATTTGAACCCACGACACTTGGCGAAGTAGGAAACGGCGTGGTGACCGATAAACCACTAGGCCAAACGTGCAGTCAGTAGTAAGTAAGTTAGTAAGTAAACAGTAAGAGATTGAAAAGGTGTGCTAACCAAAAAACTTTTTTTTTTATGTAAGGGCCTGCCACAGTCACAGCTCTGCCTGATGGAACGCATAAACAGACTCCAAAAGTGGTTGTCACCATAGTCATTGCTAATGCAGACAATCCAACAATGCAGCATGGTGACACACACCATGGCGGCCTAATGTTGCTTATGCATCATCGGGCCTCCGGTTACACACTCACTAACGAAACACGACAGCTGGAATTCTATCATTTTAGGTTGATCTACAATCTACTGTGAGAGGGTAGTACCGCCCAGGTAGAGCCAGCTCGTTCGTGATGAAACCAGTGTGGCTCTTACAACCTTTAAATTACTATATACTTTTCCTATTACTTGACATAATGACAGTGGTGTATTTAAGTTCATTGCCTGACTCGTCTTCTTCTGACTTTCGAATTGCCTGACTTCTTGATCAGATTGTACTTCTTATAAGCAAGACTCAGCTTGTGACCAATACTGTTATATCGATCACGTAATTAAATTTAAGGCCGCCATAGACGTTCAAGTAATTTGATTATTTAATCAAATTACTTGATACGAATATACTTGATAATACTTGATAAGAAGTACAAGATCAAGAAGTCAGGCAATTCGAAAGTCAGAAGAAGACGAGTCAAACAGGCTGGGTCAAACAATTTAATCAAATTGGCATGATCTTCCAAGCGACCACCCACCTTCACGCAGACTTGAAGCGGCGTCAATTCAATATCAAAGCAGGCGAAGAGTTGTGCTTCTTTAAAAATGTCTATAGACACCACTTTAGAAAAATTGGTTTGAAAACCCATACATGAGGAAAAATACATACTGTGTGGATAGTAGTGTAAAAAGTGGAATATACGCTTATCTCTGTTATGATAATCTTTATTTTTTATGTTTCATAAACAGGATTCATTTTGATATATTTGTAAGAATTCTTCTAAATACATCGCGGTTCAACATTATGCAATGCAACACATCCGGGACAGGACACAGGAACACTTACGCAACAACAACTGAGCGCTCGCAACACACACACTCAAATTTTTAATCAAACAGTTTGATCAAACTGTTGGATCAAATAAAAATACGAAAATTCATATTTCTTCAAGCCATTTGATTACTCATTAAATTTGATCAAAATTTCCCATAGACATTCATGCTAATTGGATCAAACTGTTTGAACCAGCCTATTTGATCAAATTACTTAAACGTCTATGGCGGCCATGAAACCATTAATTTATTTATGTTTTAAAGTCATAACTTTTGGTAAATAAGAAAAGTACCAAATAATTTTAATATTCAATAACAAGTCATAAAGTAGAAAACGTTAGCACAAATGATAGTTCTGCGATAGTGTTTTATGACGTCATAGTACTTATCGCTGTAGACTGTTTGATACTTTTCATGAAAATGAAATCAGACTTTATACATTTTGTTTATTCGTTTCATATTTGGTTGAGTAATACGTTTCTTTCGTTAAGTTTTACACCTTAAGTAAGATCCATCCTCAGATTTTGGACTAGTTGACCCACGCAACCTTGTCTGTGTTTTCTATTGCGGTAACAATTTTTTTTACCAAAGAAGACTTTATAGTGAGTCAATCTTGAAAGATAGACATAATATGCTGTCTTGGACTTTTTATCAGAACTTTTAAAGGAGAACAAGTCTTAACTACATTGTTATTGTGAATCTTCTGTTTACGCGCTGCACGCAGTTGAAGCTCTCAAAAAGAGTAATATTCCAAATTCTCCTAAAATCCACCCCGACTGCGACACCCGGTCCCTGGGTTCAGTTAGGACTGAGGGTCTATTTTATCTGTTCTTAATCAATACCTATATTTTAACAGGTCTGTGGCATTTACCACATACATGTAAATCAAAGGTATATTACAGCGCTGTCTACCAAAGACACACCGAACTAAGGAGTATTTAATCCTGTATCACGATACAATAATCATCTAGCTGATTAACTTAAATACAACTTCTCAACATCAAACTCGGCCGGTCAATTATGGTCTCATCACCTAGTCGAAGGAGCCCCCTTTTTGTTGGATGGACATGACACCTGTTTCTAAACAGGTCTGTTGGTTTAGTGAATATATTAGCGATAGTGATGGTGGTACAGCCATACATTATGGTGTTCGTTGAGCCGACTCAGTACCAGTGTGCGAGGTAGCAGTATCTATTACAAGTCTATTATAATATTAATAATCATCAATTTAATACGGCACAATAGATGGATTAACAGTTCAGTGTGAATGTATAATATGTTAACGGAAATGTATGTAATCCGTCATTGTATACAATTCCTAGGAAATGTATGTAATTCCTAAAATCGCACGGAAATGTGTGAAATAAATTATATTATACTTACACATTACACATTTCCTAGGAAATCTAAACATTTCCTAAATAGCAATCGGAAATGTAAAACATTTAAGATATTGGTGGGTAATTATTTTAGGTTAGGTTAGAACATATGAACATATTATATATATATATATATAGAACTCCTTTTAAAAATAGTTCTGAATATACAGAACTCCTTTTAAAAATAGTTCTGACCTGTGACAACATAGATTGTCTTTTGTCAATATTTAAAAAATATATTAACAAGAAAAATCATTTCAACCGTATCGCAATTGACTTAAAGCCAACCTCAAGCTAGTTTGGGAAAAGTATTCGGAAGAAAATAAGCGACGAAAAACAGAAGAAGTTCTATCTGGAGCCAAGTATCTCCCCCCGGCAGTTCTTATGAACCATCCGTGAATCTGCCGGTGACCACGAGCGGTATAACCCGCTCGAAACGTCGGGAAATAGAAGGAATCGTAACCTGTTAAATAATTTTATCGCGAATAAGTCCCGTTGTACTACAAAAACTGTGTGCATGATGAAAAGTTGCAAAATTCTAAAACAGTTCTTATGAAGATCTGTTTAGAATCAATTGATTATAGTTAGCGACGGAAAGTGACAAATCACGATGTGTGAAAGCTTTTTTTTATGGAATAGGGGGCAAACGAGCAGACATATCGCCTGATGGTAAGCGGTTACCGCTGCCCGTGGACACCCGCAACACCTGTGGCGTCACAAGTGCGATGCCGGCCTTTGGGGGGTGGGAAGGGAGATGGGGAGAGGGGTTGGCGGGTATGGACCTCCGGTATCCTCACTCATTCGGTGAAACACAGCGCTGTTTCACGGCGATTTTCTGTTAGGCCGTGGTATCACTCCGGTCTAGCCGGCACATTCATGCCGAAGCGGGCTCTCCCACGGCTTATGATAATATGGGTTTATTTCAGTTTCTGGAAGTTCTTTTGAATAGCCCTATAATCACACCACTGTTTGTTGTGTTCTTGTAGTCACTTGAGCATGCAGTAGAAGTAATGCAGTATAATTATAGTAAATAAAAGTCAGTAATAAAAATTTGTAATTTAATTCATCTGCTCAAATTATTACAACTAGTATTGTTATGATCGTCAGAGTCTATCAATTCGCTGCACAACCCCAAAAGTGTCTTGCAGCCGTTCGCAGTAACCTGCTGATAAAAAAAAATCAACTAAAAGAGAACCGACTTCAATAACGGGACCAAATTGAAATGGAACTACAAGGGAAGCACTAGCTTTCAAATTAAAAAAGAATAATCAATATCAGTCGAAAGTTCTGAGATAACAAACATAAAAAACAGTCGATTTAAAAACCTCCTCCTTTTTTGAAGTTGTTGAAAGCTGTTGAAAGCGGTCTGAATTCAAATTATAGAATTAAACTCGCTTGTACTTATTTCATTATTATAATTCACTTCAACCCTGACCGGTTCCGACCTATGGCATTATCAAAGGTTCCATCAAGTGTACAAATGGATTCGACAATCGATAGTATATATAATAGGTCTTTACCTATGAAATTGCCGTTTTGTATGCAATAAGTGAAAGTACTTATTTTTTCAAACATTTTTATTTCTGTTATTCGAAGTAATCACCCATGCAATCGACGCATCTTTGCCAACGCATTGGCAGTTTATTGATGCCCTTCTTGTAAAAATCAGCTGGACGGGAGGCAACAAACTCTTCAAACACTCAAACAACAAACTCTTGCAGCTTGGAGACTGTCTGTTGCGCAGTATGGGGTCGCGCGTTGTCGTGAAGCAGCTGCAAGAGCTGAGGTTGGAAGCTCTTCCTCATCCGCCATACTCACCAGACCTTGCACCTACCGATTATTACTTTTTCCAAAATTTAGATAACTTTTTAGTGGGTAAAAAATTCAATTCCCGAGAGGCAGTACAAAATGCCTTTGAAGAGTTTGTTGCCTCCCGTCCAGCAGATTTTTACAAGAATCAATAAACTGCCAATGCCAATCGAATAACAGAAATAAAAATGTTTGAAAAAATAAGTACTTTCACTTATTGCATACAAAACGGCAATTTCATAGGTAAAGACCTATTATATATATTTTTTTTTTCAAGACAACTCCCGCATTAGGAATATACATTCTGTGTCGCGGGGGACTTTAAAGACATACATGAAACGGACACAATTAACACCCAAACTCAGAACAACAATTTGTCGATCACACAAAGTGTTGTCCTGTGTAGGATTTGAACCCACAACACTTGGCGAATTGGCAAGCGGCGTGGCGACCGCCTAAACCACTAGGCCAACCGTGCAGTTTACATAAGATCTGAATTTACTTTAAAAAGTATTTGTTATTTTTTGAAAACTACAATTAAAAAAAAGTAAAAATATGATCGTGCAGCAATGAAAGTAATGTATTAATCCTATTGAAAAAATATATAGACTACTAGCTGACCCGGCGAACTTCGTACCGCCATATTTAAATATCTGTCTCAACTTCCCACAGGCAGTGTACAGTCGCGGACAAAAAAAGACTTTTACCGTTATCTTTTTTCTTTCTAGCAAAAAAAGAATCTTTTTTCTTTCTAGCAAAAAAAGAATAAATAAAATCGGACTATTTGTTATTGAATTACAACTAAGTACATATTTTGACTTTCATCCCCTCTCTCCAGGAAACCGTGCTGAATTTCGGGATAAAAGGTATCATATGTGCTACCTCGTAGTATGAACTCAAATCATGCCAAGTTTCATTTGAATCCATTCAGTAGTTTTGGCGTGATGCGCGGCCAAGATAGAGACAGACAGACAGCCACAAATGAAAAAAAATACAGTTTTGGCTTCAGTATGATTATATTATAGAGAGCCCTCCAAAAAAAAAATTTCTAAATATCTTTAATGTACAGAATTGGACCTGTTACTTTTTCTTATAAGTATAGATCTATAATTGAAACTAAAGATATGTAGGTTATTGAAAACGGCTATTAGAAAACGTCTTTTCAACTACTCCGCTACAACGGAAAACTCTTAGTCGTCAAAACTCACCAAGAACTCAAGGTAAGGACGGAAAGAAACCAACATAAACAGTCGTCCAAAATGAAATATTCAAAACGAAATTCGAATGCAATAAGAAAGACTATAAATACACGCCACTGTACAAGTCTAGGGAAAACGTACACTTGATGTGCTATCCATTGCAATTATCGGCGGAAATATACCGTTATTATCAGACAATGGTTTCCTAAATCAATTTCAACCTTATTACAATGAAATAAAGACCACTGGAACGAAGACAGTGGCAAAATATCTTTGTTCTTGTATAAAGAAGGGGTAAATAAAGCATATAGTAAGGCTTCGCGGTGGTTGCCATGCGAAATGCCGATGAATAAGTAATGGGACACGATAGATTGAATAACACTATTATAGAGTCGTTAAAGCTTTGGAATAATAAGTACGTTTTGGAAGACCATTTTGAGTGGAGAACTACTATTATCGAGTTACCGTATAAAGTGCATTTACACCACAGAATAAATAATAGTACTTACGTACAGAAGTTCCACTGTCGAACAAAAGTCAAGTTTAGGCATAAAAAATTTCAACTCTGTGACCTCGCAAGCGACTACCTACAAACATAATAATTAGTTCGTTTCGTAGTCATTTTTCGCAGTAAGTACACGTAATATTCAACTTGTTTACGCACGACGCGACGCGGCTAGCGTGCGCACAGTGCGAGCCGAGCGCCGAGTGGCAACCATTGCCTAGTAGTCCTTCTCGGAAGGCGCTCGGCGGAACATACCTTAACTGAGAAGTGAAACCCCCCTGTTTACACCCTTTACCTCGAGGAAGGAGATGGTAGGCAGTCCACCTAATTGATTTATTAATTAACATACTCATGTGTTTTTAAATCTATATCTATACAAATAAATCAAATTGAAATGTTTGTAATTTCAAATTAACTGTTTTTCACTAAATGTGTAGGAAGGTATATACGATACATGCATTGAAATTCTGTATGTCTGTTTGTTCCGGCTAATCTCTGGAACCGCTTAAAAGGCAGATAGCCGATGACTAACTTCTTCAAGGCGGATGTAGTACGAGCACTTATTAAAAATAAATTTCACCTATATAACAAAATAATGATCCAGCTCATGACACAATACCTATAAATTGTCTTGGCAGGGAGTAGATTCCACGATTTAGGATAGGACAGAATAGTGTGTAGAAAGTATATTACTGTAAGTATTTTTTGACAAATACAAGATAAAATGGGAACAATTTTTTTTCTTTTAATGGTTCAAATATTGAAAGTGTGAATAAGCAGTATCCTAACTTTTTTTAATAAAAACCATTTTCAATACCGATAAGGTTGATAGTTCAGATTTTGCACTTAAGGTGACTTGTTGGGGCTGCACCAGGATAGGTCTCTCACAGACGGAATATTTGAGTGACGATACATTCACTGACCTCCGCCTGTGAGTACTCCCCAAGAATCACGTGAAACTGGGTCTTCAATTCCTTGCAAAGGCGTAGTATTTCAACGGTCGTGACGGCCCATTTTGCGAAAGCATTGCATTCCCACGTGGCTAATACACAGGGAGGAAGTAAATCTAATGAAAATAGTAATAAAACTAATCATAAAAACAAAACATTAAAAACATTGAAATGAAACGAAATAAATCGTTGACCTCAGTGTACCAAAGTGCTTCGGATTATTTGAAATTCACGTCACGTGGGCGACCGCAATATACTGTGACAGTTTAATCTCGACAGCATACATTACTACGTTCAAGGCTACACACACTAGTAGCCAAATTAGTAAACATACAAAACTATATGGATGCTAAATAGATACATTAATACACATTAAGGCAGGCTTTGACGTAATGAGATGTTTCGTGCATTCAATCTTTAATTTTTAGTTTAAACTTTTTGGATTTAGTTTGAGCATTATTATAAACAAATAGTATATAATTATATAGAGTAAATGAGTACGCAGATCACACATATACGAACACATTATCTATGGCGAATTAATAGTAATATTTTACATTTAAGGAAAGATTTACATCTTTTACTTGAAAATGATCTTGGAAATCTTCCTAACGGCCGTTTTTAACCGACTTCAAAAAAGGAGGAGGTTATCAATTCGACTATTTTTTTTCTATGTTTGTTACCGCATAACTTTCGAATGGGTGAACCGACTTTGATAATATTATTTTATTTGAAAGCTGGTGCGAAAGTGTGAGACTACTTACTGTGAGTGTTTTACGCATTTGGAGTGCCAAAAAGTCAACATCGTAAGTCTGTGTCAATGTCAGTCAGAAGTGTGTCAACGGAACGGTGTCGTAGCAGTAGTACGTACTACTTAAGTTGTTAAGTTAGGACGCAATAGCTCTTTTTCTGTTTTCTATTACCACTATATAGTGGTATCTCATGGTGGGAGAGCCACGCTTCGGCGTGAATGGGCCGCCTCGACCGGATTGTCACTCTCCCCATCCCCCAAAGGCTGGCAACGCATCCGTGACGCCTCTGGTGTCGCGAGGGTCCATGGGCGGAGGGTAATCGCATACCATCAGGCGATTCACTGCTCGTTTGCCCCCTATTCCATAAAAAAACATCATGTCAGCCGAATGCCGTAATAGGCACCGATAGCCACTTACCATTAAATAAGAGTTGTTTGTCTCTCACACAAAAAGCGGTATTTCTGTCTGGTGATTGGTGGAATTTCGAATGTTGACTATCCATCCTCAAACACTGTGCTTTCAAATGCATTTTTTTTTCTGTAATCCAGCCGCCATGTCCAGAAGTTAGGGCGTTCAACCAAAAATCAAATTCTACTTTACGATATTATTACGAACGTCAACCGAATGAATAAACACGAACAACATACCCTAATAAACAAGTATTAAAGGAAAGTGTTATTTTGGACTGTAACGCGTTATTTGTGTATGTAAATCAGGCCAGATTATTTATTACAATATTTATTCATTTAAATTTCGAAAAGATAAAAGAAGAATAAACATCTCGCTTCAGGTTGTGTGGTAATATTTCAATTCAAAACTCCAAACCTGAAACTAGGTTTAGTAATACATTACCGTGGGAGAGCCACGCTTCGGCATAATTGGGCCAGCTCGACCGGAGTAATACTACGGCCTCACAGAAAACCGGTGTGAAATAGTGCTTGCGCTGTGTTTCACCGAGACACGTATCGCCTAATGGTAAGCGATTACCACCACCGATGGACACCACCAACAACAGCAACACCAGAGGCGTTACAAATGTGTTGCCGGCTTTTGAAAAAGGAGTACGCCCTTTCTTGAAGGTTGTATTGGTCAGGAAATACCGCAGCTGACAGATCATTCCACAGTTTTGTTGTACGAAGCAGAGAGTTCCTGGAAAACATATTTTTAAGGTCTAAATACAAAACGAAATTTAAGCCCATTAGGTTTCAAATATCATTACATGACATCAGCAGTTTAACAGTCCACTGCTAGCAGTGGACTGTTAAAGGCTACGGCTATGACTGTATGTCTAGACATAGGTCTCTTCTTCGGAAGGAGGTTTTTTTCTACTGTACCTCGCTTGCCAGAAGAGTTGGTATAAGATTTGTTTCAAGTTTTCCTTCTCTTTGCAGTAATGTTCCTCTTACGACACGTGGTGATACTCCGTATTATTAATCTGCCATTATTAGTCCCAATATTTGGGGTCGACGTTCAAACGGTTTTACCTGAATATCATTTTTGACACGAAGCGATTGGCATCGGACTTCCGCAACCCTGAGAGTGAACTGAATTCGAAGGTTGAACTAGTTGTCAGTATATTTGGCAATCGTTATTGGGAAGTCATTTGGGCACTGGCTTCCCAATAACGATTGCCATAGATGTAAATGACAACCAGCACCACGGCTTAACGTGGTCTCCGAGGCACGGGCGGGAAACACCGCCATCTTCCATACTCCGGGATGCTATTAAGAATTTCATGTAAGAAAAACCCAACAGCAGACCGATCCGGGAATCGAACCTGAGACCGAGACCGGACAATAGAAACACTAAGTAAAATATCATCCAAATATACCCCTACCTTTATGCATTAAGAAAATTTTAATCTCAATTATGCATTACAATGACATATTTAAAAAGCCGTGGAGCGCTCCAAAAAATGTATTTTTTATTTTGTTTCGTGTCGTAATGAAAATGTACGAGGCTGCGAGAAAACTGTTGGGAATCCTGCCATATCTACTGAAAATATTCCCCGCGCGATGGACCAACTACTGCCAAATACTTTTACTCAAGAATACGAAAGTGATTTCGACTTTTATACCTTATAATTCGAGTTTTTATTGACGCCATTTTGACGGCGACGATGACAAACGTGTTCCGGAGAAAAACAGAAAACTTATTGTGCGATTTTATTTCACATTTTTATTAAGTGTTTCAATTTACAAGATATTTCAAGATTTTATGGTATCCGTTTTTAAGAAATTTTTAATGTATTTATTTTATTTAATTTGATTTTATTAATTATTCAGGCTAACAGGCTTGTGGGAAAACAGGCGTTATATTCATCAAATACAAAAGAAGGGTCCTCCGACCAGAATCTTGTCTGGTGGATCGTGACTCATGACTAAACGTTTGAAGCTAGATTGTTTTTATAAATACTAATATGCGCAAAAACTTTCATTGTGCGATACAGAATTAGTAATTGTTCTGGAGTTTCTCATATATTTAATGGATGTTGGTATTTGGCCATTTTGTTTGTGTGCGAATATATATTTTTACCCGACTACGGCAAAGCCAAAGGAGGGTTATGATTTTGATAGGCTATGTATGTATGTAAGTATGTATGTTCATCTGTTCCCTCACAGCTCCTTAACTACTTATTAGAACTGGACAAATGAGGTATCGTTAGAAGCGTCTTGATCGTCCTCTGGTTATAGGCTATATGACGTGTCACTGAATTTAATGTGGCGCCCTCTAGCCGACATAAAGTACTGTATTAAAAAAATAATTTGAGATAAATATGCCGTGATTAGTATCATTCGAAAGGGCGTTACTTGTACATTTCAAAAATTATATATTATTAGCATTTTCTCGTGATTTCGTCCTTATTTATTCGATAATTGTGATATTTCTATGGTACTTATTTAAAATACCTATACTTTGCAAAGAAATTAATATTATAGAGGCACCAAAACATTTTAAATAAAAAAAGTAAAAACTAAAACCCAACTACGACAACAAACGACGCTGTAAAAGTATGAAACAAGTTTCAAAAGCCATAGCACAGAATAACTAATAGTAGCCGTAGTCACGCGTTGTTAATGTGTTATGGGCGTTATGGTACATTTCTACGTAACGTGTGACTACGGCTACTATTAGTTATTCTGTGCTATGGCTTTTGAAACTTGTTTCATACTTTTTCAGCGTCGTTTTTTGTCGTAGTTGGGTTTTAGTTTTTACTTTTTTTATCATAAAAATAAATTACATGTTAACTTACAGTTATAAGTTAATTTTTACAATACAATCTTAAATTAATAAGATAAAACAATCCTTACAACGATTTCTGTCAGAACATAAAGTTAAAAAGTCATATTTATAGGCCAATAATACGGGTACTTATAAATCACATGGAAGATTGATTTAAATCTCATAGCCGATGCAGCCAATGTCACGGCAACTATCCCATATTATGAACGTGACGGGAATATTAGAGATCTTTCGTCGGCAAGGCAAGTACAAGTACGTGCAAAATCTACTTAATTCTATCCTTTTACAACCTAAACGTATAATCATCTTGAAGAACCGTAAATGGACTTGGAAACATGTATATATATTTATATGAGATATAGATTTGAATATAAGAATAAATCTGATACAATGGACTTTACAAACATTAAATGCGCACATTATTATTTGAGTACCACCTTAATACATCACTTTTCATATAAAAATCACTATGAATTTGTAAACAATGTCAACGGGATCTCCATGTCTATTTATCTCTTTCACAAAAACGGTGTCTACTTCTTATTTATTAGAAAGCAGCACTAACGTAAAAGCACTTTACAGCTACCTTCGACCATCTCTGCCGTACTTTACATAGGATAAACCGTGAATATACCCTTACATAATATATGTGAGATATAAAAAAGCTATCAAAACACACTACCAGACACACAGGCGTATCGGTATATATTTTACATTTGAATTTCAAAGTTCAAAGCAAAGCTTAGTTTTTATGCACAGTTCTAACAGAGCTTACTGTGGTCGGTCGGTAGGTCTACGTGACTCGACTTGTTGACAAATTGACATAGATTATGGGACAGATAGGACGATACAATGTGATGTTCAGTTTATGCCTATGTTATGGAAAGTAATTCGTGTGGTGACGGATTAAAATATGGAGTTAAAATATGGAGTATCGCCACCCTTACTAATCCCATAGGTATTGTAAGAGGTTAATAAGGGACAAAGAAACCCATCTGACCAAAATTCGCCATGGTTAGGATAATATATTTAAAATTATTAGAGGGATTAGAAATGTAAGAGAAACATTTTTCCTTTTTTTTTTTAATGATTCACCCATATTCTATGTGCTAACCCCACTAGCCCCAATTTTCGGCAAAATACCACACATTGGGCTAGAAATATTTGATCAAATCTAACCTGTTAATCTTTTTACTAAAATAAATTTTCGGAAGGGTTGGTAAATTTTTCATTTATTTAAACTATATCAATTTAACTTTTGAACCATATTTATAATAATTAAAAATGCAACAAAACAGCCACTTTCATAGAAAATTTAATAAACTACGAAGAGAGAAGTATATTGTCATGGAATCATCGACACCTTTCGATGATTAAAGTATAGGCCCGGTTCTGTAAATGCAGTGCAATTTGTATAAGAAGTATTTATTTCAACGAAAACTATTATAATATATTTTGGCAACGCTATTCCATTATCACTTCTTTTAATTCACAAAAGCTTTTTTAATTTATTTTTTCTGTCGCATCTACATCACTTATGACTGTTAATCTATGTCAGTCGAACCCATATCGACTACAAATTGGGCTGACTCCGTTGCCGTTGCGAAAGAAAATAATATTGTTTCTTCGCAAATATTTACCCTTCCTTTATTTCGTGTGTCTTTACAGCATACGATATACGACCCTCGAATATTGATCGCAATGAATTAGACAACTTTTAATGGTTATTTGTTTACGTGAATGTTTCTTACATATATAAGACTTTGTGTGTTAGGGTAAAGTATACATATACGCATGTCAAGGGTTCTGTTGAGTTGTTAATGCTGTAGCAATCATATTTAATAGAAAAGTACTTTCAATTTTATGTGTACTGAATCCAATTTGTTTAAAAAAATAAGCTTTCTTTTATTTCGTCTGAATCTTTGAAAGTTTTTATTAACTTTTTATGTCTTTGTAGTTGAATACTAAAATTTATTGTTTTGTTTCATACAACTCATATCTTATACAAAAAATATCTCCCGACATAACAACAACATGCACTTACAACAGTAATAATTTGGTATCAACATTAAGTCCTGTAAATATCAATGAAATGTAACAAGTTCGATGTCTGTGAATGGCTGAATGTACATCGATAGTCATATCGACAAATCTACACTATTTTATAAAGGGGTAAAGTTTGTGAGTTTGTGACGTTGTAGGGGGTAATCTCTGGATCTACTGAACCGATTTTGAAATTCTTTTTTTTTACCAATAGATGGCTACGTTATTTGGGAGTGACATAGGATATATAAAAACCCGAAAAGTGTAAAGACTTTTTCGTGGTAGCTGAATTTGCAAAGTAAGTCGGAGAAAAAAATGTTTACCGCCCAAAGAAGTGGGCACGGGTCAGCTTGTATAAAATAAAAGTTAAATACTACACAGATATTAATGAATGACAATACCTTTTAAATCATCGTCTGATCAGAAACCCGTAGCACTATAATGTAGACAAGGAATCAATCCATCTGATTACTAGAATGCGAAACATGGCTGACTTTAAAAATGGTACTGAAAGCTTATTGTATAACAGTGACGGCTTTGAACTTAAAAAAATACATTAATTTATATGCAATAAAACCTAAATAATTAAATGTAATATTGAAATGAGTTAAATTATGTAACTGAAACAGAAGGCGTCGTAGACAGATGTAAATACTCTCGCATTTCCTCCTCTATCCTTTCCCAAATCCTTCACTCTTCGAAAATGTACATCTAAGATAATACAGAAAAAAAAACCTCTAGAACAACTAATTGTGTTAGAATGTCACGAATAAGAAACCTTATGAAATACGTCAGATGAAGGATGTCACCAAACTTCATAAGATCATCAGAGATACAATATACAAAAGCAGATGGAGACAAATAAAATAAATATCTTTATAGACCCAATGACAGCGACCTTCATAACAAACCAACTACAGAGAGAAAACGGAAGCCAACGACCTGTAAATAATCACATCTACCAAAAATAATTCATAAAAAAACTTAAAATAGTACTTTTATACGCAATTTCTATTTCATACCGGTAAGTGCAATTTATTTCATCATTTAACTATCTAAGTGGTTTCATACAAATTGTATGTATAATACGATTGTCGAATGATGCAAACGAGAAACGAAGAGGCTGATGACTGTCATTATGCCTAATTTATATATTCTGTCAGGGGAACGGTAGTACTGTCGAGTAGTTAAGTGTTAGACGTATGTATATTTACTAGGAAGCCTCTTATGCCAATGGTTTATCTTCCAATAGCTTGGAAAGCGCAGTGTGTGCTCATTCATCGTCATGAAACAGGTTCTTAATTTAAATTATTAATGTTTGACCTTCATATTAGGCAATTAGGCGATATCTTTACCATTTTAATTTGGCTAAATTATAAAACACTAACTGGCCTACGCAACCTCGTTTTCGTTCAAATTACCATCCCCCGTTTTAACCCCAAAAGGGGGTTGATTTCTAAAGATACATTATTAGTATTACCTCCACACCATCTATAGAGCATACATTTTCAATTTCAAGCCTCTTACTTCAAAAACATAGGACTTTCATACAAACTTCCAACCCCCGTTTTACCCCCTTAGGGGTAGAGTTTAGTAAAATCCGTTCTTAGCGGATGTGTACACCCTATAAGGAACCTACCTGTTTAATTTCAAGTTTGTAGGTATTATAGTTTCTGAGATTTCGTGATTAATAAGTGAGTGGTATTTCGCTTTTATAAATATAGATTATGTTTATATTTGTAGAAATTGATCACTTCAAAGAGTAGAAAAAATATAGTGTGAAGTATGTAGGTTTTAACATTTGTTATTACTTAGACTATTGAAGTTTTAATAAGAAACAAGTAAGTTTAAAATGAGGGATAGTTTTAGTAAGAGATTTTAATTATATTTTTGTAATATTTATAAATTGAAGCTCATGAAATTTAAATCGACAACATGACTTAGGAACAAAGAAGAATAATTAATCATTCTAAAATTTTCCATTTATTTTATCTGCTTTAGAATGAACAAGTGCATGAAAATGGTCGCAAAAAACGAAAAAAATAAATTGTAAGGCCTCAATTTTCATATTTACCAAAAAACTTTTCCAAACCAAGTAATAAGAAAAGTTGCCAACATTTAATAAATTCTACTAATATTATAGATGCGAGAGCTTGTAAGAATGTCTGGATGTTTCTTATTCTTTCACTCAAAAACTACTTACTATTTTATGTGTGAGCCTGCCAAAGTACTCTGTATGATGGAAAGCAGAAGCAGCTGGACGGATTTACATGAAACTTTAAAGTAAGACTACTTTTTACCGCGATAATCAACATACACGCTATAGTTAGTGTAGCCGCGGCAAAAGCTAGTAATATATATCCCATCAAAAACATATATGTGAAATGAGAGCCAAGTTCATTATTACTTGTACACACCAAGGTTCACTTGGTTGTGTACAAGTGAACAACCAAGTGAACCTTTGTTGTTCACTTGTACGACAAAAGTAGTGAGATCTAAATGGGTGCCAAGTGCAATGGTCAGTCCTGAAATTAACATATAATTATGTATATATATATGTAATAATAATATTTACCGTGGGAGGGCCACGCTTCAGCATGAATGGGCCGGCTCGACCGGCGTGATACCACGGCCTCACAGAAAACCGGTGTGCAATAGTGCTTGCGCTGTGTTTCACCGAGTGAGTGAGGATACCGGAGGCCCAACCCCCCTGCCCCTATCTCCCCCCCCATCCCCCAAAGGCCGGTAATCATGTGGGTGTCCATGGGCGGCGGTAATCGCTCATCATCAGGCGATACGTCTGCTCGTTTGCCGGCCAATTCCATAAAATAATAATAATAACATAAAATATTTTATAACATATTAAAATATAATTTCTTCTTAAATCTTAGGATGATATATTGAAGCCTAAAGTCTGTCATGCCTAGTTTTAATACACCATCTGCCTGCATATTTCGATATTGAATGTTATCAAGTATTTAACGATAATTCAGTTCACATTTTATATCCGCAACAAGTCTAAAAACAAGGCCATACAATGACTCAAGGAAGAAAACAAGTAAATTGATTTGACAAGCACTTGATCTTTAAAGCACTGTCGTTATAATTTGTCACGGTACAAATTTAATTTCTTTTGCACGTTATTTTATTAAATTGTACCAGAAGTTGATGTTAACATCGAATTCTGGCATTTCTGGCACTACACTACTAAAGAATAATATCACATATGATGACATGTGATATATGTTTTGAAGTACCTAATGAGGAGATTTTTGGTGCATATCCCAAAGTACTTATAGCAAATTATACATTACATACACTAACTTTTGATAAGTTGTATTGTCTAAAACTGCCGTGTAAGAGCATACATTTAAAGACTCTATTCAATATATTAAAAAAGGCATAAATCTTTGGCTACCAAATGTTAGGTTATTTAATTAGTCCCACTCAACCATATTGAGAACTAGCCTGTAGCTTTCAAGTCAACAATATGAAAGAAAATAGATATTGTTTAGGCAAAAAAATTCGATATAATAATTTAAATAAAATCTTTCAGTGATCAGGTTTACTTACATTACCTACTTCTGGAAAGTTCAAACATTCCCATATAATCAAAATCATCAATGTGTCAGCCAAAAAAAACCATCAGCCATCTTGTCTGCAAAAATTACACAACTTAATTAAACATTATTTTTTACTCAATTTTGATTGTTGTCTCCTTATTGACATACTATAAAAAAATACAGTCATCTTTGGGTAAATTACCTAAATACCTAACTTAAAAGATATCAGTACATATTATATGTAGTTAAATAGTTATTCTTACAACTACCACAATCCTTACTAAACACAACAACACACTGGTACTTACTCGTTTCCACTGTGTTATACCTTCTCAAGTCTTCCGGGGACTTCCCCTATGTTTTTCCCCCTATATATATTTACGTAAATGAATAAGTGAATATTTAAAATTCGACCATAACGCATCTACTACAAAATCTGTTTTTAAACAAATCAAATTTGTAGACGACGATACCAATTGCCTAAGAATCATTTCACAGTAATTACGATAGGCCTGTCTTTCCATAGACCTCGATATGAATTGACACAAAATGCTTTACTTATTACTCTGATTGAATGATTTCACTCACTTGTCTCCATTATATCAAGTAGGTTGTAGCATTGTGCAAGGTGTCTTATTTGATTGTTAAGAGGAAAAGGATCTTCGAGTCGAGAATTGCGTTTCTTGTTAATTCCAGGGCCCAATAGAAAAGAATCCATCTGTTAATATTGGATATAATAATAATAAAATAATAATGATATTCTTGACATCTAAAATACAACGCTATCTAGTACCAAACTAAGCAGAGCTTGTACTATGGGTACTAGAGAACTGATATACTCATATTATATATATATTTATATACATACTTTTTTCTGTAAGCACATATATATTATTATTATACATATAAAATACCCAAACTCCGAAACAAACTTATGCAGATTACACAAACATATGATCCGAGCCGGGCATCGAACCCGAGACCTCAAGCACAGCAGTTGCAGAAGCTACTAAGTTAAAGGATAGTATTTGCAATATGTCATTCCCACGTAGATCAGTATTTTCAGTATCCCCAAATAAGAATGTTTGTATTATTATCACATTTGCAAATAGATGAATAAATGCATAAAAAGTTTATTACTTATCATCTACGTTCAATAGTGCGCCTACACAATTTTCAGGGCTTTGCGTCACAGATGCTTTAAATTTCACGGGGTTAATAATCTTAAGACTCGGTCAAGGTTCGTAATAGTATCGTTATTTTTTGATAGATGGCGTTTTCATAAACTACATTGTCCAAAATATTCATATTTCATATTTATAATTAACACATACATTTATCCGCAAACTAACCATTTTATTTTAAGATATTTACGATGTTTAGGCTGGCAGTTGTTACATCCGTTTGTTTCATTTAAACTATCTCATCTTGCTCTTGACATATTGATGTGTTTGTTTTCACATAATTTATCATAAACGGATAATTAAAATAAAATGGATTACCTTCATTAACCTAGAAAGAAGATAATATATCTACATATACTGACTGGTAGTAATATATTACAGCAGGTAACATTATTAACCAGATCAAAACAAGAATACGATGAATCTTCCAACTAGATCCAAGAGGCGAAATTGTCCAATTGACAAATGAACTACATACTCGTATATTCACTTGCATCGTAATGGAAATTCTTTTCAAAATTGGCAAATTTAATGGAAATTAAAATGCAGTCTGATGCATATTATCTATACTATATATCTATACTAATATACAAAACTGAACTAAACTGAAAAAAGACGTTTGTTTGAACGTGCTAATCTCAGGAACCGCTGATCTGATTTGACAAATTCTTTCAGTGTTGAATAGTACATTTATCGAGGAAGGCTATAGGCCTATATATCATCATATATATATCATCACTCTAAGACCAATAGGAGCGGAGTATCAATGAAGAATGTTACAAAAACGGGGTATTTTTTTTACGCTACGGGCAATAGGAGACGTAAATGACGTTGTTGACGGTCAGTCATATATATATAAATTTTACTGATCCAATAAATAAGAATGAATAAATAAAACAATTTTCATATAAACAGTAATTTACCCATAAATATAAGTATACATACATTAATTTAAAAGGCGGTAACAGATTGCACCGATTTCTATCAGACACAGTGTGACACGTGTGATAGAAATCGGCAATTCATTCCATAAAGGTACAGCTTCTACGGAAAATTATTGATGATGCATTTTGTATCCTAGTTTAAAAAAACATTTGAGCCAATTCAGCTTAAGAAAATCTACACCTGCATAAACGAAACCCCATTCAACAGCTAGTACTAAATAATGGACGACCAATAAAAGCCAATTATTACTTCCTGCAAGCAGTCACAGATTTCCCCATCATAATCAATCGTATACAAATTAGCCAACAGTTGAGCAACAATAGGACACATAAAGTTTACGAGCTAGTTGATACTCTGTGTCCTGTTTGGTCATTAATATGATTGATTTTACGACGCTCTCTATCGAAGTTCAAACACTTTTAGGATGGTGTTGTGGTATACAAGATTTTGATTAAATTTTGTTATTCATGTTGTCCGTATTCTGGTCTTTTAGAGATTTTGCAGTCTTAGCCCGTTACCGGTACCCTTTTACCTGAGGTCTCTCGCTCTATTTGTTACCGTGAAATTCCTAAAAAGAAATGTTTAATTATATCAAGCTGACCCTAAATATAATTTGAAAAAGAGCAAGAAAATTGTGACAAATGTCATCATTCGGGCATTTTAGATTCGATTGTAAAATATAAGGTTTGCTGCAACTGCAATTTAAACCAGTAAAATGTACAATACAAATACAATTACCATCGAGCTTTTTTAGGAGTTTCTTTGAAATACTGACACCAAATGAAAAAAAAAAAAACTAAAAAAGAGAGACTCTCTGATTTTATGTAACAATTTATAACCTCGTCAAATTCTGAAGCTATGACATATTTTGGGAGAGGCCTAACTATTCTTTTGAATAATACAATTACACATATATCATCTGATTACAAAAAAATATGTATGTTGTACTAGTCATCTTGAACGTATAAATTTATTTTACTTTCAGTTTTACACAGCTTCTATCATTTGCCGTATTTGTGGAGTAAATCAAGAAAGATTTTGTGTGATTCACGTGCTAATAACTAATAATAAATTAATCATAAAATAATATTATAGTACGCAGTAGAATTACGATGACTTATTATTTGATTATGTTTGTCATTATGGTGTTTTTAGTTTTAATCAATTAAGACTATTAGAAATTTGTCTTCAAAATTTTATGCGTTTATCTCAAATGTATATGGGCACTCTTCCAATCTTAGTTGCCAAGTATTTAAGTAGGTACAGTGATCGAATGAATTACGAGCGTACCACTGGAACGGATTCATCAACGGGGAATAATGTTTACAGAGATTTTAGCATTACATATCCTAATGAAGAAGTATTTGAGACTAATTATAAAACTTCTTGGGAAATAATAATAATAATCGCTTTATTGTACACCAGATTACTTATAAAGGTAACAACTTAAAGCAAAGAGGTACAATTGGCGGCCTTATCGCCCGAAGGCATTTCTTAAGAGATTGCCATGCAAATATAAATATGGTCATGATATATGAGATGGGCCGATGGTAAGTGACCACCGCGACTCATGAACTCCTGCAACCTTTGAACGCCATCCGGAATTAGGGAAGGATTGCGCTCCGGTCATGCACTCCCTAAAAATTTGCTCCTCTCCTTCCTAATTCTAGGGAAAATCCTTCGCAGATGTCTATAAGCATTGGTATTTATTTACTTTGAGAAGACCTATCGGCCTATTAAATGCAATATAAAAGATTTACATTTGGAATGGTAAATACAGAGAAAGGCTACAAAAACCAAGCTTACATTAGTACAAAATATAAGATTAGTTACACCCAAACATTACTAATGGCAGACATTATCACGTCGCACGCAATACATTTTCCTAAGAATCATCAAAAAAACTGAAGTGCAAAAGTTTTTTTAGACATAACACGAACTCGGACACCGTGAACTTGGCGCGGCACCAACGCAGGAATCCGCCCGATTATGACGTGCTTCCTGCCGGACGGACAGACAGATATCGCTCCGAATAATAAATAGATGACCATTAATTTTGTTTTTATTTACTGTCAATTACGAGGAAAACTGTAACACCGTAGCATCGCTTGAAACATTAAAACTCAACTGTATTTTTAACCCCCGATGCAAAAACAGGGGTGTTATAAGTTTGACGTCGATGTCTGTCTGTGGCATCGTAGCTCTCAAACGAATGGATCGATTTCCATCCGGATTTTTCATTTGAAAGCCAGTTTCTTTGCGGTGGTTGTTAGCTATGTTTGGTTAATATCGGTCCAGCAGTGTAAGAGTATCAGCTCTTTTCCAAAATGATGTAAGGCATTTCTGACGTATGATTACTCGATTAAGTGCTTCACGCGTGCCAGTATTATCGTTAAATGACAATTAATTGATAACTTCAACCTGATGCTGTGTAGGGGGTTTTAAAATTGATTTTTTTGATTTGTTATTATTCATTTCTGTTCTAGTACGACCTGTGTGAAAATTGATAATTATTTCTTTCTCGATTTATTTATTTTTTCGATTTCTGTTTAGTAGTATTTTCTAATTGGTGTAAGTAACCATTCTTACTTTATATCTAGACAATGCTAAGTAGTAAATAAAATAAAATAGCCTTTATTCTACTACCAATTACATATCATACAAGTTTAAATTTATGTTATTTTTTTTCCTTTAATCCCTAGGTAATAGTCGCCTCTTTAGCGTAGGCCTCCCCCAATACTCTCCACTGCTTCCTGTCCCTGGCTGTTCTCATCCAGTCTGCCCCAACTCTCTGTTTGAAAATGTCTCTCCATCTTGTTCTTTGTCGTCCTCTCCTCCTCGCTCTCTCTAAGGGCAACCACTCCACCAATTTTTTGGTCCATCTGTTGTTTTCCATTCTACATATATGACCAGCCCAGTTCCATTTTAATAACCGAATCCTTTCTGTAATGTCTTGAATTTTTGTAATTGTTCTAATTTTTTTATTACTAATTTTGTCTATCAATTTTATGTTTAACATATCCTTTCCATTTTTCTTTGACAGATTGCTAGTTTTTCCTCTTCCTTCCTTTTTAGGGACCAAGTTTGGCATCCGTAGGTTATACTTGGCAGAATTACTATTTTATAAATCTTTTTCTTAATTTCTATCTTTACGTCCTTGTTTTTCATAATTTCCTTTTATCCCCAATACTTTTGCCATGCTATTGAAATTCTTCATACTCAATCTTATTATTATCTATTATAATGTCAATGGTTGGGCCATTTGACAGAATTTTGGTCTTCGAGGCATTCAAAGACAAACCAACCTCTTTGCTCTGTTTTGATAAGCTATCTATCATAAATCTTAAGTCGGTTGCATTGTTTGTGAAAAGTACGATGTCATCCGCAAACCTAAGGTGGTTCAAGTACTCTCCTCCTATTTTTGGACCAATATTCTCCCAACCCAATTTCCGAAATATAGTCTCTAGTATAGCTGAGAACATTTTAGGCGATGCATTTAATGCTAAGTAATAAGCTCCAAATATTATTTTATTATTATATTTTTTTAGCTAGGCAAACATGTTATTGTCAAATTCTTACTAAGCGGATTTGATCCTTTGCAAGATTGCATTTTTGTAGCATAAAGTTTTCTCTTCAATCAGCAAACTTAATTAGAATAGAAAAATGATTTTACTCACTTTGTCCTCGTAGTTTTTAGAAAAATAATCTTAACTGATAGATAACCGAAGTTAATTCTAAATAAAATAATAGAACGGATGTAATCACATATAAGAGACTGCAAACATTTACTTGAAATCTGTTCACGACAGATAGACATTTATTAATTTTCCCCGTTAATCCATGCCTCTCTTGGCAACAGTTTGTATTTAAAATTAACTGAGCTATCGGGACAGATGACTAACATTACCTACATATTGCAAATTAATGTATTAGTCACTAGTGGGTTTTTCTATCTGTATAACAGGGAAAATTGTGAGATACAAGCGATTTTAATCGTAAAAACTTGAGGCATGAATGCAATTTTGAAATTATATATTCTTTCTACCGTTTCCTTAAAATTTATTATGTTGATGCAAAGATACATCTTATAAACAAGAAAATAAAGCATGTTATCGCATATACCTTAAACGGGAAAAAAATCTCCTGCTAATTATTTCTTGCAGCGACGTCCCGTACGGACGACCGATGTCGATCTGGAGATTGATTTATTGCTATAGCATCTACGTCAAGCTCTTCATTTATTGAAGGATTGGTTATGCACTAGAAATTGACTGAAAGAAATGAGAAGATAGTAATAACCCTTTCAGTGCCCTCCACTGCAATAGCATCACCATCATCCTAAACTAAATAGGTTAGGGTCAGCTTTAAATCCTCGACAATACGGCTGAACTTTGATTTTTTTGATTTTTTTACCACCACAACCCAATTATTAGGCAATATCAAAGTTCTGTGGAAATATTGTTTTAGCTTTATAGATCTCCAACTACCTTTTTTTTTTAAAAAGACAACACCTGCAATGATTGCCATAGATTTTAACCGGGATGGACGGCGTAATGTGCTCATTTTGATGCACGGAGAGGTCATAAGTATAAAGAATGGTCCCCTACCCATTAACTATTAGTCTACTACCCAATTAGTCTAGTCAACAAGTTCCATACTTGTTGACTGGACTAAAAGATGCAGTAGCATCACTAGGCCGCCATAGTGTGGGTCGCCATACTGCACTGTCTGCATTCGCAGTGAGTATGGTGACCACCACTCTTGGATTCTGCTTATGTTTTCCATCAGGCAGAGCAGAGTCATTTTGGCGGGCCAAACATAAAAAAAAAAAAAAAAAAACTAAACTATGTAAGAATGCCATTACAATGTGTTAACCTACTCGGTTATCACTTAGCCTTAAGAGTCGATCGAAGCGACAACTGTAACAAAATATAACATAACTTCTTGCATTTAAAAAAACCCCTACTCAAGCACTTAATCGAGTAATTATACGCTAATGATATTTTTGCAGACATTCTGTTATTCTTCCCCATGAACATGTCATTTTTCATGAAACATGTCTAAGAACTCTCGTACGTAACTCACCTTTCATACAAAAAAAACTAAATTGAAATCGCTTCACCCGTTCGCGAGCTACGATGCCACAGACAAACAGACAGACACGTCAAACTTATAACACCCCTCTTTTTGCATTGGGGGTTAATAAAGTAGCAAAATTATAATAGATTCTCAACTGATTTAAACGTTACTCTCTCATAATATACTATATCTAATATTATATGTTATTTTAATGTTTTGACGTCAATGTTGGCAAGCGATGTACGCGGTAGTTGTCACTAACCTCCGCGGTCATTCCCGCTGCATTTTTGCTCATAACAATTCCTTACAAAACTATAAATACATCATACGTGTGCACGTAAATTTTCACATATTTCAATACTGAAAAGTTCATATAAAACACAACGGTTTTCGACCCGGACGTCCTTAGGCACAAACAACACATTTTCTCACAAGCGCACATTGTAAATAACTTTTATTACTGCGATTCTGCCGATCCGATCGATTTGTGTATTTTCGAAATACTTAAATTTCTAATGAATTCTTTTTCAACATGAAAATTATTGGAACTTTTTTACTAAAATAAATAAATAAAACGACAAGCACCAATCACATATCAATCGCTTGAGCAACTGTAGTCCATCGTTTCGGATTTATTCCTTGTTTTTTATAAGGAAACCGCAGTCAGTTGCATATCTTACAGACTATTGCTGTATGAGTTTACTTCTATCTAATATATGAAATTCCGTATCGCGGTGTTTGTCACCAAACTCCTCCGAAACGGCTGGACCAATTTTTATAAAATTTTGTGTAGGTACATATCGGGTAGATCTGAGAATCGGCCAACATATATTTATCATACCCGACCCTGACCCACCCCTATTTATTTTTTATTTTTGACAAAATAACTTTTGCCGGGTCAGCTAGTTTCTTTTATAAAAGATTTTTTTGATATTGTGCTCTAAGTACCATATAGTAATTGTAAAACGAAAAGCTAAATATCACGATGCGGCATGACATGGTCACCATATCGCAAGTTCTATCCTTAGTTACTGCAGCTTGAAAATCGTGAGCAGCTCTAACGTAAAAATTCTTCAACTGACTTAAAAGTTATCAGAAAATATTATTTATAGATATTTTTAACGCATTGTTATATCTACAGGACATACTTAAAAATCGGGCAAGTACGAACTACCTGTTGACCCCCTTACATATTTATTTTATTCCAATTTTAGATTTTTTTGTGTCGACAACAGAAATACCTACATAATCTGTGAAAATTTCAACTGTCTAACTATCACGGTTCATGAGATACAGTCCAGTGACAGACAGGCGGCCAAACGGAGTGACAGACGGACTGCAGAGTTTTAGTAACAAAGTCTTGTTTTTACCCTTTGAGTACGTTACCCTAAAATCAAGGCGGTCTTTACGTCTTACCTTATACTGTCCAGTTTCAAAAGCCTACACCAATGTCATGCTACCTATTCTGTTCGGTATGTGCGTCGATACGATGCACTATTTAAGAAGATATTTCAATAACGCATGGAATACAGCTTGCTGATCGGATTGTTCTAATAATAGACGAATGCCTTTCCTCCTGACATAGTAAGAGTACACACAAGCAAACACATGTTTCTCTTGGCCATTGTTTGTGTGGATACTCAATATATATGTGGGATGTAGCTCGAAGCAAAATAGATGTTGTAAATCAACACTTTATTCCTCTTTTTAACAGAGTAAACATCTTAAAATATTCGTCTCACAGTCTTAGATTTTTTATTCATATTATTACTTACAGTCTTATATTTCTTACATTGTCATCTACCATCAACTACAATCAAATCGAATTCGAAAACACAAAACAAAAAAGGTTTCCTTTACAATTTATCTATCTAAACCACATATATATATATTTACAAAATAGTGTTTGCAATTTTAAGAGCAGAAACTATTTAAAAAAGAAGCTTCTTGATTCAGCTAACTGATTATAACTTGTTAGCAACACTGTTTCAAAAAACGTAAAATGACAGTGTTCGTGCTGTCGTGTTTCCTTGGTGAGTGCGAGACCGGAGGCAAAAAGATGCAGAAGCATCACTAGGATGCCATGGTGTGGGTCGCTATGCTGCATTGTCTGCATTCGCAATCAGTATGGTGACCACCACTCTTGGATTCTGCTTATGCTTTCCATCAGGCAGAGTAGAGTTATTTTGGCAGGAACATAGATTAAAGAATCTATAAGGGTTCCGTTTTTTGCCTTTGGCACGGAACCCTAAAAAACGGCTATGTTTTTTTTACAATTACATCATGTTTACAGTGTGTATTTCTTGTATTTGATATCGCTAATAAAATGATAGATCGATTAAATTACAAGAAAAAATTCATAGAACTATAACCCGACTAAATCAAAACATTTGGTAAATTGATCTAGCCTTTGTCAACCGGTTCATTACTGCGAATCGATTGACACCTCGTTTAAAATATGAAGCTTCTTACTTCATCCAATCAATCTATACAACTAATTACTGTCTGTAGTGCATATTTGCGGATCGATACGATATTTAACCAGTCAAGAAAATAGAGTAGTCTCACCTCGATAGCGCTATCGAGGTGAGACTACTCTATTTTCTTGACTTTGTGACTTATGTTATTGTGACTGTTGAATTTCACATATTTATGGGTGGTAGTAAATTAAGTGTAGTAAGTGTAGAACACCTGTGTCTACGCCTCTTCAAGGATACAGGCGTGAGTATAATTACATAATGTTTTTGGTTCCAAAACGGCTCCTAAATCGGAGATCTGCGAAACGTTCCATAAACAAAATGTAACCTGAGAAACCTCATCGTTTCTTAAAATACGGTTAAAACAAAAATGTGTAGTGTAATTCTAAAAGATGAATTTAGCTATATTAAATGTATTGCTAAGGAGCGGCCTATGTCCAACAGTGGACAGTTATAGACTGTTGATGATATATATACTTATCGCTAAAACAAGATCATTATCAAACATTATTTGACCTTGAATGTTCCTTCTTCGACGGATTGGCTGACTGAACGCACTTGATTTTGAATCAAAACACATGAATTATGATTTGTAAAGTAGGAGAGGAGAACAAACCCCAACAATTTCAGTACCCATCAACATACACAATCATAATCAACCCGTTGTAGTTTACTGCTGGACATTGGCCTCTTCCAAGGCACACCAGAGAGCCTGGTCCAGTCGCCGCCGGTCCTCTATGGTCGACGCAATTCATCAACATTCATCTAAAGAAAACGTAATCTTTCTATCCATCACAACAACATTCTCAAAAATATACATCACTCATCAAATAAATGAAATCTGTTTCATCAAATGTAATCGAAGCTCGAAATGACTCTATGTTTAAACATAATCCTAGACAGATTGCAGATCCCAGTAACATCAGAACTGACGTTGCGAAGTGTAAGATCTATACACAAGCTTCAAACCGACATACAAAACAAATGCGTTTACATCTCCTTGCAAGAGGTGCCAAGGTGATTTTGTAATCACATGCACCGCTAAAGTAAACTACTGCTAAATAAAATAAACACATTCTGTTTACCGAGTTCAACCAATATAAATTATGAGTCCATATTGTATGAACATCAACAGGACATGGGAGCAGAGAACTTGGTAAGACGTTATTAATGATATAACGGGGGATGCTTTGAAATATTATAAATTGTCCGTCAAATAGTAAGGTTCTCGATAAAATATCGGCGGATTTCTTTCCAGTATTAAATTATTATCACAACTAGATGACAACATACATTCGATCTCTGATTACTTTGAGTTCATTAAACATGAGAGAGACTAAACTAGTATGATCACTCAATAAGTTATAGAAAGAAAGATTCAAAAACAAAACTATTAATACTCTGCTCTGTTGACAGCAAATAGGCTGGCCACTTTTTTTTGCAAGAGGAATTAAAATTATAATGGACAAATTAAAGACGTTTTAATATGCTTCTGTCTACCCCATCGTAAAAAGACGTAAGTGTTTATGATAACGATTTAATAAATTTTAATTATCCACATAATGTTGAGTCTTAAATTAAGACCATTATTAGTTAATGTCAAACGTCTTAACATAACAATGTACTATTTCTTCAACCTTCGCACAAAAGTATTCTAGGACATAAAATTCACATTAGCATACAGATTTTACATACAAACGCCGTCTTTTATTACTTACTATAGATAATCTTGAACATTAAACACCCATATATTTATTATAACCATAAATCAGTCTGTGCTCTGAGGTGCATCAGTGAACTGCAGGCAAAGTGCACTGCACTTTATGTTGCAAAAACATTTAAAAATAAGCTTTAAAGCAACTACACACAGCTTAAATTTAGGCAATAATTCGTTAGGTCATAAGCTCGTTCGTATTAATACAGATTTTTACGACTTATCTAACCTAAAATGAACTCTATCATTCTAATTTTAACTCACAATTTCAAATAATACGTCCATTTCAGCTAAAATTTTACGACCTGTTGAACTGTCAATCAAATTTGAACTCAATATTTTGTAGAAAAAGAACATTTCAGATTGAATTTTTTATGGCTTAGGACGATTCTATGTTGAACATTTTGAAAATTGACCTCAGCTGGGTCGTTCCTGTAAATATTTGTACATTGGACGACTTTGGTGCAAACTAGTAAGAGATTAGCGCGCAAAACTCCTGAATTTTAAACACTTGTAATTTTGTAAAGTCCGAAGTTTTGGAGAGACTTAGAGTCTCTGTAATAACTGGGATTCTTTAGGGTGGAAGCCAGATGGGCGAAGTTTAAATATATGTATAACTTTGGTTTGAAAACGTCAAAACCCTGCTTGTAGTTGCCAACACAATAGATTAGGAATGATAAGAAGCTTGTCAGATCCTTTCTCGCAGGATTTGCGAACTTGATGTTAAGAGTCCACTAAGTAAGTGTAAACTTAAGTAAAGCTTGTACTATGGGTTCTAAATAAGGATAAATACACTATACATTTCATCTTCTTAGCATTTATCATCCCCAAGATTATTTGGGGTCGTCTACTCGTTTAACCGGTTTCACCTGAAAATGTAGTTTTTCCATGGGGCGACTGGCATGACTTCAAAGGCTTAACTAGTTGTAAAATATTTGAGGGCACTGACTCCCTAATAACGATTGCCATAGATGTTCATGATAACCGGAACGCTTTCCGAGGCACGGGCGTGAAACATCACCAAAATTCAATACTCCGGGCTGTTATTATGTCTTGTAATAAAAACCCAACAACACTTTTAGCCCAATCCGGGAATCGAATCAAACAAGGCAATCACACTAATATATAAAGGCGAAAGTTTGTGTGTATGTTTGTTACTTCTTCACGTAAAAACTACTGAACGGATTTGGATGAAACTTTACAGTAATATAGCTTATACATCAGAATAACATATAGGCTACTATTTGCAGCGATAACCGACATACACGCGGGCGGGGACCCGGGCAACAGCTAGTCAATAATAAAGATAAATAAACATAAAAACATTTTATTAACTTCAAAATAAACGTGACGTAGACCCATGTAAATAATTAGAACAAAATCAATATGGATAATTTGTACATACAAATATTTGCACGGAGTAGAAATTAAAGCCATGTTATTTGAGAGTAAAAAGCTCGAAAGTTATGCCTAGAAGTTAGTTTTTTTATTAATATAAGCATATAGTCTTCTTCAAATGTACTTTCAACTACGACTGTCTCTCTAAAACATTTTGATCTATCGTAAGGTTGCCTCGAATACATTTTTATGAAGTTTATGGAGTACAAATAAAAAGTTTTCTAAGGATCTATTTAAGAAACTTTAAATTAAATTCAGATTATCATTACTACATGTGAAAAAATATCTTTAAATATTTAGTTAAAGTAGAAAGGAGAAACAACGAATGGAACAAAATATTCCAGAATACCATAGGGAAAACGCACAATACACTTAGAAATCATAAAGATAGGAAATAGGAAAGGAAACAAACACCAAAAAAAAAATCAGCAATACCATGTGTTATCAAGATCATACTTTGAGGACATGTGAACGCAATCCCCTTACAAACTTATTTCGTTCTACAAAACGAAAACAGGTTTTCATAGAAATATCTTCATGAGAATCCCAATTTCCGACAAGGAAAAAATAAATTGTAAGACCTACAACTAAGTCGAATAAAATGGACGTTAGAAAGTGTTATAAATATCACACTTTTTTATATGTCTGCCAATGTGACTCTACTCTGTCTGATGGAAAGCATGAGCAGAATCCACGAGAAGTGGTCACCATACTCATTGCAAATGCATACAATTCAACAATGTTTCTGCATCACTGGGCCTCCGGTCTCGCACTCATCAATGGATTACACTTATCAGTGTCGGATCACAAGCATGATGTATGTATGTCTTCACTGTATATCGACTGTTTCAGTAATCGGCTAGTAGTTTTAAGTTCATCGCTTAAAAGTTAACCGCTTCGATTATTTCAGCTTACTCGTAAACATCTTACTTATATGCTATGATCTGCAAATTGATAAAAAAATATAGTTGTCAGCTCGTACGTAATCTTTTTGAACATATTACACAAAGCTGTCTAGACCCAGACTAAGCATAGCTTAAACTATTCTAGAACACGGATTACGATGATTAGATATTTTGTTTAGGTATGTTTTTTTATCAATAATGCATGAATATTGGAACTATACGAAGTCTTAACCTAAAGAAAACTTAAATAATAATAATTATTATTATTAGCAATCCAGTTTATACATAATTTTGTGTCGGTGTTAGCCGCACTAGGCTCAGCCTGTATCGCGGCTAGCTATAGTACGATTTACAATTTGGACTTAAGGTATAGGGACATAAACTAATAATAATATATTTTTTTAAATGCTACTTTTAATTTATTATAGTTTATTGGGTCATTAGGTAAATCTACGATGCTAGTAGGTGCTTAGTGGCTATGTGTTTAAATTTCAACTATTTGTGAAGACAAATTTCCAGATACGACGTTGAAAAGTCTCGACTAGGCATTCAAAAGATTAGCTTGTATATTATACTGTCTTATGTATTGGACGCATGTACTTGTATATCACAAATAACAAAAAAACGACTTCAATTTGGGCCAAATTTAAATGGGACCACATGGGAAGCACCAGCTTTCAAATAAAAAAGGAATCATCAAAATGGGTTCACCCAGTCGAAAGTTATGAAGTAACAAACTGAAAAAAAAAACATTCGAATTGAGAATCTCCTCCTTTTTTTGAAGTCGATTAAAAAAGCTATCTACTAGGACAGTAGTGTTAACAGAACATAAGCAGTAAGCACCCATTACACAGAAAGAATTGCACGATCCTTTGCTAAAACCAAGAGAAATAAGTCAGGGTTAACAGAATAACCTCTAAGATCTCTTGTACCCTCAAAAAATGGTATTGCCCCGGTTTTGAATTGCAAAGTAAGCTTTAAATAGGAAATTTCTTTTACATTTTTACATACTATCCCACTTAGTTTTTCCTTATTTTTATCTCGTACTATCTCGTACTAAGAAATTTATTTTATTGTTAAAGGCAACAATTTACTGCTAATTTAATTTGTTACGGATTCGATGAAAGTAACGTTTACTGGGACTCGCTAAGATTTTTCTCGGCATTTGTGCTCTCTGCAGTCGCTACTATCAACATTGCTTCTAAGATGCATTGTGTTATTGTACTGCACGTTTGGCCTAGTGGTTTAACGGTCACCTCGCCGTTTCCTACTTCGCCAAGTGTCGAGGGTTCAAATCCCACGTAGGACAACACTTTGTGTGATCCACAAATTGTTGTTCTGAGTCTGGGTGTTCTTTGTGTCCGTTTCATGTATGTTTGTAAAGTCCCCCGCGACACAGGATTTATTCCTTGAGTTGTCTTTTTAAAAACAAAAAAAAATGTGTCAAACTAAATATGGAATAAACTTACGTAACTTAAACTTGACTAACTAAAACTATTGCGTAGTTTATGTAAGATGAATAATATATTATGAGTTGGATAATACTACTTTGAAATTCCTTTTCATTCTGCCCTTTTCTAATTTTACTTAGGGACAACAAAATCTGTTATATTGCAGTCTGACTGTTTTTTTTTGCTAGCCAATGATGTTTCTGATGTTAACTTTTTTGACAGCGAGTAATTATTATTATTAGTCTGTTTAAGAAATCAAAATTAAATTTGTCATTGTTAGCGTTCTGGCGAGTTTTTTGGAAAAAAATATATTTAAAGAAAAAGTCGATAGAAGTTCCTTCCATTTTTCTTTTTCTTATTTTTGTATTAATTTAATCCTTTGTCTCAAAGTCATTGTGGTAATAATAATTATTGCGACTGCTAACTTACATCACTCAAGCCGAAAGCTTGTTAGAAAAAAGACTTCTATACTAATATTATAAACGCGAAAGTTTGTAAGTATGGATAGATGGATGTTTGTTACTCTTTCACGCAAAAACTACTGAACGGATTTGGATGAAACTTTACAGTAATATAGCTTATACATCAGAATAACACATAGGTTACTATTTGTAGCGATAACTGACATATACACCGGCGAATCACTAGTAATAAATAAAGTCATAAAATTAGCTAATGTCTATAAATGGAATATTATTGACAACACGCCATCGGCAACTCTGTCACTTTTAGAGCGTGAGAAGTTCTATAAAAATAACAATAAGGAAACTATAAACTTTAAGTGTCCATATAAGGATTATTTAATTAATTAATCAATTGTAGCATGAAAGACTGTTCATCCGGCTTCACCTGTCACCTCAAATTACCAGTTTCAATATTAACGTTCACACATTTTATAGTTGAGATTGAGAGATCTTTTATCAATGATTTATTATGTGTGTGGCGACCTCCACATACAGCGCAACAACAACATAACATACTACAGCGCCATCTACCGAAGATACATCGAACTACGGAGTGACGAAGGAAACTAAGAAACTACCAACTACCAATCCTGAATCGTGCAGTGAAAGTTCGCGCGCCAATTAAGATACATACAACATCCCAACATGAACCGTTGGGCAGTTGGCCCGCCAGGCATGATCACCTCGCCTGGTCGGAGGATCCTCCCTTTGTGTTGGTGGGACATGACACACTTGTCCCCCACAGTGGTGACCCCGACGTGATTGGAAGCAGCCTTGGAAGCAGCATCAGCACGCCACCATCATATTCACTCCCACAGCAAGTCTCACAGCCAGCCAGCAACCGCGGCCTCAACAGGGAAACACCACACGCAGGAAGCGACCGCTCCAGCCTGGTTACCCCTACGGCCTCATCAGCGTCTAGGCACAGCACACTGCAGCTACGGTTCATATAAGCAGAGCATATCTCTCCCGTCTATGCAGCAGCCAGCCACTACGCATCAACCGCTCCGACTCACTGGGGACCTCACCGCAGCACCGCGCACCGCACGCCATCCCGACTCACTGGGATCAGCGGACTTCAGCCCCGACTCACTGGGACTAGCGGCACTCAGTTCCGACTCACTGGAACTACTCACTCCTGGCACTGGCAAGCTCCACAACAGAGCACAGACAGCTGACTCATCATATATCGACCTCCGGTCTTGGGGGGGAGTGATGTGGCGACCTCCACATACAGCGCAACAACAACATAACATACTACAGCGCCATCTACCGAAGATACATCGAACTACGGAGTGACGAAGGAAACTAAGAAACTACCAACTACCAATCCTGAATCGTGCAGTGAAAGTTCGCGCGCCAATTAAGATACATACAACATCCCAACATGAACCGTTGGGCAGTTGGCCCGCCAGGCATGATCACCTCGCCTGGTCGGAGGATCCTCCCTTTGTGTTGGTGGGACATGACACACTTGTCCCCCACATGTGACATTGAGTTATAGCGGTTAGTATGCTCGCACTTTAGCAACAACCAATTTTGCCACAGTCAATTGACGAATTGCAATCCCCATTTCATTATTTTTAGCAATATATTTCTCTTATATAAGAAAAGAAGCTACCATTTTTCTAGCTTTTAATAACTATAAATTCTCAAAATTAAAAAAAAACCCATTTTATATACCCAAACCCAACCCATTTTATAATAACCTGAGTTCCCTTTAAAAAGTAAAAAACACGTTATGCGCTTTCATTTGAGACCCCACTCGATGATATTTTTGCAGACATTCGGTTATTCTTCCCCACTTTCACCCCCATAACGTTTAAACGACTCAACCGATTTACATGAAACATTTCTAAGGACACTTGCACGTAACTCACCTTTCATACAAACAAAACTAAATTGAAATCATTCGTTCGCGAGCTACGGTGCCACAGACAGACACGTCAAACTTATTACACCCCTCTTTTTGCGTCGGGGGTTAAAAACAACTCCTGCATTAGGAATTTTCATCTCGTGTAATATTTTTATGTCACTTTACAAGTTCTATTTGTTGAATTAAAAGCCTGATGATATCGTGAGCTGGTTTCATTTCGTTTGGGATAATGTCGCAATCGATTGAGGTAAACCGAGGGTCAATACCCCAGCGGCAAAGCCACTGACTGTTCTCGATCGTCGGTGTTACAAGTTCAAATCCTGAACGTTGAACTAACCACGAGTATCAAGTTAATTAGCTTTAGAAATTAATGAAATTGCTAATTATGTAAAACAGTCTATGTATCTAGTTTTCTTTATGATAGAGCACGAATGCTGCCACTTTAGGTTCAGCTATATTCACCGTGGCAGAGCCATGTGCTATGCAATATATATAGGCCAGGCTCGATGAGTACGGTTAAGGTGGGCGGTGAACCATACAAACATACATGGACTACCAAAACTATTACTATTCCTTTTAGTAGTCGGGTAAATCAAATTGCCCTCTGTCTAACATCCTCAACATGTCAGAGTTATTTCATTTTTTTTCTTAAAAAGGCTATACATATACGCATTAGGAATATAAATCCTGTGTCGCGGGGGACTTTACAAATATACATGAAATTGACACAAAGAACAGACTCAGAACAACAATTTGTGGATCACACAAAGTTTTGTCCCATCTGGGATTTGAATCCACAACACTTGGCGCAGTAGAAAGCGGCGTGGAGACCGCTTAAACCACTAAGTCCACCGTGCAGTCAAAATCTAGTCTATTCCTGTCTTGTCTAATCACTATCTACTTAATTATTAATCTCTTGCAAAATGCATTAAATATTAATATTAAACTATCAGATTAATATTAGCGCTGTGCGTGGGCTCAACAGGCATTTGAACTTGTGACCTTACGATCAGGAGACGCTACTCGTCATAATCTGTTTCGAGGTAGAGGGGTGGCGGGGAGGCAGGCTAGACGCGTAGGCGTTTAAGTGCAATCAATCGGTCTGAAAAGGTTGATGACAGTTACAAGAAATCACTATTACTCTATTTACGATTTATTGAATATATTTGCGTATATATATATACTCGTAAATGTGTGTGTGTGTGTTTAAAATAACTAACTAAACTAACTAACTAATTTAAAAGGTAGTACAGCCACGCTGATTTCAGCACGAACGGGCCGGCTCGACCGGGGCGGTACTACCCTCGCACAGAAAATCTACGTAAAATGACAGCGTTCGTGCTGTCGTGTTTCGTTGGTGAGTGAGAGACCGGATGCCCAATTAGTCTAGTCAACAAGTTCCATACTTGTTGACTAGACTAAAAGATGCAGCAGCATCACTAGGCCGCCATAGTGTGGGTCGCCATACTGCATTGTCTGCATTCGCAATGAGTATGGTGACCTCCACTCTTGGATTCTGCTTATGCTTTCCATCAGGCAGAGTAGAGTCATTTTGGCGGGCGAAACATAAAAAAAAATGTTCGTCCAGTGGTCGAAATTCAATCACAATTAATTTGTTTTTTTTTTTACTTTCTGTACTCCACCTTCATAAACTTTAACTGTGCCGAACATTCTCCTGTTCGTCTGTTCGTATAATTTTCGTAAAAAGGAGTACTAATGTACTAATTAACCGACTTCAAATAAGGTGGAGGGGTTCTCAATTCGACAGTATAAATATGTATATTTTTTTATGTGTGTTAGCGGATAACTTCGTCGTTTATGAACCGATTTTGATGATACCTTTTTTAATGGAAAGTAGACCAACGGTGGTACCATGATAAGGACACTAAGATCTGATGATGGCATCCAAGAGACATCGAGTCGAGCCTTCGAAATTCCTAGGGGCGACTACTGCATTTGTTAATGTTTTATTTTATTTAAAAGCTGGTGCTTTCTGTGTGGTCTCATTTCAATTTGTTGTTTCTTGATGTCGGTTTTTATTTTGTTAAAATTTTACTTATTATTTTACGTTTAAAACGTTTAATATACATATATTATCTCTATATATTATATATTATACTCGACTCAAAATAGTTCTGCACCGATTGATCTCAAACTTTAACACTATATTATAAGAATTCGTTTCGAATTGTTTAGCTATTTTTCGCGTCACATTTGCTTCTCATTTCCCGTCAATACAACCACAATTGGGTATATAAAACGGGGCAGGGTACAGCTGGTATATATTTTAAGACGCATGTGCAATATTTTTATATCACCAATAACTCCCAAATCGCCAGCAGCGCTTACAACAGGTTGTAAATATAATAAAACAACATAAAATCGTAATTTCGCTCAATTTGTTAGGCATTGAGTGTTTATTTATGTTGCACGTCTGCTGCACGCCTGAAGGTTAGGGGTCAATGTTCGTGCTGACACATTGTGGCTACAGCTTATTTTGCCTTAACAGTGGCGATATATTGCTATATGCAACATGATTAAGTAAGCAAATATAATACAAATAGTCAAAGTTTTAGAACAAATCTATACTAATATTATAAACGCGAAGCTTTGTAAGTATGGATGGATGGATGGATGTTTTACTCTTTCACGCAAAAACTGCTGAACGGATTTGGATGAAACTTTACAGTAATATAGCTCATACATCAGAATAACACATAGGCTACTATTTGCCGCGATAACCGACATATACACGGGCGGAGACGAATATTTCGGACATCTAACACACAACGCTATCTAGTCTCAAACCAGGCAGAGCTTGTGTTATGGGTACTATACAACTGATATAAATACGTATATACTCGTACTTATTTTTTGGAAATACATACATATTATACATAGAAACCACCCAAACTCCGAAACAACTATTTGTAGGTCATACAAACATTTTTCGGGAATCCGAGACCTCAAGCACAGCAGTAGCATACGCAACCACTGCGCCACCGAGGCAGTCAAACTTATAACATTATTTGCCCTTCCTGACTGCTTCATCGACGCAGAGACTAGCCCGCTGCGGCTTTAAACTTGCAATTTTGGTAACTATTATTTGCACTACCCATATTGCAATATAGGATTTTTGAAACTTTCATCCCCAAGGAAAAACAATGAGAGATGAACAGTGGTACAGAATTTGATAAAATAAAATCTTTTTATTGGCGGGGGAATAACTCTTGAGATCTCTTGCTCTATAAGTCAGGAATGTATAGTGATTTTACCAAAAAAAAACCAAAGACCGGCCTAGTTTGTCTGTCTGTCAGACGCCCTAGTCTGTGAGGACGTCTGAGAATCTTCGGTGTCAATAATAAAAATCAATTATTAACACTGGTTCTTATAAAGTCGTTATATCAATCCGGTCGAACGACTGGCCTGACCTTTTTTATTAACGCGGGGAATGCTCTTCGCAGGCTAGTTTGATCTGAGTGATAGTACTGATAGAGTAACTCAGAATCTTCTATAGTTAGGTATATTTATAGTATACACAGATTAACCATAATAATTGGCTGTCAGCAAATGGATGCATACTGCCGAAGAATCGGATACTTACTATTAGCACTAGACAGCAATTTGATCATGAAACATAATACCATAATACAATTTACAGTCAAACTGTAGTCCAACTAAATGCATTTTTTAAGATTAATTGAAGGATCTCCAGTATCATAAAGACATCAATTATTATCTTGCCACGCCTTACTAAAAATACAATTAAACATCAGTCACGGACCTTGTTTTTGCTCAAAGCTGCTATTATGTTATATTTTTTTATCAAAAATCCACAATTAAACAGCTCGTATGTGAACCAATAAATAAGGTTTGAACAAATGTCTAAGGATACCAGTCATGGATAACTTGTAGGAACTGACGTATTTTTTTTGTTCTTTTTTATTTTTGTACGGATGAACCTCATATATTATATTATATTGAGTTCACTAGAAGAAATAACTGTTGATTGAGTCCAATTTGATGCCTTTAGGAAGATCGCAATAAAAACAGAATCTTAAACGAGAACATCATCGATATTGTTTTTTTTAGCTGTTCAATCATATACAAAATTTATCACTGTACTAACCTAATTACTACCTAATTTAATAGACATCGACTACACAAGGAACGAGTGTTTTATCCCACCTGTACAAATGGATGATGCTCTAACAAGGTGTTGAGAAGTTGTACTAATTACCATGACAACTTCTATTTGCGCGATTCAGGATTATTAGTTCCTTTGTAGTTCGATGTATTAGCGTTTGTGTTGTCAGTTGGTATAAAAAATACAAATTGAATGAATTGTCATCTGTGGTATTGCCATAACGATTTGACATTTGAACCTTTAAAAAAGTGTAATAAGTATTTCCTCCTTTAAAGAGTGTAAGATGTTTAAAATATTTGTCGTTTTTTCATAGCATTGGTTACGATCCGGATGGTGTCAGGTCAAGGATACATACTTTCACCACCTTCATTCATACCATGAATGTCATAAAAGGCAAGCTATGCAGAACAACATCGAAGAACAAAAAGAGTTGTGGCCTGGGCGAAACAAATTCGCATACAAATAACTGCACAAAACGCTTTTGAATTCGATAGAGTCATTAGTAGACAATCAAAAAACGATTTCTAATATTAACAATTTTGCGTGCTTAGAATCTACCTGTGATTCAGAGGAATTAATCACAAACAGTGAACAAAAACATGGTTCAACAACGTTAAATGTTTTTTTGTTTTATTTTCATGTTTTTAGTATAGGGTAATTCTTGTTTATTCTTACTTCAGCCTATTTCCGACCACAGCTGAACGAAGGCTCAGAACTTATGCAGTGTAGAGCACCCAGATGCACGATGGACCGATGACTTGAATAAAATGTATTGCAGCGAATACTTGGGGACCGCCCCAGATGAGGATGGCTGGCATTCTGATGGGAGGTCTTCGTTTAGTATTCCAGTTGTAAAATTAGTGGAGAGGAGTTAAGATTTATTTATCCACTATTTTTAATCCGTTACTGCTGTCAGAATTATGTGTATACTAGCTTTGCACCGCGGCGTTGCCCCCGGTTGTTGTACCTTGGGTAACACCACGGGGCTCAGCTATTATACATACCTATAATTATGATAATTCTACTACTTAAATACCATTTGAAATCCTTATGCCATAATTATTTTAACTTTAATAACATTGGACTTTCATACAAACTACCATCCCCCGTTTTAACCCCAGAATGGGGTGAAATTCTAAAGATACATTATTAGTACACTTCGACACCATCTATAGCGCATACATTTTAAATTTCAAGTCTCTTACTTCAAAAACATAGGACTTTAATACAAACTTCCAACCCCCGTTTTGCCCCCTTAGGGGTAGAGTTTCGTAAAATCCGTTCTTAGCGGATGTCTGCACACTATAAAGTACCTATCTGCCAAATTTCAAGTTTGTAGGTGTTATAGTTTCTGAGATTTCGTGATTAATAAGTGAGTGGTATTTCGCTTTTATGTATATAGATTTTCATACAAGATTAAGTTTTCTAGTACTAACATTCTCTAATCTAAACTACAAACAGACAGATGAACATGCCAAACCTCAAAAGCAACTTTCGGAGTCTACGGAACCATAAAATTGTTAAAACATTATAAAACCATAATACGAATTGCTCAACTGTTCCATTAACTCGTTGATGTAAAAATATATCAAAACTTTATCTCCTTTCACTCGTAACTAGGTTTACAACATAACCTACTAAGGATCAAATGTCTAATGTCAATTTACAAACACAATTTCACAATCGAACTTAACTAGATAATTCCCTTTTAATTTACGACACATAAATGTTTTGTAGTAAAAGTTATGCTGTTTTATAGTCGTATTTTATGGCGTAAAACGTTAAGTTGTGTGGTTTTAATTAGTTTCTTTTCATTAATGATGTTGGAAGATAACACAAAAAAAGCCTGCGATTTATTTTATTGTCAAGTTTATTTTTGAACAGAAGGGCCTGGTACATGGCCTGGTACATCAATTTGCTCTCGACGGTAAGTGCATTCAGCGTTACGATTGGTGTAATCAGAATAACAATGTGGGTCTCTTGACCCACCGTGTCCCACAGAACAAGAAGTAAAGTGAAATGAAGTCCCGCTAGGCCCTCACATTCAGGGCTAAGAACATATACCTCAAATACCTATTGACATATACTCCTCGTCTACTCCATATGGTCTATACGAATGCTTAATTATTTTGCTACCATACTTTCTCTCTTTTTTTTAAATGCAATCAATATAGTTTCTTTTCAACAGTATAGTCTACCTTGTCCACTATTACGTCAGTGTAAATTCGTGGGGATATGGCGGACAATTTAACACGAATATTCATTAATAAAAAGAAGAGTACAATGAGTACCGCTTGTCCATAATATCAAAGAATTCTGTCTTTACATATACTCCATGATTCTGTCATCAGTAAGTGCAATCGTCAACAACGACACACCTTCAAGACAAGTTAGCAATTATTGGTAAAGGTACGATATCATTATTATCAAACGAAGGCTCTAATTAC
Source organism: Diaphora mendica (assembly GCA_949125395.1). Lineage (NCBI taxonomy): Eukaryota > Metazoa > Arthropoda > Insecta > Lepidoptera > Erebidae > Diaphora > Diaphora mendica. The sequence goes on along the minus strand of OX421326.1, from coordinate 2,077,291 downwards.
AGTTAATCATAAAAATAACAATATTTTTTGGATCTCTAGTTTCAACATGAACTATACTCTGTCCATTACTTTATTTTCTCTTTGACAGCTCACGCCTATAAATTACCATATTTTTTTTCGGAATTATGTACTACTGTAATGTCGTACTTTATTGACGGTGACGGTACTTTAGTGAAGTGGTCTGTGCATAACAAACAACCACAGACTATAAAACAGTACTTGAAATACGATAAATCGATCATGTGATAAAAATAATTTGACTTCATGTAAGTATTTTTTGTGTAAATTTAATAAAAAAAGGAAATAAAAATTGTATCTATGACTCCAAGATTGAATTTTTGCAAGGAATTAAGTCGAAATCTTGGAATTTAGGATCAAACCAAGAGTAAAGAACAATAACTCTGTTCATTCATCTAATTTACTGATTTATTATTTATATTTTTGTTTATTTCTTACATAATATAAAAAACTAATGAAGGCATAATTAATATTTCAACAAAAAATATTTAATTAAAACGATTGAAAGGTCTTCGTAAATAAAATCGCTATTCGTTTCAAATCGAATCGGTTATGAGTGAGGGCGTCACTAATTTCAAAATTTCTTGAACTGTCAAAAAGAAAATAAAGTAATGGACAGAGTATAGTACTATTCAAGTTAGATTGACAGATGTTGTACTTTTATAACCGATTTCAAAAAAAGGAGGAGGTTTCTCAGTTCGAACGTATATATATAATATATATATTTTAAATGTGTTCGCGGATAAATTCGTCGTTTATGAACTGATTTTGATGATTCTTCTTTTAATGAAAAGGAGATATCCCTACGGTGATACCATGATAAGGACACTGAGATCGGATGATGGCATCCAAAAGAAATCTAGTCGAACCTTGAAGTCGGTTTTTGTGAAATTAAAATCTTAATTCTTATAAGCATGTACATATTATACATAGAAAATTCTAAAACTCTGAAAACAATATATTTGCAGATCAATATAAACATCTTGCCCGACCCGGGGATCGAACCTGTTCAAGCGCTTATAGAAAACTCATGGATGCTTTTGCATCCACCGGGCCTGAGATCTCGTACTGAACAACGAAACACGACAGAACCAATGCTGTCATGTTAAGTTGATCTTCTGTGCGAGGGTAGTGCCGCCCCGGTCGATCCGGCCCATTCGTGCTGAAATCACCTTGAAAATTTGTAAAATTAGTAATCATTACAGAATAATCGGTAAAGATTAAAGTATACTAGTAAAACGTTTACTTACAAATAAAACTGCAAACCATAAACCTTTTGCAATAAACTCTCGGAAGTCTAATAAACAAAGTCATCAATGCATAAATAACAATAGCAAGTGATTAATTACATGTACAATGTATTTTATATAATTATTATATAAATATAATAAATTAAATTACGGAATTATACGTTTTATTACTCAATTATTAGAGAACAGATGTGTAAAGCAGACCATTCGACAACGTCAGAGGTCTTAGGTTCAATACCAACTCAGTATAAATGAATATTCTGCAGTAAGGTGTGTTCTAAGTCTATTTAGAATATTAATTTAATGAATAGATGAATAAATAAAAAGAAAAATTTAGAAAACTAAAACTCGACTGCGTAAAACCTTTTTATAAAATTTATATGTCACTCACACTCGGGTCATTATTATGAATCCATTGACAAATCATTAATTAAAATCGGTTCAGTAGTTGAGGCACTAAATTCATACATACATAGACTGCCAAAATATCACTCCTTCTCTCAGCTTTGTCATAGTCGTGTGTCTAGATGTGTATTTTGCCTCTCCATATCAAAAGCAAGTTCATTTCGGTTCAGTTTTTTTTTGTATAGCCCGCCAAAATGACTCTACTCTGCCTGATGGAAAACAGAATACAAGAGTACGACCCACACCATGGTGGCCTAGTGATGCTTCTGCATCTTTCAGTCTAGTCAACAAGTATGGATCTTATTGACTAGACTATTTGGGCCTCCGGTCTCGCACTCACCAACGAATCACGATAGCACGAACGCTGTAATTTTACGTTGATTTTCTGTGCGAGGTTAGTACCTCCCGGTCGAGCCGGCCCGTTCGTGCTGAAATCAGCGTGGCTCTACTACCTTTTGCTACTACCAGTTATAATTTTTGTGCGTTCTGCCTCTTTGGTCTGGCGGTTCGCGTATGCGACTGCCAATCAAGAGGTCTCGGGTTCAATTCCAATTCCGGGCCAAAGTAATGTATTGGGTTTTTCGTTATGTAATTATTATTACCGCCAGCCCGGAGTATGGCAGTTTGGCGGTGAACATAAACACACGCCCGTGCCTCGGAGAGCACGTTAAGCCGTCCGTCCCGGTTGCCATGAACATATATGGCAATCGTTATTTGAGAAGTCAGTGCCCTCATATACTGACACTAGTTTCAACCTTAGAATTCCGTTTCTACCCTCAGGTTTGCGGAGGTCCGATGCCAGTCGCTCCGTGTAAAAACTGTTATTCTTCAGGTAAAACCGGGTGGAACTAGTAGCCGACCCCAAATAATCTTGGGATAAGGCTAGGAAGAAAAAAAATACAACAGAACTGTATCATTTGTAAGCTGATTAACTTTTGCACACAACTTGCCTGGAGTAAATATTTCTTATTTGATGTATCTAACTTTAAAATTACAAACTCTTTTAACCCCTTAGCAATTTGCGAAAATATCGTACTAATCATGGTCGAGGTGTTCGATTGCGACTAATTTCTGCAGAAATACATAACTACCTTTTACCAGTACCTTTAGTGAAACATAGTCTACTAATTCCGTAGAATATAATTAACCACAATCTGATACTAGTCTAATATTATTTGAACAATTGCAACAGGATAATAACCTGAGCCTTTGTTCTCTAAAACACTAGGAAATAGAATGTAATATATACGAATAAATAAAATCGAAGTGTACGTTTGTAAGTAATTTCAAAGTAACAGCTTCCCATTAAATGCATATGAAAGGCACACACCCGAAAACCAATTCATAATTTTTGAAGTGAAAACTTCTTTAGAGGCGTTGCGCACTTTTTTGGGATGTTTAAAAATGTTAAACTCGCGTCAGCATCTCGCGTCAGGACACGTAACCTGACCAAATATTCGTAAGACGGGGGCGTGGCGTAGGAGAGGAAGCAATATCCCCCTCTCTAACTACCGACTACGAAAATGTATGCTTGCATCTGCTTTTTCGTTTAAGCGGCGCTGGGCGCTTGCGCGAGTGTGCGTGTGTGTAAGCTCGGCTTCGCTCGGGTAACACGTTTATATTGTGTAGCATTAACCTATATTTTATAACATTACAATAAGCATTTCTGTACTTATCGGTTCTCAAGGAATATAAAAAAAAAAAACACTTCGGTGGTGAGTCTGTAGCGGTGACTCGTGTCTACGAGTCAAATAGTTATTGTTTTGTTTTATTTTAATTATTTATTTTGTGTGTAAACCAGAGTAGGTAAACTAACATAGTCTTAAGAATAATTGTTACTAACACTATGAGTCATGATGCTTGATTAAATAAATATATTATATTATTATTATATATAAAGGCAAAGCAAGGCATAGATTCGTATAGCATCGTTCATTGTGTTAAATAAATATAGGAAATAAAAAAGGAAATTTAATAAATCTCAAAAATGCACAACGTTAATGTTCAAGTCTTCACTTCTGCTGGCACTCCCGGAGTGCAAACCTTTTTTTTTCTTTGTAAGTCTGTTCCACTTAATCTCTGGATCGACCGGACCAATTTTGACAGTACTTTTACTGGCAGACAGCTAACGATTATAATGAGTAGCTTTGGCTAATTTTATTTTAGAAATATAATAAAAAGATGTCAACAAAAAAAAACTAACAAAATTAAAACCATCGAAATAGTGAAAAATATCCGATTCAAAAGTAACAAAACTTGCGAGTAATACCGCGGGGCGTAGCTAGATTAACAATAATTTTAATAACATCTAAAATGCAGCATTGTTTTTGCAATTTCACATAAAGAAAATTGCATGTAAGGTATGCAAATCTTCATCAGACAATCGGTGATAGATTATATTTTAAAAGCATTTTGTGATTACTCGGTCTGGTGGTCTATCTAACTGAATATATAATGAAGATTAAAGTGAATGATATGATGAGGTCATGAAGAAAATATGTGAATTTAATGAAAAATATAAGCCTCGTTGTCTGCCTTAGTGTATGCAACTGTCAATCAAAAGGTCTCGGGTTCGATTCCCGGGTCGGAATTGGGGTTGTTGGGTTTTCTTTACAACAAATTCTTATTCCCGTAGTTTGGAAGCTTAGCAGTGTCTCATACCCGTGACAACTAGTTCAATCTTCGATTTTAGTTCGACCTCTGATTGGCAGAGGTTCGATGCTAGTCGCTTCGAAATCTTGAGGGCGACCTCAAATAATCTTGGAAATAAGAAATACTAGAAAGTTGACATCGCCAAACTTTTTAATCAATAAGGGCAAAGGAGAGGGAAATTTGATTCAGTAATTATTTTCAATTCTAATCAAGTAGTCGAAGGCTAATCTCTTGCCGTTACTTATAAATAGATATTCTATTTCTATTATTGGTAGATCAGCTTATTTAGCTCTGCCGATATGTTTATCGGATAACACGGCCATCATTTTTCTGTTTAGCCAATATCTATTTACATTTTTTTTTTTTTTTTTTTTTTTTATGTATGACCGCCATAATGACTCTACTCTGCCTGATGGAAAGCATAAGCAGAATCCAAGAGTGGTGGTCACCATACTCACTGCGAATGCAGACAATGCAGTATGGCGACCCACACCATGGCGGCCTAATGATGCTACTGCATCTTTTAGTCTAGTCAACAAGTATGGAACTTGTTGACTAGATTAATTGGGCCTCCGGTCTCGCACTCACCAACGAAACACGACAGCACGAATGCTGTCATTTTACGTTGATTTTCTGTGCGAGGGTAGTACCGCCCCGGTCGAGCCGGCCCATTCGTGCTGAAATCAGCGTGGCTCTACTACCTACCTACATTTAATAAAAAAAGCTGGAGAGTTTGTTTGTTTGCTTGAACGCGCTAATCGCAGGAACTACCGGTCCGATTTGAAACATTCTTTCAGTATTAGATAGCCCATTTATCGAGGAAAGCTATAGGTTATAATATCATTATGCTAAGACCAAAAGGAGCGGAGCGCGAATGAAGAATGTTACAAAAACGGGGGGAAATTATTACGCTACGGGTAATAGGAGACGCAAACGAGGTTGCGTGGGTCAGCTAGTTATGTATATACAGCTGATGACACTCACAACTAATGTAGCTTTCTATTAGCAAAAGTTTTTTTTTTGTATGGAATAGGCGTGCAAACGAGCAGACATATCGCCTGATGGTAAGCGATTAACGCCGCCCATGGACACCTGCAACACCAGAAGCGTCACAAGTGCGTTGCCGGCCTTTTGGGGATGGGGGGGAGGTAGGGGTAGGGGATTAGGGTATGGGCCTCCGGAATCCTCACTCACTCGGTGGAACACAGCGCAAGCACTATTTCACACCGGTTTTCTGTGAGGCCGTGGTATCACTCCGGTCGAGCCGGCCCATTCATGCCGAAGCGTGGCTCTCCCACGGAACATTTCTTCTGGGTGTAATTTATTTAAACAAATAAATAAAACTGAAATATCTGTTTGTATTTTCAAATTAACAGTTTTTCACTATTTGCATATGAAAGTATATACGGTACTTAAATCAAAAAATTAATAAGTTTGTTTGTCTGTCTGTTTATTCCGGCTAATGTCTGAGACGGCTGGACCCATTTTGCCGGAGTTACTTCTTATAGATTATAAGAAGTAACACAGGCTACTTTTATTTCAGAGGGTTTGCGCAAAAAATTACAGCCCAGGAAATAGTGAACACTTTATTCGATTTAAAAGCAACAGAAACCGCGTGTTTAACAACCGTGTGTAAGATGTGTAAATTTCTTATTGCTATTTTAATACAGAACAGTTTCCTTTAAAGCTAATGTTAGCAAACTCTTATATCTTAACACGAGTATTTATGAAATTATATTACAGCAAACTTAATTGTCATCTGTGAAATCAACACCAAAGATTTATGACAGTCTGTCTGAAAACTTTTGACACATCACGACACTGATTAAACGTACCAAGTAAAACAAATACAATACTTAAAGTACAATTGGAAAGCTTTCAAAATCTTACAGAAAAGGTGACTGAATATACTCGTAAAGATGAGTATCCTAAAACAAAATTAAAAGTGTCAGTATGAATGGAGGTCAGAAATGTAGAATACAATAGCAATAGCAAGCAACAAAAAACTTGTAAATAGAAACAGGTAAGATGACTCTTACCTGTTTCTATTTACAAGTCAGTCATTAAAAATCACATCTATTTGGAACAAGTTTATGACGCATCGAAGTCCATAGTACACTGATAATTGAAAGGAAAAAATAGCGAAACGAATTCAATCAGTGACCGTTGTTTTATATGCGCAATATTTGGCACCTCAACAAAAAAAATATAGGTATTCAAAAACAGTTTGAAAAATTGCCTCAGGCGTTGTGGTGTCTACAATTTGTAGTACATCAGTTGCATATGTAAGCATAGGTTTAGGATCGTGTATTAATTATTTCAATTTGCTTGCAGCAGTTGTATCAAAAAATTACGTTTTTTCATCATCATTATCATTATTTTAGCCATTTTGGCTTGGCACATTAGTTGTAACACTGAGCGTAACTAACACTGCAGTAACTCATTGAAGATATTTTCATGTACCTTTTCAGAGTGAGGATCCTGAGCCAAGCCCTCAGTAAGTTAAGAGGACTACCATTACTCCTGGCTTCCACTCCAGTGTTTCCTCAGCATTTGGAGATCCCAAGGAGTTTTTAACCTCGACCCAAGGATTCCATGTCATTCCTAAGATCGGAACGGTTAGTAGGATGTATTTTACGCTAAATTCGACAATTTTTGTTTTAGCTAGTGTTCTCTGAAAACTTGTAAACAATAACTACACACATCAAAAGTATCTAGGGATCAACATATGTGTCTAGGGATCAACATATATTTTTGCAATAACTTTTCTCCTGATTGATATTAATTAAAATTTTCTTTAAGGATTCATCAAATAAAGTGTTTTCGTTTGTCACAGTAACGATAAACCAAGTCACCTTTGCATTAATAAAGAAATTTGCCATTTTCCTAATAAAGGGATTTTTGACATTTGAACCACTAACATTAAAGTTCGAAAAAAAGACTGAAATAACAGTTTTCTTTAAAATTTTATTAGGTAACTTAAACAATTAATAATCCGTGTTTCTACCGCGAACACTAACAACACAAGAATCGGTTTGGCATACTCAAAATGAGTTCATCCAAATCACGCTGTGGAATGGCCGCCCATGTTCGTTGCAACAACAAAAAAAGGTCTTCTTGCGACTGGATACCCTCCATATTCGGCAGAGCTCTTCTCTGTAGCATATCCCATGCATGCTCAATCGGGTTCAAGTCTGGCGACTGAGCAGGCCAGGGCCAAAGCCACATCTCAATCTCAAGAAATCCGCATAAAAATGCTTGATCCCTAGACACTTTTGATGTGTGTAGTTCTCTAAAACACATAATTTGTCTATTTTCTATAACAGTGGGATTTGGATATTTCTCTGCAATTCAGTAACTATCACATATAAAGATGTAAATACAAATACCTTTATAAATTTCAAGGAATTCTGCGGTTTCGCTTCATATTATGTGAATACGTCACATAAAATTTGCTTTATGCGGTATAGCTCCTATGATTTCGAATGCAACTTTTGGCGGGAGTAAGAATAAAGCAAATGTTTGAGATTGTACCAGTGACCGTTAATACTCATGGAAGAATTTAAATCGAATTATATCTACTATCACATTATGTTATGTATCACCATCATCAATAGCTTTTAATAGTCTACTGCTGGATATAAGACCTGACCCTGACCTGATATCTTAAGTTTGTCTCGAACAATAATTCTATTCTAGAAGAAATTAAGTTATTTTTCATATTTGTTATTTTTAACTTTTATTCAGTAATCTTTTAACTGTATTTATTATATTTTTACTTACCTAACTCATTTTTTATTTCAGTTGCTTCGAGAATTTTAACGATCACTTTTGTTTTTTTAGTTTTGTTTGCAACAAATTTTAAATGAAGTAATTTAAAATCTGATAATTATACTTTAGCAGCTGCATAAACGATAGAGACTAAAATAACTTTACGCTACGCTACGCTACGTGAAAAAAAACGACTTCAAAAATAGACTTGTAAAGAAACAAGGCCATAACACAAAACTAAACAAAGACGGACAATTGATTTCGAAATATGATCAAAGAGAAATAAGAAAATCGACGAAAGCAATTTGTCAACACGTCCCTTGTCTGTAAGAGAGCCAGCCGGTGATAATGTTTCCAAGAAAACATGTTGCGTGTGCCAGACAAAAGGGCAAAATTATAAAACAATTATGATATTTCTGTATTCAGCTGGGACCAGAATCTTTGAAGAGTCACACTTCGACACAAATTGGCGACTTGAGCGAAATTATACTACTATATGATGTAAAACCACTGTTATCAATTCTTTCCTATACTTTTGAGTTGCAGGTGTCAAGGTGTTCGTGAACATTGTATTATCAGATACCTCATTTGTTCCTTTGACCTTCTGCTATCAAAAAATCATCAATCATCGTCAACAAAAGCCTTTAACAGTCTACTGCTAGATAAAAGCCACTTTTAGGGTTCCGTGCCAAAGGCAAAAAACGGAACCCTTTTTTTTCATCAAATAAAAAATAAATAATACCAAATAAAACGCGTGTGGTTTGGGGTATCTATGGATGGGTCTTCAAAAATGATATTGAGGTTTCTAATATCATTTTTTTCTAAACTGAACAGTTTGCGCGAGAGACACTTCCAAAGTGGTAAAACGTGTGTCCCCCCCCTGTAACTTCTAAAATAAGAGAATGATAAAAACTCTCTGCCAAAAAAACACTTAAAAGCGTAAAATAAACTGGTTCTACATAAATTGCGTATATCTAATTCTTTATTCATTTAAATAGGAGTATTATAATGTGTGCTAGGTACCTAAAATCTGTTTGAAGTCGGTGCCAAGTGACTATCGCTTAGACTTTTGTAATTGTTCGTTTGTATTCTTTTTGGCTTAGCACCGACTTCAAACAGATTTTAGGTACCTAGCACCCATTATAATACTACTATTTAAATGAATAAAGAATTAGGTATAGGCAATTTATGAAGAACCAGTTTATTTTACGCTTTTAAGTGTTTTTTTGACAGAGAGTTTTCGTTGGATGTTTTGGAAGTCGTTTTTTTTTTTTATAAAAAGTTTTTATTTTTCAGTTTTTAGTGCAATCAATCGTAGGTTACTAGTAAGTTGAACCTTTTCATCGAATTTCATCATCAAGAATACAAATTAAGGTCTATACGTACGTGTAATATTAAAATCATCCTCCAATCCCTAACTGTTGAAGAGTTTAACATTCTATCATCAGCTCACCTAAATAACTTGAAAGTATACGACTGAAGGTCTTTAGATACGTATGAAATTGAAAGAATTATCCTCCAACTCCTAACCGTTGAGGAGTTGTACCTTCCACCTTCCATCATCAGCTTACCCAAGTAATTTGAAAGAATACGACTAAAGGTAACATATATACATATGACATTTAAAGATTTATCCTCCAACTCCTAACCGTTAAGGAGTTGTACCTTACCATCATCAGCTCATCATCATAAAATGATGACTACCAGACGCAAATACCGGTGTACCTTCAGAAAATCTACGAAAAACATAGTATGTGCCTATAAAAAATGAGGGTTTCCCTCGATTTCCCTGGGATCCCATTATCAGATCCTGATATGCTGGCAATGGGACCACTCGAAAGCATACCCATTCGAATACAAAAAAAAATTCTAAATCGGTCCACAACTGACGGACTAATCGGTGAACATATATAAAAAAAAAAATAACATACAGTGGAACATAGAACCTCCTCCTTTTTGGAAGTCGGTTAAAAACTAAAAAAAATATGTGATGTACATTACTACGCAAACTTCCACCGAAAATTGGTTGGAACGAAATCTAGAACGTTTTTTTTAATACGTCATAATTCGTAAATTTACCGCAATTTACCTTTCATTCAATCAACACAAATATAAAAATAAAATAATGAACATACATAAAAAAAAAAAAAAAAAAACATACAGTGGTACATATAACCTCCTCCTTTTTGGAAGTCGGTTAAAAATTATATTATGTTACTTGCTGCTGCGGAACCCTTCATGGGCGAGTCCGACTCGCTTTTGGCCGCTTTTTTTGAAAGGGGGTTTTGGCATACCATATCACCCTGGCCAGACGGCTTGGTACAAGGCTTGTTTCAACTTTTCCTTCACTTTGAAGTAATGTTGTCCAGTGTATTTTGTCCCCTAGTCGCTTCTTACGAGACACATGTGATGAAAACGGTGGTGACGACTATTTAAAAAATTAAACTGTTAAAATATTACGAAATTGTCTATTTTTAACCGACTTCAAATGTGGTTATCAATTCGACTGTTTTATTTTATTTATTTTGTTACTACATACCTTTCGACTGGGTGAATGAATTTTCATCATTTTTATTTGAATGCTATGGTGCTTCTCGTGTGGTCCCATTTCAATTTGATTCAGTTCTGACAATTTCAACTATGAGAAAACCATATAGATCTTCAATTTACATTAAGTATGTGCGCGAAAAATTGACGAATAACCCAATATCACGTCAACCGATTTCGATGATTCTTTTTTTATTTGAAGGCTGGTGCTTTCTGTGTGGACCCATTTCAATTTGGTCCAGTGCTTGAAGTTGGTTTTTTTTTTAATTAAAATTGTAAAAAAATGTATTATTTCATCATAATAGTACGTATTGCGCTATTTATACTTATGGCCACTAAGTATAAAACTACTATGATACATTACTGGTCGTTTAATTAAATGTATATTTTAGATGTAAAAATATAGTACTTTAGTTTAGATCATAACTTTTTTCGCGGATATTCTTTGAGCTGTTAAGGAAATTTAAATTTTACAGACCGTTTAAACCCGTTATCGTGAAGAAAAAGTTAAAATTAAACTAAAGATTTAACACTAGAATATCGTTTTTAAGGACAAAGTTTGATTATTACTCCGTGGTACTCTGTACTTTTCATATGACCACAAGTTAGTCGACTTACTCTTAATGTAGACTTACATTTTATGTACAAATAGAATTGTCCTGTGATTAATGAAGCTACTAAAGCAGGAATTTCAACTGGCCTTTTTTGGTATGGTCATATTTTAGGGTTTTATAGTAGATATATGCGTGCAGAAGTATACATACTCATTTCTTTATCCCTAAAGCCGTCAATATAGTCAAAAGTTGAAGACGGAAATTAAAGGTGTTAGAGCCACGATCATTTCAGGCTTGACCGGGGCTGTACTACCCTCGCACAGAAGAAAAATTTAAAATGATAGCAATCATGCTGTTGTGTTACATTGGTGAGTGCGAGTGGTAAGTAATATAATAATATTATATTACTTAATGTGGTCTCGCACTCACCAATGTGCAGTTGTGTTGTGTTATACATACATAGATCTAAAATTTAAATATCGTGAAAAATAATTTGGTACGAAGGTAGCTGATACCCTGACTAACACATAGGCAAATGTTTATCTAGAAAACTTGTTGTGTTTTGATGAACAAGGAATTACAAATCAGCGGGTAATACAGCAGAGCGCAGTTACTAATAAAAAATAGTTTCCTCACGTTTTTTTGTCAAGTAAGCAACTTACTTTCTGAGGAGAGGCCATGTCCAGCTGTGGGCTTTTAGAGGATGATGATGATGTATTTACTCAAGTGTACGTACACCTTCACATATGCCCAAATGAAACCATCTTACGATTACCTAACCTTTCACCAAGTACATATTATGATTAAATGAACCTAGTATATTTAGTGTAAACACAATCTACCTGGTCCAACGGTTGCCAAGCGCTATTGAGCCAGCCAGCCGGGTCAAGGATACGTGACCAATAGTTAGCCAAGGTCATTAACAATGCATGCTGCTGCCAATTGTGGTGGGCATCTACTTATATAATGATTTAATTTTCCAACTAAACTGTGACGTAATAGTTAAGATAAAGTTTTTTTTTTATTTGCAGATTTTTTAATTTTGGTTTCGTTTTAACATTTTTATCTTCGTCTTATTGATATAAAACTCAGGTAACCTTTAAAGATGACCCCTGAAAGCGCCCTCGTGTGACGAATTGTTTTAATTATTTTCTTCTTTCCTAAATTTTGATGCCAAGGAGTAAATTTTTCATTAAGTATTAGTGGAATCAAACGGGAAGTGAAATCCTTTCAAATTAAAAAAATAACCTCGGTTCAAACCTGGCTTTATGGTATAAAGAATACGTATATTGTTTTTTTCTCTCTTTCTTCTTTTTAGGGTTCCGTGCCAAAGGCAAAAAACGGAACCCTTATGGATGCGTCATGTCTGTCTGTCCGTCTGTCTGTCCGTCCGTATGTCACAGCCACTTTTTTCCGAAACTATAAGACCTATAATATTGAAACTTGGTAAGTAGGTGTATTCTGTGAACCGCATTAAGATTTTCACACAAAAATAGAAAAAAAACAATAAATTTTGGGGTTCCCCATACTTAGAACTGAAACTCAAAATTTTTTTTTTCTTCAAACCCATACGTGTCTATGGATAGGTCTTCAAAAATGATATTGAGGTTACTAATATCATTTTTTTCTAAACTGAATAGTTTGCGCGAGAGACACTTCCGAAGTGGTAAAATGTGTCCCCCCCCCCCCCCCTGTAACTTCTAAAATAAGAGAATGATAAATCTAAAAAAAATATATGATGTACATTACCATGCAAACTTCCAACGAAAATTGGTTTGAACGAAATCTAGTAAGTAGTTTTTTTTAATACGTCTTATATCGTAAACTGCAATTTACCTTTCATTCAATCCATACAAATATAAAAATAAAAATATAAAAAAATAATTATGTTACTTGCTGCTGCGGAACCCTTCATGGGCGAGTCCGACTCGCACTTGGCCGCTTTTTGTATTGTACCTACATATTTATAAATATCCCTAATAATAATATGAAACTAACGAATGGATACGGACGACAGACAAATTGTACTTTACTTTCACGCAGAAAAGGTCTGGCTTCAGTTAGTATAATTATAATATTTTGGTATTGATAGTGTTTTTTTTTTTAAATTCTAATTTTATTGGGGGGCTTTTAGTCACACATAAGACCATGTCAGCCCCATCGTAGCCTAAATTTACAATGTATTCATAGCTAACTTATGCTATAACTTAAAAAGTAAAAAAATACTTGTTTGCAAAACACTGCAATACAGACTATATTTCGAAGAGTTTATACACCAACAACGCCGCTTCTGACAGAGGCTTTGATAATATACTTTGGAACATAGATCTACAATATTTATTTTATTGATAAAGTGTTGTATTGTTAGATGTAAATGTGAAATGTAAACAACATGTTATCGCCACCTTCTAGAGAAGAAGGCTGTATAGAAAACACATTTCAGGCCCTGTATTACTACCGAACAATTGAATAGAATTTCAATTCTATCAATTTTATTGCTCTTAAAATTGAAATGGAAAATAAATATATTTATTGAATACATGTTTGCGGAATGTTTGTGCGAAAACATTTTGTTATTGAAATTCGTTTCATTGGATAAATAGGGATATAAATATTTTGATGTTAACTATAATTGTGTCATGTTAGAACTATTATTGTTTAATATTAAAATACTAATGATACTATTTATACTTTATACTAACATAAACGAACATAAACACAGGGGCTGACTGTCTGTCGCATGCAAATAGTAATTAATTTTGGAAATAAAATAATCCTGAAGTACTGTGTTTCACCGAGTGAGTGATGATACCGGAGGCCCATACGCCAATCCCTTCCCCTATCTCCCCCATCCCCCGCCTACATTCCCCCATTCCCCAAAAGCCGGCAACGCACTTATGACGCAAGTTGTGTTGTGTTGCAAGTGTCCATGGGCGGCGGTAATCCCATCAGGCGATACGTCTGCTCGTTTGCCGGCCTCGCAAAATAGCAAAACATATCTGAGCTCTTACTCTCACTACGACTAGACGGCGTTGTGTGTTAGATGTCTGAAATATTTATTTATTTATTCTCAAAATGGACGAACTATCTTCATACAAGTTTGTTTGCTCACGGAGCCCTTAGCGAGCAAACTAGACATTTACTTTGCTCGGTTTTTCACTGACTACAGTTACTAATATTATAAAGCTGAAGAATTTGCTTGTTTGGCCGAACACGCTTATCTCAGGGATTAATAATCCAAGTTGAAAAAATATTTTAGAATTATATAGTCCAGTTATTGAGAAATGCAAAAGGAATATCATAACACTGCCGTGCATTGCCCGTGGTCCACCTCCGTAGTCCACCTGGGTGGACCACGGGAAATATTTTTTCCCGTGGTCCACCCGAATGTCCACATGTTGATCACATACAAATACGAAAGCATAGCAAGGATTTAAAAAAAAATATAGAAAATACAGAAACGTGAAAAAAACATTTAATTGTCAAGTACTTTCCTGAACGAACTATGAAGGTACCAAAAAATTATAAATAACAACTCGAGTAACAGAATTAATTCATTGTAACTAATTATTTTTCGAAATAAAGATCTAGTTTATGCATCACATCTATTGCGTATATAAATAATACTCTGTGTATCATCACATGTCATCTTCTTAGATAAATTTATATTTGTGAACCCTTGTATTGAACAATTTGTGCAAACAATAATTAAAAAGTCAGCTCAATTCGAAGAATCTGGAAAGGCACTTAGGTCAATATAAATAAAAGAAGTTTACAAATAATTGCCTATTGCCTAAAATAATGTATGAAAGATTTGTTCATCTTCAAAAGTTCAAAAAAATAGTCCGCATAGCATACGTCTCTTTTTGTAAGATCGGCTCACAGTAACCTTTTTTAATCGGTAAAATAATAATTATATGTGTACACGCTATAAGCAATAGGAAACGCTGATAATGTTGCGTAGATATGCTAGTTGTTTAAATATTTAAGGAAAATCATAAAACAGATGATCCAACAATGATATATCCTATCTCATTCTGAAATCAAAACACATTTACTGAAACATTTTCCTCTTCAATTTACAACTAAACTACAGCATTTAATGTACCATTTAATTCTATGAAGCACCTCCTGGCACAGAATTAGCAAAACCAAGATCTGGCTGGTGATTAATCATCGGTGATGTGTCCGTTCCGGGAAGCCAAGACCTTGGGGGCGAGGTGAAGGCCATCAGTGCGTCGGCCGGGCGACGAACTCGCTCCTAAATAAATAAATGCGCCGGCCGCTGAAATGACGCGGAATTTATTTCTAGATATGGCTGGAGCGCACTCGTTAATCATTGCATGTACATTAACAATTTACAGGATTATTGTGATAGTCTAGCTTATAATAGACCCTCGTTAGTAGTGTCCTGAAAATTTCACATATGTCACAAGCATAAATTCTTTACTAATACCGTAGAATTACGTCATTTATGCACGCATTTTGGAAACTCGGTATTCTAATTTAATGATAACAATAACAAATAAAATATTTGGATTTATCTTACGAGATTGTCGACATTTGGAATATAGATCATTGTTCCGATAGTTGTATCTGTTAACGGATTGATTGCCAAGAGCCTCGACCAATACCTTAAGAGGCTCATGTTAGACGACTGGATCAAGGATCTGATGTTGAAGGCAGTCCTGCTAGTCCTCCACGTACAGTGAGGAGGTTCCTGTCTTTGTAGCCCTAACCACCGGTTTCTTGGTCCCTGTTCCCGAAGTCGGTGGTCTACTATTTTTTTATGCATTTAAATGTAATCTTTATTTAAAAATGTAATGAATATGTTATTTAAATGTAATAATGAGAATAACAAAATTTATTTTAAATAATAAGCATTCTTGATTTCAGTACTCGGTTTAGTAAGATAATAGTATTTTTAATTAATTAAAGAAACATGGTAATTCAACTATATAGACTGTTAAAAATTTTATCCTGTAAAGATACTAAGAATTATATCAACATAAATTGTTAGGAATTATACAGGATAATAAACGCATATGATATCAAATGTATATAGAAATGAAATGTTTTAAAACAAAGCGATTGTGCCACGTAATAATTACCGATGATGGATAGCAATAATATTTACAAGAACCACAGGTTAACTGACCTCAGATAATGTTTTACTTGGAATTATTCAAGACACACCCACTGTCTCTTTATAAATTAACTACCTATTGCGTTACCTGCCTCGTGCGTTAACTGCCTCGGTGGTGTTGTGGTTAGTAGCGTATGCGACTGCTGTGCTTGAGGTCTCGGGTTCGTTTCCCGGGTCGGGCCAAATGTTTGTATGATCTGCAAATATTTTGTTTTGGAGTTTGGGTGTTTCTGTGTATAATATGTATATATTTACATAATTATAAATTTTAACAAAAAAGACAGACTTCAATCTGGACCAAATTTAAATGGGACCATTCGGGAAGCACCAGCTTTCAAATAAAAAAAGAATCATTAAAATCGGTTCACCCAGTCGAAAGTTATGAGGTAACAAACATAAAAAAACAGTCTTATTGAGATCCTCCTCCTTTTTTGAAGTCGGTTAAAAAAGAAGTATACTCGTATACGTATTTATATCAGTTGTCTAGTACCCATAACACAACCTTTTCTTTGTTTGGGAGTAGATGGCGTTGTGTGTTAGATGTTTAAAATATTTATTATTATTATTGCTCGGCCACGCATAAATTAGTGTAATTTTCAAAAATGCTTTCTTTTACAGGTTTTGGATTTTAACAACATAAAAAGCATCCACTGTCAAAACTTCAAGTTTCTTTCTAAAGCTCTTTGTCAATCAATCAGTCAGTCAGTTAGGGAAGTTATTATGTACAGATTTCTTAAAGTAAATAGATAGTTAGGTGTTTAAGTACATCGAATATTTTCTTTAAAGTTGTATTATGGGAAATTGTAACAAATGTAAGGTTAACCAATGCTTGGAATGACAGAACGCCCAGGGTTATACCTAATTACACATCATTAAGGGTAGGCTGCCTATTTCGGCTAATAAATGCTAGTAAATCTGTGCTTATAATAACAAGTATAGAAATTAGTGAGCCCAAAATTATCTGAAATAAAATTGTAAAAAGGGACAAAGAAACGGTGATGATGATTTTTATTATAAATAGAATAAAATTGGAGGGTGTTTGTAATATTAAAACAACTGTTTTTACTTAGTGCTTATGTATGTTTACCTGGTAAAATTACCTAAATAGCAATTTTAACAATTTTTGATGTCTGTCTGTTTGTTCCGGCTAATTTCTGGAACGGCTGGACTGATTTTGATGAGACTTTCAGTGGCCGATACTTTTTTAAGACTAGCTTTGCCCCGCGGCGTTGCCCGCGGTTGTTGTTGTACCGCGGGTAGTACCTCGGGGTTCAGCTATCGTGGGATAATTAGATATTTTTACAAAAGTCAGTCACTTCTATTTGCTCCATAGATCTGTGGAAAAACAAAATGGCAACTCCCGCGCATCGTTTGCAATCTAATTATGACAGTGCACCGTCAGCGAGTGTTTACTACAGCCACAAGCAACTCTTTCAGTTTTATGTTTAGTTACATTATACTACAGTATTTAGAAATGGTTTGCAACACGAATTGAGATGAGGAATGAATAAATAAAATATGAGTGTCTGTTTAAAATTAACAGTTTTTCACTAAATGCGAAAGTGTTACTGTGCTTACTCCTGCTGTTGACCGCCAAAAACAGAAACACGGTTCCCAACATTTGTTGACGACAATTTTTGTATCTCAAATTTTAACGTTTACAGTTCACATCTTACTAAACGATAGTATCTTCTCCCTATCTTTCTGTATCTGTGCGACAACCGTTTATCAACAATTTTCCGTACAATTTTAATAACCCCATAATTCTTGCAACAATTACATAACAATCGAATCGGTGCTACGGTCAATTACTGGTAGTGCAAATATCAACCACGATTTCAGGTCAAGGGTAGATTGTATCAATAACAAACAATGATATTAGATGTCCATTATTGGGGCGCACCTCTTATTGTCGGCAAACGATATGCATAATCTTTGAAGTTTATTGCTTGGTATTACACATAAAATCATAGGTATTACAAAGAGTTCTAGCAGACTAATAGTTCATCAGAATACATTAGAGAAACATTGATTATTTTATTGAGAAAAATCTTATATATAAAATTCTCGTGTCACAATGTTAGTTACCATACTCCTCTGAAAAGGCTGGACCGATTTTTATGAAATTTGGTGTGCATATCGGGTAGGTCTGAGAAACGACCAACTTTTTTTTTTTTACTCCAATTTTTTTTTGTTTTTATGGCAAAACACCGTTTTCAAACACATCAGCTAGCAATAATATAATATAAGAATTTTAATTAAATTTATATAAAATGACACTGAGTAGGAAAGTTAAGCAATCCTAGCTATGTCTGTTTCTGGATGGGTGACCATTCTGGTGGAGGGTTGATGGCACTACGCGGACATTCAAAGTTCAGCAGTTTCATAGTAGATTGAAAGTCGACCCCAACTGAGTTCAGGAAATGATTCATGACAAAACGGGTAGTTAAGAAATGGGGATTCATGAAAAAAAATGGAAGAAACAGAAATAGAGAAACTAATGATGTTCGTTTGCGACCTATCCCAGAATTAACCAAGGGCTCCTTCTTAAGGAATGATACGACTAGGTGCTAGGATGTCTTGTATCACCGAAATACATAATTATGTACATACGTAAGCGAAACCAAAAGTAAATAATAAAATGTTTCACTTATTGTTTCCTATGAATTATTTATTTAGTTTTATATATCTCGGTGTAATAAAAAATAAATTTCATTGGACTATAAAGTAGGTCTACGACCCAATTCCCCTGATACATACTTCGCATATCAGAGAATTGTAGCATTTCTTTTACATGCTTGTGACGCCTTTGGTGTTGCGGGTGTCCATGGGCGGCGGTAATCACTTACCATCAGGCGATAATATTTTTTAATGCAACTTTAAGTAGGTTAAAGAGTTTCAGAAGAGTCACGTGACGATGAAGAACTATCATCACCCATAGAATCTGCAACTTGCGACGCAAGTGCAAGTGCGTTAAATATCGCTTTATGGAGCAGAAGCACCCTTCGAAGTTAGAAGGGAAAGAGCAAGGAATTCGACCGTCCGATAACTTCAGAAAAACGATGATATAATTACATAAAACCGGTTTCCTCTGAAGTATCGATCTAGTCAAGCCGGCTCATGTGCCAAGGCACTATTCCTGGGTATTTACTGACCAATATAACATTATATAGTCACGCCTATTTCTCAGAGGGGTAGGCAGAGACAATTGTGCTCCACTTACTACGGTCCTGACACATCTCTTTTACTTCGCCAACATTCATCAGTCACTACTGACTACGTTATGCCTCGTGGTTTAAGTGGACGTCACGCCCCTTTCTACTGCGCCAAATATTGTGAGTTCAAATCCCACATTGGACAACACTTTGTGTGATCCATAAATTATTGTTCTTAGTCTAGGTGTTCTTTGTGTACGTTTCATTGACGTTTGTAAAGTCCCCCGCGACACGGGATGTATATTTCTAATGCGAGAGTTGTCTTTTTGTAAAAAACTAGCTGACCCACGCAACGTCGTTTGCGTCTCCTATTGCCCGTAGCGTGATAATTTTTCCCCCGTTTTTGAAACATTCTTCATTGTTGCTCCGCTCCTATTGTTCTTAGCGTGATGATATATAGCCTATAGCCTTCCTCGATAAATGGGCTATCTAACACTGAAAGATTTTTTCAAATCGGACCTTAGCGCGCCTTATCGGAGATTAGCGCGTTCAAACAAACAAACAAACAAACTCTTCAGCTTTATATAATAGTATATAAAACAAATAGAAAAACTAACTACATGCATGCATAGGTACTGACTAATATAGACATTTAATAAATCTTCAAAAAAAAAAGATAATCTGTCGGCCTGACAAATCGCACGTAGGAAAATTGAAGTTCCGTGAAATACAATGACGGGGCGATATCTGTACATTAGAAACATCAACATTTGCACAGATTATATTATCAGCATCATTGTTCGACGAAAATTTATATCACAAACCTATATAAGAGAATTATTCAACGAAATTCCGAGTTTTTTTCCCCGTTATATTAACGAGGACGTGATTAAAATGGAATGAGTAATTCTAAAAACGTTTGTGAATCTAAAGTTTATGTAAATAATTAGGAAAATCCCCGAGCATATAGAGATATCAATACTTTGCTTAAAAACGGCTGGCGTAATTAAAGCCAAAAATATTTATATTATGGAATTTTAAGTATGAAATAAATAAAAAAATAATAAAGTGAATGTGTAAATAAATATAAATAATTGAAATGCAGATGAAATTATTTAGTTATTTATATTTTTGCCTCAAAACAATCTACGAATTCAGGACGAAATTTCATGATAAATATAGCAAACGAATATTTCAGTCAAGTGAAAGAAGCAAAGAGTCAAGTTTTTTTTTCTTAGCTTTTATTATACCGATATCAGTCATCATATCAGTCAGTCAATGGGTCAATACCTACAATGGGTGCTAGTCTACTGATGGAAATCCTACTAATATAAAAACGCGAAAGTTTGTAAGTATGGATGGATGTTTGTTACTCTTTCACGCAAAAACTACTGAACGGATTTGGATGAAACTTTACAGTAATATTGCTTATACATCAGAATAATACACAGGCTACTATTTGCCGCCATAACCGACATACACGCGGGCGGAGCGGCGGGCAACAACTAGTAGATACATACTTTTGTTGATTGTAACAAAAAACCCAAGACTCCATAAATAACTAAATGATTATTTGCATTGAGCGTTGAGTGAAATGAAACTGACAAAGAGTTCTTTATAATATATATAAATTTGTCGCGCTAACACTAAAGCGAATTGTTAAACAGCACAGACGAAGACGTGTTAAATTATCCTCTGCTCCAATAATACCAACAACTTTTTTTTGTTAATTCAAGCAGGCCTATGTCCAGCAGTGAACTGCGTTAGGCTCATGATGATGACCATATATATTAGAACATAGAAAACACCCAAACTCCAAAACACATATTTTTAGATCCTATAAACATTTGGTCCGACCCGGATCAAACCCGAGACCTGAAGCACATAAGTCGCATACGCTATTACTGCGCAACTGAGGCATACAAAGTCACTCAGTCCTTTTTGCGTGAAAGAGTGGAAACATATATACATTCATCATCACAAACTTTTGCATTTATAATATAGGTAGGATAGAATATAATAATTCTTAATTGTAATTAGGACTGCAATAAAAAGAACATCAGATTATAACCCAATATCCATCATAATATCTCTGGTTATCTACACACATCAAAAGTGTCTAGGGATCAACATATGTGTCTAGGGATCAACATATATTTTTGCAATAACTTTTCTCCTGATTGATATTAATTAAAATTTTCTTTAAGGATTCATCAAATAAAGTGTTTTCGTTTGTCACAGTAACGATAAACCAAGTCACCTTTGCATTAATAAAGAAATTTGCCATTTTCCTAATAAAGGGATTTTTGACATTTGAACCACTAACATTAAAGTTCGAAAAAAAGACTGAAATAACAGTTTTCTTTAAAATTTTATTAGGTAACTTAAACAATTAATAATCCGTGTTTCTACCGCGAACACTAACAACACAAGAACATCGGTTTGGCATACTCAAAATGAGTTCATCCAAACACGCTGTGGAATGGCCGCCCATGTTCGTTGCAACAACGAAAAAAGGTCTTCTTGCGACTGGATACCCTCCATATTCGGCAGAGCTCTTCTCTGTAGCATATCCCATGCATGCTCAATCGGGTTCAAGTCTGGCGACTGAGCAGGCCAGGGCCAAAGCCACATCTCAATGTCAAGAAATCCGCATAAAAATGCTTGATCCCTAGACACTTGATGTGTGTAATTATTCAAGCAAATCTAAGTTGACAATAATAAAGTGGTTCTGCTCCAAATATCTACTGTCTGGGTTGGGCGATCCAGATCACCTAAGATATCTATAATTTAATTGAAGACTTGTTAAAACCAACCCAACTATTGTTTAATGACACCAATCTAAGACTTTATGTCTATCTGTATTAAGAACTAGCCGACCCACGCAACCTCATTTGCGTCTCCTATTGCCCGTAGCGTCATAATTTTCCCCGTTTTTGAAACATTTTTCATTGCTGCTCCACTCCTATTGGTCGTAGCTTAATGATATATAGCATATAGCTTTCCTCGATAAAGGTACTATCCAACACTGAAAGAATTTTTCAAATCTGATCAGCGATTCCTGAGATTAGCGCGTTCAAACAAACAAACAAACTCTTCAGCTTTATAATATTAGTATAGATATGGAGTGCCAATATCCCTATTCATCTAGTGGGTATCGTAAGAGGTGACTAAAGAGCAAACTATGCAGCAGAACCGCACTGCAAAAAGAAGAAAGGTTTGAAACAAATCTTACACCAACCACGTTTGGCCAACTTGATTTAGTAATCCAAAACTATGTATGAGAGACCTAAGTCTAGCAATAGATTGTTTAATGCGGTTTGTTGTTGATACTTTTCAGTTATTTAACCGACTTCAAAAAAAGGAGGAGGTTCTTAATCCGACTGTTTTTTTTATGTTTGTTACCTCATAACTTTCGACTGGATGAACCGATTTTGATAATTCTTTTTTTACTTGAAAGCTGGTGCTTCCCGAATGGTCCCATTTAAATTGGTCCTGATTGAAGTCGGTTTTTTTTTTGTTAAAATTTGTAATTATTTTTATTAGCAATAGTCGTAATATGAAATCGAATGATAAGAACTGACACAATCAATGAATGCCAGACGTACAGGCACCGCTGTCAGCCTTCAATGACGCATCTCGGTGAGATAGGAAGGATATCGTTGCTCCGATTTTAATTCTATTAGAAATATCTAATATTTAAATATAAAATTTAAATGTTATATTATTCCTTAGTAAAGTTGTTTTGGCCTGGCTTACTCCAGATGTCACGACCTCACAGAAAATTGAAGTTAACGTAGTGTTCTACGTAAGCGATGAATACGACGCGAGCGCCACGCGACGCTATGTGACGCGACACCGCGCGACAGTGTCCTACGTAATTTTGATCATTACTTCTCGAATTATGAGAAAGTACAGTACGATTTTGCTTGAAAGGTCATACTTAAATATATACGTGGGCCACCTTGCTGGATGGAAGACAATCTTGGATGCTATTCATGCTGCCCTTCACACACATACACAAACAAACATTAAAACTGTAACATGCTAACAGTTGACCTTGTAAAAAATGGGTCTAATCCATGCTTATAAAGTCATCATGTTGCCAACAGTCGAGGTGGATCCCCTGCAGGAATTTCTCCTAGATTAATTTATCAACGAAGTCCTACATTTAACGCTTACCACACATTTCTATACCTACGTACTTTGGTATGCGTAAAACTTACATTGAATACGCAGATAGAAAAATAGAATTGCCTGTTCGAAATCACTTAGCAGTACGCAGTCCATTCCCTGATGTTATAATCAGTAATTGCTACTTAAACTATTAAAAAATTATCCTATTAATGTCATTTGCAGAAGTAGGTACATTGTACATATATGAGTACAAGATTATCGTCACGTAGGTATCGAGTCTTCGATGATTCATGCAATATGAATACAATATACGTATGACCTGACTCGGAAATTTTATCTAAATAGGGTGAACGCACTTGTTGTCTATATTGAGGCCGATTTTAGAACCTTGATATTATATTTCAGCCATCAACCTTGTATACATGTTATTATGCTTACCATTTTAACATAAAACGAATGTTCTAGGCTATAATTACCTAGTGAAGACAGTAGATGGTCCTTAAAACATACTGAGCCGTCTTGGGGGTATTAAAGACCTACATTTTACCACCTTTAATTTGGTCAAACGCATACTGAGTGAAGTTATGATTATCACTAAGTTAACTTTACCGCTATGTTTTAATGTGGAACTTTTAATCATAGTTATTGATGAAAGTTAGACCAGCTATTGGCGAGGTCAGCACACATGAAACAATTCTGTCATACGTGATTTTTTCGAAACTTAAACCATTGACTTAGCCCTTGCAATGGAAGCTGTCTAAAATATTTTCCCCCGTTTCTGCGACATTATTCATTGCTACTTCTCTCCTATTAGTCATAGCGTGATGCACGTAGCTTATAGCTTTCCTAGATAAATGGGACACTAGAAACAATTTCAAATATGATCAGTAGTTCCTGAGATTAGCACTACAACCAAAGAAACATACTCTTCGGTTTCATAATCTATATCTATACATCTATACAAATAAATAAAATTTAAGTGTCTGTTTGTAATATTAAAATAACCGCTTTTTACTAAATGCATGTGTATGTATACACGGTACATATACCAAAACAATATTTTTTACATTTTTTTTCTGTCTGTCTGTCTGTACGTCTGTCTGTTTGTTCCGGCTAATCTCTGGAACGGCTGGATCGATTTTGACGGGACTTTCACTGATAGCTAGCTATATAAGGAGTAATTTAGGCCACTTTTTAGACTATATAACATATTCGTCAGCATGCGTAAGTGACTTTCTACTAAATAATTTCGATGACGATGTTTCACGCCTGCCAGACGTCCCGCAACAAGTCAAACTTTATTTTTACTTGAAGCATGTATTCTCTTAATTTACTCTTGAAGTCACTGAAATATTTTAATTAGAACGGCTGTAAGCAATTTTACCACTCTATCATTACTAATAAATATTTAAAAAATAAATATATACAGTTATATAGGCAATAAATAGGTTTTACAACCCTGCAACAATCAGTCATAATTATTAGGTTCAAAAGTCAAACAAATTTAAAACATACGATGCACGAAACCGCACGTAGGCTAGTTTTTTCTACATCATGTTTTGAACAACATTTTAACCTTTGATAAACAATTGCGTCTTTAATATTCGCCGTTTCCACGTACACCATTTTTATTCTAGAATATAGTTAAACCGATCTCGGAAAGTACATGATCATGTATAACAAGAAGTTAGGTATCCCTTTTAGTGCTATCACAAAAACCATGCATCTTCGAATTGATTGCAAGGAGTAAAGTGACAAAAAAAGGTATTTCCTTTCTTTGGTCTTTCCAAAAGCAGATCATCAAGAATTTTATATTAATTTTATTAGAGATGCTGAAAAAGACAGAAGCCATGTCTCATTCGAAATAAAAGCTAGTCCTAAAACGGACATACGCGAGCAAAGACAAAAGCTAGTATTCAAGAATGAAGTGAAATGAAGAAGTGTTACAGTAAAACCTGCTTAGATATTTTGTCTATGCTTAGGCTCACATGTGGTTTTAATGTTTTAGTACTTCAGTAAATCTATATATATAAAAGAAAGTCGTGTTAGTTACACTATTTATAACTCCAGAAAGGCTGAACCGATTTGGCTGAAAATTGGTGCGGAGGTAGCTTAGATCCAGGAGACGGACATAGGATACTTTTTACAAGGTTTTTTTTTTACTTTTCGCCACGGCGTTAATCGCAGTTGTTTTTATACCGCGGGTAACACCACGGGGCTCAGCTAGTTTACAATAAAAAAAAGTAAAAACTAAAACCCAACTACATTTTCTCGTGACTTTGTCCGTATTTATTCGATAATTGTGATATTTCTATGGTAGCTATATAAAATTTATACTTTGCAAAGAAATTAATATTATATAGGCACCAAAACATTTTAAAATAAAAAAAAGTAAAAACTAAAACCCAACTACGACAAAAAACGACGTTTAAAAAGTATGAAACAAGTTTGAAAAGCCGTAGTCACGAGTTGTTGAAGTGTACGTACGTTTCTATGTAACGTGTGACGTTAACATGTTTTGGTACCTATATAATCTTAATTTATTTGCAAAGTATATTAAATTGTATATAGCTACCATAGAAATATTACAATTTTCGAATAAATACGGACAAAGTCACGAGAAAATGCTAATAATAGGTAAATTTGGAAATGTACAAGTAACACCCTTTCCATTGATACCAGACACGGCATAATATACTTTCAAATTTATTTTTTAACACAGTTCTTTATGACCGTTAGAGGGCTCCACATTAGAAACAGTGACACATCATATACTCTTATGTCCTATAACCAGCGGACGATCAAGAAGTTTCTAACGATACCTCATTTGTCCAGTTCTAATAAGAAATTGACCAGCTATGAGGGAACAGATAAACATAATAATATACTATATTTGATACTACCCTACCAAATAATTATCGTCCA
The DNA here is from genome assembly GCA_949125395.1 of Diaphora mendica. Classification (NCBI taxonomy): domain Eukaryota; kingdom Metazoa; phylum Arthropoda; class Insecta; order Lepidoptera; family Erebidae; genus Diaphora; species Diaphora mendica. The sequence goes on along the minus strand of OX421326.1, from coordinate 2,050,731 downwards.
ATTTCACTACTTCCAGTTTTTTCTAAAATATTAGAGAGGGTGGGAAATAAGCGATTAGTGAAATACCTAGAAAATAACCACTTTTTAAGTGAAACGCAATTCGGTTTTCGGAAAAATAAATGCACTCAAGATGCTGTTACTCTTTTAACGGATTACTCACCATACCTTGCTCCTACCGACTATTACTTTTTCCAAAATGTACACAACTTTTTAGTGGGTAAAAAATTCAATTCCCGAAAGGCAGTACAAAATGCCTTTGAAGAGTTTGTTGCCTCCCGTCCAGCTGATTTTTACAAGAAGGGCATCAATAAACTGCCAATGCGTTGGCAAAGATGCGTCGATTGCATGGGTGATTACTTCGAATAACAGAAATAAAAAAGTTTGAAAAATAAGTACTTTCACTTATTGCATACAAAACGGCAATTTCATAGGAGAGTAAGAGTAAGAGTAGAGAGAGTAAGACCTATTATTTCCTCAAAAAAACAAAAGTCGGCAAAAAATGAAAATATTGAAAAACTAACCGGTGTCGAATCTTACGTGGCTGGAAATTCGGGCTCACTATATTTCTACGAGCAAAAGGTTTGCTAGATTTGACTAAGCCAGAAAATAAAGATGAGAAAAAACATTCGATAAAAAGCTGAATGCACAGGGTCAAGCCCTAATAATCTCAACGATCGACAGAAAGCATCTGCAATATATACTAACATGTGAAACCACTGCGGAAATGTACAAAACCTGTAGATAACGGTGCTACAAATCATGTTACAATGCGGGCAGATTTGTATCAAGATTTTAAATATTTTGATGTGGATCACATTGTAACAACGGCCGATGGAAATATGATGAAAGCTATTGGGCAAGCTTCACTAAGCACTGAAGCCGTGGTTAACAAAATGGTTGTCAAGTCAACACAGAGATGTTTGGTACGTTTGCTATCGATATCCAAGTATCGTTAGTTTGTACTCTTCAAAGATTAATTAACGCGTTATAGATTTGTTTACTTTCTTCGAAAGAAATCAGAGGTTCATGAGAAACTCAAAGAAATATTGGCATCTGTCAAGGTAGCTGGTCATACAATCAAAGAGTTATTGAGTGACAATGGCGGTGAATTTGACAATCAGAAAGTACGAAAAGTATTGTCGGATATGGGGATAAAACAAAGATTAGTAATGCCATATACACTGGAACAAAATGAGTGTAGTGAAAGGGAATATCACACGATTGTTGATTCAGCGAGAGCAATGATGCATGCACATGAGGAGCTGCCTCAGGCATTGTGGGCTGAGTTGGTGAATACGGCTATCTTTGTTTTAAATAGAACAGGTCCAACTACAGTGGAACAAAAGGTCGCCATTTGATCTGTGGATTGGTACGCCGCAAATAAAGCACTTAAGGATTATTGGATCGCCCTGTTATGCGCATATACCAAAACAGACCAGGAAGAAAATACATAAGAAAGCTGTGAAATATATCCTAATCGGATATGATAATGATGATGGATACAGGCTTTGGAATAAACAAAACAACTCGCTAGTGAGATCAAAGGATATAACCTTCGATGAAAAGCAATTATGTGCAAAAACTCCAATAAGAGCTTCTAAAGAAGCTCAAATACATAGAAATGTGAATGATGCATTGAATCATTTGAGTCAACCCGAGGTTGCTCAGAATGCAGAAAATTTGGCCAATGGTGGAACAAGTGACAACAACGATATTCATCAAGATGTTAATGAAGGTGTTGGTACTGAAATCAGTGAAACTGACATCGTTGGTAGAGAAGACGAAAACACAGAGTTTGTTCATAGAGAAGACGTTCCAGTTCAAGATAATGATGCATTTGATGATGCTAGAAGTGATATTACTGAACAGAGTCTTGAGTTAGGGGGACAGATACGAGAAGTAGGTGAAGGTGAAATCCCTGGGCAAGAAATCATGGAACATGGTGGAAAGGTCTCGAATACAGATCATTACTACGCCCACCTGAAAAACTCAAAGACTATGTTTTGAACATGGCTATCTGTGGTTACCAAGATCGAAGTTGTTATAGAGATGCTATTAAAAGTTCTGAACGGGATCTTTGGGAACAAGCAATGGACTGCGAGATGATTTCTTTGAAGGAGAATAAGACTTGGGTCCTTGTGCCTCTTCCGAAAAACAGGAAGGCTATACCAAATAAGTGGATTTATAAACTGAATGATGATGGTTCGGTGGACAAGTACAAAGCTAGACTTGTCATAAAGGGTTATAGTCAGAAGAAAGGGATTGATTATGATCAAACCTTTAGTCCTGTAGCTAAAATGGCAATAGTCAGGAGTGTGTTGGCTGTCGCAGCCAATGAAAACATGTCATTGATGCAATTAGATGTTTGAACAGCATTTCTTTATGGGTCACTTGAAGTGAAAATGTTCATAAAACAACCTGATGGGCATGATGATGGTTCTGGTCGCGTATCTTTATTGAAAAAACCCTTTATGGTTTGAAACAAGCTCCAAAATGTTGGAATAAGCGAATTTTGAACTATTTCACAGATATTGGATGCAAAGTTAGTGGACTCAGATCCTTGTTTATTCATATGGAAGACGTCTTGTGGAGTCAAACTAATAGTTGCCCTATATATTGATGATGAATTGGTAGCTGCATCGAGTCGGGACCTTATTAACGTTCATAGGAGAAATGAAACAAAAGTTTAAAATAACCACAAAAGCAGCGCCATATTTCCTTGGAATTGAGATTGAAAAGACTGATAATAGAATCAAAATATCTCAGTGAAAATTCTAAAGAACAGAATTGTGTCAAAGTTAAGAGAATACTACGGCACTTGCAATATGCTCCAGAAAAAGGGATACTATACAAAAGAGGTTCCAAGACAGGCATTCTTGAGAGCTAAGTGATGCAGATCATGGAGTTGACTTGAACACAGGACGTTCAACCACTGGTGTTTTGTGCATGTATGCTGGAGGTGCCGTGTCATGGATAAGATAACGTCAGACAAGCGTAGCTTTATCTACTACTGAAGCAGAGGTTGTTGCTGCCAGTGAAGACGCTCGGGAATCAATTTGGTTATTCAGAGTCATAGGAGACATCACCAAACTAAAGGGTGTGCCTATCCTCAAAGTGGACAATAAAGCTGCGATCAAGTTAGCTGAAAATCCGGAGTACCACAAACGTACTAAGCATATCCGGTTTAGACACTTCTTTGTCAGGGAGATGGTTACAAATGGCAAGATAGTTGTAAGCAAGGTCACAACTGAGTATCAGTTTGCAGATACGAGTACATTCGCGAAAGCTACACCAAGGCTGCAGAAGCTCTTAAATTTGATAGGTCTTCATTGAGAGAAGATATTAAGGTTGCATATAATGTCAACAATGTGCGACCTCCTTTTATCAAATAAAGAAGACATGTTTAAAAAATCAGTTTTTGAATATGACTGTTCTGTGTCATGTGTGTCAAAATTATTATAATGTGTTGTGAATTCAGTTAATAAATATTGTATAGTATAAAATTATGGTGTTCTTTATAAATTCTAAGTGTCTATGTAGATGAAAACTACAGCATTTCAAGTCTATTGAAAATCAACCCTGCGCGCTCTGGAATATTGAAGGTTAACCTCTAATAACCTTCAATAAAACTTAAAGTTATGTGGATAATACTGCAATGCCTGTAATTGTTAGACTGTTATGTCTTAATTGTTTTAAATTATCAAACGAATAATTTCATTAAAAAGTTTAAAAATTAGGAGAAGGTGTTGCAGTAAAACCTGCTTAGATATTTTTTATATGCTTAGGCCGATACCTAACTAGTTCTTTGTCAGATTTGAATCTTTAATATAAATGAATCGCCGAAATGTACGTACGCGCATAACTTCCGATCGGCTGCACCAAATTAAATAATTGTTTATTTTATGTGTTCGTTATTGTTAGGACAGGGTTTGTATATAAGAAAAATCAAAAGTTACCGGGAAAAATCATTTTTTGGTCCTCGACTGTATACTGCCTGTGGGAAGCTGAGACAGATATGTCCTAAATATGGCGGTACGAAGTTCGCCAGGGTCAGCTAGTTTTGAATAAATTGAGAAGACATGTGGTTTTAATGTTTAGTACTTCAGTATATTTAGGTACAATAAAATAAACGGAGTGTTTTCGTGATAATACTGTTTTAATGTTCAGTTGCCCACGAAAAGAACAGATTTTATATTAAAAAAAAATGAATAGTTAATACAAATCCAGCAAATGCAAAACAGGGCCGACGAGGATGTCTTTAGAAATTGTTAGAATAATTATAGAAGATGACAGCTATTTCAAGTTTCAGACTTCCTCAAATAACGTTCAGAGATGAAATCGAAACCTATGGGGCATCCCCAACTTCAAAAAACCATTTGATTTCAAACGATTCGATACAAATGTAACCGTGTGACCAACATTAGCTGAAGTGGGTATTTGGAGGAGAACCCATACCTAATAATACTATCTTATCAGAAGACACATTGTCTACCGATTAGTCAGTAGGAATTTGTATACAAGGCTAACTTATATGTAGTAATCAGAAAAGCATTTAATATTAGCACGTGTCAAAATATGATGCAAGAGTATACTTTCTTGAATAATTCGGAATTGATGGCACTGATAGATGATAGACGGTTGATAAGTACATCACATCACATCACACATCATCAGCCTATCGCAGTCCACTGCTGGACATAGGCCTCTCCAATTGCACGCCACTTAGTTCGATCCTCGGCTTCTCGCATCCAGCTTCTGCCAGCCGTCCTGCGTAAATCATCACTCCACCTGGCCTGTGGACGTCCTACACTACGTTTGCCGAGACGAGGTCTCCACTCAAGAACTCGTTTACCCCAACGGTTATCGGTTCTACGGCAAATATGGCCAGCCCACTGCCACTTCAGCTTGCTAATCCTATGGGCTATGTCGATGACCCTGGTTCTTTGCCGGATCACCTCGTTTCTGATACGATCTCTTAGAGAAACGCCGAGCATAGCCCTCTCCATAGCACGCTGAGCGACTTTAAACTTGTGGACCAGCCGTACCGTAAGTGTCCACGTTTCGGCTCCGTATGTCATTACGGGTAGGACGCACTCATTGAAGACTTTCGTCTTTAGGCACTGTGGGATCGACGATGAAAAGACCCGACGAGGCTTCCCAAACGCTGCCCAACCCAGCTGGATTCTCCTGTTCACCTCGTTCTCAAAGTTGTTTTTACCTAACTGCAAAGTCTGCCCGAGGTACACATATTTCTGAAGAACTTCGAGAACGGCGCCGTGTACCGCAATCGGTTCCGGTAGTATATGTTCATTGAACATGACCTTGGTCTTGTCCAAGTTCATCCGTAGGCCGATGCGTACAGAAGAGTCAGCCAGGTCGTTCAGCATCTGTTGTAGGTCCTGCAGCGTCTCTGCCATGATGACGATGTCGTCTGCAAATCTCAAGTGAGAGATGTATTCGCCATTGATGTTGATGCCGCGTCCTTTCCAGTGCAGCGTCTTGAAGAAGTCCTCCGTTGCATATGGATATATGCTTATGGATAAGTACATAAGAAAATATAAACGAAACCACGTGATGATTTCTATGAATGGTTATAAATATTCACTGCCTCCGCGGCGCAATAGTAGCTTACGCGACTGCTGTTCTTGAGGTCACGGATTTAATTCCCGGGTCGGATATTTTTTTTATAATTTACAAACATTAGCTTTGGAGTTTGGGTATTTCTACGTATAATACACATAGAAAATAGTCTTATAGTGTGAGACCGGAGGCCAGCACTATTAGACTAATTTTCTGCATTCGCAATGAGTATGGTGACCACCACTCTTGGATTCTGCTTAGGCTTTCCATCAGGCAGAGTAGGGTCATTTCATTCATAAATAAAATACAAGAAAATGTAAAAGATAAAATTTAAAACATAAAAGATTAGCAAATAATATAGCTGTCATCGTACTTTGCTTTTCGAAGCAAAAAGAGTCGGAGGAGCTTACTATACATAAAGTTAATACAGAATTTAGTATTTAACCCTCGAGATAGTAATGCTGCATCTTGCTGCAGATAGTAAAGTAGTGAAGAAAACTTATATCGAATTGTTTAAGGACTTTTTATAGATTTTTTGAAAAAGATGAAAAAATCTTATAATTTTTGGATTGTAAGAAAAAACAAAACATGTGTCATTTTTTCATTAATTTACATGATATTGATGATTAAAAAGGATGCTAAAGTGGCTACTATCTTTGAATATTGGATATCGGTAGTGATTTTCAAGCGGGTGACCCGCTTCCTTGCTTGCTTGCTCTGCCATGAAAAGAGTTTTAAATCCATGTAACCCAAGAAAGATATTGAAAATGAATCACACAAAGAACAGAAAAAAAACCTGCATCTTGCCTGCATCCAAAAAGGAATTTATAGGTGATCACGAAACAAGCGCTGATAAACAAAAGTTATAACTGCGTATAGAATAAAATAAAGTTAAAGACCTTCCGTAATTAATACCTTCGCACAAAACCACAGCTTAGGCCTCGGGTAACGAACCCACGGGTCCTCATCAAAATAATTTAAAACAGTTACAACTAAAGCAAAATCCAAAATTGGCGCGATTTTCTCGAACCCTCGCGAGATGATAACGGTACTTTTAGCTGTGGAATATTTCACCCTATCAAGGTTGAGATAAGGTTTAAAATATATGTGTGGTGTAATATTATCGTTTCCGACAAGCTTAATTAATTCTTACTCATTGGTAACGGGCATCGGTGACTCAGATACAATGACGTTAGAAATCTTACAGTGTTAAGGAAAGGTTAATTTATCGCTCATTTATAGGTTATTAGTTGTTTATTTCCGCGATATAATGTTAAACTAATGAATAATAAATTTAATACTTCAAATCTATTTATTGTTGAATTTTCAATGTCCGTCAAAACTGGTCACTATGCATGCGTTAATGTATTCAAAAATATGTAATTGATATATGTAATTTAATAAATTATATAATTTTCTAGCTATCCAAAAAAAATTTTTTTATTTATCCCATCGACTAGAACGTCTAGAACACTATCGTCTTAATCCTGCAGGTACTTTGGTTCATTAACTTTATTGATTAAATAGGTATTTTCTAACATTATATAACAATAATGAAACTAATGAAGTCGTTTCATTTTAAGAAACTGAGGGAGTAGGTGTAAACGACAATGTAAGTGTTTAAATGTAGACTTAGAAGTTTTGTCTAGTTTTTTTATAGGTTTCTTGCAGCTTCTTCTCAGTGAGTTGCCTGTTAGAAGCCTCAGCTGAAACACGTTAAATACAATAGTCGAAACAGAAAAGGTACTCGTATAATTACGATTATTTTGTTTTACATGAATATAATTTAGACGTATAGATTCCATATTTAAAATTCTTCAAATGTAAAGGTAATTTAGACACTAAACGTACCAGAAATAATCTTAATTTATAAAAAAGTAATAGGTCAACAACCACTCGAATTAAATAACCAATTCTTAGTAACTCCTCAAAAATCGTAGAAAACTTTTTAACACAAAAACAAAGTGCAAGGAACGATTTTTGGCATTTTCATTTTAAGCTTTATTTAATTAGGTATTAAAGAAGCCAGTAAATGTTGTGCCAGAACATCGTAAATAACTGGGAACATAAAATTAACACAACAATGAATCAGTTCTAAACTTTTAAGAGGACACACCTTTTAGTTGGGTTAGCTCATTGACGATGCGTGAGTTGTCCTGTCCCGAACATGTTGGGACAGGTAGGATATTAGTTACAACAAGTTTATAATGTTTTAAGCCATTTTTGTAGGTAAATGCGAAGGTTATGCTGTGCGTTGACCTATTATTCATACAGTTTCATGATTTATATTTGTATTGTGTTCATAAAATTTATGATCTACGGTTTGATGAATAATGAAATATAGCGCAATATTTGTGCAAGACTCAAATATAATGCAAAATATTAAGGAATAGACTGACGAAAGTAAACGGCCCTACGCAGGCTACACGAACCTTTTCTTACTTAGGCTTCAGACTCTTTCTTTCCACATGTATCCAAATTCCAAAATAGGCTATCAAAACTCAGTATTTGAGAAAATCACAATTCCTAAAGGCATTAAATCATATTCTGACGAGTTAATCTAACAAGACAATCTAAGAGATACGAGTGGCAGTCATGAGAAGGAGGGTAAATGTTCCCAAACCTCATTCATTCGAAAATAGCAAAGAAAGAGTTCACGATATTACTACGATCAAGAAAGACCATCATCTTCCTAGCTTTATAATTTTCAAGATTGATTGGGATCAGGTAGATCAATCGGTTTTATCTGAATATCAGTTTTTCTACGGAGCGACTGGCATCGGACCTCCGCAACTATGAAAGCAAACTAAATTCGAAGATTTAACTATATACGACATATATATGCCTAAACATAAATTAAACATCACTAGTAGAGACTATCTGTTGACCAGAAAGTTAGATCCGATAAATCGAATATTGAGAAATCGATGTAATTAGTCGTCAGAAAACGACTGAGAAACATCGATTGCAATTTGCCACACTGGGAATGATGTCACCCATATTAGCCAAGGCTTTGATAATGATACGACCAGGATGGAAGTTAGATAAGATTGTTTGGAAAAATAATATTATTTTATCAAGTCGGGGCGATAGCTTAAACAATGTTATAGTCGTAATATGTATTGTTTAGGCACATTATGATGACGTTCTGTACATAGGTATGATCAATATATCATATTTTTTTAAACTGCGTAAATATTCGTGTGATATGTGTGATATGGATTAAGAATATGAGGTGTCACTACCCCTACTCAACGTGTAGGTATCATTAAAGTCGACTAAGGGAGAAAACTATTTAAGACAAGAGCATTGCAAAGAGAAGAAATATCTAGGTTTAGGTTTTAGATCTTTATTTCTCACTAAGAATTAATGCATTCACTTATATGAGAAAACACACTTAAATAATAACTAAACACAAAAAGAACGCACAAAATTAGTTACATTTTTACAAAATAATATAACAAACTACTCGTTTTAGAAACACACACACGAGATTATGAAGAGAACTATTTCAATTTAGTTACATCAGCGGGTCGCCAAGTAGGTACGGACCGATGCGACGCGTAGACAAAAGTTTTGTTGTTGTGTGCTGGCTACTAGATGTGGCATAGATGTAAGTTCAGTTATATTTTATATTTTTTAACCGACTTCAAAAAAGGAGGAGGTTCTCAATTCGACTGTTTTTTTTAAATGTTTGTTACCTCATTACTTTCGACTGGCTGAACCGATTATGATGATTCTTTTTTTTATTTAAAAGCTGTTGCTTCCCGTGTGGTTCCATTTAAATTCGGTCCAGATTGAAGTCGGTTTTTTTTTGTTAAAAGTTGTGATTATTATTTAATTATTTATTCATACTTCCTGCATTACAATTGCACAAGTCAGACTTAATGCCACATGGCATTATCTACAAGTCAGCCTTGAGTTGGTTCAGTAAGGGACAAGGCATATTGTGCATATTATAGCTATTAATCTTGCATTGCAAAGAGAGAAGGGAAAAAAACTTAATTATGGGTTTATAAGTAACAATAAAATTATTAAATATATTGCTTAATTAATATTATTCATATTCTAAACAAACCCAAAATCAACCCTTCGGGCTACCGTGCCTTTAGTAGTCCAAATTACCTTATCTAATTAAAGGCCCATGTAGAGCAGTTAACTTTTCAACACTGTTGATAATGATGATGATGAAATAGGTGGGTAATATAATATTCTTTATTTACCTTCTAATAGTGCAAGACTTAGAGAAAATATTAAATAGGAATACCATTGCCCATTATACTAGAAAATGGTCAATGATTTGTTAGTCAGTGGACGCGGGTTTGAGTTCGACCCGGGAGAAATAATTATGAAATGAGCATGATGATGTGTTTAGTTTTATGGTGTAATTTATAAGCAACTAATATGTGCCCGTGTATATGTCGGTTATCGCGGTACAGAAAAGTCTATACCTATCCGTCCCTGAAAATCAAAGTAGATCTATGCCAAGCTTTGAAAACTAAAACTTGTCAAGAAAAAAGAAATGATCTTGCATATCAATAAAAAAAAACTATTCATATAATAAAAAAGACAACTGATAAAACCACACCTCATCCTGGCCTTCTGGAAGATCATACGAGATTTTTTATTTCCAGTTCAGTATGAATCAATATTACCTGTCTCAGTCATGTCAGAACAACTCTGCCAACCATGTGCCAAGATACCACTAGCAGAAATAGGTTTAACCCAGGCAGACATGGATAATGCCTGTGATTACCTGACCTATCAGACTCTTCGCCTATCCAATCCAGATCAATTAGAGTATTAAATTTCTAAGGAAGAAAAGGAATTGGATCTATTATCCCTCCTAAAAAATTATTGGCTTCAAATTGAGGATCCACTTGACCAGAGAATTCTTGAGACTATAGATGAGTTATGCTGCCTAATGAATGATATAAGAAAAAGCTTGTACTCCAAGCATCGAAATATCAAGGATCATGCGTTCCTCAAAACCTAAATACCAAGTTAATGGAAGGATCTAGGTCTTGGGAATTAATGGTAGATGATGATCAGTTTTTACTCGTTACCGTGACCTATAGATTAAAGGTGCAAACATTTAGACAGCCTCAAAGGAATCAGATCAAAAATCATGGATTCAACTTCATGGAAATTTTAGAAAAGAAAGAAACAGAAAAGTTAAAATATTTAGTGCTTAAACTTAAAAAACCAACATATAATCATGAAATGGGATTTGAGAAATTATTAAAGAAGTCAAAATGCCAGAAAAACCTAGAATCCGTTCAATTCTTCATTCTCACAATGACAAAAATATTCTACCATCTCCAGCTCCATCGGCTTATGCTATACCCTCAGATTCTTTTGATTCAGATTAATTGTATGACCTACAGAACAATAAAACACATAACTCTGATATTTAAAAAAAAAGTATTAAATCAATCAATCAAAACATAGGTTATTAAAAACGGCCGTAAGAGTCACATCATGTCTGGAATAAGTATATATGTATATTTTAAACAATTTACCAATTTACAAAAAAAAATACTAAAATATTGACAATATTTACCCGTTACAGTCAAACAGAGTTACTTTCGAATTTATAATATTAGTATGGATATAGATAACAGCATTTTACTTTTCAACCTTGTCCAATAGGAATTTATAAGCAGGCTTAACTACCTCAATGATTATTATGGCTACCTATTTAAAAAATATAGGTAAATTAAGTGACGCGTATGAGACAACGATAAAAAGGAACATGTTATAACATGACAAAATCAATGACGCAATTATAGAAATCGTTAGCAAAAAACATAGAAAGATAATTACGCATTTTAATCTATATTAAATAAATAATAAATAAATATTTCGGACATCTAACACACAATGCCATCCAGTCTCAAGCTAAGCTGAGCTTGTGTTATGGGTACTAGACAACTGATATAAATACTTACATACTTTTTTTTTTGTAAATACATACATATTATACATAGAAAACACCCAAACTCCGAAACAAATATTTGTAGATCATACAAACATTTGGTCCGAACCGGGAATCGAACCCGAGACCTCAAGAACAGCAGTCGCATACGCTACCACTGCGCCACCGAGGCAGTCAAAACTAATTGATACAGATATTTACATATCTGTCTCAGCTTCCCGGACTCACCGGATTCAGCGGCCAGAAAAAATTGACTTCCCGTTATCTTTTCATTTTTCTCGTATACATACCTTGTCCTAACAATAACGAACACATAAAAAAAAATGGCCGATCGGAAGTTATGCGCGTACATACATTTCAGCGATTCATTTTTATAAAATATAAATACATAGATTATAGAGGTATAGTATGTCATTATCATCATCACCGGCCTGTCGCAGTCCACTGCTGGACATAGGCCTCTCCAACTGCACGCCACTTGGTTCGATCAAGTGTATCTGTTTGGTTAAAAACGCTAATTTTACAGGTTCGAAATGAAAAATTCCTTTAGTGTTGGATGGCTATCCAAATCAAAGATAATTATTTTATTTTATTCATTAAGAAAATGTACAGGCCCCTCAACACCACGCTTTAACTAATAGGAGCCGAGTAGATATCAAAAATGTCGCTAAGGCAGAAATTTCGGGTCAGTTAATTGTGTATATTCAAAGAAATTGGTCACAGGTTGACTCTCTGCTACAAAAACTTATAAAAATTGGTCGCGAATGCGATATCAGGTAATAGAGATATGATATTTATTAAGTGATCGTCTTAATTTTAATAAAAGTTGATACTGTAATGAATTTATGATTTATTAATGTTACTTATCTTATTCAACTTATAATATTCTAGTCGATGATTGTATTTGATTTATATGTTTTAATCAATACGAGTATTAGTAAGTTTAAGTATTAAGTATTCAAAATGCCAGTACTTTGTTAGTCTAAAAAGCGAACAGATTCATAGACACATTTCGTGCCTTCCAAAACGAAATGTGTTTAGAATAATTTCAAAAAACGTAATGACATTCTGATCGGAGAGCTCAACTGAGGCAGATATCTACTCATTAGGATAAGCCGAACTATTGTTGCTTTTGGAGTGATCTAACTATACAGTTGTCACGAAGCAAGCAGTTTCATTCAACCCCTGATCCTGAATAACGAGAATTTATCACAATACTATCCAATAAATAAATAAATAAATAAATTGCGTCTGCATAAGGCGGTAAAGTAATATTGCTAAATAACTTTCCAGAAAAGTTTTGGAACAAACAAAGCGAAAAATCTATTCCAATCCTGCTAAACCCGAACAGTTGAGTGATTTACAACTTTAAAAATTACGCCATATTTTAGAGTAAATAGGATTATTTTGTACAATTGAATAAATTGAACTAAGAAATGCTAGCGCAATATGTTACTAAAGATTATGCAATAAATATAACAAAAAGAAAGATTTATTCCAATCCTGCAAAACGTGGCAAAGTTTAGTAAAAAGAAAATTTAAGGATGTAATTCTACAATTTCATTTAAATTAACGATAAATTGTTTTTGGTTTTTTTTAAAGACAACTTTCGCATTAGGAGTATACATCCTGTGTCGTGGGGGACTTTACAAATATACATGAAACGGACACAAAGAACACCCAGACTCTTGTTGTCTCATGTGGGATTTGAAACCTCAACACTTGACGTAGTAGAAAGTGGCGTGGCGACAGCTTAAACTACCTACTAGGATACCGTACAGTCAATTCTACTAAATGTTGAGTGAACATAATACCGATGACATGACATTTATTGCTTAGCTATGTCTGCTTGTGTTAATATTTTCAAAACCACATAATTAAAAATAGGGGTCCAATAGTCATTAGGTGGGGCACAGACAAAAAAATTGAAATCACAAATTCTACCGATCTACGCATTACTTTGTAAAATTTTTAGTTCAAGTACCTAACAAAAAACGAGCTTTTAAAAGAAGAAAAGAATACATTTTGTTACAATAACCGTTTTACGCAAGAACTCGAAAATTTTTAAGTTGAATCCTATCGAAATGATGTACATTGTAAATTGAATAACGATTACAAGTAATATTTTAACATTATAAAAGTCTCCGTGGTCTGAAAGGTAAAGTCCATATGAGCAGAGACATTCTTAAAAGCGGATTTTCAGTGATGTCATCTTGGTTTTTTCAAATTCCAAAAGACAATCTACGATGAAATGCAAATTGATGGATTAATCAGTCACAAACCTAGTTGTTTTATCTTCTATAATACTATATCAATATGATAGATCTATTTTGATCCCAATAGCTCAAAAAGGTAGCTAACAATTTGCGTGAAAGGTAGCTAATAATTTGCGTGAAAGGTAGCTAACAATTTGCGTGATAGAAGTACTTTGGAATAAATATGTAATCAATTTGACTACTGGAAATACGTACGTCATATTTTTGATAAACATTTTCTATTATTGCTAAGTGAATTCACAGACTCTCTTTAAAAAAAGTTTATTCGGGTTCCGCGCAGTTAAATCACCATTACCAATCACAGTCTGACGTATAATGTCCGCATTATGCAATATGTTTGCAATAGCCGCAATAGGTATAAATAAATCAATAAAATAATGATCAAATACCTTCTTTCTACCTATAAAGTTTAATGTTATTCCAGTTTAAACAAAGATCTAATTAGAGAACAAAAATAAATCTCGAGATCGATTCAAAATTAGTGCAAAGATTGCGCAAAATAAAAACAACCGAAATCACTCGAATTTAATACTTCCTTAATTTTTGAAGTCTGTTAAAAATAAAAATAATAAATTAACTTAAAAAAACTTATATTAAAACAAGGAATGCCCTAAAAAGAATATGTAGTACTTGTCGAGACGGATCAAACGAGTCCAAACTCGATGGTGTTGCGACGTTTCTTTACAGATTTCCTATGGCCACCTTCTAGCTACAGCATCAGATCAGCTCCATGTCATTATAATATTGTATTGTCACGCTGTATACATATACTCGCAAAATTTTAGCAAAATCGGTTAAAGGTATCTGCTTCAAAATTAAGTTGCAAGATTTCACCCTAACATACATATATATACATACATACATTGCAAGTTAATTAAAAGCTTGTAAAAAATTATCATGTTCATAGCATGTAAACTTTCTTACCAAACAAAACACGTACGGCCCATTACCTTTAAGGGTACAAAAAGGCAATAAAGATGATCACAAGAATGGCATATAATAGAATTTTTTTACGATTGTCATAAAAATTTAGAGACCTACATAATAAAACCACCATTGCCTAGTTTAAAACGGATCGTTCTGCATAAAACCTTGGCTGGATCAAAAATGAGTCAGTCGCTCAAGATTGTATACAAAATTATTAAGATAATAAGCGGATACGTATATTTTGATCACGAACCCATTGACAATGATCGGTACCGTGCGATCTGCGGGAAGGGAAAACATCGACAGTAAAACTAAGTTATCGATTAAAATTCGTAACTAAAAAATGTATAATATTTAATTCCACTATTTATTTACTACGAATTTTTACTACTTCTATTCCTCGTCTTAAATAACAACTAATAGAAAAGTATGTACATAATATTAAACATTATCTTCAATATTTATCGTAACAGAGAGTAATATTATGTATATCAGACTGAGCTCATAGATATTTAGACTTATGATAGAAGGTAGGTTTCACAGATATGTAGGATCTCACAGATATTTAGGAAAAATCTTAATTACTTATGTGTGACAAAAAGCACAAAACAACGAGTGTTTTTATCATATTTATACCACTAGTTTTACAACTTTACTGGCATGGGCTCACTGAGCACGTGTGTTTCTTTATCTTTGGCCAGTTGTCTATCTAATGCCAATTCTTCTCTAGGTAGTAGAGCCACGCTGATTTCAGCACGAACGGGCCGGCTCGACCGGGGCGGTACTACCCTCGCACAGAAAATCAACGTAAAATGACAGTATTAGTACTGTCGTATTTCGTTGGTGAGTGCGAGACCGGCGGCCCAATGATGCAGGGGTGACAGTTATCGTGGTAAGTATGTGAGCAGTGGAATGCTCGTAGAGTCATGTTGAGGGTGACGTGGATCGAGCCGTCGGCCAGGGAGACCTGTAGAAACGGTGGTGCCGCTGGCCGCCCGCGGCATAGAGAGGGGCCCAACCGCGGCTAACCACCCTGGGAGGCTGCCCCGTCAGGTCGCGCATAATCCACGGAGTGGCTCGACGTGCCGGTTGGTGACCGGACGGTGGGACCAGGCGACCACTTCCGGGAGGGTACGGGAGCCCTTCCGTCCGACGGTTCGGTCACCATCATGCCTCACCGTTATGACAAAACAGCATTCCGAGTCTCAGTATTACACTGCCGCGATGACTGTCACGTTCCCATCCCCCTCCTCCTATTTTTTTCATGGCAGCACAGAGAAAGCATAAACGATGCACAGCGGCACTCCACTCTCCCACCAACTCGCTTTTTGAGGTGGAGTTCAATAACATCCGTGGACTCCATGCAAACCTCAACGCCGTCCACCAGCATCTAGAGACGGCACGGCCCGCCATGCTTTTTCTAACGGAGACTCAAATACGCCGCCCTGCCGACACGACATATCTTCACTACCCCGGTTACGTGCTTGAGGAGTGCTTCCTCGTGAAGGCTGGGGTATGTCTTTTCGTCAGGGCAGATGTTTGTTGTCGCCGATTGCGCTGCCTTGAGGACCCATCCTTCTCCACCCTTTGGCTCCACGTAGATATTGGCTCTACGAGCCGAATCTACGTATGCCTATACCGATCCCACTCTGGAGATTCTGAGACAACTCGACTTTTCGAATATTTCAGTCAGGCAGCGGACAAAGCGCAGGAGCAGTTTCCGACCGCCGAACTGGTGTTTCTGGGAGACTTTAACGCCCACCATGAGTCCTGGTTGGGATCTTCCAGAACTGACCACGCAGGCCGGACTGTCCACGCATTCGCTCTCACGCATGACCTCACCCAGCTGGTACTCCAGCCCACCAGGATACCAGACATACCGAGTCAAGCGCCTTCCTTGCTGGACCTACTGCTGACGAGTCACCCAGCGCAGTACAGCGTATCGGTGCTGGCCCCTCTGGGATCCTCCGATCACTGCCTGGTTTTCACCACGGTGCCTCTTGCTGCCCCTCCACGACCAGTGGCAGCAAAAAGACGTTTATGGCACTACTCGTCGGCAGACTGGGATGGAATGCGGGATTATTTTGCATCCATCCCGTGGGCTCAACGCTGCTTCAGAGATAGAGATCTGTCGCAAAGTGCAGCCGCCGTGGCTGGCGAAATCACTGTCGGAATGGAATACTACATTCCCTACAGTGAGGTCGCCAGCCCGACGACCCGTCCCTGGTTCAATCGCGAGTGCGCCCATGCTGTTTCACTAAAGCAATCGGCGTATCGCGCATGGACCAGGGCCCGCGCTCACGGCTCCCCTGACATTGATCAACTAAAAGCAGCGTTTAACAAAGCCACTAGGGAATGCAAGAAGGCTTACATCAGAGCGGATGCCCAGCGCATCGCGCGGCTTGGTCAAGAACTCGTTGCATACCCTACGGGTAGCCGAAAGTTCTGGCGATTGGCTAAAGCCGTGCAGTCCAACTTCTGTCAGCCTTCGCTACCACCGCTGAAATATCCGGACGGATCACTTGCCCTTGAGCCGCAGGAGAAAGCGAAACTGCTGGTTGATCTCTTTGCGGCTAATTCCCGAATCGATGACCGCGGCAAGCACCCGCCTACTATTCCGACCTGCGACACTACAATGCGGGATATTCACGTCCGGCTGAGTGATGTCCGTGCGGAGCTTCGGTCACTCGACGTCCGGAAAGCCAGTGGACCCGACGGTATCCCAGCGGTGGTTCTTAAGAACTGTGCACCAGAGTTGTCTCCGGTATTGACGCGTCTGTATCGCCTGTCATATTCCTCGGGAACTGTACCGGAGGTTTGGAGAGAGGTGAATGTTCAACCCATCCCTAAAAAAGGCGACCGCTCCGACCCGGCCAACTACCGTCAGAAAGCTGTCACCTCCATTATCTGCAAAGTGTTTGAGCGGATAATAAACAAACAGCTGGTCCACTACCTGGAAGATCACTCCCTACTAAATGATCTTCAGTATGGTTTTAGACTGAACCGATCCACGGGTGATCTTCTAGCGTACGTCACACACCTTTGGGGTGAGGCTATTGACAGGCATGGGGAATCCCTGGCCATTAGCCTTGATATGGCCAAGGCCTTTGATAGGGTTTGGCACCGTTCGCTTCTCTCCAAGCTACCGGCTTTCGGTTTGCCCCCCAAACTCTGCAACTGGGCTGCCGCATTCATGCACCAGCGCCGCATCAGAGTCCTTTGCGACGGTGCGGCCTCCGATTTTCAGTCGATTAACGCCGGAGTACCGCAGGGCTCCGTCCTGTCGCCCACACTGTTTCTTCTGCATATCAATGACATGTTAGCCCTTGGCAACATTCATTGCTATGCAGACGACAGTACAGTTCACGGACGATATTTTGGACATACAACAGCAAAGCTTGCAGATATCGAGGAAAAACGACAGGAGCTTGTCGTTCAACTCGACCATGTTCTGGGCCGCATTTCTCAATGAGGCTGTAAGAATCTGGTCGAGTTCAACGCCAAGAAAACACAGGGGTGCGCGTTCTCTGCCAAAAAGTCTCCATTCCTTCCCCTTCCCACTTTTCAGAACACTCAAATGGCATTACAAGGTAGGCTCGATATCCTGGGCATGGATATCTGCCGAGATCTCAACCCACGCGAATACGTTGAGAGTGTCACTAAAGCGGCCTCGCGGAAGCTAGGTGTTTTAAACAAGGTGAGATGGTTCTTCTCGCCCGAGCATCTGTGTCTTCTTTACAAGACCCAGGTTCGCTCGTGCGTAGAGTACTGTTCTCATCTTTGCGATGGTGCCGCACAGTACCTGCTTGACGCTCTCGACCGGTTGCAGCGGCGAGCAATCCGCATTGTCAACAGTCCTGAAGCCACCGAGTCCCTTGAGCCCCTGCAGTTGCGTAGAGATGTCGCCTCTATGGCAGTACTCTATCGCTTGTATCACGGAGAGTGTTCTGAGGAGCTCTTCCAACTGGTCCCCCCTTCCCCCTTCCTCTACAGGACAACACGTGCCGGCCTTGGAAGTCACCGCTTCAGAGTGGTAGACATACGATTTCGTACTCATCGCTTCGGTTCGTCCTTTCTGTGCCGAGCGGTCAAAACCTGGAACTCACTTCCAGCGCACGTGTTTCCCTCCCACTATGATCCCGGGTCCTTTAAGCGGGGCGTAAAAAAGCATCTCACTAGGCGGCCATAGTGTAGGTCACCATGCTGCAATGTGCTATTCGCATTGAGGATGGTGATCACCACTTTTAGAATCTGCTCATGCTTTCCATCAGGCAGAGCAGAGCCATTTTGGCGCAGCTAAAACATAAAAAAAAAAAAAAAAAAACTACATTCGTTGTTCGCTACACTATATTCAGAACTAGAATGAAAATGATAGTCAGGTTTATGTTGACGCGATCTTTTACAATTTTCACAAATATAATCTTCCTATCCGTGCTGGCTGGTACGACCATCGACAATAAGGCTGAAAAAAAAAATCATTTCTTTTTAAAATTCTAGTGAAAATATTTCTTTTTATGTATTTTTTTTGAAATTTAGAAAAAAAATAAATTATCGGTGAATTTAAAGACAAAATTATCAGTTAGTATCAGTATAGTATAAGTATATCAATGGAAAATACGAAAATAGCAAAATCTTTAAAGAGAATGTACTCAGGTATGAATTGTTTATATACTACTAGCTGTTGCCCGCGGCTCCGCCCGCGTGCATGTCGGTTATAGCGGCAAATAGTAGCCTATGTGTTATTCTGATGTATAAGCTATATTACTGCAAAGTTTCATCCAAATCAGTTCAGTTCGTAAACCTTTCTATTGTCAACGTTTCGAAAGAGAAGGAATGTTATGATGTCCTAATATTACTACATAATACGTAAAAGATACCTTTGTATCTAGCATTGCTCTGAACAAAACCTTCTCTAACACGATTTTAAAATACAATGATAGAACACTTGTTGTGTTCTGACTATTTCTGACCATCATAAACATGAGTCACGAACAGCCATTAGAACATAGCCCACTAACTGAATATAAATATAAAATCTCTATGATGAATATTTTGGACTAATAGCCTATTATTCCAGTGTACCACATTGTCCACACATGCTCGTACAAAATCCTGTTTCAAGTTTTCATCTCTTTGCAATGCTATTATTATGGGTATAAGGCAAATAAAACCATATTTTAATTTCAGTGCTCATTTATTGTAGACAAATGTACATACATGCATTTTAATAAAAAGGAGAATAATGCGAGAGTAGGTTAGTCGATACATCGGTAACGCAGATCTCGAATAGAAAACAGTACCTTACCTTCGTGCTTCGTTGTATCTGTCTTATAATTTCTGATTTAATGATTTCACTGGTATATATGCAAAATTAGTATACTGACGGACTCATAGACTGCAAACACATAAAAAAGTAATAAACGACTTTGAAATAAATATTTTAACCAAGTTTGCATACTTATTAAAAAAATCATTTTAAAGTAATCCTGAAGTGTGATGCAGTTTATGAGTCCGTCAGTGTATATTATAGAAATACAGTGGAAACACAACAATATCGTATTTATTAATAAAATATAGACAACAAAGAAATCCGGGAAATATTTCAGACTAAAGCTATAAGATCTATGTTCAACATTCCAAAATGCATTAACATTGCATGATCGTGCAAAACAACAAATATGTTTTGCACGATCTGAAACTCAATAGGTACTGTGAAACAAGAAATCGTTGCCCGAAGCCTTTATTTACCAACAAAAATTAACAAAACATGTTAATGCCCTTGCTGCTAAACTGACGGGCATTGGAAGTACCACTTACTCAAGACTAAGAAGGAACAGCGTTCCAAATCTTGTAGAACGATTCTCCAAAAAATTGTGAGAGTGGTGAATGGACGACTTCCCTTGCTAGGAAAAAGAATTAGAAATAATAATAAATCATACATAGTTCAACCAAAGAAACAGATTAATGTATATGATAACATATTACTGTGTTATGCGAGATATTTATGAAAAAAAAAATAGAAGCAGAAATGTGGACAGAGACAGGTTCAGAGTAACATTAATTTATCGATATGACGTCCCATCTCTAACCGCCAACTAACCTTTACTCGACTGTATTTTGCTTTTGCAAGTTTAATCATGCTTCTCGGTCGGTTCGTGACGCAACGTTTCGCAACCCGAAACATTATTTTATCTTACAAATTATATTCGTGTTGCTGTCGACTGTCGATACGTTGTCCCCGAGCGTGTAGAGTATCGATAACGATAATTTATTGCCTTATGTGTCATCACTAAGTCTCCTTTTAATTGGCATTGATTTTTTGGTATACTTTTATTTGATATCTTTATTATAAAATAGAACAAGGAATTGTTTGAAATATTGTAGCGTGTTATTTAACCACGTAGTTTAGACCAGAAATTAAAAAAAAAATGGTTAACATTTGTTTTGGACCCAAAGGGGAATCATAATCAAGATGCCATGTAATGTATTCCTAACTCTGATATAGTAGAATAACTCTCAAAATACACACAAGACCACAACCTTTGATTAATGTAACAACGTAGTAGAGCCACGCTGATTTCAGCACGAACGGCTCAACCGGGGCGGTACTACCCTCGCACAGAGAATCAACGTTAAATGACAGCGTTCGTGCTGTCGTGTTTCGTTGGTGAGTGCGAGAACGGGAGGCCCAATGATGCAGAAGCATCACTAGGCCGCCATGGTGTTTGTCACCATTCTGCATTGTTGCATAGCCTGCATTCGCAATGAGTATGGTGACCACCACTCTTTGATTCTGCTTATGCTTTCCATCAGGCAGAGTATAAGGGCATATACATAAAAAAAATTAAATGTAATTACGACTCATGAAAAGAAAAACTCTTCATCCATCTCCATATTTTAAATGTGCTAGAACATGAGATCTTTTCTTAACGGATTCGACGAAAGATGGCCTGCACCACTGAACCAGTTAACCCATACACAAGAAAAGACAAACATTTGATATATCTGAAAGGCTTTCCTAGCTGAAAAATCAGTCGGCCATAAATAAACCCTAAAGTATCATTTAAAATCGTATATCATGCGTCAATTAACGTTGAAAATTGTATTTTATGATTAACGTAATAAATGTACTTATACAACGATGACATTCTGCCGCTTATGCACAATGACGTCACACGAGGTTACTAGCAAACAAGTTGGGTCAACGACCAGTGTAATAAAAAACCTCTATAACAGCTCTATTGTTTTCTATTTGATTATAATATATGAACATAATAATAGCAGTGTTAATATTGTGTTTGAAATATATGACATAGTTATGGTAAGAATAGGCAATTGTAGAATAAAACGGTGAGTGAGTAAATATTTGAACATTCTAATTTATTAGGTACTAAGTTTTGCACGCAGCTTTTCTTTGGTGTATATAGATTGGTAGAGGGACGGGTGTCATGTCCCTCCGACCAGGCGAGGTGATTATTCCTGGCGGGCCAACTGCCCAACGGTTGATGTTGGGATGTTGTATATAATTATGTTAATGGGCGCGAGAACTTCCACTGCGCGATTCAGGATTGGTAGTATCTTAGTTTCCTTCGTTACTCCGTGCTTTGACGTATCTTCGATAGATGGCGCTGTAGTATGTTATATTGTTGTTGCGCTGTATGTGGAAGTTGTCACAGATTTTTCAATCAATTCAAATATACTTCGGGTTTTATAACGAAATTTCATTATAATCGGTTAAGCAGTTAAGGTGTATGTATAATCAGACCAAACAAACAAACGAATCAAAAAATTTACTTCAGCATTAATTAATATTGGCTACAGTATAATTAAAGCATTGGATTTACACAGATGTTCGGTTTGAATCTCACAAATTGTGTTATCTATTCTTTTATACAATTTATAACCTAACAGTTCGGCTGTGGATCGTATGATTACTTATTATGAAAGTGTAACAAAAACACAAAGATATAAATAATTCCATGTTATAGATTACCAGTAAATAGGGGTGTGGGAGAGCCACGCTTCGGCATGCATGGGCCGGCTCGACCGGGGTGATATCACGGCCTCACAGAAAACCGGTTTGAAACAGCGCTTGCGCTGTGTTTCACCGAGTGAGTGAGGATACCAGAAGCCCACACCCCAACCCCATCCCCCAAAGGCCGGCAACGCACTTGTGATGCCTCTGGTGTTGCAGGTGTCCATTGCGACGGTAATCACTTACCATCAGATAATACATCTGCTCGTTTGCCCGCTAATCCATAAAAAAAGAGTGTCACCAAATTTTCAGTACGAGTATATCACAGTTCATGAAATACAACCTGATAATAGACCGACAGATAGATGGACGGACAGCGGAGTCTTAGTACTAGGGTCCCATTTTACCCTTTGGGTACGGAACGCTAGAATTACTCTTAACATTTTTATATACAAAAATGAAGTTAGTGTGTATGCGCGCTTCTAAAACTCAAATGGCTTGGGACCGTTTGAGCTGAAATTTTGACATGACGGACAACCCGACGTAAAGGTTGTTTTACCTATATTTGCATACATTTTTTTTTCATATCTATTAACAATATGTAGGGTACAAGTTTTTTTAGTATAAAATTAAACCGTTTACACACAGCCTGGAGTTGCGTACAAACTTGTAGTTTACCCATTTCGCTAATCGAGAGTCCAATTAAGGTATCTCTTAATGGCTGTATCTTTTAATTACTTTAATTTAGAAGCTTTTATTTTTACACCTCTACGTGAATGTCAAGGTGTTTAAATGGAGTTTTGAGTGGTCAGAAATGTATTTTTGAAAACGTATTTTTGCATCATAAAATATAATTTATTAGCAGACCCACGCAACGTCGTTTACGTCTCCTATTGCCCGTAGCGTGATAATTTTCCCCCGTTTTTGAAACATTCTTTATTGATGCTCCGCTCCTTAGCGTGATGATATATAGCCTATAGCCATGTTCGATAAATGGGCTATCTAACACTGAAATATTTTTCAAATCGGACCAGCGGTTCCTGAGATTAGCGCGTTCAAACAAGCAAGCAAACTCTTCAGCTTTATATTCAGGGTATTTAAAAGATGTTTTTGTTAAACTCAAAAATAATTACATACATGAGTATATGTGTGTGTTTGCGTAAGTCTAATGTGCTGATATAAATTTATTTGAATTATAACTGAAAACAAGTTTATTTTATGCATACAACTCCTTTAAACTCATAGCTATTACAATTTTATAGGCAATATTTTCACTGAGACGTCTGGAAATTAATAAAGCTCACGTTCTAACTGCAATTACAAAACCTTTAGCTCACAGAAGGTCTATTAGCTTTTGTGGTGACCTTTATTGAAACTGATGGGATAATTCATATTATAATTATCCTAATACGTTATTGCTTATTTATGAACATTAAAATTAATTTTGTTTTAATAACTATGACCTTTGAGAAAAATTATAAAATGAGCCACACCTCTTAGAAAATTTATTTTAATGTTTAGAGAAAGAGTATTTGAACAGTTTTTGGAGCTTTTTAAAATGTATATTCTGAGGATCAAGTATGAATACACACGTTTAATATGAACATATAAATATTTATATACATAAATATTTATACGTATGTTATATACACACATCAAAAGTGTCTAGGGATCAACATATGTGTCTAGGGATCAACATATATTTTTGCAATAACTTTTCTCCTGATTGATATTAATTAAAATTTTCTTTAAGGATTCATCAAATAAAGTGTTTTCGTTTGTCACAGTAACGATAAACCAAGTCACCTTTGCATTAATAAAGAAATTTACCATTTTCCTAATAAAAGGATTTTTGACATTTGAACCACTAACATTAAAGTTCGAAAAAAAGACTGAAATAACAGTTTTCTTTAAAATTTTATTAGGTAACTTAAACAATTAATAATCCGTGTTTCTACCGCGAACACTAACACAAGAACATCGGTTTGGCATACTCAAAATGAGTTCATCCAAATCACGCTGTAGAATGGCCGCCCATGTTCGTTGGAACAACAATAAAAGGTCTTCTTGCGACTGGATACCATCCATATTCGGTAGAGCTCTTCTCTGTAGCATATCCCATGCATGCTCAATCGGGTTCAAGTCTGGCGACTGAGCAGGCCAGGGCCAAAGCGACATCTCAATCTCAAGAAATCCGCATAAAAATGCTTGATCCCTAGACACTTTTGATGTGTGTATTTAAAGTTTAGTGATTCTTTTTATTTATACACATAGTAAATTTAAAAATTTGTTCTCTCTACTGCTTAGTACCTTAAATATTGACATTTACTGTGGTATCCGTACAAAGGGTGTCTGTAAGAGATCGGCATGAGCAATAAGACCGCATTAAAATAAATAAAAGTTTAAAAAAAAAGCGTGGGGCGACATTATTAAATTATATTCAGAAAGCACCCCACGCTTTTTTACATTTAAATTATTTTCTACTGTTTAGTTGTTTATTTATAAAATCTTGTTTTTTAAGTTTTTTAAACTTTTATTTATTTTAATTTTTTTAATTTTTGTTTTTTTTTCAAATTATTGTATTATCATCGGCCTTTGACCCCTGTGCAAATTTTCAAGTTAATCAGACTCCTAGAAGAAGTAGGTGAAAATGAAGTTAAAAGATTCCGTAAAATTCCGTTACATACATACAGGTCAAGCTATTAAAAGCGTGTTAAAATCTATACTAATATTATATAGGGGTAAATTTTGAAACTCTGAGGTTTTACGGGGTAATCTATGGATCTACTGAACCGATTTTGTCAATTATTTTACCAACAGAAAGTCACATTATTTGTGAACGTCGCACGCTATATATTAACCAGAAAAATAATTACCGCTTTATTCGACATACAGGCGGGCGGAGCCACGGGGCAAAATTAGTTGCATATAGTCTATACAATTGAATAAACTGTAATTACCAAATTTATGAAAGAAACCTACAGCGAAAAAGTACAAAAACGGTTTCATATAACTGGAAATTAAACTGAAAATCGACCCTAATGTACTGAAAGCTCGATTATAAATACCATCTTCCCTTCCATTATTACACGTCAAATATCGAACCTTAAAATCTCATAATCTAGGGTTACATTGTAATCTAAAATATAGTGCACTTTCTGACATTACAAAAGCTTACAAAGTAGTATGCAATCATTACTGCCTGTAGTACATTTAGTGATTAAAAGCAGACTAGAAATTTTAAATTCAAGGTCTGGTATTTTCTACGTTGTTTCGTATATATATATTTGTTTATATATGAGCCTGCCGAAGTGCCCCTACTCTGCCTGAACAAA
Organism: Diaphora mendica; assembly: GCA_949125395.1. NCBI lineage: Eukaryota > Metazoa > Arthropoda > Insecta > Lepidoptera > Erebidae > Diaphora > Diaphora mendica. The sequence goes on along the minus strand of OX421326.1, from coordinate 2,024,700 downwards.
ACGTCTGCAAAGTATGAGCAAGTACCACCATTATATTTGTCGTTCAGTACAGCTGTTTCAGAGGTTCGGAGTCAAATTCTGATCTGCTAGAATAATTGTTTTATTTTTATCATTAAGCTTGCCAAAATGACCCTACTATGCCTGATGGAAAGCATAAGCAGAATCCAAGAGTGGTGGTCACCATACTCATTGTCAATGCAGACAATGCAGCATGGTGACCCACACTATCGCGGCCTATTGAGATGTTTCAGCATCATTGTGCCTCCAGGCTCGCACTCACTAATGAAACACGACATTGCGAATACTGACGTTTTAGGTTAGTTTTCCGTGAGAGTATAGTCAAGCACGGTCCCCGGTCACGCAGAAAAATATATAGGTACATAGTATATCTTATTTGTGTGTTTGTAATTGTTTGTTAGCGTGTGTTTGTGTGTGTGCGTGCGTTTGTGACTATGTGTATATATATAATCAGGTACTAGACATGATAAATATATCGAATATGACTATCGACAGTATTACTAGGCCGATCGCAATGTAGTTACGATAAAAGGTCACATGATTAAATTTATGGAGTTTTGCAATATGTTTGTGAATGTTAGTTTCAAAGGAAAGATCAACAAAACCCAATGCTCATTAACTTAAAAAAAATATTATTAATTTAAAATGGTTACTAAATAACGATGCAAGTGAGGGAATACAATTAAAAAAATTGAGTTCAGTGACTTTTTTTATAAAATAAATATTTCAGTGCTTGTACAATAACAGCTAGATTGACTGATATAATACTTTAAATATACCTTTTGTTGCGTACAAACATAAAAACATTCATGTCCCGAAACAAACATTTATAGAGTATTTAAACATTGGTTCCGACTCGGGAATCGAACCCGAGACCTCAAGCAGAGTAGTCACGTACGCTACCACTGCGCTACCGAGAACACTACAAAAGAAGCAAAAGATAACAGGATAATTGCACTATAAAGGGAAAGGACTCGATACAAACCTTATAGGTACCAATCTATCAACCTTTTAGAGGAGAAGACTATGTCCAATAGTGTATTAGTAAAGACTAATGTAATTAGATGACTATTTATGATGACGTAGCAGAATTGAAGTCGATGATACATTTTTAAAAGTCAATAAAATATGCTACAATTATTTCGAACATAGGTGTTATTAGTAGACGTATGTTATAAATGATATCAATAGATGAGGTCAACCTGTCATTATAGATGAATGATCACAATCATTAAAATCGCGTAACTGATGATAGATTATAACACCCGATGCAGAGTGAGAAATAATTACACGGAATTATGTACCTAAGTAACATATATGAGTGTTTACTTGAGACAATTATTATTTATATATAATGAGCATTTATTTATTTTAAACAGATGGAAATTGATTTAACGTAGGTAGTCTCTACAGGATGGTCCAACAACCTGGTGACGCGGGAAGCTATTGGATGTGGTTAATGCAAGACCAGTTGCAGAGAGCCCTAGGAAAACCCTTTGTCCCCCGCAGTGGACGTTTTTCGGCTGAGATGTTGATGTGCAAATTTGTTCAAAGATGGACTTGACATCCAGGACATTCTCTACCACTTTTTAAATTCCACCTGGTTCTGCTACTGCTACCTGACACAGACATTTTGGCCCATATTTGCCAAGGAAGTTAAATATCTATTTGCGAGTATTATGTTGTATTGTATAGAACATATAAATATATTTTTCAGTAGATTGTATGATGGTAACGATTACCACTGACACTTCCAACTTAAGCGAGTCTAGCGAGAGCGTTGCTGCCTTTTGAGTGAGATGAAAAGTGTGGAATAAATTCGACCTCCGATGACTTTGACTGTTGAAATGCAACGACAGGAGAACACAACGTCGCGTCGGCTCGTGGTGTATCACTTCGGCTCAGCCAAGCATTGAACAATATATTATAACGCAATGGAGTCAAGGCCTGTCAAAAAATGGTACTCCTTAGTTTCAATAATAAATACCTACTTATTGTTTCCATTACATAAAGGAATCTGTAAAGTAATTTAAATAACCTAAATGTGTTAAAAACCTTTTGAAAACTATAAAGTCGTTGATTTTTTAAAGACATCGTCCTTGTAAGCAAACCACAGATAAGAAATTCCCGGATCAGTGACCCTCAGTAAGCTCTTAATAACTCTTTAGTCACCACAATACAATGACTCCGACTAAAAGGAGAAGGCCAACCTACAGCAATAAGTAATTTTATGTCAAAGCGAGGTCTCGCACGTGACACACTGCGTGTACCAATAGGCGTCACATTTGTCGAAGGATATATTTGACGCACTGTTATAAATATTGTGGGTCTTATGCTGATACAGAGGGTCATAAATTTATCATAGGTTCGATATATATTTTTCTTAGAAGAGTTATAACGAAAAACTACTTATCGGCTGGTATCAAAATGTACTAAGGATTGGAAAGTTGTATAGATAGTTACGATAACTCAAATATCATCATCATCAACAGCCTATTATAATCAACTTTAGAAATATATCGGTACTTAAAAGTATGTTTATCGGTAATATGCTCTCTCAATTTAAGATCAGACGGTTGTGTCTCGGCGTGAAATATATGGCGATTGTGATCGTGGTGAAGGAGTAAATAAAAGGTCCAACGTGGTGTCTCGAACAATGAGTCAAGGAGAAAGTAGAGAAAAAAAGGGTCGTTTATTAATTGTTGGTGCCTTATATAGGAACTAACTTATACAAATGTTGCCACTTAAAACTAATACTAATGTTACCACTTTAAAACTAATAGTAGTGTTGCCACATAATATCAAAAATAAAGTCTGCCATCGATGCCAGACACAACATGCCCCCAGGCGTTGAAGGGACGGCTTCAACCAGCAGCGTCAGGGTCAGGCAGCGGACAAATCTTACTAAATGAGCGTCGCACCAACCCAGCAGCAGTTTTAATTGTAGCCACTCTTGAAACTCCATCAGCGCCAGGATGTACCGCCACGATACGCCCCAGTCTCCATTTGAGCGGCGGCAAATTGTCTTCCTTGATTAATACAAGGGAGTCAAGCTTGAGTGACCCCTTGCTGGCGCGCCACTTCGTTCTGATTTGGAGCTCAGAAATATACTCCTGGCTCCAACGTGCCCAAAAATGCTGGCGAAGCTGCTCGACACGATGAAATCTCTTTAAAGTATTCGTGGAGCGATCTTGCAGATCAGGTGATGGTAGAGAAATGAGTGGTCGCCCAATCAAAATGTGACCAGGAGTCAGCGGTGATAGATCCTCTGGACTTGAAGACAGTGGAGTCAGTGGTCTTGAGTTCAGCAAAGCTTCAATTTGGACCAGTGTGGTATTTAGTTCCTCATATGTTAAATTACAATGTCCCAACACTCTAATTAAATGGTACTTAGTGGACTTGACACCAGCTTCCACAAGGCCAGCAAAGTGTGGCGAGTATGGTGGAATGAAGTGAAATTGAACACCGTCACCAGCCATGGTGTCAGTTAAACTGTTACAGCTCGCTTTGATAAACCTTGAAATTTCGTTATACGCGCCAACGAACGAGGTACCGTTGTCAGAATATACGTTTCTTGGTTTCCCCCGACGCGAAATGAATCTCCGTAAAGCTAGTAGGAAAGTATTGCTCGTTAAATCACCTACTAATTCTAGATGCATTGCTTTCGTTGCGAAACAAACGAAAACGGCAATGTAAACCTTTGTTACCTTGCAACCACGACCTTGCCGTGTGACGGCCTGTATAGGACCTGCATAATCTAGTGCAACGTTCTCAAATGGAAACCCACCAGGCGAAACTCTGTGTTGCGGTAGATTCCCCATGATCGGTGTAACAATTCGACCCCGCATCCGAGAACATGTAACACATTGACGGTAACAAATTCTAGCTAAACTACGACCTCCAATGGGCCAATAAGTTTCACGGATAGTAGCGAGAAGTAGTTGAGGACCTGCATGAAGTAATTTAACATGTTGATAGGCAAATAATAATTTTGTAAACTTATGAGCGGACTGTAGAAGAATAGGATGCTTTTTATATTCAGAAAAATTTGAATTTTGAATGCGCCCTCCTACTCGAAGCAATTTATCTGCATCAAGAAAAACATTAAATTTAAGAAGAGGACTCTTATCAGGTAAGTTTTGATTATCAATTATTAATTTATATTCGGGAAATGACTCACTTTGTGATATTCTAATAATTACGTTTAACGCTGAATTTAATTCAATAGCACTAATGGGACCGCGGACAGGCTGTTTTCTACAAACTTTGATAAATCTAAGAACGTAAGTTACAACACGATTGAGCCTCATAAAGTTTGAGAACCTGTCAAAGCTAATGACATTAACAGTCGGTACCTGATTAATATGAGAGTGCAATGATATAGGAGGTTTGATTTCAGGCAGTGTATCACTGTGTGCGTGCTGACAAGTGTTGTCAGGCCAGCGTAAGGGTAAATCCTTCAGGAAGGCTGGGCCGGACCACCACTGATCTAAATCAGACAAAACAGAAGCTGTGACACCGCGAGAAAGATGATCAGCAGGATTAAGTGCTGTCGGCACGTGTCTCCACTCGCAGCTTGCAGTTTTGTCCTGAATTTCGGCTACTCTGTTACGCACAAAGGTCTGCAGTTTATTTGGCATCATTTTTAACCAACTCAGAACAATTGTTGAGTCAGTCCAGAAGTAAGTGCGTGTAGCCTGTACTCGTAATGATGACATCACTTTCTCATAGAGCCGGGTCCCACTTAAAGCTGCACATAGCTCGAGTCGAGGAATAGTCATCGACTTAAGTGGGGCCACACGACTCTTGGCTAACAACAGACGCACCTTTACTTCGCCCGAATGGTTGACACTTCGCACATACAGACATGCGCCGTATGCACTTTCTGAAGCGTCTGTAAAAATATGGAATTCAACAAGATTATGAAATTTGCAAAGAACATGACGAGGGATTTGAATGTTATTCAACAGCGGGAGATCACGAATTACATCAGCCCACTGCAAACTAATTTCTGGGGGTAACTGCTCATCCCATGGCAGTTTATGTAACCATAATTTCTGCAGTAACATTTTCAAAACGATTACAACAGGTGCGAGAAGTCCCAACGGATCAAATATCTGAGATATTAATGAAAGCATGTCACGCTTAGTTTTGCAAGAATATGTAGATAAACAAATTGGAAAATACAACAGATCAGACTGCGGACGCCATCCTAGACCTAAAGTCTTGCTCGACTCAGTAGTACCCACATTAAGGTCTAAAGAGGATTTGGGAAGATGAGATTCACTCATTAACGTGGACTCGTTAGACTTCCACTTTCGCAAAACCATCTGAGCGGAAGCAAGGACCGATGACACCTTCTGACGCAAATCTAGAACCTCAGACAGGTTATCCCCGCCAGTCAATAGATCGTCGACAAAGAAATCATGTATGATTACCTCTGCCACTCTCTTATCAGGACAATCAAGCCCAAGCTGACGAAGACATCGCGTAGCAAGGTAGGGAGCGCTGGCTGTTCCATACGTCACAGTATTGAGCTCATAGGCTTGAAGAACAGCAGCGGGATCGTCGCGCCAGATGATGAACTGTAAGTATCGATCATCCGGATGGACTGCAATTTGCCGGTACATCTTTTCTACATCTGCAGCGAGAACATAAGTATGTTGCCTGAAACGCAACAAAATAGAAAGCAAGTCATCCTGAACTACAGGTCCTACACTCTGAATATGATTAAAACATACGCCAGAGGTAGTGGGACTGCTAGCATTGAAGACCACTCGCAACTTAGTGGTAGTACTGCTTTCCCGAAGTACGCCATGGTGAGGAATAAAATGAGCCTTATTCAAATTTAAAATGGTACACTTAGTCATGTGACCTAAAGACTCGTATTCTCGCATGAAATCCTTGTACATATCGTACATGGCAGGCTTGCCTGTAAGTCTACGTTCTAAAGACTGAAAGCATTGTTTAGCTCGAGGCAAAGACTCGCCTAATACATCTGGAGATAACTTCAATGGAATTTTAACACAAAAACGACCGTTAGATAAACGCGTGGTGTGCTTCTGAAAATGTTCCTCACATTCTTGTTCCTCTTTGGAATATTCAGAACGTGGAGCTATCTCCTCTAACTGCCAAAAGCATGCTAATTGATTCTGAATATCAATTATTGAATTACTATCTGAAATATCAGTAGGAACTCTAGTGAAGTTGCACTTGACATTCTGCGGTAACGTCATGATACACCTACTGTTCAATGGACCGGATACTAGCCATCCGAGCTTAGTTTCAAATAGTATAGGCTGGTCATCAGCTAATTTCAAGCGTTGGCTTCCTAAGAGATCCCAAAAGACGTCTGCACCAATGAGAATATCAACTGCAGCCGGTGAATAGAACTTAGGATCTGCTAGACAAATATTAGAAGGTAATTTCAAATTACGCAAATTTAATGGACTACTAGGAACATTATCAGTGATAGTTTGCAAGACAAAGCACTTAAGATGTGTACTAAAGTCACTATTCAACGATTTAACCTTTAAATCACAAAGCTTACGTAATGGAGCGACTGAATTTCCTACCCCGGAGACAAAGCTATTAATAGCATTTGCAGACAGCTCTAACCGATTATACAACCTTTCAGTAATGAAAGAAGATGTACTGCCACTGTCCAATATGGCGCGGGCAATGTACTCACGGTTATTATTACCATAAACCTTGATCAACGCAGTTGATAAAAGAACATCAGCCTTATTACCACAAGGTGCATCAGAGACACTCGCTGAGAGTGAAAGATTTGAACTCTGAGACTGTTGGCTTGACTGTTCATAAGGTTTATCGGCATTAGTGGAATTACACTCCGTAGATGCAGGTTTGTGCTTATGATTTGCTGTGTGGACTAGGGTGTTATGCTTTTTATGACATACTTTGCACCCTGCCTTCTTGCAGTGATTAGCATAGTGTCCTGCACTAAAACAGTTGAAGCAAACCTTAAAAATGGGTAATGATCGTAATCGTTCATCATTAGATAATGCAAGAAACTGAGGACAAACACTTAATCTGTGTTCGTCATTGCACTTAGGACAAAGCTTGCCTAGTCCTGGAACATTGTTGTTCCTCTGACCGGTGTGATCAGACATGGACACTAAAGTTTTAATTTTATGATGAGATTTAGGAGCTGTATTCACATTTTTATGAACCGTAGAAGAGGACATTTCAAGTCTCGACTAAATCAGCCCTAGTTTTAATGAAATTAAGAAAATGTTCAAAGGTTATCTGTGATCCTTTGTCTAACTTGCCCTTGTGTTCTTCCCATTCACGATAAGTCTTAGAATCTAACTTATGAGTCATGATGTGAATGAGAAGAGTGTCCCAATGTTTAGTTGGTTCTCCGAGGGAATCTAAAGCACGTAAGTTTTTATTAATTTGATCTATGAGGCGCTTTAAATTAAATGATGATTCCCTACCTATTGGTTCAAGATTAAATAATGCAGATACATGATTCTGAATGAGTAGTCTCTTATTACTAAACCGATCACAGAGAATGTTCCATGCGATGTTGTAATTTGTTGATGAAAAGTCAATGGATTGTATAACTACTGAAGCTGTACCCTCCAATGACGCTCTGAGATAGTGAAACTTGTTTATGTCATCAATGTCATCATTAGAATGAATTAGACTACTGAAGGTATCGTGGAATTCTAACCAATTATCATATGAGCCACTAAACTTCGGTAACTGAATCATAGGCAATTTAACGAGCTTACGTGTCGAACTGTTAGAATGAACATCACCATCGTCAGACCGGTCTGGCGTTTTAGCATTCGATAGGATCCTCTTAGCTTTAGTGAAACTTTTGTAATATAGAGATTCAAATTCTGACCTTTCCTGTAACCTACTTTCGAGGTTATCTCCACTGCATTCTAACAACAACTGTACCTTGTCGTACTCGGCGTATAACAATTCAGACTTACCACAGCGATGCTGCAACTCGTCCAACTCTGCCTGGCTTAGTGACGACGCGTTCACATTGTTCGCGTAGTTAATGAATGTGGTTAATCTCCCTTTGAAGCTCGCTCTTTTCCTAATGAGGTCCTTCTCCTCCGATATTATGGAATGCTGGTGTCAGTCCCTGGAATTATCGATGGTAACAATTTGAGGTTACGTAACTACGTGGTTGCCCTTTGACAATACGAGAAATTTTAATGTTAACGTACCTAATTAATATACTAACACACAATTGACAGACAATTTTGAGGTTACGTAACTACGTGGTTGCCTTTATAACAACACGTGGAAATTAATGTTAACGTACCTAATTAATATCACAGTATACAAATGACACACACAGTTAACAGACAAATTTGAGGTTACGTAACTACGTGGTTGGCCTTTTAACAACACGTGAAAATTAATGTTAACGTACCTAATTAATATCACAGTATACAAATGACACACAGTTAACAGACAAATTTGAGGTTACGTAACTACGTGGTTGCCTTTATAACAACACGTGGAAATTGATGTTAACGTACCTAATTAATATCACAGTATACAAATGACACACAGTTAACAGACAAATTTGAGGTTACGTAACTACGTGGTTGCCTTTATAACAACACGTGGAAATTGATGTTAACGTACCTAATTAATATCACAGTATACAAATGACACACACAGTTAACAGACAAATTTGAGGTTACGTAACTACGTGGTTGGCCTTTTAACAACACGTGAAAATTGATGTTAACGCACCTAATTAATATCACAGTATACTTAAATTTAGCGATTACTAAATAATGATAGCATGTAGCGTACCTAGATGCAGTTTTGCGTTTGAAATAAGAAAATAAAAGTTACAATACTTTTTTAAGACGCGCCACTGATGCAAACAATTGATAGGTACGATGCTTGTAATCTGATAATGTATTTTAGAGTTAAATTACCTAAATATACACTTGCTAGTTTAAAGAGTACACAATACAATAATTACTGACCTTGTTCGAGAGATGCACTTATATTACACTTAATACTAAACCTGAGAGTGTTGGGTGCACTTTCTACTAAATACCACGTGGTCCGTTGCTCCGTATTTCCACTTGTATCACTTGCTGGTTTCTTGAATTCGGCTCAGAAGGCCATGTCTCGGCGTGAAATATATGGCGATTGTGATCGTGGTGAAGGAGTAAATAAAAGGTCCAACGTGGTGTCTCGAACAATGAGTCAAGGAGAAAGTAGAGAAAAAAAGGGTCGTTTATTAATTGTTGGTGCCTTATATAGGAACTAACTTATACAAATGTTGCCACTTAAAACTAATACTAATGTTACCACTTTAAAACTAATAGTAGTGTTGCCACATAATATCAAAAATAAAGTCTGCCATCGATGCCAGACACAACAGGTTGTATGTGGGCTGCTTTCAATGAAATTTGTCATGGAGATACTTCGATTTTTGAGGATGGAGATAGGTTATACCTTACAGCTATAACTGACATACACGCGCGTGCAAAACTAGTAGTAAATACTTAGTCTGGCCATAAATATTGTTGCAATTAAAAATAAACAAAATATTACTTTTGAATTTGGAATCTGTCATTTTATTTTCATTGTGGTTTCTTGTTGTCGCCCCAATATATTGTAAAATATTTTGTGATGTAAAAATGGAGTGGGGTGATAAAGAGAACCGAATCGGTGTGATTTACATAAAGTAGTTATGGAGCCAAATACAATTTTTAAAATTCTCCGTACGCTTGATGATATTGATGACCAAATTAATTTGCCTATGACGAGAATGGTTAAACCATTTATACTCATATATAATTACATAAAAAACGTATTGACGCATATACAACTTATAACGTCAATTAAATAGTATAAATCGTATTTTGGTACCAAATACTCATTGAATTTGTGGTCGTCCGTAGTATGAATCCTCGGGAAAACCGTTGCGAAATGCATGGTTTCTACTTGTATAGATAACTCGAGGTTGTACGGAGAAAGACGTCTATTTATTTAGTAAAACTTTATTTAATTCGTAATCCCCTTTTTTATTATCTTACTAAGTACTGAGTAATTTCTTGTGCGTTTAAACACTGATACCATATTCTAGGAAAGTTGAAAGTGTTGAAGGTTTTTTTTATTTTTATTATTATGTATGGCCAGCCAAAATGACTCTACTCTGCCTGATGGAAAGCATAAGCAGAATCCAAGAGTGGTGGCCACCATACTTACTGCGAATACTATAAAAATACTTACTTTTGCCTGCAGCTTTTATCGCGGTTAATGCGATAAAGCCTATGTCCTCATTTAAGAATCATATTTATGCCGAATTCCATTGAAATCGGTACAGTGCTTGAAAGCGTAACTGACAGATCGACAGAGTTACTTTTTAACCAACTTCAAAAAAGGAGGAGGTTCTTAATTCGACAGTTTTTTATGTTTGTCACTTTAGAACATTCGACTGGGGAACCGAATTTGATGATTATTTTTTTATTTGTACGTTGGTGCTTCCTGTGTGATCCCATTTTTAACCGACTTCCAAAAAGGAGGAGGTTCTATGTTCCCCTGTATGTATGTTTTTTTTTTTTTTTTATGTTCACCGATTACTCAGTCAATTGTGGACCGATTTTGAATTATTTTTTTGTATTCGAAAGGTTATGCTCCCGAGGTGGTCCCATTGACACCATATCAGGATCTGATGATGGGATCCCAGGGAAATCAAGAGAAACACTCATTTTTTATAGGCACATCCTATGTTTTTCGTATATTTTCTGAAGTTTCACCGGTATTTGCGTCTGGTAGTCATCATTTTATGATGATGAGCTGATGATGTAAGGTACAACTCCTTAACGGTTAGGAGTTGAAGGATAAATCTTTAAATATCATATGTATATATATGTTACCTTTAGTCGTATTCTTTCAAATTATTTAGGTAAGCTGATGATGGAAGGTGGAAGGTACAACTCCTCAAAGGTAAGGAGTTGGAGGATAATTCTTTTAATTTCATACGTGTCTAAAGACCTTCAGTCGTATACTTTCAAGTTATTTAGGTGACCTGATGATAGAAGGTTAAACTCTTCAACAGTTAGGGATTAGAGGATGATTTTAATATGACACGTACGTATACACCTAAATTTGTATTCTTGATGATGAAATTTTATGAAATAGTTCAACTTACTACTTACCTACGATTGTTTGCACTAAAAACTGAAAAATAAAAACTTTATAAAAAAAAAACCGACTTCCAAAAAACATCCAACGAAAACTCTCTGCCAAAAAAACACTTAAAAGCGTAAAATAAACTGGTTCTTCATAAATTGCCTATACCTAATTCTTTATTCATTTAAATAATAGTATTATAATGTGTGCTAGGTACCTAAAATCTGTTTGAAGTCGGTGCCGAGTGACTATCACTTAGACTTTTGTATTCTTTTTGGCTTAGCACCGACTTCAAACAGATTTTAGGTACCTAGCACACATTATAATACTATTATTTAAATGAATAAAGAATTAGGTATAGGCAATTTATGAAGAACCAGTTTATTTTACGCTTTTAAGTGTTTTTTTGGCAGAGAGTTTTCGTTGGATGTTTTTTGGAAGTCGGTTTTTTTTTATTTGGTCAGTTCTTGAAGTCGGTTTTTTTGGGTTAAAAAATTGAAGGTTATGGATTCAAAATATGTATTATTTTGAAGTTTTTGTAAATATCTAACTATTCGCCATTTTCATCTATGATCTTAAACTATAGACTGAGGTTATTACCTATTATTAGTTCGATTTTCATTGTATAATTTGGAAGATATATTTTAAACTACTGTATTTATCACTGACAAATACCTACTACGATTTGTACATAATCTACGTCAGCAATCAATATAAAGCCACAGGTTGTAACTAGTTGTATAACAAACCGTTCTCATCTCAAGGTTATGATATTGGGTGGGACAAACTAACAGGAACGTGTCTACTCTAGAACAGGTCACGACATGTTTGTAAGCTGATATTTGCACTTGAAGAGAACCGTTTAAACCTGTACTGATATGCCAATTAAAACAACCTATAATAAAAAATCTATAAATACCTAATGGTAATGTCAGGCGGAACCATCGATATAGATCTACGCATACAGAATAGTCAAGAACTTTTAAGGAATAGAAGCACTAAAGGAATGCCTCAAAACTGAAAACCTCTCAGAGTTCACGAAAAAGTATATTTAAGAGTCGTATATTATTCACATAGTAGATATAAATAAAAAAATAATGAATATTTCAGACACTAACACACAACGCCACCTAATCCCAAACTAAATAGAGCTTGGATTGTAAGTAATAGACAACTGATATATTTACATTTGTATATAAATACATACATATTAAACATAGAAAACACCCAAATTCCGAAACGAATATTTGTAGATCACGCAAACATTTGATCCGACCCGGGAATACAACCCAAAACCTCCAGCAGCAAATATTAAATTCAATATTCCGTATATATCAGTATTCAAGAATACAATTCTTAAGCGCTAAGCCCCGCGTTGTTACCCGCGGTACAACAACAACCACGGGTAACGTCGGGAGGCAAAGTTAGTCTAAAATAAAATAGCCTGAGTTACCTCCTTATATAATCAACTTTCTGCACAGTGAAAATCCTATTAAAATTGGTACAACCGTGCCAGAGATTAGCCAGAACAAACAGACGGACAAAAACTAAAAAATAATAATTGTGTAGTACTTACTGTGTATACTTTCATATGCATGTAGTGAAAAGCTGTTAATTTGAAATTGAAGCAGACTTCAATTTTTATTTAGTTTTATAGATATATAGATAATATAAAATACCGAAAGTGCATCATCTTAAACCAAGGGCCATCAGCACCACGGACTGGCTACATAACATTTAGCAATCTGCGATTACTGAACTGATATTATCTTAGCACGATTAATGGTCGGCCCTTTATCCAATGTCGATAACCGCACCAAAACGAAACGCTACAAACCTACATTATACCAATCCAAAATCAACCTAAACACTGCTAATCGAAAGGTAAATTTCCAACACATCGAATTTCGCTTCTGAACGATTTTTGTCTTTATCAAATTTTGAACTGTACCAGCATAAGAATAGAGTTTAGATTTCATTACAGTGAGATTTATAAACGATAGTCTGTGTGCATGACCAGTTGTAAGTCCTCAGGGGACAATAGGTAGATCTGCAACAAATATATCTTGAAAACGAGACAATTTAAGGTATAAGTGGAATATTAAATGTGTCAGGAAGCAAGGTCTTTGTTGAGAGGCAGTGCATTAAAGACTTAGGTTACAAATTGATTTAGAAATGGCAGAACAATAGGAAGACAACTTGGTAATGTTTGACATAGGAACACAGTTCAATGAACTCATACAATCGAATTTTAAGAACTTAAACTTAAAGAAATACCATCCTTTTCCTTTTTCGGTCATGACTGGAGTATAAAATATTTATCAGACCGCGAAAGCAACTTTAATGACTTACCATAATAAATATTATTTTTTCTTCAGTGAAAAAAAAAGAAAAATGTATTCTGTGATTTAATGGAACCTCTTTTATTTCATTATGATTTTGTTTATGTATTTATCACACTAATGCCAGAAAAGCACATCGACAGTCTTAATCTAAGTACCATCTACATTCTACAAAAATTAATAAAATTGAAGTAATAATAATAGTAAATAATAATAAATATTTCGGACATCTAACACATAACGCCATCTAGTCCCAAGCTGAGCAGAGCTTATGTTATGGGTTCTAGAAAACTGATACAAATACATATTTACTTCTTTTTTTTGTAAATACCTACATATTATACATAGAACACATCCAAACTTCGAAACAAATATGTATATATCAAACAAACATTTGGTCCGACCCGGGAAGCGAACCCGAGACCTCATGATCAGCAGTCGCATACGCCAACCGCGTGACCAACGAGGAAGTATTCGTTTGTAATTTTAATTTAACAGCTTTAATAAATGATGAGTGAATGCTTTTATTAATTGACTTCACGAATTTATTCCCCATTCAATCCTGCCGATAGCAGTTTTCACTTTAAAAACTACATATTTTACAAAAAATGAACATGACTTAACAAAACATATTTTACGGACTTCAAAAAAGAGAAGCTTCTCAATTAGATTGTATTTTTTTTTTTTGTTTATTACTTCATAACTTCTACCTGTGTGTACCCATTTTGATGATTCTTTTTATGTAGGTGCTTATCTAATCATTCTTAAGTCTGTGCGCAAAATGGCCGCTCACCCAATCTACGTATACAGTAACCCCGAAAGTTGCCTTTCAAATCACCGTTCCTATAAAATCAATATGCCTAGGTGTACCTTAATCGTAAAGTCGTCTATTCAAGAACTCACTGCAAAACCCCTTAAAAGTTGGTCCTTGTTGAACTTTGCAATCAAATTGTATAAGCTAATTGAACTATGAGCTGAAACTCTCTAACTTTAAAACTAGTTAATATTTTCTTTAAATTGCCAATTTTACTTGATGCGATGGTAAAATTTTGATAGTACACGTTGTAAGATCTCTATACATTATTTTGGACCAGCCTATTTTTTATATGATGTGAGTATATTAGAATCAAATACCGCAATGTCCAATGATGCATAAGCATCACTAGGCCGCCATGGTATGGTCACCATGCAGCATTTGCGATGAGTATGGTGACCACCACCTTTGGATTCTGCTTGTATGTTTGAAGGCTATTTGAATCTATTCTTTTCTTAATGACAAAATGTGTCTAGATTGTTCTCTCTGATTATATTGTGCTATCGAACGGACGTGTTTTACTTGTGCTCCTCAATCCCTTCTTAGACAGTGAAATACTAGATATTTCAGTGGCGACGAGCAATAAACTGTGCCTACGTGTGCAGCTACTAAGATTTTAGTGCGATTAAGGTTAATATTTGCGAGATGGCAGTGGTTAAAATTGGACCATTTGACATTGTCCAAGACAACTGGGACATTTACGTGGCCCGGTTAGAACAGTTTTTTATCGCTAACGACGTAAAATCAGATCTAAAAGGCTACACTAATAACAGTGATCGGTAATGATGCGTATGAAGTTATGACTAGTCTGTGTACTCCCACAAAACCGTCATCAGGTCTGCCTGTCTGTCTCTACTCTGGTAGAGACACATTAAAAGGCCCATTTATAAAAAAAGTCCATTATGTTGTCTTGCCCGCCAAAAAAAAACAATTAAAACAAAAATATATCCTTTCTTCTTTATTCTAAGAGCAATTAATTTTCCTTACTATTGACTTTACCAATACTATACTAAATAATGTTTGATACATTTATTCAATAAATAATTAGAATTCTACGGAACCCTTGTTGCACGAATCCCTCTCCTTAGCATTCATATTTTCGGAAAACCATGTATGCGAAGCCTATAATATAAAACGTAAAACCATCTCATAACTACTTTTGGAAATTATGCAGAATTTTTAAGTAATTTCCATTTATTTGTAGATTTCCGCGGAATTTTATAGGTTACTGACAATTGAGTAGTAAGTTGTTCTTGAAAAGTATTTATTTTCATTGTTTCAAGATTTTTAAAACTATGTAATGTTTATGTTCATAGAAGGTTATCA
This sequence comes from Diaphora mendica, assembly GCA_949125395.1. NCBI lineage: Eukaryota > Metazoa > Arthropoda > Insecta > Lepidoptera > Erebidae > Diaphora > Diaphora mendica. The sequence continues at coordinate 2,009,049 of OX421326.1, read as the reverse complement.
AACCGCTAAAGTAACTTGGAACAAACGATTTTATTTTGTATCACCTATATTTACATGCAAGTTTTATCAAAATAAAGTGCAATTTATAAAATAAAATGAAATCCAACAATTACATCTTTTCTGCAAGAAACACCTGCAAAACCTCAACCAAAACAGCTGTAGCCAAAAAACAGGGATCTTCATGTAATGACAGCGATAAGAGTGAAGATGAGAAACCTGCTCTAAGAAAGCCTTTGCCAACACCAGTGAAGACACCTGCTAAAGCTCCACAAACTAAAAAACAAGAGTCATCTTCAGATGATAGTGATGACGAAAAACCAACCAAAAAAAAAAAGTTCAACCAAAGGCTACTCCTGCAAAGGTGCAACGTACTAATCCCGTGACTAAATCTACACAAGCTAAAAACAAGAATCATCATCATCTGATGTCAGTAATGATGAAGATTCTAAACCTAATCCTAAGGTAGCCGCTAAACCACACAGCAAAAGCACTCCCTGTCAAAAAATAAGAATCCTCAGAAGACATGAAGAAAGTAGTAATAATGAGGATGAAAAGGTGCCCCAGAAGGCCCTTCACCAACCAATACCACCACCTGCCAAGCCAGCAATGAAGGCTGCAGCTAAGAAATAATATTCGTCTAACAGTGGTGGTAGTACTGAAGATGAAAAGCCCAAAACTTGGTCTGTGATCAAGCTATATTTTAAGGACTACATGTCTATTCTTGAGGTAATTTGTTTATGGAGAGGCGTGGTCGTTAACCCGTCACGAGTGGTCGTTAACCCGTTATTTTTTTAAAGATGATTTAAAGTCATTAAAGTTTTAAAAAGTTGTCCCGTATTTGTTTAAAAAAATAAATCTACAGATTGATCCTTTTCCCGCGGGAGTTCAATAATGCGATTTCAATGTACCAACTAATTGCGTCCAGCGTTGCTTTTGATGTTTTCTCTTAGAGTATTCTACAGGGTGTGCTTAATATTTTATTAGCTATTTATAACATTTTATCTATCTTTAGTTGGCAAATTATAGGTGTGTATATACGTATGTATTTAATAACAAAAGCATACAACCTTTAGAAAGTCACCAAAAAGTTTCTAAAATTTTAATTTGAAATAGTCTCGATGCCACGGGCTACGCCAAATTGTAGCAGTGTTTGGTCTCTTAATCAAAGCTTATGCACCTTTTTTTACTTCACAAACATACACACTATAGTAATATAATTTCTTTTTGTAATTTATATTTCACGTTACTCACCGAAATATATAAAAATGACGCGTGTAATTTTCATGGTCTTACGTTCGAAACCGAACGTAGAAAATAAATTGGTGTACTGTCAACACTAGGTCATGTCAAAGTGACATTTTAAGTCAGTTGTAAAAAAAAAAACCGACTTCCAAAAACATCCAACGAAAACTCTCTGTCAAAAAACACTTAAAAGCGTAAAATAAACTGGTTCTTCATAAATTGCCTATACCTAATTCTTTATTCATTTAAATAGTATTATTATAATGGGTGCTAGGTACCTAAAATCTGTTTGAAGTCGGTGCTAAGCCAAAAAGAATACAAACGAACAATTACAAAAGTCTAAGCGATAGTCACTTGGCACCGACTTCAAACAGATTTTAGGTACCTAGCACCCATTATAATACTACTATTTAAATGAATAAAGAATTAGGTATAGGCAATTTATGAAGAACCAGTTTATTTTACGCTTTTAAGTGTTTTTTGACAGAGAGTTTTCGTTGGATGTTTTTGGAAGTCGGTTTTTTTTTTTTTTATAAAAAGTTTTTATTTTACAGTTTTTAGTGCAAACAATCGTAGGTAAGTAGTAAGTTGAATTATTTCATCAAATTTCATCATCAAGAATACAAATTAAGGTACGTGTAATATTAAAATCATCCTCTAATCCCTAACTGTTGAAGAGTTTAATCTTCTATCATCAGCTCACCTAAATAACTTGAAAGTATACGACTGAAGGTCTTTAGATACGTATGAAATTGAAAGAATTATTCTCCAACTCCTAACCGTTGAGGAGTTGTACCTTCCACCTTCCATCATCAGCTTACCTAAATAATTTGTAAGAATACGACTAAAGGTAACTTATATACATATGACATTTAAAGATTTATCCTCCAACTCCTAACCGTTAAGGAGTGGTACCTTACATCATCAGCTCATCATCATAAAATGATGACTACCAGACGCAAATACCGGTGTAACTTCAGAAAATATACGAAAAACATAGTATGTGCCTATAAAAAATGAGGGTTACCCTCGATTTCCCTGGGATCCCATCATCAGATCCTGATATGCTGGCAATGGGACCACCACGGAAGCATACCCTATCGAACACAAAAAAAATTTCAAAATCGGTCCACAACTGACGGAGTAATCAGGTAACATACATAAAAAAATAAAAAAAAAATAAAAAAATACATACAGTGGAACATAGAACCTCCTCCTTTTTGGAAGTCGGTTAAAAAGGATTCGCTATGTAGATCGAATGTTCAGGAAGGTAGATTCGGTCGGTAATAGCGTCGCGGGCCGCGTTAAATTGTGGAAAATTATCTTGGCGTAGGCCATATTATGGTTGAGTGTTGATGGTCAGGGCCTATGGGGGCGCATCAACATCCATTTTGCCGAGTGTTTGTTTGTAGTCGCGTCGTAATTGTGTAAATGTACTTATCTAGCGATCCTCGTGATTCGGTCGGAATGGCCGGTGCCATAATTACTGTAATATAGCTTCCAGTGATATTTTTTAAGGACTAATCCCGCCCACACGCCCACCACTGTAACTCCTGTACACCAGGATCAACAGCGGTGACCCACGAAGACACCGAGGTATGACACTCGGGAAGTCCCAGGAAAAATTTAACTGTCTTGGAACCCGCAACGAAATTAATCAGAAGAAAACTGGAGGAGTTGGAAATGATTGATAGTGATATTGTTGTGCCCACTGTGTCGGTTAAGCTATTACTCGTATTTGATTGTATTGTAACCTGGGCGAGTAGAACGGATTCTGGGATCTGTCCCGGTCCTTTATTGAATTGTAAACGGTGTGATAGTGTGTGTATGGTCTTGAACAGTAATCAAAATTGATATCTCTCTCCACTGCGAAGATATGAAGAAAGACATACATAACATCCGCAAGTAATTTAACTTTATAATTATATGGTAGAAAGAGGTGATTCGCCTCTAGGTTGACATCTGTTCACCAGGTATATTGTATTGCGACTTCGTTGCTGTACACTATGGGTTCTATGGCGAGCAAGGGTTCTTGGTAGAACGTATCCCTGGTGAATGGACTAAACAATGTATAAAATTACTAGTTCACCCACGCAACTTCGTCTGCGTCTTTTTTTCAATCATGCTCGGTTCCTACACCAGCAAAACATACATTTCAAGAAAACCGTGAAAACCGGTTAGCTTCGTTGTTTAATGTGAGCAATAGAAGTAACTAATATATTTCTTGAGTTACTACACGAACACTTCTTATTAATTAATGTAGTCTAAGATACATTTACTAAACAAACTTAAGTGTTAATAAAACACATAATTTTCATCGTTAAACTAAAGATTAAAACCATGTTTTATGGTGATTGCGGCCGTCATCAGTATGTAATAGAATAGGTATTCAAACAAAGCGACTAAGTGCGGATTACTATTATTGCTATTTAAATTCAGAGGCATAATTATATCGTTTTATGATAAATGAACTTTATCTTGTAATTTATTTCCATAGAATATAGGTCTCGCTTCACTTTTAACACCTGTCGAGTGACACATCAATAACCTCGGAAACGAAAACGTGTCACGTACGGCATCTAGAATGTCGCAAGTTAATGTCAAAAGGTAATACGCGACTAAGAAGTCAATCTTTGGAAGTGTCCAATTTTTTACTTCCATTGAGTATAAATAAACAAAAAAGTTTTATCTAATAATAAATAAAAATAATTATATAGATTTGTTTATTTTCCTTGGAGATTTATTAAGAAAGTAATCACCTACGTAGCAAGATGGACTGTCCATCATTAGGTGTGCTAGAAATGAAAGTGTTAAAAATTATGACTAAGAACAAATTAATACTTGCCACTTAAATACAATTTTAAAACTGTTCTATGGAATGGAAAAGTATTGATATTTCAGTAGTAATTCAAGTATTTTGAATAATGAACATTAAAAGTTATTTTCAAGTATTTTGTTACAGAGAAGTTTAAACTACATTTTAATTTTATCAGAGCCGACAATACGCAGTAAGCGTGATTGATTTTACAAAACAATTTTCCAAAATAATGAACCCCCAGCTCTTGACCTAATTTAGTTGAAGTAATACCCTAAGTACCAAAATTTAATAGGTAATTACATTTTTCAGCCGTTTGGGGTAGAGACGCTAGGTTCATGCGGTCCGAATGCTCGCGCTACGTTTAAACAACTAGCTAAGCAACTGATTGACGCATCTTGCGACCAGAAGGCCGACCATTTTCTAGCACAGAGAATCAGCATTGCCATTCAACGTGGTAATGCTGACAGTCTTTTGGGAACGCTACCAGTAGGCGAAGATGTGGAGTTTTTTGAGGCTTGTATGTAAATATTGTTATTGTTTTTTTTATTATGGTTATGTACATAGGTTTCTATATTTAGTTGAATAGAATTACAAAGAATATTTTATACATTGTAAAGTATCTTAGAAACTCACTTGCCAGGTACGTTTTGTTTCATATTTAGTTCATTCCTTTTTTTGTCAATAACTATCTACGTAAGGTTACAAACTATTCATATTATTTCATAAATGACAAACATACATACATATAATTCTGTACATACATTTCAAAATGGAGACTCATGAGCGGTACGATATTCATGTTTATTAAGGCGTGAAGCGATTTTTCGCTTCAGTGTCGCTTGTGAGGTCTCCCGTCGCTCGGGTCCAAATCCAGCCGAGCATCCCATAAAACCGTATATCATTTACGAATACTACATTTGTTAGACACACAAAAATTAAAACAATAATGATGTCGACAACAAACACTGTCAACACTTAGTCTAAGATTAGTCCACCACGTGTTAAATATGTTCCTCATGGATCTTTGTTACTTAATTGTGCCAAGACGTTGAATGAATCTGGAAATCATTTTACAAAAAGAAAGATATTAGCACCGAGGTTACTTCCCTTCCATGTTTATTGACGAAATCGATATTTACTGTGCGGAAGAATAACGTCAAGCCATGCAACTGCAAGCAATTAAGTTTGTTGTTAAAAGTAATACATATGTGCAAACACTACTCAAATTAATACTTAATAACTCATAATTTAGAAACATTAATCTTACTAAATAATCACAAATTTTAACAAAAAAAAACCGACTTCAATCTGAACCAAATTGAAATGAGACCACGCGGGAAGCACCAGTTTTCAAATTAAAAAAGAATCATCAAAATCGGTTCACCTAGTCGAAAGTTATGAGGTAACAAACATAAAAAAAATACAGTCGAATTGATAACCATCTCCTTTTTTTAAGTCGGTTAAAAAAGAAAAACTCCATGGTAGTATTTATATTGATTATGTTTGATATTATAAATCAATTATTAAAAATAACTATTTTTTTTTCTTTTTATTTAACAGTAATTTGCTTCAATAAGTACTACAGATAATTAAATAAAACAAAATCTCGACCTAGTTCTATAATCTCAATATGCCCCTGAAACCGTTAAAGCCGGAACATTAGATGTTCAAGTCACGATATATTAATCCGTGCAATTAATGCGAGGTTATTTTTTTACAATTCGTAAAATAATTTTTTCATGCAACCATAAACTAGTTTTTTCAATCCTTCGAAACTGTATATATTTTGGATAAAAATACCCGATATTTTTTTGTTTTCATTTCAATGCCTTCGCGAAATTTCATAATGATCTTATAAATGGTTACAGCTCACGGTACGAACAAACATTAATTTTCATAACATGTCATAACAAACGCCATTTTGGTTCTGAGCTTCCAGAAACACTAACTTTACACTAACTGAAGTAGGCCGCGTATTATTACTAATAATAACGCTTATTAAAGATAATAGAATAGATAATTCGCAGAAGGATCTTTTTAAGTCTTCAAATAAATCACGTTTGAATTCAATATTTCATAGAAAGAAATAAAAAATAATAATAGCATTTTTTTCAACACCCTACAGTTCGCGCCACCTGTGACAATGGAGTTCAGAGAAGAAAAACAAACCGAAGTCAATGGCGAGATGAAACTGGGATGGAATAAAAACCTGTTAGGTGTTTACAGAGGAAATAATTGTTTAAAACGACTTCAACAAAAGTCAGCGAAGTTTAAAATACTTGAAAAATATGGTTGAAACTCTGAAAAAGCTTACAATTGTAAAACAAATATATCTTTTTTAAGGAGAATTATTTTCAATATATACAATGTGGTATAGATAACTCCATGGGTCTGGTTTTCCACGCAAATAAGTTTTTTTTAAGTCTGCTCCCGCATTAGGAATGCATCATGCGTCGCGAGGGACTTTACAAACATACATGAAACGGACACAGAGAACACCCAGACTTAGAACAACAATTTGTGGATCACACAAAGTGTTGTCAAATGTGGGATTTAAACCCACAACACTTGGCGCAATGGAAAGCGTCGTGGCGACCGCTTAAACCACTAGGCCATTCGTGCAATCTATTGCCCTTGGACTACACTGGTGGACATCGGGTAATAAACGGTTGTAGATTAAAAAGTTTAAGGTACAATTGTTTTTCTTCAACTACTTCCTCGAAAAGGAGAAAAATCTTCTAATAATTTGTTTCTTAAAGATTTTTTTTTGAACAGACATTGTTTTTTTTACAAATTGGAACAATTCATCAAAATTCACTATATGCTACACGACTCTAAATGCTAGTTTCTCTGTGTAATCTTTATATTTGTAGGTAAATTGTCGTAAAATTGATGTGCTTCCAACGCTGATAAATATAGCAAACAAGCATCGACTAGTTCATTTTCAATCAAAAATGTGTTTAAAAAAGTAACATTTACTAGAAATATTAAACGATCACAGTTACTACGAAAACATAATCTTTTAATATCACAACATTGAAACATCGATGGAACGTTCTACATCTTTCTCAGAAACACTAACAATTTTTAATTCCTATTAGCGTCACAAACAGTGAAAACACAACTCTCTTGTTAACAAAATATGGTTTAAAATCTAACAGATAAAACTCAGGAAGACTGCCATCTGATTTAAGTCGTTCTTTGGAATCACATCAGATATTCGCTACTCCAGTTTATTTTTGACTAGCTTTAGCTTGCGGCTCCGCCCGCATATGTAGATGTCGGTTATCATGGTGAGTCTTTAAACTAATATAACTTTTTTATTTTTGAACCGATTAAAATAAAACAAGTGGAGCAAACACATTAGTGAAAACCGCATTAAAATCGGTTCAGTCGCTTTTGAGATTAGAGTGCACAAACATACATACAGGCAAAAATTCTGAAATCATTGTTTTGGATTCTATCGCGTTCATAAAGTATAATACTTTTTTCTTATAATATATATCTTCCATGTACAGACATCGATCAGTTACAATTTGTATTATATAATATGTAATGATTCAATCAGTTTTATCATTGGAATACCGAAATTAAAGATGTATTACTTTACTATGTATTTACTGAATGCTGTAAATAACATATTCAGGTATAATTATGCAAATATTAAAACTTACTTACAGACTTATAATTAGAATGTCCACTTGACATTTTTTTATTTAAAAAACATCAGTAAAAAACTTAGCGTCATCAATTGCTGCCAACACGGCCGCTACAGTTCTATGAATTGACTATTTTTGAAGAGTATAATAGCTTCTATGAATGGCCGGAATCATAATGTTTTGGTATTTGTTGATGGAATCATGTTACGCGGTACATTTGTTTGACTAATTCAGCTGTATTGTGTAACAACAAACGATAAGCTAAGGATGGACCGTAACTTTGAACTGTCGCTTGCTGTATTCCCGGACCAATATGACCTTCAAGAAAAGTAATCGTTCTCAAAAGGCCGGCAACGCACTTGTGACACCTCTGGTGTTGTTGCTTTGCACCGCACGATTCTGGATGCCAAGTCTCCCTTCTACCTGATCCGCTGACAATGCACTTATTAGTCATGGTCATGGCATGCAGTCACAACGGAGACCAGCCAACTACGCAAGAGATATTATAGTGCTATATAGAGATCATACGCAGGATCAACCGACCGCCAGGTTACCCCTCTATTCCTTGCCCAACCTATACCACAAAAAATGGCCAGTTTGTGTAAAAAAAAAAAAACATTTGTATTATTCTCAACTTTAAACATACAGCCTTAAAGTTTAAAACATCACAAAAGTGTGTGATGCTTCTATGTATATATCTTTACATAGTACTAGCTGACCCACGCAACCTCGTTTGCGTCTCCTATTGCCCGTACCGTGATAATTTTCCACCGTTTTTGAAACATTTTTATTGGTGCTCCGTTCCTATTGGTCGCAGCGTGATGCTATATAGCCTTCCTCGATAGATGTACTATTCAACACTAAAAGAATTTTTCAAATCGGACCAGCGGTTCCTGATATTAGCGCGTTCAAACAAACAAATTCTTCAGCTTTATAATATCAGTAAGTATAGATAAAAACGAAATCGCTTCTGCTGTCTGTTCGCTTAAATCTTTTAAACTTCCCATCGTATTTTGATGCAGTTTTCTCAGCAATAGATAGAGTGTTTATAGAGAAAGGTTTATATGTGTAAAATGTGCATATTATAGCAGAGGAAAATCGAGCATTTTGAAGACATCCGAACGAAGCCAGGCCGGGTCCCTAGTATATTTGTAAAAAGAAGTATCATCATCATCATGGGGTGCCATCCTCAAAATGAAGTTTGGAGGTCAGCAGACGGTACACCTCGCGATCATGAGCGGCCTCCTTTATGTTTGCGATATGCGGTATCGGTATCGTCCGGTCCAGACCACGATGTCATCTATCCACTTCCTTCGTGATCGACCTGGTGTCCTCCTGCCAGGTATTTTTCCTTCTAACAGAAGCCTCATGAATTCATGTTGCGGGCCCCTTTGTATGTGTCCAAAGAAGGCCACTTTCCTTTTCGCTATAACAGCCATCAGTTCTCTCTTGCACTTGGCTCGCCCCAGCACCTTTACGTTGTACTATGTTTTGTTTATATGTTATGCATGGAGGTTTCTTTTTTATGTATTTGGAAGGCAATAAATGTTTATTATTATTATTATTACTAGTCCACGATATTTTAAACATCTTCCGCAGAAAAAAGAAGTATGAGTGTTCATATTGGTATCAGTTGTCTAGTATCCTGTAGTGTACAAGCTTAGCTTAGTTTGGGAGTAAATGGCATTGCATAAATGTGCTGGAACATTACAATTTTAGGTATAAACAATGTAAAATATGGTGCAATAATGTGTCATATATGAACTATATTTTGTGTAATAAAAATATTGCGTAACCTATCCGGGATTGCACAATATTTTTCTCGTCTTTCTTCTATACTTTTCTAAATAGATCCTAAATAGCGATTCTCTCACTATATCCTTGGGTCTTGTCCGTCCTTGGGTCGCTGGGTCCTTGAGTGGGACACCTCACTAGGCCACCACAGTGTGGATCAACATGCTGCATTATCCACATTCGCTTTGCTTTTATGTTCATAAATAGGCTTTCGATTGGCCCTCTCTTTCGAAGAGACCTTTCCAATGGGGGTTGGTAAATAAGGACGGTGACAGACCGAATCTTTAACCCGTCACCGCACGGAATGAAATTAAGAGTTAAGAATATTAAATACATATTATTATGACAATATTTCACAATTTTCACTGATTATGTAACCCTGTGCACCTCAAGACATACAAGATTTCTACACCACCCTAAGGTTAACTGGAAGAGAATGCCTTGGGCATTAAATATATGCTTTACAAAATGCATAAAGTATAAAATAAATATTTTTATTAACATAACTAGATGACCGGTGAACTTCGTATCACCTACATATACACACATCAAAAGTGTCTAGGGATCAAGCATTTTTATGCGGATTTCTTGAGATTGAGATGTGGCTTTGGTCCTGGCCTGCTCAGTCGCCAGACTTGAACCCGATTGAGCATGCATGGGATATGCTACAGAGAAGAGCTCTGCCGAATATGGAGGGTATCCAGTAGCAAGAAGACCTTTTTTTGTTGTTGCAACGAACATGGGCGGCCATTCCACAGCGTGATTTGGATGAACTCATTTTGAGTATGCCAGACCGATGTTCTTGTGTTAGTGTTCGCGGTAGAAACACGGATTAGCAATTGTTTAAGTTACCTAATAAAATTTTAAAGAAAACTGTTATTTCAGTCTTTTTTTCGAACTTTAATGTTAGTGGTTCAAATGTCAAAAATCCTTTTATTAGGAAAATGGCAAATTTCTTTATTAATGCAAAGGTGACTTGGTTTATCGTTACTGTGACAAACGAAAACACTTTATTTGATGAATCCTTAAAGAAAATTTTAGTTAATATCAATCAGGAGAAAAGTTATTGCAAAAATATATGTTGATCCCTAGACACATATGTTGATCCCTAGACACTTTTGATGTGTGTATTTGTGTAAATTAAGGAGACAAATTTCTGAATGCACCTTTAAATATTTGTCAACCAAGTGTCAATTTTCTATTACTGAAAAGTGAAAAGAAATCAAATATTTTTACAGCTCAAAACAGTTTGTATTGGAAAATTAAATAGTCATTTTTAGTATTTGCCATTACCTACTTATTATTTATGTTTCACACTGTTTAAACCTTCCCTGAACTTCTTCAAATATTTCAAGATCAAAATTAGCCAAATCGGTCCAATCATTCTCGAATTTAAGTGAAACAAACGAACAACAATTCATGTTTGTATTTATAGGTATAGAGCTATCTTATCAATATTAAATCTGTTTACAATATTGTTTGTCTGGTTATAATAAAAGTTGACATTCATTGGCCATTTATAGTTGTTTAACCTGATCTGCGCGGTAAGACATAGCCGACTGATTCCGAACTAGTATGGTAATCAAACTGATGATAAATTATATGATTACAATAAGATGGAGAACAAATGATCGCACTCGGCATTCAACTAGGTGACAATTAGGTCTTTGGTGATTTTTTCTCTTATATTTTTTCTATAAAAAGCAATTCCGCACTAGGAGTAATAATAATAATATTTTCGGACGTTAACACATACCGCCATCTAGTCCCAAACTAAGCAGAACTTGTACTATGAGGAAACTTATATAAATACAATACAATTTTTTGTAAATGCATACAAAATAAAAAACACCCAAAATTCTACACACAAATATTTGCTGACCATACAAACATTTGGTCCGGCAATCGACCCCAAGAACAGCAGTTGCGTACGCAACCAGTGCGCCACCGAGACAGTCTCGTGTAACGGACACCAGTGCGCAACCGAGACAGTCTCGTGTAACGGACACCAGTGCGCCACCGAGACAGTCTCGTGTAACGGACACAAGTGACGCCCAGTTTCAGTTTTTGTTTCACACAAAGTGTTGTCCTATATGAGGATCAAATCCACAACACTCTGAGTAGTAGGTGACGATTTAAATGCTTAAACCACTAATCCATTCGTGCAGTCATTTGAACCCACGATCCCTAGTTTAACAGTCAGAATCACTCACTACTAAAACAACAAAAGTCTGCCCAATCTTTAAACTGCTCGATGGTCAACAATGGACTTTCCTTTTAGTATGTAAGCTGGACTAAAGTTATATCTAGTGGCTAAATTTCGTCATATACTTCTAAAGCACTTCTCCCTACCCATTGGAGGGGGCCATCTACAAGCCGTAGGCGGCCCAAGGCACGTAAGGGTTCCAGGGATTTTCTTTCTAGGGTGCATCTGGTTCCCATTCTGGTTCGAGTCCGATATACCTATAACCACAAGCGGTTGATATTTCGGGGATTCCCGCACAACCAAAAAGGGGGAAATACACGTGACTGTATGTTTCTAAAGTAAATGAAAAGGGGACATCTAACTTATCTTGTTTATGCCTATGTTGATGTAGTGACTGAAGTGGCATGGTCATAGTCCAACTGATGACGTTAATTCGTTATCAAAATAAGATTGGGAGGATTTACTAAGCTTCCAATTATAAATAATTATAAATTATTTTTAATGCATAGTTACTACCTGGTTTGTGGTATTTTAACCGACTTCCAAAAGGAGGAGGTTCTCAATTTCATCGGTATTTTTTTGTTTTTTTTTGTATCTACACTGATTACTCCGTCAATTGTGGACTGATTTTGAAAATTCTTTTTGTATTCGAAAGGGTATGCTCCCCATGTGGTCCCATTGCCAGCATATCAGGATCTGTAGATGGTATCCCAAGGAAATCGAAGGAAACCCTCAAATTTGTTAGGCACATACTATGTTTTTCATATATTTTCTAAAGCTATTACAGTATTTACATTTGGTAGTCATCAGTTCATGATGATGAGCTGATGACTACAGAGGCAGGGATCGCATCAGGAATGAGGTGATCCGGGCAGAGAACCAAGGCCATTGGCATAGTCCACAGGATAAGCAAGCTGAAGTGGCAGTGGGCTGGCCATATTAGCCGCAGAACTGATAACCGTTGGGGTAAACGGGTTCTTGAGTGCAGACCGCGTCTCTGCAAACGTAGTGTAGAACGTCCACAGGCCAGGTGGAATAATAATCTGCCCAAGACGGCTGGCAGGAGCTGGATGAGAGAAGCTGAGGATCGAACCAAGTGGCGTGCAATAGGAGATGCCTATGTCCAGCAGTGGACTGAGATGATGATGAGGATGAGATACGAATTTAAGTGTTTCTGGATATTCTATCCCTAGGTTAGACTGGAAGTCCGTAATTTTTTTAAGGTAGTAGCCTGAAACTTTGCCTTCAGGCTTTTGATTACACATAAATGTATACCTATATCAGCATTTATGGGAATTCTATTCCTAAAGGGGTTAAAATAAGGATCGAACGTGTGTATGAAAGTCGATTTTAATGTTCTATTGATTAAAAATATATAAATACGTTTAAAAACATGAATAAATTATTCATAGATACTTTAAACAGTTTTAATTAAATACATATAATCAACTTCCACGCGAGCAAAGCCGCGGGCAACAGCTAGTACAATAAAATAGAGTTCCGTAATTTTTAAACAACTACATAGTCTCAATGTAAATCATTTTGTGCGTAATATGAAATACTGCAGGAAGATATTTGCGGAACATATAAGTATTATACTACTCTTCCTCTTTGTCTAATAGTTGAAAAATAGCTCTAAATATTCATCCTTCACAATATTTAACATTTCACAAACCTATCACTGAATCGAAAAATAGTATCCAATCTTGTCTTAGCAGTGGTAGGCTAACGTACGAATAGACATTTTAGAAGGTTTTCTTATCATAACTACGGAACCCTAAAACGTTGAACAAATGTACCTAAATATTTTTATCTGTCATAATAAAAGTGATTTCAGTGAATTATTGAAGAGTTTTAAATGATAACGTAAAAAAAATATGGAAATTTTCATATTCAATTACCATAAGAATTATCACTAAGGCTTTATGAAACCAAAATATGATTATTCTATAAACATAAATATTAACAAAAAAACCGACTTTAAGAACTGGACCAAATTGAAATGGTACCACACAGGAAACACCAGCTTTTAAATAAAAAAAATCCTCAAAATCGGTTCACCCAATCGAAAGTTATGAGGTATCAAACATAAAAAAGGTACAATCGACGTGAAAAGCAGGAGGTTATCCTGCTTTTTTGAAGTCGGTTAAAAATAAGTATTTTCAGACTATGTCGAAAGTGATTAAGCCGTAGTTTTTTAGATAGACCTTTAAGGTAAACCGCTTTTTAACCGTCTCCCAAAGGGAGGAGATTCTCAATTTCATCGGTATTTTTTGTGTGCTACCTATTCATAGGTTTGAAGTCGGTGCTAAGCCGAAAAGTCTGTTTTTTAAACGATTTTTTTTTTAGATTTACTATAAAGGCATTTTCCAGTGATGCTAAGCTCGTACTGGCCGTAATGTAATTTTAAACCTTCCTCGATAAATAATCTGTTCAATACTGTATTTTTTTTTCAATTAAACATTAATTCTCTAATGAAATTGCAAACCCCTTGTGTACAGAACAAAATGTAGACGCGACTCTTCCGTATGGAGAAACTTATTAAGTGCTTGATACTTATCTGAATACAAAGAGGTATTCAATAAAGCTTTTAAAATTAAATATTCAATTAAGTGAACAATCACGGGTTACTCCCAAAGACAATTAAGAGAACTTAGTCAATCAGCCATCTTACCCAACAAATGGTCCAGTGATAAGATCTGTGGGGCCGGTACAATTACTGCACAATCTACAGACAAATCTACGGGTACCGCACAAATAGATTTTATATCTTAAATGTTTGGCTCAATTTATTGACTGACGCGACTATGAAATAAAACTTTTTATCTTTGGTGGTGGTTGATTTATGTACGCCCATAACTTCAGAACGACTGCACAAAATTGAATAATTATTTCTTTTTTCTGTTCGTTATTGTCAGGACAAGGTGTGTATAGAAGAAATATAAAGGGAAACCGGGAGTTACTTTTTTTAGTTCGCGACTGTACTTTGAGTACCAATGGGCAGCTGTGGCGGACATAACTGTTAATAAATTTTTGGAAATTGAGAAAACATCAATGAAAAAAAAATGGCGCAACAAAGTTCGGGTCAGCTAGTTTAGTAATAAGTGGTGTAGTAGCAGTCACGTGTGTCGTGTTTAGTAATATTTCTTATTTGTTCCTGCAATAAAAATGTTATTAGTAGTAAAATGATAGCTGGATCTGAATGCGCACTAAACTAAAATTAACAGTACTGTTGTAGTAGACTAGTTGGCTGGTTTGTTTAAATGAACAATTACTATACTTTCCTATTTCTTTCTTAAAGACTTTTTCCATATTTGATTTAATACTTAGTTATAAGATTACTATGTATTTTATAAAGCATAAATATTGCGTGACTCCGTACATTATTTCGACAAACCATAAATGATACAGCACGGAACGGAATGTAATATTTTATTACATTACCGCTGTCGCTTATAAATTAAATTTTTCACATTTACTAGCAATAAATATTTATCGTTCCGTCAGACTCCGGGATTAAGACGAAACTACACAAATATTGTTTCAATACACTACTCCAGCGTGGTCACTTTGAGAGCGATTGTTTCAAGCATTTTATGGGCGCCAGCGGTTGATGTATTCTTTTCATGTCTGATCCTCGTTTTAATGATCTATAAAAACCTGTTTAGGGTGAAAATATCGAAGATATACACAGACTTAAGATAAAACACCTTTATCTTTACATAATATAACACAGAATTTTAAGCGTTTCGTTTTCGTCGTTCTATTCTGACATTTTGTGAAGCATGTAAAGGATTTTGAAGCAGTTTTCACAATCAGGTAATTTTTCGAGAACTGTTATTTTAATTCCTGTCGTCTTTACTTTGACTACTTCAGTGGCGCAAGTGGTAGCGTAAGCGACTGCTGTGCTTGAGGTCTCGGGTTCGATTCCCGGGTCGGACCAAATGTTTGTATGATCTGCAAATATTTATTTCGGAGTGTTGGATTTCGAACATCATTGTACTGGCAACATTTTGATTGTCTCTAGTTCGGGTTTGACGTTTTGGGAGGTTAGATTGTGATAGAATTCGTGTACCAATGGCGGGCAGTGAATAATTTGATTGTTAATTTTGTAGAACTTGTATAGTTTCCGCGTGAAATTGATAACACCGTGAGGTTTGTTGAGCTAGGGTACTTGTGGGCTCGCCGCCCAGCGTGAGACGAGATTAATATCGAAAATTGTTGAGAAGGTTTGATCGGCCAGGCTAGGCTTGGAACAATTAAGTCAATTGTGATTAGACTCGCGAGAATTGTAATACGTGATAGGCTTACTCGCCTATCACGTATTACAATTCTCGCGAGAGTATTGTAATTCGAATATCTGTGAAAAGTTGATTATTGAGATTAATTCGGATACCTTGAGAAATAACCAGCACCTGGAAGCAATGTTTGTGTGAAGACGCAAGAGCAGAGAAGATTCTACCCAAGAGATATCTCTTGGACGCCGAGAACAAAGAAGACACACGCTCCAGTAAGTGCTTTAGATGAATTTAATTTAGATTAAGAACACGGTGACACAGGCCGTGGGTCATTCTTCTTGCCAGTGGTATTAGTAGTGATTGTATATCCATCTATGGGCCCGTGGGTATTATAAACTTCAAAAGGTGATCACTGCCTTGGTAAGAGGACTGATCGATTTGGGTGTTTTCTATGTATAATATGTATGTATTTACAAAATATATATATATGTATTTATATCACTTGTCTAGTATCCATAATACAAGCTCTGCTTAGCTTGGGACTGGATGGCGTTGTGTGTTAGATGTCCGAAAAAAATATTTATTGGTTACATTCTCAGGCTATTTTTTATGAATGCTAGTGCCACTACTCTGCCTGATGGAAGGCATTAGCTGAATCCAACAGTTCCATACTCATTGTGAATGCTGACAATGTAACTATGTAGCATTATGGCGGCCGATTGAGATACTTCTCCATCACTGGGTCTCCCGTCTCGCACTCACCAACAAAACACGGCAGCACAAATAATGCTGTCATTTTAGGTTGGTCTTCTGTCAGAGAGTGGTACCGACCCAGTCGAGCCGGCCCAATCCTGCTGAAATCATAGTGGCTCTACTACCTTGAAAACTTGTTCGCTATTGTTTTTATAAACTTTGATAAAGTTGCACGTCATTTAAATCGTAGTTTTTTTTTTAAATATGCCTACGATTCAAACTACTCCCCTATACTCGCAATAATAACAATGTCAAGTCTGATCGGCTAGGTATTAATTTGACAACTCAAAAACGACTTAGGTTTATACATAACTATTACAAAATATGTTTCTAAATACTAAAATAATCTTGCAAAGGGAATTAATGGTATATTTCTACTAACCAATAAAACTTTATAGTTTTCTGCTGTTATCAGCAGAAAATAGAAAATAATACTGATAAAATCTAATATATATCTATACTAATATTATAAACGCGAAATTTTGTACGTATGGATAGATGGATGGATGGATGGATGTTTGTTACTCTTTCACGCAAAAACTATTGAACGGATTTGGATGAAACTTTACAGTAATATAGCTTATACATCAGAATAATACATAGGCTACTATTAGCCGCGATAACCGACATATACGCCGGCGGAGCAGCGGGCAACGATTAGTTTATAATATTTCAATGCAATAGGTATTCGTAACATTCCTTCCTTAAACAGAAAATCGTAACAATTTCATTCGATATATTTTTTCTCATTACAGTAGAGTTCAACGCTTAGGAGCAATAAGAACAAGTTTAAATAAGATTAGTTTATCTAACAATATTAATCAATACATATAATAATACTAGTGGTTGCCCGCGGCTCCACCCGTGTATATGTCGGTTATCGCGGTAAATAGTAGCCTATGAGATATTCTGATGTATAAGCTATATTACTATAAAGTTTCATCCAAATCCACTCAGTAGTTTTTGCGTGAAAGAGTAACAAACATCCTACCATCCATCTATCCATCTATCCATCCTTACAAACATTCGCGTTTATAATATTAGTAGATATAGATTGTACCTAGTCCCCGTCTGTACATGAAGGATATAATATAAGAAAAACCATTACAGTGAAGCTTTGTGAACGCAATAGAACCCAAAACAATTATTTCTAGAATTTTTGTATGTTTGTGCTAGCTATTCTCAGAAACGGGTTAATCGATTTGGATGTGGTTTTCACTAATGTGTTGCGGTTTGCTATACTTAACGTTTATTTCAATCGATACATAAATAAAAAAGTTATATCAGTTTGAAGTATCACCGATAACCGACTTTTACGCGGGCGGTTTCGCAGGCAAAAGCTAGTTACTAATATGCATTTTAAATCACCTTTCCGTTAGCCTTCTAGGCTTAGAATACTTATGTATTCAGTTGATAAACTTTCAATATAACACAAACTAAAACTTGTTTAGAATGAAAACATAATGATAGAAACAAATCGAACAATTCTATTATCTCCAACCGGTTCATTCTGCACCATATCTATCACGGGCCGGTTCAAACCAGTTCGTGCATACGGTGTGTAAAACTCTTGTATTTGTGCATTCTGTTTGCGCAGATGTTGTTAATGGTGATTGCAACTATACAACTACAAGTAAATAGTTCCTTTATCCTTTATTTATCTATAATGAGAAAGGGTTATTTTTAGATGAGAGACGTGAGATTTAGCACGTACAAAAATGTGTAATCGGTTTAGTATCAAACCTATAAAAGACAAGTATCACCTGCTTTTTAACCCCCGACCCAAAAAGAGGGGTGTTATAAGTTTGACGTGTCTGTCTGTCTGTCTGTGGCACCGTAGCTCGCGAACGGATGAAGCGATTTCAATTTAGTTTTTTTGTATGAAAGGTGAGTTACGTGCGAGTGTTCTTAGACATTGTTGGATTTCAAACGTCATTGTACTGGCAACATTTTGAT
This sequence comes from Diaphora mendica, assembly GCA_949125395.1. Taxonomy (NCBI): domain Eukaryota; kingdom Metazoa; phylum Arthropoda; class Insecta; order Lepidoptera; family Erebidae; genus Diaphora; species Diaphora mendica. Next base: position 1,990,383 of record OX421326.1, on the reverse strand, counting down.
TGTCTCTGGTTCGTGTTTGACGTATTGACGTTGGAGGTTAACCGTGATAGAACTCTCGTGAACAAGTCGAGTAATGGCGGGCGGTAATTTAATTTGATTGTGATACTCGCATAGCTTCCGCGTGAGATTGATTACACCGTGGGTTTTGTTAGGCTAACATACTTGTAGGCTCGCTGCATGCCAGCGTGAGACGATAATGTGAAAAAAACTTGAAAGACGCGTGTTGAAAACGGCCGACGAATTATTGTTAAAATTAATTGATAGTAAGCTAATTGTATTGTCCATCGACCCGCGGTCTCTTTAGTGATAAACCGTATTCTGTTAGGTCGTGGACTCGCGAGTTTTGTAGGCGCGTTCCGCGTTAGCTGAAGCGAGTTGTTGTAATTCGAATACCTTGGAAGTTGTACAGCACTTTAGGAGTTTATGTTTGTGTGAAGACGCAGAGAAGATTCTACCCAAGAGATATCTCTTGGAACGCCGAGAACATTGAAGCCGCACACTCCAGTAAGTGCTTGATGATTTTAGTTTAGATTAAGAACACGGAGACATAAACGTGGTTCAGTTCATTGACACCTCATTCATTAAAATCGGTTCAGTAATTTAGACACCACGTTGGAACATACAAATACACTAATAATATACCTTTATCATAATTGGTTAAAAAGGGACAAATACAATAAGGATAATCATCTCCTAGGAATTTTCATTCTTTTATTCTTCTCCTACAGTTAAGGGTCACTAACTGCCGGAAGAATTGACTGTCTCTTAATATTGGGTAACATGCAAATACAACAAATGACTGCACGTTTGGCCTAGTGGTCTAACGGTCACCACGCCGTTTCCTACTTCGCCAAGTGTCGTGGGTTCAAATTCCACGTAGGACAACACTTTGTGTGATCCACAAATTGTTGTTCTGAGGCTGGGTGTTCTTTGTGTCCGTTTCATGTATGTTTGTAAAGTCCCCCGCGACACAGGATTTATTCCTAATGCGGGAGTTGTCTTTTAAAAAAAAAATGACGTATCGAAATTATAACTTTAATTATCTTTTTCTTCCTTTAGCATCTAGTATCTGGGTATATGATTTACAGTAAAATGAATTCTGAATGAGTCTTATAAATATTCCTTAGAAGGGTGGAACTTTGGCTTCGTAAATGACCAATATAAAACCTAGTTTGAACAACAACTCAAAGTAGCACTTATTTAATGAGTATTTACATTTTAATGAAATAAGCTTATTTTTTCTTAAACTGTTATCACCTTTTAAAGTAATGTTTAATTCTTCGTGTTGTGTTAGTTGCGTGTCGCTGGTGTAGCGGTTGTCATATGCGACGGCCAATCAAGAAGTCTCGGGTACGATTCCATTCCCCCAAAAGTGTTGTTTGGTGTAATATTAAAAAAAAATCTTAATAGCCCGGAGTATAGAAATTTTGCGGTATTTCACTTCCGTGCCTTGGAAAGCATTTGACAATCGTTTAGGAGTGCCCTTAAATAAACTGTCAACTTTTTTTTTTTTTTTTAACCTGTGGAAATCCCATCGGACCGTCACCCCACCGGGGTTTGCGGCGGGGCGGTGTGTCGGACTCGAACCGACTAAAACCACACGGTGTGCCACTCTGCGCCTGTGAAGGGAGGAATCCGGGAACTGCAGTTATTAACACATCCGGACCCCTCCCAGCGCTTGCCCGCACAGAAGCGGGCACCGTCACCTGATTGACTCTCTAGTTAGGCAACGTACGGCACACGCGTACGTCGCCCCCTCGCGGGTGGCCACTATAGCGGATGGAGGGGAAAACCCGTCCCGACCATCCGCGGCCACACTCAGGGCGGCATGAGGCGCTGATAGGCGCGCCTCCGCCACCCGGTTCGCCGGCGGCGGATTGGGTCCGAGTGGATATCATCCTCCCGGGCCTTCTCCGCCGCCTCCTTCTGCGAGATGACATCTTCGCAGAAGGTTGCGACCGCGGTAAAACTGCTATCGCTACCGGCCATGGAGCGTATGACGGCCGGTAGCGAGAGATCTCCTCCGATGACTGCAGTGAGGGCCCGACGCTGCGACGCCCATGCGGGGCAAACCGCCAGCGTGTGCTGGGCCGAGTCCTCACTGCAGTCACAGTGGTGGTAGGCAGGACTCAATTCCCTCCTGGCGACCGAGTGCAGGCACTTCCCGAAGCAACCATGCCCGGAAAGGACCTGCGTCAGTCGGAAGGAAAGGGTCCCGTGCTGCCGCCCTGCCCACTCGAGGATGACCGGCTGGAGAGCCTCCAAGGCGGCAAAGCCAGCGTGTGGAGTCTCCAGCCGGAACGACCATCTGTCCATAGTGGCTCGACGGGCGGCTTCACGCCACTCGCGTACCTCTTCGGGCGGAGGGCGATAGCCATACTCCGCCCGATATTCAGCCACCCGTCGATAAACTTCGGCGAGCACTTCCGCCTCCAAATCCCACGGGGGTGTTCCTGCCAGGGCGCACGCCGCCTCGGTAGACACCGTGCGGTATCCGCGTATGGCTCTGACTGCCAATACCCTCTGAGAAATAAACTGACAACTAGTGACTAGAGTTAATTGTGTTAAAGAATAAGTAGCTCCGAGCTCAGTATTTAAAAACCTATCATGGCTAACTCCAGAATAAAAAATGAAAGTCAAATAAACTGCAAATACAGTATACTAATTAATTAAAACGTTTTCTTAACTACGGAGAAAGGGAAATGAGACTTCGAAGATGTTTATAGCGTGTTTAAACATATAAAAAAATTATAAAAATCACAAAAGCTGTTGTAATTATAGCACTTTGATAAATGAAATATTCAAAATCTAACACTGATATAATAGGCCGATAGATATAAATCTTTAGTAATAATAATAGGACGCTTTGTGTTACAAATGCATTACGTGAAGAGATTTTTCAAGTTCCTAATGTGTGTACTAAACGAATCACACTCCATTTGGCTCAAAATTAAGTTACCTAATGTCGTCTTGGAAATAATTGACAAAGTGACCACGTAGACGCTGAGGGATCTTTAAATAATTATCTGGACAATAGATTCGTAACAACATGGTTTAATAAATAGACATACGTAAGACTTAATAACGAAGCAGAAAACTTTATTTTGGGAGGAAAATTTGAAAGAGAACAAACATAGTTACACAGGAGTGGGAGAAAGCAGAGGCGTATTAGGTAGACATCTTGCCACTCACACAATACGGAGCATGTCTATTGTCTTCAATTAGGTACTTTGGGAATTAGATGGGATAACTGGGAAGTCCAATATAAATTACATTTGATAAGATGAAAACGCAATTATAGGAATATGTAAGTAAATAAATGTACCTAAGCGATTGTTCTAGCAGATCAGAATTATAGCTCCGAAACTCTGAAACAGCTGTACTGAACGACAAATATAATAGTTTCAAGTAATAAAAATAAAAGCTTTCAAACACTAAGCCTCACTTAGCCATCAACAACTTCTTTAATGCCAACACCGGCAATATTGCTCTTGTGAGCAATTTTATGAATTTCACTTGCTGCAGCAATGCACTTTTCACAGAAAGCTGTATCAGTAGAGATGGATATCAAAGAGATTATCCATGTCCATCTCAAAGAAACGGCTTGGTGCAATTATATTCTGACACTCAAAGACCAAGGTGAATAATATTAAATCACATTTATGTGCAGATTTACTCAAGTAAATATGTTGAATGTACTAAAAACAAGTAGAACTAAATATTAAGTTTTAGACTATTTGACTTTAAGACATTTAGGAGCGGTTCTTAAAAATGCAGAAATCTAATTGTCATAATTATTTTAAAATAACCATAAAAAGACCCGGAATAATCAACCTATTGATATTTTTACCGAATTTTTTTTTTTACTTAAAAAATTAAAAACATCATTCACATAAAGTAAAACATAAGATAAGGTAAGGTCTTTTCTAAAGAAAGGCCTATGTCCAGCAGTGGACTGTGAAAGGCTGTTGATGCGAAAAAATCACACTTTCATTTCAAAACGTATCGTCAACGTGTGGGCAAAGAGAGACGAATTCATAATAAATTCATAAATGATGTTAATTGGTGGAGAATTGACTGTTGGTAATTTTTTGGAATGCAAGAGATAAATAATAAAATGCAAAACTGTTTTTACTTTGATTTTCTAAGTTGACCAGACTAGTTTGAGCACTGGAAAAAACTTAAATTTTTGTAAAAACTTAAAATTTGTTTGGGTTCGGTGCTTTGAGTTTTCTTCATCCATTCTTCTTAATCACTCGACATTATCCTACACGAATTCCTTCATTTCATTGCGAAATAGTTATGGTTTTTGAATAGAAAATTTATTTAGGCGCATTGAGCACTTTTTGGGTGAACAAAAATTATGTAACTGGCGTCATCGTCACCGAACGCGATACAATTCACAAGTCACTTGGTTTTCACTTCCATCGGTAGTCCCCAAAGGCTGTCCCGCATTTTTTTAAGCCAAGCCTGCCTGATATTTCTCGTAAGGCATATGAGGCAAACTACCAGATGGTTAATTGGACAATAACTACCACCGCTGAATACCTGCTATAACTCATGAGCCACAAATACGTTTTGAAATGGAGGTGTGATTTCTTCTTGAAGTCTTTTAAATTAGTAACTTTAATAACTTCTTAGTTACACTAACTAGTACTATAGTAACCAGATTGCTGATAAACCTACATAACTTTAGTGGATTTGTGGAGGAACGGATGTCATTGTCCCTCCGACACAAAGGGAGGATCCTCCGACCAGGCGAGGTGATCATGCCTGGCGGGCCAACTGCCCAAATGCTATGTTGGGATGTTGTATATATGTTAATTGGCGCGAGAACTTCTATTGCGCGATTCAGGATTGGTAGTTTCTTCGTATTGTACGTTACTCCGTAGTTCAGTGTAACTTCGGTAGATGGCGCTGTCATATGTTTTTCTTGTTGCGCTGTATGTGGAAGTCGCCACAGATTAATATAATTTTTATTACTAATTTTTACCATTTCTATGTACAGAAAGTGAAAGATATTTGCTATTATTGTTTAGCAAACGCTTGTACAACAGTTATCAAGTTAACTTCTGACAGTTATATCGCATATCTCGAGACAATATTTGGTGTTTGAAATAAAAATAGCCTTATCGTACATTCGTCGTCGGTAGGTCTAGTGCCGCGTACCTTGGCAGCCAATCCAGAAAGCGGTATCGCAACTCTTATCTTGGCTGTTGGTCTAATAAGTAAGAAACTAGCGAATGAATACTGTCGTACAAACTTTTACTTTCAAGAACAAAACAGGTGCGTAATTTCGCGTACTTACAGAAACCTGTCAATGAAATTGTGTAATAACTACGATGTATTTTCAGTATAGCTTACAATTAACATTGTGAATAAGTAAGCTGATACGTTTCTTTCTCTCCAAAACTTTTGTTGGTTTTAATGTTTATGTAAAATATTATCAGAAATAAATATGAAAAACTTCTTATTAAGAAAACTCGTGGTTATTGGTTGTATAAGTAACCTAAAAATGTTATTATTAATGTTATCTATAAACTACTATATAAAGAGGTAAAGTTTGCGATACATTTTTGAATTAAAATCACTTGTACTTATTCCACTATTTTATTTTTGTTTACACCTGAACGGTTTCGCCTTATGGCATCATCAAAGGTTCGAAACCGGTCAGGTGTAAACAAAAATAAAATAGTGGAATAAGTACAAGTGATTTTAATTCAAAACTGTATTATAACAAGTTCCATCAAGTGCCAACAATCGAGAGTATAAATTACATAAAGTTTGCGAGTTTGTGAGATTGAGTTTGTGAATTTGTGACGTGGTAGAGGGTAATCTCTGGCTCTACTGAACCGATTTTGAAAATTCTTTTACCAGTAGAAAGCTACGTTATTTGTGAATGACATAGGATATATAATAGCCCAAAAAGTGGAAAGACTTTTTCGTGGTAGCCGGATTTGCAAAGTAAGTCGGAGAAAAAAATGTTTACCGCCCAACGAAGTGGGCACGGGTCAGCTGGTGTTAAATAAAATTAACGTTCTGGTATTCGCATTGAAGATTTGTCCAGTCTTTGAATGCGCGAATGAATACAGCATCCAATATAGAACTAGTGATGGAAAATGCATTGATAATAATAATTATTATATTATTTAGATGCGCAAGGTTGACCAGACTCGAGAAAGCCTTTACAGCTGATGGAACACAAGTAGGTGTAGGCAAGTTAGACGAAGCAGACATGGAGGAACGAGATAGCATCTCTTCTCAAAACGCCTCTGAGCTGTTTGAATTTACGACTAGAAGGACTTTATTTTTTTGTTTCTTTAAAAAGACAACTCCCGCACTAGGAACAAATCCTGCGTCGCGGGGGACTTTACAAACATACATGAAACGGTTTGTGGATCACACAAAGTATTGTCCTACGTGAGATTTGAACCCACGATACATGTAGGCATGGTGACCGTTAAACCACTAGGCCAAACGTGCAGGCAGTTCAAGCCAACTTCTCAGACGGTTAAGGTAAAGTACGTTAAATATTTATTATTTATTTATTAGAAGCTATTGATGTGAAATGGAAACAAGTTTTTATGGGTAAATACAGTATTAAAGTGGAATAAAAAAAAACATTTATAAAACAGTAGCGAAACGAGAGACATTTTTAACCGACTTCAAAAAAGGAGGTGGTTATCAATTTGACTGTAGTTTGTTTGTTACCTTATAACTTTCGAATGGGTGAACGATTTTGGTGATTCTTTTTTTACTTGAATGCTGGTGCTTCTCGTGTGGTCCCATTTGAATTTGGTCCAGATTGAAGTCGGTTTTTTTTTTTGTTAAAATTTGTGATTATGATGAAATCGCTCAAAGTTGTAAATTAGACTAAAGCGGTAGCATACAGCGGTATCGTACGTTGAACTTCGGTGAAGGACAGCGAGAAAGTGTGCTTGTATGTGTTTATTGTAATCTGTTTACTTTGTATAAGCTTTATTGTGCTGTCATGTTGTTTGGCTTTTTTATATTTAAATTGTCCACATATTCCTGACCATATCAGCCCTATTTATACATATGTTTACCTTTAGATAGTATGTATATTCAATTCTTAAAAAGGAGAAAGAACACTTATAGTCCGGGATCCCCGGAACAAATTTTACAAGTTATTACTATCAATGTCCTACAAATTGCGTGGTACGTTATCCCGGTCCTACGTTCAAAAGTTTTTTTTCCCAGCTAGCCCTGTTAGCTGTTACCACAATCGAATTTTTTTTGTAAGGTGAAAGGTGGTCCCCCCATCAAAATGAAGCCAATGTCGAAAAATTAGCTTGACAGTAATAACTTGTAAAATTTGTTCCGGGAATACCGGACTATTAGTGATACTTTCTGAAAAATATGACTACAATTTATGCAGTTTTTTTGAGGACAAAAAAAGAGATTTAAATCAATGACCAACTACTTTTCAACGGGTTTTTTTTTTGTCTGAAAACCCTTAAGATCCAGTGCCTCATTGAGACCAATGATTATTGAACCAATTAAAACCTGACGGTGTTAATCCCATTACAACGAGTGAGGCTCTACCTACTTCCAGCGCAAAATAAAGATGTCATTGGACTATAAAGAACACCTAGATTCCATATTGCGTTATTTATTGTAACTATCTTGTTTTATTTTTTACCTGTTTTAATTTTTGTTACTCTTTCTTTATCGGGTTTAGGGGTCCGTAGGTCACGTTTCGACAGCCTAAAATCGTGTTATATTCAATCATGTTAGTGTTTTAATTGGAGCATATTGTAACACCTTAAAACGATGTGTATTTAAACTTATCTTTAGTATATTTATTATTTTATGTAAAATACTCAATGCAACGGCAACTGGTTGTCCAATCTATACTTATAATAAAAATGTAACAGGTCAAATTCTGTACATTGAAGATATTTTCAAAATATTTTGGAGGGCACTCTGTTATCGATACTGAAACGAAAACTATTTTTTTTTTCATTTTTGTCTGTCTGTCTGTCTGTCTGTCTGTATCTTGGCCGCGCATCACGCCGAAACTACTGAATGGATTCAAATGAAACTTGGCATGATTTGAGTTCATACTCCGAGGTAGGACACAGGATACTTTTTATTTCGAAATTCCGGACGGTTTCCTTGGGAGGGGAGATGAAAGTCAAAATGTGTAATTAATTGTAATGCATTAACGAGTAGTCCGATTGCAATAATTCTTTTTTTGTTAGAAAGGAGATACTCTGAAGATTGTAGCATAAAGTATTTAATTTATCACAATCTCTCTATCTATTGGAAAAAAAAATATAAAGAATTTATCATTACGTAAAACAACATGTAGCGACACCTATTGCCAGCCATGCGTAATTAATAACACTTTGATTAATATATCGTGGAATAATCGTAGAACGTATTACGTATAATTCGGTGTAGCATTAAGTATTTGATTTATCGCAACCTCTCTATCCATAGGAAAAATAATATCTATATCTCTCTGTAGACGTCGAATCTGTGTGTTTGGTTGTGCCCGCATGACTTAAATATTCAAAATAATCGTGGGAACGTTTTATGCACAAGAATTGTGATTAATGTGGTATATAGTTAGTATTTGATAGGTAGGTATTTGTTTTATGTTCTCTCTTTCCATAGAAAGGTTTGTTTTAAATTTTCTTGAAAAAATTCTTTGCTTAAAACAGCGACATCTTTTGGAATCAAGTAACTAACTTTACAATAGGTACGTAATATGATTACTCTTTTTAACGTATAATAAAAATGTAACAGTTCAGTTCTGTACATTAAAGAAATTTATATGATTTTTTGGGAGGGCTCTCTAATCGATACTGAAGCAATTACATTTTCTTGAAAATTGTTTCTGTGCTTAAAACAGCGACATCTTTTAGAATCAAGTAACTAACTTTACAATAGGTACGTAATATGATTACTTTTAAACGCATAAGAAAAGTGTATAAGATCAATTCTGTACATTAAAGAAATTTAGATTTTTTTGGGAGGATGCTCTTATTGATACTGAACCAAAAACTAGAATGCCATAAACGTTAAATGGTCATTTATATTTATGATATTTATTTTAAGTTTAAAATACTTATAATAATAATAAAAATAATAATATAATTTTTATTTGCTTAAATGTGGTACAAAAAGATGGTAAAAAATAAAAATAAAATATGCACGAAACACATTTCACCAGTAATAGGCATGCAAATTTAGTGTTGAAGTCTTTCGTTTGTACGAAAGACTGCTTTAATAACTATTTCAGCAATAGTTATTAAATTGCTAAACCTATATTAATTGCTAATTAGCAATAACGAATTAACTAAATCAGAATCAATTTAAAAAGATTACGTGTAACACTTTGAAAATACATACAAGAACTACTTAATAAATTCAATACACACCTACAATGCATTTCTAAAATGATAAGACGGACACGAATTTTTTTGTAGGAATTCCTTAACGGAGTAATAACTGTTTTCTACCAACCATTTTCTAAGAACAACACAAAACTTATTGAGTGGTAGGTCAGTTATCCACTTGGGTATTGTGTTGTATATTAGGGGAGCCATATAGGTACACACAATTTCGTCTAAATAGTTCGATTCTATAAATATTACTTGGTATTATAATATTTCTTCTGTATTTTTAACCGACTTCCAAAAGGAGGAGGTTCTCAATTTCATCGGTATATTTTTTTTAACCGACTGCCAAAAGGATGAGGTTCTCAATTTCATCTGTATATTTTTTTTTATGTATGCACACGGATTATTCCGTCAATTTGTGGACCGATTTTGGAAATTCTTTTTGTATTCGAAAGGGTATGCTCCCCATGTGGTCCCATGGCAACTATATCAGGATCTGATGATGGGATCCTAAGGAAATCAAAGGAAACCCTCAAATTTATGTAAGCGCCTGCAATGAAGTTAAAGCAATTGTCTGCATGCCTTCATATTCTGTAGACATCATTTAATTTCATAATATATAAAACGGGTCTTAACGATATCAGAGTTAACCTCAGATAGTCAGTTTACCTCAAATCACTTGAATTATAGTAGCCTATAGAAGATAGTCCATTTGAGATTTTATTACAAAAAAATACCTGAAGTCCTTTCGATTTTATACAGCATGTATGTTACCTTTAGTCGTATTCTTTCAAGTTATATAAGTGAAATGATGACGAGAGACTTGAGAAAGACTAAAAAGTGAAAAATAAAAAAAACTTCGTTTAAAAAAACCGAACCGAAAAAACTAAAAAGTACCATATAACTTAATTTGTATGTGCTACCTATTCAAGCCAAAATGTAATAGTAGGTACCGCACTCGCCGCGCGTGACCTTGAGCGGGATAGCTGCTCTTCGCGTAGAACAAAACAACTGAAGCGTCGGTGACGTCGTTGACGTTCGTCTCGAAATGTACCGAGTGTGATACCTACTATTACATTTGGCTTGGCACTGACTTCAAACCTAGGTAGCACATGCAAATTAAGTTAACTGATACTTTTTAGTTTTTGAAGTCAGTTTTTTTAAACGAAGTTTTTTTTAGGATTTTTAAATAATTTTTAAATAGTTTAAAATAGTCTTTTGTAGATACTAATTGGTTTTCTCGGTATTTTTAGAATTTTGTAAGGTTATAGCATAGGTACCTAGGTACCTATAAATTACTTTTTTATAGGATTTTGTTAGGTTATTGGTATAGGCATAGGTAAGCAGATGTTTTTCGTTGCAAATATTTAATTACTTAGCCTTATTTGTTGGTGTTTTAATTTCTTTTAGGAAGTTGTAGATACCTTCCGTTTTTTTCGTTGAATTAGTTGTAGATACTTAATTAATTTAGTTTTATTTACGCTTTGAAAATAAGCTTCATTCGTTATGTCTAATTTTTCATTTAACTGTAGTGATAAATTTAACATTGTTTTTCGTATTCGATTTTATCACATCACACTAATTTATAAAAGCAAATGTTTGTGAGGGTGTATGTTTGTTACTTCATTACGCAAAAAGCACTGGACGGAATTGGATGAAACTTTACAGTAATATAGCTTACTAGCTGTTGCCCGCAGCTTTGCTCGCGTGGAAGTTGATTATTTACAATATATTTAATTAAAACTGTGTAAGTATGTATGAATAATTTATTCATGTTTTTAAACGTACCTATTTTTTTATTTTTAATCAATAGCCCATTAAAAAGGATTTCATACTAACGTTCGACCCTTATTTTTACCCCTTTAGAAATAGAATTCCCATAAATGATGATATGGGTATTAATTTATTTGTACTTAAAAGCCTAAGGACAAAGTTTCAGGCTACTAAATTAAAAATTACTGACTTCCAAACTAATCTACTTACGACATTTTAACACCTAATTCACCCCTTAGGGGTAGAAATATCATTTATGGGATTTCCTTTTGAGGGCGCTCTGGTTCCCTGGTTTCTAGAACCCGAGACGGTGTGCGGTTTTTAGTCGGTTCGAGTCCGACATAACCACCAGTTGGTGATATCCGAGGGAATTTCCGCACAAAAAAGGGGTAGATATAATATCCAGAGACACTTAGTATCTACGCGTTTTTAACTATTAGCCCAAAGATAATTTTTCATGTTTCTAACTTAAAAAAGACGGACTTCCATACAAACTTTCAACCCCTATTTCACCCTCTTACGGGTAGAATATTGGGAAACGCTTAAATACGCATCTCCTATTTTTTTATCAATAGCCCTAAAATAAATTTTCATGTTTCTAACTTCAAAACTGACGGATTATACTGACTGGCCTATTTCATCCCTTCAGCGTAGAATATCGAGAAAGGCCTAAATACGTATCTATTCATTTTTAATCAGTAGCCCTAACCAAAAGAAAAGTTTCATGTTTCTAATTTAAAAATGACGAAGTTCCAAACAAAGTTCAACCCCTATTTCACCCCCTTAGGGGTAGAATATTAGGAAACGTTGAAATACATATCTACAAATTTTTATAAGTAACCCAAAAATAAAGTTTCATATTTCTTAAATAGCCCTAAAATAAACTTTCATGTTTTTAACTTCAAAAATGACGGACTTCCAGACTAACCTACATACAAAACGTCAACCCCTATTTCACCCTTAAGGAGTAGAATATCCGCTCCATCTATCAGAAACGCTTAAATACGTGTTTACTCATTTTTAATCAGTAGCCCAAAAATAAAGTTTCATGTTTCTAACTTAAAAAATGACGGACTTCCATACAAACTTTCAACCCCTATTTCGACCCCTTAGGGGTAGAAATTCCAAAATTCCTTCCTTAATGGGTATCTACTTAATGAAACGATCATACACACCAAATTTTGTATTCCCAAGTTTAATAGTTTCCGCTCGGCGATGATGAATCAGTCAGTCAGTCAGTCAGGACATGTTATTTTATAAGTATAGAAGATACATCAGAGTAACACATAGGTTACTGTTTGCCGCGATAACCGACATACACGCGGGCGGAGCCGCGGGCAACAGCTAGTAACAAATAAATAATATTCACAAGTTGTGCAATATAAAGTAATAACAAATTATCGGTTTAGACGGTCCATTTTTGGTCATCTAAAGGAAATAGATAGCAAAAATTATCCCACATTTATCAATTGTGTGCAAAAAACTAATATTTTTACAATTGTTGGCATATTTTGACATATTTTCAACATACTATTGAATATTATCGCATACTCTACTGGTGCACACGTTTTCAAAATAAAACAGCAAATGAAAAACAATTGTTTCAAAAGTTTATAGCTTCTTGCGTCACCAATTTTTTTTTTAATATTTTTTCGGACATCTAACACACAACGCCATCTAGTCCCAAGCTAAGCAGAGCTTGTGTTATAGGTACTAGACAACTTTGTACATAGAAAACACCCAAACACCGATAAAATTTGTAGATCATACAAACATTTGGTCCGACCCGGGAATCGAACCCGAGACGAGACCTCATGATCAGCAGTCGCACACGCCAACCGCGAGACCAACGAGGCAGTCCTAGGCAGAGTTATTAAAACAAAACGGTTCCAAATAACGTTTTAAGTATGGTCACCCATCATACAAGATTTAATAAAAGACGTATGGCAATTACACACATCAAAAGTGTCTAGGGATCAAGCATTTTTATGCGGATTTCTTGAGATTGAGATGTGGCTTTGGCCCTGGCCTGCTCAGTCGCCAGACTTGAACCCGATTGAGCATGCATGGGATATGCTACAGAGAAGAGCTCTGCCGAATATGGAGGGTATCCAGTCGCAAAAAGACCTTTTTTTGTTGTTGCAACGAACATGGGCGGCCATTCCACAGCGTGATTTGGATGAACTCATTTTGAGTATGCCAAACCGATTCTTGTGTTGTTAGTGTTCGCGGTAGAAACACGGATTATTAATTGTTTAAGTTACCTAATAAAATTTTAAAGAAAACTGTTATTTCGGTCTTTTTTCGAACTTTAATGTTAGTGGTTCAAATGTCAAAAATCCCTTTATTAGGAAAATGGCAAATATCTTTATTAATGCAAAGGTGACTTGGTTTATCGTTACTGTGACAAACGAAAACACTTTATTTGATGAATCCTTAAAGAAAATTTTAATTAATATCAATCAGGAGAAAAGTTATTGCAAAAATATATGTTGATCCCTAGACACATATGTTGATCCCTAGACACTTTTGATGTGTGTATTTTGGACAACACCTTCGTACGAATAACGATGTTGAGGGATGGTATTCCAAAATGTGTTTGTCAAAGTTTTGAACATACGAGTATACTTACAAATAAATCATTGTATAATTCAGTATGTATATAAAACTAGCTTTTACACGCGGCTTCGCTCAAGCAGACTTTCATCCCCTGATTTACCCCCTTAGGGGTGGAATTTCCAAAATTCCTTTCTTAGAGCTCACTTACGTTATATAAAGAACCTACATGCAAAATTTCAGGATTCTAGCTTCAGCGGTTTGGGCTGTGCGTTGATCTCTGGGGGGTATGTCAGTTAGTCAGTCAGTCACCTTCCTCTTTTATATAATATATATATATATAGATAAGGCCGCAGCAACAAGATAAATGTAAGCTCAATCAAATACAACGAATTTGTTCAGAATTGTCAATCACAGTTACTCCACGGGGAAATGTCAGTTGTGTTGTTTTTAGAAACAGTTAAATTCGATTTTTATTTTTTTGCCCAGACCTGTAGTAGTAGTGTTTTGTTCTTTTTTTTATAAAATAAAATAATATATTTATTTATTAGAATAAAGAGATTACTTATTGAAACTTTTTAGTTATCATGGCTAGCCTAGTATTATAAGCTCCACTGGAATTAGTTGAGAATCCTACCAAACTAAATGAGTCCTACCATAACGAGAAAAACGAGTTTTAATCAAAATATTGGTTAAATTTAGTAAATAAATAGCGGAATCTTGGTTAAAGAAAGATGCCTCCTATTTGGTAGTATGGAGATTGAAAATTTAAAAGATAAAAATGTGGCTCAACAAACACCAAACAGTCTTAATGGTGGCCGTTGGAAAAAGCTCGAGTTGGAAACGGCTATACCGATTTTTTTGTAATTTTGTGTGCATACCGGGTAAGTCTGAGAATTGGCCAACAATGTATTTTTGCCGGGTTAGCTAGTAATTAAATAAAATTGTCACGAGATAATACAAAATTTTAACAAAAAAAACCCACTTCGAGAACGACCAAATTGAAATGGGCCCATACGGGAAGCAGCAACTTTCAAATACAAAAGAATCATCGAAATCGGTTGGCATGATATTGAGTTATTCATCAATTTATCGCGCACATACATAATGCAAATTGAAGACTAATATAGTTTTCTCATGGATGACATGAACTTGAACTGGACCAAATTAAAATGGGACCACATATGAAGCACCAGCCTTCAAATAAAAAAAGAATGATCAAAATCGGTTCACCCAGTCTAAAGTTATGAGGTAATAAACATTTAAAAAAAATCAGTCGAATTGAGAACTTCCTCCTTTTTTTGAAGTCGGTTAACTATCGAGATTTTTCTATAAAATCCTGAAATATTTAACTTCTTATCCATTTTTCCTTACCGTCGAAAGGACAATATTGTTTAAAGAAAATTGTTAAAGTCAAGTTATTACAGAGGTACGCGCGTCGCACGCCCGTTATTTTAGGCATTTTCAATTATATACCGGTACATTTTTTAGGGATCCGCAATAACTACTGTAATTATTTAAATGGGTATTAATGTAAAATATTTTAAAATATATCGCATTTAGTTATTAGCGACTAAAGACTAAAATTTGTGACAATAAACATTCCCCATTATGAGAAGGGTACCTAAATGTGGGAGTTCAATACGTCTTCGTTTACCTACACCTTGATGAATATACTATACTTATATACCATTGCTACAGTTTTGGTAGACGTCGTGCATTTTACATATCACAGAATATGTGACATTGGAATTTTACATTTATTTGACTGTTTTATAGCTATACAAATCTAAGGCTCTGTTGCTCCGATTACAGATAAGTATCAGATAACTTATGAATAAAATCATAATTTGACATATTTTCCAAATATATTTTGTCAAGCCATCTATCAGATAAGCTATACGGAACTTATCTGTAATTAGTGAAACAAATCCTAAATATTATATCATCTGTGCTAACTTTCACACATAACAAATACATATCCTAGAGGCCTATCTAACGAAGAAACACAGAAACTACTTGCATAATAATATCATGCATCGTACAATGAAAATTTGCATGCAGCATTGACCATTGGGCTATTTCCCACCAGGCATAAACATTTCGCCTGGTCGAAAAAAGAAAAGTCAACACAAACATTACTTCACATATCAATCTTCATAAGGTTTCAATCAGAGATAAAACAACTTGCAAAATGGATTTCACTGATCACCGTCTGAAAGTCATTGTGACAATACTGAGAACTTAAGAATAACTATTTATTTGCTCTTCCTGAAACTCCAAACCCAAGCAAACATAAATGCTAATACGTTATGCCAACGAGGAACTGGAAATAAAATCCATAAATACTCAAACCGTGTAGCCAACTTTCAACCTCAAAAACAGCAGCTGTAAACAGCTAAAAGTTTGTACAAAAATAAAACACGTATACAAAATCAACAACATACGGAACCATAAAGTTGGAACTCGGATCAAACTTGTCTACTTTTTTCGCCCCGTCTGCTCCGAGCACAACTATGCGATTCTACAGAGTAGTTGACGTTTTTTGCTGCACTGCAGTTTACTTACTTCTAGAATGGCGACAACGTCAAGTATTTTTTTAAATTATTTCAAGGAGACATTTTGTTTTAAAATGAATTGAAGAAAACCCTTTATTTTCTAAGGGCTGTGCTATATTAACATTGGTGAACAAGCTAAAATTCAAAATTTAAAAAACCCCCTACTCAAGCACTTAATCGAGTAATCATACGCCGATGATATTTTTGCAGACATTCAGTTGTTCTTTACCACTTTCACCCCCATAACTTTTAAACGACTAAACCGATTTTCATGAAACATGTCTAAGAACACTCGCACGTAACTCACCTTTCATACAAAAAAAACTAAATTAAATTCGCTTCATCCGTTCGTGAGCTACAGTGCCACAGATAGACACGTCAAACTTGTAACACCCCTCTTTTTGCGTCGGGGGTTAAAAATAGGTGCAAAGTTTGCCTATGCTCACCAAGAGACAAAACTAATAGTAACAATGAGTAATGACTAATTCTGCATGAGGACGCAAAAGTTTTCTCATCAATTAGTTCATAATATTTAACTTTACGATTCCACATCTAATCAAACATCTTATCCAGGTAATAATAGTACATTATGATATACGTGCGGTAAGTTGAAAAATACAACTGAGGCGATATTGCTAGCCCGAGCCGCAGGCGAGGGCTACAAGCAAGCTAAGGCTGTAATTATCAAAGCGCACGTATGTCATACGACGTTTTATAACATATTTGCGAGGAAATAAATAAAACTCGGACATTCTTCATCGAATAAATCTTTAATTACTTGTTAAAGCAGTTATAAAAATTTGAACAATTTGTAAAATTGATTATTACGTTGCCAGTTGGCATTTTGAAGCTAGTTATTATAATTAATTAAATTTCACCAGTCTCTCTCTCACTCTCTTCAGTGAAAGTAGGAGAAACGAGACCACAGAGTTCAGCAGGCGGTTCAGGAGGCGGCTGCGGCGGAGGTGGCTGCGGAACTCTGTGGTCTCGTTTCTCCTACTTTCACTCATAAAATTTTGACCACTTTTCTGACATAAAAACTCTTTGCTAATATTTAAAAGAATATTGTTCGAGCATCTTAATAAACCGTGAGTTTTACATTACAATAACGCACAAGTACGTAATGAGATACATTACGATATTGAAATTGGTGGAATAAGAGACCCTTTACGAGCAAATATGTTATAAACAATATTATACATTCTCATGTGGAACAGTTAAGGAATATATACATAACATTTTTTTCAAGAAGACGTTCAATCTGAGTGAATTAGCAAATTTCTCCTTCGAGCGAGATATATTTTTACTATTTCATAAAGAAAACTCTTAAAATTATTTTCTCAAAATGTTAAAGGATTTTGTATGTATAGAATATAAACTTATATATATAGATTACATACACAGACAGAAAAAAAAATTATAACATATGGAAGAAATATATGTATGTTGCGACCGGCGATATGTCTGCTTGTTTGCCCCCTATTCCATAAAAAAAATATATACCTACAAGTAAAATTTTAACAAAAACCGACTTAAGGTTCAACTTAATTTCTCTTGGACGCCATCATCAGATCTTAATGTCCTTATCATGGTACCACCATTGGGACATCTCCTTTCCATTAAAAAATAATCATCAAAATCGGTTCATAAACGACGAAGTTATCCGCGAACACACATAAAAAAACATATACGGTCGAATTGAGAAAGATAAGCATATAAGCAAACAAAACGCTAGAAAAAATGTAAGGTTAAGTCATCAAAATGCTACCAATAAGAAGTTTCACTTAGTTTGAATTTTAATAAAGTTGTGGCAAGTTAAGTTGGTCCACGAACTTCAACGGGGTTAAGCTCGAAGTATTAAGTCAAGCTAAATTGGCTGCTGCATCGATGGTCTTTTCTGTCGTGTTTCTGAATATGGAATTATTAATTTTTAGAGTTTGAAGTTACGGAGAAACATCCTGGGAATAGACTTCCATTAAAAAAGTTTTTGAACTTTTAGTTCATGTTGAATTTTTGCATGAAATTAAAACATAGAAGTTACGTAAGCACATGGAATGAAGTCGGTTAAAAACTAATTGGACGTTGGGTTAACATTACTAAATTAATAAAAATAATAACGTCAGTCAGAAGTAACAGAAACATTGCTTGCAACAGCATTTTGAACCTAGTTTTTTTCTGAAAAATTTACTATACATCAAAACAGTTTAAACATATTCATTTAAAAACAATCAAAATCACTAGTAAAACAACGACACAAATTAAGATACTTTCACTAATATAATAAAGTCGTGACGTTTGCATCGTGTAAGAAAATATATCACTAATTTACGAAATTCATAATACCACTCGGTTTAAAATTTATACTTAAGCCGGGTCTCCTGCGACACTTTTTTATGCTTTCAAACACCAAACATCAAATATCTAACAAAATATGGGCGTGGCCTAACGGTTTTGTTAATTCTAATAAGCAAACACGTTATCCGAAGCGGATGAAAAATATCCCCGTGTTCGCCTGCGGCGGGGAGGGCGATTTCATATGCTAACATAGGGTTGTGCATTTACCACATAACATTCTTCATTTTAGTCGTTGCGGAGGTAAAGAATAATCGTTTTGATTTACAAATCGTATGTTATCGACTTGCTAACCAGTGATCATTTTCGATATAATTAAGTAGCTGATACTTATTCATTCATTTTTTATTTTTTTATTTTATGCTTCTCGTATAATGAAACTGAACTGAACATACATTAATATAACTATTTTGTAAGTCATTTCGTATCTGGTCCTAGTTCATGCACTCAAGTCAAAACTCTCATAAAAACTGGTGTACTATCGTAGTGTCTAACTTTAGCTCAATTTGAGAAATGCACCCACGATTCTCAAATATATTTGTGGAATATAAACACCATGTAACATAATTCTTAAAAAAAGAAAAAAATATTCCAATTTAAAAAGATTAACGACGCTTCATTTAATACTCGTATATTGATGATCCTTAATTTGTAATCGAATTTTCTCACTATGGCTTAAAAACACCTAAGCACTAAGCGACAACTGTCATAATCGCCCTTTTAGATCAGTCAGACTACCTTTGATTGTAGTGTATTGTGTGTATTACTATGAATTGGAATAAAGATACGTTGCTTTTTATAGATTTAATACGCGAGCGCCCAGTAATTTGGAATGCTTCATTGTCGGATCACAAGGAGAAATATAAAAAATATGAAGCTCTACAGGAGGTGTCGAAACTGATGTGAATGTCAATAGAAGATGTAAATACAAAGTGGATTAGTCTCCACGGTCAATTTAACCGCGAGAAAATGAAATCCACTGAAATTCGGACAGGCAGTGGAGCAGATGCCCTACAAACGTCGAAGTGGTTCGCATATAATGCTATGGAGAGTTTGTTGGGCTGTAACATACTATTACACATCACACACATATTACGCAAACTATTCAGTTTAGAGAAAAATGATATTAGAAACATCAATATCATTTTTAAAGACCTATCCATAGATACATGTATGGGTGTAAAATAAAATAAAATTTTGAGTTTCAGTTCTAAGTATGGAGTACCCACCCCCAAAATTTATTGTTTTTGTTCTATTTTTGTGTGAAAATCTTAATGCGGTTCACAGAATACATCTACTTACTAAGTTTCAACATTATAGTTCTTATAGTTTTGGAAAAAGTGGCTGTGACATACGGACGGACAGACAGACATGACGAATCCATAACGGTTCTGTTTTTTGCCATTTGGCTACGGAACCCAAAAAGCTCGCCATTAGGCCTCGGTAAGAAGTATAAGTCTATACTTTGAAGTAGTCAAGTCTATACTTTGAAGTAAAGATACTTTCGTTTCGATACTTTTATGAGTACAATACTACAATACTTTTTATTCGATGCTACTCATGAATACAGTATCGATATTTTCTATATGATACCTCCCCATGATTAATGCTCGTATTTGATGTTCGTTTAAAAGACGCAGGAGACGGCAATGTTTTGCTAACAAACACGTTTTGTGTTAACAAACCATGTTAGCAAACCATTTTTAGGAGCAGGAGACAGCCAGACAGGCAGTCAGTTTGTTGAATTAGGTCCGTTCTTGGCTATTGTTATTAGTTTACTTTAGATGAATTTTTGATTCGGCCTACATCTATGAAATCAGACAAAAACATATTCTCCAGTCATTCTCAGGTTATGCGCTTTCCAATCGATCAACCTGTCTAATCATTCTATTTCCTTAGTATTATTAAACTATTACTTATTCACTAATAACATTTATTAATAATATTGAGCACAAATACTATCCAGAAAATATTCATATCCCCCTTGAAAAGAAATGAAAGAGGAATCACAAAAACTCAACACCAAGATCCCTGGTTTATCACAGTTCCTTTATGAATTCTGACAATACAGGAACAACAAAAGCGTTCGAGGATAAAGGCAAAAAGGTTTAATAACGTACGTTGGTAATTCTCTCTATTTTTGTCGGTCATAACTTAAGGAGAGAAATAAGGCGCTCGACTCGTAGCGAGAAACAATAATAAAAATAATAAATCCCCTTCAAACACGACTGACAGACGCGAAACTATTCGCCGGCGATTTTACTGTGACCATACAAAACGGATATGTCGGAAATTTTTGTTTTTTCAGTACAAAAACGCGACCTTGAAATTAGTTTGTGAGTTAAAAAAAATGTTATTATTAAAGATGATAAGTAATGGTATCCAGCGAAATGACATGACAACGGTAGATCTTGACGGAAGTCGAAAGCAGTATTGTCATACTGCTTTCGACTTGTGTGATGTGATATATCGGTCGATATATCACATCACACTAATATATAAAGGCGAAAGTTTGTGTGTATGCTTGTTACTTCATCACGCAAAAACTATTGGACGGATTTGGATGAAACTTTACAGTAATATAGCTTATACATCAGAATTACATAGGCTACTATTTGCCGCAATAACCGACATACACGCGGGCGGAGCCGTGGGCAACAGCTAGTTGTAAAATAATTTGATTGAAATGCACAATGCAATGACATGCAATATACAAAAGTTATCGTGGTTTACAAAAAACACCGTGATTAATTGAGTATTTAAATCCGATGTTTCACACAAATTTGTAAGAAAGTCTAGAGTTACATCATATCTTTTTTTAAGGGACACAGTTTCCTTCAACAAAAAGTATTCAAAATATTTACAATAATTTGTAACCTCGTAAAAATGTAACCTAAAATTATAGTATAGTTAGTAAGTACATTAAAATCCTTTCACTTATATCAGATAAGTTTCCAAAAAAAAAAACAAATATTTTTAAAAGTATAATAAACATTTTCCATTGAAATTCAACTTTATTTTGCCCATTTAAATGAAGAAATACTTCCTCTAGTCTTTCTTAGCGGAAATGTAAAAAAAAGAATGCCGAAAAGTATTTCAAACACGCCATGTTTCTTTTATAACGCAAATGAAGCAAGATAACACTTAATTTGCGCAATAAAACAGAAATCTCGCAAATTCATTAAGCTTTTAACAAAACGACCCATAATTATAGGGTCGTTTCACCATTATTAATAACTCATAAAACAATAATACAAGAAGAAAATAAATTGTTAAGACTCGCCTAGTGAAAATTCTTGGCATCGAGCCTAATAGCAATGTTTCGATTCGTACTGAATTTTCGTTAAACATTTAAACAGTTATGCTGTCGAGTAATCGCATGCAAGTAATTGATGACAGCATTGTTTTTGTTTCTGCTTTATTTATTTACATTTCTTTCGTTTCACGGTTGAGTTGTCTTCAACTAATGAACCTACAGAATACGAAGTGACAGCTCTTTTTATTACCATACCATTTAGATTTTTGTATAATAACACAAATAAAATGTTAACTTTTGGCAAGCAACTTTAACATACAATAAGGCCTATATCACTACAGGGGTAGATAGAGAAATATTATATGCCAACAGTATAATAACTTTAGCCTGGCTCTACGTAATACTTTAAACCATGCACTTTACGTAAAAAATATACATATAATATACAAGAGGTTGTACAAGAAAATAGATATTGCTTATACGGATTGATTTGCGTGATATAAACAATATATAATGCGTTTTAAAACCGTATACCCAACTAAACTATTGCCTGTAAAGCCGATGAATTGATTTTGATATTAATTAAAGATAATTACATTAAATATGCACGTATTTTTTATAACCACAATGTGCCACAGTAAATATATACCTAGTAAATACTAAAGTATTTAATTTATACTTGCTACATGTATGATAAACGATCTGTATAAACTTACGTCGTTTTTTCAATTTAAACAAACAAAGCACCTTTAGTAGTAATTTTAAAATCAAAACTCATGGTCACCCCCTTGAAATCCCGTCACCGCCAGCGTCTTGGTGCGAATCCGAGCGAAAATGCGAGAAAATTTTGTTTTACATGCGAAAATGGAGAAATACGCCTTCAAGATGCCAACAGTGGGAAAAACCTTGGAACAATTGAAGTAGAGTGTTTCCGAGACGAGAATGACAGCTTTTCAATTCAATAGGATCTGCTGTTGGCGTGGAATTATAGGAATTTATAATTTGTTTTTTTTTTGTGAAGCTTTCATCGTATTAGTCAACTGTGTACGTCACGTATTTACTATATTTACGAAAATACCTATTTACATTTATTTTGTTTAGAATTCACGAATGTAAAGTTGTATTAATCCAAAAAAAATATTAACCAAATCATTTTGTATCCTTGCCCGTGTAAGGTTTCTTTCAATACACAGCGATAACAGAGGGCACATAGATATTGACATGTCTTTTTCCAACAAAATGAGTTCAAAAGTTATACAATGATTGAACATTTGATTACTAGATCAATAATTTCACTTTTTAAGATCGAACTACGAACTCGTACTCGTTTTGTTAAGTTTATAATAGTTACAGTTTTTGTAACACCAAGGAGGTAATAGAGCCACGCTGACTTCAGCACGAACAGGCCGGTTCAACCGGGCCGATTCTTTTAAAAAACACCAACCTAAAATGACAGCATTCGTGCTGTCGCAGTTCGTGGGTGAGTAAGAGACCGGAGGAATGATGCATAAGCATCTCAATAGACCTCCAAAGTGTGGGTCACTATGCTGCATTGTCTGCATACGCAATGTCCACCACTATTGGATTCTGCTCAAGCTTTTCATCAGGCAGAGTAGAGTCAATATGGCAGGCTCATACAAAATAACTCGAAGGTTATTAATGTATACATTTGAGTTGTTATGTTCAATAAAAAAAAAAAATATTCAAATTCTCAATTAAAAAAGAAACACTATGTGAATCTAAAACATATTAACACATTTTCATTTCCTAATGGAGTAATAGCACGCACCCTGCTAATAGAGTACAATAATATTCCTACTTAATTATTTATAATATAGTTAGCCATTGGGCCGTATGTTTATAGAAAACAATACATTAAAATCCGTTACGTAACTACTGTTCTCTCTGTTACAGACTCGAGTACAAATACATATATATTATTCGCAAAATCTGAATTCGAATTCCCCAACATGTAGCCGAATAACGAATTGAGTGCTATTGTTTTTACATACACGAAAAGGGATGGGCCGGACACAAGCCGAGGGAACTTGGCACTCAAATGAATCAAATTCTTGTTCATGTACAAAAAAATATATTTTACTGAAGATTTCTGTCACTACCTACTAGCAGACATAGACAAATCACAGATAAAAACATGCCTGACTATTAAAGATAATGAAGATGGAAGTCCAAGGCAAACCAAAATAAATATAGGAAGTGTTGGCCTTGAAAAGGGCCCACATTGAACAGTACAAAAATATACTTCCTAGTAGTTGCGTAAATCGAGAATTTAAAAAGCATTTTCTTATAAATCATTGCTTATTAAATGACAGGCTGGAATAAATCTGAATACGTAAAATCCCATGGAACTGAGACTATTCGGAATACACGTCTTCCGTAATCTGTTTATATAGAGAATGATGTTCTTCTTTTGATGAGATGGCAGCTAGTCAGCTACTTCTGCCAATGTCAAGGACTTATTTAAAGTCTTCATCTTCGAGTCTTCTAGTCTTTGACGTGATGAAATTAATGATAAAAAATGTGGATGAGATGAATTAAGGACCGTCTTTCGAAAAAACAAAAAAAACGATCTCCCGAGAATAATGTTATAAACTAATTTATACACATGACAAACGTGTAGGAAGCCTATGCATTTACATTAAGGATTGATTTTAGTGGCAATAATACCGTGACATATCTACAACACGACGGGATATTTTCAAACTAAGAAAAGCCTGTTATATCGTAATCAGACTGCTGATAAAGAACGAATGCACAGAGGCATAGCGTTTTAAACGACCATCTAGCCGATCCCTACTGCACTGTTTATAAGAGGTTCGATCCCCACACTAAAATCACACACCCAGGGTCAAATGATCTGTTTATTGCAGTGTTTTACAATTTTGTTTACGGAGGAAAACAAAAATCAAGTTCACTTGAAATTGAGAAGATGTTTTATGGAAGAGAAGAATTGCATTTTAATTTATCAAGAGGGATTATAAAGCTCTCACAAGATGGAAGCCTTTATTGTGACAATCTGCTTATAGTTTCTGTGTCAAAAAACGTTAAAGATGAGGATGAATCTTTATGCGCTGTTCTCCCTAACTTTACAATGAAAAGGGTGTACAGATTAGAAAAAGGGTTATCGACATAATCAATTGCCTGGTTGAACAACAATTCTGGGAATTTACATGAGGGCTATAGAGCATATACCATATTTCAAACGGCAATGTTTGAGGTAAGGAAGACATCGGGCATGAGGATCCAAACACTGAACACACTAAAGAGGCACAGAGTTGTTGGTATAGAAACAGACACAAGTAATGAGTTTTCAAGATATCTTCTTAAAAGGAAGAATGAAAAAAGTATTAACTGTAGCAGCGAAGCATTGGAGAGTAAACGCCGAAAAATAGATTATGCGTCATCAGTCATCTCGTAATTTCTTGTTTCCATTTTCCTTTGTGTTTTACTAATTATATTTTAAATATCAGGCACTTCTATTTGTAATACAACACTGAACTCCCGCATTAGGAATAAACATCCTGTGTCGCGGGGGACTTTACAGACATACATGAAACAAACACAATTAACACCCAAACTCAGAACAACAATTTGTGGCTCACACAAAGTGATGTCCCGTGTAGGACTTGAACCCACAACACTTGGCGAATCGGCAAGCGGCGTGGCGACCGCCTAAACCACTAGGCCAACCGTGCAGTCATTATATTATTATTTCGATATTAGATAAATATATTAATATTAAGGGCAACGAGGAGGCGGACCGATTAGCTAAATTAGCGATAAAAGAAGGGGATAATATTAATATTAAACCACATTACTCCGAGCTGTTACATAAATTCAAAATTAGTTGTTACAATAAATGGAAAGAATATTTTGATGAACAGTCTAAAATTAAAGGAATTTGGTACAAGACTATTCAGTTCGAGCCTCCTCATATACCGTGGTTCAGTAACTTAGAAATAAGTAGATCGTGTGTTACAATAGCTCATAGATTACGTTCTGGCTACATTCCATCAAAACAATTTGAATTTCTAATGCGTAGAGTTAACTCACTAAATTGTGAGATATGTAACATTGTGGACGATGTTCAACATTTGTTGATGGAATGTGTCAAGAACCAATCTAAAAGAAATGTAATAATGAAGCAGTTAAACCTAAATTGTTTGGATGTCGGAATAATCCAAAGTATTTTGGCTATACCGGCATCAAAAAAAGCTATTTAATTGAACAGTCTAGCATATAATATTTAAATGGATATCAAATCAAATCAAATCAAAATCATTTATTCATCTAAGACACCAAGTGACACTTATGAACGTCAAATTGAAGCTATAGTTAAAAATCATAGATCGACACAAACAGAGGCCACAGCATGTGCTGTATTGTCGAGGTAAGTTAGGCGAAAACACCAAAAATCTACTGCCTGCCTGTGTCGATCCATAACTTCCAGTTTTCAAAATGCGTAGAGCTCATGAGAAGTATACTGGCAAAGAAACTCATGGCTACTCTTTTTCAAAATCTGATTTTCAGGTACAATAGTGTTAGTATTACATGTAAGGTAAACAGTATGCAAGCTGTTGCCACCTGAAATTCCTTTTATTAAAAAGCTCCAAAATCTAACGCGCAAACAAAAAAAAACACTCAGTTATAACGTTGAAGGTTTGAGTCTATTAAACATAGAACAAAATAGAAACAAGGTGCACATCCACTTACATTCAGTTGCAAAATCTACTGTTGAAAATAATTCGTGACGTCGAACCAGAATAATAGTATTGTCTAAAGAATCGCTGACTAGGCCAACCAGTCACCCCAAGCAGCACCCGTTCACGAGTATGACGCATGGACCAGCCATCATCTCCTTCGCCATATCAGAGGGAAGGAAACGACCCGCCCCAGGACGACACCGCAAGCAATAACATTTTAGTGAGCATGACAAACCATAGTCTAGATACTGATAAAAATCACTACTAATTAAATTACCATAATAATCGCCACGCATTACTTTCAACTAACAATGGTTTGTTAATACACACATCAAAAGTGTCTAGGGATCAAGCATTTTTATGCGGATTTCTTGAGATTGAGATGTGGCTTTGGCCCTGGCCTGCTCAGTCGCCAGACTTGAACCCGATTGAGCATGCATGGGATATGCTCTGTAGCATATTAAGAAAAAGCGTGTTATGTTCTACACAGTCAAAAGCTTTTGAAAGATCGCAAAATACACCTATCGCATCTTGCGAATTCTCCCATGCATTAAATATATGCCTCAAAAGAGTTGCACCCGCATCAATTGTTGAACGACCCTTTGTAAAGCCATATTGTTCTTTGTGAAATAAATTATTTAGATTAAAATGGCTTTCTAGTTGTTGCAAAATAACTTTTTCAAAAATTTTACTAATAGCCGGTAAGATTGAGATTGGCCTAAAGTTACTTGGTTCGCTTGTACAACCCTTCTTGAATAAAGGTATTACTTTACTATACTTCATCAGGTTAGGAAAAACCCCAGAATCAACACATCGATTGAATGTTATAGCTAGAAATGGTGCTATGTCAATTATAATAGTTTCTCTTAATTTAACTGAAATCCCCCATAAGTCCCCTGTTTTCTTAGAGTTAAGAGACTTAAACGTTTTTATAATATCTGTGGGGTTTATGTATTCAAATTGAAATAAATTCTTACATTCATTTACATTGGTCCTTAACAACAGTTCAGACCCGGACTCACAAGAATTCAAGGTATTCGTTGTACTTACTGGTACACTTGTGAAAAAGGTATTAAAAGATTCAGCTATGTCTAAATTGTTTGTTATAAACCTATTATTGATATTTAAATTTAAAATATTATCTCTCTGTGATGCAGAGCACATCGACATTATGTTTATCAAAAAATAATTCTACTTCTAAGTCTTTCCTAGATAATCCTTGAATATTTTGATGTACTATGTTTATGGTCATGAATTTTTTCACTTTATTGATACAATTTTTATTTATTTTTAGATTTCTACTAACAATACTATTATTGAGTAAATGATTTGATATGCAAGAGATAGGCTATTTTGTCTTAGTAATTAATTTAAAGAATTTATGTCACCATGTGTGGCCAAGCTATTGCCTGAATTAATATTAATAAAGTCATTATTAATTAGCTCAGAAGGAGCAATATGTGAAGCCAAATGTTTAGCTACAGTGTTCTTACATACTAAGGGGTGCTCTATAGGAGCTGTCAGGTTAGCCAAGTTCTTGGCTGTTATATTAAAATAATATGATAGCGAAACAGCTATTTGTGTTTTATAATAATAGGGCAGATAATAAATATCTGTGTTCAAAAGACCATTATCATAGACAATCCTATTAATGTCAATTAAATGAAATTTATGATAAAATCTACCATTAATTTGGCTTGTCAAATTAAAAATAGTCATGTTTAAACTAATCCTAATATTTTTTTCGTGCTGAGACAACCCTTTGCTAATGGGCAGTGTAAATAGTAGTATTTTATCGGAACATTGAGTTCCGATAATTGTTCAAAGTAGTTTATAAATGTTTTTTTATTTACACTACCTCTATTGCCACTAAAAATTATAAGACTAGTATTTTTATCAAAAGTTGCACTAATAGCATTTTCTAGAATCCTATTATATGCTAGGTTTGGCATACAGAAGTTGCTAAATGCATATTCTTTATTTGAGTTTGTCATTAACATACCTAAACCTTTACCAATTTCATCGCTAAACATTATTACATTACTATTGGTACAGTATAATTGATGTTGAATAGTTGTATTGCTATTCTGTAAATTAACTACACTCTTGTTATTTGCTGCCCTAGGAGCACATGTTACAGGTAAACTGTCTAAAGAACTAGTAGTTTGGTGTAGTAGTTTATTGTGGTTATCCAAAAACAACAATGAATCATTCCTACAATTGCATGAATTAACTAACTTACCTATTGCCAAAACTTGTTCCCTACTTTGTTTTTGTGAAATCTCATATTTACCACTAATAGTTCTCAGTTGCTCCTCAAGTTTCTTAATTTCTGCTTGAAGAGCTCGTGTGTCATCAAAATATTGTGAAGACATGTTATCTACTTCTATGGAGTACATATTAACCTGATCAATTAAATGCAGCCCCTGCTTATTTAATGCTACACTATCTATGAAAAACTTATGTTTATAAATAAGCTTTTTTGTTTTTGTAATAAATCTTTTAACACGAAGGTACTTTTTTAATTTATTCTTGCTACATTGACTTTTTGAGAATGATACTTGTTTAAGCTAAGGCCTTATGGGACTGGCATACCCTAATAGGGTAAAAGTCCCTTAAAAATAAATAAAGAGAAAAAAACCCCACACAGGGCTATACTAGGTATGTTCCACAAATTGTTGCTCCGAGTTTGGGTGTTTTTATGTTGGTTACCTGATTTTTTGTAGTCTCCCGAGTCACAGGACATATTCCTAATGCTGCTCGCATTATATATAATTTTTTTTATGTTTCTAAGAACATAATCGTTATACTATGTTCCCTCGTTTGGCGTATAGACCTTGAAGTGAAATGATGCACTTCTGGCGTATGGTCTTCAAGTGGGGACTCCAACTCCGACTAAGATCCTGATGCAGTTGTTCGTTTTATTCCGATGTTTTTTAGGAACACCTACTAAATTATTATTTTTATATTCGTCATAAAATTTTCTACCGATTAGTATGTATATACTCTGAAGTATTTAAACAAAATTGTAATCATTCCAGACCCAAATCACTTATCATGGAAACCATGATCTCTAGCTCAGAAGTCATCATTTCAAACCGCTATACTAACAGATCAATATAAAAAGAAGCAAATTTAAAACCAATCTTGAAAGTATTAAAGCTCAAAGCTCTGTAAGGAGAGTGGTAAAATGATAGCATTCTGACTAGGACTTCCACTCGGCTGAAACAACCGCATCGATTTAAGCCGCTATTATCTGCAGAGGGATTCTGTTTCTATTATCCCCATGAATTATTATTAATATGTATTTTTTTTCTATAAAAAATATTAGTTACTATTTGCGCGTTTGAATGATATCTTGAAATGTCTTGAAATTTGTGTACTTAACAATGAGTAACCATTTTTATTCTTATATATGTATATATCTTATACACATATAGATATATCGATCAAACAATCAAACCTAGTAAAATTCATTTAAGTTTTTATTAAATTTGTTTCTAAATAAATATTTAAATAAAATCTATTTTTGAAAAATAACACTTATACAGGTTCGACATATTTATGTATCTATTATTGTATAACACGCTTATATTTTTAAATTTTATAGTCGTATTGATAAACTATATATACAAAAAAAATTACACCTAATTCAGTTAAAGATAAAGTTGCAATTTAAGACGTGACCATCTCCACATAAGTACCATTATATAATCCGTGCTATATCATAAATATAATCTAATGTCGTAAAAACATGCTTATAGCTTTAGACCCTTTTAATACTTAAAGTGGGTAAATTAAACACAGACCGTATCCAAAACTACAAATTAAATGTAATCAAAAAACATCCATCTCCTTTTATGAGCGTCGTAAAAGTGCAAAATCCGTGCCAGCCAAACTAGAAGTCATAAAATGGTGGTCGCAGTCCGCTGATACGAGATTAGGATATTACTCTGGAACCTGGTTAGCTTGGAATTATTGTATCTAACTTAATCAAAAGTACTTCAAATCAAGTGATTTATTTATAACTTGTTTATGACTACTGGTATATTTGTCTAGTTGTTAGTAATCGTGGTCATGGATTCGATTCCTATTCAGGACAAATATACAGCACGATCGTTATGCACGAGCTCTTTGTTCGTCAGTTTTTCTATTTTATTTATGTATACTTAGGAATATTTAAGTATGTCTGTTTAAAAATATATGAACTTGATTACACCCACAAATGATATTCGACAAAATGTATGCTTTAAAGTGCCTCTGTCTACCCTGAAGTTGTTAAACATGAGCATACGTATTACTTTTTTTTTCTTTTTAAAAGAGAACTGTCCCGCGTTAGGAATATACATCAGGTGTCGCAAAAATTTATAAATTAGTTTAGTTTACACATGTTTGAAAATATTGAATCCCTCGTAGACTGCACTTCTTTTGTGGGTGAAAGTGTGAAAGTTACACTATGTCATTTTTGTACCCCTGGTAATCTGTGTGTAATATTTCAATGATGATCTGAATGCACAACGTATGAACTACCTATGAACAAAAAATGCCTATTGATTTTTATAAATTTGATTATACAAAAATACTTGCTTTTGCACGCGGCGCCTGCGAGTATATCGGTTATCGTGCTTTGTAGTATAGCATATGTCCTTCCTGAAGAATCAAAGTATCTACATGTCAATGTTTATTAAAATCGTTGCAGCAGTTTAGTGTAACCAGACAGACTTTCGAATTTATAATATTAGTATGGATGAGAATATCCTCGTTCACACGTTCATATTTTTCACACATCGAATTAAGCAACAAAAACAAGTTGATCAATAAAATAAATTCAAAGGAATAAATCATTTAATATCTTAGTTATCTGCGGAAGTTAGTCATTAGAAACATTTATATATCGAAGTAAGCAATATTTTTATTAGTCTGAGAAATTATTTTAATACTAAAAATACGACTATTTTTACCTATAATTTGGTTCAGAAATTGTCAGTAGTCGTCTCTCTATTTCTAAGGAATTTAAAGAGATAATTCTATTTTATCTATTACTAGATTTTGCTCACGGTTTTGCCCGTTTATATGTCAGTTATCGCAGTAAAGAGTAGCCTTTTTCAATAATTCAAGTATCACAGTGCCAAATTTCATTGAAATCGATGCAGCGGTTTAGCACTTAGCAGTGAAAGCTTAACAGATAGATTGACAGATAGTTACTTTCGAATTTATAATAGTATGGATTACTACATTTTCAGTTCGTGAATAAATTAATTTGGAGCTATTTACGAGTTCCTCATAACATTTGTAATAATGGTAATCAATAGCTTTCGATGTATATAGTTATCTATAAGTTAGAGTATAATTATTCAAACCCACTGATACGAAAAAATCACATTTTAATTACTCTCCAACACCGACAGTTTTTTTAATTGGACATTATATGGTTTTATGCTACTTTGGGAAAATCCAACAAATTAAAATCATTTAACTAAATTAAGTTTCTAACTTTGTGTGTATGGTTGTAGGGGGTAATCTTCTGGAGTACTGATCCGATTCTGAAAATTATTGCAATAACAAAAAGCGACACTATTCAGGAGTGGAATAAGCTATATAATTTTATTATGATTGAACAAAAAATTCCGTTAAAAATAATAGTATTTGTAAATCAAGTCGAAGAAAAGTGTGCGGTTTACGTCCAACGAAGTGGGCACGCGTCGGCTAGTTACAAATATATTGAGACCTCATTCATTAAAGTCAGTTCAATAGTAAAGACGCTATGGCGGATATGTGGAACTTACAAAAAAATATACATTGACTGTCAAAACTATTACCCCTCCTTTTGGCTTCTCTGTAGTCTGATAAAAATTAAAGAAAAGATATCGTACACATATCTTTAAAACAAAAGCTCGAGGAGAAAACCTTTAAAACAACAGTAAAAGGTTTCACAGCAAACTGATCTGTAAAACCTCCGACATTGGACATTCTAATATCAACCCGAAGACGTTACGATACGGGTATCCCGGTTAAATACCGTAGGTGCCCGGCTTTGCAGGGGTGCCCGGTTATCCGGAAAAGGAATTCTTGTTTCGAGAATTTAAATTTTGCAGTCGACTTTAGAATTTTTGTAGTAGGTACTTTGCAGTAACGGTGAATTGGCATTTCCAGTTTGACTCGATGACTTTTGAAATACTTTTTATATATTTAATGCTTGTAATTGTTTGTTACTAAATTCGTGTACAATTAAGGTATGATATGATAAATGTGGAAAATATCATCATTCTCTGCTTGAACAGAATAAACTAGTACAAGTTTTAATACATGGATGTTTTAAGTAAGGTTTTTATTTTATTGGAGCCACTTTATTAAGAAGCCACCTGATGGTCTGTGCTGTGATGGATAGTGCTGCATATGAAAACCCGCAATTCAAGAGCCAGAAGTTGCCTTCGAGCCCACATGAAATCAAGATTTAGTTTCGGTTTTAAAAAGTGCGGTCAATTGATTATACTATCAGAAAGACAGTTGCT
This sequence comes from Diaphora mendica, assembly GCA_949125395.1. Taxonomy (NCBI): domain Eukaryota; kingdom Metazoa; phylum Arthropoda; class Insecta; order Lepidoptera; family Erebidae; genus Diaphora; species Diaphora mendica. The sequence continues at coordinate 1,957,281 of OX421326.1, read as the reverse complement.
GAAAATGACCAAACAAGCAATTTTGTATATGAGACTAAACTTCTGAATTATTATAAAGAAATCAACAATTTCTAAAACTACTTACCTATTTCAGAACTTCTTCTGTCAGTAACCTCTACAGATTAAATACAAATCAAATAAACAGTTCAAACACAATCTCACGAGAACGATTGCGATCTATAACTAAAAAGCAACATAAAATAAATCTATCATAGCTTTGAAATTGAATTCCAGTAACAATACATCGAAGTTCGCATCCCTAAGAAGCTCCGTTCAAATCTAGGGTGGGAAAATTGAACTGTTGTTTTCCAAATGTATTAGTACATTTATTCGCGCAGAATGCAACCCGCCTCGATACCGTACGATAATATTTTAACTTTATCTCGAATACTGTAACGAGAATTCTTCCCATGTTACAGAGTAGAAACGTTTTGGAACCAGTAGAACAATGAGGAATTAGATTATTAAGTTTAGTGTTTAAACTTTTGATGTAAAATCAATGGAAAGTGATAAATAATTATATAATAGTTAAGAACTATATTTTGATAGTAGTATTGAAATTTACAAAACAAAACAAGCCAAAGCTGTTCAATACTCAACCTATGTATCTAAGTTTTCTGTCAACATTATTTTTTATAATGTCAAAGTGGAAATAAGGACAATAAACTATCACTGCTAGATCATAATATATTGTGATTTAATTCAAATCCTTGTAATCACACTAGTTCAACCCAAGCAGATAGACCAGGTCTCTGCAGGTCAGAGGATATTACTCCCAACCAGTTCTATCCAAGACAAGACCAAGACAAGTTTTACCACAGTTCAAAGATCGCGCATTGTCGTGAACACACAATTTTACATGTGACTTTGAATGATTGACAAATGATCAAAATTACAGGACTTTGTAAATGCACATAAAATGTAAAAATAAACAGAAATTTTACAAAAAACGACTTTAAAAACATGAGCAAATTGAAATAGGACCACACGGGAAGCACAAGCTGTCAAATAAAATAAAAACATCAAAATCGGTTCACACAGTCAAAAGTTCTAACGTAATAAAGAAAAAAATACAGTCGAATTGAGAACGTCTTTCTTTTTTGAAGTCAGTTAAAAATACAAAATAAAAACGATAGCCTCTGAGCATTTGACTGCCTCGTTGGTCTCGCGGTTGGTGTGTGCGACTGCTGATCATGAGGTCTCGGGTTCGATTCCCAGGTCGGACCAAATGTTTGTATGATCTACAAATATTTGTTTCGGAGTTTGGGTGTTTTCTATGTATAATATGTATGTATTTACAAAAAAAAAAGTATATATGTATTTGTATCAGTTGTCTAGTACCCATAACACAAGCTCTGCGTAGCTTGGGACTAGATGGCGTTGTGTGTTAGATGTCCGAAATATTTATTATTATTATTTAATTGTTACTATATAACTAAAATATTATTATTTGAAATGTCAGGAATAGCAGTCAAACGCTAAAAAAACCCTTTACAAAATAAATCATTTATCTACTCTATTATGTAAAGATTCACTAAAAATATTGTAATAAAATAATATTTTAGTTATATAGTAACAATTAAATAATAATAATAAATAATAAATATTTCGGACATCTAACACACAACGCCATCTAGTCCCAAGCTAAGCTGTGTTGTTGTGTTATGGGTACTAGACAACTGATACAAATACATATATACTTTTTTTTTGTAAATACATACATATTATACATAGAAAACACCCAAACTCCGAAACAAATATTTGCAGATCGTACAAACATTTGGTCCGACCCGGGAATCGAACCCGAGACCTCATGATCAGCAGTCGCACACGCCAACCGCGAGACCAACGAGACAGTCAAATATAACAAAGACTAAAGAAATGAAACAAAGCAATTACTTAATCAATAATTTTCGCAAATTTTCTGCAATTAAAAGGCGATTCAATAAACAGTAAGCGCTTAACCAACTGCAATATTTCTACGCTACGTCCGCACAAAGGACGATGCAAAAGCGACAAGGCATGTTTATATCCGAGGGAAGCGCAAAAAGTGCAACGCTCTGGCTGCCTTTTTAACATAATAATAGATTTGGGCTTGCTGCAATTTATTTCTAACTAGCCCGGCTTGCCGACTAGCGAACATCTGATGTGTAGTAATGAATTTTCGGAGACTATTGCTAGAGACAGAGTTTTGTTTTTAGGATACCTTAATGTGTGTGTATATTGATTTGTGCTGTTTCGATACGCGAATACTTGTTTTCATTTTATATTTAAAAAAAAGAAAATTTATAATAAGGTTTTAGTAGTTATTCATTTCAGTTTGAGAGACTGGAGAAATTCAATCGTCATAGTAATTTGATTTTAAATTGTTTCCCGATTTCCATGTTTCGATAACTACTGATTTAAAAAATGTCTTTTTCATGTTTATAAGGTCAGTCTCGCTGTAATTATAAATGTTGACTGATTATTTATATAGCTGGTAAGTAGATGATCATTCTTAACGGTAACTGCATTCGTACCGTGAATAAGAAAATATTTGTTACAAAACGCGACAAAGACACAAAAATAGATGAAGGAAATGGACACATGTTTTTAAAAAACGAAAATAATACATTATAATATCTGTACTATTATATAAAGCTGAAGAGTTTGTTTGTTTGAACGCGCTAATATCAGGAACCGCTTGTCCGATTTGAAAAATTCTTTCAGTGTTGGATAGTACATTTATCGAGGAAGGCTATATATATATAATCACGCTAAAACCAATAGGAGCGGAGCACCCATGAAGAATGTTACAAAAACGGGGGATTTTTTTTACGCTACGGGCAATAGGAGACGTAAACGACATTGCGCGGGTCGGCTAGTGTTTCATAAACTTTCACACTATTACAGGAGCAACAGTTGTTTTAGATAAATATATAACTAAGAAGAAAGCAAGTCATTCCTTAAATATATAATGACGATATTATGAAACGCAAAATACAACACAATACAATTATAAACGACCACTGAAACAAATAAAATTAATAAAGAAAGCAACAAAACACTTTTTACATAATTTCAACACTAAGATTAAAAGCTATATCAATATAAATTCTTGCATATTATTACACTTTTACATAAAAAATAGTAATCAATGAAAAAACTGACACCAATAGACGTTTGCAACTCAACTTTTTTTCTTTCAAAAAATTCGAAAGAAGTATCAATTTGTTGCTTGCCAGTGTCAAATTTACTAAAAACTTTTAGGAAACTGAAATAAAATGAGATCATTTATTCTGCAATTAGGTTACATAAATGAACGAAATTAACATAATTGATTTTAGTAAATTCGATATATTCCTTTGGATATATATTAAATTTTCATATTTACATACATCGTGAAGATACAGTCAGAATATTTATCTCTTTAAATTTGGATCGGAGAAAAACTCAAGGACCTAATTTATAAATGACTTGTACGGCGCGTTTCTGTAAAAGAAATATAGCGTTAATAACTGCAAAGTTATCCCAGAGAAGGATACCATAAGTGTAATAAGGAATAGCTAAGGCTACTTTTATTTTGGATTAGATTCATCTTGCAGCATTACCTGCGGCTGCTGTTGCAAAGGTACAACAACTACCGCGTGTAACACCGCGGGGCCCAGCTAGTTAAACATGTAATGAAATACATTAACAATATTACGTACATAATGTTCTCTCAGTACCAAGTCAGTATTATTATTCAACCGAAAACCGAGCTACAAGGAAACCCACTTCAATTCTCTTGAATACCTCCCCGGTACAGTACAAGGTAGTTCCATTACAAACTCAAATCTTGTTGAGCCTAACGCAACGTGGAATGTGTAAAAAATAATGAGAATACCGCACTCCTTAACAAAATCAACGCACAAAACATTTTACCATGATTTAGACCAAGTATTAAACTTATTACTTCAAGAGTTTGGATTTCAGCAGCAGACTTAAACCAAGCCAATTTGAAACTTAAAATTTACAAGGTAAGGTTGATTTAGAAATAATATAGTAGTGTGTCATCTAAGTTTTAAGGTCCTGTGTTTCAAGAAAAAGGTTGTCAATCCTTATGAGGTATACAGATTGGCTAATAAAGACGTAAATAGGTTGAAACTTAATTTAGTAAAACCAACTTTTGATCTCCTTAATAGGTGTTTGTTTCAAAAGGAAGCAAATGAGATGAACATTTTTCTTTTTGGTTCTGTACTTGTATTTGTTTGTTTTTAAAATGTCTTTATAAAAGGGATTCTATGCTGTGGTAGAGTGTGTCACAGAGTAGTGTGGTAATTTTGGTGAAAAAGTAGTTTAAGAAAATAAATAAATTTGTATTTTTTCGTAGGCGTATATTTCTAATACAGATTTCAATATCAAAGATAAAAATGTTGTTATGGGTCTTCCTTAAATAACTTGACACCAATTTTATGGTATTTTGACACCACCTCCTTGTCACAGCGGGCCACATTTGTGAGACACCACCCTTCCTGGCATGACGGCACACATTTTGTATTTTCACATCCAAAAATGCTTAAATGAAATATTTACAAGTTTACTATAATTATTAATTTAAATTTCGCTTTTTGATGCTAATTTATATTTGGTTTTTTAATGTCACGAAACTTGGACTATTTCCACCAATTGTCACAAACATCACACTTAATCGTTCCCTCCCCTCAATTGACGTATGACGTAACCTATGTGTCGTATCTTGGTATCATGTATTACTAGTGCTTTTGTTATCCCCTTAAAATAACACTCGTATCCAACTTTAACAATCAGTTGAAACATCATGTGTTTCAATAAACATACATAGATAGGGCATTCTACCCCTAATATTGATCTAAGCTAAGTGCTTATGTTTCAAGTTGGTATAATGATAGCTCACAGGGTAAGTCGAACCCGCAACCACTCACTCTCTGATACTATGAGCCACGGAGATGCTACAAATTATAATAACTTTTCTGTAGTAGATGTTCCATACCGAGATATATCTATACTAATATTAAAAGCTCCATAGTTTGTTTGTTTGTTTGAACGCGCTAATCTCAGAAACCGCTGGTCCGATTAAAAAAAATATTTCAGTAATAGATAGCCCATTTATCGAGGAAGGCTGTAGGCTATATATCACCACGCTAAGACTAATAGGAGCGGAGCACCAATGAAGAATGTTTCAAAAACGGGGGAAAATTATCACGCTACGGGCAATAGGAGACGCAAACGAGGTTGCGTGGGTCAGCTAGTGTACATATATAGAAGAATATATAAAATGCAAGAAGTATCTTGCAATTTTTTATCGTTGAATAAAGTAGATGTGCCTCCAGAATTAACTTTCAAAAAAAGCTCCGAAGCTACGCGGTAATTTCATCTTAACGAAGAAACTAGTTCTCATAACGTAGGTACATACAAAATAATAGATTATATACCAGATAAGAATATTTTAGAACACAGACATACAATTATACTATCGTAAATTATGAACTTACTTAAACGCATTCCGATATAATCAATAAAAAAACTTGCACAGACGAGGACAAAAGTATGACCAGTAACTTCAATACTTAGGAAAATGGCATTAAAAAAACACTGACACATTTAAAATTAATGAGCCTAAAACTTAAAAAAGGGCACTAATATAAGCTTTAAAGTTTCCACCAAACACCATAAAAAGAAGATGAAAATAACTAAGCAGTTTTACTACTTAAACTTCCAAACAAGGGGTTCTCTTACAATGCCTTCAGGAACCCAACTGTAAAAAATAGGTGATGGCGTTCTAGTGGAACCCCGAGTTTCTCATTTAAAATGGCCATAAACCGTCGAGTGAATGTTTTGACACCGTTCCTAATATAAATTTAGGGAGTGTACAGACTTGATAAGGTAACTTGAATCATAAAAGCCAGCGAATCACGGCGACGCGATAACACAGGGTACCCCCTTATCCATGTCACACGGAAAACTTATTTCTCTTTTAGTTATTCGAGAAGTGATGAATGCTGTTTTGGATTGATTAGGTTTTTAACTAGACTGCTGAGTTGAGGATACTTTGGACTGCACATGATTTGGTCCAAGTTAGAGAAATAACTACTTAGTTGAAAGAAATGTTTAACATACTTTACATAAGTGTGATGTCGTAGATGTGTAAATAATTAAACAAAGTTACTGTAAGGACACGACTTTATGTCAAAAATGTATTGGTAAAAGAAATGTGCGATGCAGTGTTATTGGTTTATGCGTGGTTCTACTTGTTTGCGTTAGATGGCGTTAATACATGTTTTTATCGATTTAATACTAAACTTCTATTAATAAACTTTGACTAACTGAATAAATATGTAACTATATTTTTAAGGTCAAATTGAACCTAATTGTGATCAAAATAATAAGTACATGATGTTATTTCTCTAACTAGCTGAGCCCCGCGGTTTACACAGGAAACGCGGCGGGACGAAGCTAGTCTAAACAAAACTAGCCTCTTGTATCATCAGTTACCTGCCAGTGAAAGTACCATCGAAACCGGTCCAGCCATTTCGTTAATCGGAACAAGCAGACAGATAGACAGCATCTTTAGGTGTAAGTACATTTAGCGAATAGCTTGTAATTCGAAATTACAAACAGACACTTCAATTTTATTTATTTGTAATAGATAAAATTGTGAATAGATTTTACATCTTTTGGTTGATCTGATATTGGTGGATGATTGAGCTGTTAGTTTTGACCAGTCTAGCAGATTATACTGGCCAATATAGTCTGATAACGAAGCCAGGAATTAGAGAGTAATTTTTAAGGATTAATAGAATTTGCCATTAAAGTTGTAGTTTTGACCTGATAACGTCTTATAAATCGATAAAACAAGACTGCACGCACGAAAAAGCATGACTCATTGTCACGTACCACCTGAGCCGACTTAGAGAGGCTCGATCGGCCTAAGTGTTCGGCTTGTGACGCATATTTTTCATTAACTTTTGTCACGCGTCATCGGCGCTCGCCTCCCACCGCTGAGCCGCTGTCCCTACCACCGCAGGGACACATAAAAGGACGAGCACACTACAGCTCGACCTCTTTCGCCCGGCGTCTACCACGCCGGACGGCTGCGCTGCCCTCTACGGGGGGTCGGCCTCTAAAGCCGACCCCAGCACTGCACTCTTTCGCCCGGCGTCTACCACGCCTGGTGGCTGGGCTGCCCGGCCTACGCCGGAGCCCCAGCACTGCACCTCTTTCGCCCGGCGTCTACCACGCCGGACGGCTGCGCTGCCCTCTACGGGGGGTCGGCCTCTAAAGCCGACCCAGGACTACACCTCTTCCTTTTCTCATCGCAGCAAACCAAGTTAAGTGCCTTTAACTTGGAGGACGACCGCTTGATCGAATCTCTCAAACCCACACCCTGACTGTACATCTATCTGTTTGTGTTATACTTCAGTAAATAAATTCTTTAAATTGTTGTTGTGAAGCGTCTAATTTAATCATCATCAGAACCTCGTGGCTTCACCACAACCTTCAAGGCTCCTAAAGCCACTACGTGACACATGGCGCCCGACTGAACTGAGAGATTCGATCACGGTTTACCTCATATTCTTCTTATTGTGTATTTTTGTGTGTATTGCTTGTTTTGTGTTGAATCCCATCCAGGAAAGTGTTTTTTTTTCTATTATTTCGCTGTGAACACGTGCCAGTCGAAACCGCGTGTATATTCACGCACTTTTAATTGCTTTTTGATATTTTTTCGCTAGAACCGCGTGTGCAAAAAATACTTTTAATTACTTTCGCTTAGAAAAAAATGTTCGCTTGTGGCTTATATAAACCGCAATTTAAATGCAAGTCGCTGGAATGCGTTTGAGTCGCAAACCAAAACCGGTTTCGCACGCGCAGAACCACGCCACGCCCTACGGCTCACTTAATCTTAATGTAACAACCTGGATGAAATTCAATAAATTTTATTTTTCTTTCAAACACACCTTAATGGGTTCGATAGCTATGTCTAACTTAATTAATTCCGTTCAAATATCTAACTAGACCAAACTTGGCTTCATTACTAAAAACTTAATTATTACTTTGAGTCATTATTAAACTTATCTAAACTTAAACTACATACTCGTATTATTCATCTAACGCGTAATTTTTTTCTTTCAACTTCTGTATACATCTGCGGCTATGGTCATTTCATTTACTATCTAAAACTCAAAAATGGTACATGTTGATACCCCTCTAAAACTAATTCCTATAACTTGTTTTTCTGGTAGGTACAATGGATGCGATTTGTTTTCTAAATGAGGTTACTAACATTAAACTATACTTTTCTAAACTATATTAAATATGTGTTAAATAATATCTAACACAGTTGTTCTTAGTCTTGTCGTTTCTCGTTCATTTGTTGCTTGATATTTTCTTAAAAATATGCTATAAATGATGTCGATCGGTGTAGCATCGATTACATATTACATATATATATTAGACAAAACACCTTGAGTCTTGTCGTTTCTTGCCCGTCTATTGTTTACGTATTCTCTTAAAAATGCATTCTAACAATGATAGAAGCGTAAACCTATAAAATAAAATCTTCAAATATTTCTAGCCACAATTTTTTTTATTTTGTAAGGAGTGGGCCAAAATCAAATTAAACTAAAACAATTAATTTGATGACTAAGTAGCTGTTAATAGTATCGTCGTCGATCTTTCACTCTAAATTGTTCTGGGCTAATTTAAAGCCTCGTGGCGACATAACCTCAAAAGGTACTTATCCATATAGCTACTATTTAAACAAAATGGCTACCATAGTTTTTCTGCACAATGTGATCGTCTCGGATCCTTGTTCTAAAATTTGTATTCTAAAATACTACTTTTTGATATCTTCGTGTACATTTAGTACCTACTTTTCTACTTTGTTTCGTTCGATAAATTTCGAAACGCATTCTAAATGTCTACTAATAAATAATATAATACTATTGACCGCTGCAACTTACTTCAGTACCATATACTATAGCTACAATCTACTATATCATATTCTATCAACCTTTGGAATTCACTATACAGATGTTCCACTATAGCTACTTATAAAATATACCTATAAACATGTTGTTCTTACAACATTCTTGCACTATTCTCAACTTGAGACAATTTTAACTAGTGATGCTTGAGATGTAGGTGGATTTATATAAAGTTGCAATACGACTACATAAAAATAATCACATAATGTGGGTATCGTATTGGCATGTATGTTTCTGATCTGTATGTTCGTTTGTGTATATTTTGGTCTAAACCAATATACTTACTTATTTAATCTCTTTATTCTCGTTGCTAGAATCCTATAACTTTTTAAATTTACTCTCAAAATGAGTATATCTATCTCTAACCGGCTATACTGCCACTTTAACTAATTAACTCTTAAAGGTTTACTGACAATTTTGATTGGAATTTAAGCTTTGACTGTTCGCCTCTATCGGTGGCAGGTATCGCTCTGTGCTAAGCACTTGATCATCCACCAAAATGTCGTGAACTCTGTTCCTCTAACCTTAATGACGTCCGACATCATGTCTTCTGAAAGACACTCAAGGCCCTACCCCTTGATAGTTACTACTTGTAACCTTTATGATGTTGTGACATCATGTCTTCTGAAAGACACTCAAGGCCCTAACCCTCGATAGTTACTACTTGTAACCTTTATGATGTTGTGACATCATGTCTTCTGAAAGACACTCAAGGCCCTAACCCTTGATAGTTACTACTTGTAACCTTTATGATGTTGTGACATCATGTCTTCTAAAAGACACTCAAGGCCCTACCCCTTGATAGTTACTACTTGTAACCTTTATGTTGTTGTGACATCATGTCTTCTGAAAGACTCAAGGCCCTACCCCTTGATAAGTTACTACTTGTAACTCTTATGATGTTCCGTCATCATGTGGCCAGTTTCTACTAATGATTCTTGGTACTTTTAATACTCTTTGGAGCGGTTAGTGACTCCTAAAACTTAAGCCTTAGTACTAAAACTTATCATTGATGAGGGATTTATTTATTTATAACAGAGCGGTCGGTAACTCTTTAAACAAGCCTTAAAGCCAAACTTATTATTATTTTTGGGGATTTATTTATTTATAACAGAGCGGTCGGTAACTCTTTAAACAAGCCTTAAAGCCAAACTTATTATTATTATTGGGGATTTATTTATTTATAACAGAGCGGTCGGTAACTCTCTAAACAAGCCTTAAAGCCATATATATATAATTAATTAACTACAACAAATTATTTTGTTCCCTTGTTCTCCTAAACAGTCGTTTCAATTTAATTGAAAATGACCACATAAACTTGTCTAAATACTCTAATCGACACACCGCTGTATACACCCTAAACTATACTCGGTGAAACGATACATCTAAACTACAATTACCTACTTATATCTACTAAAAACTACTAAAAGCTACTAAAAACTACCAAAACTACTAAACAACTTTTTCTACTTGATAATTCGCGACCAGAGAATCTATCATCAATTTAAATACTAAAATCATTCATTTCTCTAAACTACTAAATCTAATACTACAATGTATATTGAAATTTAAGTCGTCACTGTGGTCGCATCTATATTGCTACGGATTTTGATCCCAATATAGTTGATGAACCACGAGATGTATGTATACACCAAGACTTTAGACTATCAACCTTCTATCTTTGAGAAGGTACTGGCAGCTCGATAATTTTATTTTCTCAGTGAACAACACAAATATTTTATAAAAATTGGCCCCTAAACAAGTCAAATCTAATGTCGTTTCTAAAAGATCTCGTTTGGTTGGCGAATTAGCCAAAGTTAGTTAAAACAATTAATAAACAGTGATTTTGTTTACTCATTCCATATCTAACATTTTTTACAGATGGGTTTCTGTTTCATTTATCTCTAATATTTACTTCCTGCGTCGTGAATCAACTTTACCTTTTTGTTCTTAAATAATAATTCATTCTTGCTTACTACAAAAAAATAAAAACAAAATAAATATAGCACTATAAAATCTAACTATAATCTACAAAAACTTTTACCTTTTTTTAACCTATGGCTCAGTAGTTAAAAAGTCGAGTCAAACCCGACTTACAGGTTCGATTCTCGGTTGTTGTTGTCGATCTGGTTGTTTGTTTTTCTTTTTCGCACATATGTCTTAGCTAGCATACCTACTTATAACTACAATTTTCTACTACTGCATCTACCTAAACAGTTAAACAAGTTTGCAACTATTATACTAAATTCTTTAAACATTTCTAACGGAGCATCAGAATGTATGACTCACTTTGTTTATGTTCTCGCTTGAACTTTTTATTTGAAATTTTATTTCAAACCTTTAAACTTTTATCTTCACTATATTTTTGCTATTGAACTAAGCTGATATGACCTTAGCCTGTTAGTTTGTCTTTTCCCTCTTATCACTTTAAACTTTTTTTTGTCTCTAAAAAAATTCTGATCCTGCTTTAATCTTGTTCCCAGGGTACCAGCGAGGAGCTGCCGACAGTGGCGACCCCGAGGTCAGCGAATTTCCCCTAGGAAAAATTCTCGCCTAATGAGGGGGGTGTCACGCGTCATCGGCGCTCGCCTCCCACCGCTGAGCCGCTGTCCCTACCACCGCAGGGACACATAAAAGGACGAGCACACTACAGCTCGACCTCTTTCGCCCGGCGTCTACCACGCCGGACGGCTGCGCTGCCCTCTACGGGGGGTCGGCCTCTAAAGCCGACCCCAGCACTGCACTCTTTCGCCCGGCGTCTACCACGCCTGGTGGCTGGGCTGCCCGGCCTACGCCGGAGCCCCAGCACTGCACCTCTTTCGCCCGGCGTCTACCACGCCGGACGGCTGCGCTGCCCTCTACGGGGGGTCGGCCTCTAAAGCCGACCCAGGACTACACCTCTTCCTTTTCTCATCGCAGCAAACCAAGTTAAGTGCCTTTAACTTGGAGGACGACCGCTTGATCGAATCTCTCAAACCCACACCCTGACTGTACATCTATCTGTTTGTGTTATACTTCAGTAAATAAATTCTTTAAATTGTTGTTGTGAAGCGTCTAATTTAATCATCATCAGAACCTCGTGGCTTCACCACAACCTTCAAGGCTCCTAAAGCCACTACGTGACACTTTTTTATGACGTTATCACGTAAAATTATCGTCCGTAAACCAACTTTACAGACAACCAATTTTTTTTATAATTAATCTGCAGTATATTGAAATATATCGCCTGTCTGTATACCATCTCTCTTAAACTCCCGATGCGTACGTCATTTCCCTAGAGTTTTTTACGAGCCATACCAAAAGCATCAAGCTAATCAAGTGCTACCCCGAGACGAAAGAAAAGGTTTTTAATTAAACTTCATTGCGCAATACTTTCGTCAGTTAAGAATTTTATCATCGCATCAGTAATAAGGTTGGTGTCGCGTGGAGGAATTTCGTTCTAGTTCTTTTTTGTGATAAAAATTACTCGTGTGTGATACCTGATTTTTGTAATTATTCCCTATATCTTTGTCCTCCCTTCTTATCCTTTGATTGGTGACCAACTAAGTGTCACTACTCCGAGTCACCGATCTTGATCAGTCATGTCTATCGTGACACAGGGCCCCTTACATTACGATTGCCTAGTCGCGGTCTCCAGACTAGAACATTTCGGCCCCAGCGAGCTCGTCCGAAGACATGGCCGGCCCACATCCCCTTTCAAAGTTACAAATAAATTAATTAAACTTCTATTAAAGAGCATCTCCATAGATCACCATACTGTGTCACTATGCTGCATTGTTGCATTGTCTGTATTCGCAACGAATATGGTGACTCTTGGATTCTGCTCATGCTTTCTATCAGGCAGAGTAGAGTCATTTTCAGGCTCATATATCAAAAAAGGTCATCAGCTGACTCCACAATTTACGTACAAGTTTGGTGTAAAATTCAAATAGAAATATTATAAAAAAATCATATTGAAATCCAATTGTCAGAGAGTGGTGTGGTACCTGCGAAATCGCGCAGAGCCCGTGTGAGCTCGTCCCCTAAAAATCTATTTTACAAATGAATAAACAACATAACCATCGCTTCCCTTTCAAGAAAATTACTTAGAAATATGACATGTATACATGTTGTTTCATTTTACGTTTTGTTGTTATTTTCTTGTGTTAAACTCGTTGATTGTTACATTTTTGTAATAATTTGTAAAATTAGAATGAAGTAATTGTTTACCGAGATGTATGTCAGTATTATTTTGAGACCTCATGGGCCTTTTCTATGCATAAATATTCTGAAGAATCCATACACCGATGGAGTCACCATTAGCCTAAGTAATTTTGAGCTTAATTTTGTCTATTTCTAATTTGTAACTGTTTTTCGGTAATGTTTCTGTTTTAGTAACTTTTGTATGTGATACTGTTTGAGTAACTAGACTATATATGGTATAGCTATTTTCTAAATGTAAGGTAAGTAGGTACATACAAAATTTTATTTGGATACGAAGTTCATAAATTATTCTGTCATTATTCGTTCATAAAAAGGTCTGTGTTCATTGTACATCTGGTACGATTTTTATAACAAAAATTAACGCGAAAAACAAAATTAAAAAAGAAACTATCATGAAACATATCATAAACATTAAAAGATTTTGTAGAAAACAGCACTCTGTATATAAAATAAGGCCGTCGTCACACTGCAAGGGTGCCTCGTGACGCGCCATCAAACACCGTGGGTCTGCCGTTGTTCTAAACTCGATGAAAAGTTATCCATCTAAGTGATTCTGTTTTGATTCGTGACAGCATTTGATTTCATGATGAATGTCAAAAACGTCTCGTATTTATTTGACTTCTCACTCATCCTGAAGACAAATATCTTTATATACATACAACTATGATTGACTGTACCAAAACTCTGTAAAAGAAAGAGAAGCATTGAGTAGATTACAACATTCTAAACCTGTAGGAGGGTCTATTGTTCAAGTTGTTGGTGAATCTGTATATTGAGTTGATGTCGTGGGTTAAATATCCATCCAGGGAAATAATTTTGTGCAATAATCACGATAATTTAACTTGATGCAGATGCAGAATGATGCAGAAGCATCTCAATAGGCCACCATAGTGTGGGTCACCATGCTGCATTGTTGCATTGCCTGCATTCACAATAAGTATGGTGATTAACACTTTCGGATTCTTCTCGTGCCTTCCATCAGGCAGAGTAGAGTCACTTTGGCAGACTCATATATTCATATAAAAAAATGAGGTTCCACAAACAACTGATTTGATCACATAGTACAACAGTTTTTTCATAAATACAGACAAAAATATTTTGGCCCAATAATCAAAAGCTAGAAAAACTGTCATGCAAAGAAATCAACGTCATACCTTTAATACGATTTCGTTGACCCAATGACAGAGGTGACCCCTCAATTCTGTATGCGTTCCCTCACCTACTACTGTAGGGTGGTCCTCTAAAATTTTTATCTTCGCCTTATCAAATGCCATCGGTGGTCCGAACGTGATGTGTTTGCGACACCAGTGGCGAGTGTTATTGCTTCCAGCGCGGAAGGGAAAGGATGTTGATCGAAACTACTTATTTATTCAGTGATGTCTTTTAGAAGGGTTTGACTCTTACTACTTGCTGTCAGTTCTCGATCTAATTTAAGAAAAAGTGATTGTAAACCGTCTTTAAAACCCATGCCAGAACTTGTTGGTGAAAATTTGAATTGGAAAAAAAAAGTTTTGTAATACTGCTTTTCTGAAGGCGTTAAGGCAGCTGGTAGTGGTATCATGACATCCCATACGACTAGCGTCAAGCACTTTTCACCGATTCGATCAGGTAACACCAAGACACACATGGAAACCTAAAAGATATTCAGGTGCTTTATTATTATTAATAAGAATTCTTGTAAAGTGTATATTTGTACATGTGTTAACTGATATTTAAAATATTTGTTTACAATTTTATTAGTTGTTTTATATTTTTTAATTAAGATATTTTTTCTATAAAACACTATTTCTAAAATTAGAGCATCAACTCAGCTTTCGCAGTGCAGCTTTGTTGAGGTTCTAAGATCGGGCAGCAGGTCACTATCTAATCAGTTTTGTTCTGTTTCAGGTTGCAGTGAGGAGGATATACAGATGTACAGACATGCAGACAAGTCAAAAGATGATAATTTATTACACAATCATCATCATCAGCTTACTGCAGTCCACTGCTGGCGTACAATTGGAGAAACACAATAATTTAAATGAAGTCCAAAAAAGTAACACGAATATACTTTCTTAGATACACATCAAACTGTTTCTGCCTCATTCCTTAAGTTTATACATTTAAGAGTTAAGTTAAAGAAGTTATGTTAAGGAAAAATCAAATTCCATACTTCCATACTAATGTTATAAATTCGAAATTAACTCTGTCAAGCTAGCTGTCTCTCTATCTCTGTCTGTTACCCTTTCCCGCCTGTATCGCTGCTCCGATTTCAATGAAATTTAGCATGGAGATACTTTCATTATTAAAGAAGGACTTAGGTTACTCTTTACCGAGATAACCTGTATACTCGCTGGCAAAACCGCGAGCAAAAGTTAGCAATACCATACGGTGAAAAATAAAAAAAATCTCAGTCGATCGAAACAAAATAATAAATGATTTAGTTCTGAAGATACAAACTTAAAAAATACATCTTTCTTGAATTAAGAAACTACTTCTCTTAAAACTATCTTCTGTTAAGCGTGCGGCTGGTATCTTACCAATATCCCTGAATTTGTAAAGTATAAAAAAATATTAAAAAACATAATTTATGTACTCATAATATTAAACATCCAAATTATAATATTATACGTTTTGTATAGGTACGTAAACATTCGACTTTCAGCTGGTACGGGTAAAATTTGTTTACCAAAGCCAGTGTACCCTTTAAATACAAATAGCATTACCTTTCGGGAACAATGTTTATAAGTTTTTCATTAAACCAAGGTCTGTTAAGGGACGTAGAGGGATAGGGTAGGTATATAACATGATAGTGTACAGTCTAACTGGACGGGCTATATTTGATGGGATCATTCACTTTTTTTTTTTTTTTTTTATGTTTGGCCTGCCAAAATGACTCTACTCTGCTTGATGGAAAGCATAAGTAAAATCCACGAGTGGTGGCCACCATACTCACTGCGGATACAACAATGCAATATGGCGACCCACACTATGGCGGCCTAGTGATGCTTGTGCATCTTTTAGTCTAGTCAACAAGTATGGAACTTGTTGACTAGACTATTTGGGCCTCCGGTCTCGCACTCACCCACGAAACACGACAGCACAAACGCTGTCATTTTACGTTGATTTTCTGTGCGAGGGTAGTACCGCCCCGGTCGAGCCGGCCCGTTCGTGCTGAAATCAGCGTGGCTCTACTACCTTTACTTGTTGGGTGACCGTCAAATGTTTGATTTTTTAATTAGTTATAATGATGATTTATTTGAATATATAATATTTGCTCTAAAATGTACATAAAGGTATATATTTATACCTTTTCTTTTATATTTCAAGTTAATTGTTTATCAAAAAGTCTCCTTTCTAATTAGCAGCTCACTAGGCAGCCATAGTGTAGGTCATCATGCTGCATTGTCCTTATTCGCATTGAGGATGGTGACCACCACTCTTGGATTCTGTTTATGCTTTCAGGCAGAGCAGAGTCACTTTGGCAGCTAAAATATAACACCTATGTCCAGTAGTAGACTATTAAAGGCTAATGTTGATGATAATAAATTGTTTGTAAAAGTAAAATTAACTCCGGCGTTAAAAATATATCCCAAACACAGTAGTTTTTTAGAGGTTATTCGTTTTCTGTACGTCCATGACAATTTATACAGTAGATACGGTTTTAAATGCAACAAATATACAAATTACTAACATTTTTAAACTTAACATTAAAAAAGTATGAATTGGGATTAGGATATTAATACTCGTATAATATGGTACACCGGGTCGATTAAACCTTTTTTATTGTTTGAACGTTAAAAACCTTTTTACGCTTGACAAATCATGCGCGATTAAAATTAACTAATACCAAATTTTGTTCTCAGTAAATATTGAATGTATCTACCTACCCATAAAATTTAATTACATTGCTTACAAAGTCTTAAGACGACATTCTAGAAAAACTGTCAAGTTGACATTTAAAGTGTCATCGTCTACGCAACGCAATGACATTTGGGTAAAGAAAAAACAAAAATAAGGATGCAGATAGATAACTATATCGATGCAGATTAAATTATTATAGATATGCAAATTCATGGGTTACGTCAATTTCTAAGAAAACAAACATCTATGATATATTTAGGTACATATTATTTATACAATCACTTTGACAGATTGCAATTATTGACAAGTGCCCCAGGTCACTGGCCGTTTGACAGTCGCACTAACTTGCCATCTAATATCATTTAAATACAGATAATATTGATAAGTGCCTAGACAGGGTCAAAGACCTGTTATCTTCGACCTTTTTTTATTGTACGATATACGAGTTTTATGATTTTCATATTTGTTTGAGGACTAACTTAATTATTATATAGTTTCATGACCGGACGCCGTCTACGCTTAGGTCTGCCTAAGCGTAGACGGAGTCCGGTCATGTAATGTAGTTTAATCTCCAAAAAGTCCCGACTACCGGGGAAGTACCTTTTCCCCACAAACCATAGTGTTAATAATTTTCTAATAAAAGTATATAATATGAATCGTAATAAATTGCATTATTCATTCCTTACTTTTCTATTTTTAATTGTGACCGAACTGGAAATACACTGTCTCAAACAAAAAAAATCGGTTTATAAACGATGAGTTTCTTAGGTAACAAACATAAAAAAATACCACCGAATTAAGTACCTATATCCCCAGTTTTGAGGTCACTTAAAATTCAGTCGAATTGAAATCCTCATACGATATTTTTAATTTTATACTAACATTGGAACTTTGCTCATCTCACACATGGTACCCGGCCGTCGTGCCCTGGTAGTGCCCAGTACTATAATAACCAGACCGTCTATAGACACACATTATTTCCAAATACAATACGTAAGTGACAAACGTTTGACTTCATCAACAATCCATAATGTCCCGCTGCTGGGCTTGGGTCTCCTCTGAGGCTCTCCTCAGAGGAGACCCAAGCCCAGCAGCGGGACATTATGGATTCTCCTCAGAGGAGACCCAAGCCCAGCAGCGGGACATTATGGATTGTTGATGAAGTAAAACGTTGGGGTAAGGCCATACGTCCCCACGCTGGCCAAGTACGGGTTGGGGAATGGCGAGACAACGTTGTTGCTAAGTAAATCTAGCCGTTGGATGTTTTAACCCGCCCAAAGGCCTCTAACTAAGCTTCACGAATGTTATCCTATGATAATAACCGGGACCGACTGCTTAACGTGACCTCCGAATTACGGAGACGCTCATGGTATCATGCCACCAGCGGTCACCCATCCAGGTACTGATCGCGCTGTTGTTGCTTACCCTCGGTAATTGTTTCTTATCACCGAGTGCAACTGGCTATGAGTCTCTCTAAACGTTTGTCTAACAAGGAATAACGCTACATTATTGTAGCTTCTATATCACATTCATATTGGACTTCAGTAGGTATCTTTTATTATTTTCCAACGAAGTATTTCTATCAACCTACTTTCGAGCGAGTTCTCTGCAAATGTTATAATTTTATTTGAAACTTTTATCATTTACGTGATGTTTCTGAAATGTCCATCAAACCCACATCACTTTAACATGACAGCCTTAGTTTTGTTACATTTATAAAACAAAATAAGCCTCTTAACATAATTCGAAAAGTATGTTTTATTTTTTAAAACACATTCGCAAAATTTTACCATATTTCAATGGATTAAAGTGTCCAATTGAAAATATGATTAATTCGTGTTATTTTGGTTGTTTTTTAAGAAGTAAGAGGTCAGCCGATACCAGCTCTCCCCCTCCACCTCCCGATTCAGCCAATAAAAGGGGGTCATTAAATGTAGGTGTCAATAAGCGTCAACAGCCCTTAACAGTCCACTGCTGGACATAACCTCTTCTTAGAAGGGAGGTTTTATTTATTTTATTTTACAATTTTAAGGAAACTTACAGCTACAAATACAACTCAAATAAAAGGAATAACAAGTGATGGCCAATTACAAGTTTCCACAAATATAAAAAATAAGAAAAAATACCATCCCAAGGTAGTTAAAAATTTCGTGTGAGTGACTATCCGGCTATTCGCGAAAGTAGTGGTTACACAATATTGTTTATACTACACCTGATCGGAACAGTAGTCAATATTCCCTGAAAATGAAAAGAGAACGTTAGTCTTTTCCTTGACCTGAATAAGCGGGAGGAAAAAATGTATGAAAATCCATTTCTAACGTGTTTTAGCGGGAGAGAAAGTTGTATGAATTTTCATTTCTCATGTGTTATCTTATCTATGGCGCGCGCCTGCCCAAGGAGTTTTCATGTAATTTAAATATGGAATCTCCGTGCTACTGACATCCTTTTGTGAAGAATAAAAAAAACAAAAGAAGCGCGAAATATCGGTCAAATTCTAAGCTTAATTGTGTCTTACATGGTGTCTTACGTTTTGATTTAAATACTTTCTACAATACAAGTCTTTAAATGTTCCTCACAGGTGTAGTATAAAGAACTGTGTAGCACTCGGGTGAAAGTCCCAATCCTACCTCGGGAGTATTGTGGCCCTAGGCTGCGCCTTCGGGCCACAAACTGCTCCCTCGCTAGTAATCGGTCCCTTTCCTCCCTCGGTGAACAATGTACTATTTAACTTGTGATTGACTGGTGCAAAACAGATCCACATCAACTTCTCGACATGCAGCATTGTAAGCACGACAAGCCCGTATTTTATATGAATTTTGTCTGTACGCAGTTCCAACCACAGGAACGTGTAATAAATTTGGCTTGCGTAGAGGCCTTGCCCTTGGCAGAGGGGTGGGTATAGGGTTTGTTTCAAGTTTTCCTTGTCTTTGCAGTGATGTTGTTATTCGCCTCTTACGATACCCATGGGATTAGTGGGGGTGGTGATACTCCGTAATCCACACTCCGATTAGTATGGACAGTGACGTCAGAGGCGACTAAGGGACTAACTACGCAGGACAACATCACTGCAAGGAGAAGAAAACTGGAAACAAGGCCTATACCCACCCGTCTGGCCAGCATGGTATAGATAGAAGACTACAACCTCTTTGCTAAGGAGAAGCCTATGTCTATGACTATTAAAGGATGCTAATGATGATGGGCAGTAGTATGGTCTAAGAAATTAACTGTAGTAGTTAACTGCCTCGGTGGCGCAGTGGTAGCGTATGCGACTGCCGTGCTTGAGGTCTCGGGTTCGATTCCCGGGTCGAACCAAATGTTTGTATGATCTACAAACATTTGTTTCGGAGTTTAGGTGTTTTCTATGTATAATATGTATGTATTTACAAAAAAAAAGTATATATGTATTTATATTAGTCGTCTAGTACCCATAACACAAGCTCTGCTTAGCTTGGGACTAGATGGCATTGTGTAACATGTCCGAAATATTTTATTTATTTAAAACAAGGTCTCGCATTCCGAGAGCGACACGGTGTTACGTCACTATCCAGTTACCACTTTATAGCAACATAACACGAAATTGACCAACCAGAATCAACGATAGCGATGATGACGTCATATTTGTTTCTCTATCTCGTCACTGTGTCTCGGAATATCATACTTGGCGAAGTATATCGTTATACCATGGCGGTAGTAGACACTTAAAATACCTTACAGACTCAGTTTGATACCTAATCTGTCTGTACAATGATAAACAAACTTCTGATAAACATACATATGTTATGACTACGAACAAATATAATATTATGTATAAAATGATTATCTTTGTAACATTTTCATAAAATAAATTAGTTACAAACTTAGATGAAGTTATTTATCATAGGAACTTCTTATGACCGTGACTGTTCAACCAACCTGTCAATGTTACCGCTTATTAATATTTCTCTTATCATGCTGTTTTAACTTGTGCAGTGTCAGCAACTTACGTTATAAATTATAATTAATTGCATTGATTAATCTCACTTGAAATCAATTCACGTTTAATTGAGTAAGGTTCGAAAATGTGCCGGAGATACAACGCTTTATATAACATTTCTTTTATCTATTTATTGTAACTGGTTTTTGACCGGGGCTCCGCCCGAAAGAGTAGCCTATATAACTTTTCAAGAATTAAAATATCTCCTTGCCGAATTTCATTGGATTTGGTGCAGTCGTGAAAGCGTTACAGACAGACAGCGTTACTTTCGAATTTATAATATTAGTATGGAGTATACTTTTTTTTATGGAATAGAGGGCAAACGAGCAGACGTATCACCTGATGGTAAACGATTACCGCCGCCCATGGACACCCGCAACACCAGAGGCGTCACAAGTGCGTTGCCGGCCTTTGGGAATGGAGAGTGGGATGGGTGGAGGGGTACCGGTACTGTAATACTCCGCCTCCGGTAATACTGTGTAGATGATATACGTAGTGAGACGACTACACGTGCTTGTCTTGTCAGTTAGTGAGTCCTTTTCAAGGTGGTAGACATACGCTCTCGAACTAAACGCTCAACGACTCTTCCTTCAGTCAAAATCTGGAACTCACTACATGCCCACGTGTTTCCCTCCCACTATGATTCCGGTGCCTTTAAGTGCCGATGAAGTATCTATAAGGCCGCCATAGTGTGGGTCACAATGCTACGCATAATGAGTATGGTGACCACTACAATTGGATTCTATTCAGGCTTTCCATCAGGTGGAGTATAGTCACTTTGGCAGGCTCTATTTTCAAAAACAAACTGCAGTAGACAGACCAGCTGATAGCAAATGACACATGAGTCATGAGTGCCCGCTTTTGATTCCCTCTTCAGTATTCAGGGAGGAGTTGGATCTGCAGTAACTTCATGATATTGTGTACATGAATCGTTCCTATCGAACCGGTTCATATGTGCTGAATTAACAGAGGTTCGACTGATTCGGTGGTGCAATGGTAGCGTATGCGACTGCTGTGCTGAGTGTACTGAGTTCTCGGGTTCGATTCCCAGGTCGGATTAAATATTTATATGAACTGTAAATATACGTTCTACAAAAAAGTAGCAGTAGCATTTTGGCAATTATCACATAAAAAAATAGGTATTCTATCAGTCAATCTAGCTGTACATGCTCTGCTTAGTTTGAGGCTAGATGGCGTTGTGTCTCTCCTTCTCCGGAACAGAATTTCAGTAAATGCTTTTTATTTATGTTTTAAAACTACAGCAGCAAACAAGCATACGGCCTGCGTGCTAATGTCAAAAAAGGATCAGCGCACAAGTAACGCGTTTACTGACGGCCTTGCGAAAGTCTTTCTATGGCCTTACAAAAAACCTTTTACTGTGGCCGCTTGGGAAATCCATGGCTTAGACAATTTCGATTAATGTTTAGATACGCAGTCGTTAACGAGATAAGAGTAAAAAAGCCTTTTGTTATTATATGCACTCTAAGAGAGAGATAACTAAGTTGACGTAGATACTTTTAGAGACGTTATTATCACTTTATAGAACAATAATAATAACAATCATTTGACATTCACCAAACATAAGCCGTCTGATCTCCAAATTCCCAAATTAGGCAGACTTGATAAGCAGTTTGCTGATAATTACGATATCTATTTATTTTTTTATTTAATACTTCATACTCTTATGTACTTCGGTAGGCTTAGTGCCAAAGGCATTCTCTACAAGCCAACCTTTGGGTGACGTAAAAATTTTGTAGCACAGTGGAGGAAGACAGAAGTTATAATTTTCTTCGGGTAACAGAACTGAAATTTACATATATAATATAACTACAGATATACTCAAATGAATATATATATATATATATACACCCTAATACATAAACTTTACATTCGTACATAGTGAATACTAGATTGTTTTTATTATGGTTTTCCTGCCATCTCGTCAAGAGCTTATTGACGTTCTTTATGAATGAGAAATGACTTTGGCGTCTTGATTTCGAGTGGGAGCGTATTCCATAGTAGTACCCCTTGCACTAAGAACGAAGAGTTCACGAAGTCGGAATTGTGGGAGGGACACAAGATAAGCAGAGAGAGAGATTATTTGATGAGCGAAGATTTCTATCGTGATTTGAGGACAAGAAACGGAGGCGAGAACGTGAGGAACATTTCTTCAATATTTCCCAATCTTTCCACCATGGAATAACACCTGTAAATTTCACTTACCTATCATATGATCTGATGTCATCACACATCACGATCAAAACATTAGATAATAAACACACAAGGTGACATGCAACGATAAAAATAATCGGGTGTCATCGACCTCCTTATCACTATGACCTCAGAATCACCGATATCGTATCGCCAGTGGTATGTTTAAGTATATATTGTTTTACAAGCCCTTTTTTCATAACATCCGATTAATAAATCGAATATAGATATTAGACTGGCGTGTCATGATGATTCTAGCCACGTCAAACGTCATGAATATGATTTCTGCTCCGTACAAATATCTTTGTCTGATCTTAGTGGTCTCGAATGACTGGACGAACTTACAACTACACTTTCTTAAAGATACTGCAGTCTCAGTGCCGTTTTTTTATCCGAGACTTAGGTTATACATTAACAGCCAAGAGGAGACGACGTTCGCGTGTGGCGTACCCTGTCTTAATAGAGAATTCATCCGAAAGTGAGCCCGTGATAGGGAGAAGGCGCTAGGATGGGTCTAGGTGCCATAAAAACAGCTGTCCACGGATCTCGTCTATCTCAGGCGCAGAATGGCACACCACGTGGTTTTATCGCGCAAACAAAGGTTTGGTGACCGCCCGGGTGTCCACACGTTAATGAAAAAGGCTTATTACCTCTCATCGCTAATCATTTAAAACCTAACAAACTATGTCAAACAATTTGACCCTTAGTATCTTTGGTATACGGACATTCACTTATCTCTATATCTATCGGTCACATTAAGAAAATACTAAATGTATTAGAGTTCTAACTTTTGCCTGCGTATATTTCGGTTTACGTGGTAAAGAGTATCATATGTACTTTCTCAAGAATCAAAGTATATCCAAGCTAAATTTCATTGAAATCGGTGCAGCGGTTTAACCATCAAAGCGTAACTTAGACAGATAGAGTTACTTTCAAATTTATAATATGTATTAGTAAAGTATGGATTAGTTGAAGAACGACACAGAGTTCAAAATATCATGATATTACTCTTTTTTTTTTAATCAAATTTAATTTAGGGGCTTTTAGTCACACATAAAACTATGTCAGCCTCATCGTACCCTAAATTTACAATGTATTCATATCTAACTTATACTATAACTTAAAAAGTAACAACATACTTCTTTGTAAAACACTGCAAAACAGACTATATTTCGAAGAGTTTATACACTAGCAACGCCGCTTCTGACAGAGGCTTTGATAATATACTTTGGAACATGCCAACATCTACAATATTTATCTTAAGCCTAATTACCAAAGTCTCCCTCTCGATATTACTCTTCAGACAGAAACATTGACCATGAACACAGGAGACACTGCAAAGAAAGTTTATAAAATATATTTAATCTTTCATACCGCTATTTTCACACTAGCAAATGAAATGCCCTTATCATGAAAGAAATGTTCAACGTTCAATATTGATAATCGTATCAAAACGTAATCTATATGTCAGCTTTAAATATCTAGATCCTATAAAACATTTCAAACATATTTCAAACCTATTTTATACCTGACGTTCATTTATATTTACAAATGTCTAGACTACAATATCGTAACTTCGGAAGTAACACTGTCAATCTATCTGTTCCTTTACATGACTCAATTGCTGAACTGATTTTGATATATAGTTCTGTTGCATCTTTAAAACTGATTAAAATTTGTTTTATAAGTACTATCACAGTTCGTAGATCTTTGAGAAGGATTATGTATTTTTACATATTCCCAATTTTTTTTTATAGCAAAGCAACCATTGCCGGATCAACTAGTAACAGACATGTGTGATACCACCCCTCATATAAAATCGTTGTAAAACAATTTAGTTACAACTCCCTCTCCCCTGGAATCTAAGGTGGGAATCAAACAGATTCAGCATACTCCGATGCCGAATGTCTAGTGTCCACGGGCGACGGTACTCACTTACCATCAGGTGACCCATCTGCTCTATTGTGGCTAGTTAAATAAAAAGAACAAGGTCCCCTTTATCGTAACCAACCCTTCTGACAGATGTTAGTCATAAGTTAAGAAACCTCTTGGCCACCAAATGTTACAATTCTGAGAGTCATATCATCATCAGCCCGCTGCAGTACACTGCTGGACATAAAGAGTCATATCATGATAATCTAATTACTCTTGGATTGTTTTTTTTTTATTCCAATTTATTTTTCTGTTCTTTTTCGATTTAATTTAGTAACTAACCTTGCTTAGAAGTTGCTACTAACAATTCCTTCCATATCCTATAAACTATAAAGAATAACTTACTAATGTCTTCGAATTGTGTAAAATTTTATGTTACTGTTTGTATAATTATATGTACCAACAATTCTCATGTCTACAATTAGACAAAACATGTTAAAACCATAAACCAGCAACACCCAATTATCCACATGTTTAAACAAATAAATCATCTGTATCTTTTTTATTTCAGAAGATAATCTATTTATCACATACTGTTTAAAATCTAACATTTCCATGAACCAAATTGCAGTATTATAATAGCTAATTTAAATAATTTGTGTTCTTAAACACGATTTTTCAAATGGCCACGTATGAATCATTGTACGAAACAATTAACCTACATTATGTTACTGCGATCGAGTAAGCTCTATGAAATTATAAATTATGTAGGAAGTAATGCTTTGTGAATCAACAGTTTGCGTGTTTCAGTCAAGTACAAGGTTCGACCACGTAAACTATGGAGTTGGGTACCACACATGATTAATGATATAAAAATCACATTTCAAATATGACTAGTTTGATGTCTAAATTATAGAGCATTAGCACTATCAATCAATAATAAGAATTATTTTGTTTGTTTTTGTTTGAAGTATAATATTAAATCCACTCATTCCTAGTACACGTTACTTCGCTTTTACATTCGGGAATGGGAGGAAATCATGTAGGGAAAAAATCTGATTTAAGTTCTGTTGGTGTCTTTGTAAAGTGTTTTTTTTGTTTTTCTATCTACATCAATTATTGGATACAATTAAGATTAAATGAAATGATTAACTTGACAAAACTCACCCACATGTAGAGTAAAATAATTATTTTACTTTACCTTACATTTAAGGGATTCTCGGGAAGACTATCATTTACCAGTGGATGGTGATAGGCTTATGAAAGAAGAAGAATAATATGAATAATATGTTTAAAGAAATATATATTTATTAAAACATATTATTCATCCAATCCAATCCAGCTTAAATGATCATGGTAATCGAACCCTTGACAATCGAACCTACGACTTTAGTAGTCAAGATCACGAAACATTAAATCAACAGACCGATAAAACTGACTAACTCAATAAATAACTCAATTACTGACAAATAAAAGTACCATTTGAAATCCTTAAACCTATGTACACAACTTGACATCAAAACAGTGAATGCTATCTGAAAATAACGATAAGTTAATGCTTATCCTCGATTAGCACCTATAAATAAGATGTTTACAAATACTGTCGGGCGGTTATCAAACCCCTTATTTACGCGTAGAGATTAGTCGAAATAAATCAATGACCATCTCACCCATTTAGTCCTCCTAAGCCAAATACATATGGAGGAAAGTTCTCTCAAATCTTTAACTAGGATGCAAGGTTTTGCGACGAATCTCTTCCTAAGATCGCTTGGCTAAAATTTTGTTTTGACCAAGTGCTTTAGCTTTGTCATACATTTATTGGTTTTCTATAACCATTTACATTTTTAGAATGTCAACTTGGCCAGAGAGGCTGGATAATTCTCCAGTAACTTCAATCACTTAGTCAAAAACAAACATAAAATTATTTGCACCGGTTTTCTGTAAGGACATAGTCACTTACTTCTGTAAATACGAGCTGGTCCATAATTAATACCACAAATAGTTTTTCAAACTATCATCCGCTTCTATCATTAACACTCTCATTTCGTAGATCAATAACAAAGATATGAATATATACGTGGAATATTTTCTTGTTGCTTTTAAAACATTTTCTAATCTAATCCTCAAATTGCTTTCAAAACAACTTAAGTCGGCGTTACCTAGACAGGCAATATTATCACTGACATTATTAACGCTATCACCAAAAACATTAATATCGATGCTCTAGAAGAACATTTGAATAAATTTATCACTCCACTATTGTGTGGTATTTAACAAAGTTCAAAGTTTGCACAACCAATTTGTAAAAGAAATTGTTTAGATATATCTACCACGCAGGACAACGTCTCTACAAGGAGAAGGAAAAGTTAAAACAAACACTTTACCAAACTGTCTGGAAAGCGTGATATTGTAGGCCAAGCCCTGCTTGATAAGGAGAGGACTGTTAAGACTGTTGATGATGATGATTCGACTTTCAAACCTTCAAGAAGAGAACACTACCTGAAGAACGTACAGCGGCACCCGTACTTTCTCTAGTACGACGCCTAGGGGTTTCTGTGGTCAGGGGACTATAGTTCCTGAAATTTAGGAAATAACAACAACGTATTGTACGTTTTTACTGCAAGGTAAGTATTTTACAATATAGGAATACATTTATTTATATTTCACTGTTAGGAGGTAGCTCCTCTTCAGCATTCAAAAAATCAAGGTTTCAAATTATATAAATCAATTCTTAGACATTCGCTTCAAACAGGAGTTTTCATCTGCCAGTTGTACACTGCGAACACCTCGCTCGCCACAGTACTTATGACTATTGAGTTGCTACCATGAAGAGTCATGAGTGGACCCAAATAAACCGGCTCGACCGGAGTGATACGGCTTCACCAGAAAATTGGTGTCAAGTAATTGTTTCCTATTGTTTAACCGAGTAAGTTGTCTCGCGAAACCATTGATTTCTGAAGGAGGACTTAAAGAGAGGCAATCCACTTGTGATTCTTAAATTGCAGTTATCCACGGGCAACGGTTCTTCAATACAGTGAGGAGACCCGTCTGCTCGGTTATCACCCTAACGTAAATAAAAAACAGTATTAAATTATGGAATTCAGGGCGACGTTCTACTGTCCTTGCTGTCTGTCCTTGGTGATCATCTAATCCATCACATATTATCAGGCATTTACCTTCATGCACTTTCAATGTCACCCTTTCTCCATATAGACACACGTCATAATTCATAACCCTAATCTTTATTGAATGTGACAATTAGTCGCCATGTTTAAATTGTTTACATCAAGCAAAATTTAATTATATGCAGTTTATGGGTTGGAAGATTTTATGATGGGAGAACCATCTCTGGCACGTATAGGCCTGCTTAACCAGAGAAATACATAACAGTCTTACAGAAAATTTGTGTGGTTTGATTGGAGTTTGCTAACCGGAGGGCAAAACCATCCTTAACTCCATTTTGCAAGGGCTTAGAACGGCAAAGCAACTCGTGGCTTTTGAGTGTTATATATCATGAGGTGACCTGTTTTTTTGTCGACTATACCATAAAAATGGTCGTATTTTGTACACAGCTGAATAGTTTCATGTTTGTTTGAATACAATAATCTTTAAATGAGTAAAAACATGAATCAAAACTCAAAAGAGTTTACTCTAACTAATAAAGATTACCTGTATAATTTATCTGATACCTGTATTTTATTATTTTTTTGATATTGTAAGAAAACATAGATTAACACGTCTACATTTAGCCGATTACAAATTGTTGTCAACTGGACACTAATATTTTTAAATAAACATATATTGTAGGGACTGTAAATTAACTAATATTGATATTGCTTCTTATAAATGAACCTAACAATAAAAACATGTTAAAAATAACCCGGCGTATATATTAGACGAGGTCTAAACAGTACAGAGTCATATTCAACCTTGTGCTTTATCTAAAAGTGAGTCAGTATGTTCTACAAGTGCAGTTGTTTTCTGGTTAACGCTGCCCTTCGAGCATCGTGTACATTTCAATGTTAGTTAAATACTTAATAACGATTTTGTAGGTCAGTGTTCAATATATTTGATTGGCGATTTTCTTAACTGTGTAGTTTCAGATATAATTTTCGTGATTATTTGTTCAACAGATTATAATTTTAAATGCACATTTTGAAGCCTCTGTATATTTCTTCCGCAGGAACACTGACCATACGCCATCCAGCCTACTTCAAGCAAATTTTTTAATGGTAAAGGTACAAATGAGCAGGCAAATCACCTCATGGTAAGTGACAATCGCAGTTCATAGGCATCTGAGTGAGACCGGGGGCTCAATGATACAGAAGCATCAATAGGCCGACATGGTGTGGGTCGCCATGCTGCATTATTGCATTGTCTGCATTTACAAAGAGTATGGTGACCATCACTCTTAGATTCTGCTTATGCTTTCTATCAGGCAGAGTAGAGTCATTATGGCAGGGTCATACATAGAAGAAACCATCTAAAACTCAACATTAATCGCTGGATGGTTTAATTTTCTTTTCCCGCCCAGACAGTTGGGTAGGAGTTTGTGTTCAGGTACCACACCCACTCAGTAAAACTCAAGAAAAGAAATTAACAGTCCAGTCGAGTTATTATGCTAAACATAGGCAGCAGACTAACTGACGATTTAACTGATCAAGCTATTGCGGTGTTACAGGAATCTCTCTACTTTGTATCTTATTTGCCGCGGAACATCGCAATAGGCGGGCAAACGAGCAGACGTATCGCCTGATGGTAAGCGATTACCGCCGCCCATGAACACCTGCAACACCAGAGGCGTCACAAGTGCGTTGCCGGCCTTTGGGGGATGGGTGGGAAGGAGGCGGTGAATGGGGGAGATAGGGGAAGGGGTTGGGGTATGGGCCTCCGGTATCCTCACTCACTCGGTGAAGCACAGCGCAAGCACTATTTTACACCGGTTTTCTGTGAGGCCTTGGTATCACTCCGGTCGAGCCGGCCCATTCATGCCGAAGCGTGGCTCTCCCACGGTTTTAGTGGATAACCCCTTGGGGTTTCCACATCCACACAAAAGTTTATCATTGTTCTTTTGAATTGTGCTGATCTTGGTAACGAGTGGATTAGAGAGAGATATACGAATCACACTATCCTATTAGAATTGTACTATGGCATTTACTCTTCGTGCCGTAATAAGTAAAATTAATATACAAAATAAATTATAATAGTCTGGGTAGCTTGTATAAAGACAAGAATTGAAAACATGATAAGAAACATGCCCAGCGCATGTGAAATTGTGTGCAATCTTGCGATAGGTATATGTATATTTACCTCGTGTATGTACACGTGTGTCGATCACACATGTTTTGATTTCATTTCCAAAATATATATTTAGTCTTGATATCATAACTCATGTTTCAGGATGATATGGAATGTTGAATTCTTAGATTTAGTATTTGTAATATTTTTTTTTATTTTATATTTAAGCTTTATTGACGTTTGTACATGGGCTGACCTATGGGCACAAGGTATTCTTTGCCAACCAACCTTTGGGTAGTGTAAACTTTTTAGGTATAATTTTTATTTGTAGTTTAAATTATATTGATACCTCAAAAAGCAAATATTTTCTAAACGTCATAATCATAGCTAATACAATTAATATAAATATGAGTTCGTCTGTTACGCTGTCATGTATGCATATTCTCAGGGATATAAGATTTTTCTTGAATATCCTACTATCACACTAATTTATAAAGGCGAAAGTTTGTGTGTGTGTTTGTTACTTCTTCACGCAAAACTACAAGACGGATTTGGATGAAACTTTACAGTAATATAGCTTATACATCAGAATAACACATAGGCTACTATTTGCAGCGATAACCGACATATATATAAATAAACGCGAAAGTTTGTATGAATGGATGTTTGTTACTCTTTCACGCAAAAACTACTGAACCGATTTGGATGAAACTTTACAGTAATATAGTTTATACATCAGAATAACACATAAGCTACTATTTGTAGCGATAAATGATATACACGCGGGTGGAGCCGCGGGCAACAGCTAGTACTAAAATAAAATATATCCAAAAAAAAATTGCGTGTAAAATAAAAAAAAACAGTTTCCAAATCTTTATGAATGGGATACATAGAACAATATTGGCAAAGAAATAACGGACTTCTGGAAACTTCTTTGGGCGCACTTTTTAGGTCAACAAAAAGCGTAAAATTCGCGTCATCGTCACCACACGTTTCCCATGAGACATATGTATACTGGGTATATATGTACATATATATATATATGAGTTATTGGTATACATTATATATTCAAAGAGTTTTTACTTCTATATGCAGTTCCCAAATACTTTTTTTAATACACTTGAATTTAAAATCGAAAAGAAAGAGTAAGTGTTATCCAAGGGCAGCTGATGATCACACCGACTCCAATACATTGCCACGTCGTCACATCAAGGTCACCCTTGATGTAGTGATAATTGATAACACTTGTTTGTGTACCGCGGTAATTTATCGGCGTTTCGTAACCACCTCAATATGATATGTATTTACATGTATTGGAGAAAGTTTTGCCGATTACGATAATTTAAAGTTATAAAATAAAAATATTAAAAAAAATAGGCAGCTTGAGACACCAAATTAGATAAAAGTTATAGTTCATGGTAACCAGACTGCTGTCAGATGTCAGATGCTAAGCAGTCAGGATCACGAAATTCTAGACCAACAGATTTATATCGAGAACTATACAAACGTGCATTAAACGGACTCCAAGTACACCCAGACTTAGAACATAACGTGTGGATCCACACGAAGAGTTGTACCACTACCGAACCCTGAACATTACACGACCGGTGACCGTTTAAATCACTGAGCCATCCGTGCAGCCAAAATTAATAACCTAGTTAGACATGTCAAAATATCAAAGGCTGCACAGAGTAACCAGACCGGATGGCACCAAACGATATCTATTGATAAATAACCCAGATAGTTCCAAATATCGTGCTCAACATACAACATACATTTGAGAATTGAACACACAACCTCAGATGAAGCAATCAGGATCACATAATTCTAGAAAAATCGACCCGTCACTGAAATCCTTCAGAATGATGATGTTATAGTCCAGCGGAGACCAGCCAGCTACGCAGGAGAAATAATACTGCATAAAAGTGTATGCGCGCGACATAGGTGCACTCTCTGTTCCCTCACTCTCAGAAATAATAAAACAGAATAACAGTACACAGAAGTACATACACATAGTGATAATATTTATTAGTACAGAAGGCATTCTATTCGGGTTAATAAACATAAACAGCTGACTTACTGACGATGACGACGTTGATCAAGCTGTGTTAAACCTTATTGTGAAGTCCTTAGAATCTCTTTATCTTTGTTTCTTTATTAAGGTAAACTTTTGGTACACATGTACTAAATAAACAATTTTCCTGAATATCATTGTACATATTTGTATATTCCAATATTTATCATCAAATTTAGTAGTTATGTTTGATTACCGAAAAGCATAATAATCCAATGTTATCTTGTTATTATAATTCATGATTCGTCATCATTGTATGAGGGATTCCCATAATGATAATTATGATGGTGGGTGTAATGACTACTTTTTAAGTGAGTTTAAAATTTTGCATTACTACACACATCAAAAGTGTCTAGGGATCAACATATGTGTCTAGGGATCAACATATATTTTTGCAATAACTTTTCTCCTGATTGATATTAATTAAAATTTTCTTTAAGGATTCATCAAATAAAGTGTTTTCGTTTGTCACAGTAACGATAAACCAAGTCACCTTTGCATTAATAAAGAAATTTGCCATTTTCCTAATAAAGGGATTTTTGACATTTGAACCACTAACATTAAAGTTCGAAAAAAAGACTGAAATAACAGTTTTCTTTAAAATTTTATTAGGTAACTCAAACAATTAATAATCCGTGTTTCTACCGCGAACACTAACAACACAAGAATGGGTTTGGCATACTCAAAATGAGTTCATCCAAATCACGCTGTGGAATGGCCGCTCATGTTCGTTGCAACAACAAAAAAAGGTCTTCTTGCGACTGAATACCCTCCATATTCGGCAGAGCTCTTCTCTGTAGCATATCCCATGCATGCTCAATCGGGTTCAAGTCTGGCGACTGAGCAGGCCAGGGCCAAAGCCACATCTCAATCTCAAGAAATCCGCATAAAAATGCTTGATCCCTAGACACTTTTGATGTGTGTATTTATGTTGTCAATGAAAACAGGATTTTGTAATCGAGAAAAACCTAATATTGAATGTCTTATCTCTCTAGCCATCAGTGGACATACGACACGATATAGTAATACGTGACTCGAGCTCTTAGACCAACTTATATTCAGTAAGTACATATATACAGTTCCGTTTCCTATCTCTAAACGATTACATTCCCAACCAGGGTTAGCGTCAAACGGGCGGCCAGACTAGACATCCAAATTGCATTTGGTTGGTATCCATTAGGTAATTTCTGAGCAAGAAACTGATGAAGTAGGGGCACTATTACAGAGGGATACCTGTTCAGTCCTCTCACCAATGGAGCGATCACTTTGTGATACTTGTAATACCTATAGGACCCATGAGTATAAGCATTAACTCGCTACTAGTCCAGTGGCAAGAGAAATGAACCACGGCAATCCACCGTGTTCTTAATCTAAACTAAATTCATCAAGCACTTACTGGAGTTGTGTGGCTTCCTTGTTCTCGGCGTTCCAAGAGATCTCTTGGGTAGTTTCTTCTCTGCGTCGTCACACAAACATGCTCCAAGTGCTGTATATCTTTCAAGGTATTCGAATTACAATAAACTCGTATCAGCTATCACGGATATTCGAATTACAACTCACTCACTTTAGCTATCGCGGACCGCGCCTACAAAACTCGCGAGTCCACGACCTAACACAAACGGTAAATCACTAAAGGGACCGGGTCGATGGGCAATTAGCTTAGTATCAATTAATTACGGTTCTCAAACAACAATCGTCGACCGTTCACAACACGCGTCTTTCTAGTACTCTATTAACCTCAAACGTCAAAACGTCAAACACGAAAAAAATGACAATCGAAAAATGTTGCCATTACAATGACGTTCGAAATCCAACAATACCTATTGTACTAAATAGCAGAAGCTGTGGACAAAACAAACATTACATGAATGAATTAAACCAAACCCTATTTTTTTTTAACACAACTCCCGCATTAGGTATATACATTCTGTGTCGCGGAGGACTTTACAAACATACATGAAACGGACACAAAGAACACCCAGACTTAGTAAAACAATTTGTGGATCACACAAAGTGTTGTCCCACGTTGGATTTGAACCCACAACACTTAGCGTAATAGTAAGTGGTGTGGCGACCGCTTAAGCCACTAGACCAACCGTACAGTTAAATATAAAATAGATAGACCCTCGCACAGAAAATCAACGTAAAATAACAGCGATCGTGCTGTCGTGTTTCGTTGGTGAGTGCGAGACCGAAGGCCCAATGATGAAGAAGCATCATTATTCATTAGCCCGCCATGGTGTGGGTCACCATGCTGCATTGTCTGCATTCGCAGTATGATGACCACCACTCTTGAAGTCTGCTTGTGCTTTCCAACAAGAGTAGAGTCATTTTGGCAGGGCCAAACATAAAAAAAAAAAGATAAGTATGTCAATAAACCTTATATACTTTACAAGGCGAACACCTGCGCAATTCTTCCTTCTTGCTATGAGTTAGCATATGACGCAGCAACAATAACATCGGTACAACATTGCGTGTGCAAAACATATGGACATGATGACAGTCTTCTGACGTATTGTGACGTTCATGCGGGCATCGAAACATGTGTAAATAGCAAATAAGGTTATGACGGTGATTTCTAATGACATTTACTAGGTTCAAGAACAGTGTTAATGTCATACTGTAGCTTAGAGAGCAACTTCACTGAACAGCTTCTATTAAATACCTAATCATACATACTATACAAAATATAATTACCTACTATATATGTGTGTGTCTGATACCATATTTGCACAGGAAGTATAGCAGATTAAATTGAGGTTGATAATGTTGTATGCTACGGATTTTTTGCAGCATTAACAATACTACAATTTCATATATTGGATCTAGTTCTGATGAAGTTTCCAGAAGGTGATCAGTAAAACTCTTCAAGTTTAGATTCATATCATCTAACAGGCCTATCTTGTAGATGAAGCCAGGTGTTAGACAATTCAACTCTTTTTTAGAAGTCTACTGTATGTATTTAGATGTACGTATCTATTCTTCTTTGGTAAGCGCTGTAATCTGAACGCAGCTTAATGGATTTAGCTTGAGACGTGTCGTTAGATTCGTCCTTATTGTAAGACTGATACTGAGTTGATGAAAATCATAAGAATCATCGCCGGTTTGTAAATTTGAAGTATTTTCACGCAGTCGAATAGTCGAATGTTATTAATCGAATGCCAAAGAAGCTATTACTAGCTGACCCGGCGAACTTCGTACCGCCATATTTACATATCTGTCTCAGCTTCACACAGGCAGAGCACAATTGCGGACAAACAAAATGACTTTTCCCGTTACCTTAAAATTATTCTTGTACACAAACCTTGTCCTAACAATAAGGAACACATAAAAAAAGATTTTGGTGTAGCCGATCGAAAGTTATGCGCGTACATACATTTCGGCGATTCATTTTTATATATCCTACTAATATTATAAACGCGAAAGTTTGTAAGTATGGATTGATGTTTGTTACTCTTT
Source organism: Diaphora mendica (assembly GCA_949125395.1). Classification (NCBI taxonomy): domain Eukaryota; kingdom Metazoa; phylum Arthropoda; class Insecta; order Lepidoptera; family Erebidae; genus Diaphora; species Diaphora mendica. The sequence continues at coordinate 1,921,424 of OX421326.1, read as the reverse complement.
CACGCAAAAACTACTGAACGGATTTGGAAGAAACTTTACAGTAATATTGCTTATACATCATAATAACACATAGGCTACTATTTGCCGCGATAACCGACATACACGCGGGCGGGTGTCGCGGGCAACAACTAGTGTTCAGATAATTAGCTAGTTTACTTCATAGTTTGGTTCAGGATTTTGTTTACTTTAACGAAACTAATTTATAATCAATTGCTGATAAACGTATTTTCTTAATGCATGTACCTATGTATTTAAAGTGAAGGCTAATTATTTTATATTCTTCCTTAATTGGTGGATCTTTTACGTGTAAGTATTTAGAGAATTAATTAGATGACTTACTAGCGTGTTCGGCTTGATACGCGTGTTCAAGATCGCGTGAAGGTCTTGTTGGATCCTTGCTAAATTTGCTTCCTCACCACGTGGTCGTTTTAAATGTAGATATATATCGTGTACAGTGCATTCATTATTACCTATTTACCTAGACTAGAGATCATTTGGTGGTCGAATTTAAAAATAGTATATCAAATTCTTATTTTACCTTTCATGGTTTATAGTTTCCTAATCAAGAAGACAGACCAATAAGAATTTTGTTTGTAACCATTTATCACATGGCGTCATCCAGATTCGAGTACGATGCCCCAGAGTGATGTATTGCACAATTAAGGAGCTCTGATTCGATTCCTGCTCTATGAAAATAATTATATATAGACTACACTTGTATGAAATTTTAATTGTTCACAAGCGTGCAGTACAAAAATACCCAGGTGTCGATATGAGTGAATACATGTTATAATATTGTCATTGATATTCGTCTTCAGTAAACAATCACAGTATTATTTTAAAGATGTTTTTTTTAGTATTTTTAGTATCAGGTTGATCTCAAGTATCTTTGACTGATCACGTGTGAGGTCATCCATGTATAAAACGTGGTCTGCGATCGTTGACCGGCAATAAGCAAAAGTCATGGAAGTTGATGACTTTTTATTATTAATTTCACGTCGATGAGTTTTTGATATCATTTCTAACGTATATTTATGTTTGGGAAGAGAACCATAATGTATTTTTTATCAAAAATATAAGTTGTAACCATCGCTACTGTAATCCAGTTGAAACAAGGAGAGTCATGATAAGGCAAATTCGACCAGTGTACCACGGTCTCACTAGAAACTTTTTTTATGGAATACGGGGCAAACGAGCTGACGTATCGCCTGATGGTAGGCGATTACCGCCGCCCATTGACACCCGCAACACCAGAGGCGTCACAAGTGCATTGCCGGCCTTTGGAGGATGGAGAGGGGGATGCAGGGAGGGTTTGGGGTATGGACCTCCGGTATCCTCACTCACTTGGTAAAACACGGCGCCAGCGCTGTTTCACACCGGTTTTCTGTGAGGTCGCGGTGTCACTCCGGTCGAGCAAGCCCATTCATACCGAACAAACCCTATACTAACCACTCAGGTCACTCTGGTCAGCGTGGTGCAGTAGGTCAAGGTCTCTTTCTACGGAGAGACTAGCAGACTAGCAGTGGACTGATAATTCTCTTGGCTAAAAACTGGTATGTAACAATTCTTGAACCCAAACCCACACTTCAAACTCAAGACTAAACAAAAGTATATATACACACATCAAAAGTGTCTAGGGATCAACATATATTTTTGCAATAACTTTTCTCCTGATTGATATTAATTAAAATTTTCTTTAAGGATTCATCAAATAAAGTGTTTTCGTTTGTCACAGTAACGATAAACCAAGTCACCTTTGCATTAATAAAGAAATTTGCCATTTTCCTAATAAAGGGATTTTTGACATTTGAACCACTAACATTAAAGTTCGAAAAAAAGACTGAAATAACAGTTTTCTTTAAAATTTTATTAGGTAACTTAAACAATTAATAATCCGTGTTTCTACCGCGAACACTAACAACACAAGAACATCGGTTTGGCATACTCAAAATGAGTTCATCCAAACACGCTGTGGAATGGCCGCCCATGTTCGTTGCAACAACAAAAAAAGGTCTTCTTGCGACTGGATACCCTCCATATTCGGCAGAGCTCTCCTCTGTAGCATATCCCATGCATGCTCAATCGGGTTCAAGTCTGGCGACTGAGCAGGCCAGGGCAGGACATTGATGTTAGCTGCGGCGAGAGTCTGTCTTACAACTCTTGCGGTGTGCGGTCGTGCATTATCATGCATTAACTGAAATAAGGGACCGATTTGCACTTGTAGAGGAACGATGACGTCTGATACAATCGTCTCAGCATAAATTTGAGCGTTGAGGTTGCCTCTGATCCAAATCAACTCAGTTCTTCCGCCGATCCAAATACCCGCCCATACCATGATGGTTCCACCACTATAAGGATGGACTTCCTGGCAGGATTTTAATCGCTGTTGGCGTCCAGGGGTTCTCCAGTGTCGTATACGTCTTGTATCCGGTCTCATACCAAAACGAGACTCATCAGAAAAGCACACGAAACGCCATTGTTCTTCTGCCCAATTTCTGTGTTCAAGAGCCCATTGATATCGAATCCTACGATTGTGCATTGCTATAGGTGGTACCCGTAGCGGTCTTCGGGAATGAAGGTTCACTTCATGCAAGCGGTTTCTGACTGTTTGGTCGCTAATTAAGTTCCCTGAAGAGTGATGAAGCCTCACGGCTAACATCATGGCGGTTATTGTTGGAGCTCTTCGAGTTAAGATTTGAATGTATCGGTCTTGTCTCCGTGTGGTGCAGCGATACCGTCCTCCATGGCGCTCAGCCACGGTACCAGTGCTTCGGTAACGTGTCCAAAGTCGACTGATAACACTCTGACTTGTATTCAGAGCTAAAGCCACAGTACGTTGCCGGGAACCAGCTTCTATCATTCCCACGGCTCTGAGCATTTCTTCCCTGCTTAAATGACGTCGCCGCTCCATAATAACGTTGGTTTTAATGAGTAGTAGGGAAACAGTAGCACTAATAATGTCTTCAATGCGTTGTATGTTTTTATAGGGAAAATATTGACAGCTGATTTTCATCTTTTACTCGAATTTGATTGACAGTTCCTGATTCAAATTATGAAATGCACCAAAAAGGATCCATATAAATTTATAAAATCATAAATTTATTACAAAGCCACATCTCAATCTCAAGAAATCCGCATAAAAATGCTTGATCCCTAGACACTTTAGATGTGTGTATAAAACTGACCTGCAAGTACGTACAGAGCTAGCTGGAATGTCTCATGGCAGAAAAATTTGCTACTTCTTCTAACAAGCCATTACAATAGAAATACTTTTTCATGCATATCATCATCGTTACCTCGTTGGTCTAGCGGCTAGCGTACGCGACTGTGGATCAAGAGATCTCGGGTTCGATTCTCGGGTCGGGACGAAAATACTAACTTTTAAACTTTCGCGTTCCATGATATGACAATAATTATTTTTACGGGAATTAACGCGATCACTCACTGAGCCAGTCAGCCTGTGACCACGGCCGGTGCAACCTGGTCGAAACGTCAGGCAAATCAGAGGTATGTAATACCTTTTAATAAGTGATTGCGTTAATTCCCGTAAAAATAATTATTGTCGGGACGAAAATGTTCTCGGTTTGTTCTTACAAAAAAATCTTAATAACAGCCTGGAGTATGAAAGCTGCCAGTGTTTCACGTACGTGCATGGTCTTAAGCTTTCGGTCCTGGTTATCATGAACATCTATGGCAATCCGTTATTGGGAAATCAGTGTCTTCAAATATGACAACTGACAACTACTTCAATCTTAGAATTCAGTTCTCCTTCCGGGGTCCAATACCAGTTGCTCCATGGAAAAACTAATATTCATGTAAAACCGGTTGAACTAGTAGCATACCCCAAATGATCTTGGGAATAATAAAGGCTAGGAAGATGACATATCTTCATCATCCATCTCTCCCAAGACACACCACAGAGCCCGGTCTACTGCAATCAGTCGCCGCCAGCCATCCATCTGGATACATATAGAATTAATGATTTGAATAGTTATTAATGACACTTTGATTCTTGAAGCTATAAGTGTGTTAAGGTCAATATAATTTGCACTCACAATGTGACTTAGCATGAGAGTACATTATTTTTTTTAAACGAGTGTAAGACATTTATACGACAAATTTATTTATCACAGTCATTTATAAGGAGCAACGGTAACCACTAATAAAGCCCTTTTGATCCGAACTACGTGCAATTGGATACTTTTAATTCATGAATTTCATTCCTTAAAATATGTCCAATGTAATGGTTACCAAACAACACCACAATAAAAATATAAGTACTTCATTCTTTTATTACAAAAAATCTCAAAAGATAAAGTTTTGTGTTCCAAAACCATCAGTGTTTCGATATCAATGAGTATTAGCTGTCGCAGCTTAGCAGTTATACTCTGTCCATTCCTTTATTTTCTTTTTGACAGTTCAAGAAATTTCGAAATTAGTGACGCCCTCACACATTACCGATTCCATTTGCAATTTTATTTATGTATATTATGTAAGAAATAAACAAAAATATAAATAATAAATCAGTAAACTAAATTAATGAACTGAGTTATTGTTCTTTACTCTTGGTTTGATCCTAAATTCCAAGATTTCGACTTAATTCCTTGCAAATAATCAATCTTGGAGTCATAGATACTATTTTTATTTACTTTTTATTAAATTTACAGAAAAAATACTTACATGAAGTGAAATTATTTTTATCCTAGGATCGATTTATCGTATTTCAAAAACTGTTTTATAGTCTGTGGTTGTTTGTTATGCACATGACACTTCACTAAAGTACCGTCACTGTCAATAAAGTACGACATTGCTTTAGTACATTATCACGAAAAAAAAAACGGTAATTTATAGACGTGAGCTGTCAAAAAGAAAATAAACGAATGGACACAGTATAGGATTCCAAATTTACCAGACATTATGGTCTGTAAAACTCACTAATTCCAGCTGCTCGCAACAGCACTAATGCATCAAATCTGTCATGAAAACATCCATGCAAAAGATATACAAAAAAAAAATCATATTGATATAGATTAGTTCCCTTTCTCCAGAATTAGGAGGAAGAGGAGATGGTTTCCAGTATCTTCACTCCACTGAAAAGAAACAAAAGAAATGCACACCTACACCAGTTTTCTGTGAGGCCGTATTGTCTTTCCGATTGAAAAAGCCCACTTATGCTGAAGCATGGTTCTTCCACTTATACTTGAGAGTATAAGTAACAACAAAATGTATTGTCTATAACCTGTAGATATTAAACGTTTACAACGTATAACATATGACACTTCCTACTTGTAAAGCGATTCGTAAAATTGAAAACCACGACACAGGGACAGATTTACGAAACAATTAAGCACACCCATTTCTCAAAAGACCAGACCTTCTGCTAGTCCCTAAAAGGCAAAGTCGTGAACAAGGCGTGATCTAAAAATAATTAAAGATAAGTATGTATTTAATCAGCTGTTATCAGAGAGACAGATTGTCTGCTGTTTCGATTGGCGAATCAAGTACGAGCTTGTTGAATGAACGATAAAATAGATATAGGGTCATGTTTTGTAGGACGATGTCGATTGAAGGTTTAGCAATTGTTGTTTTTGAAAGGATTATGCGTCGTTTAAATATATATCTTTCATTTTAAAAAGTCAGCTTTCATATTGCCTCTGTGGCGCAGTGGTAGCGTGTGCGACTGCTGTGCTTGAAGTCTCGGGTTCAATTCCCAGTTCACCAAATGATTTATATGATCTACAAATATTTGTTTCGCAGTTTGGGTGTTTTCTATGTATAATATGTATGTATTTATCAAAATCAACTATATGTGTATTTATATCAGTTGTCTTAGTACTCATAACACAAGCTCTGCTTAGCTTGGGACTAGATGTCGTTACGTGTAAGATGTCCGAAATATTGATTTATTTATTTTAGACTGATTGCACGGTTGGCCTAATGGTTTAAGCGGTTACCGTGCCACTCTCTACTGCGCCAAGTGTTGTGGGTTCAAATCCCACATGGGACAACACTTTGTGTGATTCACAAATTGTTGTTCTGAGTCTGGGTATTCTTTGTTTCCGTTTTATTTATGATTGTAAAGTCCCCGCGACATAGGATGGATATTCCTAATGCGGGAGTTGTCTTTTTATTGAAAGAAATTAGATGTATACCCGGTGTTGCAGTGGACTTTGACACAAATATGAAACGGGCACAAAGAATACCCAGACTCGGAATAATAATTTGTGGTGAACCCACAACATAGCAGAGAAGGAAGGAGCGAGGCAACCGCGTAAGCCAACACACCATCCGTTAATTTCTTTACAGATAGACAATATATAAGTTGCCTGTGTTGTAACTCATTCAATATCAGATATTTTGCATTCAGTACTGGTTTTTAGGGTTCCGTGCCAAAGGCAAAAAACAGAACCCTTATAGATTCGTCATGTCTGTCTGTCTATCTGTCCGTACGTCTGTCTGTCTGTCCGTCCGTATGTCACAGTAGGTAGGTACACACTTGGTAAGTAGATGTATTCTGTGAACCGCATTAAGATTTTCACATAAAATAAAAAAAAACAATAAATTTTGGGGGTCCCCATACTTAGAACTGAAACTCAAAAAAAAATTTATCATCAAACCCATACGTGTGGGGTATCTATGGATAGGTCTTAAAAATGATATTGAGGTCTCTAATTTTTTTTTTTTCTAAACTGAATTGTTTGCGCGAGAGACACTCCCAAAGTGGTAAAATGTGTGTACTCCCCTGTAACTTCTAAAATAAGAAAATGATAAAACTAAAAAAAAAATATGATGTACATTGCCATGGAAACTTCTACCGAAAATTGGTTTGAACGAGATCTAGTAAGTAGTTTTTTTTAATACGTCATAATTCGTAAACCGTAATTTATCGATCAAAGTTACAACGAACTACAAGAACTTTTATATTATGTTTCTTGCTGCTTCGGAACCCTTAATGGGCGAGTCCGACTCGCACTTGGCCGCTTTTTGTGTAACGAATTTATTTTAACCTTCCTCACTTAAAATTTGAATCTATATACCCGTAAAAACTGTTTATCAGTGTTAACGTATATCGAAAACAAATAAAAATATTGTATTTAGATTATTATAAGTTTACACCATATAGATATAAAGTGCAGAATGCATTTTTTTTTAATAACATGATTCAGACCACACAGGATATGAGATAGAACAGATCAAGTTATACTTACCACTATTTATAAATGGGAGCAAACATAAAAAAGAATGTTAAATATCGATTCATAAAGGACGTAACTTTAAGGTACTAAACAAAAAGAAACAATACTACTAAATTTAGAAGTGATACCTTTTTTTGAAGTCAGTTAAAAGCTCTCCAGCTTTATTATAAGTAGATTCGATGCCAAAATATTTAAACATATCGAACGTACACACAACTGACCACTTTTATAGGAAATCAAATGTTCAATCTGTATATGTATATTCATGAACAAGGATTTGTGCCTTGGCTCGCACCGCCCCTACACGACAGACCAAATTAATTGTGCTCTACCTATTTAGCATTCATTCCGTACAAACCGATCCCATGTAACATTAATACAAGTGAATTAATCAACAGTTGTTGTTGATAGAGTCTTTCACTTGATTAAGGGAGACAATTCAGAGGCCAATTCCTGAGAATGACATTCTATTCACTTATTTCGAAGTAGGTAAGTTTGAGAGCAACCAGGGTCACAGAAACCTGAAAATGTTGGTCTAATAACCACAATTTTCTTTTTTCGAAAGTGCAAGAAAGATGGAAATAATTTGTATTAATCTATGCAGCTTTTATTTAACAGCGCTGTATTCTTTCTACATGTGGAAGCTTGTAATTGGCGTGGAGATAAGCAACATTGTATGAATTGGTATGAATATTGTGAATTTAGACGTAAGGTCCTCGAACAAAATATTTTTAAAAAAGCAATAAAAACACAGGTCATGTTACAGGGTTTAATCAATTCGAGATAAACAAATATCATTCAACAGACGGATATTACGATAAGACATAAGATACTTCAAATTCCAAAAGACTTACTAGCATTAGTCAGAATCTAAAGATTAAAATTAGTTTTTCCTATTAAAATACTTCATTAATCTACCATAAGGACCCCTAAAAAGTTCAAAAACAAATCACTCCGTACTCCACTAAAAAGCATTTGGAACATTTCACCCGAAAGTCATTTGTATCTATTTACGTGAAACCAAAGCACTTCCTTTAAACCCTCAAGTTTACACCGTCAGTACATTGGAGGTCGTAAAACGGGGCCTTCATCAATCAACTTAATTAATATGTAGGTAGGAGGAAAATATTTAGCTCTGTAATGTAACAGATAAGAAGCCTGCGCCAGTCCCTGAATAACAAATACGACCCCTACCACGGGTGTATACGTTAACTATGATGGTGATAGTTTACTTTGAAATATTGACTTAAAATTCGTTGTTAGTCGGAACGGGTCGGGATGGTTTTAGGTTATTTTTTCAAGTGTAATTTTTATCAGAGGACTTTACATAATTATTTATTTAAATATAATTTTATTTATCAACGTAAATTATAATAGGTACGAGTTTTACATAATATCTCTGAAATAGTCTGAGGTTTCGACCAGGTTCCATTAGTTTTGTATATATTTTTTTTTACTAATCCCGCCCACACACCTACCACTGCAACTCCTGTACACCAGGATCAATTTGTATATTGCCTGATAACGTAAATATCCAAAAATATACATAACTAGCTTTTACACGCGGCTTCGCTCACGCAGATTTTCATCCCCTGATTTACCCCCTTAGGGGTGGAATTTTAAAAATTCCTTTCTTAGTGCTCACTTACGTTATATAAAGAACCTACTTATAAAATTTGAGGATTATATCTTCAGCGGTTTGGGCTGTGCGTTGATCTCTGGGTATGTCAGTCAGTCAGTCACCTTACTTTTTTATATATATAGATAGATAGATTATAAAGTAATTTCTTCTTAAATTTTAAAAGTTATCTAGAAGTATCTTAGTTGACATTGGTAAATGGAAAAGTTATGTATTGTCCAAACAACATAATAGATTACAAAGGTTACAAACTGAGCACAGATTTTAAATTCACGAGTTAAGACAATATCCATAATTACTTTCTTATTCGAACAGGATAGTTTATAACTGTCAAATAAACTACAGTAATTACAGTTTAGTGAACTGTTAAACGATACTATAGTAGAGGTGTTGATTAAGATTCACAGCGCACTCTCTCAGATATTGGACGTGATGAAAAAATACATTGTGGTGGGTAAAGTATGTTGGGTTGAGCTGATTTCAATTTGTATTTACCAAGCAATCGGTGCTTGTTGCTTTACTTGGGGTTAGATTTGCTGTGTTTTGAATGCTTAACAGTCATTTCAGGAGTGACTTTAGTTTGGGTTGACTGGTTTGTCGGCAGGATTTGTCTATACTAATATTATAAACGCAAAAGTTTGTAAGTATGGACGGATGTTTGTTACTCTTTCACGCAAAAACTACTAAACGGATTTGGATGAAACTTTGCAGTAATATAGTTTATACATCAGAATAACACATAGGCTACTATTTGCCGCGATAACCGACATACACGCGGGCGAAGCCGGCAACAACTAGTCTTAGATAAAACCGTTGAACAGTTTTTCTATAGCTTTCAGAATCGTAGGTAGTTTTTTTTTATTTTAACTTTTTTTTGTAAATTTATGGTCTTGTTCCTGTTGTTGGTTTGGTCTTTTGATTATTTATCCTAATTCACAAAAAATAAGTTTTTTTTTTACCAAATATTGACTTGTTAAGTTTATAAGAAACAACTCGAAATTTAACTAGATCCGTAGTAAGATTACTAAAATCAATTTATAGAATTCTTTTTATATTAAAATCTAGAATTCAAATTAAAATAACACCCAAACACAAAACAGATCATTGTGATTATCACACATTTATTGTCCAATTAGGGTTCCGAACCCGCCACCTCTAAACAGTTAGGATTTCTATGAACTAATTCACCAAGTTGCTAGCATAAACACTGAAGTCAAACCAGGTTCCCAACCATTAAGCAAAGATTAAGCCCATCTGCGTTACGACATGATAATTTCGAGGGCAGTACAAAATTGCTCCAGATATGATGTCCTCATCAAAAATGACTAACGATCTATATAATGCGCCGTGGCACACGAAATTAAAGCTATAAATTTGAATGCGGTAGGACCCAACAAGGTCTAATTTGTGAGACCTTTAATGAAATATAGGGCTATGTAAAACATAGTATTAATACTCTTTAAGAAGTTGTGGTGTCTCAAGCGGAAGATTCAAGTTCGATGATTGGTTATTTGACCGACTGTCGCATAATGTTTCTCAACGGAAGGACAGATTATAGTTTTTTATTGAATATTAATTTTTAAACATTTGCGTTTTAAATTTTTATCAGGTTTACTAAGTGATAGCACTGGCAATGCAACAAGATCTATAATGGCTTAATTTGAATAGAATTATCCTGATACTGATAATGAATTTTCCAATTTCATCATTATCAGAAGTCAACTGCTGGATGTCGATCTCTCCTGAAAGAGGAAGATTAGGCCCTGATTATAAACCCCTGAGCAGGCAGGTTGGTATAGTTTTTTTTTCAAAATTTTCTTCTCTTTGCAGTGCTGTTGTCTTGTATAGTTTGCTCCTTTTGTCGATTCTTACGACAACCACGATATGAACAGGGGTGGACACAATCTAATATCTAATCTCTCCATCCGCTCATTTTGGAGTTCTTTGAGCTTTTTTCTTTGCATAGTACTTAAGTTATACTTTCAATTTGAACAGACAATTCTTACTTTAAATTTTTATACTTACACCTTCCTTTTCAGAAAGAATTTCCATCCTTCTGGGACCATAACTACACTATACATTATTTATTCTTGAAAGGATTATGGTCGCCATACTCATCATCGTGAACTATTGCAAGTATTAATGATAAGCAGGATTACCAGTTCTTGGTTGAGCTTTCAGTTCAGAAAGTTAATTGGCGTTCGCTGTAACTACATGCCGGTAGATGCGACGAATGATGTCTCCACACCTTTTAATAGATAGACTTCATCCCTAATTAGATTTAGTGCATTACTTAGTCCTTAAGCTTGATCTCTGTGGCAGTTGTCACTAGTATCATTTTAGAACTAACAAGGTACATTTTAGGTGTGCATTTTTTATATTTATAACGTATAGCACTTCATTTGTAATAAAACTGCGAGGTAAAGAATAAAAATATATTTGAAAATAAAATCGCTTGTTCAAAGTTACTTCGTCATTTTCGTAGCTATCACAGAGATCCATCAAAATTTTAAGGACTATAGTGATGCAGTTTCTTATTTTTTTTATGTAAGATCTAGTGTCAATCATCACTGCAGTCCACCAGAATAAGTACGGTAACTTTACTTGTCTTTATAATATGATATTGATGGTCAGTATTTTTTCGATTTCGAAGGGCTTTACGTATAGCAGAGTCCCTCGAAATCGCGACTTATAAATCTCAAATATTAGTAGGTATATCTTAAATGTTTAGAAGAAATATTACTTCTTCATGGAGTAACGTCAACAGCCTTTAACAGTTCACTTCTGGACATAAGATTAACATTATAGAGGAGGTTTTGGCCATACCATGCTGTTAAGACGGTTATAGCCCAGTTGCACTAAGTGATTAGAAACCCGAGGTTAAGCAACGATGGCGCGGTCAGTACCTGGATGGGTGACCGCTGTTGGCATGATACCATGAGCGTCTCCGTGATTCGGAGGTCACATTAAGCAGTCGCTCCCGGTTGTTATCGAATAATAACAGTCGTAAAGCTTAGTTGGAGGCCTTCGGGCGGCTTAAAAACATCCAACGGCAAGATTACGTGCACCGCAGTCGGCCAGCGTGGGGACGTATGGCCTTAACCCTCTCCTGAGACTCCTCTCAGGTCCATAACGTCCCACTGCTGGGCTCGGGTCTCCACCCGAGCCCAGCAGTGGGACGTTATGAGTTGTTGATGGATGCTGTTCAGACCGGTTGGTTTAGGGTTTGTTTCAAATTTTACCTTTTTTGGCAGTAATGGTAGTAACACTAACGACTAATATTTTCCTTTTTTACAAGCTTTTTAATAACTTGCAATGTATGTATGTATTCTATGTATGTATGCATGTATGTTCGGGTGGAATCTTGCAACTCAATTTTGAAGCAAATATCTTCAACCGATTTTGCTGAAATTTTGCAAGCATATGTATACAGCGTGGCAATACAATATTATAATCACATGGAGCTAATCTGATGCTGGAGCTGGAAGGTGGCCATAGGAACTCTGTAAAGAAACGGCGCAACATCATCGAGTTTGGACTCGTTTGATTCGTCTCGAGGCATTCCAGTAAAACTTCTTTTTAAAAAGCTTTATAATTTCATTTATATTGTTTAATTTCAGTAATACAATAACTCTATTCTGATATAGTTCTAGATTGGGACGCAACTTGTTTAAATCTAGACTAAAACTGGAAATAGCTAGTCTAATATCTAGTTCTCTAATATATATGTTTGCTCAGATATATTTCGTAGAAAGCCTAGGCCAATGCAATTAGATCTGGAAACGGGTTAGTCCCACGGTCCCTGACTTGCACTCTAATGGTCTATTAAGTCATCTATATACCTACACTCAAATGTAATTTTAAGGAAAAAAACATACCGATGAAATTGAGAACCTCCTCCTTTTGGAAGTCAGTTAAAAAAAGGAAAATAAACAGATATTTACGTTCAAGTTCGTAAACATATCCGCTCTAGTGTGTAAATAACTATAATAAAGTGTAAATTTATTAATTAATTCTTTTTACTTTTTTTCCTTATTTTTAATTAATCCAAAATAAAATTCAAAATAAATGGTACAGAATTGGTTTACTTTGGAAATAATTCTTAGTTTGATTGTTCTTATTTTTTTAAATTTAGTTTGCTTGCCGACTTTCAATCGTCAGCGGGATTTAATACTCTCAGGTCACTCAGGAAGTAGGTTTCAATAAAATACTGGTTATTTTTTAAAAACTGGATGTTTTACTTTACGATATATAATAATTATATGTTCATTGAAACAAATTACAAATACAAAATGTACACAGTTTGTCTTATTATTAATCAATAACTACATTATTATTTAATCACCTTAAACGCTAAAAGACTACTCATACATTTTATGTATATACCTAAAGAAACAGTGACAATAATTTATACAACGGACGAGGGTAAACATGTCAAAAGAATTATGTCTTGTATGCAAACTTAAACTCAATAGAACTCCTAAATTATTGGACAAAGATGATTAAATGTACCCTTCTGGGGCTTATTACTTATTATTAAACCAAACTAATCTATATGTACAAACTTTAAAACCAATGTTACAAAAACAATATGTTGAAAACGAAAGTTTTCAATTTTTGGTAAGCCGAATGTTTATCGCTACTTACAAAGAGATCCATCGGTAACAGTGTTGAAAGAGCTTCGTAATTTTTTGGTATACATTGAATAAAACAAACTATAATCAGGTATCAGGGGTCATTGATGTTAAGAAGGTTTGTCTGATAAGACTAGATCGTCTCGGAACAATAACACAACTTCCGATAAAGCGGCCTAATAAATATTTACAAAGTCCAATGGTGAAAGCTGAAAAATGAAATGAAAAAACATCAGTTCAATTCTTAGCGATATTTTTAAAGCCACGCTTTATAGCATCGTGTTAAGTTTGGCATTGTACATCAAGCGTATATTTCGAATGTACATGCAAAAATCCTTAATATTATTTATTAAATTTTAATGGACCATTTTTTGTTCCTAAATTGTTCAACATAAGTATATACAGTAAATCAATTCGTATTTGTATTCATTTCAACAATAAGGACAGGTTCGATCGATCGTACAGCTTTCGACGCGATATTTTGGACAAAACATGAATGTAGCTGGTATATCCCTCAGGACAGAAGTTCGTTACAAAAAACATCGCATCCTACAATAACTTTCCCTTACGCAATATCTTTATAACTAATAACGTTACCTTAAGTTAGTTCCTTCACTCAGGTTGTGCGAAAATTTTCGTTAATTATTCTTGTTTTATTATTAATAATTATTATACCAATAATTATGACACACTCTACTATAACAACGAATATATGCGAACTACTGCGTGGTGATAATACAATATCGTTTATATTCCGTTACAGACACCAATTATTATTTACTTTTAATATTAATGAAGTGCATGAGGACATAAGAAGAGAACAGAAGATTCGTTGTGTCTTGAAATATTTCGAAGCAAATGGGTTATAATATATATATCACTTTAAGTTTAATTAAAATAATTAATTAATTAAAAATCTTTTTATTATTCTTAATTAATAATAATTGAATGATTAATTATTTACATAACTGAAAAATAAATAATTAATCATTTAAAAGCTATGGGTTTAAATTACAAAGACTTAATGGAATTAAATATTTACGAAAAGTTCAGATTAGATAATAGTCCTAATTTAACATTCCAAATCTCCATTTGCCCCGAAACCGAAGGAAGGAGTGTCTAAGATAGAATATGCTTATAATAAATCAACAATAGCGTAGATACATATGATACAGAGATATAATTACGATTACGAATTATTCTTTATTAAACAACGTAACGAGAATATCAACTTTTCAGTTCTGTGAATGATTTCACTAACATTTTAATTGCATTTACAGTAATTATACCAATTCTTACCATACAAGGGATACTTCGCAATATATCTATCTGCTTGCCAGGAAATACACATCTATTCGGACTCGAAGCGAAGTTTCGTAAGCTTAATTTCATGCGATCTCGATAAAATTGATACACAACAATATATTATTACTTATATCACGGTCCAATATTCTGAGAATATTCCATTGTTTGAATAATAAAACGAGTATATTTTAGAACAATCTAGAAATTCCACATTGGATCGTGTTAAAAGTATTTTATATATATAATTACACGATATATATATATAACCTACAACAACTACGTCCTTTATGATATTTTTACTTAAGACGTTTATATACCCTCTAATTTTTTGTCACAGTATCGCTTTATTTTGACTTCATTAGTATAAACATTTTTTACTTCAATACTTACTTACATACCTGAGATTAAAATATACTTCCGTGGTTCCCACTAACAGAATTTCAAGGCTACAGAGAGAGCAAGCCTCAAGCAAAAGAGTTTGACGAACATTTTACACCAAGGAAGGTAATAATAATCTTAGGGACATTTATACATCTAAAATACATAAATGAAAAACTATTAAACCCTGATAATTCCAATAATTATTGAAAGAGAAGCGCTAATTTACAACATTTTAAATTCGATGTTGCTTCACAAAATACTCTTGAGGTTTTAACCACTCCCCACTAATAAAAATCATATTTACATTATTTATACAGCGGATGTGCAAATAAATAAATGCATAAACAAAATTGATAAACATCAGAGCTTCGAATAAAAAGTTATACGTCACAATTATTATTCGAAGCATACCAGTTTTAAATAGAAAACGTATTGAATATTTAAAATTGATGATGGATTGGATATCTTATTACTTATGCCTATTGCTTGGATCGTCAAAACAATTTACAATTTTTATTAGTAGAAGAGAATTATTCTAATTTGAGCTTGACGTCACTTAAATGAAGACATACATAATATTGCTTTTTATCGTTGATTTTCGCTTTTAGGTCTCTCTATTTACATGAAAGTTTGTAAAGACGGATAAATATAGCGACTTTGACAAATATTATCATATGGTAATTCGAAAAAAGTTACGTATGATGAAAGCTGAGTAAATGACAGTTTATTGTCAAAGATGAACTTATGGAGGGACTGAGTTTACAGTCGAAATAAATGTATACCTAATGAAATTCCTTATTAGAATATTTCTGATCTGTTCCTAAAGATAGTACTATAATGTTTTACAACTTGTACTATTCCTGAATTGAAATTTATTATAATTGTTCGTATACATATAACGAAGAATTATCATAATCTCCGTAATGGTCAGAGAGATGATTGGGTTTAAACAATTACATGTTTTAGCTTTATACTCGTAGCAGTATGATTTAAATACTTTTTTCTCAACTATTGTAGTCGGTTGTATGTGTGTATAATAAGTAGGTACACAAACTAAAATATGATAGGTCTCCAGAACAAGCGTGACCAAGAACTAAAGACATTTGATTATTTTTAATTGTTCTAAATGTGGTATTTTAAATGAAAATAAGGAATTCCATTAGATTGCAAGAAAGTAATGAAATTATTAAAAAGAAAATCAAAATGCAAACCTGGCATCGAATATAAACTTATTATATTTTTATACAAGTTTTGTCCATTACAGCGTCTAACACTACGCGCTTAAAATACTTGTTTGAGCATCACTAAAATAAGTATTACAAGAATTTTTTCAATTTTTTATTAGGCACAAATTTTTATTTCTTTTTTTTTCTTCCTTTCTTATATTATCGCCCTACAACACACAAGACAGGTATAGATAACGCTTTATTTTTTTTCTTATTAAAATGGGTTTTCATAGACACTTACTAATTATACATGAACTTTTTTACATATATAATATATTATATAAAGAATATAATATAGGTAAAGCATTTTCTTCCTTACCTAGCACAACGGACCCTTAATATTTGTGGGACACAGAAATATCTACAAATATTGTTACAATTTGAAAACCATGGTATATCATGTAGAAGGGTTACCTATCTTAATAATGAATGAGGTAACATTTTCCTTTAATATTACCTTTTAACTGACACGATTTGCAATGAATTGACAGAGTTTTTAGCAAAAATTAATTTTTTTTCTTTAAATACAATTTGTTAGCTCACGGCCTGCTGTGGAAATCGGAATTGCAAAATGAAACTTTATATTCATCATTTGCTTTCTGCAATTTTCTGACTATCTATTCATGATATTTTTATAAAGGAAGAAAATCCGTATTCCACAGCAATGCAGAATATCAAAAATATGTAAGTATTTACTTTTTTTCACAATATAAAATGTTATGCCCAGCATTAAAATATAAGAAAAACTAAAAGAGTCAGAGAAGCTAGCGCTGCTAAAACTAATCTATGCGATATCAGTCTCCACTAGAACCTTACAATTTAGAAAATCCATAAAGTAAATCACAGAGTTTGAATTAGCAAAACATTTTGTATTGAAAACTAACCTTTTTTGACCCATCCAATATAATGTTTCATTAAACCCACCGTCCCGCGGCACAACGCATTCCAATTATTGATATGTATCTTTCTATAGACATTATTGTGTTGTTAATGTAGCAACAAGAAGAAAGAAACGAGAATTGAAAGTGTCCCTTCACATCGATCCATAGGTGCCATCTTACTGTACAATATATCCTCATACCTAACCATTGAACAAATATTTAGCTTACGTTACGAATCTTAACTTACAAGACCAACTCGAACATTTATTATAAAACAAACGGTGAACCCCTACCACGGTACCCTAATGAATTCGAGGGGGAGCGAGAAACGCGTAGAGAAAGAAGTTTCGTAAACAGCGGCTACAGAATTCAATGAGTACGCGTTACCCGATCCGATGGCAATCAATCGTGGTACGGGTGCACCCTCTCCGATCGAGACACAACTACCTCCCGCACACCGAAATTCTTCCAATGACATACCGATCAGCTTCCAATAGTAAAATAATAATGTTTAACTATCATCTACGTGTGCATCAAAGTATAAAGTGAACTTACGTACAGTATATACGAACGCAAGACAAACGACTATATGCTAGTCTTATTTTTCTATTATCGAAGAATAATACACATGTCGATCTAAAACGTTTCAAATTAAAAGACGATCCTTAAAAGTACAAATGTTAATAAAATAAAAAAGAAGGTGTGACGTAGAATGCAAACTTACGATTTTAGAATGCACTAGAAGCCAAGTCGTGTATTGTACACGTACAAAGAATACGGCGCGACAACGCGATGAGAGCGTGATGCGGGCAACCTGACATGGCCCAAGGCTAACTAACCAGGTGACGGAGAGCAGACAGATTGTTTACTGAGATGCGTCTGAGACGTGTCGTTTGGAAATTACCTTCATTATATGTCCAAATCATTAATTTAATAACGAAAGCAAAACACGACGAAACAAGAACCAACTCACAGCCTACGTTTATAGAACCCGATGTCACTTCCTAGATGAAGCGTCGCTGTTATTGAAAAGGAAACTTTAAAACTAAACGATTAAAATAATCGAACAAACCGAAGAGGAACGCGACCGTGTGGTCGGTTATCAAAACAATTTTCACCCTCGATCCTTATTAAATAACTTTGTACATTAAATCCAAATGTCGACACGTCATTTTGGATAGGCACTCTCTAGGCGGGGCGGCGAGCGGTCGCCGCATCGTCGGCCTCCGTGGGGCGGCCCTTTGGCCGACCGCATGAGATCAGTGGAACTGGCCGGCAGCGGCCGTGGCAACCCTAACAGCGCTCTAAGACGACGTCAGATACGACGAGAACGTGTGGTCAACCCAGTCGCCCGCTACGCCGATCTCGCTCAGCATGTCGGAGACATCAGGGGTGCACGAAAACTCAAAATGGGAACCTGATGACGAAGACGCGGTTTCGAAAGAGTCGATATCCGTCGTCAGGGCATCAAGGTCAACCTCGCAGTCTGCTGGTAGCGGAAGCAGGTCCGTGATGGAGTAGAGATCCGTGAGGTCTGCTTGCTCGCGACGATTGTGGTCTTCGTAGAAACACGCAGACTCCGGAGAATCAGGCGACCCAGCTGGGGATGCGGGTAGCGGAGGGGGTGCGGGCGTCTCCACCGGCACGCTGGGGATGGTTGGTACTGGTCTCCTTCGCCTAGTAACACCTCTATTATTATTTGAATCGGCGCGTTGTTTGCGCTTTGGCTTGGAGACACCTCCAGTTTTTGGTCCAGATCTTTCAGACTTTGCTGTCTTCTTGCGCGGTCTGTATTTGTAGTCAGGATACTCCCTCATATGTAGTTGCCTCAACCTTTCCGCCTCATCGATAAAGGGCTGGCGCTCCTCATCGTTGAGAGTCTTCCAAACGCGGCCGAGATTTTTCGATATCTCCGCGTTGTGCATGTCTGGAGTTTGCTCGCAAATTTTTCTACGTTCTATCTGCGACCAGACCATGAAGGCGTTCATCGGCCTCTTTATGTGGTTCGGATTGTTCTTCTTAGTCTGTGAACAAAAGAGAATTCGTTTAGTCTAGATCACGTTTTCAAATTTTACGGGCAATTTGTGCCCAACTATAGTGTAAATTTGCCTTCGAGGTGGAAAATCAACGTTATCTGTTTAATTGTGGCAGCACTATTATTATTTCAGGCATGTCCGATTCACGGAGCCGGGCCACGTTTAATTAGTATGCAAGGTGGTGCAACATTAACTCAGTGTCCTTACTATTAATGATATTGTTATAATAGAAATTATTGTTATTACGAAGAAGTCAAAATCTCTACAGTGGCTGTATAGCGTTGTATTATTACTTTTACTACTAAATGTATCGTTAGTCAGTAAAGGAAATGTACCTGACCTAGTTAGTATACCGACTGAAAACATTCTTTAAGTTGACATACTAGTCAAAATTAGGTTTAATTAAAATAGGTAAGTATTTAGAATTCAATGCGATGTGTTCTTCATCGCTCTAATGTTAGTCTAATTTTAAATTCAAGTGAACTGATACCGGCGGGAACTATAAAATGTTCAAGTGCAACAAACATTTCCGTGTTTCGCTTATATACAAAACATTGACTAACGAGGATGTTAAGGACGCAGGAAGTTATTATCAAATCATGTAGGAAGCGGCTTGAGGACAGTAGCAAGCCATCTCTTTTTCCTTGAAGATAAGCATTTCGGTTTAGGGAAAGTCTAATGGACATCCGGACATGCTTGATTCATGTGTATCTATAGGTTCCGAGCACTATCAAGTATAAATAATACACGGTTTTTGTGTTAATATCGCAGAAAAGTCACTAGTTGAAAGTCAGTGAATTGTGTGTGAAGGTCATAAAAAAAATTAACGCGCTACATCAAGATTGGGTTTAGAAAAACACGATGCGGAAAATTGTAAACACCCGAGTGACCTTGAAGTTGTGTAAATATATTGTAATTTTTGTATAAATGGTTATTTAAGATATGATCCGTCGCTACCTATTAAAACGAGATCGTCAACTTCAAAGCAAAATGAAACCACTTTCGTTGAAAAAAAAAAAGCTGCTTTTTATGGAATCTTATTTATATTCGAGACAAAAAAGGGATTGTCAGATGGTAACGAAATCAAGTTGAGAACACCCACACAGCTACCTTGAAGGTGAACAGAGGTGATAGTTTTTGTGCTGTTACCCTGTCCAGTTTAAAAGTCTGTTATTATGAACCTTTTTTGGATATCTAACGATTTATTTTAGGCCAGAATTGCAACGGCTCTGCTTCGATTAATCACGTGTCGGGTTGTTCGTGACTATATTGTTGCTATGCCATTTTTTGCTCAGAGTTTTTGTTTTAATATAACTTTAGCTTTAAATTCGTGTACGTTAGTTTTATTTAGTAAATAGGTTAGGTTTAATATAACGAATAAGTTGACATTCAGGTGTTCAAGCAATTATAAACCTTATGATATTTTACTAAAATTCGATCCAAGTATATACTATGTATCTAAATGTTTCAAAAATAAACCAATTTTAGGCATTGCTAGATTAGATTGTTTGATTAGGATAAATCTTAAACAGTTTAAAAGAAAAGCTGTTACGGCTGCAGTGTTTCGGTATTTAGAATCAACCATTTTTTTATGTCTCATTTAGAAACTACTTAGATCCAATGGTATATTCTTATTGTAATCCACATATTTTTAGGAGGTTATTTGGAGCTGAAAGATTATACATTGTAAGTAATATTTGAGAGTTTGTTACATCAAAGTCAATATTCAATGTTTATGGTGATTCATGTTTCTACCTGAGAGCAAAAACTTAATAATCTTAACCCTTACTGAACGATTTATCTTTTCAAAAGCGTTCATGTTATAAAGTATTGTTAATAGTCTAGATAGAATCCCTATTTTTTATATCTTCTGAAGTTAATGATGACTAAGGCGGTGGTTTTAAGTAGTTATTACCAGAACCTTTAAAACATATTAGCTCCTAATAAACTAATACTTTACTTGTGTTATAGTAGCGGAACAAACATCACTAAGATCTGACGATGAAGAATCAGTAAATTGTTCAACACTTTTAATAGATTTTAGCATTTACTTTGGACTACCATAATCCATGTGATAATATTCACTCGGAATTGAGGTAGTCTTTTCGAATACTTATTTTTTTGTAAAAACACCACACATATATGCCTCGTTAGAATCGGTGTTTAATGGTTAAAATAATATTATATTCTGTTGTGTTGATGGTATTATATTACAAAACTTTAAGTTACGTACGGAATTGTATTAAACTTAGACCAACGGAAAGTTCAAATCAAGAGTGTTGTTATTCCTTACACTAGTTGAATATATAACTTTACAATTACATTTAAAACTCATGAATAAATACTGCATTAAGTTAATTGCCTAGATTGGCGTTACACCGAGTGGTTTAGCTTCCTCAATCACATGTAGTTCGCCAGTAAAGGTGTTGGGCCTTGTGCCGTCCCCATATCTCGTTTATCTATATTTATGTCCTTTTATTACACGTGTTAGTTATTGTAGCCGTCTTGTTTCCTTTTATGGGTTACTGGTACCGATAACAGACATTCACTAATGGAAAAATATACCTAATCCTTTTGTGTAAATTGACACCAATAAGGCGTACATTCAACCTGTACTTCGTTACCGATAGTTTAGGTACTAAGTAAACAAGAATTCTTGAAATATATAGTCCAAAAACAATTTTATAAGCCTGAATTATTGAGGTTAGACAGATAATAATAAATTCAAATCATCATACTCATATGGCCGTCTGATCACAAATTCGGTGACCCATATATCGTCATAAGCAGATATAGCTAATAAAATAATCTCTAATATATATTATTTATTTAATATTATAAAGCTTAAGAGTTTGTTGGTTTGAACGCGCTAGGAACTACTGGTACGATAAGAAAAATTCTTTCAGTGTTAGATAGCCCATTTATCGAGAAAGGCTATAGGGCTATAGGCTATACATAATTACGCTAAGACCAATAGGAGCGGAGCACCAATAAAAAATATTACAAAAACGGGGGAAAATTTCTACGCTACGGGCAATAGGAGACGTAAACGAGGTCGCGTGGGTGAGCTAGTAATAATATTCTCTTAAAGTTCTGAGTACTGAAGCTCTGGCACCAGTCTCTAAAAACTAACCAATCACGTCAGTCTTTCAGTAGCGATATCATGAGTCCAGAATTACTTTTCTCAATGTTTTGGAATTCCATGAAGATTAGTAACACTACTTTAGTATTTAGTAATAGTTGATTTTACGTCGTCGCATATCCTTAGGGTAGAATGCCTATAGGTGTACGAGTAATAGATATGAATGAGGAACTATACCAGTTGGCAACACAACATGGTTATGAGGCACTTATTATTGTGAGCGCGTCGTACCGGCTCTACAAGGGCAGCCGGTTCATTTCCTGGATAAATAGAGATTGCTCTACACCGCTTTATAATTTAAACATATATCAATGTCTACGATTTGCGAGTTTTATATGACCTTTTGTGTTAGATGTTATGAGGGTATACTTAAGTGACCGCTCATTCTCTTTTTAACTACTGATTTGACCCCATTAGTTTAGTGGGTGGTGATCCTGAATGGTGACCCTGGGGTCAGATAATCGATTCATTTGTTGGGTGTATGAGTGTAATTTATCTATAGTACACATTTATTTTTCAATCTAATTATCATATCAAAGGCTCAGTTAAGGCTGGGATAAGAAGGGCATGTAAGAAATATTTCAAGTTATTAATTTACGCGGAAATGTATTTAAGTCTAGACTATAAATAGGACATCGTCTAAGTGCAGTTTATTTATACATTCAAAAAGGTTATTTCAATATTGCTATAAATGCTCCAGTTACCAATATTCATAGTCCAGTCACCTTGACTTCAAACATAATAAATTGATACAGGTACAGTGTAAAGGTATAATGATTAATATATCCTATTAATAAATCTTTCCGACTTATTAATTCATAAGGCAAAGGAAACGCATTGTACAGCCTAAACCATAAACCGAAATAAATGTGTGTCATTATTTGTAACTAATGTTTATAGGTTCTATCGATTTGAACGAAGGCCGAATTACTTCCTTGTTAGTTAGTGTCGACTTATATTGAGGAATTTTCGCAAACGACAAGGCCATAAAACTAGAAGATGATTAATAATGACTTCCTTTTAGGAAACGGTTTTATTTAAATTATAAAGTAGTATTTTAAATTTACAATTTATAATATGTCACGTGACGTAGTAATGTTTATGCTAAATAAAAATTGTTTTCAGGAAGTTTTAACTTTAAAACGTTAATAATAAGGTATATTATTGAATGGAGGAAACGAAGAAGGTTTGGTTTTTAATGTACTGATAATTTATTGTAGTTAATTATCAGAAAAAAAACATATGTTTGTTGCTTTTAAATGGATTCGAATAGTCTTCATACATATTAAACTTGTTTTGAGTGTTGCTATGCTGATCGTTATAAAATGTCATGTGTGAATAAGTCATTATTATCATAAAGAATACTAAGCTTGTTTTTTTTTTGATGTGCCCAGTCACTCTCACGACTAAGACGAATCTATTGACACCACTCACATAAAAATACGACAAGCCGTTTAGGCTCTAGGGCGTGCCAAAGAAATATACATATAAACATACACTCGAATCCCCCCCCCCCCTCCTCCTTCTTACGCAGTCGGGTAATCTACAATATCTTATATATAAAATTCTCATGTCACAATTTTAGTAACCATACTCCTCTGAAACGGCTGGACCAATTTTTATGAAATTTAGCATGTCGGGTAGGTCTGAGAATCGACCAACATGTATTTTTTTCATGTAGGTTCTTTATATGTCTTTTATACGTAAGTGAGCACTAAGAAAGGAATTTTTGAAGTTCTACCCCTAAGATGGTAAATCGGGGGATGAAAGTCGAAGCCGCGTGTAAAAACTAGTACGAGCATAAACGCGTTAGCGTTTGTAGAAAAAGAATCGAGCGTTGTTTAAATAATATATTTATAGAATTTTAAATTTACACTTTGATTGATCTTCACAAATAAATAAATAATGAGAAGCAAATGAGACAAGTGCTAATCCCAATTATCTTGTTACTTAATGTACCTGCGAATTATTAATCGAATTGGAAGTAAGACGAGATGAAATCAGAGTTCACGAGCCGCACAAACCCCGAGAAGGTTCCGTATTATTAATGAAGATGTTAGACAATTTCAAGGCTTTTAACAACGAACAAAGGGAGTACCGATTATAGGTCCCCATTGTCGAAAGTTCCAGATGATTTCCACTGTTTGTAGATAATAGTCAAAATGAAAGTACTTTTTTTATTAAAATCGGACCCTTATTACTGAAGCAATTTGATCTCTCGTGAAATACGGATTGGAAATCGTGCGCCATATTGCCCGTTATTAACTTAGATTTGGAGAAAATTTTGTGTTCATATTAATTTTGTCTTCTCGATATTTTCGTTTCAATTCAATTGAATATGTTTTTGAGCGTAGTCGTGGACTAACTTGTTTACGAGTATACCATCAACATGATGTTATTATGTTGTTAATAGTATTTAAAAATTTGTTTTCGCAGATGCAATTACATATTTCGGACAAATATTTTGGCCATCTAACAACACACAAGCAACGCCATTTAGTCCCAAGCTAAGCAGAGCTTGTGTGATGGGTACTAGACAACTGATACAAATACATATATACTTTTTTTTTATAAATACATACATAGAAACACCCAAACTCACATTTGACAGACATTTGTTCTGACCCGGGAATTGAACCTGCGATCTCAAGCACTGCAGTTTATTAAGTATTGAAATAAAACCATTGAATTATTTGAATCCATAATACATAATAATAGAAACTCAAAAGTAGCTCTGTCTGTTACGTTTTCACGACTAGCTAAACCGATTTAGACGGCTTTCGGGATAGAGATAGATTGGACCTTGGAAAAGGATATGATAACCAAGAACCACGCGGGCAGAGCCGCATGCAAATGCAACATGTAAGCAATTCATTTATTGATCATTCATTGAGTCTTTCAGTCAAAGTTTACACTTTAAAGCATTTATTGAAGAGTCCATTTTCCGATGAGACAGCAAAATCGAATAATCTTTTAAAATCCGCAGCAAATTGTATAAAAAATATATAAAATATATCGGTTCTAAATTTAAATGTAGGAGCGGTGTTGACTCAATATATGTTAAAGAGCAGAGAAAAGGCGGGATTATTCCGACACTAGGAAGTGAATATAAATTACGTATAAGTGAAGGATTGTCGCTCAACGCAGCAGAGATGCATTTTATTTATTTTATATGAAGTTATATTTTATACACTTTTATACAACCGCCTTTTGAATCATTTTTAGAATTTATTTTAAATTTTTGAGTTCAATGTTCTTATCCTTTATTGTATTTGAGAGAGACATAGATTAAATATTTTACAGACCGTCGAAATAAAAATAAAAGAAACTTATATTTATTTTTATTGTTTGAGACAGCTCGTCATTCTTATGATTAGAATATTTAATGCACATTTTCGTTTCTTAAAGTAGACAATACTATATCTTTAAACTTTTCATTTACAATTCATTATGTTCTCTTGACTGAAAAATAACTTTCGGATATTAGACTGGCCTGAGAGGTTCGCGATATTGACTGCCGAGGAAAGGTCGTGGATTCGAATTCCACCCAGGATTAATAATCGTTTGAAAAGTATGACCATTCAATCTAAGTCTGGTTGTATTATATTTGTCTGTTATTATTGATGTTTTTAGAAATATACAAGTATGTTTTTGAGTATTTCGGTTACATTAGTGTTAGCTCTGCATAGTTTACAATTATGCGATGGAGGTATTTTTACCTCGTAATGTAGGTAACTATAAAATATCTAAATATTTATCTTTTGCCAAATATGTTAATAACAGATAAACGTTTTTAGGCTTACCGTAAGTTCGTGTATCGTACTTTTTATGGAAACAATTAACTTTATTATTTTTAAATACCATGTAACCATTATACAATTAAACGGACGCTCTGTTCCGCGTTATAATGCTTAGATATATAATTGATTAGATACAGTAGTTATTACTATCAGGAAATTGTTTATTTCAATGTTCATCTTGTTTATTTACCAAATGCGGGTATTTATCTATGGATCAATATTTGATAAATTGTTGAATGACATTTGTTTCTACATATTATTGTCATTCATTCGTTCGTTTTTGTCTTATGATAATCTTTTCAAGTTTTGTGTTTTTTATTATATTTTTAAGCTTCCTAAATTTGCTTTTTTTTAGACTTAATAACGCAGTAGCGTTCTAAATAAAATATTGAACGAATTCGAATTAAATTTCGATGAAAAGAAATGGGTTCAATGAAAAAGAAAAACTGAGAAAGTCATACTCGTAATATCTAATATATTTAGAGGTCCAAATATATATTTTATCAGCAGGTCACGATGGCCGGTCACAAACCCTTTTGAAGATATGTCCATTTTGACACAGTTTTCGCCATAATCGTCTATTCATATGTGCATGGTGTGAATTTTAAATAGGCCTGACCTATAAATTGCCAACGTGTCTTAAAAGTATATGTTTATGAGCTTTGTGTCATAGATTAGCCAAGTGTTTAGATACGACATTGTTAGTTGTACCATTTCGTAACTACATTCATTCGCAGCTTTTGCACACTTTAGTTTATTTAAAATTTTAAAAACATTGGAAATTAAAAAAAAACTTTTATCCTAAAAGAGTTATTACATTTATGATTGTTAAATAAGTTTTTAATGCATTGCATTTCACTTGCCTTGTCTTCAAAAAGACATTATATATAATATCTATAATTATACATTAGGTTTTACATCTGAATGATAAAAAAATGGTTTTATAGGTACGTTTGTTACGAAAAGGTCACTTTTAGTTCGATCTGAAATTACCCATCACGAAAATTAAAGACATTGACTTAAAAATACATTACCTAATAAAAAAAACTAGTTTATTTCTCAACTGACGGTTCTGCTATTTAATCTATGGCCAACATTAGTGCCGTGTACACATCCACGAGTATACAAATAGGTCTGTATCCATATGTGTTTGTATACTAATTTGGCATCGCCAAATACAGCCAGGGATTATTATTGTCTTGTTTTACAATGGTTACCGACTTGATGTATGATCAATAAATTATTTGGTGCTAACAATTTTCGTCTGGCAACACAATTGAGTTCTGATTTCTAAAACCACAAACGTTGTTTTTTTTTTCAAATGCCATTGGTATTGTGCCCTAAATGACCATTATCTTGACAACTAATAAGTCGAGTGTTGTTGATGATTAGTTTGGAATTCGTTTTTATCATGAGGAACAATTTTTATTATATACCTATTGGATTTTGGAGAAATTAAATTATTTTTGAATATCAATCAATCAACCTATCGCCGTCCACTGCTGAACGAAGGTCTCCCCCAAGGAGCGCCAACCATCCCGATCTTGGGCAGTCCGCATCCAGCCGCCAATTTTGAATAAATTAAGTTTTATTGGTGGATGGATGGTGCATGGAGAGGTCACCAAGAAGTGATATTTCTAGTTACAGCACCTTTCGGGCCTTACAATGTCAGCTCTACCGCAGTACCAGTTTCGTTTGCCATCCAACCCTTGCGTTATCCCAAGTCGTCTTCTGTTTGTCCCGTCTGAAAATTATTCCCAAAGAGGTCTAACTTTAAGTCATGCATGACCTTAAAAGAAATCATCGAAACCTATTATCCTGACTTTAAATAGAACTAGGAGAATAGCAAGAAGGTGATTTTCAAGAAAAAAATAAGTGTGAAAAAAACTATTCATTAGTGGCGGTCTGATTTTCAGGAAAATTCTATTCTAGTTTAATACCAAACGAAGGTAGCCTCAGGCGTGTTTTTGTCCAAATATAATACAACATTTTACACTCGTATTGTTCCACATAAAGTACAACCGAAGCCTTCAAAGGTTATACAAAACACGTACATGATCGTGATCGCGTTCAGTGTAACAATAAGAGGATTTGGCGTTCTGTCTAAACAATCGTTATAACGTTCACTTTGATACGTACCGACTTTTGTATTATATTGATGAATATATTCAATACTTATTTATTAATGCCGTTCTTTATTGGGTAAAGTCTCCGAAAATTTTCCAGGAAAAACAGTCTTAAATCATTTGAATTAGATTCTGTTTTTGTATGGCATATGGGACAAACGATCGGAGGAGTCACCTAATGGTAAGGAATTGCCATTCCCCCTGTCAAGAGTAGATGTGATGAATAGCAAGGTAAGAATTGTTCATCGAATAGCAACTGTTTTACCTTTAGTTTGAGTTTTCACAAGAAGGCCTCATCTGAATAAGTTTCTCTCGTCTCTCTCATGAATGAACTGAAAGTAGACAGGGACTTTAGATCGGCTCACCGTCAACACCTGTTTCCTCTTCGACAGCAAAGTATTCTTTTTTAAATGCCAATGGAAATTTCGGTCCCCAAAAATGATAAAACAAATGATTTCAATCAATCAAAATCAAAGAAAACACACGGAACCCATAAAGAAATCTTTGACCACCAACAGCGGTTTTTAAGGCCTGTTCTTGGTAACCATACACAACCAAGCGCAACTTGTAGGCCAAGGTTGTACAGAATACATCACGTACGATTTTTTTATGTTTTAACAATAAATTCACGGTTTTTAAGTGGGGCAAGCGAACACGCGAACCGATAACTGATTGTGGAAGTCCCTTTTTTATACATGCTGCTTAAAATATTTTCATTTAACAAATTAAAAAGTTATATTAAATTTTAAAATTAGAATACTTTTTAAGTAGAGTAGAGTAGTAGTAAGACCGTTTTTTAAGTAGAACATTTTTAAAGCAATTGTTTTAAAATTCGAACTTTTTATTAAAATTAAAACATTTTAAAATGTGTACCTACCTATTTTTTCTAGAAGTTCGTTTTTTAAATCTTACATTTAAATGTGAAACTACTATTTAAGCATTTTTTACGATGATTATTGTAAAAGATCACATCTTTATCACCATATAACAACTGTTCGTTAAAATATTAATAGTAACTTAGGTATTTTAATTTGAAGTCCGATGTCAATAATAAGTTACTCACATCTGCTTTTAACCGTAAACATTGGTTATATAGTGCTATATAACTTTTATGTTTTAATGAATAATAAATACATCTAGAGTAGAGTATCTCACGAGTAGGTTTAAATATTTTTTTAAGAATAACCATTAAACTTTAACTTCTTGGAGATAAGAACTAGTTTAGCTTAGCACCATAAATGGCGTGTACATACATGTACATTTACAAGCTTATTTGCATTTTATCAATTCATAATTAATTAACTAAAAAAAAGAATCATTTTTTGTACACTCGCCCACATCGCCGTCTTCAAGGCCCACCTTTTAGATATGGATTAAAATTCTACGCGAATTTACATGTAAATGTTTGGTAAGTTATTTCCATATAGTTTCGAATAACTGATACATCTATTCGTTAACATACAGCAACTGAATTTTAATTTGTAATTTTATTAAAAGGTTCTTTAAACCGTTCCCGATATTTCATTATATCCAAAATACTCCAGCCTACAAATAATTTTGGCTTAGGTACTTTTATTCAAAATGTATGTGACTTTGTTAACTGAGAAGAGGTATAAAATAAAGTCTTACAACTGATTTATCCTTGCTTTGCGAAATTAAGTGTCAGCAAAGAAAATTGGGTTCCATTCGCACATACGAGGATTCAGCAAGAATAACATACGGCTTGCGTAATTCAGCTGTTTCAAATTTTGGTCAAATGTCACCACGGAGAATTTATTCTCGTCAAAGAAAATTTAAAAAGTTATATTCACTTTTAAAATTGGAACAGTTTTTAAAGAAGACCGTTTTTTAAGTAAAACATTTTTAAAGAAATTGTTATAAAATTAGAACTTTTTATTAAAATTAAAACACTGTATGTATTGTAAAAATCAAGTTTTAAAATAAGAATGATGAGTGAACGATGATTATTACTTTACTATTGCATAATAATATAACTCAAAATTACCTTGATATAATTTCTTACATTTTGAAATGTCATAAAGCGACGTGGCATTTCATACTGTTATAACCTTTGTGTTAACCTTGAGTAAAAGTCAGACTTCAGCGAACAATGAAGAACGCAGATTGATATAGCACAATAATGTAATGTTAAGATTAGTTGCGAAACTTGATGGATAGCTTGTACAGAACATTTGAGAGTATTATATATTTCGGGTCATTATTCTCTATGGTTGAGCAACAGAAGTTTGATTTGGTCATTGTGTTCTGATGGATACGGTATGATTATATTTGATTACGGTACCTATATTCGTCGAATATAAAATAAATAGTTACGACTATCGGTTTTCTTTACATTGGAATAAGCTTTACCTAGTTTTCATTTCTCAATTTTCCATCCTTAGATTTCGGTTCTCTTCAGATTTAGACGAAACCAAACTTGAGTGAAATTGAAGAAAAAAGAAAAATCTTTAAATCTCTCTTTTGTCTTTTTTTCTTAAAGACAACTCCCGCATTAGTAACAAACGTCCTGTGTCGCGGGTGACTTTTCAAACATACAAGAAACGGACACAAAGAACACCCAGACTCGGGACAACAATTTGTGGATCACACAAAGTTTTTGTACCGCATGGGATTTGAACCCACGACACTTGGCGCAGTAGCAAGAGGCGTGGCGACCGCTGAAACCACTAGGCCAACCGTGCAGTCTCTTGGTAGAGTGTAAATGGTAGAGATAGACGTAAAATACACACCCGGATAGGAATTGAACTCACCACCTCTGCTTAGCAGTTGGAATTATTGACCACTACTCATGCTCGTCAAAATATCTAATTTTAAAAAACCCGTTTTAAGTCAGCCAAAGTCGTTTAAAAACTTCTTAAAATTATACCTATTTGTAGGACATGACCCATTCTGCGTTTTCAAGAGCACCTTCCCCATAAACATAGACATCAAAAGATCTAGAATGAACTTTTTAAAAATGGAATCAGCATCAGAAAAGTGCAACAACCGAATGAGTCGAAGTCACGTGATGACTGCCTATAGATGTATAATAGCACCTACAATATAGTAACAGTGAGTTCAATAACGTATATTTTTGTGTACGCTTTATATTACTTCCTCTTGTATTCATTTATGAATTTTAATCATCGCCTACGTTCGAATTTCGACCTTTATGTTTTAAATAAGAGTACTTTATATACATACATATACCTAAATAATAAGTATAAGATACTTTCTGTACTCTATTGTTATTTAAAAACTACATCTAAGTGGAACATAGAACCTCCTCCTTTTTGAAGTCGGTTAAAAAGATACAAAGCATTTTCTCCACTTATGATGTAATACCCTTTACCCTTAGCATTACAGTGATCAAAGTTATAACTTAACGCTACGTTGGGTCGTAAACTTAAATAAAACCACATATTAAATCAATGTAGAAACTACACTATGTGCAACATGTATATAAATAAATACATTTAAATTAAATTAAATGAATGCAAGTAAAATAACGATTAGAACTCTTTGACATGTCAACTTGGCAATTATATTATTATTTAATTGATAGTTTTATCCTTTTATCAATACAAACAATATTCAATTATTTAAATTAAAACAGTTTCTTTACTTAATTTGCATATATAGTGACTTCTACATAAGGCAGTGCTAGCTAATGTTTTGAACTTATAAGATGTTCACAAAGTAATCAAAATTCATACCTATTTATATTGTTATAAAATCTAATATCCTTTAACGATATATATAACCATAGAATTAAAAACAATTAGACAGAGAATGTCTTAATGTAAATGTTTATACGCTATTTAATGTAAACAATTATTTTCTTCACAATGAAAAAAAAAACGTATCTAGGTACCCGTAAGATTATCTGAGGACGTGATTAGACTGGTACGGTTAGAATAATAATCTAATATAATAGTTGTTGTATTATGTAAATTATTAATATAATGATATGCATACATAAACGGTTACATATTTATGTGGAGCGAGTTTAGATTTATAGTAAACAAAGATGATCTGGGTGTAATTTATCTATGATATGTATATATTTAGTAACTAATATATGTGTTCATCAGTAGTCTCGTTACCATAGCACAAACTCTTCGTAGTTTTGTTTGGGATCAGGCGGCCGTGTTCGAGATGTCTCGAATCTATATTTTCTTTAACATTGCTTTTAATTTAAAACTTTAGAAAAAATACTACAAATGTCATGCAGATAAAATTAAAATTGAATTATTACTCATTTCTTTTTTACGTTTTGATAACGTGACCAAATGTTACGAAATTGAGCAAAATCTAAGTAAATTTATGTTTTTTATACTGTTTAGTTTGAAAAATCAACTTGAAATATAAAATACATACATAGTCAAGTAAACATGAATGCTTTATTACTGCTTGCAACTACAAAATTCAAATTCAAATCATGTACCAACAATTTAAATTTATTGACTTTTTTGCTGATGGTACCAGTCATATCGTCGACATAATAGAACCGGTTTAAATAATCATAACTATGATAGATAAAAATTTTATACTATTAAATATGGTCAGGTCAAGAGCGACCTTGTCTGTTTATGTGTACGATCTAACTACGAAACTCGCCTACATGTACTTTGTAGTACATTGTTATTTAATGCGGCACTGTAATTATTTTTGTACTACTGTTTGGAAATTTAAATGTTTTATTATATTGTTATTTTTAACTTAATATTTATATACGGTAGTTTTTGTGCACTTAAATATAATTGCAGGATAAAAAAAGTCCATTGTTTCATACATATTTTTATTGTATGTGGTTTCTAAGGATGCATTGACATTTTGTAACTCGTCTAATTAATAGGCGGACATAGCGTGGGTCACCATGCTGCATTGTTGCAGTGTCTTCATTCGGAATGAGTATGGCGACCACCACTCTTGGATTCTGCTCATGCTTTCCATCAGGCAGAGTAGAGTGACATAGACAGGCTTAAAGTAAAATTCAAGTTTCGCAAAATGCTTTTTAGGTCCACTTTTAGATTTTTCATGGAATCACTTCGTTATTTAAAAATATTTCAAAAGTATTACGGGCTAGAGCGTTAACATTTAAAATGCAAAGCAACTTAGACGAAAAATGGTACATCTATATAGCAAGTCTGTGAATAAATCTTCAAAAGGCCAAAACGGATATTTTAGGTAAGATGACTCGGACACAAGTATTCTTTTTATGTTACCACTGAACTATTCAGAGAATATTCACAGAAACTTTCTTCTAATCATTGAACTACCTATATCTAAATGTAACTCCCAGACTCAAGTAAAGATATCATTTCAATTCAAAATGACGAACAAGATCCATACAAATTACCTATTTATACGAAAAAAATGAACAGTTCACTTAAGAAATCTCGCTTAGTTTGTAAAACACCACGGCCAGTAAGTGGTTGATAACCGATAATTGACATATTAAAGATTCAATTCCTGTTATAAACCAGTTTTAATTTGACCTCGTCTAAACCATTACTAAGTTTATAGTTCTATGGTTATCTGGAGAAAATAAAGATTGTATTAAAAGGTTCCATGTTTTATTGGGGTGAGTGTAACATTCTTGATGTTATCAAACTTTCTATGTAATTGATTTCTTATTTAACTAAAAGGACTTTGAGTAAGTCCCTTTAGTCCTCTTAGTTAAATTGTTTCGACTAATTCAATAATGTACTAATTAAAATGTAAAGACTATACAAGTTTTTCAATTATTTCATTTGCGGGTTCGATTACTACCTTCCCTCTGTCGTTTAATCAGAGTCCATATTCAGTCAACTAGACTGTTGACAAATATGCTTAAAATGAGGCAATCACAATTTTAAAAAAACCTGAACACAAATTTAATGGCTGACTCAAAACGTAAAAGTAAAAAAAAAAAGTTCAAAAAGTCACGATTTCTATATTTAAATTGATCCTAATAAAAAAAAAACCATAAAGCAGAAATTCTATCCATCATAACCTTACACCCGTGATTACTCCACATACTTACAAATCAACGCTTAAATACCGTCATGGCGGATGCAAAATATCATTACACACAAATTTATGATTTCGGAAGATAAATTGGATCTTAGTACGGATCGTGATTTCCTGAATATAATGTATTCCATAGCAGCAAATGTTTGTTGGCTTCAAACACCGACTTAGATTATTAACGCAGATACGACACTTCGATTCTAGTTCGGTATTCTCCTTTAAACTTTGTGTAAATTAGCTATTGTATTTCCTTTGACTGGTATAACAGACACACAGTTTACAAATACTAAATAGCTAAGTTTCGATTCCAAATGTCAGTAAATGCTAGATGTAATTTCATGAAATGCGTACAAATTTATTGACACTACTATAATTTCTATACATATTATATGCGATATTCAAAAGTAGATCGTTCTTAATACCATTAACATTAAATGATAAAGTATGAGTGCTTACGTATTATTAACACAAATTTTAAATAAAAATCTTTAAAGAGATTACAACTTCTGTAAATTATTGCACGAAACTCAAGAGAACAAAAGTCATACTAAAACAAGAGGTCATCCCATTTAGTAGCCCACGGGGAACACCTATATTCGGCAGTCCACGTTTCCAATACGTCCGCACGTTACCACAGCAACACCGTTATAACCCAAAAATACATAAAGTTAATGACTCTCTGCAATCATTTCTCATCAAGCCACAAAAAACGCATTTAACTCTGCTCACGTTACTCACGGCGCTATACAACACATAGGCATAATACATGCGTAATTACGACCATCTGTATGTCATCTGTATGCCATTAGTCTACCGGTCACGTACTAACACGGCGACGCTCGCAGAATGTTAACCGAACGCTTTTTATGCTCAGCCTGACAATGTTTATTGAATCTTGCATTGACTTGTATTGATGAAAAATTTTAAAATGACCTTAATGCCAAGCGTGTGGGCTTTAAAATCAAAATAATGAACACCATTTGAAATTTTTGCTATTTAGGCAAAAACCTTATAGGTTATAAGATTATACATGTCTACTATTTGGCATTCTTTGGCGATAATAAAAAAGAGTTGTTTGCGATTCAATTTAATTTATTTACTTATTGATTTTGAATTTTATTTTTATGTGACTATTAATATTATAATCGTGTACGGCTATGCGTCGCAGAATCGTCCTGTTAAGGTCAAATATGACTTTATAAACCCAATCACGGTTTGACAGTTGCAGAACAATGCATATGTATGCATGACTGAAATCTTCCGTCAGACAATCCATCATAAATGTGATGAGGTGGCGGGGCCAAGGTGACCTTGGTATAATGTGGAATTATATTGATACTGGGTGTACAATTGAAAATAAATGATATGCCTAGTAACAATAAACAATTTAGAATGCTTACGAAACAATTTTTGGTCATAAAAAAGCGAGGGAAAAGAAATTTGAAAACTGTATTAGAATGTGTTCTTTTTATCATTTTTAAAAATCCTGTGTAGACGATATAAAAAATATAGATTTTAATTTGTAGTGTTTATTTTTTATGCCAGTATTTAATACACAATAAAAACTTGTTTTTTTTAAATTGTTTCCTTTAGGTGTTGCCTACACCTTAAATTAACTTCCGTAGTCTAAACACATCACCCCTTAAGGTTCATGAAAAAAAAATCTAAGGTAAATATGCATTACATATTTCTGAATTGCCTGTTAATTAGACTCGTATATTATATTATGTACGTAATTATGCAAAATGGAAATGTTAAACTTTCGATTTAAAATTGTTGACGTGTGGGCTCTCTACACGCTACATTAATGTAATTAGTAGATTTTATTAATGATTTCGCTTTTATATATATTTTTAATCATTGGAAACCATAACCAATTGGCATGACTACAATGCAATTGTACAATTTAAAGGCAAATAACAAAAAGGTAGAAATGGCATCAAACCTGCATACCCTCGTCTAGCAGAATGCTTAATAGCCTTATAACCATACGCTACATGTGACAACTATAAGACATTTTCCACATCATAAAGCTGAGTATTTCTTGGAAGAGTTCTTTGAGAAGTAACTTAACAGTGCGCCGGCAACTTAGTGTCTGTAACTTGGAATTTGTTCTTGCGAGAATTTTACTTAAATAAGGCTGTATATTGTTGGTGCAGCTATTTAATGTTTCAACATTTACCTTATACAAATTAACTTTTATTAAAACATTACTGACTTTAATCACATCACACTAATATATTAAGGCGAAAGTTCGTGAGTGTGTATGTTTGTTACTTCTTCACGCAAAAACTACTGAACGGATTTGGATGAAACTTTATAGTAATATAGCTTATACATCAGAATAACACATAGGCTGCTATTAGCCGCGATAACCGACGTACATGCGGGCGGAGCCGCGGGCAACAGCTAGTAAGTAATAAGCTGAACTTCTCATACCTTGATTTTACACAATCTATGCTAATATAAAAAGTATCAAGTAACTCTATCTATCGGTTGCGTTATCACGGTTAAACCGCTGCACCGATTGCAATGAAATTTAGTACGCATATACTTTGATTATTGAAGAAGGACATAGATTACTGTTTACTGTTTTTTTACTTGACATAATCGACATACATGCATATAAAAATAAAGTATTTCACAAGTACATTATTACACCGTAGGAATATTTATGTATGTTTGTTTAGTGCTATTTATCTGACAATTTATCTTAAAAACAATCATGGTTGGGGTACTATTCTACCACAGTTTTTCCTATTACGCGACAAGTAATTCCTTAGTAAATAATAACCGATCAAAAAAGTAACTTTGTAGTAAAAACTAATATCATATGTAACAAACTCCCAAAAAACAATAAACTCACATCGCCAAGGAAATCACGACAAAAGCTCAAGTATTAGAAAGGCAAGATTAAGAGTCCGCATAAACTTCACGCTATAAAAACGCACTCCGCCCGCGATAAGATTGAGATACGCGTGACAAATGACTCTGATGTGTAATGTCACGCCACTACCACAGACCGACAATAAGATGAGATAGCTTTGACGATACGATGAGACACTTAGTAAAAGGATGGATCAAAAGTAAACATGGACATAAAACATAAATATAGAAATTAACACGATCATACAACTGGGCAGCCTGCAACCAAAATTCAACGAAATCCAAAAAATAATTTGAACCAAAGCAAACAAAAAATGCTCTAGCATTATTGTTTTTTTAAATGACAAGGCCTCTGGCAATGACATAATAGATATGCCTTGCATATGTTTCTTGAGACTTCTTTTCAGTCAACCAGAAAGTTTCATAAAAAGCACCAAACATGTGACGAACTTTAATGATAATAAAGATATTTTAGTTAATCATTCTTTAATATTTTCGTTTCCATTTAATTCTGCACCAAACTCGACGTTAGATAAAATATAAAACCTACCAACAGGAAACACATTAGTGATTTCGGTATTGCATCAATTAAAATACTTAAAAATGTTGTGGAATATTAAAGATAATCTAAATACTTTTGTTGATTAAGAAAAATAACTTAATGCTAGGTCACCTAGCAACTGCAAATATGAACTAATTCGTACAAAAAACCGTTCAGACATACAGCCAGTGCTCAGTTATTCCACAGTCGCAGA
This sequence comes from Diaphora mendica, assembly GCA_949125395.1. NCBI lineage: Eukaryota > Metazoa > Arthropoda > Insecta > Lepidoptera > Erebidae > Diaphora > Diaphora mendica. The sequence continues at coordinate 1,883,402 of OX421326.1, read as the reverse complement.
CTTTATGTAATTATAAAATATAAATAAAATTAAAAATCAGCAATTAAAGTATTAAAAATTAGTTTTAGATAACATTCTACAAAGTTAATGGCTGATTTTAAAATACTTTGAAAGATCTGTTGCAAGATTATTGTAGCTAACCAGATATTAATATTATCCTTGATAATAATTCGGCATTAGTTACGGGCGAGATATCATTGTCTAAAGAATGGAAAAGGTGTTTTCCATGAATTCTTGTATACAAGGAGAATGCTTGCTTATCAGAAGTCCTTGAGTCAATGCGACATGTTGGAATCAATTTGTTTTTACCTTGGTTAGGCCTTCGGGCGAAGTTATTCTTTATTCACTGAAGTGGACTCTTGTGACAGAATATTATTTCGAGTATAAGATGAAGTCTAGTTGATTAAATATAGCCTTCTTAATAACAGTAAGTCTGTTAACTTTATATTTAATTAGGCACTGGTTAAAGTATGAAAAAGATTATCAATAATATAAAGAAGTAAATACTATTTTCGTAATATGTTTTTTTTTTCAAGAGATTATTACTGTTTTGATTTAAACGAATGTAAATTGTAGGCCAAACAAAACATATTAATATTTGAATGTATTATCAAAACTGCTAGGTCTCTAATATGAAAATCCTAAAAACATGAAACAGATTTAAATTATGAAGTTACTTCAATAGTATTTATTAATTGATGTTTTAATAATCACCTTTAGTTAGAACGTAATCAATTGAAATCTAGAGCAACCTAATAAAGAATGAGGTAACGTGAAAAAAACAAACAGTTAACTTCCTTGTATATTAGTCTCTATGAAAACCCTTTACAAATAAAAGGAAGTTCAAAATGAATTGAAATAAAATGAAATACAGCAAAACATATTTTTTTAATAAGCTTGAATGTTACAAAACGTGCCAACCTAAACACACTGAACATTGGCAAACTCTATAAAATACAGCTCATATTAAACAGTACAGGAATAGTTCTATTCAAAACACATGCAAAAGGAAATAATTCTCTCTGCACTCTACGTTGCAATGTACTATTCTATACAAGTAAGCAACCATATTGGATTCAGGTATGACATGTGTTTCAAAGGGTGCATTCAAATTCTTCTAATTAAAACCATATTCGAGATCCACATGTAAAGACTTTGTTTCTCCTAGTCTCTTGATAAAAAAATATATCTGAAGTCTGCTGACAAATACTTGCACAAAAATTTGCGATGTTACATTTTACAAAATTACTTTCAGATCAGAATTTTTGAACATATCAAAATCCACGGTCAAATTGATGAACAAACATTGACGAAATAGAACCGTCCACGAAAGAATTGGAACAAACAAATACTTAATGCTAAAACTGCATTCGAAATTCACTGCGTTAATTACTGCATCAAGGTAACAAATATATGAACAGAAGTAAAAAAAAACACAATTCATACACACGCTACGAGATTGAATCTCCTAATAATGGGCGAGTAATGTTGGCCAGAAAAAATAACGCCAGTACATGATATGATCGCAAACATGCGAAAGAATATATTAGCAGTTTAACAGTTTTAATTATGCAAGAAATTTTTAATTGTACCTTGAACTTATTCAGACTTTGCACGCATCGGGGGCACGAAATTGTTTTGATTTATTAAGGATTGTGACTTAAGAAATTCCACATTGTATTTTAATTTTTATATGTACCTTACATTACATGAAGCTTGTGAGACACAAAAACCTAAAAGACTTCAGTTTTAATCATTATTGAAACTTGTAACAATATTTCTCAAACTTCTATGGAGTATTGTAGACTACAATTGAAAATTTAAGTTCCAGTAAAGTTTAACAATTAAAGGTAAAAGCAATTAAGTTAAAGTTAATTTTAAATTTGCCTTCTTAAGCCTTTGATGTGTACCAAAAGGATTTGAAGTTTCATTAAAACGTTCAAAATTTTCACAAGACTTTTGATATACTTCAAGATATAGGCGAGATGGAAGTCACGAGATTTTAAGAAGTTATAATCATACTTAAGTCAAGACTAATTGAACTCTTAATTAAGTTAACTGTAACTCAGTGAAATGTCCCAATTTCAAAGACCCACGCAAAAGTTATCAGGGGTTTCAATGAAAATTTATTAGTTCAACTATTTGTCAAAATTGTCCCAAAGGGTCCTGGGTCCTTTGGAATTTTGGCAAATTTCAACTTGAATAGCCAATTTGTTTTCGAGACCTTAGAAACTGTGCGCCGTTTAAATAAGTTTTAGATTTTAGATTAATAGAAAATCAATTTTACTTTTATTTTAAAGCATGCAAGCGTAACCTTTTTTTTATCGTCCATGAATTCGCTGCACTTGTTTTACCTGGGAAACCTACTGATTTTATTTCATATGATTTAAATAGACAATGTTTCTGCTTAAAGTTTTTGCGCAGAGCATATTTTCTCTAACTTCATTCAAGGGTCGTTAGCCGTAAAAATCAGAGAACCTGGATAAAACATGTGGATGTACACAAAGTTATCTGTGTTAAAACAACGTGAGCTCGTCGCTGGGATATTGTGAAATATGAACGGGGATCACCGTGTCATTCCCCCGACTGTTCAACGAATTTATCACGTTTCTGTCCGTCCATACGTATGGAGCTCCAGATATTGAACATTTCAAGCGAATTGTACGCTCCCTAAAATATTGTCTTCGTTTTATGTTGCTTCTAATTTTTTGACAAGGATTTTGGCACTTGCATTTATATTTGCGTCGGTTTTATAATTGATATTGGAAATATATTATCAGACCAGAAAGTTCAGTGTCATCATCAAATAAAATCAAATAAATAACGTCATTTTTTGGATCTAGAACATCAGTGAAATACTTGTGATACTTGATAATACTTTCAATAACCAGAAAAATATTTATGCCTTAATATCACCATATCTACATGTATTTACCAAGAACGTCAATAAACTCCAATTAACTTAAAAACATTTTAAGTATACAAAAGTAACAATGGATAAAAGGAATTCTCATTCTTATGTATTTCTTTTTCATTCGCTCACTTGATATCATTTCTTTTTAAATTAATCCAAGTGTTTTACGTTTTATTACCATGTTGAGATTTTTTCAATTATAATGCTTTGACTTAGTGTAATTTATAACACTTCTGTAAGTATCTATTATGTAGTATCTGTATTAGAATGCCTTGAATGTTCAAGTTTATGTATTAAATAATACTCTTGTACACAAATATCTTCAGAGTCAAATCTTTCAAATAGTTCTCTAAAATATCACTGTCCGCTTTCATTAGGGTAAATACTTCAGAATTCAGAAATCTAATACGAAATTGCGGTGCAGCAATAAACTGTATCTGTTGTTTATGTGCGCCGTCACGAAGATAACACCCATCTTTACATTCAGACTTTAAGTTAGTGTCATTGTTTCGTAACTTACAAATATAAACGATGTTTCGGAACAACGCGTCGCTTCAACATTCATGAATAACATTAAGCCCCTTCGTACCGATTTGAATATCGCGAAGCTCTTTTCAAACCAACTTTACAGAGTCGTGTTATGCTGATAGCCTTTTAGGGAGGCTATTTTTCGTACAAGTTTACGACCATTACAATATTCACAACTAAACAATGGGCGCAGGAGGGTTCCCCACAGGCTAGATGTTAAGAGAACAATTCAACGTTCGAAGGCAATAAGCCTCTGTTCGAAAACGTCCCAAAAGGTTTGCTCTTAAAACACGGTCCGTCTACGATTGTTACCGACATGCAAAGCGTCGCATTTAAAAGAGGAAAGAATAAAATACGTACGGTTGAAAGCAAACAGGAAAGTTAGCCGGGAGCGGCGTACCCCGCAACTTGTACGAAACAAGTTTTCTATGGGCTTTATTTAAGTTTTTCCTGTTGTAGACACTATATTAAACGTATCAGAGTTGAGTTTTAAAAGTCTCTCCGATACGGCCGAGTTGGCGGGCCGCGAAACAGCCACAACTTGGAACACTTGGCAAGGAGCGCCTATAGGAAAAATAAAAGGCAGGCAACAGTTTGCTGTCAAGTTGTACTTGCTTCTACAACTGTGGAGAATTATTGTGTTAGAAAAAGTACTTCCTTTTAACGTTGACTTATTCGATATGCGAGGTGATCTTTATTATGTCTGCCTTCACCGCACTTTATTTGTAGTGCTTAAAAGCCGATGAAAAAGATTTATCATTGTAATCTAGGATAACCTCGAGAGTTAAAATAATAACCATAAGAAATAAACCGAAGTTCCCAATGAAAATACATATATTAAAAGCTAATTCAGATGATAGTTGTATGCTGCAGAGGTAGCCTGCCATGTATTATTCTGATGCTGCAGTCTGTATGTCCGTGCCATTAAAGTAGCCTCGGCCAAACAGAATTTTATAACGAGAATTAAAAATGTAATGCACAGGCGTCTCGTCCTCTTTATTTTAAGCTTACATTGAAATTTATTTTTAACTGTTTTTTTACATTACATTTACATTTTAGCAATATATTATTTTAGAAGCGAACATCTCAAAATTTTAAAATAGTTAATTGGAATTGGCTTCAAAGACAAATATAGAAATAAGTTTACTATTAAAAATTATTATATGTATTAAATGTGTTAGAGATGACCCCATAGGGTATTGGTGTCAAAAACTTCTCCAGTTGGTTTTCGCCGAATGAGTAAATTAATTCTGGAGGGTCACACTCGAAGTCATATGTATAGCCGGTAGTCACTATAAGGCCATCTGCTTGATTACCCTCAATGCCATAAAAAGGTTATTCAAATCTAAGCAAAATATCTAGGGCAGTACACCACAAAACCCGCTCCAACATAAACACATTCATCTGAATTAAGAGCACGGTCCACAACAACGAATGGAAACAATTTTCTATTTCGAAATGTCTTACTTGGCCCACTATAATTTAATATTACACGAACGGGCCGCTTTGGCGGAGACTGCGAGCTTTAGCGGGATTGCGCGAGTGAATAATTTGACTATGGAGGGCTTGGTACCAGCGGACGCTTCGCCTGCAATTTATTTGCAACTAACGAATTGGGGCGAATGATGTATTGCCGGAATTTAATTCGGGAGTTATTTTCCTATACTAGATGGTAGTAAGGAGCTCTCGTCAAAGCTGGATCGCGCTAATTAAATTTTTGTGTTTGGCAAATAACTATTTCATCGAATTAGTTTTGCTTTATCTTGAAATTAACTTAAACAATGGGCTTAAACTTCAGCAATCATTTAATTGTTCTTAGTTCTCAAATTCGGTGGTAAAATCTACAATCTATACTAATATGAAGCTGAAGAGTTTGTTTGCTTGAGCGCGCTAATCTCAGGAACTACTGCCCCGATTTGGAAAATTCTTACAGTGTTAGATAGCCCATTTATCGAGGAAGGCTATAGGCTATATATCATCACGCTAAGACCAATAGGAGCGGAGCACAAAAGCAGAAACTTACAAAAACGAGGTTACGAAAATTATTACGCTACGGGCATTAGGAGACGTAAACGAGGTTGCGTGGGTCATTATATTTATTCTGATTTGTTACAAAAAAAATTCGCTGAAAACTATTAAATTTATCAATCTTCTTATATATAAAAATTAATTGCTGTTCATTTGTCTCGCTAAAACTCGAGAACGCCTGGGCCGATTTAGTTGATTTTGAAATGTTTGTTGCAGTCCAGGGAAAGTTTAAACGGTAAAAAATTCAAAATAACTTAAAAATCCAAATGTCACGTGTACGAAGTAGCGGGCACAGCTAGTTACTTTACAAAACATTGCACGTAATAGGTTGTTACTTAGATATTGAGATGAGTAACATGAGTCTATTATTATTGTGGTATTTCTGAGATTGAATGCTATCTTTCAGCCAATTACGTCGGTGTTTCGTTACGAACTCGATGTTGGTGATGTCTGTTACTGAACTGTTGCGGTTGAGGCTTCGTATAAAGCACGTATTATCTTCTTCTACAGATTATATTTCAATAAAGTTATTGTTATTTAGAACTGCTTTAGTTTTTATTGAGTCGTTCAATTTATTTCCTTCTTTGTCTAGTATCTATTTTATATCTGTTTTAGATGATCGTGTTTTTATCTATTTCGTATATTATATTTACTTTCTCAGATTTTTTTATAAAATAGTTAGAGGACTCTAATAGTATTCAATAATTAACATAACGATAAAAAATACACAAATTGACATTCGATTCTGTGAACCTGATTAACTTAATATAATTTTAACAAAAAATACCGACTTCAAGAACTGGACCAAATTGAAATGGGACCACACGGAAAACACCAGCATTCAAATATAAGAAGAATCATCAAAATCAGTTCACCCAGTCGAAAGTTCTGAGGTAACAAATATAAAAAAAACATTCACAGTCAAATTAAGAACCTCCTGCTTTTTTGAAGGCGCTTAAAAACCTTGAATGAATGTAAATATTAATAAAAGCATTCCAGAATCAGACGATATCACAATATTCATCTCCATATATAAGACAATATTAGATAAAAGCAAGTAATGTTTTATCTAAAGTTTCCTATTCGACAAATACAAAATTTTAATGCATAACCAAGTTATAAACAAAGTGTTGATTTCGTAGCATTTCTCGCTGACTAATCTATTCATAGTTAGTTAGCATTAATCATGACAAGTTTACTATAAAGTTACAAAGTTCAACCCTCTCGAAACTTGCAGACGCCAGTCAGAAAAACAACCAAGCTTGAATTTAATAAGTCGTACCGTACTTACTGGCTACAAAATGTTGGTCGCAAATATTTGAACCAACATTTTCATACAGAATTTGCTAAAAGTTACCACCAATATTAAACAAATAATTTCATCAAATTATTAGCACAATCTAAGTCTCTAAAACAAAATCATTGCGTACTTGTATAGGTAGAGTGAAGAGATATTTTGTAACGATTCAATAGCTTCAATAACATTCTCCATTTCCTCAGAAGGATTTCATTTAAAATACGTTAAAGCAGTTCGGGAGACACCCTTGTTTGACTAAATAGATTTAGATAGATCGTTATAAGTAAGGGTTGAAGGAGAAACACCCTCGCTTAGCATCATTGGAATGAAACGAAATATTTTTAATTTAGTCGAAATTAATGTTTCAGATTCGAGAATACAAATTTTGGGATACCTTATTTCATGAAATTTTGTAGGGCTACTTGAAATTGATGACATTTTTATGTAATGTACTTAAGTCAAGATCAAGAGTAATTTTTTAAAATACCTATTGTTATCAAGACAAGAATAGGTTTACTATAAAAATGAGTCGTTATGGGCCAGACTACAGCAGTCTACAAAGTTTACTTCAGACATTGTCTAAACTTACACCTAATGTCGTATGCGCAGTCACATTTAAGCTAAATATATTTCCCAGCTCTGGTCCCCTGAATGTAGTCTAGGAGTCAGCACATGACAGCTGTCTGGCCCTCTACAAGTTACTTTGTAAAATGAGATCGGCCTAAAGGCGACGTCAAAAGGCTGTTGTGTGTCTTGACACTCCTTTTATTACGATGCTTTGAGCTGTAATAAGATATTAATGTCGTACGCTCTTTACAAATCATTTTTTCTTTCATTTGTGTTCTTAAACATTCTTTTGCATTTGTAATTTTCTTATACATTTTCGAGATTATTACTTTCGAATACTTTTTTTTTTATAGAATAAGCATACGAGCAGACGTATCGCCTGATGGTAAGCGATTACCGCCGCTCATGGACACCTGCAACACCAGAGGCGTCACAAGGGCGTTGCTGGCCTTTGAGGGGATGAGTGGGAGATAGGGGAAGAAAGGTTGGAGTATGGGCCTCCGGTATCCTCACTCACTCGGTGAAACACAGCGCAAGCGCTATTTCACACCGGTTTTCTGTGAGGCCGTGGTATCACTCCGGTCGAGCCGGCCCATTCATGCCGAAGCGTGGCTCCCCCACGGTGATTTACAATTATTCTTCTTTAAATGTTAATGATCCTACCTTTTTGCTGTTTTAGATTTATTTTAAAATCAACTTGTTAACTTTATACATAAGATACGATACGAGAACCCTTCTAATGAATGTAATAAAATATAAAGCATTTATCTAATAGTCTTTCGTAAGTTTCTCCCAGACTTATCTTGCCAAATATTTTGTTACTTAAATCACTAGTAACCTAAAGCTCGCCATTAAAAAACTGGGCCAAATCAAAGCAATTAATCATAGTTATCTTAACACGTGAAATCTTACTCCAGAATTTAATTGACCAGTAGTGTATACATATGAAATGGAGGGAAGCTCCGATTGCAGGAATAGCAAGGCAATAAAAGCTTTCGGTTCGTAACAGATGCGCAACGTTTGCAGAGTAATATGTTACAAGAAATTTAATGGTTCCTTACATCACTTTTTTCTTGAAGGAACGATTATTTGACATCATGATAATGATATAGATGTTTTGGTGTACGAGTCTTCTGTCATATTTGATTTGCTATATTAAAATATATCGGTGTATATTTGTTTATATGTGTACTGGAAGACAGAGTGTCAGTAGGTCCCCTACAAGGTGGTCCGAAAACCTGGTGAAGGTCACGGAAAACCGCTGGATGGCTTATGTCCTATAGTAGACGTCTTTCGGCTGAGATGATGATGTTTACATTGACGTGTACATTAAATACTAGTTGTTGCCCGCGGCTCCGCCCGCGTGTATGTCGGTTATCGCGGCAAATAGTAGCCTATGTGTTATTCTGATGTATAAGCTATACTACTGTAAAGTTCATCCAAATCCGTTCAGTAGTTTTTGATTAACAAAGAAAAAAAGAGTTAAAAGAAGTTTGAGTTGAAAGTTGAAAGACAAAGAGTTTGAGTAAAAAGAAAGAGTAAAAAACATCCATCCATCCATCCATCCATCCATCCATCCATCCATACTTACAAACTTTCGCATTTATAATATTAGTATAGATTATGAAAGTCAACATACTTATATAATTGCATGCGAAACTTGCCAACTATTGTCATCAACTATTTTGATAAACGAACTTTGTACTCTTTCATAAAAGCATGTTTTGTTGAAGAACCCTAAAAGTTTCCTCTGTTGCTTTTACCTGCAAACGTAAATATGGGTTTCGGCGATCGCGATATGCAGTACGATATATTCCTTGCCAATTTTTGTTGCCGCCGCCCGCTTCAATTTATCGTAGTAAATGTTTTACACTCACTATGTACTAGTGGTACCATCTACTAGTATTCTAGTAGTCATATTTATCTAGATATTATAAAATAACATCACAATAAAATGTCCTTAATGTGGTCATGATGAAAAATAGTCATTGTTTTTTTTTTGTGCATAGATTTTTAGACAACGTAATTTGAAAGCGTAAGCCTGTGTTATATACCTAATATTTATATTAAACTAGTGGTTGCCCGCGGCTCCGCCCGCGTATATGTCAGTTATCGCGGCAAATAGTAGCCTATGTGTTATTCTGATGTATAAGCTACATTACTGTTAAGTTTCATCCAAATCCGTTCAGTAGTTTTTGCGTGAAAGAGTAACAAACATCCATCCATCTATCCATACTTACAAACTTTCGCATTTATAATATTAGTATAGATAAATAAATATATTGTAAATTAACCGCAGAAAGGTTTCAGTTTAATACTGGGTCCACTACGACTTCAACGATATTCTCAATGATGTAATTCCGAAATTGAAAATGATTTCATGTATAAACCAAAACGTCTTTTGCATGTACATATTTCACTTACACAAGTAAGCATTTTTTTTAATACACTGCGTTTCTAATTTATTGTTACCGATGTCCTCTCTCTCTTTACTCCATTCTCTTTAATGTATTTTTTATCTGTGTTAACTTTAGTCTAGACTATCCAAAACGATATACATACAGTCAAGTCTGGCAATATTTCAAAACACTTAGAATTATTGATAGTAAAATGAGAAATGAAATTCCAGAACGGAATAATAACATGATTTCAACAAAATGAATATTTGATTTATTTAAGTAAGTGAAATTTGATGGCTCCTTTAATGGGGTTTTGTTTTATGGTAAAAGGGTTATGCTATAATTTTAGAATAGCGGTTTATGAGATAAACAGTAACATTTGATCTAGGGTTTATTTCACAGTTAAGTAAATCGTTATTTTACCTCTCAGACATATGCACAAAGTTATAAAACAATTATTTTATCTAAAAGGAAAAAAAAACGACTTAGTTCGGTAAAAGAAAACCTAAATGGGATACCTACATAATACTCGGATATTAAATGACTTTTTTCAATGTCTAGCTAGACATCTCAGGCAGCCTTTTTAAAAGAAATACATTTTTATATCTAGTGTGTACATTATGTTTAAATGAAAATTGTATGAATTGTAAATGAAAATTATATGAATTGTAAAACTGTAAATAATAAAAGCTTGTAAAAGAATGTCTCCATTAACTAAGTAGAATCTTTCCCAGCCTTGGAATACTTCTTTCTATTACTTCCGTGTCATTAGTAATAAGATTTTTTTAAAACAAAAGCCTTACAAATGGACTGTCTGTGTGTTAAGACAATTTAGTCGAGCATTTATTAGAAGATTAATGGTTTGTAACTTTGCAACTTATTATAAATATCGTTAAAGTATATCTTTGGAAAGGTTTTAGCAGTGTTTTGTTAAAGTAATCTTACAATATAGCGGCTAAAGAGTATAGTAACTTTTAATTTTAAGAGAAATTTCGCGTTTATTAGTCATAGCTTTGTATTGCTTGATGTTTTGACAAGATTGCATAGATCGTTACATATTCACTATGCTTGTCATAAGTACAAAGCTTTGTACATTTTCAATACATAATATGTTGATAATGCTGACCTAGATAACATAGAATATTTAAAGTGTACGATAGTTTTAACGAGTGTGATGAGGCCAAACGGGATACTTTATCAAGGAACAAATCGCATTTGCTTACTAGAAAAACCATAAGTGCGTATATAAATATTAATAAACATGTACTTATACTTATTATGTAAATTATTATTCTAAACATATTTTATGTCGTAAAATTGGCATCAATTGCCAAAAACAACTATTAAATCCTTCATAACATTATTTCGTTGATCGTCATTATGGATGTTCGTCGTGATAGTCCGGTCACGATTTTTGATAACAATATCGTTTAAATTTCGTTTGTAAAAGCTTTTAAAAACAAGCTTTTATGTTTATCTCGTTATGAATATTATTATAAAGCAAGGAGTGAACACCATTTGCAATTTTATCTATATTGATGTTTTGTTTCGCTTCTGAGATAACTTAATGTCTTTTTAAACGTATTTCTCTGATAAAGTGTGCCGTTTCATTGTCTTAGAAAGTTTTTTTTTATAAAATTTAATATTTCAACTCGTAATACATGATCGTCTGATTCTAAATTAGGCAGAGTTCGTGCTAATTTTACTGGACTACTGATAAGCATACGTATATCTCTAAATATATGCATACCATAGGTAATTACACGTAGACACAAAAAATTGTCCAAGTTACACATTTATATACCCTAATTGGGCATTGAACCTAAGATCTTCTGCTGAGCAGTCACGGACATTAACCACTAAACTAGAATAGCATCCTGGTCTACCATTTCTATTACACATTCTCTTTCCTCTCTTCAATGCTAGAAATTTTCCATAATAATTAAACCGATTGCTACCAAAATCCCTCAAAGAAGTACAACTAAAACAATAGAAATTTATCAGAGAAGAGGATCAAAATGTCAATCTATTATGTTCCCGATAGAGAAAATTTTAATTTCGCAGTTTTCAAAAAGCATTCTGAATCTTCTCCCCTTTGTAATAGAATCGTTTGTTGAAATGAGGGGTGTATTTTCGAAGGACATTATCAAACATAGGTACAAGTGTGTTTGATGATAACACAGGATTAAGCGACTCGTGTGTAATCTAGAACGAAATGGGGTCAGCAGTTATGTTTTGGGCCGTTTCCAGGTTTAGCTCATTTCGCTACAATATGTCTTTTTAGGACGGTTTAGTTCCTAAGCGGTTGTGGTTGCCAAATTAATATTATTATGATTTGAAGACATTTTCAGGGAAATTATTCTAGAGTACGGTTATGAAGACAGCTATATTAAGGAAATATACTTGTGTCTCGAAAAACTGTAATGAGCTTGTTAGAGAAGTAGTTAGCTATCTTGGCTGCAATATCAGAGGTCGTCGGTTGAATATATACCAAATAATAATATGATGAGTAGGATCATTTGTTCTGTGTTTGGAGGTAGCTTGTCTACAATATCTAGATATAAATATGCAAGTATGTTTATCAGCAATTTCGTTATACAGGCTGTGACTAATATGGCATCAGACATCCATTTGAATTCTTAATTATTATCAGTCTTAGAACAACAGACACAGCACGTGAAGTATTGAACTAAATCATAAACAAAGTTAATATCTAGAACGAAGCCTCCCAAAAATTCATAAATTCTAAATGATCCCAACACCAACTTTTACCAAAAAAAGCATACGATCAATCCCCTATCTACCTCGCTACATTTGCCAAGCCCATTACATGTCCCACATGCTTACCCAACAGTTACAAAGATAAATAATGTATTTACGCCGAGGAAAACCCATTGCTTCGCGCAGATTCAACCCCCGCCCCTACTTGTAACTACGGTCATTAACCTTTATATCACCAGGACAGATTACCAGAACATCGACTAGTATCAACGTTTTGTATCCTCGATTTAACCGACTATGTCATAAAAATATAAGTTATGAGTTTAGTAATACTTTATTACATAATATAGAAACCTATGTACATAGCCATAATTTATAAAAAAAATAACAATATTTACATACAAGCGTCAAAAAACTCCACATCTTCGCCTACTGGTAGCGTTCCCAAAAGACTGGCAGCATTACCACGTTGAATGGCAATGCTGATTCTCTGTGCTAGAAAAAGGCCGGCCTTCTGGTCGCGAGAAGCGTCAATCAGTTGCTTGGCTAGTTGTTTAAACATAGCGCGAGCACTCGGACCCCATGAACCTAGCGTCTCTACCCCAAACGGTTCAAAAATGTAATTACCTATTAAATTTTGGTACTTACGCCGTTTGAGGCTTTCCGCAGAAGCAGCAGCAGCGCCGGCATAAAAAGCTGTACTTGGAAGATGAGATGGCGCGAGGGTGTCAACGCAAGTTGCGTCCCACACCAAAGGCTTACCCATCTTCCATGGCAGTAACGACATACCATCTGGTCTCTTGCCATCGTCCCGTACCAGACCATTTGGTTCGCGTACAGCTGGAACGCCGGCGGTAACAAGAGCACGACGGATAATGTCGTAAATATTGGCATGTCGAGATATTCGGCCAGCGCTTCTGCTACAAGAAAGGCCATGATGTCCGAAACTGTCAACAGCTTCTCCACAGTGACAAAAATGCGGAGAAACACAAGGCGCTCCTAAACGAAGGCAAGTGGCAAAGCGAAAAGTAGTATTGTCCAACAAGGTACCTATGTTGGGTGATGGAAGTGCCTGAATCCATAAACCTGATTCCCACTCTCCCACAGCTAACAAACGAGCTCGCTCAGCAAGACTGGTTGATGTATCTAAAAGTATCTTTTGCTTTAAAATACATAACGGTGAGTCCCATTCTCGCTGAGGAAATGGATTAACAGGTAATGCAGTACTGGGACAAGCTATCTGCCAAGCATCTATGGCAATGGCCTTGCATGATACTTCAGAATCAACCAGTGTGTTTGTAAGAATTTTCCTGGTTAACTCTTCTGTGCCATGAACCGAAGACAGAAATGCTGGAAGGCTGACATCTACAATTTTGCGTACTCCAAGACCACCCAAACGAACTGGTAAGGATGCTTGGAGCCAGGCTCGATCGTTTAAAGCCACATTCAAAACTTTACTAAGCGTGTTTTGTATAATTTTATCAACTTTTTCCAAAAGTGATGAATATTTCCAAAGGGGTGATGACCGAAGCTCATGTGTAAAATTAGGTACAAAAAGACAATAAAGAATAATAGTAAAAGCCGAATGATTATTGATTTTAAGTAAACGATCAGAAAATTCATCAAAATTTTTAATTTTGTCATCTATGAATGTCTGAAAACCTTCTTCCAAGACCGGATAACCAAGAAGGCGAAGAGACCTTTTCTCTAAAACTTTAATGTTAGGTGCCAAGGAATTAATTTTTTGTATAGTCGAGAGTCTGTCTGTATTGTCACAAATAAAAAATTCACATTTGTCCGAGTTGAGGTCTAAGCCAATGGATTTAAATTTATTTTTAATAAAAGTTTAATCTTCTAAAACTGTATCTACTTCACCTCCTAAAGTTCCGTCGTCAAGGTACCAAATGTTAAATTTAGATTTTAGCTGCTCTATAATGGGATGTATTGCTAAACTGAAGATAACTGGTCCCAGTGGATCACCCTGTTGACATCCAACGGCAGAGTCTAAAAGATGGTCCTTATACATTAATCTTGTTGGATTTCTATAACATTGCCAAAGAAAATTATAAATTTTAGGAGTTTCAATTTTGGCTTGTGTCAACAAAGCATCAAAGTTTAGTTAATTATGCAAATAATTTACTTTTAGAATAGTATTACCAATTCCAACGCGACTCCATCATAATGAAAAGAAATATTCTTTCCCCTAGATTCCTTAGTGTACAATTCATAGAAGTGGTATTCATTTTCCAATTTGAATAGGAAAAAAATCTTAAAGTTTATTTTTTTTAACTTAACGACGGAGATCTGAAGTAAATAAATTTTAAAAAAGTACCTAAAACTGAACTAAATACCTCCTCCATCTTTGTTATTCGCTTTTAAAATATTTCATACCCAATGTTGTTTTCGACGCTTTACTTTGAGGAAAACATTTAAAAAGTTCTCAATTTTAAAACTTCACAGATTTCGTCTCAGTACTGAGTCTGCCAAAACACTCCTGGCCTAACTTAGGTTACACAAGAAATAATTTAAAGATACTCTCCGTTGCCAAAGTGAAGTAGCAGACTTTTAACCAGTTTATATGATAACTAGTGTCTGATTTATTTTTAGGAAAAGGTATTTAAGAGTATTCGTATTCCATTTAGCTGAATCAAATCGCTGGTTTACAAAAATATCTTCTTTGGACACTTAAAATTGTGTCTTGTCTCAAAATTTATTGTCTGTGATCGCTTGAAATACTTAGTTCATTTTGAGTTATTTGATAACTTGTATATTATACGGATGCACACATATTATAGTTTTTAATACACAAATGCAGAGTAGATATATGTATAAAGTGTAAAGCTTTCATTTTGCTGATCAATCTGTTGAAATGTAATTGTAAAAAAACATTCCTTTCAGTATTCTTGGACATTTTTTTAACATCATAGCGAGAATCACTTTATACTCGGTGTGAAATATTAAATCCATGAAAAACTATAACTAACGTGGATTAAAAAAATCGTAAATTCACAAGTTATTAAAACAATATAAGCGGGCCAGGTTCGGGATTAACCCGTCGATCGGTATTGACTGTGCCCGCCTGCCCGACGACGATAAACGCAGATTAAACGTGGATGTACGTCAAACTTAATCCCGGCAAGTTCCAACATGTTTTTAATGACATTCTGATTTTACAATATACCAATGCAACATTTTCAAATTTTCCACTACGGTTATTTATGGATCTGTGTAACTGTTTTTTTTTATTTTGAAATACGAATTTAAATCTTTTTTAATAAATCCATTGAACATGTTCGTAATTCTTTTGTAGATAAACGGATTTCTACGATTTTTATGGTTTTGTTTTGTAATTTTGATACAGCCTCGATAGCTTTTAGTTACTGTTAAGATCCGATAGCGTTTTGGTGTTGATATAGAATTTATTTATATAAACGAGAATATATTTTAATATTTTTCGCTTCTCCTTCTGCATGACCATCATTCTTCCTCTTTTTTTCCAATCTAATTTAAGTCCACGTAATATGAAATATTGCAAATGGGTTTGGCTGGTTTCTTTTATGGTTGACGGAAGAAATGAAGAAGGTGAATTGAGATACAAAAAATTGGAAAGGGAGTTTGGGTAAGTGATGCCATAAGTCTCGAATGGAAAAGGGAACTGAGACTTCCAGTAGCTCGAAGGGGCTGGGAAAAGAAAGACATAAGTACTTCTTCTGCATTTTTAAGTCTGTATAGAGACTCATTTGACTCATCAGACGCAATCATTTGCCAATCTATACTTATATATCTATACTACTAATATATAAAGCTGAAGAGTTTGTTTGTTTATTTGTTTGTTTGAACGCGCTAATCTCAGGAAATATTAGTCCGATTTGAAAAATTCTTTCAGTGTTAGATAGCCCATTTATCGAGGAAGGCTATAGGCTATATATCATCACGCTAAGACCATTAGGAGCGGCGCATCAATGCAGAATGTTTAAAAAACGAGGGAAAATTTCTACGCTACGGGCAATAGGAGACGTAAACGACGTTGCGTGGGTCAGCTAGCTACCTATATCATAAAATCTAATATTTAAGAACCCTACCACTACACCTTGTAATTTATTATAAACAAATTGTATCTAAATACGAAATTTACGAGTTCCAATAAAAGTGTAAGATACTGATATTGAAAAATTAGGTTACTTTAATGATGTGGTGATTAAAAAACAACAGCTCTCCTCTGACTAACGACTCGGACAATTAGCTAATAGGTTGTAAGTGGTTCAACTATTAAACAATAAATAAATAAATATAATTTTACTTTAATCTATACTATTATATAAAGCTGAAAAGTTTGTTTGTTTGTTTGAACGCGCTAATCTCAGGAACTATAGGTCCGATTTGAAAAAATCCTTCAGTGTTAGATAGCCCATTTATCGAGAAAGGCTATAGGCTATATATTATCACGCTACGACCAATAGGAGCGGAGCACCAATGAAAAATGTTTCAAAAACGGGGGGAAATTATCACGCTACCGGCAATAGGAGACACAAACTAGGTTGCGTGGGACAGCTAGTGTTACATAAACATAGGGCGACACTAAAACGTAACCAATATTACATAAATAAAGATTCTTTATGTACTGTATTATCTTAAGGCCACCAATGAAAATATTGGATTTTGGCAGACAATTCTTCCTAATCCAACATTGATTTAATGTGGTCAGAGATAGTAGATACGCATTTCAAGTTTTCAATGAACGCCATTAATTAATAGTTTGCACACACACACACAATTATTTGGCAACACACTGAAAGTTTTAATGTCTACACGTGCCGTTTTGATTCATATAACACTTTGATTACTACCAGTAGTAAATAGTGCCAAAGTAATTACTCGTATTTTATCTGTTATATATTTAGAAAGCCATAATAACTAACCGAGCATTTCCGTTATTTTTAAACGTGTGTATCTTAGAAACTACAAGTCCGATTTGCATGATTCTTTTTTATTTTCATAGCTATGTTTGTGTGTTTGGAGAGGCCTATGTCCAGCAATGGACTGCGATAGGCTGATGATGATGATGTTTATAAAGAAGACTATAGGCTACATAACATTACGCTATGGCTGTAAAGAACAGAGCAATAATGCTAAACACAAATTAATATACAATATGACTAGTAAATAACATGATTAATTATATTTATACACTATACTATTATAGTAATCCATTAGGTTTTAATTGATATGTATATATGTGTGAACAAATTGGATCATCCAAGATTATACACACATACATAGTTATGTACTATATGTGTGTGCGCTACAGATAGCAGGTCAATGCTCCTGATTTATTGTTTACTAACACGCCTACTCGTTTCTAGCAGAACAAGTATATAATAAATCTAGTTAAATAAAACTGAACTAATACGTTTCAAAGGAAAATCAGCTTTAAGATAATACACAATAGTATCATTATCCAAACAATATAATATGTACACATGTATATAAACAAAGTTTTATTTCGATATGACAAATAATAGATTAAAATTAACCTAAAAAATGTGGCAACCACAAAGTAATAAAAGTTAGTTAAAAAGAACTTATTAATGTGTTAAGTATGTAAAAAAAATGTAATGCATATAAATTGAAATGTTCGTATCTATTGTAAATGGGTTATTGTGCAAATATTTCTAGCGATAAAAAATAATTATTATATTATTAATACTATTAAATTAATACTATTAAATTTATAGTATAAGCATGCAGGTATGCATTAAATATTAAGAAAAAAAAAAAAAAAGTGCCTTAAGTTATTATTTAATCAACATTTCTACAATATACTCAAATGAAAAAATTCAATGTGCAAATAATAATAATAATAATAAATATTTCGGACATCTAGCACACAACGCTATCTAGTCCCAAGCTAAGCAGAGCTTGTGTTATGGGTACTAGACAACTGATACAAATACATATATAGTTTTTTTTTGTAAATACATACATATTATACATAGGAAACACCCAAACTCCGAAACTAATATTTGTAGATCATACAAACATTTGGTCCGACCCGGGAATCGAACCCGAGACCTCATGATCAGCAGTCGCACACGCCAACCGCGAGACCAACGAGGCAGTCCAAATCAACCAAATCTATTTACGTTCGAATTTCAAACATAATGACCCGTAATTGGTTTATCAAGCAATATAATTATCTAATTGTGAGATCTCGATTATAGTTTATGTGAGGTCAATGAACGAGTACTTTATGTTCTATGCTCAGATTTAAAAATGATATTTTAAATGAAGAACAATTAAATTGAAAAGGGAACACTGTTTTTTTTTCTTTTTTATCATTTGGTGACCATAAAGGAATACGATTGCAAGTATAAATAAAATAGGCACAAGTCGTAAGAAGTCAAAAAATAAAAAAGTTTGAAGATATTTTTGACGTCGATTAAATTTCTGTCAAATCCCTAAAAGGAAAATACTACGAAATACTAGTAGGTATCAGTAAGAAGTAACCATCTGTTATTTTATTATAGTTTTATGAGAATCAAACCAAAAATAGATGCAAATTTGTGAAACTCGTCGTAAGAAAAATAAAATATAATACCATTTTGGTTTAAAATCTTTGAACTTTTCGGACAAACATTTTTAATGTGATGTCGTTATCTAAATCGGTGAACATTTTACGACATATAATTTTTTATTGCCAATTAATTTAAATTTAGAATCGGTTTCTTTTTACCTCCTTCCATAAACTTGTTTTTTTTTAAATAACCACAATGGCGGCGATAAAACATTACATTTGATATTAGAATGAAGTTTAAATTACAAATAATTAAGAACAAATTGCTGAAACGAGACTTAAAATTTAAGACGCTAAAGAAAGAAACAGTAAAGGCATTGAACGCGTCCAGGTTGTTTACCTTTGACCTCCGATTGACAACGAACCGGTTCATGCAGCGTACGTACTAACTATACGAACTTAGAGTTCGAGATTTACCATCCCTTAGACAAACATACTAACAAACATACACTATTATTATACATTTAAATTAGAAAAAAAAGGCAAAGCGTAAAAAAGTGTTTAAACATAGGTTTAATTAATATTATCTTTTGCCGCGGCAATTTGTCACTCAATTTTGCACCGGCATAAAAGGTAGCTTATATGTCATTCCAGAATTTATTCCACTTGTGTATATATTCTCTAAATTTGTTCAGCTGACCTGCCGTAATAAAGTTTCAAAACTATTGTGATCGATTACAAAGTATTTATTAAAAGTGAGAAAAAAAATAAAAAGTACTAGCTCTCACTAAACGAAGAGCTCAATAATTTACAATAAAAATATATTATGATTATTATGTTTATTTTTACTATATTTACAGAACATTAATGAATATAAACACTAATTATTAGGGATCTTAAATATAAAACTCTTTTAAAATTTATATGTAGTACATTTTAGAGTTTTAAAGTAACATTTATGTGGAATGACAGTATTTCATTCTGTCAGATTAAGTCTGGACAGTCTACATATTGAAGTAAGTTCATGGTTGGAAGAGCACGTCCAAGGCATCGAACTCACAACGGTTCTAATAGTCGGTCACGGGTCGTCAGAAATCGGTAAAATGATAGTTGGTTTAACCTCCAATTTCTTGTATAATATGTATAGACAGAAGAAGAACGGAAAAGATTACGAAGATCAATATGAATCTACATTGAAGTTGATTCGTAACGCTCAAAAATAAGAAATTCCCGTATTCAGTCTGTTTTAGATACTGTATGACACAGTATGGTTTTAATCGGTTCGATTCCGAAATCTCCGCACCACCCCCTGAAAACTCCGGTGGCATGAAGGCCCGAGAGGGTTTCTACAAGTTCCTAAAAATATTTTTTTTAGAGGTTCATTGATACGTTATTGTCAAAAAAAGAAAAAGAAAATAGTTTATATCTGTGCCAAATGCATCTAGATTCATTCAATCATTTTTAGTCTATAGTAGCTGACCCGGCGAACTTCGTACTGCCATATTTACATATCTGTCTCAGCACACCCACTGTTCCCACAGGCAGTGTACAGTCGCGGACAAAAAGAACACTTTTTCCGATATCTTTTATTTTTTTCTTTCTAGCAAAAAAATAATGAATGAAATCGGACTATGTGTTATTGAATTACAACCAAGTACATATTTTGACTTTCATCCCCTCTCTTCAGGAAACCGTGCTGAATTTTGGGATAAAATGTATCCTATGTCCTACCTCGTAGTTTGAACTCAAATCATGTCAAGTTTCATTTGAATCCATTCAGTAGTTTCA
Source organism: Diaphora mendica (assembly GCA_949125395.1). Classification (NCBI taxonomy): domain Eukaryota; kingdom Metazoa; phylum Arthropoda; class Insecta; order Lepidoptera; family Erebidae; genus Diaphora; species Diaphora mendica. The sequence continues at coordinate 1,862,646 of OX421326.1, read as the reverse complement.
GCGTGATGCGCGGCCAAGATACAGACAGACAGACAAATAGACAGACGGACTTTGGCTCCAGTATCGATTATAGAGAGCCCTCCAAAAAAAATTTCAAAATATCTTTAATGTACAGAATTGGACCTGTTACATTTTTATTATAAGTAAAGTATAAGTATAGATTAGTGGTAAGTTTACTAACATGACATCGGTAAAACTTGATTTTTTAATGAGTTCTAATGTTATACAGTTTATTTATATATTTAGAATGAGGCGGTTCCGTTACCGTTAATTAAAAACGATTTCAATTCCGATCAGCTTATTGTAAAAAAATAAGCTACTTAAAATTCTATATAAGTTCTAGTTGTAAAAATAGGTTGGTCAAATGTACTTTGTTGTGCTACTATATTATGATACCTTTGCCTTGTGCCTTATGAGTTTTAACATTAAAAAAAAAACAATTTAAAAAATGTATCAGATATGAACCGGTTTCAATAATTCTTATAATTAAATAGGTTCCTGTGACAATAATATATCATTATTAGGAACAAATACGGCAATATTTTTATTTTACCTATTAAATAGAAACTTGAAACACTAGAATAGACTTTAAACATCACCATAACTATTGTAAAAAATCTGGCTGTGTCAGCATCATTTAAATGACTAACATAAATATTGTAAAAACAGCCATGACCTCTCAGCAGTCAGTATCTTCAACCGATAGACTATCTGGCCAGACGAAATTAAACGTTTATCTAGTGGTTTTAAGCTAACGCGTAAAAAAAACAATTCAATAATTTAATGTAACTAGTGTTCGAGTGACGCAACTGTGACAGTCTTCATCGTCAGAATCGCGAAATTCGTCCCATATATTATTCACCAGAGACTGATAATGAGGTTATTCAACCCACAGATAGACACAATACAGTACGACATCGACTTAACGTTTGATTTCGACTGCCCAGTGTGTTTAGTCGGTCATGATACTTATTGCTGTGATGTCGGAGGTTTAACTCTCACCTAAAAGATGAGATGATGAAGAGAAAAGGTTTTATCAGTAATAGAAAGGTTTTATCAGTAATAGAAATATATAAGTATGTTTATCAGCTGTTTGATTACCGTGGTCTCTGTCTGTCAGAGATGAGACAGCCGTGTGTGACATGAATTAATTTCAAAGTGTAGGTCCGTCCTTGTGGTAACGGAATAAGAATACGGAGTGTAACTACCCCTATACATCCCATAGGCGTCGTAAGAGGCGACTAAGGGGAGTGAAACACAGAAAACATCACTGTAAAGAAAGGAAAACACACCATATACCAACCCGTCTGGACAGTGTTGTGTAATATACTAAAACCTCTTTTCTAAGGAGAGATGTTTGGCAGTGGACTGTTGAAGACTTGATGATTATGATGATGATGATGGTAAAAAAAACTATTTAAATTTCCACCTTACATACCACATACAACCGGTTATCGCGATTTCCACCAAATAACTCTTTACCTGAAAAGAACACAGAATGGCATCATTAACGGTTTATTTTTTACTTCAAATACGTGAATTTTGAAAACGACCCATTGTTATGTGACTCCCACAATGCGGTTCAATGACCGGCCAGATTTTTAAAACACCACCTAGATATACCGAAAATATTACAATATGATTTGAAAGTTGAATAATTCAAGTATACGCACATACTGAGATTGTATGTATAATCGGTGATATTTAGGATACGGGATGTCTGTTTGTCATTTTATTTTTACATGACTGGGGATGAAGGAAGGTAAAGTTTTTTGAGTGTATGTTTATTTTGGATTTAGATGCTAATGGGTCAAAATATGTATGTAAATTTGAAGTATCTAAATGTATTGTCACGGAGTTAGGATTTTCTTTTTCGGTACATTTTTTTTTTCGGGTTTTAAAGCACCTTTGGTATACTTGATTTGAATCAGGTAAATCATAATTTCAATAAATAAGAAGGATTCTTTAATCAATAAATAACAGAATATAATCAAAATTAAATGATAAGACAGCAATGTTAAACAAACGAACAAACTGAATGTGAATATACCACATTTGTAATATAAGTTACGATTGCAGACATTTTGAAATAATAAAACTTTATTAGTAACCAGGATACCAGTACTTAAATCTCCTGATTCTACTAAATGAAATAAAAACATGCCTTTACAAAATTAATAAACAAGCAAATCCACGGTACAATGTTAGCTGCCCGTTATAAACAAAATATTTCCGATCTAGATACCGAAATCACCATAACCACGCATTGTGTTGTATAATCAACTATATTTATTAACTCTATGGTAAAATATACACTTCCTTGTCGTATGCACGAGTTTATAAATGCCTACCAGTCTGCCGTTGCGTTTTGATTTGTATCTTGGGAATATAATTTGAACTTAGAATGGTTACGAACCGTACCAACTTCACACTAATTAAAGTTACGCTACTATGTTCACAGCGGCCAATCTTCCGAGAACTATTAAACAAACACTGTTAGATATTAAATGATGACAAGAATAATGTTTGGTTGATAATTTAATCAAATCGATATTTTAGACGTAAAATTTTAAATGCCGTCTTACTGAATATGAAACTACAATTTTGCAAATATTTATGTATATTTAAAAAATCTTGCACGCAAAGTGCACAAACCACTGAAACTGTTAAATTAATTACGATTTGCAATTATAATTACACTTTTGGTTAACATTTTTATCATTCTTTTGCATGTTAAAATATTTCCAGATATGGTATCTTCACCTGTTATTGTCTACACTACTTGGGGTATTATTTTTTATGTTTTAAAATAAACATTTCCATAACACCATTACATCATTTGGATAGTACGCCAAATTTTCCATTAATTGAGGATCACCAATGGGAGCGTAATATTATTATACCCTTTAAATATGCGTTTCGTAATTTCGATTTTCGGAGCCCCGTACCTTCTTCCACCCCAATAAACCCAAATTACAGTAGTACCCCAATGTGTAGGCGATTATAAACCGTAATCACCTTCAGTATTTATATTCAATGTACCCCAAACTCGTAAAGAACTTTAGATTATAAGGATTGTCTTTAAAATTATGTTTCTTTACCAAACAGGTATTACTTTGAATATAACTTTACTTTTACGTACTAAATAGCATTTAAAATAACCAAGGGTGTTCAAAATTAGACTGAATAATGAGCTTTATCATTAAAAAAATTAACAACATGTATAATTACGAACATAATTGCACAAATAATCTGCGAAGTTTAAACAGCTCAACACCGTGTAAGTAGCTCTTTAAGTGGACCATAATTACACACATTATCTCTCAGGCTGATCAGGAAGACATATGCTTTCCATTTATACAGTCTTGTGTACCACTTGTATGTTTTCAAAGATGAAAGCTTTTATATATGAATAGAGTAAAAAGCTAACACAATGTATGTGGCAGTAAAATTAAGTTTAAAATAACTTTATTGAGGTAAAGCTAAACGTCATGAAAACTTTCAAGATAGACGATTTAAAACCAATACACATTAAACATAGGATTATTCTTATGGTATGCCATAAAATTAAAAAGCAATGGTAGTAAATTTTACATAAAACTTTGCATCAAAAAGTTAGTAGAACTATTTTAGACATTTTATACGCGCTATTTTGGATTGTTACTGACAAGAAACTATTGGATTTTTATTGCTTAAAATATAATCTCCACCTAATGGTAAAATAAATTGTAGGCAGCTTAATAGCTTTGTACATTTATTTTCGTTCAGAAAGCTGTCTGGCTTGACAAACAATATGAGAAGCAAATAAAATATTCTTTATTAAACATGTTTAGTACAACTGGAAAACATTATGTAAATATATACTTAGAAAGAAGAAAAAAGGCGAATCAGTATATTCTACGTGACATAACAGTTACTGAGTTTATGAGAATATCACTTAAAATATACACATAAAAAGTTAAGGGTGTAACATTTGCAAGTTTTAAGAGACGATGCCTTGGGACCGAGAGTGATAAAAGTGTATGATCTTAAATATATTTTTACGGAGTCACTCTATACTGCGACTTCATTATGATTTTATTTAGATTTTAGACGAGAAGACGACAAAATGTGCTCTTAACTTATATTAGTAAAATATTTAGATGAAACCTTAGAATTCTTTGACTAAGATAGAGACAGATAAAGCATTTTGAACACTTAGTTTAACTAAGAATGAGATTAGAATGAGTCGCCTTTCCCATTGATAAACGTCCCCCATTAAGCTTTAAATAAATTCAGGTATTATCTAAAAATACTTCCAAAGCGTTTGTTAAAAACTCGATTCACGAAAATTGATTACAGAAATGAGTTGGAAAAATATTTAAAAAATCCGCTCAATATCTCCGAGCCTAGATCGATTTTTTAGATACAAAAAGCAATTATATGCAAAGCAATATACAAGTATAATAAATAACAATTAAAATTTACAATAAATATCAATAACACGTCTCATTATCATTTTCTGTAACCGTTAAGATGTAAAATAATGGAGGTTATTATAACAACCCACGTAAAACTTCCGTATTTGGCATGCAGTCCGTACAACTACTTAAGCATAAGCTCATTTTTAACCGACTTCCAAAAAGGAGGAGGTTCTATGTTCCACTGTATGTATTTTTTTTTTTTTTTTTTTTTTTTATGTATGTTACCTGATTACTCCGTCAGTTGTGGACCGATTTTGAATTTTTTTTTTGTATTCGACAGGGTATGCTTCCGTGGTGGTCCCATTGCCAGCATATCAGGATCTGATGATGGGATCCCAGGGAAATCGAGAGAAACCCTCATTTTTTATAGGCACATACTATGTTTTTCGTATATTTTCTGAAGTTACACCGGTATTTGCGTCTGGTAGTCATCATTTTATGATGATGAGCTGATGATGTAAGGTACCACTTCTTAACGGTTAGGAGTTGGAGGATAAATCTTTAAATATCATATGTATATATGTAACCTTTAGTCGTATTCTTTCAAATTATTTAGGTAAGCTGATGATGGAAGGTACAACTCCTCAACGGTTAGGAGTTGGAGGATAATTCTTTCAATTTCATACGTATCTAAAGACCTTCAGTCGTATACTTTCAAGCTATTTAGGTGAGCTGATGATAGAAGATTAAACTCTTCAACAGTTAGGGATTAGAGGATGATTTTAATATTACACGTACCTTAATTTGTATTCTTGATGATGAAATTTGATGAAATAATTCAACTTACTACTTACCTACGATTGTTTGCACTAAAAACTGTAAAATAAAAACTTTTTATAAAAAAAAAACCGACTTCCAAAAACATCCAACGAAAACTCTCTGTCAAAAAACACTTAAAATCGTAAAATAAACTGGTTCTTCATAAATTGCCTATACCTAATTCTTTATTCATTTAAATAGTAGTATTATAATGGGTGCTAGGTACCTAAAATCTGTTTGAAGTCGGTGCTAAGCCAAAAAGAATACAAACGAACAATTACAAAAGTCTAAGCGATAGTCAATTGGCACCGACTTCAAACATATTTTAGGTACCTAGCACCCATTATAATACTACTATTTAAATGAATAAAGAATTAGGTATAGGCAATTTATGAAGAACCAGTTTATTTTACGCTTTTAAGTGTTTTTTGACAGAGAGTTTTCGTTGGATGTTTTTGGAAGTCGGTTTTTTTTTAATCGCCTCGTACACAAATAAAGTTCACCTTTTGAATTTTTGATTTGTAATCCGATTTCTTACATATACAATGTATTAAGCATCACTTGAGATAGCTTACATGTCTGGTTTAAATATATCTTTGTAATTTAACTAAACTAAATTAATAATCGAGGGGATTTAATATTATTAATCAGACAGTCAGAGACAGAGACACCAACACCTAATACTAAGTCACCGTTGTTTGTGATGGTACCATCGAAATACAAAAGCTATTTTTAACAACATTTGCGTAGAATAATACTACTAAAAATACAGTAAAATGGTCGTAATATAAGTTACTATTACTTTCAAACTGATAATAAACAGGAATGCCAATTTTGACGGCGTTGATAACGAAATTTCGTATCTAAAAAGAAAAATCTCATAAAAAATCATGTACACAATCTACATAATTTTACATATACATAAAATTCTCACGACCGAGGGCTCTTTCACCCCGCAACCCCCATAATACGCCTGAAGCAATAAATTTATTATGATAAAGTCGATTTACGTCAATAGCACACAACTTTTTTCTTGAATTGAAAACTTTCTTACAAACTCTTCCAAAGTATTTTCAATGAAAGTATTAAATTTTGATAATAATGTGTGAGTATATGAATTTATATGTTTAACTTTTTATGTGCTTTATTTACGCATTCATTTCAAATTGAATGATAGCAGTTTTCAACTTTATTTAGATGTAACTTAGATATTTATTCAATAATGTAAGTTTGTTTACATATTACTTTTTATTCATAAACTTTTTCCTTTCAATTTTTTTATGACATCTCGACGCATTTCACATACGGTCCTTTAATTCTAAGTTAGGCAGTGCCTGTGATAGGCGGCGACCAGACGACTGATAAATATGCTTATATAATTCACATATTACAGACAATTAACACCTAGATATAGAAGAAATTATCGACCCTATCATCTATACAAATAAATAAAATTGGAGTGTCTGTTTGTAATATTAAAATAACCGCTTTTTAAGAAATGCATATGTATGCATATACACGGTACGTATACCTACCAAAAACGTTTTTTAAAATTTTTGTCTGCCTGTCTGTGTCTGTTTGTTCTGGGTAATCTCTGGAACCGCTGGACCGATTTTGATGGGAGTTTCACTGGCTGATAGCTGATTATCTAAGGAGTAACTTTTTTCAGACTAGCTTTGTCCTGCAGCGTTACCCGCGGGTCGACATTAACTGCGGGTCCAAACTATTTGTCCTAGATGGGAACCTATCTACGACCTGTATATGTTAGGAGTCAGGTCAGTCAATGGGTCAATCTACGTGTGTATGGTGTGTGAAAGGATTAAGAATACAATGTCACTACCCCTATTCATCCCATCATTGTCGTAAAAGGCGACCAGGGAGAAAATTATAGGTACATGAAAATATAATTTATCTGCACAGAGAAGATTGACTTGACACAAACCCTACCAATCCATTTTGCCAGGGTTGTATACGAGACAAAACCTCCTTTCCTAGGAAAGACTATTAAATATTCAAAAGGCTTTAATATGTTAGAAACAGAAAAATAATAAGTTACATTCATTTATTCAGTCCATGAAAATAGGATAATATGTATCTATAGGTGTATTAGAAGCAAGGTCTCGAAATGTAATACGATTCGTTAGTTAATCATTCATTCCGCGAGACCGGGCAGCAATTTTAACAAATGGCTTGGCAATTGCTCTTATATATTATAAACTTCATTAAGACCTTGTGGTTACGAATAAAGATAATATTAAAATGTTTATTTAACTGGACTTCAGACGAAGAGAAAGGTTTTATTTTATATTATTGACACAAAACACCGAAATTTATAAATTTACTTGTATTTTAATTTATAAATTGACTTAGATTTTAATTTATTTAGATGTGTTTAGAACCCGTTCAATTAAAAAACATCCTTAAAGGTTATAATTTATCGTGACGTAAGAGCATTGAAGTCGGTAAAAAATACTAAGTGTTTACGTATTTCAAACACATAATATCTACTTACTAAACTAAAGAAAAAAACATTTTAAAAGTATAAAAACTAAAATAAAATAAACCAACATTCGAATAGGTACAACTATTATTTCAGAAAAAAACGCAAACGCAAAAACTGTTATTGATCTTGATAGTTAAATCTAGAAGCTAAAAATAACTATTTATTTAATCAATATTCTATTTCAAATAACGTTTATTAACCAGTGGAACGTATAGCTATATCACTATACAGTATATACTGTCAATGAACTTACACTTAGCGATTACAAGTCCGGAATACTAAAGCTAAAAGGTTAGGCTTTCACCCAACAAGGTCACTTAGATCGTTGGATCGCTTCCTAGTCGAGGCAACCTTGATACGCTTTTTTAGTTAGAACAAGAAGGAAGTTGGTTTCTGTGGATTATGTTACGTTACATTTTAGAAGAATAATTGGCTTGTTTATTTGAATTAAATTGGCTTTAACAACAATATTTTTTGTAAAAGTTTTATTAAACAAAAAAATCGACGATTTCTCTTTCGACACTCGTATTTACAATAAAAAGGATCAGGAAATTAGAGCAGTGAACTATAAAAGCCGTATTATAAAACATGTACCAGAGTTTAACTACAGCTAGTCATGGTTAAACCAGTTTTAAAACTAGCTATTTTCTTGGTTCTGGTTTTGTTTCAAGGCAATTTCAAGTTTTAGAGATAAATATTGGTTATATAAACAAAACATATTGTTTATTGATATCCACAGTTAAGTATTATGGTTTTATACCTAAACTAGCTGACCCACGCAACGTCGTTTACGTCTCCTATTGCCCGTAGCGTAAAAAAAAATTCCCCGTTTTTGTAACATTCTTCATTGGTGCTCCGCTCCTATTGGTCTTAGCGTGATGATATATAGCCTATAGCCTACCTCGATAAATGTACTATCCAACACTGAAAAAAATTTTCAAATCGGACCAGCGGTACCTGAGATTAGCGTGTTCAAACAAACAAACAAACTCTTCAGCTTTATAATATTAGTATAGATTGCTTTATACGTAATCAAAATATCATGTAAAATTTTAAGTAAAGGAACTCCTAAAAAGACGGTTTTCGGTCAGGCCTTGGTGTCACTCCGGTAGCGCCGAAACATTTGGGCTAAATCGTGATTACTACATATAAAATGACTATGATCAATAACTTAAAAAATAGTACCATAAAACGTGTACATTGTCATGATTAAAAATAACTACTAGATCATCTAGATAAAACCCATGTCTGATGGTTGCCCAACGGTAAATCATAAATGTCATATTCCCCAAATATCACAGTTACGATCTACACACGGAATTTTGCTCACGAATTAACACGCTCTACTGGCCGCCCAACTTCTTGACATAATACTTCATTAACAACAACACAATCGTTCACTGTCAAACTGAGCTTTTAATTTATATCAGACCCTTATTATACCACAAATAATTAGATTTCACACACTTGTTAAATACTGTTTTACCAAATACAACATTTTTCGAACGATCTTCATTAAAACACGCAGCATTTTTTTAAAGGGGAGGTTTCATTAATAAATGACAGCGGTTTTATAAGCGGGAGCGTTTTAGTAAACTCAAAATAGTCAAAAATTACTACCACATAAAAAAAATCAAGTATGACTTTCAAAGTGTTAGTTAAGATTTGTGTGTATTGTCTACAGGGTAAGGGTACACCTTATTGTCAGTAAGCAGACACCGCTACCTGTGGAGACTACCTGAGATATTTTAAAAGGGTCATGGAACCGGAACACAACATTATAAATTAGGCAGCATTGTATGTTTGCGGTTTTCTTTACGGCGGCGGTAGTAAGTTCTCTGTCAGACATTTAAATCAACGAGGTATCAAGTGAGAGTTCTTAGCTTAATCTTATGATATATATTTTAGTTTAGTTTTTATAAAAAAAAGGATAAACTAAGAACAGCGGATGGACGCGGACTGCCTAAGACCGAGATAGTTGGCGCTGCTTCAGGGAGGCCATCGTTCAGGAGCAGTGGACTGCGATAAGCTGATTATAAGGAAGAACAAATCTATAGAAGTGTATAACTTTTTGTAAAACTTATACTACTAGCAACTTTTTTAATAGGGAACATTGAATTAGTTGCCAAGTACAAAATACAGTAGTTTTTTTAAAATCGCTCAGCTACTCTAAATCTTGCCTTAAAACCAAAGTATCGTACTTTTTTTAAAACTGATTCTGTAACTATACATAGAACCATCAATTGGAGAGATAAAAATCTCAAATGGAAACACATCGCGTGTTTGCTAGCCATGTTCTAATTTCGGTAACCCCATCGAATTAAGAATGCGCTTACCAATTCCACCTTTATGCAAATAGGGTGGTTTTTTAAACAGTCGGTTAACATTTTTTAGAACAATGAGTGCGTGAATTGTAATTATGACCTCAGTATTTACCTGTCAGGGGAGCATTAAGTATATGAAACTAGATTTATAATGATACTCATTTTGTGTAGAGCTCTTGACACGTTGAAATGTGTAAATTATTTGGTTTAGTATAATTTAGGGCGTATTTTGTTTGTGGCGAATAATTATTTTTACTGTTTTCTAGTATACTTACATTCTTAATGATTTAAGTAATATGTAGCTAGGAGTTACTTTTGAAGTTTTATACTACCAAATTTACATTTTAATATAATGAGTAATTGTCAAGTAGAATCAGTATATTCGTGATTTTGGCGCTTGCAACAGTCACGAAATATCGGAAAATAATCCCAAAAATTAACATATTAAACATCCCGTTATATTACTTATCAATTGAAAATAACCATGATAATTTTAATCATTATTTTAATTTTCCTTATATAAAAATTGTCTGAATAGATATTGAAGAACAGCCAATTTATTTTTAAGTCCTTACCTTGTTACAATTTGTAAGATTCGTACTTGAGTTTTACTAGCAGATACCCTGATATTTGTAGCCGTGAGAAGGCTTTTCGTTGTCATGGTAACCTCTTATTACGGCCGGCACAGAAGGTAATGACCAAGTAATCAAATAGAACCACTCATTTACCTGTTGATATTGTAATTCACTGTTATTTTGTTCATCAATAGATACTAGAGAAGAGGATATTTTATCTTTCCACTTTTAAAAGGTTAATAGGGATATTTTTCAAACTATATTAGGAATATTTTTTAAAATTACTCTTTAAGAGTTATTCATACACACATATCCATCAATCGATTCGATGTTACCATCCAACTTTTCGACATTTGTTGCCTAGTTTTCTCTTCTAAAATTTTCACCCATTTTAACTTCCCAAACCAATCAACTTGCAATAGACCAAATAGATCAGGTCCCTATGTAGATTACCTTCAAGAAGTGGTGCGTTTGTCTAAAATGAAAATAAAAAATTCTAAAGCTCCTAAAAATTGTGAAATGTAGCCCGAACCAACAAATGCTATTTGTATTACTCTAATACTGGCTAAGTAAAACAAGTTACATTACAAATGTACATAGAAATTAATTATTTCGTATGCATTCGATCCGACATTCATGCAATATGATTCAGTATTCCATTAAAATGAATTATTCAACTATGTTTAATTGTCAATCTGCACGTAGAAACGTAATCATCCATGTATTATTAAAGTGATTTGGAGGTAACCTTGGATGAAGTCGATAGCCAAAATAGTAATATAACATTTTGTGAAGAACGAAAAGAGAGTTCTGTAGACATCATACTGGAAGACGGAGCGTGGGTAGGTCCACTATAAAGTGGTCCGACGGACACTGGAAGCTGGTGGATGGGGGCAGCACAGGAACGGTTGTTGTGGAGAGTCTTTAGACGCCTTTTGACTGAGATGATTATGATGAAAAGAGAAGTAGATTTTAAGATTTTCTACAATTCAAGTTTGTAGTAGTAGAAATAAAATTGTATAGTATAAAATGAAACGAACGTCAAGTACATTATTAATCCTTGACTCTTAACACAAGAAACGCACAACTGCAACAATTTTAACACACAATACAAAATTCAAATCATTATCAGTCATAATAGCCTCGGGCTTATTACGAAACCTATACTATTTGCGTGTTAAAATTACGTGTACGTTACAGTGATTACCTCGGTAGGATCTAAGAAACTTGACCTTAAAATCAGTTTTTATGTTTCACCTCGATAAGTAAAGGGAGCTGCGTTAAATTCTTGATCTGATTCTAAAGATTACTTAAGTATTGTTAATCCGCAGTAAGTTTTTAACGAAGTTCTCAAATATATAGAAGATAATAAATAAAGACGAAAATAGTCTACAAAACAAATGGGATATAAATAACAGTTATAACAGTGATGAATAACTGAGTCAGGTACACTGTTTTGTAAACAACGCATGATAAAATATTGAAAGTCCAGTAGCGCATAGACCTTGAATTATGGTATAACTAAACCACTACAAAAGCCTTGTGGTCTAATCAAATCATAGCTTCCCACTGTTGTTGGTATAACTCAACAATGACAATGTTGTAATTAATTCAGTTGACAATAACTATGGTGATCTGTAATTTAAACTAATTTACGATTCTCTTTTCTGTATTGATAAAGGTTTTTTTGTGAATAGTTTATCTTCAATGTCAATTAGTTCATCAGATATAAAATCAAAGGGATTTAGTAATAAATTGATTGTTGCATTTATATTTCAGTAATTCAGTAATGTACTTATTTTCTTTTCATTATTCCAACCTTGCTGTAGCATACACTATTTTTTATTGTATAGATTTAGAATCTCATTCTCATTAGTTAATAGATTTCAATTTATTTGAACTGCAATTACAAGTATACAAGAGTCCAATTAGTAACAACACTATATTGCTAACACCATAATAAAAATTACCCTTCATAAATGTGTAATAAATTATAGACAGCGCTGAAATTGTGATTTGGATTTTAGCTTTTAACGTAATGAGGTAAAGACCAATATGGTTTGCAATGAAAAGTCTCCTTGATCAAGCCAAGCTCGCGTGGGTGCTTAAACCTCATGGAGTGACAGATTTTGCAACAGAATACGCAATCGGCGGTATAATGAACGTTACGAAATTAATATATTGTTGTAATATTATTAATTAAGTGATATTAAACATTCGTTTCAGTAGAAGATAAAGATTTCGGTACTCAATATGTTTTTATAGTGACTTCTGTATGTTTGTTGAAGGAGTAAGAAATTAATAGAATTGACAATTTTTAACAAAATATCTATTTTAATATTAGACCTGACTTAGGTAACTGAAGAAAATTATTATTGATTTTGCCCACTATAATAAAGACTGATCAAATCCCCTTATATAAAACTCCTCTTAAACTAAATCATAACTCCAATATATCACATGATCATACATAACTTCCGATTGATTTACTTTCTATAATGAAATAAAATGAAAATCTTTTGAAACCTTCAAGATCTCCAATTTTTACGAGTACAATATCCCTCTTTAATATCCAACCTATACACAGTTTAATAAACGATAAACTGAATTGCACACCCATAAAAAGAAAGAACGTAAATTTTGACGAGAAAAAGGCGCAATGAAAGTTTTCAACAAGCTTTGGGAGTTAATAAAATTCGTGCACAAATGACTACAGCAGAGTTTGACGCACCTTGCCATGGGGAGAATGTCGATACATTTAGAATTTATGATTTTTTACCCGACTGCGAAAGGAGGGTTATGTTTTTCGATTGTATGTATGTATGTATGTATATTTCTTTGGCACGCCCTAGAGCCTAAACGGCTTGTCGTATTTTTATGTGAGTGGTAGCAATAGATTCGTCTTAGTCGTGAGAGTGACACTGGGTACATCAAAAAAATAAAAATAATAAGGATTTTTGGCGCCAAAAAGTAATATTTTTTTTTAATGTTTTCAAAATACATCGACTGTGGTATAAAAGCACGAGTATATATAAAACTTATATGTTTTTACTGTTAAATAATGACGCAGTCGGGTTTTTTATTTTTGATAATTTGTACTTGTTATGCATCAAAGTCAACTTTACTTTGATATCAAACATCGCAAAGTAAAATCAAACTTTGTCTTTGATTCTCAAATTATTATTGCTTTTATATTAACTAAAAAATTACAAAAACCGAAGACAAGACTAGTCACACATCTCAATCCACAAAAATCTATCTATGAACTTTAAAACAAACTCACCCTTCCGGATGAAAGTAAAGCGAGAAAGTAATTTGTCAAGTAAATCCTCACCGTTTGAAGGAGTGAGAAAGGATATTTAGCTGATATCTGATTAATGACTCTATAAATGGTTAATAGGTCATTTCGTCCAAATTAAATGTGACCGCGAAATACTGGGGAAGGCTTAGGGAAATATACGATTGAGTTTTTTCCAATAAAGTGAGGATATTATTGCCCATTTGGATAAATGTGATATTTTTTTTATTTTTATATGCGTGGAATGTATCCAGTAGTCCATTAGACATTTCTAGATTAAATCAGTCGCCGTGAACATAACTAAATCCAGTCAAACATAGTTACGCCAAGTCCTTGGCAGGGCAAACAACATTCAGAGGTCAATTTACTTCCTCTATCCATTTGCTAATCTAATCGTATCTAGCCTTTATTTGCACGGCCTTAAAAGTCCGTATACCAGAACTTCCTACATCTAAAAAGGATTTCCTTAATTCGTAACAAATATTTTGCTAAACAAAATAACTTGTTGTACGTACATAATCGGACAATCAAATCGTTATCGTTGAGCAACATTAAACAGTCTTTCTCATCGTTATTTCCATTTTATTTCCTTGAATTACGCTGTCTATTTCTTCAATAATAACACTTTACGTAATCAGATGCTCATTGAAACGGAATGGGAAAATCAAAAATTGTATTGTTTTAGTTCTGAAATTATTTCTTTTTTACTTGATACATCATTTATTGATCAACCGTTACTTACAGCAATTTATCAATTAGAAATAGATTAAAACTTAAAGCAATCTGTATAATTTTTTATTGATAATTTATGAATAGACTTAAGCATCCTAATTGTCAGATATTCTTTTACAGAAAATGTGTATAAGTCAGTATTCTAAAATACAACCAGGTACGGTAAAAAATATAATCTTTTTTGTAACCTTATCACACAAGAGAAGCATAACCACAGTCAGGACGGGAGGTTTAAAGCGGACAGCGTCCAAGTCCCCTTCCTGTCAATTACCGTGATTAATGAAGCCCTCGAATATTGAAACGTTTATTCGACCGACGACGCCAAAAGTATTATATTACTTTTAAGAAACACTGTATTAACTTTTAATGAAATTTGCCTTAAAGTTACTACCTAATTATGCATACTATGTTTATTTTACAATTTTCCATTAAAACTTTTTGACTGAAGTTTTCAAGCACCGGAAACTTGAGAACTGCAACCTCTTAGGTTTTAAGGTTTTTTTTTTTTGAAAGTTTCTTTCTAATATATTAATATGGTTTTCCGTGCCCCTTGTTAACAAAATATCCTTGTACAGTATGTCAACAAAACACAATCATGTTCTCTTGTATCGAACGTACAAATTAAACATTTTCCAAGCTACACAACCGCCGCCAGATTAAATTATGAATTCGAAATTGATTCGCCGCCTCACCCGCTGCGAGTTATTTCAAAATTTTTATGTTTCATGCCAAAACTGGCTGTGGTTAAAAAATAAAAGCTTGGGAGGGTTTTGAAATAGATTGAGGCGTGGGTGTTAGTTGTAATGACGATATAAGAGGGATAAAGAGAGAAACTATAAGTTAGTCATTTCTTTTGAAAAGAAACTAAGTTTGATAAGTAAGGTATTGGGTAACTACTTCCAGAATTACTATTGAAGAGACTAGACTTATATAACACTGTTTTTCATTTCTAACTGCCTATTCATATAAAATTATTTTATACAAATCGACTAGAATAGCAAGTCTTGAACTAGATTTCACTCTTGTATTCCGAAACTTGCCAAGAAAATCATCCGCGAAAGAAGAATTTATTAAAGATATTTGTTCTTATGATAATTTGATAGTAAATTATTTGTCGGCTGCCTATGGAAGTTCAAGACTTCAGGAAATTGAACAATCAAATATTTATGAAAAGGTTGACAATATTTTTTACTTTAAGAGCTTTATTTCTGTCTCGCATTTCATCTCTGAACTGACAAAAATTTCTGTAGGATTGCCTCGTGTCAAATAAGAAAAGTTTTTCGGGGCACAACAAAATTAAGTTAGTGTAAGCGAAGTGGGAAAACTACAATTGTCGTCCACTTAAAGTGTTTGCAAAGGCAATTGTCTCATGATATCGGGATGTTGCCAGGAAAAATAGTCACTTTAGAGGAACAACTGTTTTTTCCCCTTGTTGGCAACATCTAGACATTTTTATAGCGACACTTAACCGCAATCAAGTGGATCATTAGCCTGTAAAGGCCTGCCAAATATCTTTGCTTCGCCTCCGCTGTTTTCTCACCCTTTTGCGTGAAAGATGCTGTAACACACACCTTTTTTGGACGGGTCCTACTTGGCCATTGCCAAGTTTAGGCACATTTTTTTAGGATAAAACTACACGGTTTTTAAGTCAGATTTAAAATAGAATGTTTTGTAAGAAACAAATTGAATGTATAAAAAGACTTATATCCGAAAAGTCAAAGGCAAAACTGGAAAAGATCCACTCTCGAACAAGCGCCAAGCAGGCCGAAACGAAAAAAAAACAAAACATCAATTTTAATGAGTCAAAAACCCAAGAATTTTCTCTTACATTTAGAGAGCAATATTTTTTCTACAACATTTAATCAGAGTAAGAAGTGAAATGGTAATTTGTGTGGACCGCTCGATGTAAATTTTATGCAAGAATTCGCTCGGCGTTCCCCTATTCCTAAAAGGGGAAGGATTTTTGCTTCGGACAGAAAATTTTGCTTAGCCAAGTGAAATTTTAACTGCTACGACAGAGACAGCTATGGAAATGTGAATACTTAATGCTAACTTACTTCCCGCTGGTTCATTATACTTCATAATTTTTGCTGAAAAAAATTGATCTAAAGGGTTCCGATGGTTATCTTTTAAGTCTGTCTATTCAAAAGTATTGCTTTGCGTCTGCCTTTTGTTACGTTTAGTTTGGTTGGTTATTTTTATGAACATGTGAAATGAACCAATAAGAATTTTGGATTCCCATCAATCACAACTGATTTGACCCAGTAAACAGTGTTATTTACACAATTCAAAGTAATATCTTAAAAAGCATTCCTATACCTACATTTATAATTGACATCTGTTTATTTAAATCCGAACGCACTCACTCAAATGAAAATTCACAAGCGTTAAAGTTTTCAGTTGAAAAATCTCTTTAAACACAAAGTTGTATTTGAGATCAGAAGCATTCAAAAACCCATTTAAAATTTCGAAGCAGACTCGAGCACAAGATAACTACACAAGTAAAACACTCTAAACTTTAACAATAATTTCAATGATGCTTCAATACAACGACCCTCAAAGTTACACTCAATTCCATCAAATTATAACTTGTACAAGACAATCCAACTCTTTGGAGTAACAAAATTCACTTTTTGTTTTCGATCGTAACAATTAATAACTGAACAATTTAATTTAAGGGTAGTGCCTCAAACTCGAATTTTTTTTGAGTTAAAGGTTCAAATGATTTAATTCAACTTCTTACACTGAATTAATGAATCTTGTTCCAATTTTAAGGCAGTTCCTTCAACTTTAAAAGCCAACTTTTCAGTTTGTTTCAATTAGTCAAGCCCGATGGCAATTCAATGGCTAAAACAATGGGGTTATATCATAACAAACAAAAGATGTCTATTTCATTTTCAAAGTTTCCTGAGTTGTTTTTAGTTCGATTGTCTGCTAAAAACATTTGTTATCATAACTTATAAATGAATGATTCATCCAATTTTAGTTTGAGTTATATTCTTTCATCAATTCTCATCCAATCTCTTTTATAACGAAAATTGTTTCGTTACGTGGTTTATATTATTACTTACAGTAAAATCTGTCTGTATATCTTTGGCCTACATCGGCTGGCAAATATGCCAACTAGATAGGTTTTTGCATAAGTTTATAGGTATACCGGTTTAGTTATTACCTTACGTTTGTATTAAAACCAAGTTGAAATGATAAAATAAATATCATTATAAGCAATTTGCAAGCTAATATTGTTCACAGAGCTACTATTCTCTATTAAACGATTCAAAACATGAGTTAAACAAGCTAAATTTAAATCAATTTCAAAGCAGTAGTACAGTACTCTCATTACTAATTAGTGTACGCAATTTATACATCAAACGACTACGGTGATACGCATCATCAAAACGTATCTAGTACAGAATGAATGAATGTCTGTCCGTATATGTAATATGATCTACAATACTGTAGAGCCGATTTTGATTATGCTTGTATTCATTTCAATGAAGTGTTGCCATGAGAACTGAAAGGAATGGCGTATATTAATTGTACGTTATCAAATATCTTTTGCTTTCATCGTGGTTTCAATTTCAAAAGATTTTGTTCTTGGTAAATAATTGAATTACATGAATGTTTCTTTCAATATCAAAGGAATTAGAAAAGTAAATCATAAAAAAAAAAAATACGAAAAATATACATATATATAATAAAAATTTAAAAAGAGCAGTGAGACTGAAGTAAGTGTCCACAAGTAAAGGTATAAATAGAACATGTAATAGAGACAAATGGACTAATACAACTGATCATCTACAAACCCGAACGTGCAACTAACATTAATGAGGAAGTGGCTACTTGCAGACAAATTAACATGTCACTTAAAAAGACACAAGCAGGAAACTATAATATTTAATGTTAGGCTGGATTAGCACTCGTTAGGTAAGCGGCGTGAACTGTTGGCCTTTCAATTGCTACGAGTTCTGGGAATTGTGATGATGGTAAATATAATTTAATAAAGCAGGTACAAAATGTCTATAGTTTTATTAACTCTTTTAGTCATTCTATTACTTACATAGGGCGTTTAATACTACGATTAACTTTGAAAACATGAATGAAGATTGTCCCTTGAACTGTTTATTAAAGAGAATGAGAGCTCACACGTCGCAAATTCTTCGGAATTTCCTCGGAAAGAAATGTTCAAATTACGTTACATCTTCAGAAGTACGCAAACCCACACAACAAAGCACATTGAAACGAATCAATATTGCATATTTGGACTGTGACAGACAAAAATAAACAAGAAGAAACACATCACGCGACATTATATATAGAACATGAGCATGCATTTTTAATACAAAATTCAACTATGAGCTATAAATAATACGAAATAGTTGAAATAAAACTAGCTGGCACACGCGATCCTCGTATTAATCTAGTAACGCTGAAGTGGTTTTTAACAGAGGGAACTTTTTAATTACTTTGTTCCCGACGTCTGGTACGAAAAAGGGGTTTAAAGAATGAATCTTGGTGAAGAGGTGGGTTCGCAAGGGTTTTCGGCTGGGTGATATTATATTTCGAAAAAAGAAAACATACTGTTGAGGGTAATGGTTTTGTTTAATAAATAAACAAAAAAATAATCATGCATTTGAAGGATTAAGTAACAGAATACGTATCAGGATTATGAAATGTGAATTAAGTACAGAGGAACATTTTGAAAAGCACAATTATGAAATGAAAGGTAAACGACAAAGGTTTATAAACATTTATGAATTTGTAAATCAAAATAATGAAGTATATATTAGAGTAAACATTAACGTTTAGCAACTAAACGATCCACGTTGTAGGAACGAAGTTCAAGCAAATTTATTGTTATAGTTTTGTTAAGAAACGCAATAGCTTCCTCAGGCAGCCCGAGTGGCCGAAAAATAAAATACTGCATTACCCTCTTTATATATAGTCTTACCATAACGTTTGCACTGGTGTTGCTATTTACCTGTAAATAAAAAATGTTTTGTTAGTGTAAGAAGATAAATGTTTATGTAACATATCGTCCATAGATTTTCTTTATAGACAGTTCTTTATTAAACGAACTTTTTATTCATTTGGTCTCGGATTCTGCCAAAGAAAGTTTCAAGTAAACAAATAATAAAAACAAAGTTTATTTTCATAACGGTTATAACGTTATACGTCCACAGAAGGTTTTATTATTCTAAAACAGGCTGTATTATTAAAATGAACCAAACAAGCAGATACTAAAGCGAAAGCAGAAATCCCGGAGAGCGAAGCCGCATTACCAAATATACATTTACATGAAGCATGTCAAATAAACGAGTGTTTTAAGCACTCAGTTAAGTTATGCCAGCGCACGTACTCGTAACCAGACGAGAAGAAATGTAACGATGTAAAACGGGGTGCCTCCCCGAAAATTTCCTACGTGGTCTTTACAATAAATCTTTTAATCTTCTTATACAATTCGATCGAGATTGCCCGGACGACGGTGTTCTTTTTTTCATGGTCGACTGTTTCCGATCTTAGTTTTGTTTTGACGATTAATGTGCTTTTATTGTTGATTTTGATTGTGTTGCTTTTTGGAGTTTTTGAGACTTATAATAGCCTGGGGTAACATGTTACTGTACCATCGGCTATCTAAATTTTCGTTTTAGACAATAAGGTTTACCAGGTTTCTGTTTATGAAACAGGTTTCATCTGTCTTTAAAACAAAGTTTTATTTTAGCTACCAAAGTTTACCACTTTCATTAATTACTTTATTCATTTTCTAAATTATAGTTGCCGTAATCAGAGATTATTTCGCCTTTTAAAAAACAAGTAGCTACAATAATGCGAACTCTTTAAAAATATATTTAAACATTTCCGAACTTGCTTATCTGAAATGTTTAAAAGAAAAAGAAACGGCAATAGGATAATTCCTCCCCAGTCGAAGATAAAAGCCAATGCAATGGAATTAAGTCCCACTTGTATTATTGAGATCCCATCAGTAGCAAATTTAGGGTAATGTACATACGGCTAGTTTTCTTTTGAAATATATTTTTGAACGTAACATTATCTTTATCTTAAGGTTAATATACAAAATGTTATGCAGTAATTTTAATTATGTTTAATCTTAATTTTTTCTTTATTCTTACTAGAATATTTTCTGCTAAAATTATTTTCAGCCAGCTGGATTTAAGTCTACCTTGGGTTGATCTAGAAATGAGCGAGCATAAATGTAATAAAGAGTATAAGAGAATATAATGTGAAGAATATAACAAATAAATAAAATTTCAGATTAAGGCAATCCAAAATTCTTTCTTAGTACATTTTTCCTGAACTCCAGAAAAGACAATCCTTAAAATCAAAGGCTCTACCTTGTAGTTCAGTTGAGGGTATTTAAAATACATCGATCAAGCTGTGACGCAGATGTTAGACAATGTTAGAAGATACTTCGCAGATAAAAAAATATAATTGATGAGGACAGGTACTGGATTCAGGGTTGTCAGATTGACAGGGATCATTCGAGAGAGATAACGGAACTGACAGCAAGGGGTGTGCATCAAACGTAACATCGGAAATGGAATTGTATCTTTTGTAAACCATTTGAAGCAGAATAGTACTTATTTTTCGAGTTTTTTAAGTTAAAAACTCAAAATTGCCTGTTTCCATTTAGGGAAAAAAAAAAAGAAAAAAAAAAGTCCTTCCATTTAGGTATTGATGTGTAATTGTACAAACTGTGTGTTAGTTATCGCAGTTAAAATATGTTTTGTTTTTTCGCAAGTAACATGGTATCTCTATGTCAAATTTCATTGAAAATAGGTTAAGCAGTTTATCAGTGAAGTGTAAGAGACAGAGTTACATTTAGATTTATAATTTTAGTGGGATCTCCTTTTCTCTCTAACCATAAATAATTAATTATTACTTCTTAGTAAGAAAATATTAATTTATCTTGTAATCATTTTTTCTATTACGACATTTATCTATTGTATTACAGCCCTGTTTCATTCGACATATACAGGATGTTATAACATCTCATTTTATTAGACATATATCGTGCACGTCACGTTTGAGTATTTCTGCGATAAAAGTAATGTGCTGTATGTATTTGATATGATTTACATTTTCGTGTATATGAGAAAAAGCTTTATGGCACTAGAAAAGCTATTATAGTAAGTCTGATATGAAATCATTTATCACCAATGGCTTTTACTACAGATGTAATATTCATACTATCTATTTAAGATGTATTTTGCTTTTTATTTATATTTAAACGATTACATAGCATAATAATATGATCAAATCTGAAGATTTTGTTTAGTAAATACTTTAAGCGCTGATTATACGCTTCCAATAAAAGGCGAGTATCAATGAAAAATGTTGCAAAAATGGCAAAAGAATTCTCTTGAGGGAAAGCCGAAGTTTTGAGGGACAGTTAGTAAGTACTAAATAATCTACAATACATTCTTAAAAACGAACGTACTAACATAAATCCCATAAAAAAACTCTGTAGAAAAAAATATTCAAACACAAGCAGCCTGTATCTGAGTCTTTTACCCGCCCTCATGTTTCGGGACAATAAAACGCTCCTTATCTCCAACACTATGTTTTCGTTTTAAAAACATTTTTCGTTCTTTCATTATTTTTTTAGCTACCGCACTACGCTGTACCCACATCACTAAAATTAACAACCTAACATGGACTTTAAACTCATTACTTTAAGATATATAATCCCAAAAGCTGCTCTCTTTAAATTCTTTTGTCTTAAACTAACGATTCTTTTTCATTTTATAGTGATTTCGAAATGAATAGATATTCAGGTTTTATCGACGGCTTTTTATGGTGTAGGTCGGGATTTGGATCTCGGTTGAATTACGGTTTTATGTGCGATCATTGTCGATGTATTTATGTATTCGATGTAAGGAAGGAATAAAAAGGCTTTGGCGATTTGCCTCGTAAGCTGATCAATGAGATTGCCATCAAAGTATACTGAAAAACAA
This sequence comes from Diaphora mendica, assembly GCA_949125395.1. Taxonomy (NCBI): domain Eukaryota; kingdom Metazoa; phylum Arthropoda; class Insecta; order Lepidoptera; family Erebidae; genus Diaphora; species Diaphora mendica. The sequence continues at coordinate 1,840,016 of OX421326.1, read as the reverse complement.
GAGTAATTTTTACAAAGTTTTTAATTTAAAATAATCACTTCCCTTTCTTCTAGATAAATAGCAATGATTAACTGCCTCGGTGGCGGAGTGGTAGTGTATGTGACTGCTGTGCTTGAAGTCTCGGGTTCGATTCCCGGTCCGACCAGATATTTGTATGATCAAATGTTTGTTTCGGAGTTTGGGTGTTTTTACTCATACTTAATAATTCTCAGTGATGAGTTTCATATATCTATTAATGCCTAAGTTAAGTCTAGAAAAGTTAATTGTGAGCATATGCGAAATCATTATAACCTTAAATAAATATTTGGTCAAGTGTTACACCCGAAAACATGACACAATTGACAACTGTTGGTTTCCGTATGTAACAGATGTTATTCAGCAGTTGTTGCAGTAATGTCGAGACAGGTGGCGATGGCAACTGGCAATTTATTACGTCGCAAAAGGTAAAACTAACTTACTTAAGTATTTATAATGCAGAGGTAAGTAAATAACGTACTTGAAGTTGTTTTAAAGTTATATATAAGTACATTGGTTGGTAAAGAAGGAAATTGTACTTCATGTTTTGATTAAGACGGTTCAGACGATAAACGTGGGCCGCGCGGCGAACGTGCGTTGTATTTGAACGTCTTTGCACAGTCACATAGCCAGTGCTTTTTGAGTATTGTATCAATTCAGTTTGATTTTCGTATTTTTGACAATGAGCAAAAAAAATAATGGTTAAAACAGCCCTATTTCTCATAAATCGCGTAAATAGTAAGAAGTCACGTGTAAACGAACTAACGCTACGTGAAAAACGGTACCTTTTATACAATCACATAAAAAGTGTGCATTTTCAAGACAATAAGTCTTGAAAATGCACTCTTTTGAGCTGCTTATTGAGCTAACCATTGAACTTACAGCGAGAGATTGATCATGTCATGCACGTGTCGAATCAAATTTCATTTTTTGAATTTCAATAAAATCGTTCTATTTACGCCTACTGACAAAACAGACGCTCAATGGTCTTTATCTGAACATGCCCTAAACTTTTTTTACTAACGAAATTTAAAAGAATAAAAGACCAAGTAACGGTTTCTTCTGAACCCAAAAACAAACCATACATCAGAATATTATGAAGCCTCATATAGACTCAGATAAAACAGGGCTAATACAAATTGGAACGCCCGAAGAAATCCTATTACTTAACGTTATCAAAGAAAACCAGCACTTAACTTTATTATAAGACTCATAAACTTTATCTGGATTTATGTTTTTGAAGGTTAGGGGATGGAGTGCTGCGTTTGAATCCTGGTTTATTCTACTATGTGTCACGACTGTTTGTACATTTCCTTTCTGAGTTGGCATGTTAACAAAAGCTTAAGTGATCTTCTCACGGGACAAATCTAAATACATATATAGAAAAAACATTATATTTAAATCTCAAGTCAAATGAAATTTAATAACAGTTATGAACATAACAATTGCTATCTCCATAGTAAACAGAGATAAATCTTTTCTTGCCTCTGATTCACTTTCAGTAAGGCTTAATTAAAGAAATCTGTTTATTTTAATGTCGACATGAAGAGCCTAGAAAATATTGTTCAGGCAAATATTAGCGTTGATCTTGCAACCTTGCAGTTATAAACGTGTAAATATGCTAAGATTATATTTACCTTTTCTCAAGGGCCAGAAACTTGAAGTGGTTAAAGCAAAATTATAAGAGATACTGTACCTACTGTACTTACTCGCTACTGTACTTTAAAGCCTGTATTCACTTTGTATAGTACGAGTGCAGGTGTAAAGTGAGGTAATCAATGATTGGTAGAAATACGCGTGGATGGCGTCCACACGTACTTTCCACCAATCACCGATCACCCGCACTATGCACCTGCACTCGCACTATACAAAGTGAATACGGGCCTTTAGAAAACCGGTAGATTTATTATCTAGTTTACTTCCAAATTTAAAATAAAACTGAAACATAGATCAAGTATTACACAAAAGCTACTTCAAGATCGAAGATAAAATCTGTTAGAACAGGTTCTCCTGGATCTGAGACGGCGACAATATTCTTGTCCAAATAAGTAATATGAGTAGTGAAATCTAAATTTGTTATCTCTCTGTAAATTGTGACATGACCAAAACGGTAAACGTAAATATATTCCTTGTGTAATTTTATTTTTGCTACACAGTTTTGTTTAGATAATTAATGACATGAAAGAAGCCGGTACCAAAATTTAAAAACTTAAGTTACTGTTATGATAATAAAAGAAATCTGTTTACTACTCGTTATTTAATATTTCTTGCACATGAAAACTCATTCATGCGGTACTTTTAGATAACGCAAAAGTAAGATTTCAACTAGCAACTGTGTATTACAGTAAGCAGGTCATGTTGTAACACTTGCAGTGATCCAAAGATTATGTTTTACATCATACGTGCATTCGTATAGTTGGATTATATCTGTATCAAACACTTCATTTGATCTAGCTAATGCCTTGATTGTAAAAGCCAATAATAATTCAAGGATACTTCTTTACGATGTTGCATTTGACTTTGATTGAAAGCAAGCTCAAATTTGCGAACGGGAATTATTGAAATGTATAGATGCATCGAAGTATAACTGTAGCAATATGTTGTACCAAGGCGGAATTGTGAAAGATTTTATTGGATAAATTCTAGCATAATATTGGTTGGTTTTGAGATTTTTCATCGCCTTCAATAAGAAGCCTGTAGTTAGTGATCCTGGCGGCTGAGCCAAAGATACCTAAAAGATACCAGTAAAACTTTGCAATATTAGGTTGAAAAAAATTGTAAGATGGCAGGAAACTGAAGTCGATGATTTATTATCAGTATCAGTGTTTGAAACTATTGAAGTTAGTGAAATTGTTTGTTTTAGTTTAGAATTTCAATCACTGTTTCAATCACCAAATTAAGTAAGATAGCTTTCCCATTTGTCAGCCCACTCCAAACTTGAAACCGTCAATTTCAATTACTAATTCTCCGATCCGAACCTCGGCGATTTTAACTATCTGATCCTATAATACTGCTCCAAAACTTTACCTTCGAGCCTCAATATTGCGAGTAGAGCCTTAGAGTGAAGCACCTTGTCTCAACGCGAAAGATTTAAGAACTTTGTGAAGACTTTTTAAGTTTCTTAATTTCGAAGGTCTCCATATTTCGTGGAGATAAATTGAAATTGTTTTTCTACGAAGACCGTACTAAATAAGACCCGTGTTATATAGTTTAGTAGAACACTGTTTATCTTTTAAAAATTGTATTTTCATTATGCTACTAAAAGCAACGTAAACGACTGCTAATCTTCTGTTTATCGTTGCCTGAATCAGGTGACTTATTATACCTCAAACGATACTTAATAAACACTGCGTCTATAAATAATTATTACTCAATTAAAGTATAAATTTACGATTCATAAAGTTCAGGAACTTTCAGAGTTCGTGACACAAGTGCATATATTGTAGTGGAGGTAATAATTTCAATATGTAGGTGCGGTAGTGCCTGACAGAAATGGCGAAAACGCTGTTTTTAATTTAATTTTTTTAATGTATACTTGTCAAATAAATTCGCATGTAGGGTGGAGCTATGGAGCTATTTTTTACAGCGTAAGCAAAAATATGGTGTAGTTAAATGACCACTTATGTTATTTTATTAACAATGGGTAGTAAATAGTTTTTAATGTTATTTTATGAACTGTTATTGTATATGAAGCACTAAGCATTAGAGTGACTGATATTGTTGTCTGGATAGGTACCTAACTATAATTTATTGAAGTGCATCAAACTACTTGGAAAATGACTTTTTTTTCGATTTGGTTGATTATATTTTAGCTTTTACTTTCCTGTTGTTTTCTGTATACCGCCGATTATATTCCTTCGAGAACTTTCGATAAAAGCTTGCACTACATAACTCGAAGGTACGACTCGCTTGTAAAAACGTAACCCGGTCACACAAATCATAGTCCGATTGAGATAGATTAACACTACACTTTAATTGTAACGCATATAACTCCCTCTGTATACACTCCAAATCACTGTGTTTGTTTCGTTTGTCGTTCTTGGATGTTAAAGTAACCGTGAGATCAGATGGGTCCTTGTCACACTGTGTGTACCGTAAGCCTACTCATACGGATAGATACCTACACGCCACGTCTCATCATCACCCCCGGCACTTGCAATCTGTTATGACTTCACTCAAGAACAGAGCTTACGATCTCTGTGACCCTGAACATTTAGAACGGGAGCTAGAACATGTTCAGGAGGTACTCAAAGGTAACGGATATCAAGTGAATGGAGGACGGAAGCAACCGAAAATAAGACGCAAGTATCCAGAAGTGAACAGGCAACCAGCCTATATGCCTTATGTCAAGGGAGTTACGGATAAGATCGGGTCCGTGTTAAAGAAATACTCCATTCCGACAGTATACACACCAGGCATAAAGGTTCACAACATCGTCGGCACACCGAAGGATATATTGCCACTACAAACTCCGGGTGTTTATAAAATAGACTGCAGCTGCGGAAGTTCCTACATAGGCCAAACGAAACGGACTATTGCTGAAAGGGTCAAAGAACATATCGCTGCTGTGAAGAACCGACAGACGAGCAAATCGGCGATTGCAGAACATGCACTCGATGCAGGCATCAACCACTGGATTGAATTTCACCGCACGCAAGTCCTCTCCACCGAACGTCACTTTTATTCAAGAGTTGTACGTGAAGCGATTGAGATTAAAAAGCATAAAACTTTCAATCGGGAAGATGGTTTTAAATTATCTACAGCGTGGAATCCAGTGTTAAAAAACATACCACCTCGCTTTTCTGCGCAGTCGGATAAACACCAGAATAGGAACACATCGGTTTACTTACAGAATAGGGACCCTGTTAGTGTGGTATGTGACGGTACATGGCGAAACAAAAATATCAATAATATCGAAAATGTGCGGGTGGATGAAGAACCTTCGACTTCACGGATTCGACGACGGAGGGCGTGCGCCGCTGAGCCAGTCAGCCTGTGACCACGGCCAGTGCAACCTGGTCGAAACGTCAGGCAAAACAGAGGTATGTAGTACCTTGAAATAGTGATCGCGTTAATTCCCGTAAAAATAATAATAGTCTTCCAGTATTTCTGTTTACCTCATAATTGTAAAATAAGATTTCTATGACATATTGATTGACAGTTTATCTCGATAGTGTCATCGCATAAAAAACTATAATGTTCTTAGTTCAAATATGATCATGACTTGTAAAGTTTTTTTTAATTATATTTATATTGAATATTTACAAATCGTGATTGTTTTATAAAAATATATGTATATATTTTATTTACACTGAAGTGGGTCTAACTGCTATCACTGGCACACGAGATATGGTTGCTCCTGCAGTGGGACGATGTATACAGTCATGAGAAATCGCGAGTTTTATTCGCACACTGTTGCCGAGGATTGAACCTAGTGACACGCAATTGGAGATGCCTATGTCCAGCAGTGGACTGCAGTAGGGTGATGTGGTGTGTGTGATGTGGGTGATGATGATGACTTGCACATTATTATTATAAAAAAAATTAACACTAACGTGACGACACTCTAGTTGTCTTATCTTTTGAATTCCGAAGACCTTTACTTTGAGGTCTTCGGGATTCAGAATATATATTTTTTTACTAGTCCCCCTAAATTAGGCAGAATTTGTACTATACTTACTATAAACATATCTACATATTTCTAAATACAAACATCATTAAAATAACCTACACCCTGAGCTAGAAGAAATGATCGTTCTAATCCTGGGAGGCATTGAACACACGAACTCAAGCTTGCATCCAGGATTATTAACCACGAGACCTAGAAGTCATTCAAGATTATAAGAAATGGAATAACATTTACTTTTATACAAGAAACATCTTACAATGTACTAGTAGTCTATCTTATAGGTAACGCCAATCTATAAAAACCTTCAGCGAATTATGACGAAGGATATATTTCAAGAGTTCTTAATGGTTGTTTTATCCTTTCAACTTAAGAGGAGGCTCCAGCTATCATTAACGCTTAAAACATTTATTATACAAAATACAAGTAATAACCCAGTGACGTTCCAGTAAATAGCCAAAGGCCTCTTTAATATTTTATTAGTATGACTCACAATTTTAGATTACCAATCATAGCAGTATCCGCCTATCAAAACATTAAACCAGTCTCAAATACTTAATTTCATCTAGAATTTTCGCAAGATCCATTTAGTTATGCCAGGATAGCTTGTAAATGTTTTATATTCAACTATAAAATGTTGATGGGATAGTTAAAATACAATTAAGGTTTAGAGAAAGTCGTTTTTGAGGAATTGTGAGTTACTGTTAGCTACTATATGAAAAAAAAAAAAAGTTTCTTCATAATCATTGAAGATATGTGTTAGCTCCTACGTGTATGGTTCGGGGAAGTTTCACTAGATTTGAACCTAACAAGGATCCTTCAAGAAGAGAATAAGCGACCTGTCGCAACAATGACACAGCTGAATATTATTGAATTTGAGAATAGTTGTATTACCATCTTGATTCCCTAGTAATTTTACTGATTTAAAAAGGTTTCTTTGTGGTGGTCCGACGACCTGATGAAGGTTGCAGGAAGCAGTTGGATATGGGCAGCACAGGACTGGTAGTTGTAGAGTCATGGGGGAAACCAACGGCCAGCAGCAGTCGTCCACTGTCTTTCGTGTGACATCATCATCATCAGCCTATCGCAGTCCACTGCTGGACATAGGCCTCTCCAATTGCACGCCACTTAGTTCGATCCTCGGCTATCGTGTGACATATTAAAAAAGATTTTTGATTTAGATTTATAATCTAAATTAAAGAAGACCAAACGATTTAAAAAAATAAGTTTTTTTATATGAACAAATCCACTAATTAGAAATTAAGCTGTGAATAGTTCAATCACCGTAATTTAATTAACAGTACTGAACTTGTAACTAGGAACGTTTATTTAAATTAGTTTATTTGCGTGATAAACTACGATTGCGTAAAGAAAATAAACAACTCCAACTTGTGTATAATGTTGATTGCCAATACATGGCGTCTTTAACATTATTTACATTCAGACTTCGACTAAATCGCGTGATAAGACCATTGTGTAAAGAATTACTACGTTACGTGTCGACAATTATATTTCAGACTAGCTTTTGACCGCGGCTCCGCTCGCGTGTTTGTAGGTTGTTGCGATGGAAAGTAACCTATGTTTATCTCCAGTTATCTAAGTATTTCCTTGCCAGATTGTATTAAAATCGGTACAGCGGTTCAGTCAGAATAGCGTAAAACACACATAGATAGAGTTACTTTCGCATTCTTGATATTGGTAGGGAGTGTAAACAAACAAGTTGTCGACAAGTCATTCTTTAGACAGATTTGATATATTTAGGTGTTTATTTATGATTTTGTTTATTTCAATTCAGATCAATTTGCTGTATCTTATGACCTCTACAATCTAATTTGAAATTCTGGTTGCAGTGTAATTCAATTTCATTAATAACCTGTTTTTTTGGAGTGCGGAGCGCCACAAATATGGTTGAAAACCCGCTAATCGCTACCTACTGTGCACTTACCTCACGAAGCGCATAATATCAAAACACGTGGTTGTTTATTAATAAGCCCTGCGCAGGCGCAACGCGTGTAGTGATGTAACTGCGTAACTGCGATTATTATGAATTTTGCGCTGTTGCCATTGCTTAGGATTAGAGAATAGGTAGTGACAAGTGGTCTCCAGGAAAAACCCTTTGTTATTTTAATTTTATGGCTATTTTATTACCATGCCACTTACTGAATGGTGCTTAGCATTCTTCCAATATTTTTTTAAGTAACTATGAACTCGTGTGCAATCTATACTCGTGTGCAGTCTGTACGTGTTCGGAAGTAATAATTTAAAATATTTTTTCTTAACTCTTTGCTGTAAGGATTTACGATCGCGACAGTTTTTAGCAATGAAGATAAAAACCCAATGAAAAAAATTGTATTGCTAAAAACGAGCGAGGTATTTACAACTCTTACTCATTATTTGAAGATCGAATAAGATCCCATAGTTGACGGTCTATAAATTACAATCGTACATAACAATGGAGTTATCAGAAGTACGAACAGCCTGACACCATTAGTTTAAATCGTATAAACCCGAGTTACACTATCAGTGGCCAATAATTCGTTATCTGGCCAAAGAATGGTCTGAAATGGGGACATAGAGCGTGCACCACAACCCGTGCCAATGAAAGGATTTATTGTTTAGCTCTGTTCTTAGATAATCGTAATCACATAATTCCTCAACTCTAATTTTAGCTAATCGTATTCACAAAACAATCTTTGAACTGTTTTTATTCATATTTGAGTTACTGTTTAGTAATTAGGTATATAAAATTAAAATATGTACATAATATGTAAGACTGTACGAATGTCGCAATGGTTTAAGCAGTCGCTACGCCGTTTTATACTACCCTATGTTTTGGGTTCAAACCCCAAACATAGGGGTGTCATGGGACACTCAATTTATTTGGTGTTTTGTGCCCGTTTCATGAGTGTTGGTATTGTCTTTTAAAAAAAATATAGACGTATTACTCGTAATCAAGTATGGAGGACAAGGAAACTGTCATACAATTACAGCTATTAATGCACGAACTGTCAAATCGAATGGGAAATTCAGCTAAATTGAATAAAATTACTTCATTAATATTTCACCACAATTTTTTTATCTTTTTAAAACGACAACTCACGCACTAGGAATAAATCCTGTGTGGCGAGGGACTTTACAATTTTATGACTTTCCTATGAAGAACTAAGTCTTAACAGTGAATGTCTAAAAGATACGTTGCTCTATGCACTATTTACTGATATTTAAGTAGCGATGAGCACCTTAATCTAAATGAACGATTGACATTCTGTGGTCACAATATTGATGTCATTTAAATATAGCTCGTGTACCAAAGGCATTAAGGTTTAAATTAATCAACGGTAATAGTTTAGGTAACCCGGTGTGCCCAATAAAGAAATTTACATTAAATTGGTTACTGTAACCGGTAAATATATGTATCTAAGATGGTTCTAGAATATTATAAGAAATAACTAACGCTCGATGGTACCATTAATTGACATGATAATTGTGTAATTCTTATTATTCATAATGTATAATAAGCTGGTATTTTTAATTATTAAAGTGGTAACATAACCAGGTTCCTAGTTAAGTTTTAGTTAGAAACTAAATGTTAGTACCCAATATAGTGCATGCTGTGGCCTCCTTTTGAAGGAGTGCTCTAACCAAAACGTTTCGTAAAGTGATTTTATTTGTGTACTGATTCTTTTTTACTAAAGCTATACATCAGTTTCATGTATTGGTAATTTTTTTTTTTTTATCTACAAGTATTTGTTTCGGAGTTTGGGTGTTTTCAATGTATAATATGTATGTGTTTACAAAAAAAGTATATATGTATTTGTATCAGTTGTCTAGTACCCATAACACAAGCTTTGCTTAGCTTGGGACTAGATGGCGTTGTGTGTTAGATATCCGAAATATTTATCAATTATTTATTTAAGTTGAAAATATTATTTTTACAAAAATAATTATCTGATCTACTTAATAACTTTGTTCATCTGTTTCATTTAACCAATGTTTAAGGCTGTAAGTTTTTTATGCAGGAAATAATATGTACTTAAATAAATATTTTAGTTGAATATCGTAAGAAATACGATGCTACAAATTCGCATTAAAATTTCAAAATATAAACATAGTGCGCTGCCACAAAACATAGTTCCAATAATGTAACAAGGATAATTATATTTGATCATTCATTAAAATAGAAAATCATTTGAACAACCAACCAGCTTGTTCGGAATCCTACCTATAATTTGTACAAAATGAACATTTAGAAAGCGGCCGGTCAATGCGAGTAATTGCTGTAATTTTACGTTTTGTCTAATAGTTGCTCGCATGTGTTGACTTTGCAAGCAATGATAGTTTATAGCCAGTTTGTAAGCGTTTTCACTTAGAGAGAACGGAAAAAAAAAACAATAAGTATTCATGACTCATTTTGCCTTACTCATAAATGTATTGAACTTTATTACTTTAGATTAACTGCTACTTAAAGTTGCTCGAAACCGCAAGAGTATATAAAATCCAAGCAATTTATGAAAACAACATTATTGTTGTCAAGAGTGCAGCGATTATTTTATAATATTAAACATCAACGACGACGTATTAATTCATGCTGGGATTAAAGGTTAATTTTATTGTAAACTGGATAACGCTAAAAGTGGCGTGGTGGTGACGAAGGGGCAACTGTTTTATTTCAGTTTTAACATAATATATTATTGCCTTTCTTAAAAATATAATTTAGAATGAAATGTTTAGCTAGTAGCACTGTTGCCTTTCAATAGCTTGCTACTTTTGGTTCTTTATCTCAAATTACCCGGTCAAAGTTAATATGGGTTTTCGTAAAATATTGTACTTGATTTTACGTCCTTCACTATTTGAAAATTGTTCTATTTAAAATTCATCAACGTATTTGTGGTTATGATTTTTTATAAAATTCACTTCTTAACCAAAACTAAATGATTTGGTGCTTTAGGTAGAGAACTAAGAGGTTCTAAATAAATAATGATTGTTTACATACACACCCATAAAAAGTAACAATTCAAGAGCATACAGGATGTTCCTATCAGCTGACTAATATTGTGGCATTATTGTGTAAGAGTCTTAAGCCAGTGATTCAATCTAAGGCTTTGTATGCACGAGCGAGATTCAATATTAAGAAAAAAAAAACTATTTATTACATATCAACCCGCTATCTATCTTCATGCTAAATAGAAGCATTCAGAGAGTAAAACACAAACTGTCTGCAATATATTTCTAATACAGATTTTACAAACTAAAGTTTGTAGTGATGTTTGTTACTCTTTCACCCAAAAACAGCTGGACGGATCTGGATGAATTTTGTCACGGAGATAGATTATAGTCCGAAATATTATTATGCTACTTTTAATCCAATGTCTGTTTGTATCTTGGCCGCGCATTACGCCGAAACTACTGAATGGATTCAAATGAAACTTAGCATGATTTGAGTTGATACTACAAGGTAGGACATAGGATACTTTTTATCCCGAAATTCAGCACGGTTTCCTGGAGAGAGGGGATGAAAGTCCAAATATGTACTTAGTTGTAATTCAATAACACATAGTCCGATTTAATTCATTCTTTTTTTGCTAGAAAGAAAAAAAAAGATAACGGGAAAATACTTTTTTTTGTCCGCGACTGTACACTGCCTGTGGGAAGCTGAGACAGATATATAATAATACCGCTTATTCATTTTTTTGTGTCACTTACTTACATTTCTAAGTCCTCAAATAATACTTCCTATTGTCATCTCCATAACAGTTTGTCATGACAATAACCTACATATGTATATAATTATAAACGCATTATAGTGGTTTACTGTTATAGTAAAACACGATGTTATGGTCTTAATTGTGAGGCGGAAATTTAAGTATTTGTTTGTGAATAGGGGCCTATTTCTGTGGTCATCATCATCAGACTTATGATGATAGAAACTGCTCATTGAATATCAAGTTACAATTACGGTGAACCGAATTTTTTTATTTATGTTTTAAATGTTCTATTTTTGAAATCAAATGAAATGGTGATGAGCGAATTTTGAGCTTAAAGAGTTCGAGCGAAAGTTTTGTGCCCGGTCAAATAAAAGTCGGTTGATTTGATTATAAAAAAAAAAACCGATGAAATTGAGAACCTCCTCCTTTTGGAAGCCGGTTAAAAATAACACAATATTTATTAACAACATTTTTTACAATAATAATTCCCTAAATCACTGGTTAGTGGCACTAGATCTCTTCGATGTTTACCCGCTGTATCTTGAAACAATACTGACTCGTACGGCTAACACGCTCCGCTTATATATGGCTTTGAAATCTCTAGAAATATCTATAAAATTCGATAGAACATTCTAGGCCAAATAGAAATTACCAGAACAAGTAATCTAGCATCGAAAATCAGAGTTACTCATTATAACCTCCACAGTTGCGCGCTACCCGACACTAGATGGCGCCTTCCTCGGTTATCAAATGTTCTCGTATGTTCCCGTCCCTACGAGACCCATCTCCTTATGGCGCAACAATATATTCAAAAAAGGTTTTGGTCAAAAGAATTAGAAAAGATTATGTGTACAGACGAACTTAATTTCTAAATACATTTAGTAGAGATAAGCAAAAACATATAGACACCGAGCGATAAATGGTCGCACTTCGCAGATTTTCCAATAATATTTCTAATCCAGAAGATTCATCAGATCATCAGAATAAATTTCTAATTTCAAATAATAGCAGCAATGTTACGTCCTGAGTCTATACTTAGATTATAACTGTACTGGTAGGCTTGAATAAAAACTCATTGCAAATTTATAGTAACAGAACTAACAACCATGAACTACAAAGAGTATCAATGACATAAGATTACAAAGATTACATGCAATTAAATTATGTACAGAGTATAGACCACGTAGTCTATGGTTCCCATGTGCATGGGAGATGGCTGGCCCGTTACTATGGTATGGTATAGAATTACGAGTACGTGGAAAATTACTGTATGCTTTTTTGTTCTCGTGTGACGTCTGTGGCTCTTATTTGCTGTGCTTGAGTTAAGCGATAGGACTTTGCGAGTGATGGCCCTTGTAATTGAGTTGTCAGATAAAATGACAATCTGGATATTGTATAACATAATCGAGTATCAAATTGCAATTGATCCGCGTGTCAAAGCAAAAAATGACAACATACATCCAAATTAGTTCATAATGGTAATCTATCACTAACAAAAAATCGACGACATATAGATCGATCGTCAAGTAAACTAAGCGAATTGTTGCCTTAAATGTTAAATCAATTATATTACCCGCGGGAAATAACTGGTCGAGCAACATTACTGATTATATCGATAATTTTTTGACTGCCTCGTTGGTCTCGCGGTTGGCGTCTGCGACTGCTGATCATGAGGTCTCGGGTTCGATTCCCAGGTCGGACCAAATGTTTGTATGATCTACAAATATTTGTTTCGGAGTTTGGGTGTTTTCTATGTATAATATGTATGTATTTACGAAAAAAAAGTATATATGTATTTGTATCAGTTGTCTAGTACCCATAACACAAGCTCTGCTTAGCTTGGGACTAGATGGCGTTGTGTGTTAGATGTCCGAAATATTTTAATAATGATGTATTAAGGTATAACACGTCACCAAAGTGTTTTGTTTTTGAATTAAACTTTATTGAACCAACAAAATAAGCCTTTAGAACATAAATATATTAAAAACTAGCTGACCCACGCAACTTCGTTTGCGTCTCCTATTACCCGTAGCGTAATAATTTTCCCCCGTTTTTTGAAACATTCTTCATTGGTGCTCCGCTCCTATTGGTCTTAGCGTGATGATATATAGCCTATAGCCTTCCTCGATAAATAGGCTATCTAACACTGAAATAATTTTTCAAATTGGACTAGCGGTTCCTGAGATTAGTGCGTTCAAACAAACAAACAAACTCTTCAGCTTTATATAATAGTATAGATAAATAACATTAACCTTTCATCTAACCCAAATATCTCAATATCCCTAACTCTGAAAGGAACAAATATCAATTTATATAATAGAGTACTCAGCCGTATCACTTTACGTTTGTTGGTCTGTAAATATAAAAGAATCTCGGGGTATGAGATAAAAAAGGAAGCCTTATGTTTCAAAATTCAATACATTCTTATCTTCCAAGATACAGGAGCAAGGAGGAGGGATATCTTGAGAGGGAACGAGCGTCGGCGGACAAAGGGATAAAGGGTTTGTAATAAAGAAATCATAGTCATGTGTGTATACTGGAACGCGTTGAGGCGAATTGTCTGCATGGCCATATAGGGGCGAAAGTATTATACCACTCAAAATAAATCGAAAAAAGATTATACAAACAGGAAGCCGTGCATAAGTATTTAATGCCATAAAGTAGACAAATATCATCATTTAGTTACGGTATTTATTATGAAATAGTTTATAATAGATTATTTTTAGGCAGATTACACCTTTGGAATAAAATTGTATCAGTTTAAAGCTAACAACGGCACAAAGCGATTTAATAAATTACTTCAGAAATTATGTTAATGTCAAAACTGGCCGCTGAAGTAATCACATGAATGAACAACACAGCAAATTAAATTATTCCTTTCAAGTAAATTTCTCATTACACTTGAAATTAGCTATCCACTTCTTTCGGGCTCTTAAATAGATGGTCAGTGTCTTCGTTGAGTTAATTCTAACTTTGGCCTACAAGATCAAAGTTATCTGTTAAGTTTAGTGCGTTTCGAAATGGCCTCTTCCCCTCCCGTGTACCAACTTTTCTTATTCCGAGAGCTGGTTCGGAAATGGGAGACATTACGGAGTCAATAGATGCCGGGACGAACCGAACAGTCAATAAGATATCCGCTTTTGAGCCGATCTCGTTTCAGCTAACTTCTGGGTTATGGCGTGATTGGAATTCGTAATACAACATTTTGTAAACTATTCCCTTTGATTGCTTCGGTTTAATTAACTGTTATCATTAGGTGTATTATTCATAAGGTTTATGCGAAGACACTGCGCTAAAACCAACCTATTTGCTCTGGGATTCCATTTTGCTTCTAATTAAAAGACTTAGGTATCTTATATATTTATAATGTACCTAAGGAACATACGAGGGACTATTCGAATTTACTCCAAATAAATAAACATGAGTGGGTCAATGAATAAGTAACGCAAGAAGTATTTCGGGGCCAAATAAAATAGCGTTCTTTCTGTATCTGTTAAATAAGTAATAAGACAAGGCCATTTACTAAAATGTGATCTCCGAGGGAAAGATCCAGGTGGCTAAAATGCTGTGACAATAAACATGTCTCGTGAAGGTACCTAAAATGTTACACTAAGCATCTGACACGAATTTCTAGGTACTCCCAAAGCAATTACAGCAAGTAGCGGCAATGGAATATTTGGGGATGTTGGATCACAATTCACTGACCCCGTCCCAACTCTATATGTTCCACAAACTATAGGTTGATTAAAAGAGAATTCCTCAACACAAAAAACGGATGAAAAACTTACAGGCTAAGTTGAATTACGAAGCTTAAGGGATGTAAACAAACAAAGAAGTTGGGTGCCGAAAAAGAATAAACGAAAAAGTACATGAACAGGATTAAAGTAAAGTAGCCAAGATTCGGAGGAAAAGAAATTAGTTGGTGAAATGTAATACCTCATAATGGATACTCTACTTTCGAATTACAGTTACAACTTTCGTTACTTCGTTAACGTCGACACAGAGTTGTAACTAAGTTATTGTAATTGGTTTTGATTGTTTTGGCAAAAATGGTACAACAGATACGCGTTTAGCATTACAGTCTTAAATAGTCTTATATTTGACTTATTGTACACAAAGATACAGAGCAAACAAATTCATATCACGCAATACTTTATGCTGAAGTTGTGCTTAGGTCTCTAGAGACGGTTCGTGCCGTCCGCGTCAGAAAGTATTTCTGCAAGTCTGTTCCGTTGCATTGGCTGCATATCGTATAGCCATCCGCAGATGTTCCAATCAAATATAGGGTTGGAAAGAAACAATATTTAAATATTTCATTTTATAAAATACACTTTAAGAATAAATAAACTATTATATTGTAAAAAAACAGTACTGAATCAAACGTTCTAATTTTGGGTATAATATCAATTTAAAAACTATTTCTTTGAGTATAACAACAATATAACACTTGACAAACAAATAAATCATCTACCAAACAAATGGAAACTCAAACGTTTGATAACATAACAGTCAAACCATTGATTTCTGTACAGCAACAACTGCCCATTGTAACGATAAATAAATTGGAGCAAATATACAACCCTATCGTCTCACCAGCAGATGTAAGTCCACACGAAACTATTTCAATACATTGTTGTTTAATATGGAACTTTTTTATTTATAACAAACAATATAGTTCAGTTTTCGACTTACACGTTTGAATTTATCGTTCACATGTGCTTAATAAAAACTACGTAGAGGCAGTAATATCGGCAAATGCTCTTAAGTGCCCGAATCTCGTGTGTGTTTTTAGTTCGTTTCATATTAATAATGGTACTTTTACGACGGCAACAACGATATTATTACATACGTTTACTAGATTATACTTTTTATACACGATCATTATGAAAATGTGGGAACTTGTTACGTTTAAATGGGTTAGATTCTTTGTAATGGGGTAATTTAGCGGAATTTCTGTTAACATGAGTTACTAAATTTCTTATGTGTAATATATTTCCGTGTATTTATACTATTAAAAGTTATATATGCCTACTGTATAATATCGTGAGGTTTTTGAAAGAACATATGCCGTAAATAGTCACTATTCTTAATATACTGTTCAGAAAACTAACTGTATTAGTCTCCAGTCTCTCGAGTCGACTCGAATGTTAAAGCAGAATGCATCTAAAGAACATTGTTTGCTCACTAGAGGGCCCTGACTCGTCCGATCTCTGTGGAGTTGAAACCAAAACAAATATTAGACGTGTATTATCGAGCTTCTGAACTTCTTGGATTCAACACTTTTTAAAGTCTTAATATTTGTATGTATGACAGATATTAAAACGAAGTAAAATCATGTTCGAGCTGTCGTTTTTCCACTTTAATAGTTTATGATAAACAATTTGTTATTACATAGCTTAAAATACTCGCGCATAATTTGTTTTCACTAACCGACTTTACAGCTTCCACTGGCATCTAAAAAATAAAAAGCGTGAAGTCACCTTCACATAAAATTCCCTTTTCCGTCCGTCTATTTGCAATTTTATCTGCCATCTAAAGCGGAGGGTTGTAAAAAAGTTTCAATGAAAACGGTCGACTCGTTGCCATATTTCGTTCAGTTTTCTCCATAAATCGTCAGCATTGGAACTCATCTACATATCTCAGAGATTGTTTGAATGTTATTTCAGTGTGTCGTGACCTTTTAAGTTCAACATATGATGGTACTTCCTAACTCCAGCATAAAGTTTAAGCATGTGTAGTCTAATCATATTCTTCGTACTTTCGATGTATATTTGCCTTGCAACCAGAAGCTTTTTCAGGTTCAGGTATTAAACGAACGTATTGCTTTCCGTCTAAGTCATTAATTAGAATTTCATTGCTTTCATCACTTTACCCTTACACATAAAACACTGAAGGCATTTCAATTAATTCACAAGGATTGAATGTTTTTAACAATGAATTAAACGTTAAATATATAATTGCTGAGCTCGTTACTGTGATCGTAAAATATATGTCTGAGCCATCAATTAGAGCCTATAGTACTTGAATGAGTAATTAAGTGCCCGAACACGACGTTATTAGAAATCCCGTAAAAATGCTTCAATTTTCAATGGAGTTTTAAATTTTACTAGAATATTTCTCGAACAAAGTTATTTTAGATTCTAAATATCTTAATTTGAAAGTTAGTTGTTTTGCGAAAATTTGCCAAAAAATATTCCAAAGTACAAAACAAATTGTTGACGCAGTTGTTAAGGTTTTAAAGAAAGTAAAAATAAGCGGTTTTTATTTAAGGATTATTATGAAGTTGTACATTGAAAACCTCACCCTCGCCATATTGGGAGTGCCTCGAGGCACACCGGTCACATTTGAGCAGCTCGCCTCGAATATTTTTAAGTTCAAGGTCACACAATTGTATACAAGTTCTGCTTTGGCTTCCTTATACCGGTTATAAAGTTTTACAACATTGAACCTGATTTGTTAGTCATTAAAGTGGATATTTGCTTGAGGATCGATTGCAGTTTTTTTTGCATGTTTTTTGTATGGCTCTTGATTTAGTTCAGTGGATCGTGTAGTTTTGATGGTAGATTTATGTGGGGTGGCAACAAGCAATCGGTGTTTGGGCAACTGTTTTGTGCGGTACCTAAACATTTTTATGTGTTACTGTTTTAATATTATCTATGGTTTCTCTATGGTTTGCGAACGAAGGATTTCGTTTGACATAATAAGCATCAAGACATGTATCAAATAGCTTCTTGGCAGCATTCAGCTTCTGATTAAGATGATACTGTATTAGATGACATCGTGTTTTAATATAATGTTAATTACAGTACACATAGCGATTGTTTTATAGGTATTTGATTAGAATTACTTAAAGTAGTTTTTTTTATTACTTAAAGTACATCAAATTGTTATTAACTAGCTTTTGCCCGCAGCCCCGCCCGCGTGTATATTGATTATCGCGGCAAATAGTAGCCTATGTTTTATTCTGATGTATAAGCTATATTACTGTAAAGTTTCATCCAAATCCGTTCAGTGAAGAAGTAACAAACATACACACTCACAATCTTTCGCCTTAATATATTAAGTAGTGTGATCTAAATTTACGATTCGATTTTTTTTATGATCAAGCTACCGAAATGACTACTCCGCCTGATGGAAAGATTATAAATCCATACCTATATTATAAATGCGAAAGTAGCCTCTGTCGGTCTGTCTGTCCTGCTTTCATGACCAAACCGCTGCACCGATTTCAATAAAATTTGGCATGGAGATACTTTGATTCTTGAGGATGGACAGGACTTACTGCTACTCTTTGCTGCGATAACCGACAAACACGCGGGCGGAGCCGCGCGCCAAAGCTAGTATAATTACATAGTAGCTATTTATAAGTGCCAAATCTAAGTATACGTGACTTATAGACAGTAACTTACATCCAAGTTTCGCATTCAACCCTGAGGGTTGGATCTCCACTAATTTCACTATCTTCTAAACAGGTTCAAACTCCGAATTACTCGTAAATTTTTCTATGCTTATAAATATTCATTGCAAATAAACTCCAGCATTAATTAGTCCCAACATTATATTATTCATTTAATGTACAAAAAAATATAAATGATAAAACCATTTTTCATTTATTGAATTGAAATGTTATTCAAATAAAGCCCGGCTTTAATTTATTCAATATAAAATTTATTTATAACACACTGTATCAGAAATATTAATCATTATTTATGGTGTTTCTTATCTAGTTTGATGTATTGTTGGGTAAATTATAGTCTATTCAAAGCCTATGGCTCTATTACGAAACGGTCTTTATTAAACCATCATTTAAAATAGGTATATAACAAAGCCACTTTCACATGTTGTTTACGATCACTGATGCGTTCCTGAGAGACTTAGCGAGATGTTAAATATACAATTAGGTGCTTCAAGAATTGGGCTATAATTAACTTTTTTTTTTCAATTTGGACCCTTAGTTTCTGAGATTAGGTCTCTTAAACAAACATTCAAAATGTGTTATATTCTTTGTTACTATGGTTTTTATGATACAACAGTAATATCACTATGTTTGTTGGTATAATATTAAGTTGATGGAGTGCAATCAAGTCATTAATATAATGATAATTTTCATTGAAACTCATCAATAGTATAGTAATTGGTCTCTCAAACATAATCAAGTAAAACTGGCTGTTGAGATATCTATTTGATAAATCTATTGTTTTTGTATTAATGTCAAGTAATTTCAATCATACTTTATACATAAATTTTTTTGATAAAAGACAGGTGTATTTTCTACTTGCATAGTCTCTACCTACTCTAGTTTGACTGGCCTTGTTGAGTCTAGGGCTTAGTGACTCTGATACCAGCTACTACAATTATTACGAGTTAGTTTTCGATTAACATTTTTAACCGACTTCCAAAAGGAGGAGGTTCTCAATTTCATCAGTTTTTTTTCTTTATGTATGTACACTGATTACTTCGTCAATTGGGGACCGATTTTGAAAATTCTTTTTGTATTCGAAAGGGTATGCTCCCCATCTGGTCCCATTGCCACTATATCAGGATCTGATTATGGGATCCCAAGGAAATCGAAGGAAACCCTCGAATTTACGTGAGCGCCTGCAATGAAGTTAAGAGCAATTGTCTGCATGCCTTCATACTCTGTAGACATCATTTAATTTCATAATATATAACGGGTCCTAACGATATTGTCAGTTTACCTCAAATCGCTTGAATTATAGTAACCTTAGAGAACAGTCCATTTGAGATTTTATTACAATAAATACCTGTAGTCCTTTCAATTCTATACAGTATGTATGTTACCTTTAGTCGTATTCTTTCAAGTTATTTAGGTGAAATGATGATGAGAGACTTGAGAAAGACTAAAAAGCGAAAAATAAAAAAAACTTCGTTTAAAAAAACCGACTTCAAAAACAAAAACGTATAAAATAACTTGATTTGTATGTGCTACCTATTCATAGTTCTGAAGTCGGTGCCAAGCCAAAATGTAATAGTATGTACCGCACTCGACGCGCGTGACCTTGAGCGGGATAGCTGCTCTTCGCGTAGAACAAAACAACCAAAGCGTCGGTGACGTCGTTGACGGTCGTCTCGAAATATAGCGAGTGTGGTATCTACTATTACATTTGGCTTGGCACCTACTTCGAACCTATGAATAGGTAGTACATACAAATTAAGTTATTTTATACTTTTTATTGTTTGTAGAATGCAACTTAGCTAGGGAGCTGATCACATTAAGCATAATCTACTATATTAAAGTAAATTCTTTCCATTTCTTCATTACTTTTACGAATGTATTTCGCATCCCTACGCTGGAATCCCCTTAGGTAGACCTTTAAGGAAACAGGGTCCATAAACTTAGGGAGTTACTGCAAGGATGGCAACGTACTTTCGCAACCCTTATAACTTGCCTTTTTAAATGATATGATGAAACTATTTATTCAGATTTAGAAGCACTAAATGCATATAAAAGTATTTTTGGTTCTTAGATAAAAAAATGTTTTTGCAAATTTTAATGTGTCTGTTACTCTGGCTAATCTCAGGAGCGACTGGACCGATTTTAACGGGACTTTCACTGGCAGATAGCTGATGAAATAAGGAGTAACTAAGGCTACTTTTTTTAGACTGACTAGCTTCACCTCGCGGTTGTTGTTGTAAAGGTACATTTACAATCACGGGTAACACCATGGAGCGTAGTTAGTTTAATATAAAAATGTACTGAATGTAGCTCAGTATCAATGCTATTAAAACAACTATACGGTTATCTAGTCACATGTAATTAGGACAAGTAATTTAATCACCATTAGATGTTATAACGAGAACATGTTTGATGTTTGGTTTCAAATTGAATATACAGGCTGTGTTTAAAATTGACTAGCTGTCTCTGCTTATAATATAACGTTATTAATGTAAATACTAGGAAACTTGGCTTGTATTCTGTCTTAACTATAATAATTATTATAATATTCTCAGTTCTATTACATTACACAGCTATTCGAGTGGCGACGGAGTAAGATGAGCAGTGTTTATTCACCATATTTATTTCGTGGGTGTCATAGGGACTAGGGAGCAATCTACGCAACATCACTGTAAAACAAGTAACGAATTATAAAAAAACCTGATTGCGTCAATATATGCCATCTTTGTTAAATTCATTGAAGAACTGAAAAGATTGACAGAACTGAAAACAAAAGTCTTTTTTGATGTACCCAGTGTCACTCTCACGACTCAGACGAATCTATGGACACCACTCACATCAAAATACGACAAGCCCTTTAGGCTCTAGGGCGTGCCAAAGAAATATACATACATACACTCGAAAAACATAACCCTCCTTCGTACGCAGTCTGGTAAAAAAACGAAAACTTGAAACCCATTTTATACCAACCCGTCTGGTCAGTGTGATAGAGTATTCCAAAACCTTTTTTCTAAGGAAGGACGTACTAACGCCTACTTCTTGCAGTGGACTGTTAAAGGATGATTGATGTTGTATTTCTCAGCTCTTATGTCCAAAATTAAACATAGCTTGTACTATTAAGCTATCTGAAAGTACCTAGATGAACAGACCTGGATTCGAACCCCACTTTGACCCAAACTATGACTTGAATCTGGGAAGGTGGAACTCAAAGGGGGACGTACTTATGAATACTAAGAAACGACCCAGGACCGAGCTGCCTGGAGACGCATGATACGGAGGGCCGGAGATGTCTATGGGTGGTGGTTGGCATTTACCATCAGGTAACACAAGTTCAAAACTAGTCGAGTATGGCCGATTTCGATTATCAAACGTGTATTTACACACGTGAGTAAAACCGGTTATTGAAATATACATGTGTTTACTTCTAACTATTTAAAGAAACGAGTTCTATAATATCTCTCTGGTTATACGGTTAATTTACATTTATATATCTACACAACCATACAGCATCACATGTCGGCGGACCGGAGAGGAGTACCCATATCATCTTTTCTTGATACAAAAGAGTCTGTATTTTTTGCGGGAGGAAATCTCCACACATACACATTTTACCCTCACATACAAAAATAATTGCCTGTCAATACGAACTCACACATAACAATTAAAACAAAACATTTACAATTTCACACACACATGAATACATTCTGTATTATAACTGTGTAATGCGTAGGCCCATTTGGACTTACACAGAGAAAGTCTGCTTATGGCGACTCCCTACCGAGTGGATGTATACAACAAATGCACTAAAAATTTAACAAATCTATGAAAATCGTTTAAAAGCTTCAAGTAGCTCACGAAAGCCCATTACTAAGTTCTAGAACCTTCAGGAATTTTCCTAAGAAATTATCAATACCGCGATTAATTTTACAAGCATTCCTTGAAATTCAAGGAGTCACGCTATGTACAGCATTAATCACAAAAATGCCTGAATACAATGTTTTTTTTGGTATTCCAGGTATTTAAATTTCAAGCTAGCTAAATCTGGCTTGGTAAGCAAACATTTATGACAGCTGAAATGTTGAACCTTTTGCGTGCTTTCGAGCCAAAAATGCTACTGCTTAAAATCGCTTAGAAAGACAAGTATCTTCGCTAGAAACATTTTATAAAAATGCTACCGTCTCGAATGAGTTCCGCATAATGTATTTAGTAAAAAAAAACATTTAGGTATATCTTCAATGCTAATTAGTGGCTTTGACTTTTAGTCTAGTGCTTATTGATTCTGCATTCTCAGTTAGGTGTGGGTTCAATCCCCAAACCGAAGTAATGATAGTGTGTGATCACGATTTCTTTAGGAATATTTTATCACACTAATCACACTAATATATAAAGGCGAAAGTTTGTGTGTATGTTTGTTACTTCTTCACGCAAAAACTACTGAACGAATTTGGATGAAACTTTACAGTAATATAGTTTATACATCAGAATAACACATAGGCTACTATTTGCCGCGATAACCGACATATACGCGGGCGGAGCCGCGGGCACCAGCTAGTCTTTAATAATATGTAGGTAATTCAGAAATGTAAAAGTGTGTTTATCAACTGTTTTACCTCTTTAAAAAAAGCTATTCAATTACCTATACATATTTCGTTAGGTTAAACTTATGAAATGGATAACTTTTTTCTACAACATTTCTTTAAAAAAATAAAAACAGTTGCAAGATCTCTACTTTCATTAAAACTTCTACTTTGATCAGCAAAAGAAAAATAAAACAAGTCAATACTTTATAACCGAAGTCTTCTCTAAGATAGTATTGGCACACATCAGCTCTCAATAGAAGTCAGTGTACAAAACTCCTCGTAACACTCCTATTATGTTGGACGAGAAAGATATAAGTAACACCAGACAAGTCTGTCTAGACGCCCTAGGGTCAACGTTTCGACAATCACACCTACAACTTCAGGCTAGACTTAAATCTAACTAATGTTAGTATGCAAGAATTTAGGAAGCAATATTACTAGAAGTCTACTAATTGAAATCTTAGTTTGTAAGACTATATATATATATTGATTAGGACCTTTCCTAAACGAATTTACTAAGGTATTGTTTGTACCGTCGATGATGGAATATTCAATTTTTGTCCTCGTTTACGGTTCAAGAATGTCAAAAATATACTTATTTATATTGAGAATTTATCTTACTAAAAGTTTTAAAATGAATAGAAATATTTATTACTGTAATGAATATTGAATAAGTTCTCTTCCGGATTTTAAGAGAAGTCAAATTTATTATTTTCACGTATTTAATGACAAGTAGATAAGTAAGTACGTAAGTATGGTAAAAAAAACTATTTTTACATTTTGTTTTCGAGAATCTTCTGAATATATAAATTAACACAACCAAAATTATTTAAATCAGTATTTTTAGTTAAAATTCTTGTATAAGCATAAATTTGTGGAACTACTAAAATAAATCATATTATCAAACGTCAAGATTCGTCGCCATCTTGAAAAGTTTCGAACTTCCGAAAAAAACTAAATTAAAAAGAAGTAGGATATTTCCAAGACAGTAAGTAGATAATTATATAAAGAGTCTGTCCACAAGTTAATGCAGTAACGCGATTAGAACAGTCACAAGTGAATGTAGGGGGGAACGGAACAAGAAAAGTTTGAGAAAGAAAAGCCACTTACGAACTGGCTTATTGAGGATCGATGGCTATACTTATTGATATTAATTGTGCCTGGAACGTGGGAAGCTATTCGTGAATAATTTTAGTTCAATGTGAAGGTTTTAATTAATTATGCCAAAATTGCTGAAGCGATATTTATAAAATTTGGCTCAGAGATAGATTTTTTTCTTGATGTAGGGGTGAAAACGAGCAGGTAGATTATCGTCATACTTGCAGTACAATAGTTACAAGTGAGTTTTGACCCCAAGAATCTGACGCCCTCCTTTGGGAGGAACTTCAGTAACCTATGTGAAAACTGTGATAAGATATTGGTCGAGCGAAACAGTTGATAAAACCTAATAGGTAGGTACTATCCGTTGTATCATACATAAGTATTAGAAATTGAGTTTTTTTTATGGAATGGCAAACGAGCAGGCGTGTCACCTGATGGTAAGCGATTACCGTCGCCCATGGTCACCCGCAACACCAGAGCCTTCACAAGTGCGTTGCTGGCCTTTGGGGGATGGGGAGGGGGATGGGGGAGGGGTTGGGGTGTGGACCTCCAGTATCCTCACTCACTCGATGAAACACAGCGCAAGCGCTGTTTCACACTGGTTTTCTGTATTAAGGCCGTGGTATCACTCCGGTCAAGCCGGCCCATTCATGCCGAAGCGTGGCTCTCCCACGGTAAAACGGTGAGTTGTTTCTGTCTGTTCCAAAAAGAAATACCTGCCTGTTATTTTCCTTTGCTAAAGTGTGATTCATCAAGCATACATTTTAAATATGTTAAAATTTGAATATTGGTAGCAATTCTCCAATTTACATTATTTAAAAATCTAGAATACAATCAGGTTAATAACTGTTTCACCTATTTGTCAGCTGACTTTCTTTTTCGTTGAATAACAATACTAGGTAAGTGTTGCCGATCAAAATAATATAATATACAATGTATTAACGAGACACATCTTATACACGGCCGTCTGATATCAAACAGCCTCATAATGCCTGTACTCTATTTTAACCAGCCTGCTGCCACATATAAACATCTCATAACAATTTGTCCTAGGTGTGACTCGAACCCACGACCCAGTTCAATCAGAGTCAAGATCACTAACCACTAGACCTACACGCCTATCAAATTTTCCAATTCGATTCAAAACGATTTTGCCTACAATTGATCCAAAAAAAAAGAAAAATAGTGTTGATACCTGCCATTACTCAAATTGTATACTAAATCGTGAAAAAAGGCACAAGAACAGAATGTTCTCATTAAAAGATGAATGATCATAAAAGGACGTGTCGTTTCACATGCAAGTTTCTTTTTTTCGAAAGTGTCGTGGCTCGGGTGTCATACTGTCGTCCTTTACCTCGCCGTAAACTTTATCGTTTTTAGAGTTCCGTCGGCGTAATGACGCTCCTTCAACGTTCTCAAGGCTATTGAATATTTAATGCTTTAGTTCCGTGTTCGAGCTGCTTTGATGGCCGGGATTAACTAGGCAGGTAATTAATTTTAGGTCAGTGTGTAAGTATTTTGGTATTTGTCATTATGAGTGCCTAACGATAATTTTATAAATATAACCCAATATAAGATGTTGTATACTTATACGTATGTTTTCCACTATGAGGGAGACTTATCTTTGTTTGATTAATGGCATATAAATTAATAACAAAACGAAGTCGTTTTGTATTAAGATGTAGTAATAAAAATGAACTAAAAGTTTAGTATTAGTCGGTCACTTTACTGGTTTTAAGCGCTAATGTGAACAGATAAAATATCAATAGGAGATTACTACTCTATTTCTGTTATACCTACACAGAGACAATATGAGTCATAAACACATTGAAAATTACCTTTTTTAACCATTCACGATAAAATTATCTTGAGATATCAAGATGCTGATAATTGTAAAACTGCCTACCATTTTAAATGAAAAATAACCTACATTTAGAGAAAAAAAGTGTTAAGACGCAAACAATTGCAGTGGAAAATACGGGTGAAAGATATATATGAACGTTAGTTTTGTTTCTCTGTTCGTTCCGACTTGAGTCGACGTCATCGCGGGCCCCAACGAATTTATAGCTGTTCGCTCTTCAGACTTTCTGTTTCCAGATGGGAATTGGCTCAGAATTTAGCTTGAGGTTTTAAAATATGGTGCTGTGGACATGTTGAAAGCATAAGGGAAGATTGACTGAAAGATTTTTAAGACCCTTTTGAATAGGCGTCCCGCTACGAGCAGACCCCGAATTGGTACTAATTGGTAGGGTGTTAAAGGCCCTTTTGATGACGTAACTTAATAAATTAGAAAAGTCTAAACAAATACTAGTATTAACAGTTTAAATCGCTTACAGTTTAAACCCTACATCTACTAATCTCAAATAAATAGTTTTTCCAAAATCACACACTTCAGAAACCTTTTTTAAGTGTTTTAAGTGTTTGTTGTAAGTTGTAAGTGTGTGTGAAAAACTGTTTTAAGTGTTGCATACCAAGCTAACAGACCAACTTTAGTGACAGAAAAAGAACGGTGGGCTCGTTTACCTTACATAGGGCAAATTTCGTATAGGTGTTCCAGATCCCTGGATATAACAAAACCAGCTTTTTACACGACCCGTAGCCTAAAAAACATAATAGGTAACAATATAGATAAGACTCCTATCGCAGAGAAAAGCGGGGTGTACGAACTCTCATGTGCAGTGTGCAACAAAAAATACATCGGCCAAACAGGCAGGGCTTTCCAGACCAGAATAGCAGAACATGCTAGGGGTTGGAGGCTAAAAAAGACGGAGTCCAATTTTGCGGAACATTTGCTGTCAGAAAAACATTCGTTCAATCCTAAATTGGACTTTAAAGCACTACATGTATGTGACAAAGGCAGAAAATTAACCGCTTTGGAGGCGTTAGAAATCAATAGGTTGTTATTAGGGAATCGGGACAAGGTGTTAAATCAACAATTAGATATCAACAATTCACCACTATTAAAATATTTCAAGTAATGTCATCTACAATATTTGTAAGGGGAGTTTGTATAATTTAGACGGGTATAGTTAACACATTTAATGACTTTTATGAATTTTTGACATATAATTTAATAGACATATAGTATGACACAATTTTGGACATTAAATATAAAGAGAACATGACATAATCATTTTATTTCAAAATTTTTCAGCATTAATGTCGATTTTAATAATTTTAATTATTAAAATTAATATATTATTTGTAATTAGTATTTCATATCATAACTGGGACTTTGTATAGCTGTAAGTTACTAATTTCACAAATAGCGTAGGTGGAGACAAATACAATTTCCCTGATTTCGGGGAAAATTCCTTACACGGACACACTGATATTTACATGTACCCGCAGTTGGTGGGTTTTAGATGTGAATATTTTATTTTGTATAATCAGTAACCTTTGATGATGCCATAAGGCGAAACCGGTCAGGTGTAAACAAAAATAAAATAGTGGAATAAGTACAAGTGATTTAATTCAAAAATGTATTATAACAAGTTCCATCAAGTGCCGACAATCGAGAGTATAAATTACTTCAGAAACCGTTTATCGTCAAATTATTACCATTCATAGTCAACCAATAAACATGTCTAAACATAAACTCTATTACCATATCTCTATCAGCATTATTCCTTTGTCGTTCTAATGTAACTTTTACCTTTTCCCATATAAGTGATGGGACGATATTCTAAATCTTTTTAAATAAGCTTACAAAATACAAATGACAGTGCAAAATGTCCAAGTAGGCAGACTGTGCAGTGTGCACAGTAATTTTCTTGAGCAACACTCTACTAATGGTACTATTAAAACAACCTACGGGTAACAATTTGTAAGTGGTTTGAGCCACACAATCAAATGTTGATTTGCTTTCGCTGCCAACTCTGTTTGCACATTTGCGGTGGAAACTACGATAATTAAAATTTTGGGCAACACTGCCGGTACGCTTTGGGAAATCTAAAATACAAATTATGTTTAGAAACGCATGGGTTTTGAACGCAAACACCAAAAATACCCGACGTAAAAGGTTTTTAAAGTAAAACAACTTGCGTTTTTATAACCCTACAAACAATCTTTGGTCAAGACGTATTCAAAATGCTGTACGGTATCTGTCTCTCCATTTTTTTTCAATACATTTTTGGTACAATTGCATTTTGAAAAAAAAATCCTTTAAAGG
Source organism: Diaphora mendica (assembly GCA_949125395.1). Classification (NCBI taxonomy): domain Eukaryota; kingdom Metazoa; phylum Arthropoda; class Insecta; order Lepidoptera; family Erebidae; genus Diaphora; species Diaphora mendica. Next base: position 1,811,401 of record OX421326.1, on the reverse strand, counting down.
AAAGTATTCAAAACGATTTTACCCAACTTCATTTCAAAATCTTAACAAATTTTGTTGAAAAAGCATAGCAAATACGTATCCGAAACGCCTTTATTTTTGCAGTTTTTAAACAAATACATTTACACAATTGTGGCAAAATATGCCAAGACAAATTAAATACATATTTAAAGCTGACACTTGTTTCTTTAATTTGCGTTATCAAGTCTTATTCCAGTGCTCAAGTAAAAATAACAAATGGGCAGATGTATGAAATGTCTGCATATCGTGAGACAGGGTTGTAAGAGCGAAATTATTGTGAACCAACACGAACTTTTCACAGTGCTTGTACGACACTTTTCTACGAACTCAATGTAAATTGTTTTAAAGATTTCGCGTTAATGCAAATGGCAACGTTAATCGCTTTTTAGTACTTGGTCGGGTCTGCAAAGTTGTATTAGTTTTTATTGGTTTTCGTACCAGAACGTCTTGATGAGTAAGCACTAAATATACTTCGGTTTTAACCCAATAGGACTACGTGTTAACTGGTACACTTTCGAGAAATAGGAACGATAAATTTCTGTTAAACTTTTGCTAGTGTAAAACTAAAATTTTCTATACAAGGCGTTGTAAAACATGACGAAATAAAAGTACGATATTTAACCTTGTGGAAATGAACAGTTGCCATACTCTAGGCAACATGTCTTGTACAAAAAACTGTAGCAAAAAAGAGCACAATCCGGTCGGCCGCTCACAATATAATGATCCAAAACCCCGCCCTAAGTTAATTTTGCATTTTTTTGCACACAACCAAAGATAAAATTTAACGTCCACTTTTTTGAACAATAAAAGGATATCGATTTCATAATTATTCACGGACAAAAAAATGTGTAGAGATGATTTTTTCTAATGATTCGGTTGCAAATTTTGAGACAAGTTAATTCTTCATGAGACTACCCCTTTTTTTGCTAAACGATAATTATAATTTACAGCCGGACGTATGGCGTATTATCATAAAAAATATCCTTTCAGCTTGTATTTTTTTTACAATATTCAATAACTTGAAGTAACAGAATTAGTACTAATTACACGAACAATCATACGACAATTAAGAATTGCAATGATATTTCTAATTGTTTCCTTATATTACATAGTACAAACGTATGAAGAGTTTATTTCCTCATATCTGATTGGAAACAAGAGCTCAGCCCTGTGTGAGGTTATCATGTCCTGCATTTAAGTGTCGGCAGCATATGAACTGTCGAGAAAGACTACACAGCGGATGACTAAAAATACATAGTTACGTATTGACATTGAAATGTTAATGCACTCTGTGCTCGCCGCGTTTCATGGATACAACATGGCCTTAATTTCATATGTCTTTTTATTTTATCGATTGTTTTGACTGTTATAGCTTCACTTTATATGATATCGCGTGAGCCAGTGTTTATAGTGCGATAATGCGAAATATTCATAAATGTGTGTTGTGGTGTCAATGATCCCAGCCGTGTTTTTCGTATCGCCTACGTCACTTGTCTGTGCAGTGGACTTATCACGGTCGTGAACGTACGATCATTTATTTTATTCATTGCCCACTATTACTACGGTTTAATAAACTTAGCTTGTTTATTTTTTACACATTTTATATTTTCTGACGAATAACAGAATTATACGGAAATATTATTGCTTGACTTGTTATTAATATATTATATTGCACCACAATTTTATTATTCATCGACATAATATTGCTACTCTTTACATTTTCATGTTTGAACTTGTCTCAGCGGCTTACTCGTTTAATTAACGAATCAATAAATGACAGATATTACACACATACACTTTAGCAGCATTATTGATAAGACGATTTTTATTTTGTCTTAAAATAATCCTCAAGGTTTTATTATTAGATATAAATGCGATATTTTGTAATTTTGTGTGTTAAAAAATTTCAACACACAACTCCAAGGTTTTGTAACCTAGTTAAGATTTTGAGACCTTACTTTTTACTTATAAATTTTCATCTATTAGCATTTTTTGCTAATCACGTGACTTTTAAATTTTGCAAATTTTATTTTTATAAAAAAAAAACGAGAATGGAACAACATGGAATGGATTGAATTTTATTAAATTTAAAATCAGTTTAAAACCACGTGGGATTTTTATTGGAGTGGGCCAGTTGTATCGCATGTCAGTGCATCATTATTCGTCCGTAGTAACCAGTTTAGTGAGCGAATTGAATTTCAGTGTCTTGTTAATGTTCGCGTCGGCCAATGAATGTATATTAAGATTATCTCCAAGATAATGGGGGCCCAACCCTTTTCAACCAACACACCGAAATTACAAATTGTTTAAGTTAAATGGACCGTTCGAAGGACTAGAGTGTTCACACACCGACTCTGCACAAATTTAATTAATTTGTACCCCAACATGCTGCTCACTTCTATACTGTTGGAAATTGTTCTAAAAATACTAGCTTTTACACGGTTTCTTGAGTTAACAAATATTTGTCAATAATTATTTTATTGCCTGAATAAATATTTCTGTCGCAAATTTTATCTAGTATCATTTAGCCGTTCTGCAGAATTTAAGTTACTAAAATAGGTACATACACTTTCGTATTTGTAATAGTGGTTAGATTGGACCGTTTCGTTATAATTTATTTACAATGTTTATTATAAAATTGTTTTCCTTATATATTTTTCTAACTATAGTTGGTTGGTAAATAATATGAGACGCAGTGACTGCAACACGCTTGTAAATAGGTATGTATATACTTCAGCCATGTGTTGACTATTTTCCAAGCGATAAAATATATTGCGCGTAATGTTTTTTTTATTTACTAGTCGTGGCGTGTCTGTAAATTTAAGTACACCGTAGATGTTTCACACTTGTTATTTTGATGTTCGTAAATATTTTTGTTATTGATGTCTATCTTTGATACGATAACTTTTTTATAATTAATTACGTGTTTGTTTTTTTTTACTGTGATGCGCATAAAATTGTTTTTTGTTTTTTATTTTTAGCGGACTTTTTCAAAAAATTTTAAAATTTCAAATTGGAGAGATTTGTTTTAATATAATTAAAAAAAAACTAGTTTGAAAACCGGAGCTCCAATTTTAAATTTCAAAACCTTTTAGAATTTTATACAAAAAAATATATTTGGAATTTTATTTGGGCACTTTGAACACGTTAAATATTTTTTTAAACTTAGCTTACCTGTGTGGCATCCGTATACGGGGTTGATGAATTTTTGTCGACGAGTTGGGACCCGAACACGGGCACTCCACTCGATGTTGGAGATAGGGACCTCACATCCGACACTTGTTGGGGCACCATTTTGTTTATCCAATAAAATAATCCCCAAATAAAACTTAACACAAAAAAAACACAGTTCACCTATTGCACTTAAAAACACTAAATACTAATTTGTTTGAGTCCAAACAAAATTCATAAGTTTCATAAAAAATTTATAACAGTCCAAATGGGGCGACAAGGAGCCTCTGTTTGTTCCCGTACCGCAGCCTCACGGCGGACGAAACTCCGGAGACCTCCCAGTACCTGGACACTATCCTAAAAGCTTTCTCTTCTAGACCGAGATATCTGCTACTATCTTCGTCGCCGGCGAACAGTCCAAAAGTCATAATTTTAGCGGTGTCCCGACCGCAGTTCAGTTAGCACTGCGGGGCGATCGTGTCATAATCAATCGGGAACGACGTGTTGCTTGGGCTTTATGCGGCTACGTTCGCACTCCGCGATGACAGAGAACCTACTGACTGTTCGGCAACGTGCTGTCAATATACCCGCGCGCTCAGCTGTTTGCCCCTGCCCCGCGCCGCGCAAGCGCCCCGCGCTCCCCCCGCCTCGCACTCGGCCGGTGACGGTCCTAGGAAGCGCACGTTGGCATCGCGCTTCTCAGTATGCTGATCGAACCGTTCTGTGTTACGATTCGTGGTCGACTAACCGTGCCGTAACCTTACAGTAGACATTTATTTCGAAGTATTATATTGGAACACAATTTTTTCTAAACACTTAATCTGATTAGTCGGCCAATATAATATACATAGTAATATTGAATAAGTTTTTATAATGAATGTTTATGATTATTCATAGCCTGATTTTATCGCTGTAATACACTATATTTTATGAAGGCCATTGTCATTTGACATAATTCATAACTTGCAATTATAAACTAATTTAATAAAATTCTGAAATACTTCGCATGTAAAATTAGCAATATTATTAACCGCTGCAAACACCATTTACTAACGAAATGAAGTTGTCGGGCGACTTTTATTCGGTCAGCTGTTTAGCTGCAAATCGATAAATAAGTCAAAGGCTGCAGATTCGATTCCTGTTTAGACTGAAAAATAAATCTTTAAATAAATATGTTTTATGTGCTTTATGGTTTTATGTATTGTATACACATTACATTCGTAAATAAAATTATCAAATACTAGCTTTTACAGCTGCGACTTCGCTCACGCAGACTTTCATCCCCTGATTTTCCCCCTTCGGGGTGGAATTTCGAAAATTCCTTTCTTAGTGCTCACTTACGTTAAAGAACCTACATGCAAAATTTCAGGATTCAAGCTTCAGCGGTTTGGGCTGTGCGTTGATCTCTGGGTAGGTATATCAGTCAGTCAGTCACCTTATTCTTTTACATGTTTATATATATAGATAGTATATGGATATGTTATATAGATTTTATTTCAAAAGGAGTTACAAAATACATGCACAATTACATACTATTTCGCTCCAATTCCCGTAGTAGGGTAAGCAGTTGTGTATTAGTATTAACACATTTTGACATGAATTTACTATCTTGATATACCACTTATCTAATTGAGGGCACGCCTATTTTCGTCACCTAAGCACTGAGTTTGAAAACGTCCTGTACCTAATTATTATAATTAATTATCGTTAAAAAATAAATTAAAATTTATTTATTTTATTCTATTCCACTTAAAATAAAAAAAACAGAATTTCAAATATTCAATAAGGGAGGGAAATTCAAACCTACAAAACTATTGGTCGAAACGAAATGTGACGTCGATTGTTACATTATCGAAATTATCGAGGTCGAAATTCCTACTGTGTTGTAGACGTTGTAGTGTTTGTGAGAAAAAATAACTTCTTCCATGATTTTTATAGCAATCAAAACTGTAAATACGTATAAAATAACTGAAACACTCAATAATAAACAAACACGAAATGACAATGACGTCATTCGTTATGTCAATAGCGCGAAAAATGGCAGCGTTTGAATAGCTCAAATTTAGTCGGTGTTTGAAATTAATTAATTTAAATAATTAGTTTGACTATTTTCAAGCCTATTTATATTTTTTTCTATGTTTGTATGTAAAAAGACATGCATATTCACTATTGGGGAGATGACTGTATCGTAAATAAATATCGACGTCTCCTTCATTAATACTAATATAACAAAACATCTCGGAAAATATACTTAATACAGCTTTTCTTTTCTATTACTTGCAAACATCGAAATATATTGCTCAATTGAGGAGTCTAAAAGAGTGACGTCACAAGTTTGTATTTAGTACATTTTTCATACATAGCTATCGTTTTCTCCTCGGTGCTTGCGCTGTGTTTCACCGAGTGACTGCGGATACCGGAGGCCCATACCCCCCCAATCCCCTTCCCCTACCTCCCCCCCCCCATCCCCAAAAGGCCGGCAACGCACTTGTGACACTTCTAGTGTTGCAGGTGTCCATGGGCGGCGGCAATCGCTTACCATCAGGCGATACGCCTGCTCGTTTGCCCGCCTATTCCATAAAAAAAAACTACCCTTCACACATCCTAAGACCCAGCAAGGTAAAGCTGGTAGACTCCCAACTCATAGTTCCACCATCTGCTGTGTGGTTGCATACACCCGCATAGCTATACACTGTGGTGACTATTAATTTTTGACATTAAAAAGTTTTTTTTTAATTTATAAATAAGAAAGAAATAAAAAATATTTTCTAAGACTTTTTATAATTAAAGTATAAATGTATTTGTATCAGTTATCTAGTCCCATAACACAAGCTCTGCTTAGCTTGGGACTAGATGGCGTTGTGTGTCAGATGTCCGAAATATTTACCCCGTAAAAGATGGCGCGACGATCTTGACGCCTATCACAGAGACTGGCCGGAACTGGCCTTGGATAGAGGAAAGTGGTTTGTTGCGGGGAGGCCTTTTCCCAGCTGTGGGACACAATAGGCTCGTAATAAAAAATAAAAATAATATAATAATAATGTAACAAAGAATTCAGAATTGAAACTATATAAAACTAATTTTGCATTTTATTTGAGTAGTTATTTAAACAATATAAACTTAGAAATCTGTTTTAAATAAGTTAATAATCACAAAAATAAATATTGTAGGTATTAAAAAAAACAGTTGTATCATCTATATATATAAAAGAGTAAGGTGACTGACTGACTGACTGACTGACATACCCAGAGATCAACGCACAGCCCAAACCGCTGAAGCTAGAATCCTGAATGCGTGTAGGTTCTTTATCTATTTCTTTATCTAACGTAAGTGAGCACTAAGAAAGGAATTTTTGAAATTCCACCCCTAAGGGGGAAAATCAGGGGATGAAAGTCTGCGTGAGCGAAGCCGCATGTAAAAGCTAGTTTATAATAATTTCATTTTAAATTTTTAGTAACGTATTTTAAAATATTAAATTTAGTAGATTGATATTAAAATATAGTGAACAAAATAGTTATTGACTTCGTTGCCTCAAAATGTGTACAAATAGTATTTTTTTGTAAATTTTATATTAATACTGTAGGTTTTAAATACACACATCAAAAGTGTCTAGGGATCAACATATGTGTCTAGGGATCAACATATATTTTTGCAATAACTTTTCTCCTGATTGATATTAATTAAAATTTTCTTTAAGGATTCATCAAATAAAGTGTTTTCGTTTGTCACAGTAACGATAAACCAAGTCACCTTTGCATTAATAAAGAAATTTGCCATTTTCCTAATAAAAGGATTTTTGACATTTGAACCACTAACATTAAAGTTCGAAAAAAAGACTGAAATAACAGTTTTCTTTAAAATGTTATTAGGTAACTTAAACAATTAATAATCCGTGTTTCTACCGCGAACACTAACACAAGAACATCGGTTTGGCATACTCAAAATGAGTTCATCCAAATCACGCTGTGGAATGGCCGCCCATGTTCGTTGCAACAACAAAAAAAGGTCTTCTTGCGACTGGATACCCTCCATATTCGGCAGAGCTCTTCTCTGTAGCATATCCCATGCATGCTCAATCGGGTTCAAGTCTGGCGACTGAGCAGGCCAAGGCCAAAGCCACATCTCAATCTCAAGAAATCCGCATAAAAATGCTTGATCCCTAGACACTTTTGATGTGTGTATGTTTTAAGCTATTTAAATGTGTTTTTATTAATATACATATATATACTTTTTTTATATACAACTCCCGTACTAGGAATAAATCATGTGTCGCAGGGGACTTTACAAACATACATGAAACGGACACAAATAACACCCAGACTCAGAACAGCAATTTGTGGATCACACAAAGTGTTGTCCTACATGGGATTTGAACCCACGACACTTGGCGAAGTAGGAAACGGCGGCGGCGTGGTGACCGTTAAACCACTAGGCCAAACGTGCAGTACGTTTAAACGTCCATCAGCATGTGTATCAGCAGTTAGTTTAGGAGCTACCTGCATGCTCTCATTAGTAGTAGGGGATGCCTTGTGTAGTATGAAAAGAGATGATGCACTGATAGATGTTACACGTGGTATTCTCAGTTGAGAGAATCTGTGAAACTGTAGCAGTTAATAGGAAGGTATATCTATATTATCTACATCTACACTATTATATGAAGAGGTAAAGTTTGTGTGTTTGTATATTTGTTAAATTGTAAGGGGTAATCTCTGGATCTACTGAACCGATTTAAAAAAATATTTTACCAATAGAAGGCTACGTTATTTGTGAGTGACATAGGATATATAATAACGTGAAAAGTGTAAAGTCTTTTTTGTGGTAGCCGGATTTGCAATGTAAGTCGGAGAAAAAAATGATCTTGCAAAAGTGTTTATGTAACCTAGTTGCAGAATAAATGATTTCATTTCATTTCCAGTCGAGCCGGTCCGTTCGTGCTAAAGTCAGCGTGGCTCTACTACTCAAATGTGTAAAGTTATGCCCTTTTCTCGAATTCCAAGTGTCATAAATACTCCTAGAGTTCATCAATATTAACAACAAAACAAAGTCAATTAATCCCCAAAGTATAGACAAATGATTGTTTAAATGAAATGTTTTTTCCTTAAATAATTAGCCTTTTTTAATATAACGCCCGAGATCCCGAATTAGAGTGTAATTTAATTTAAATTAATTGTTTTTTTATGATAACGAACGTTCGCGCCTTAGCCCATCTCTCGGCGTAATGAGAAATTATTGTAAGAATCTTTTTAGGCAATTTTCAAAGTTTTAATTCGTGCTTTCAGCGGCAGGATTTATGATTTTATTATACGCTGTCCGAGTTTGGAATGCAGTTTTAAAATTGTTTATTTTCTTTAAAATAATTGCTTGACTCGCTTCATTGTTACTTTTTAACCGAATTCAAAGGAGGAGGTTCTCAATTCGATTTTACAGATAGAGGTCCGTGCGGGTTCTTGTCAAAGCAAATGTTACATATTTTTTATACTTACTCGTGGGCGTACGCCGCAAGTGGCTTCTTTGATTCGTGTCGGCTTCGCTTTGACAAAACCCCGAACGGGCCGTGGCGGCACGATCAAAGTGATACTATCCAAACGAATAGACTATACAACTCAAGTGTGATGCACTCTATGTGTGCCAACCTCCGGGGGAAGAACGAAGAACGGTGGTTGGCCACCGGTACAGAAGTACCTCTACCTACAGTACCTTTTAAAAAGCGACTAAAGAATTACTTAGCACCGGTTTTCTGTAATTAGTAAAAAATAAATTTTGATACTTAAATGAACAGCATAAGGTTGTTAAAATTATATATTATTTTTTTCACGCAACTGTACTTCCTTAAAAATCGGGGGAATTAAGAATGTAATTAAATTATATTCATTCTAATGACAAGTTTCGGGTGAATCGAAATCGAGGGGGAATCACCACTAACCCTTTCAGTCGACATTCGAAAAAATCCCCTTTTTAAATTAGTGCATCTTTTATTATATAATTTTTATTTAATTTTCCACCCTATGAAAGAGCCACAATTTTTATGAACTCACATTTAAACTACAAAAATGTCGTAGTGTTCTTAAACTTCACTGGGGTTAAAAGTATATAACGGTATGTCGGAATCGAACCGACAAAACCACACAGAGTTTCGTCTACCATGCTTCCTTACTGGGTCATGACCAAGTCCCTTGTAGTAGTTTCTCTTGTGACGGATGAAGATCTGGTAGAACTTAGCCGTCACACGAAGCCAACAAATGCATTCTTGGACCTTAGCCTTCTCCTAGATTAGAGAGACACACTGAAGATACACGACTCCGTCTCAGGTCAGCTTCTATTGAGATAACACGCAGTTACAGGCCTTTGGTGCCAACGCCAGCAGGAATAGGAGCGGTCGCAGCCTGAAATTTTGGGGGGGGGGTCACTAATATATAATCAATTTAAGTCGAGTAAATTAGAGTTTATTGCACAATACACAATTTTATTGCACACATTAAAAACAAATAGATATCTTTTTTTTATTATTGGTAAGTCTATTGGGATGATAATATTTGGTAATCAGGTTCTAGTAGCAGGTCATGTCCCCTGTGACCCCCCCCCCCCTGCAACCGCGCCTGCCGGATAGAGATAGTTGGAAAGGATATAGACCTCTCATTAGAAAACATGTTTTCCTTCCCTTTCAATTTTGTTGTTCTGCGTAGTTGGTCCCAGGCAGGCGGGTCTGACGACACTAGAAATTATAGGGAACGTGCAGGAACCATAGGTGGCAGCACTAAATTGACGAAGACGAGCGACACTATGCGGACAGTAAAAGAAACTTATCAGTACTGTCAATCGTGCTTTCAAATAAGTAAACAACACTTTCTCTTAAATTTTAATATTTTTATACGATAAAAGTTATAGCATGGGTTCCGGTCTATCAATAATGATGGTCAGCGTGGACAAAATATGTCAATTCTTATGAGTATTTATTTCTAGAGACTTAATTAGCTCGTTGTTATTCAATTCAACATTGGTGTCTTTTAAATCTTTGTAATTTTTTAACCAATTTTTATGATTTTTCTTTACCAGTGAAAATTGTAGAAACGGATGTAAAGGTTTTGTGATTTTTTTGTTGCCAATGAAGTGACAACTGCATATTACATTATTATTATTATCCTTTCACACAGGTTATAGCTTAACTTAGTTAGATCAGAACTGCACCAATAATTATAGCAATATGTTAGTTTTTTACAATGTAGCTATAACTACTATACCCATGTACTGTAATACATATTTGTAAACTGTCAATATAGCTTTTATTATTAATATTATATTGTTGTATTTCTAGATGGAAGCCAATCATTCGGATGTTTGCTGAAAACAGATTGACTGTATTAATAACAAAACTTAGTAATTTTCACTACAAATATTATAGATTTATTTATTTCTAAATGCTTAAAACTCATGCTTACGTATACTTCATTACGGCGTTTATCCATTTTTGTGTTTGTCACATAACCTTAGTAATTTTCACTACAAATATTATAGATTTATTTATTTCTAAATACTTAAAACTCACGCTTACGTATACATCATTACGGCGTTTATCCATTTTTGTGTTTGTCACATAACCATGGCATGAGAGTATTTACTATTCTTTGGAAAGTAATAAAATTTAATAATAATAATAATAAACATTTATTGCCTTCCAAATACATAAAAAAGAAACCTCCATGCATAACATATTTCATAAGATGGCAAAGGGTGTAGATGTTAAGAGCCTACATAGCAAAGCCATGGTGACTCCTAACGCTGGTTTACAATCCACTCCTTTATCTACACTTCATCGATTACACTATTTTCTTGCGGGTACACAAACACACACGTGAAAAAAATACAATAATGTGACAAAAAAAAAACCAAACTTAATAATTATAATAATTATAGCACTATAGAGCCAAGGATACGAACATTTAAAGACCACATACACATTACATGAACTAAATAAATAGTGATAACAAAACAAGAGAACAAAAGTGAGAACAACCAGGCGATTTTTTTTTTATCCTTACTGAGGGAGTGTAAGCAATTGTTCTGTAAATAAATATTTCTTAAATTTACTTTTGAAGACGTTAAGAGACATAGCCTGTCGCAGAGGTGGCGGGAGATTGTTCAAAATTTTTGCCGAACTGTATTTAAAACTTCCTCGATATAAAGTCGTTCGGTGCCGGCATATTGCCATTCTAAATTTGACGCCAATTGATTTATTTTTAGTTTTTCTGTATGTATTGGTACATCCAAAATGCAGCAATGCATTATGATTAGCTTGAATAATAATTTTCACTAATAACATTTATACAGTTTACTTCTTAATAATGTCTATGTCAAGTATTAATACAGTACAACATTCGGATTCTCGACACCAGTTGGCAGCACCTTCGTTGTGCACGTTCCCTATACCAGAACAGAATTAGTTAAACGTTACGTTAAACTGCCTCTGTGGCGCAGTGGCAGCGTATGCGACTGCTGTGCCTGAGGTCTCGGGTTCGATTCCTGGGTCGGACCAAATGTTTGTACGATCTGCAAATATTTGTTTCGGAGATTGGGCGTTTTCTATGTATAATACATATGTATATATCAGTTGTCTAGTACCTATAACACAAGCACTGCTTAGCTTGGAACTAGATGGCGTTGTGTGTTAGATGTCCGAAATAGTTATTTATTTATCTTTTATATATATATATATACATAAATCGCCGAAATGTATGTACGCGCATAACTTCCAATCGGCTGCACCAATGTTTTTTTAGTGTGTTTGTTATTGTAAGGACTAGGTTTCTATACAAGAACATTTAAAAGATCACGGGAAAAGTATTTTTTTTTAGTGTGCGACTCTACACTGCCTGTGGGAAGCTGAGACAGAGATATGTAAATAAGGCGGTACGCAGTTCGCTGGGTCAGTTAGTTACTTGATATAAATGTCAAAATTGTGAGACAAGAAATGAATTCGACACGTATAGAAAATAAGTGGCAAAACCAATGGCAAACAAGAGAACTATTCAGGATGCATTCAGGAACTAGAACTTATGTTTATACTACACCTGATCGGAATAGTAGTCATTATTCCCTGAAAATGAAAAGAGAACGTTAGTTTTCCTTGACCTAAATAAGCGGGAGGAAAAAATGTATGAAAATCCATTTCTAACGTGTTTTAGCGGGAGAGAAAGTTGTATGAATTTTCATTTCTCATGTGTTATCTTATCTATGGCGCGCGCCTGCCCAAGGAGTTTTTATATAATTTAAATATGGAATCTCCGTGCCACTGACATAACATACTTTTGTGAAAAAAAAAAAAATAAGCGCGAAATATCGGTCAAATTCTAAGCTAAATTGTGTCTTACATGGTGTCTTACGTTTTGATTTAAATACTTTCTACAAGTCTTTAAATGTTCCTCACAGGTGTAGTATAAAGCACTGTGTAGCACTCGGGTGAAAGTCCCATTCCTACCTCGGGAGCTTTGTGGCCCTAGGCTGCGCCTTCGGGCCACAAACTGCTCCCTCGCTAGTAATCGGTCCCTTTCCTCCCTCGGTGAACAATGTACTATTCTCTTCTTCTGATGTTCCAACGTAACGGTGATCTGATACTTTTTATTCGTATTCTTAATCTTTCATGTCAGTTTATTTCCTTTAATTCATGTTTGTATGTATACATAATTGTAGTTGAAATGAAACACGATTACTTATTTGAAATACCAAAGCAATAAATACCGACGGAATTAAATACAGAACAATCAAGTATAATTCCGTTTTCCTGTTATAATGACAATTGTTTACTATAGTCATTATAATGTTTAATTTTTATGCTTTAATTTCTAAACTGTCATAAATTTAATTAATATTATTATTTAATTGTTCTTGTAAAGTCCCTTTGTTAGTGTGTGTTGTTTTACATGAGAGTGAGTCTATAATACACACACACGCTCACTCTTATTGTGTATTCTTTATTTGTTCGGAACTGTTTAAATGTATGATGTATGAAGTGATTATTTATATGTTTTGTGCTATCATTGGCAGATTTAGTATTTGGATTGATGTATACTGCAATGTACGAATGAGTTCATTTATTTTTGCGGTAGTGTAATAATGACTAATCCAAGCGTAAATTAATTAATATCAAGCGTTTTAGCACATAATCTATGAATCGACGTGATACCTACACAAGCGTGTATGGTTCAGAAACTGTCAGCTGTTTTTGCAGAGCCTATAATATTACTTAAGATATGTCTCGTATTAACACTTTTTCCCATACTGTGTAGGTATTTGCCAGGTACCTATATAATTTTTTGTATGAATCTCAAAATCTTCTTCAAGAACTCTAACGGTTATTCCCGCATTAGGAACGTATATCATGTGTCATGTACGGGGGACTTTACAAATATATATGAACAATTTGCGGATCATACAAAGTGTTGGCCCTTGTGGGATTTGAACCCACAACACTTGACACAGTAGATAGCGACGGCGACGTGGCGACCGCTTAAACCACTAGGCCAACCGTGCAGTCTTGGACTTGAAATTTAAAAAATATTAATGTGATCAGTCCCCCTAGTCAAGTTGCAAGCATTCTTCTTTCTGCAATCGTTAACGCCTTAATTCTTGTGTGTCATTGGCTAATACTTTGTCTCAGATTACTTTGTCTAAGATAAGCCAATGACACACGAGAATTTAGGCATTAACGATTGCAGAAAGAAGAACGCTTGCAACTTGGCTAGGAGGGCAGGTTACACAGGAGATAGTACAAACGAAATTTGCTATCACTTACATTAACTTCCGAACATGACCTAACCCCTGAGTCAGCGTGTCAAGGTTTATGATGTCACTCGTCATGTCAGCAGCGTGACGTATGGCTAAGTAATCGAAAAATAATGACTCAGGTCTGTTATTATATTGATTTGATTGCTATTTAATTTTAACATTGTACTTTTTGCTGACGATGGAACGGTTTGTGTAAAGAACTGGGGACATATAATTTCATTTCCTGTTTACTAAAGTTCATTACTTTATACTAAGACTAGCTGAGCTCCGCGATGTTACGTGCGGTTGTTGTAGTATAATAGTCAATAAAGTATCCTTAGTTACTCCTTGCGGCGCTAATAGCCCAGTTGCACTCGGTGATTAGAAACAATTACCGAGGGTAAGCAACGACGGTGCGGTCAGTACCTGGATGGGTCAGCTGGTGGCATGTTACCATGAGCGTCGCCGTGATTCGGAGGTCAAGTTAAGCAGTCGGTCCCGGTTGTTATCATAGGATAACAGTCGTGAAGCTTAGTTGAAGGCCTTTGGGTGGCAAAAACATCCAACGACAAGATTACGTAGCCACAACTTTGTTTTGCCTGTCCACAACCCGCACTTGGCCAGTGTATGGACGTATGGCCTTAACCCTCTCCTGAGAGGGGACCGAGACTGTGGGTCGTTATGGTTTGTTGATGAGTTACTCCTTATATCATCGGCTATCTATCAGTGAAAGCTACCCAGCCGTTTCAAAGATTAGCCGGAACTTGGAACAAACGGAGATTTATTTACGAAATTTTACGAAAAATATTTTTTATATAAGTACCGTATATTTCATGCACACACATTTAGTAAAAAGTTGTTAATTTAAAATTACAAACATACGCTTCAAGAATTTGTTTGCAAAAGATGAAGAGTTTGTTTTTTTTTTTAAATTTTTAAATTTATGTTTGGCCCTGCCAAAACGACTCTACTCTGTCTGAAAAGCATAAGCAGAATCCAAGAGTGGTGGTCACCATGCTGCGAATGCAGACAATGCAACAATGCAAAATGGTGACCCACACCATGACGGGCTGGTGATGCTTCTGCATCATTGGGTCGGCCCAACCATGCTGAAATCAGCGAGGCTCTGCTTCCTTGTGTTTGTTTGATTGAAGTCGCTAATCTTAGCATCTATAGGTTGGAACTCAAAAACTCTTTTAGTTTTGGGTAGTCCATTTATCGTGGTAGGTTGTCTGCTAAATCACACCATACTACAATCAAATAAGAGTGGAATATCAATGAGATATGTTACACAAAAGACATTTATTGATTACTAGCCGACCCACGCAACCTCGTTTGCGTCTTCTATTGCCCGTAGTGTGATAATTTTCCCCCGTTTTTTAAACATTTTTCATTGGTGCTCCGCTCCTATTGGTCATAGCGTGATGATATATAGCCTATAACCTTCCTCGATAAATATACTATCCAACACTGAAAGATTCCAATCGGACCAGCGGTTCCTGAGATTAGCGCGTTCAAACAAACAAACTCTTCAGCTTTATATAATAACTAGCTGTTGCCCGCGGCTTTGCTCGCGTGGAAGTTGATTATATGTATTTATTTAAAACTGTGTAAGTATCTATGAATACTGTGTTCACGTTTTTAAACGTATTTATTTATAATCAATAGTCCATTAAAATTGACTTTCACACACACTTTCGACCCATATTTTAACCCCTTTAGGAATAGAATTCCCATAAATGCTGATATAAGTATTCATTTATTTGTAATCAAAAGCCTGAAGACAAAGTTTCAGGCTACTAAATTAAAAAATGACGGACTTCCAGTCTAGCCTAGGGATAGAATATCCAGAAACGCTTAAATACGTATCTCATTATCATCAACGCAGTCCACTGCTGGACATAGGCATCTCCAATTGCACGCCACTTGGTTCGATCCTCAGCTTCTCTCATCCAGCTTCTGCCAGCCGTCCGATCATTATTCCACCTGGCCTGTGGACGTTCTACGCTACGTTTGCCGAGACGCGGTCACCACTCACGAACCCGTTTATCCCAACGGTTATCAGTTCTACGGCTAATATGGCCAGCCCACTGTCACTTCAATTTGCTTATCCCGTGGGCTATGTCAATGACCTTGGTTCTCTACCGGTTCCGGTAGAACATGTTCGTACATACGTATCTACTCATTTTTAATCAGTAGCCATAAATAAAGTTGCATGTTTCTAACTTCAAGAATGACGGACTTCCAGAATAACCTATATACGAAATAACAACCCCTATTTAACCTCTTAGGGGTAGATTATCCAGAAATGCTTAAACACGTATCTACTATTTTTTAATCAGTAGTCCAAAAGTAAAGAACGACGAACTTCCTTACAAACTTTAAACCCCGATTTCACCCCCTTAGGGGTAGAATATTAAGAAACGTTTAAATACGCATCTATTCATTTTAAATCAGTAGCCCAAAAGTAAACAATGACGAACATCCTTACAAAATTTCACCCCGATTTCACCCCCTTAGGGGTAGATTATCCAGAAACGCTTAAACACGTATCTACTATTTTTTAATCAGTAGCCCAAAAGTAAAGAATGACGAACTCCCTCACAAACTTTCAACCCCGATTTCACCCCCTTAGGGGTAGAATATTAAGAAACGTTTAAATACGTTTCTATTCATTTTAAATCAGTAGCCCAAAAGTAAAGAATGACGAACATCCTTACAAACTTTCAACCCCGATTTCACCCCCTTAGGGGTAGAATATTAAGAAACGTTTCAATACGTTTCTATTCATTTTAAATCAGTACCCCAAAAATAAAGTTTCACGTTTCTTACTTAAAAAATGACGAACTTCCATACAAACTTTCAACCCCTATTTCACCATCTTAGGGGTAGAATATTCAGAAACGTTGAAGCACGTGTCAATTCATTTTTAATCAGCAGCCAAAAAATAAAGTTTCATGTTTCTGACTTCAAAAATTACGAACTTCCAGACTGACCTATATACGAAATAACAACCCCTATTTCACCCCTTAGGGGTAGAATATCCAGAAACGCTTCAATACGTATCTACCCATTTTTAATCAGTAGCCCAAAACTACATTTTCATGTTTCTCACTTAAAAAATGACGGACTTCCTTACAAACTTTCAACCCTTATTTCACCCCTTTACGGGCATAATATCCAGAAACTCCTAAATACGTATCTAATCATTTTTATTAAGTAGCCCAAAAATAAAGTTTCATATTTCTTATTTAAAAAATTACGGACTTCCATACAAACTTTCAACCCCTATTTCACCCCCTTAAGGGTAGAATATCCAGAAACGCTTACACGTATCTACTCTTTTTTAATCAGTAGCCCAAAAGGAAAGTTTCATGTTTCTTACTTAAAAAATGACGAACTTCCATACAAACTTTAAACCCCTATTTAACCCCCTTAGGGGTAGAATATTCAGAAACGTTGAAACACGTGTCAATTCATTTTTAATCAGCAGCCAAAAAATAAAGTTTCATGTTTCTGACTTCAAAAATTACGAACTTCCAGACTGACCTATATACGAAATAACAACCCCTATTTCACCCCTTAGGGGTAGAATATCCAGAAACGCTTCAATACGTATCTACCCATTTTTAATCAGTAGCCCAAAACTACATTTTCATGTTTCTCACTTAAAAAATGACGGACTTCCTTACAAACTTTCAACCCTTATTTCACCTCTTTACGGGCATAATATCCAGAAACTCCTAAATACGTATCTAATCATTTTTATTAAGTAGCCCAAAAATAAAGTTTCATATTTCTTATTTAAAAAATTACGGACTTCCATACAAACTTTCAACCCCTATTTCACCCCCTTAAGGGTAGAATATCCAGAAACGCTTACACGTATCTACTCTTTTTTAATCAGTAGCCGAAAAGTAAAGTTTCATGTTTCTTACTTAAAAAATGACGAACTTCCATACAAACTTTCAACCCCTATTTAACCCCCTTAGGGGTAGAATATTAAGAAACGTTTTAATACGTATCTATTTATTTCAAATCAGTACCCCAAAAATAAAGTTTCATGTTACTTACTTAAAAAATGACGAACTTCCATACAAACTTTCAACCCCTATTTCACCCCCTTAGGGGTAGAATATTCAGAAACGCTGAAAGACCTATCAATTCATTTTTAATCAGCAGCCAAAAAATAAAGTTTCATGTTTCTAACTTCAAACATGACGGACTTCCAGACTGACCTATATAGGAAATAACAACCCCTATTTAACCCCTTAGGGGTAGAATATCCAGAAACGCTTAAATACGTATCTGCTCTTTTTTAATCAGTACCTTAAAAATAAAGTTTGTTGTTTCTTACTTAAAAAATGACGAACTTCCATACAAACTTTCAACCCCTATTTCACCCCTTAGGTGTAGAATATTCAGAAACGCTGAAACACGTATCGATTCATTTTTAATCAGCAGCCGAAAAATAAAGTTTCATGTTTCTAACTTCAAAAATGACGGACTTCCAGATTGACCTATATACGAAATAACAACCCCTATTTAACCCCTTAGGGGTAGAATATCCAGAAACGCTTAAATACGTATCTGCTCTTTTTTAATCAGTACCTTAAAAATAAAGTTTGTTGTTTCTTACTTAAAAAATGACGAACTTCCATACAAACTTTCAACCCCTATTTCACCCCTTAGGTGTAGAATATTCAGAAACGCTGAAACACGTATCGATTCATTTTTAATCAGCAGCCTAAAAATAAAGTTTCGTGTTTCTAACTTCAAAAATGACGGACTTCCAGATTGACCTATATACGAAATAACAACCCCTATTTAACCCCTTAGGGGTAGAATATCCAGAAACGCTTAAATACGTGTCTGCTCTTTTTTAATCAGTACCTTAAAAATAAAGTTTGTTGTTTCTTACTTAAAAAATGACGAACTTCCATACAAACTTTCAACCCCTATTTCACCCCCTTAGGGGTAGAATATTCAGAAACGCTGAAACACGTATCAATTCATTTTTAATCAGCAGCCTAAAAATAAAGTTTCATGTTTCTAACTTAAAAGATGACGGACTTCCAGACTGACCTATATACGAAATAACAACCCCTATTTAACCCCTTAGGGGTAGAATATCCAGAAACGCTTCAATACGTATCTACCCATTTTTAATCAGTAGCCCAAAACTACATTTTCATGTTTCTTACTTCAAAAATGACGAACTTCCATACAAACTTTCAACCCCTATTTAACCCTCTTAGGGGTGGAATTTCAAAAAATCCTTTCTTAGTGCTCACTTACGTTACGTAAAGAACCTACATGCAAAATTTCAGGATTCTAGCTTCAGCGGTTTGGGCTGTGCGTTGATCTCTGGGTATGTCAGTCAGTCAGTCAGTCAGTCACCTTACTCTTTTATATATATAGATATAGATTCCTTATGGAAGACACAGATGAAGTTGCGCGGGTCAGCTTGTAAATTATAAAAATAATAAATAAAATAATTTATCTGATGTTGATCACCACAAGTTATTTTTTTAAGTACTGAAATGACAGAACCATACAAATGTCTCATAAAAAGCTTTTTTAAAAAGCTACGAGAAAATTCGAGCAATTGACTCATACTACGGCGGTCACAGATTCAATTTCGCTCATTGCATATATTTTATAAATCCGTCTGTAAGTTTCCTTTGTTAAAGAATTTCAATGAATAAATGTATGTATATATTAGATGAAGACATCTAAGATGTTCATTTGAGATCTAGAAATCTACGTACA
The DNA here is from genome assembly GCA_949125395.1 of Diaphora mendica. NCBI lineage: Eukaryota > Metazoa > Arthropoda > Insecta > Lepidoptera > Erebidae > Diaphora > Diaphora mendica. The sequence goes on along the minus strand of OX421326.1, from coordinate 1,791,682 downwards.
ATTTATGATATAACTGCAAATTATGCAAATCATACAAATGAATAACATTTGAAGTGTCTTTTTGTAATTTCAAATTAACAGCTTTTCACAAAATGCATATGAACGTATAAAATATACTAGCTTTTGCACGCGGCTTCGCTCACGCAGACTTTCATCCCCTGATTTACCCCCTTAGGGGTGGAATTTCAAAAATTTCTTTCTTAGTGCTCACTTACATTATATAAAGAACCTACATGCAAAATTTCAGGATTCTAGCTTCAGCGGTTTGGGCTGTGCGTTGATCTCTGGGTATGTCACTCAGTCAGTCAGTCAGTCACCTTACTCTTTTATATATATATATTTAATATAAGTACTTACATTACATAAAAGTTAAATCTTAAGGTACAACAACAATCAGCTCAGTTAGTTAGATCTAAAAATGTTAAATTAAATCAAAACTTTCCACGTCCCTTCGGTATATTCTGAGGTAAGCTTTCAGTCTGAAACCAATGACACAATATACTATAGACCGTCCCTCCCTTGGCCAATACTGTACGCCGTAAAAAGCTAGAAAAGTTCAACTAAATCTAGATGGCGCTCAAAATAAGCTCTAAAAAGCAGTTTAACAAAGTTTAACAGTATTTTATTGATGTGCTTCAATTCTAGTAACTATATTATTATTTTTCAAATATAAAACTTGCTGTGTAATGCTTGCTTTAAAAAAATGATTTTCAATTGCATAACTAAAAGTTATCACCTATGTTTAGGAGATGTCGTTGTAATCGATTTAAATAAACTTGAAAATAATGACCTATTTACTACGCTAGATGTCACATTTATAAGTTATTTGGTTGAATCAGAGAAAAAATGCACTCATGAATGGCAACATTGCAAAAGTCGTTCATATCTTCCAGTAGTTAATACGGAACGGCAACGTCGCTTGAGCCGCGTACTCAGTTCAAAAATATTAATGAATGTTTATTTTTAACCGACTTCAAAAAAAAAAGGTAGTTATCAATTCGACTGTATTTTTATTTTTAACCGACTTCCAAAAAGGAGGAGGTTCTATGTTCCACTGTATGTTTTTTTTATTACCGATTACTGCGTCAATTGTGGACCGATTTTGAAAATTATTTTTGTATTCGAAAGGGTATGCTCCCGAGGTGGTCTCATTGTCACCATATCAGGATCTGATGATGCGATCCAAGTGAAATCGAGGGAAACCCTCATTTTTTTAGGCACATATTATGTTTTCGTATATTTTCTGAAGTTAACCCGGTATTTGCGTCTGGTATTCATCATTTTATGATGATGAGCTGATGGTGTAAGGTACAACTCCTTAACGGTTAGAAGTTGGAGGATAAATCTTTAAATATCATATGTATGTAGTCGTATTCTTTCAAATTATTTAGGTAAGCTGATGATCGTAGGTACAACTCCTCAACGGTTAGGAGTTGGAGGATAATTCTTTCAATTTCATACGTATCTATAGACCTTTAGTCGTATACTTTCAAGTTATTTAGGTGAGCTGATGATAGAAGGTTAAACTCTTCAACAGTTAGGGATTAGAGCATGAATTTAATATTACACGTACGTATAGACCTTAATTTGTATTCTTTCAGTTATTCATATGGATCGTTTTATTGAGTAGACATCCACTAAGGAAGGTATTTTGGAATTTCAACCCTTAAGGGGGTGAAATACGGGTTGAAAGTGTGGACGAAAGTTCGTCATTTTTAAGTTAGATACATGAAACTTTAACTTTGGGCTACTGATTAAAAATGAGTAGATACGTATTTAACCGTTTCTGGATATATTTTAACTTGGTTACGCGCGACGAGACGTAATATGACCCCTGCCCCTGGTAATACCACGGCCTCACAGAAAGCCGATGTGAAAAAGTGCTTGCGCTGTGTTTCACCGAGTAAGTGAGGATACCGGAGGCTCATACCCCAACCTCTCCCCCCATCCCACTCCACTATGCCCCAAAGGCCGGTAACGCATTTGACAAATTATTTTAGAAATAATCAAACTTTACAAAATATACTATAAAACAATATATTTTCTGTAAATAAATGCAAAAAGCCAATAGCACGTGGTATTCCCAGGCGGTCACCCATCCAATTACTAACAACGCCCAATGTTGCTTAACTTCGGTGATCGGACGAGAACCGGTGCATTCAATACGGTATAGACGTTGGCAATCAGTTTGTTATATTTAACTTTGAGTATCCAGCACTATGACGTCAACTCAATGTTAAGTGTCGCTACAACTTTTGGCGCGAAAAGCGCGTTAGGGAACTTCGTTCCAAAAACATTTCGATTGTTTTATTAATAACTAGGTTTCGCCCGCGACTTCGTTCGCATTTAATAAAAAGTATCCTATGTTACTTCTAATACCTCTACAAGAATATGTGTTTCATGATGATCAGATTGATCAGCTAAGTAGTTTTCGCCGGAAAGCGTAACAAAGGAACTTACGTTCGCATTTTTAACATTAGGATTATTTATAAGACACAAACCGAAAGAAAATGCTTAATTACACCTTTTTGTCATCTACAGTTGTTAATTAATATGTGCAAGCAATTTTCGACATTATCAACTCGTAATTATCAAATTTTTTATTTGCATACATTCACGATCAACAACATTTCTATACGCCAAAAACTGTTTTTAGACATGTGTCATTAAGGACGGGAATTGCAACTGCAACATGCAACTGTATTTTATTAATTCATCAATTTTTATTTTGTTTTTTGAATCCATTAAAAAAATAAAATGTCAGTCCTTAGTTCCTTACTTATGTCAATTGAGAAACATACATACAAAGTTTAAAGTGAATCCATTGAAAATAAAAAAAGTTTCAAACAATTAATAAAAAAAAAGATTGTAAAGAGAAAAGCGGTTATTTTTAAATTTAAAAACAGACATTTCAATTTTATTTATTTGTGTAGATCTCTCTGACGATAAAATAAAATATTCCATAAATTATTTAGGTACTAAGATAATTAACAATTTAAAAAACGACATCTAGTGGTACATTTCGCAATAATACAATGACAATAAACTTGACAGTTGACTGTTGGGTTCGTATTGATGTTGGAGGTCAGAAAATATCGTTATAATTCACGATTTGATGCACTTAGTGACATCTAGGGAACATTAAGCTTACTATAAATCCGCGTACAGGTCTCGCCTAGTAGAGTGTTGGTCTAGTATATATTTCGTCAGTGCTGAAACTAACCTAATTCAGATCACGAAGCAGCTGTCACTGCAAATCGAATAGAGGCAGTACCTAAGGCTTAAATAATAAAATATGCAGAATGCAGATGACAGCATTGGAGAGGTGTTCTTGCTATAGGTATGTTTCGATGGCGCTGCTCCAAAAGTCAGATCGTAATTTAGAATTTTATTGACAGAATTCGTAATAAATGTTATGGTAGGTAATAGAAAATTTAATCTTTTAATTTAAATAGATAATAATATTAAAATAATAAACTTGTGTTTGTGACTGTACATTATGTGGTTTTCCTTGATATATGTTGTTATACTGTTTAGTAATTCTGACTTTCAGAATTACCAAACACGCGAAACAGCCAAGTCATTCATTTTTACTGGGATGTAGAGTTTGTGAAGTAAGGGTTGGTAGAGTTAGGGCGTGTAGATTCAGAAGCTTGGCTCTACATGAGATCTAATATCTTTTTCAAAGGGTTAGCCATATGCAGTCGTCTTGGCAACATTTTACATGAAAATGTTTTTGGTGGGATTTTATTTCTTTTTGTTTGCTTAAAGCAGTATTTTTTAATGTTTCATTTTAATTTTTTGGGGTGTACATCTTCTTTCTTCTTTCGAAAAAATCCGTATATCAAAAATAAAAAAACCTGGGATTGGGATATGGGCCTCCGGTATCCTCGCTCATACAGTGTGGTTTTCTGTGAGGCTATGGTATCATTCCGGTCGAGCCGGCCCATTCATGCCGAAGCGTGGCTCTAGATCTCCCACGGTAGTTCTATTATTTCTGCCTACCCCAGACGGGATGGAGTTTGAAGGTATATATTAATAGTATCAATATGACATCATTATTTAGTTGTAGGAAATGAACAAGATTGTAAACTAAGCAAGATCGAATGTCGCTTGATAATCAAAATAATCGTGAATCATGTGTTTCAATAGAGATTATAATATGTTTTATTAGTACTGATATCGTGACGTCATTCGTTAATACTGTTATTAGATAGATAAATAGAACAATCAGGCACAATGTGTTCTTTATTGTGCAACATATAGAATTAGACATTACCGTGGGAGAGCCACGCTTCGGCACGAATGGGCCGGCTCGACCGGAGTGATAACACGGCCTCACAGAAAGCCGGTGTGAAATCGTGCTTGCGCTGTGTTTCACCGAGTGAGTGAGGATACCGGAGGCCCATACCCCACCCCTACTCCTATATCCAGTTCTCCATATAAGTTCTCGCGCCGATTATCATATATATACAACATACCAACATCAACCGTTGGGCAGTGGCCCGCCAGGCATGATAACCTCGCCTGGTCGGAGGATCCTCTCTTTGTGTTAGAGGGACACGACGCCCGTCCCTCCACAATAAATAACGAGTACTGGCATTCGAGTTTACAATGAGTATCTTCTAGCTGTATCCTGCCACGCTTAGCTGTGGTATATATTGAAGTTGTTAAAAAACTGACACCAAAGGAAAAGCAAGTTTAAAAACTATAATCAGGCAACTACGTAAAAATTTATACTTAAATAAAAAAAATTAACAATAAAAAAACCAACTTCAAGAACTGGACCACACTGAAATGAGACTACAGAGGAAGCACCAGTTTTCAAATAAAAAATAATAATCATCAAAATTGGTTGACCCAGTTAGTACAAAAGTCTAAGCGATAGTCACTTGGCACCGACTTCAAACAGATTTTAGGTACCTAGCACACATTATAATACTACTATTTAAATGAATAAAGAATTAGGTATAGGCAATTTATGAAGAACCAGTTATTTTACGCTTTTAAGTGTTTTTTGGCAGAGAGTTTTCGTTGGATGTTTTTTGGAAGTCGGTTTTATTTTTTATAAAAAGTTTTTATTTTTCAGTTTTTAGTGCAAACAATCGTAGGTAAGTAGTAAGTTGAACTATTTCATCAAATTTCATCATCAAGAATACAAATTAAGGTCTATACGTACGTGTAATAGGTATTAAAATCATCCTCTAATCCCTAACTGTTGAAGAGTTTAACCTTCTATCATCAGCTCACCTAAATAACTTGAAAGTATACGACTGAAGGTCTTTAGATACGTATGAAATTGAAAGAATTATCCTCCAACTCCTAACCGTTGAGGAGTTGTACCTTCCACCTTCCATCATCAGCTTACCTAAATAATTTGAAAGAATACGACTAAAGGTAACATATGTACATATGATATTTAAAGATTTATCCTCCAACTCCTAACCGTTAAGGAGTTGTACCTTACATCATCAGCTCATCATCATAAAATGATGACTACCAGACGTAAATATCGGTGTTACTTCAGAAAATATACGAAAAACATAGTATGTGCCTATAAAAAATGAGGGTTCCCCTCGATTTCCCTGGGATCCCATCATCAGATCCTGGCATCCTGCTGGCAATGGGACCACCTCGGAAGCATACCCTTTCGAATACAAAAAAAAAATTCAAAATCGGTCCACAACTGACGGAGTAATCGGTGAACATACATAAAAAAAAAAAAAAAAAAAATACATACAGTGGAACATAGAACCTCCTCCTTTTTGGAAGTCGGTTAAAAAAAGAGAAGGTTTGTTATCTAATACAATCTATGTTTTTAAGTTTAGATTTTAGCGGAAAAAGAAAACAATAATGTATTGTAATCAAGTTTAACCAACGCCAACGTGAACTGAGTTAACTGGCATACAGATTTTATGCTATGAAAGCCAGCCATGTATTGTGGTAAGTATATCCATTGTAGTTATAAATTCGAAAGTAACTCTATCTGTCTGTTTGTAACGCTATATCATCTAAACCGCTGAACTGATTTTGATGAATTTCGTTATAGATGAATAAAATAAATATTACGGACACCTAACACACAAAGCCATCTAGTCCCAAGCTAAGCAGAGCTTGTGTTACGGGTACTAGACAACTGATATAGATACAAATATACTTTTTTGTAAATACATACATATTATACATAGAAAACACCCAAACTCCGAAACAAATATTTGCAGATCATACAAACATTTGGTCCGACCGGGGAATCGAACCCGAGACCCCAAGCACAGCAGTCGTATACACAACCACTGCGCCACCGAGGCAGTCCACTGAATAAAATACATACCTAGATTGATTTGTACATGTAAACATACCTACCTACTAAACATAGACACCCCAAACTTATTATAGCAATGTAATTCGCGATCTGTGACGGTCAAGCCACGAGAATGACTGACCCAATTTTTGTCTTATTATTTAACATCCTAACTTTGTAGTCACATATAGCACGATTTGCTTTTAAGAAATACTTCAGTAAACCGTTCTAATTGATTTAAGATAGACTAGAATTCGTTTTTCTAAGAAATAAGGTAATAGCAGACTTTCTTTGCTTTTTAGAAACACGATTTGAGCTCTATCTTCTACCTTCTAGAAGGGTAAACTTAAGTATTACTTAACAATAAATCGTGCTTTAAGTATCTGCGGTATCTTTTTAAGTCTTATAATGTCTTGTATCTAAGTAAACTGCGTTGAATAAGTGAAACTTATATTAAGCAGCTCCCTACTTCAAGGAACTTTACTTCGTTTCGAGGGCACGGCCCTAAAATCGAGACTTTATCCAGCTGAGTATCATATATTTTCTTATAACACTCAACATTTAACCTTGTCTTTATACGAGTAGGGTTAAATTTCAAATGTATGTAACCTTCGCAGAAAACGCAACGTGCAACAAGCTATACTATACTCATTTATCTTTTTCATGTTTGTGTTGTGGTCTTACTACGGCGAGTCGAGCACCAATACCTTTTCTCTTTTCATCATACGATGTTTATATTACTGTTTCATTCTAACATGGTCTAACCGGTTCGGACACGTTCGCAGTACGTTCGAAAGAATCGTGGTGATAAGCAACACTGGGTTGCTTTATCTGGCCTATTTTGTCACAGGCTGGACATGAATATGCTTTATTTCACCCTATTTCTGTATTTTTCGTAGGTTACAATGAATGTTTAATTAACCCTGTCACGAAAGGAGTTTCTATTTTAACGAATAGTACCTATAAATAAACCTGACTAAGATTATACTTTAGAAACAAGCTTATTATTAACAAGCTAACATAAAATAAAAAAACCACTTCGCAAGCACTTAATCGAGTAATCATACCTACGTTAAAAATGCCTTAAATTACATCATTTTTTAAAAGAGCTGATACTCTTACACTGCTGGACCGATATTAACCAAACATAGCTAGGAACCACCGCAAGGAAACTGGCTTTCAAATGAAAAAAAACGCATCGAAATCAGTCCATCCAATCATCATCATCCAATCATATCATCAGTTTGAGAGCTACGATGCCACAGACAGACGCCCACACAAATGCGCACACACAGACAGACATCGAGGTCAAACTTATAACACCCCTCTTTTTGCGTCGGAGGTTGAAAAAAGTTGTTTCCATCAAAATATATGAAACACATACACAAAATACACATAATGCGTGTGGTGACGAGTTCTTACGTCTTTAGAATACAGTGTTAACACTCCAGCCCTAGCCAAGTTGCAAGCGTTCTTCTTTCTGCAATCGTTGACGCCTAAATTCTCGTGTGTAATTTTTTTTAATACAAATTTCGGACATCTAACACACAACGCCATCTAGTCCCAAGCTAAGCAGAGCTTGTGTTATGGGTACTAGACAACTGATACAAATACATATATCCTTTATTTTTCTAAATACGTAGATACATATTATACATAGAAAACACCCAAACTCTGAAACAAATATTTGTAGATCATACAAACATTTGGTCCGACTCAGGAATCAAACCCGAGACCACATGATCAGCAGTCGCAGACCAACGTGGCAGTAAAAAATCTTAGACAAAGTATAAGCCAATGACACACAAGAATTGAAGCGTTAACGATTGCAGAAAGAAGAAAGCTTGCAACTTGGCTAGGGGGGCTGTTCATGTTTTGGGTGTCGTAAGATACGACAAAAAGGAAAACTTGATACAAACCCAATACTTAGACAACTCCAGCCAGCGTCGTATAGTAAACGAAAACCTCCTTGTTTAAGAGGATCTAAGTCCAGTAGTAAGCTGCTTAACACTGTTGATAATAATACATACACACGTTAACTAAACATAACCCTCCTTCTAGTACAGTCGGGTAAAAATCGAAATCATTACATCATATAATTATTATTTTACGGAAATTAACGCGAGCACTTATTTAAGGTGTTACATATCTCTGATTTGCCTGAAGTTTCGACCAGTTGCACTGGCCGTGGTCACAGGCTGACTCGTCGACAGTCAGCCTGTGACCAGAGTGTTCGCGTTAATTCCCGTAAAATAATTATTATATCATGGAATGCGAAATTTAAAAGTTAGTATCATTACTTAATATGCAATAAAACAGTTTCTGTAAAAACTGTCCCTTACGTTTCAAGATCGGGAAGTCAATATATTAATAGGTTTAGTGACAAAGGTGTTTTCTTACAGTTAGGTATGAAACACTATATACTACACTTGTTTCTAAAAAGGATAATTTTGTTGTGGTTAACACTATTATTATATATTTATATGTTGTTTACCACAATTAGTCCCACACACACACATATGTAGAATGCAATAATATAGAAATAGAGTGAAATCCCTGTTAGCCTGACCACGAGCTTGGCTGGTAGTTTAGCGAAAAATAATCAGCTTAGTTTTTATTTATTATCTAGCTTTTGCCTGCGACTTTGTCCACGTATTGATCAACTTCAGACATCGTTGACGAGTATTTATCACCAGATGTATCCATCATATAAGCAATAAGAAGTTCCCCTATTGATTTCCATTTCGACCGGTTGGTAGCGACCTGCATCCCGAGTCCTTGCGATCTTAACTAGGTCGTCCGTCCACCTTGCGGGATGACAGATGTATCTGTATCAAAAAAAAAACATCTAAAAATAAATCCTCATTTTGGAATCTTAAAGGTGGAGTTTCTAAAAATCCTTTCTTTGTGTAGGTACACCTTTTTTTATGGAATAGGCGGGAAAACGAGCAGACATATCGCCTGATTGTAAGCGATTACCGCCGCCCATGGACACCTGCAACACTAGAAGCGTCACAAGTGCGTTGCCGGCCTTTTGGGGATGGGGGGGAGGTAGAGGTAGGGGAATTGTGGTATGGGCCTCCGGTATCCTCACTCACTCGGTGAAACACAGCTGTTAGTTTCTTCTTTTCTAAATATTGCCTGAATGACCGAGCTTGCGAACAAGAATTGCTCCTTTCGAATTATTAGATAAATACATACTCGTATATTAACGCCCTAAGAAGTGACAAAGCATGATGACCTCAAATAAACTTTAAAAACATTGCTTTTGCTCATGATAAGTAATATACAAGTGCAGGAACTTTATTAGTATATCTATGTATGCAGATAATTGAAAAAAGGTAAGAGATTGGTGGTGGTAAGAGTTAATGAACACACACCCAACCACGTAGTAACTGTTCTATTCTGCATCTCGCAATGAAGATTTACTAGTCGATCTCAAGATCAACCTGAGAACCACGACCGGATGTGATCACCAGGAGGGATGAAACACCCATGTTGCCATATATTCATTTATTTCAGGTCAAAGGCATTAAACAATCAAATATATGTAAGTAAATAGGTTTATGTGTCTTTCTACAAAACAATGTCAAAACACATGACATTCAAAGGGAGTTTAATTGGGTGTTAATAGAGACATACGTGACATAACCCTTCTGTTTAACTTTCTATTATAAAAACATGTTTATAATTTTTTTATCAACAACATCGCTACTGTCCGGTTACATAAAAGTATATATGTACAGTCCAAATTTTTAAGTGCTTTATTTACCAATTTAGGGGTTTTAGAAGTCGAGTACTGTTATTGCTATTATTTTATTACCACTAACGTGCCCCTATTACTACATTTTTTTTCTCTAAGTGATAGACGCCTTTAGCGTTCATCTGAAATCGTAACGCACGCTAATGTACGTATGTATTTATTTGCCTAATTTGTTGCCTAATCTCATTAGATAACGATAAGATCAAAATTGATATTCTTTCTCTTTCTGGCTCATGTTTTCTAATCTGAAAGAAGAGCGTATTCTTTTCTTAAAGCCAGTAATGTCCTAGTGAATGTTGACTATGAAATTGGAGATTAAACGAGATGATGTTAGTAGTCTTACCCAACACTATATATGCCATAAAAATAACATGAAATAAGTCATCAATCAACAACCCATAATGTCCCATTGCTGGGCTCGGGTATCTTCTCAGGAGAGGGTTAAGGCCATACGTCCCCACGCTGGCCAAGTGCCGGTTGGGGACTGGCAAGACTACGTTGTGGCTACGTAATCTTGCCGTTGGATGTTTTTAAGCCGCCCAAATGCCTCCAACTAAGCTTCACGACTGTTATCCTATAATAACAACCGGGATCGACTGCTGTTGGATATCGCGATAGAGAGTAGCCTATGTCCTTCCTCAAGGATCAGAGTATTTCTATGCCATATTTAATTAAAATTGATGCAGCGGTTTGGCCGTGAAACATAATAGATAGACAGATAAATTAACTTTCGAATTTAGAATATTAGTATAGATATAATAGATTATGCAAGCTTCAGTTAATAGTCCGGGATCCCCGTAACCAATTTTACAAGTTATTACTATCAAGCTATTTTTTTGTGAGTGGCTTCATTTTGATGATGGGCCAACCTTTCACCTTACAAAAGTTTTCGATTGTGGTAGCTAACAGGGCTAGCAGGGAAAGAAAACTTTTAAGCGTAGGACCGGGATAACGTACCACGCAATTTGTAGGACAATGTGTCTGTTCCGGCGATCCCGGACTATAAGTCAAATCTTACTTAAAATAAACAGAAGTGTAATATTTGCTGTATAAATATGAAAAAGTAATATTTTTATCACATTCACAGTAATTTGAGTAAGGTCAGTGTACGTCAGTTTATTCTATGTGGGTGGGTATCTAATGGAAATAAATTGGCATATATATGTTCATAATGAAGATCGTTTACTTAATTTGAACGCATCCTACACTCATATACAGGATGTAAAAAAAAATGTGCATATACTCATAAGATTAAATTGGAACCACAAATTTTGACAGTTATTTATTTATACGTATACTGATGGATAAAGTTTACGAAGTGTCACCACTTCAATTTATCCCCATTGTGTCGTGTCGTTTGTCGACAAAACAGCACGGCGAAGAGAAAGACAACTAGAAACACCCTATACCCAATTAGTCTAGTCAACAATTTCCAAACTTGTTGACTAGACTAAAAGATGCAGCAGCATCACTAGGCCGCCATGGTGTGGGTCGCCATGCTGCATTGTCTGCATTCGCAGTGAGCATGGTGATCCACCACTCTTGGATTCTGCTTATGCTTTCCATCAGGCAGAGTAGAGTCATTTTGGCGGGCCAAACATAAAAAAAAAAAAAAAAAAAAAAAAAAAAAAAAAAAAAAAAAAAACCAATCCCGATTGACCAGCGTGGAATAGTAGATAGAAATCTTATTTCTAAGGACACTCCTATGTCCAGCAGTGGACTAATAAAGACTGTTGATGTGATGAGTATGATACTGTTAAATTGCCCGTCGATGTCTCTGTTTTATATTAAAACTAGCTGTTGCACGCGGCTCCGCCCGCGTATATATCGGTTATCGCGGCATATAGTAGCCTATGTGTTATTCTGATGTATAAACTATATTACTGTAAAGTTTCATTCAAATCCGTTCAGTAGTTTTTGCGTGAAGAAGTAACAAACACACACACAAACTTTCGCCTTTATATATTAGTGTGATGTGATAAACTAACATTTCTTCACCGTAAGATAGAATCTGACAAAACATTTAAAAGTATATAAAGTATACCGTACAATAACAACCCGCTATCTTAAAGCAAAATACAAACACATTTCCGATACATTATGGTCTCAATATTATAATTTATTATAAGGTATCTTGTGCACTGTGCAACGTTTAGTCGTAGCCGAAGTCAGCCGTCTCAGTATCACCGAATAGTTGTTTTAGCCAAAATTTTTTTTAAAAGTTCATAGTTTTGGACTACCTAATTTGAAAAAAGAAATCAAAGAAAGTAGAAACGAAAGTAAAAAGCGAAAATGAAGTGATCAAAATCTTAATTAAACGTGATGGCACGTTATTAATATAAGTCAAAAATCTTTTACTGATTAATAGCAGCAATAAAATGCAACCAAAGCACTGAAAGGAAAGACTTTGTCATCATCTCTCACTAGCCCATTCGTAAGCCCAGCCTATATAAATGTGAGACTCTCAATTACGCCATTTCATAGAATTGGAAATATAACCTTTAGAAATATTGTCACTGACTGTCTAGTTAGTGCAATGTAGGTAGTAGAGCCACGCTGATTTCAGCACGAACGGGCCGGCTCGACCGGGGCGGTACTACCCTCGCACAGAAAATCAACGTAAAATGACAGCGTTTGTGCTGTCGTGTTTCGTGGGTGAGTGCGAGACCGGAGGCTCAATTAGTCTAGTCAACAAGTTCCATACTTGTTGACTAGACTAAAAGATGCACAAGCATCACTAGGCCGCCATAGTGTGGGTCGCCATACTGCATTGTTGTATTCGCAATGAGTATGGTGGCCACCACTCGTGGATTCTGCTTATGCTTTCCATCAGGCAGAGTAGAGTCATTTTGGCAGGCCAAACATAAAAAAAAAAAAAAATGTAGTTTATATGGAAGACTAATAAGTGACCTTTATAGTTAAATATATGTATGTACTATTTAAAGTAAAATAATAAATTATTATTGATCAAAGTTGCGAAGTGCGCACTTCCCCTTACCCACATCCCACTCAATCGAAAGGCATTGCCATTATACGAATGAAACCTTGGCCTATAGTTGTATATCTAAACATACCATAAAAACTATGGCTTATTTGTTTTCCTATTATCTCGATAATTTTGAATAACAGTACAAATGTTTAGTTTGGTTTTAATGGAAGGTTTATTGTTTTAGTAGCGGGCGTTATAGACCTAGGGACAACTCGTATGTTTTGTAGGTAATTACAGTTTAATGTATACAATGTATAGTTAGATTACTAGCTTAATGTTAGGAATGGAAACTTTTATTGCTTTTACAAATTACGTTAGGCAGTCCTTTTAGCCGTGGTAGAACTACGGCACAAACAAGTTAGCTCAACCGGAGTGATACTTAATTCTAACATTTTATAAAATACTTGTGTTAGTAAAAAAATTTGAGTCCCCATCCCCAGAATCATTTCGAGTGAGGTCGATCTGGAGAGAGTGTTCATAGGACGGCAATGCCCTTGTGAGTCGGCGTTGCATGCGTCTTTGGGGGCAATAGTCACTGAGATGACCCGTCTGCACATTTATCTACTTATTCTAACTTTTAAACTTTCGCGTTCCATGATATAACGCTCACCGCACGCAAGTGCTCTCCACCGAACGTCACTTTTACTCAAGAGTAGTACGTGAAGCGATTGAAATTAAAAAGCACAAAACTTTAAATCGGGAAGATGGTTTTAAATTATCTACAGCGTGGAATCCAGTGTTAAAAAACATACCACCTCGCCTTTCTGCGCAGTTGGATAAACACCAGAATAGGAACACATCGGTTTGCTTACAGAATAGGGACACTGTTAGTGTGGTATGTGACGGTACATGGCGAAACAAATTTATCAATAATGTCGAAAATGTGCGGGTGGACGAAGAACCTTCTACTTCACGGATTCGACGACGGAGGGCGTGCGACGCTGATCCAGTCAGCCTGTGACCACGGCCGGTGCAACCTGGTCGAAACGTCAGGCAAATCAGAGGTATGTAATACCTTTTAATAAGTGATCGCGTTAATTCCCGTAAAAATATTTATTGTTATATCTCCTTATTGTCATATCAACAGCTTTTAACACTCTAATTATGAAAGAGGTTTTAATTTACTATACCACACTAGTCTGACGGGTTGAAATAGGGTTTCTTTCACGTTTTCTTTTTTTCTTAGGAGTGACGTTGTGCAATGTAGTTTGCTACCTTAGTCCCTCATACGACAGTCATGGAACGCACAGGGATGGTGACATAAGTGGTGAATAGGGATTTAGACATACAGTTCTTCTGAAAACTGTTACGTACATAGCAGTTAAATACTATCTAGAAAATGTTGTTGACCTCCAAACTAAACGGTCTCACTAACCAAGATCTTAACAGTTTCCTGTGTGTTTAAGATTACGAGTTTAGGACATCCGTTGTCAATATTAAATCTTAGGTCACTGATAAAGACGCGTTTCTGCATCTTAACATAATATATCTGCTTGTATTTAATACGTTATTGGCCACAGAAAGCTTTCTTCTTTTAAGGACACACCACATGCTTCATTCAGTTAGTGGATTGGTAGAGAATACTTCAATGTATTAAGTCTGCTGTTTTATAAATTAGGACATAGAGTTTTCCAACTAGGCAGTCGACAAGTGCAATCTGGTCGAGTTGTCAGGACATTGAAGGTATGTAGCACCTTGTAAATTGTGACCTTAATTCCCGTATGTAGGTAATACTTATTATTAGGAGTATTGGCTTCATTATCGAGGGTCAGACCTCCCTTTCTTACCTAAAAGGTAGCCGTAGTAGTAGGTATACACGTGAGGGTACACCTGCCAGTTTTGCTAGTACATTGAACTTTACATGTAAACCGGGACGTGTATGTTGCACAACTGTGCAGGTATGTCCTCAACTCAGCTTAAGCTTGCTTCAAGGGTGTAACTGTGCAGGCTACCTTGTCAGGTACACCCTACTGTGTATGGCTAGCTTCATTAACAGATTAAGTGAAATAATTATGCAACATGACACACATGAAATCGGCTACACGAACACACGGAGTAACAGAAAAAAATCTGAAATTTGTATTTTTAAGTTCTATTACTTAATAAAGACCCCCTTCGTTAGTTTTAAGGAACGACCGACCTGTTACAATTTTGTTATATGATATGTATAGATAAACGATAGTGTTAACACTGTTGCTAAGGACTTAGTCAAAGTTGCTGTATTTATGCGGCAGCTTTAGCGTCACGGCTCCATCAGACTATCGTTTTTGTATGTCAATTAAATTGTTAAAGTGGGTTGCAGCCGGCTTAATTAGTCGTCCTATTTTTGTCCCAACATTACTATCAGTTGAACACAATCTTATGCACATATTAACTGAACCCCGTTATGTTATCGTGGGCAAATATATCGATAGTTTGATGTGGGAATGCTGTGTTAGGTAATGATGTCGGACGCATAATTTCTCTTTAGAATATTGAACACGATTTTTTTTTTTTATAAAAAGACAACTCCCGCACTAGGAATAAATCCTGTGTCGCGGGGGACTTTACAAACATACATGAAACGGACACAAAGAACACCCAGACTCAGAACAACAATTTGTGGATCACACAAAGTGTTGTCCTACGTGGGATTTGAAACCACGACACTTGGCGAAATAGGAAACGGCGTGGTGACCGTTAAACCACTAGGCCAAACGTGCCGTCATTTAAATGCGTATTTTCATTTTTTTGCGAGATTTTTCATTGAGGTTTCTTATAGTCCTTAAAATATAGCTTGATCTCGGTAGCCAATGTCATTTTAAAAGTTACGAGGTTAATTTTAGGTATGAATTTTTATATTTATTGCCCGCGTGTATATCGGTTGTCACGGTAAAAAGCCTATGATAGATAGTCTAATGCCAACAGATCTGTAAAATAACTATAGGTTTTGGTTCCACAAGTGTCGGATAGAGACAAATAAATATCACATATACGAATATTTATCACCAACCTTTATCTCTCAAATAATGTTACATGACAGTTAACTATCTGAAACTTTATCAGGAAATGATGTAACTGTGCCTTAAGATTGTATGTATTTTTCTGTGCTCAGTTAAAAGTATTTCAACAGTAATTAATAAATTTAAACAAACAAACTGATCAGCGACTTATTATTTGTGACCCTGATATACTTACACGTGGAAGATGTATTTCGTCGCATTTACGTTTAAATAGTTTGACGGCCATGTTGTTCGTGATCCTGACTGTTCAGTCAGAGGTTATAGGTTCGAATCCCATCCATGACGAACAATTTGTTTGACGATTGAGATCAATTCTTGTGTGGCTGAGTGTAATTATATTAGAGCCTAACCCGACAAACGTTTTTCACGTCATGTTAAGAAATTAAAAGTAAATATCAAAAATATTGAAACAGTTTAAAAAAAAATTGGGGTTGTAGGAGAGTGATAAATAATTTACGATGATGAAACAAATTAAAATCGATCGAGCCGTTTCGGAGGAGTGACACGAGATATTTATTTATTATTATTATTTATTATATTATGTACCTAGTTATGAATTTTTATTATTTATCCTATATGTTTATATTCTTTATAAACACACTCTCAGACTCTGCCTTCTTTGAGATCAGACAGACGTGTGCGAGATTAATGGGGTTAATATATTAATTATAGCTTTTGACAGCGGCTCTGCCTACTTGTAGGTTATCGTGGTAAATAGTAGCATATGTCCTTTTTTGAGAACCAAAGGATCTCCGTTGTAAATTTCAACCAAATCGGTTCAGTGGTTTAGCCGTGAAAACGTAACAAAGAGACAGACAGACAGTTACTTTCAAATTCATGGTATTAGTATGAATAATAAGTCATGAGATGCAAACTCATTTTATTCGTCTTAGCCAATCAAAAAGATTTCAAACTGTGTGATGAATACCAGCCATTTTTACAGAGAGCTGATATTTACATTGCACTATGTGCCTTCTACATCACATCAACACAAGTTCTCGTTCGTATTATCATCTGATTATTATTATTATTATTAGTATTATCAACTGACTTACTTAGGGAGGCGATAACAATAATAATTGTTACACTAAAACGCTTAGTGCGTTTTAGTGTAACAACTATAACAAGATCTCCAAAACTGACAGAGAAATTTAAACTTTGTCACTCGAGATTAAAGTCGGTTTTGTATTTAAAATGTTTGTATAAACGTGGATTAATATGCGTGTGAAGATTGTTATTTGATTTGTTAGTTAAACTCTCATTACTATCGGAATATTAATTAAACCACTATAGATATACTAGCTGTTGCCCGCGGTTCCGTCCGCGTGTATTTCGGTTATCGCGGCAAATAGTAGCCTGTTTTATTCTGATGTATAAGCTATATTACTATAAAGTTTCGTCCAAATCCGTTCTGTAAGATGTAACAAACATATACACTCACAATCTTTCGCCTTTATATATTAGTGTGATGTACGTGTTATATTTTTAAAAGTGGTTGAAATTTACATAATTTTATTATAAGCTTTGTGGTATTACGTTATTTTTGATATAGCCTTAAGCCTATTTCATTAACTAGTAACACTTTAATCAAATGGTATATTAATCTTTATCTAGGACGGGTTTCATTAATATTAAAATTTACACTCAGAGTTTTATTCAGAATTCATACACCGTGTACCTATAGAGATTTTTATGGTATAGGTGGCAAAAGAGCAAATTAGCTCTGATGGTAAGCGACTACCGCGCCCATAAACACCCGCCACTGAAGACTTACTACTCCCCTCTGCTCTAGAAGAAGTGGAAAGGAAGGTAATTGTGTCTGTAAGGTAACTCCCTCATGGAAAAGTAACGAAATAACTGATTAAAACCAGTTTTCTGTGAGGCCTTGATGTCATTCCAATCCAAGATCCCCCTTAGGAACCAAGTATGGCTCATTCCCGATCTGTTTCAAAGAACCATTCGTTCTTTAATAGAACATAAACTAGGGTAATCACTCCATAACAACAAGCCTCCAAAAAAATGTGTCAATGTAACGAACCATTTCTTGTAACATATGTATATAAAAACAACTAATTTTCTCCTCATATTACATGTAATAAGAGCCTGTTTATATTAAGCGTTAGTAGGTTAGCTGAGTTAATGAAGGACTCTGTATTCTTTGTGTAAAACGAGACTTGTTAATATTCGATTGTTTCCAGTTCGTATTAGTCATTATTGAAGGGAATTTCTTATTTTTTTTATGGATTGAAAAGCAGATGGATCAGCTGAGCGTAAGATGGTGATGACATGCATCTCCTGACACGGGTTTCCTGTGAGGTAGGTCAAGCAAATATGACAGTATTCGTGCTGTCGTCTTTCGTTGGTAAGTGCGACTGTAGGTATCAATTCTGCATTGTTGCATTGTCTGCATTCGCAACGAGTATGGTGTACTCTGCTCATCCTTTCCATCAGGCAGAGTCAATTCAATTTGGTAGGCTCAACTAATCCAATGCTGTTCTGAGTCTGGTTATTCCTTATAACTGTATTAGGAATGTTTGTATAATCCCCACGACACTAGGAATATTCCTAGTGTGGGAGTTGTCTTTTTACCAGAGAAATAATAACTGGTAAAAAAAGTTTGGACCCTTTATCCGCAATTTTTATCATCATCATGTATAATTTCATTGCTAGACGTACGTCTCTGATTAGAAATGAGGTTTTGGGCCTATCACGCTGACCAGACGAGTTGGTATAAGGTTTGTTTCAAGTTTTCCTTCTCTTTTTAACCGACTTCAAAAAAGGAGGAGGTTCTCATTTCAACAGTATATATATATGTTTTTTTATGCGTGTTCGCGGATAACTTCGTCGTTTATGAACCTATTGATGATTCTTTTTTAATGGAAAGGAGATATCCCAACGGCGGTACCATGATAAGGTCATTAAAATCTGATGATGGCATCCAAGAGAAATTGAGTCAAACCTTGAAGTCGGTTTTTGTTTTTAACCGACTTCAAAAAAGGAGGAGGTTCTCATTCGACCGTTTTTTTTATGTGTTCGCGAATAACTTCGTCGTTTATGAACCGATTTTGATGATTCCTAACCATCTTCAAAAAAGGAGGAGGTTCTCAATTCGACCGGATATATGTTTTTTTTCTTTTTTTATGTGTGTTCGCGGATAACTTCGTCGTTTATGAACCGATTTTGATGATTCTTTTTTTAATGGAAAGGAGATATCCCAACGGTGGTAACATGATAAGGACATTAAAATCTGATGATGGCATCCAAGAGAAATCGAGTCAAACCGTGAAGTCAGTTTTTGTTAAAATTTTACTTGTTAGGATGTGTGTGTTTTACTCATTTGTACGAAATAAATTGCTTAAACCCGGTTCATGGGGTCTGCATTCGTGTTGCGTAGGGGGCATCTATAAATTAAGTTACATGTTAAGGGGGAAAGGGGTCACTGGAGCGTGGTATTATGTGACAACGGGTGGGAGGTCATAGCTTCGTGACGTCACACACCGAATGTAATATGTTAAAACGTTACAAAGAAAATTGTTAACCAAAAGGCTTAAGCTTTGACTGCACGTTTGGCCTAGTGGTTTAACGGTCACCGCGCTGTTTCCTACTTCACCAAGTGTCGTGAGTTCAAATCCACGTAGGACAACACTTTGTGTGATTCACAAATTGTTGTTCTGAGTCTGGATGTTCTTTGTGTCCGTTTCATGTATGTTTGTAAAGTCCCCCGTGACACAGGATTTATTCCTAGTGCGGGAGTTGTCTTTTAAAACAATAAAAACAATTAGGGCTGAAACATAATGGAACAGAAATGATCATGCTTATCACTTATTTATATGTCCTGAGTGGGGATCGAACCCGTGACTTAGTTTAGCAGTCGGGATCACCAACCGCTAGATCAAAAAGTTTCCCAATGCGATAAAATGTGACATCCATTATATTTGAAATGAAACATCATTGCTACTGAGAAAAACGTTCACACGACTTTCAAACTTCATATGAATTTTAAAAATAAGATAAATAATACAAAAAAATCCCCTATTACATGTGCGTTTACATGGAAATAAGACAATGACTATAAACATTGTAATGCTGATTCCTGCGGCATCTGATTAAACAATATTTAGTGCCATATTAGGTCTTGAAGCTAAGAACGCATTGTCATGTTGTATGCATGAGATAATTTTGGTTATTTAAAAAATTGTCTGACTGCATTCTTTTCTAATTTTTTAAATACAACTCTCGAATTAGGAATATACATCCTGTGTCGCGGGGGACTTTACAAACATACATGAATTATTCAAATAGCATTTAATTTTTATGCATTTTTTTAAAAGATATCTTCCCCCTAAGGAACATTCCTGTGTCGCGGGGGAATTTACAAACATACATAAAACAGACACAAAGCACACCTAGAGTTAGGACAACGATTTGTGTATCACACCAAGTCTGCGGTGATAATTAACAGGGCAGGGCCTATCTTTAAAACCCCTACCATAAGGAGCTTGGTCTGTTACACTAGTTTTACGAGACCTTCAGAAGTATCAGTTCACTTGTAGATTACGATATTATAACTTTGCTAATCGCAGCTGTTTAGGTACATTTAGTCGTAGACATAGAGCTATTATAGATATAGAGGGGAAGATATACGGCTGCCTGTAAGCGGAAACGTCCAACCGCTTAAAAGAGAGAGAAGATCGCGGTACCCCATCTGTCTTTCTCTAAAAAACTAATAATGGTAATCCAAACACAACAATTAACCGTGGAATCGTTATGCTATGCTGCTTTTCCGCGGTAACTGCGCATGTGTCAGTAGAGAAAGACAGATAGGTAGATATCGTCTCTCTCTTTCTAACCGAGGGATGACTGAGGCCTGACTCCCCTGCTCTATCTATAATAACTCTATGGTCGTAAACGTAAACGCTGAATAGCTCTGCTAAACACCTTTCAAGGATTAACTGTGATAGCTATAAATATTCAAAGTGCCTAACTCTTGATTTATTCAATTCGAGTAATAGGCTTCGTTCATTTAGAATTTCAAGTGAAATTATCAAATAATGCTCAAACGTTTCGGTTGATGCAAAATTTCATTCCATATTTTGGATACATACATTACCTAAAAGTAGATTTCTAAATGATAAACAACCATCCCTCAATTTTAATATATTCATCTTAATTAGAAAGATTTGAAGAAAGTGGTATGCGGCGGATGGATGCGGACTGCCCAAGACCGGGATAGTTGGTGCTTCTTGGGGGAGACCTTCGTGCAGCAGTGGACGGCGATTGGTTGATGCACATCGGTGAAATGTTTTACTATTGCAAATCATTTTTATATTTTCCTTGCGAATGTTAGAGAAGGCAAAAGATAAATAATTATATATATTGAGTTAAAAAAAGAGCTGGGGAAGGTATGTAAAAAAGTATTTGTCACACGTAACCCATATTCCCGTGGTCGACCCATTAAAATGGCTATAAGAGCATTGACTGGTCATAATTTTTATATATTTTATAATTTCGTCTATGTTATGGTCTTAAGATCATGCAGTCAATGAACTTAGGGTCTTAAAAATGTTGTTATACTAATACAAGCTTTTGCCCACGTGGCTGAGTCTTAAATAAGTATTTAGAGTAGTTCAACATTGACTTTTGGTGCCATGCTACTTTAAAAAGTAATGAATAAAGTTTGAAATGCGAATATTAAAATATTAAGAAGAAACTATATTAGCATTAAATAACATTTTAATGTAAAGTTTCTTTTTTAATCCTTAATTATGCTAATCAAACTCAATTTAACTAAAAGTTATGCATATTTTTTCTAAGTCAATATTCTAGAAAATCGTGGATTGAAATTATCATAAAGCTAGAATCTTAATTAAAGACTCAGCGTATTACTAAAAGGGACCTTCAACAAGGCTCTGAATCATATTATTTGCCCTTCAAATATTTCTCCAACGAATTGTGAAGACGATAAAGGCTTTAAGAATTAGTCGTAAAATAAATGTACACTTAACAATCAAGCTTTCTTGATTAAATCCTATCAAAAATATTTATGGCAGACATCAAATAAGCAATATTGTTGTTGCACATTGTTGAAATCTCAGAACATAATAACTCTATTATATTATATGTGAGTGTACCCACTTAAACTTCTCGTTTGAAAAACATTCAAAAGTTGTGTTTCCTCAATTTTGCTCTGATATAAAAGGATCAAGAATTCAGGTCTGTAACATTTTAACAAATTATTTTATAGATGAGTGATGGATAGTAATAAGCTTTGGCGATTATATAAACGGATGGTAGAAAATCGATTAATGTCAAGCAAGTCATAGCAAATTGGTCCAAAAACAAGTAGAATTTTTACAAAATCAAAAGCTGACTCAAGGTTCGACTCGATTTCTCTTGGATGCCATCATCAGATCTTAGTGTCCTTATCATGGTACCACCGTTGGAATATCTCCTTTCCATTAAAAAAAGATTCATCAATATCGGTTCATAAACGACGAAGTTATTCGCGAACACACATAAAAAAACATATAAACGGTCGAATTGAGAAACCTCCTTCTTTTTTTGAAGTCGGTTAAATAGTCATCGAGGGGAGCTTTTGTTGAGCGCCAAGCTTTAACACGTAAGTATGGACTGGCAGCACTGGAATAGTGGTACTATTACTATAGTGGAGTTACATACTATAGTGGAGCTATTCATTGGTCTTCCCAGAATAAGTAAGGTTTCCAGAAGTCCAACCGAAGAAGTCAAGTCATAATATTAAGTTTACCAGCCTATGAGTGGCTCGACCAGAATCGCGCACTGAGAGCATGATATCACTGGTTCGAAACCAGTCCTCACAAAAACATACTTTAATAGCCCTCTGATGGGCTTTAAGAGTTTTAGAGGTTTTAACCTATCATACATCGCTGAGCAAACGGTTGGATATAGAGTTTGTGTCAAGTTTTCAACTCTTTTACGGTGCTGTTGTCTTATGTACTTTGCTCTTACACGGCTCTTACTATACCCACGGGATGAAAAGGGGCGGTACAATCCGTCAAACCCATGATATTTGTTCGAACAAGCCCAAGCTATACCGCAGTTAGATAAGGATGAATAGACAAGCAGTTGTTTTAAAATGATGCCAAATTAATCACGGACTATGACATTAAAAACATAGTTCTCCAATGAGTTATTATTTGTATTACAAATACTGATACCATTTACTAGTAAATCGTTATCTGTTAAACATACTTTGAATACCACTGAGAGAACGAATCACTTTATCATGTCATCACTGAGCACGGCAGTGACAACACCAAGTTGATATACATATAACATACAGTAATATATGTTTTTTCCAATCAATATTTTCCTGATAGTATTTTAGTCTACATAATTGGTGTTTGCAATTTTCAGAATACATATGTGGCACCGTCAATAATAGACTGTTACTTCAGAACTTCTCAATCGCAAGTTCAATTGGCGTTCTGGTACCTATACACATATAACTTTATGCAAAACTATGCCTATTTGCGCTAAATTTAATATGTTTATGTATGTTTACAGAAATAACGTAACTTAGTATATTATGTACATTCATCTGCTGGAATCCGTAGTACAACTTCTGCTTAGTTTGAACCCAGACATACTCGTACTATGCTATATCTTACAGAACATTAATACCGTTATTTTATCTATTTTGAGTGTAATATCTTCTAGATGAGAGCTTGTTTTGTTCGGCCAAACACCTATCTGACTATGATATTATTCATTATTACTCAGTATATTCTATCTCTTTGAACTAATTGTACTTTTTCTTATACATATTGTTATCTGCTTTTTCGAATAGCTTAAAATAATCTATGATGATAAATTTCAGAGGTGATTGTATTGAATTTTAATTTCTTAAGAAATCTGGTCATATATGTATATATATATAAAAGCGAAATACCACTCACTTATTAATCACGAAATCTCAGAAACTATAACACCTACAAACTTGAAATTTAGCAGATAGGTTCCTTATAGGGTGTAGACATCCGCTAAGAACGAATTTTATGAAACTCCACCCCTAAGGGAGTAAAACGGGGGTTGAAGGTTTATATGAAAGTCCTATGTTTTTGAAGTAAGAGACTTGAAACTTAAAATGTTTGCGCTATAGATGGTGTGGATGTATACTAATAATGTATCTTTAGAAATCAACCTCCTTTTGGGGTTAAAACGGGGGATGGTAG
Source organism: Diaphora mendica (assembly GCA_949125395.1). Classification (NCBI taxonomy): domain Eukaryota; kingdom Metazoa; phylum Arthropoda; class Insecta; order Lepidoptera; family Erebidae; genus Diaphora; species Diaphora mendica. The sequence continues at coordinate 1,767,414 of OX421326.1, read as the reverse complement.
TTTGGACGCAAACGAGGTTGCGTAGGTCAGCTAGTCACTTATATAATACAAAAAGTAAATTTCTTATCAGACTTGGCGTAGATTTTACAGAATCATATATTATTTTGCATCAGCATGGTGTTGTCCTTTTATCTAAGGAATCTTGACAATGCGCGATTTACAAATATTGGCTCACTACACTACTACTATGTGTTGTGTTTAAAAATAATTATGATCGCTAATGTGTGGTCGAGATATGGGTTTCATCACACTACCTTTCGGCGGCTAGAGTTAAGTCTTCTATTTGTTTTTTATTTAGATTATGTAAATATCACATAAGAAGATCTAATCTTTCAACATACTTATTAAGGATATGAGTTGAAAGAGAAAAAATGTGATACAATTTTCTGAGTATTAACTTATACTTATTTACTTTTACTTTAAAAAAAAGAAAACTCCTGCACTAGGAATAAATCCTGTGTCGCGGGGGACTTTACAAACATACATGAAACGGACACAAAGAACACCCAGACTCAGAACAACAATTTGTGGATCACACAAAGTGTTGTCCTACGTGGGATTTGAACCCACGACACTTGGCGAAGTAGGAAACGGCGTGGTGAACGTGCAGTCAAACTTATTGTCCGCACGGTTGGCCTAGTGGTTTAAGCCGTCGCCACGGCGCTTTCTACTGCGTCAAGTGTTGTGGGTTCCAATCCCACATGAGAAAACACTTTGTGTGATCCACAAATTGCTGTTTGTAAAGTCCACTGCTACACAGTATGTATATTCCTAATGCGGGAAAAAATAAAATTAATAAAATTTTACGAAAATCAAAACATGAAAATGAAATGTTGTATTGACCACGGATAATTTTGGTGCTGTACCTTTCTTATTTTATATAAAAGTAAAGTTTAGAAAAAGCATTCATTTGTCGTTTCTTAAAATAAATATTTATGTTATTTTCTGTATAATGTTCTGTTTTCTGTATAGTATGTATAACATATAATTATGTATATTTTAATGCTTTTCTTATTTTTTTGTGTTGAAATATATAAAGATCCCTTACATTTCAATGTTTTTCTAAACTATTTGAGGAGTTAAGGTATAACAACGTCAATAAACGCGAACGAACATTCACATTACATTATTCATAAGGATTTACACCACAAACGAAAGAAAGTCAATAGAAAGCTTGATGAAACTAACTAATAAGAAGCAAGCCCATATGTAAGTATTTGTATACTTTTTTAAGGTTCAAACCCAAAGAGTAACCCGGTAGGTAGTAGCCATACGTAGGCGTTTCCTTCTGTCAAAGAATAAGCACAAATGGGCCTACGCGGTACACTGTTATGTCACACAATGTGTTTATGTGTGCGTGAAATTCTGAATGTTTTCTTTTAATTTATATGTGTGAGTTCGAAGTGACAGGCGATTGTTTTTGTATGTGAGTCAATAATGTGTATGTGAGTGTGGAGGTTCCTCCCGCAAAAATGACAGACTGTTTTGTATTGAAAAAAACTTTTAAAAAAAATTACGGGCGACATTATTGAAATATTTTTAGAAAGCACCCCACGCTTTTTACACTAAAATTGTTTTTTACTTTTTAGTATGGTTTATTAAAAAAAGCGTGTTTGTTTAGTTTGTAATACTATTAAAAAAAAACATTCTTTTTTAGTTTTTTTTTTAAATTATTGTACTGTCATCGGCCCTTAATCCCTGTGCAAATTTTCATGACAATCAGACTCCTAGAAGTACGTGAAAATGAAGTTAAAAGATTCCGTTACATACATAATACAGGTCAAGCTAATAAAAGCGTGTTAACAAGAAGCTATGGCTACTCTTCTTCATTCGGTGGCCTGTAATGCTCTATGTTAAAACCAAACTGTATATTTCCAAGTCACCGAATAGTAATTTTGCAAGCGGCCTTTCACCGTCTGCACCAATGGTTCAAATTATGATTCTGCCGAGTTACATCACAAAGCATATTTTCCAAGAAATTAGATCACCCGCCAAAAATCCTAAGGGGTGTTCAAGTTTATGTTTTGCGTGTACGTAAACACATATTTACTGTCGTGAGTCACAAACGAAAACGCATGCGAAAACCGACTTTACGTTTCTCTAAACAGGTGTTGGTAAAAAAATAATGGTTTGTAAAAATAAGTTTGCGTTACAGAAACTATTGTTCATTTTTCATGTAGCGTTTTTACGCTAGACGTGTTTAGTAATGCAAAAAAAATAATCTAAATATGAATAAATATGTAGTGCAAAGTCATGGTCGACAACAGTGTTGACGCGGCCTAAATTGAAAATTTTCTTCGCTTTCATTTTGTCAGGATTTCAAGGTTTATAGGATAAGCTCTATGTATATAATATACTAGCTTTTGCACGCAGCTTCGCTCACGCAGACTTTCATCCCCTGATTTTCCCCTTAGGGGTGGAGTTTAGTAAAATCCGTTCTTAGAGGATGTCTACACCCTATAAGGAACCTACCTGCCAAATTTCAAGTTTGTAGGTGTTATAGTTTCTGAGATTTCGTGATTAATAAGTGAGTGGTATTTCGCTTTTATATATATAGATACCCGTTTCGAGTTATATATAAGTATGTATGTATACATTGCAAATATGTATAGTATAATCAAATATGTATAGTTTACAGTACAGCTAATCATAATCTATATATATATAAAAGAGGAAGGTGACTGACTGACATACCCAGAGATCAACGCACAGCCCAAACCGCTGAAGCTAGAATCCTGAAATTTTGCATGTAGGTTCTTTATATAACGTAAGTAAGCACTAAGAAAGGAATTTTTAAATTCCACTCCTAGGGGGGTAAATCAGGAGATGAAAGTCTACGTGAGCGAAGCCGCGTGTAATAGCTAGTTATATTATAAGGAGATTTAAAGGTAATAAGAGGAAAATTTAGATACCCATTGTGATTTCACTACTAATGAATGACATAAAAATTTATCACATTAAATTGTGATCGTTTTTTATCAGCCACTTGAAAGAATACTCTACAGCTAAGGGATTCATTAAGAACACCATGATTATCTAGTAGTTTTGAAGTAGTTTTCCATTAAAAAATATATTTTATCAAACTTCAAGATCTACAAAATATTTGTTTGAAGATTCCTTTAGATAAAACCTTGAATGAAAATGGTGGAAAATGTTGTGTGTCCCGGATTCAAATGGTAAACAGACAATACCTTAGATTTTATGTCCTTCTTTATTTACATTCATTAATGTTTACAAAAAGTAAAATTATCATCATAAAATGCGCAGCTAAGACCCCAGGGCTTCCTCAAAGTTATTTACGTTCAAAGTTTCTGTTTAGGGCGACGCGATTCCTGTATAAAACAATTGTAATGTCGGATCTTGGATGTATAACTTTATGTTTGTTTTATAAGGCGCGGCGGACACGGAGACACTGTTTTACAATAATGATGAAAAAATAATATGACTATTGAATAATATCTAAAATCTAAACCCTCACTGTGTTCCTCTTAAAAACTTTTAAAACCCTTCTTTCTCAAAAAAGTTCTATAACTTTACTTAATTTTCAGTCCAAGACTTCCAGTAATTTGTATATGATCATTATTACTTTTTTGTATTCTTATATGTATTTTGTACAAACTGGTGGTCAATAAAGTTTGTTCATTTTTAACCGACTTCCAAAAAGGAGGAGGTTCTATGTTCCACTGGATGTATTTTTTATATATTTTTTTTATGTATGTTCACCGATTACTCCGTCAATTGTGGACTGATTTAAAAAAAAATGTATTCGAAAGGGTATGGTCCCGAGGTGGTCCCATTGCCAGCATATCAGGTTCCGATGATGGGATCCCAGGGAAATCGAGAGGAACCCTGATTTTTTATAGGCACATACTATGTTTTTCGTATATTTTCTGAAGTTACACCGATATTTGCGTCTGATAGTCATCATTTTATGACGATGAGCTGATGATGTAAGGCACAACTCCTTAACGGTTAGGAGTTGAAGGATAAATATTTAAATATCATATGTATATATGTAACCTTTAGTCGTATTCTTTCAAATTATTTAGGTAAGCTGATGATGGAAGGTACAACTCCTCAACGGTTAGGAGTTGGAGGATAATTCTTTCAATTTCATACGTATCTAAAGACCTTCAGTCGTATACTTTCAAGTTCTTTAGGTGAGCTGATGATAGAAGGTTAAACTCTTCAACAGTAAGGGATTAGAGGATGATTTTAATATTACACGTACGTATATATATACCTTAATTTGTATTCTTGATAATGAAATTTGATGAAATAGTTCAACTTACTACTTACCTACGATTGTTTGCACTAAAAACTGAAAAATAAAAACTTTTTATAAAAAAAAAACCGACTTCCAAAAAACATCCAACGAAAACTCTGCCCAAAAAACACTTAAAAGCGTAAAATAAACTTGTTCTTCATAAATTGCCTATACCTAATTCTTTATTCATTTAAATAGTAGTATTATAATTTGTGCTAGGTACCTAAAATCTGTTTGAAGTCGGTGCTAAGCCAAAAAGAATACAAACGAACAATTACAAAAGTCTAAGCGATAGTCACTTGGCACCGACTTCAAACAGATTCTAGGTACCTAGCACACATTATAATTCTACTATTTAAATGAATAAAGAATTAGGTATAGGCAATTTATGAAGAACCAGTTTATTTTACGCTTTTAAGTGTTTTTTTGGCAGAGAGTTTTCGTTGGATGAATTTTGGAAGTCGGTTTTTTTACTTTTACTATTGCCGTCTCAAAAATCCTCATTTTAAATTATCAAATTCCCAAGTAGAGTTAGGGTCAGCTTAAACTACTCGCAATGAGAAGCTGACGATTATGATTTTTATTGAATGGATAGATTATTTTCTCAAAATAGTTAACATTTTGATGACAGTAGTCCATGTTTATACACATCGATGTTTTAGAGGAAACATACAATAGAATATACTGTACTTTATTGTACACCAAGAACTATGGTATATTTGAATATCAATAGAAGATATTCACAATGGGCGGCTTTATTGCTAAAAGCAGTCACTTTCAGGCAACCTTTTGATGGATATGGATATAGATACCGTTCGAATTGCTGGACTTTCTGCATCATTAGTTACTCATGTTCAGTTTTGGTGTCGCTAAGTAAGGATTACTTTTAGACTTCGATATACTTTTCCCTTTTTGAGGCAAACGAACAGATGAGTAATCTGTTCGTTGGTCACTGCTGCTGCCCATCTCTATTTTCTACTCTAAAATTAGACTCTGGTAACTTCTCTCAATCGCTTTCAAGTTTTTTTTTTATGGAATAGGCGGGCAAACGAGCAGTCGTATCGCCTGATGGTAAGCGATTACCGCCGCCCATGGACACTTGTAACACCAGAGGCGTCACAAGTGCGTTGCCGGCCTCTGGGGGATGGGGAGGGGGAGAGGAGTATCGGCCTCCGGTATCCTCACTCACTCGGTGAAACACAGCGCAAGCACTGTTTCATACCGGTTTTCTGTTAGGCCGTGGTATCACTCCGGTCGAGCCGGCCCATTCATGCAGAAGCGTGGCTCTCCCACGAGGACTTGGTATCATTCCAATTTGGAATTCTTCTAAATGATGAAGCATGACTCTTACATGTTTAAGAGCTTCTTCCATACTTAACACAAGATACAACGTCGGGTGTGAAACGTTTATCAAAATAGTTCCCAGAGGTCTCGTAAGAAATTTTAATTCACTTACTACACGCCGTTCCTAAGCAGATTGTCTGAATTCTGTTTATTCAAAGTTTTTTCCCTCCAGATTAATGAGCGTCCCTGAATGATGAGGGTGTAGTTGGGTTAATGCCTAAATAATTGAGCTGTTTAGTGATTAAACTAGATAGTTGTTTGAGGAAGAAACTTAGATTGCTTTCAAAATTTCGAGTTAAGCCAATAACATGTTGAGACCTTTGGAGAAGACGAAGTATTTTGGTGTTAATAGTACAGTGTAAGTTAGAAGCGATGAGAACAATGTAAGATCAAAGTGCATGAATAAAAAAGTATAATCTTTTTGACTGGCTTCAAACGAATGAGGTTCTAAATGTGAATATTTTTGTGTGTATGTTGTTCCAGATCTTTACCAAATTTATGGCAATAGCAATAATTATTTTCTGAATGAAGTAGTGCCCAGTCCCTACAGAAAACAGCTGTTTTCTGCATAACTGGAAATAGTGAGGTGGCTATTATAATCTTCATAACTCGATACAATTGCACCCACTATTACATTATGAAATGAATTATATTGTACTAGTGGTTGCCCGCGGCTTCGCCCGCGTATATGTCTGTTATCGCGGCAAATAGTAGCCTATGTGTTATGCTGATGTATAAGCTATATTACTGTAAAGTTTCATCCAAATCCGTTCAGTAGTTTTTGCGTGAAAGAGTAACAAACATCCATCCATCCATCCATCCATACTTACAAACTTTCGCGTTCATAATATTATATTAGTGTAGTATTAGTATATATTAGTATAGAAGATATAGAAGTATAGATATAGATATTCAGATATGAAGAAAATATTTCGTCTCTGTAAATAGATGTAACAATTTAAAGTGATTTTATGATAAATAAAGATCATCTCTCATAATTAAATCATCAGTTCATTGATCACTACAATAAATTAAGGAACGATTTGCCGGAGTTAAATGCAGTTATAACGGACTTGAACCAGCTAAAATTGTTGGTGTACCCATTCATCTATCTGAATCTCTCCATGTAACTGGTAAATAACTCTTAACATTCCTGCATCTTCAGGAGTCACCAAATATAAATTAAACTACAGGAAAATTTCGGATGATAATTTATTAATTTACTATTTTAAACAACTAAACTTAGATAAGAAAATAAAACATCACAGAAGTCAATAATAAAAGGGTCCATCACGAAATCAACTGATGTTTCATTAAACATTTGACCAAATACAATATTGGGGACAATGTGATCACGTAAACTGCGGAACTGCGCTAATTTATACAAAGAGTTGTGTCTCCGTGTGGTGACGGATAAAGAATATGGCGTGTTATTCCCCCCCCCCCCCTATTCATCTCATAGCCCTATGTCCAGCAGTGGACTGTTAAGGCTTTTGATATGATATTGCATGTAAAGCTGTCATAATTACAAACGTATTTTTTATTAAAGTTTCTTCACAGCTATAATTAAGTGAATACCATTAGTGACACGATCCCTGCATGCTAGTTGGTAGGTATATCATACATAGGTATACCTTAGGTTATGAGTGATGATAAAGCCCCAGATACAGTAATATAACCTATTTCAATTCAGAGCGAGTAAATAAACTGTAAGTATAGACCATAATGACACAATATCTTGCAGTTTTTTTAGTTTTTTGTTGATACAGTCACCTCATACTCATCGCGTTTGACGCAAAGAAAATGACGTGCAGAAGGCAGTAAATTCATATTGGTGTTATGAATACAATAATTTACTATAACCATGTAACGTAAGATGAATAGATGTAAGACTTACCACGCGTAAGAGTAGTTATGTGTTACGTCATCAAAATAATTATGGTATTGTAAAACACGTGACAGCCAATATCGTCACATACCTACGTTACCGTTGACGATCGTAAATTTGCCTACATCATCATTATAAACACTCTTTAAGAGTGTACAGTAGACCTATAGGCCTCTTCTAAGAAAGGAGATTTGGGCCCACTGGCCAGGCTGGTTGGTATACGGTTTGTTTTAAGTAACTCTTATACCTTAACGACACTCATGTGATGAGTAGGGATTGATACTTCGTATTCTTAATCAATCAATACACAAATCAATTTACCTACCTAGGATACAATCTGTACCTACCCGTACTCGATTTGCACATTTCAAGTACAAGTACAATGTATCCTACGTTAATATCTGCAGACCGAATTCCACATTGCCAATAGTCCATAGTATGGACGTCCATACGGTATCGAGTCACATATCTCCGAGTCGTTGGACGCACACCTTTCGGGCGTAATATCGAAGATGTCCTAATTAAGGGGACGCGACATGGGCGGGTGCAGGCTATATTGCGACCTTTCAATAATGAACACTGGGGGAGAATTGGAGGGATGTAAGTCATTACACAAAGCGATTATATTAATAAGTGATTATGTAACCATAGTTTCTTTAGAAATGATAGGAAGAACTTTGTTGATTCGAAATTAAATTAATATAAACCTGGATACTCCATTTAAAAAAAAAAGAAATAATTAGTTCGAGAAATAGGCTCTGAGTTGTTGTTGACTTTTTTTATTCGTGTATTTATTGATCCTCAAATTCTAAATTAGCCTTCATACCCTCAATTTTTAATATCTAAAGTACCTCATTAATTGCAATATGGTCCCCCGTCAGTAATACGGGGTGTCTATTAGTAATAATTATGAGTAAAATAAAATTGAAATATAGTTAACACAGGTCTCCCGATTCTTTTGCAATTACCCAATGTCAGTGTAAGAATGTATGTAAATAAATAAAAACACAAACAAATAGCACCGCCGCCCTTATGTTAAACTAAGAAAAACATATAATCATATAGGCATCTACTCCGCGTTAGCTAAATAGATCATTATGATAGTAGTCTATCGAAACTCAAAGTCATTTGAACTCTAAAACGTAAGAGTGCTTATCACAATTTTTGGAAGATTTTATACATTTCTCTCTTCTTTTGTTAAACTTCTCACAATAAAATAACTAAAAAAGACTTTTTATGTAAATTCGTTTTCAAAAATTGATTCAAATCTCTCTTTAGCTTATACCTTGTACCACAACTACTCGTATAAAGGAAAATATTTGGCAATGAAATCCTCAGCTCCCCTGTAATTGCGGCAAGCATACTCACAAAGAATCCGTTCCACATATATACGGACGTTGCCAACGAAACAATCGGTAGATAAATGGATTGCTGAACACGTGGATCGGGACAATTAAAAGATAGCGTTTCCTTTCAATTGTATTGATTGGTATCTGATTATTCTGGCGTGGATTTTGGGGATGCTTGACGAGTCTTGGAATTTCAGCTTTTGTCAACGAATGAAGTGATGTTGTCAGGTCATACAGAAGATAGCTTCAATTCATCGACAAATGTCAAGCAGGACACGTATCGGATAGTCGATATTTTCGACTTGGAATCGAGACCTGTATCGCTTTCTACCATTTCTATGCTATTTATTGTCGTTTTTTCCATCGTTGCTTTCTGATAAGCTCTGCTCTCTTACCCATTTTATAATTTTGTTGAAAGTTGACTTTTATTATGACTGAATAAAGTGTTGTTCTTATGTACCTACAAATTAAATTACTGTAAAGTTCCAAATACGTCTATTGAGTAGTTTTTGCGTGAAAGTGTAACAAATCTTTACACATGCTCACAAACTTTCCTATTTGTAATTACACTAGCTGACCCGGCGAACTTCGTACCGCCATATTTACATATCTGTCTCAGCTTCCCACAGGCAGTGTACAGTCGCGGACAAAAAAAAAACACTTTTCCCGTTATCTTTTATTTTTTTCTTTCTAGCAAAAAAAGAATGAATGAAATCGGACAATGTGTTATTGAATTACAACTAAGTACATATTTTGACTTTCAACCCCTCTCTCCAGGAAACCGTGCTGAATTTCGGGATAAAAAGTATCCTATGTCCTACCTCGTAGTATGAACTCAAATCATGCCAAGTTTCATTTGAATCCATTCAGTAGTTTCGGCGTGATGCGCGGCCAAGATACAGACAGACAGACAGACAAAAATGAAAAAAAATACAGTTTTGGCTTCAGTATCGATAATAGAGAGCCCTCAAAAAAAAAAATTCAAAAATATCTTTAATGTACAGAATTGGACCTGTTACATTTTTATTATAAGTATATAAATATTTGTCTCAGCTTCCCACAGGCAGTGTACAGCCGCGGACAAAAAAAAAAGACTTTTTTTTTGTCCGCTTAGTTATAAGTTATTTTTTATTTTTTTTCTTTCTAGCAAAAAAGAATGAATGAAATCGGACTATGTGTTATTGAATTACAACTAAGTATATATTTTGACTTTCAATCAATCAATCAATCAATATTCTTTATTGTGAATCATAGGTAATACATAATATGTTGTTTACATAAGTGTTATTGGTCCGCTATGTTCTGCCATTTAGGCCTACAATAATTTAAAATTATATTCAAAGCATGCAATAAATAATAATATTTTGGAATGTCTATCAAAACAATACAATATAACATTTGAAGTAAATAAAAATATACATGCAAAACGTCAATGAATTTAAATTTCTATTAAAATTTAGAACTTAATTTACATACAATTTACAAAATATGAAAATATAAAAAACAATAAGATACAATAATGTCAAATCAATAATTTAATAATCAACTATTATTTACCATCCAAGAAGTCTCTTATATCGTAATAACATTTGTCTATGAGAAATTCGCGTAATCGTTTTTTAAACAGGAATATATCCAGATTTCTTATGTTAATATAGACCTTATTATAAATAACAGGTGCCATACAGAATATACTTTTGTGTATTAATGCTGTATTTGCTTCACGTATTCTGATTCTATTGCTGTTGTGAGACCTTCTATTGCGAACAACAGTTTCAGCCAAAGTTTCGAATAGTTCCGGGTTTGTCTTTACGAAAACTGCCGTTTCAAAAATGTATAAGGATGGTAATGTCATAATTTTATACTTTTTAAAATATGGTAATACTATCTGTGGATTTTAACTTGAACATGGCTCTTATGCACTGCTTTTGAGACTTAAAAACAATATCTTTATTTGTTGAGTTTCCCCAGAGTACGATGCCATCCCCTCTCTCCACGAAACGGTGCTGAATTTCGGGATAAAAAGTATCATATGTCCTACCTCGTAGTATGAACTCAAATCATGCCAAGTTTCATTTGAATCCATTCAGTAGTTTCAGCGTGATGCGCGGCCAAGATACAGACAGACAGACAAAAATGAAAAAAAATACAGTTTTGGCTTCAGTATCGATAATAGAGAGTCCTCCAAAAACAATTTCCAAATACCTTTAATGTACAGAATTGGACCGGTTACATTTTTATTATAATTATTATAGATAGATAGATATTGATAGGACTAGTAGGACTAAAAAACTTATATTTTACACTGATAAAATTGGATTTAAAACGCAGAAAAAGGTTTCGACACTCAACAGATGTTTATGATAATTATTTATTACTCATATATTTCGATGGGGACCTTAAAACAAGTCACACTGCTCCTAAGGGGAGTGATGATAATGCAAATATATGTACTTGTAATGGTCATAATGTGTCATTTATAGGCTTATCTGTGCGATACAAAAACATAGCGAGACAGCTGTCTAGTGGTTGCAGCTGCCCTGAAATAGATATTGTCCTACATTGATATGATAAACCACGAATATGGTATGGCAAATTAGATCTAATTATGAAGCACGTGGCATTTAAAAGGGATCAATAGTAGAAAATCGCTTTCACTTCATGGATGGCGTAGCGGTTTAAAAGATCACCTCATCGTTAAATATTGCGCAGTGTTGTGGATTCGATCACCACATGCGACATCATAAATATAAGGATTTTGCACTACTTTTAGTAATACGGAATGCTCAAAGTAAAACCTTAATTTTGATCCCATAGCAGACATATATTCTGTCCCTTTGATGGTTCAAATTATTTAGCTCAAGTATTTAGTTGAATTTGTTTTCTTATTTATTTCAATATGATAGGTATACTCGTATTATCAACAGCCTTCAAGTATAAAATAACGACAGGAACAACATATATTTTGATATATTTATATACCTACCTACATTTATATTTCGGACATCAAACACACAACGCTATCTAGTCCCAAATTAAGCTGAGCTTGTGTTATGGATATTAGACAACTGATATAAATAAATGTATCCTTTTTTTATAAATACGTACATATTATACGTAGAAAACACCCAAACTCCGAAACAAATATTTGCAGATCATACAACCATTTGGTCAGACCAGGGAATCGAACCCGAGACCTCAAGCACAGCAGTCGCATACGCTACCACTGCGCCACCGAGGCAGTCAATTTTAGGCTTCAAAAATTTGTTATTGTTTCATTCAAACCCAGTAACACTCATCCAATATAGAGAAATTAAAAAGAAAAATATTCATCAAAATTGGTTCAGCCCTTTGTATACAATTGGAACGAACATGCATAAATATACATCAAAGTTACAACTAAACAAATATTGCCAAGCCATAACTATATTTAAACATTTTAAGTTAGTAGTGTCAATGTCGGCATTTTAAAAGATAGCCATACTTAGTTACTTTTATTTTTTAGTTACTTAGTTTCTTTCCTTTTATCGTCGGGTTCGAGGTGTGAAAAGGTATTTAAATTGTCGGCATTCATGACTTCGAGAGACCATAACGTCCTTTTATAGTAGTTTTTACTGTTTACAGTACTTTTTTTTCCGAATCATTACATTTTATATGCAAGTATAGTTCACATTATCATTAAATAACTTGCACACGGTGTTGCAAGACTATGGAATGAAATGGTATATAAAAACCTTAATTATTTTCAGATATATCACTCAAATGGTTTTCTATGCTTAAAGAATAAAAGTTTTTGCTTTAATAAATCTTATTTATTTTCAAATTTATTTTGCAATAGTACGTACGTAATTCATTGCCACACTAGTGCTGCTCTAACATGTCATTTACTGCGTTACTTGCCATAACTAGACCCTTCTAATTTTTAACCCCCGACGCAAAAAGAGGAGTGTTATAAGTTTGACGTGTCTGCCTGTCTGTCTGTGGCACCGTAGCTCGCGAAAGGATGAAGCGATTTCAATTTAGTTTCTTTTGTATGAAAGGTGAGTTACGGGCGAGTGTTCTTAGACATGTTTCATGAAAATCGGTTGAGTCGTTTAAAAGTTATGGGGGTGAAAGTGGGGAAGAATAACCGAATGTCTGCAAAATTTTACTTTTTAAAGGGTTATTATGTCGGGGTTTTTTAATTAAATTGTATTATTAATTTACTGTTTGTGCTTTGCCATAAACAAGTAATTAAATATTTTAGTGATTTACTTTTAAAGTAATCAAAAGTTTTATGAAGCCTTTGGTAACGAATTCATGCGAATGAGTTTACATTTCTGACACTTCGAAAGATAATGAAAATGATCTGTTCAGAAACCATTCTTAAATTCAATCTGCAGATGTCTTCGATCTTCCAATTTCATTTCCAAACAAGTAAATTTATTTATATTAAGTTTTGAATCAAATTTATATTGCTTTTTAAATCTTGATATCACAAGAATCCTCGTGCCTCGGAGAGCACGTTAAGCCGTCGGTTCCGGTTATCATGAACACCTATGACAATTGTTATTGGGAAGTCAGTGCCCTTAAATATACTAGTTTATATAACTAGTTCAATCTTCGAATTCAGTTCACCCTCAGGGTTGCGGAGTTCCGATGCCAGTTGCTCCGTGGAAAAACTGATATTCAGGTAAAACCAGTTAAACTAGAAGCCGACCCCAATAAATCTTGGGAATAATAAAGGCTAGGAAGATGATGAGATGAAATCAGAAGAATTTAAGCCAAAAACTGTGTTCTTAAAGCCTTGAAACTTGTTACATAACTACTGAAAATATAATAAAATAAGTCTTAGATAGTAGCGAGCCCATAAATTTAGTAAGTCGTTAGTAAGTTTGTGTTGAAAGTGAAAGAGTCCTTGTGTTAACGACGAATCAGTGAACATTCATGTACCGTTTGCGGCACATCTTGAATCGTCAAACTTTTATTTGCTCCACTATAACTTTTGGACATTTTCTATTACCGACGAACCTTTTGCGAGAAATTACGTACACTGAATTCTTATTAGCTTTACTTCTAACTACATGACACATTTAGAAAGTAAATTTTATTACACTACTAATTTTCACATCCCTAAAAGAGAAAGAAAAAAAGACGTGTGGCACTCGGAGACTGACGCGGTAAAGCTATTGCATAGCATTTTTTTACAAGTTATGCAATTATATTTATTTATTTTTTATTTATGCAGTTTTTTTTTCTTTGAACATGTATACTTACGGGGCGCACATACGGTGAGTGTGGTATTATAAAGATATGATAGATACCTATACACCTATATACTTTCTCACAAACAGCTGCTTACCTATTCGTCCGCTCCGATTTCGGAGCAGCTAGTCTCGATTCGTGCGAGCTTCGGGTGTTAGGTTTTATTTTCGTTACGGAATTTCTTGATTCGCGCTCAAAGCCCGCGATAAAAGCTATGCAATAGCTTAAAACTTGAACTTGACTTGACTTTATTAAACATATTACTGATTAACATGACATAATATATAATCTAAGTCTCGGATACAGCTCCAACAAATTTCATGAAATTTAGTATGCAGGGGGTTTAGAGGGTGATTAATCGATAAAGCTAAGATTCATTTTTAAGAAAATTTACCAAAAAAAGCAAAGCTACAGAATACAGATACTACATTAATAGACCTTCCTTTGTACATAACATATCTGTAATTTTATGTACTCCGATGTAACTCCATAATACCTAGTACAAATAAAGAGTTTTCAGACATGTTCATCACTCAATTACTTGTCCTCGTGTAGTGTTTTATAGCTAATCTGATAATGGAACCAGTATATAGACAGTTAAACTCCTAGTCGCTCTGGTACCGGCTCTTAAATGAGCTTAAAATAATTAACGTTTTTTTTTTTTTTTTTTTTTTATGTATGGCCCGCCAAAATGACTCTACTCTGCCTGATAGAAAGCATAAGCAGAATCCAAGAGTGGCGGTCACCATACTCACTGCGAATGCAGGCAATGCAGTATGGCGACCCACACCATGGCGGCCTAGTGATGCTACTGCATCTTTTAGTCTAGTCAACAAGTATGGAACTTGTTGACTAGACTATTTGGGCCTCCGGTCTAGCACTCACCAACGAATCACGACAGCACTGCTGCTGTCATTTTACGTTGATTTTGTGTGCGAGGGTAGTACCGCCCCGGTCGAGCCGGCCCGTTCGTGCTGAAATCAGCGTGGCTCTACTACCTTTTGACTAGATTGTGTATTGTAAGGACAGACTAATCTCTAACAGTGAACTGATGCAGTACATACTGATGATGTGCATGGTAAAAATGGCCTGAAAGTATTAAGAGAAACTCATATCTTTCTTTTTCATTTAGTTTTTACGAACTGGGTGCTCAGATTAGCGTACTCAACCAAAACAAATAAACAAATTCTTTTTTTTTAACGCCCTCTAGTCCCTAGCTAAGCAGAGCTAGTGTTATGGGTACTAGGCAACTGATATAAATACATATAATTATCCTTGTTTTGTTTTGTAAATACGTAATTATTATACATAGAAAACACCCAAACTCCGAAACAAATATTTGCAGATCATACAAACATTTGGTCCGGGAATGGAACCCGAGACCTCAAGCACAGCAGTCGCATACGCTACCACTACGTCACCGAGGCATTTCTCAAACTCTAGAGCGGAATCATAATTATTTAGTAAAGATTGGTTTGTTGTCTACATTTATCTCCTCCTTACTTTCTGTATAAACTTTATCGTAAATCTCTCAGACCATTTCAATATTCGAAGTAAACTTTTGAAATCGCATTGAAGGTTTTCATACATGAAATATTCAACTTAAGACTAAACATGAATAAAATATGTACCCTTAGTGCTAAAGTAGTTCATAAATGCTAAAATTATGCTCAGACATTCACATAGGAGCACTTTAGTGCCCAGCACATTAAAATTGATCTTAAAACTAAGAAATACGATTTGTCTAAAGTATACAGTTGACTAATAACTATTATTGTTGAACATTCCTAAAATTAAAGGAATGCTTTAATTTTAAATATTTACATATAGAGATCATATAGCGGTATGCTTATAGTAACAAGTTCAGTAGTAATTAAAGCATATAGGGGACGTGATTTTTGAGCTGATGATATTCATGGGCACTTCCCATTAAGCATCCCATCTGTTCGTTTACCCCCTATGCCATTATCAAACCACAGGTACCTTAAAATTAATAAATAGGTGATAAGATGTCGTAAGGGAATGTTATAAGTTCATCGTATATCGTCCATTGCTGGTTGGACTTCTCTCCCCGGGCCTCACACATGACCTGAATGAAAAAGAAATGGTCTCTTTCAGGTTTAAAATTTCCTAAATGATTTTAGAAGTATTGATCGATATCCCAAGTTGCGAAAGAGATGAGAAAAAAAATCTCTCCACATCACGTACCCGGCTACAATTTATTTTATAAAAACAATGTATTTTAGCTCTCGAGAAATATAAATCTCTAATCTAAATAGGCAAATAAATAGACAGACGAACGTAGCAAAATAATGTATAAGGAAAAACCTAACTGTTCTCTAGTCATATTATATTGCCTGGTTACTTGTGATTGACTGCCTCGTTGGTCTAGTGGTTAGCGTAAGCGACTGCAGATCAAGAGGTCTCGGGTTCGATTCCCGGGTCGGACTGCTGTTGGGTTTTTCTTACAAGAAATTCTAAATAGCAGCCCGGAGTATGGAATATGGCGGTGTTTCCCGCCCGTGCCTCGGAGAGCACGTTAAGCCGTCGGTCCCGGTTGTCATGAACATCTATGGCAATCGTTATTGGGAAGTCAGCGCCCTCAAATATACTGACAACTAGTTCAATCATCGAATTTAGTTCGCCCTCAGGGTTGCGGAGGTCCGATGCCAGTCGCTCCGTGTAAAAACTGATATTCAGGTAAAACCGGTTGAACTAGTAGCCGACCCCAAATCTTGGGAATAATAAAGGCTAGGAAGAAGAAGAAGACTTGTGAGAGATTGCCTTCGAGCGATAATAAAGCGATATATTATTATTATTATAATGATTAACAAAGTCTACGTTAGCAGAAACGAAACTGCGAATAAAACTTACTGTTCAGTAATACACTTCTACAACACATTAATAAAGTACAAATTAGGTTACTTTGGTGTTTGACACGGCAAACTTTATAAATGGTCAACCGAAGCCACAATAACTAAAACTACTACGAAACAAGAAAACTACGAACTAGGAACATACTATTCCATAATGACAGGGTGGAAATCAACCCCTGATTGAAGAGTGGGAGCTATTTCATCCCTCGGTGGCTTAAGAGGGTAGAACACGGTATATAACTCCCTTAATTTTTTACTGAACAATATTTTACGCAATATCGTCGAATCTTTCTATATGATTACTGGGCTGTGAATTATTAATAGCTAAGAAATCTTTGGTAATCGAAATACTTTTCTTTTTACTCGACTACTTTTTTGAGCAGAGATATTATTTCATTTACAACAAATGTCTATATTTTAAAGCCTTTGAAATCTAATACTAGGTTTATCCCACGGCTCTGCGTGTGTCATCAACAACCCATAATGTCGGCGCCTCTGCCCGCGTGCATGTCGGTTATCGCGGTAAATAGTAGCCTATGTGTTATTCTGATGTATGTATAAGCTTTATTACTGTAAAGTTTCGTCCAAATCCGTTAAGTAGTTTGGGGTTTGGGTATGGGACTCCGGTATCCTCACTCACTTGGTGAAACACAGCGTAACCGCTGTTTCACACCGGTTTTCTGTGAGGCCGTGATATCACTCCGGTCTAGCCGACCCATGCAATCCGAAGCGTGGCTCTCCAACAAATTACAACTATACACAAATTTTCACACAGTACAAGAAAAGCATTCAATTCTCCAGAGCAGCTAAAATCGGATTTGTTTGACATGAAAGATAGAATAAACTAGAACTAATATCATATATTCATAAAGATGACGAAATGCTCACATTTCCTAAGAAAACCTCAATAAAATTACATACTAATAATCAAATGGTTAATCAAGCTTACAAAAGCTTAAATAAGATTAACATTTCTGGTAGTTCTTAAGAAAAAATTCCAAAGAGTAACAACGAAATCGTCTCCGCAAACTGTGGGAAATCACCCTTAAGTCACAACAATAGAGTTCAAATTCGTTGCGAAAGTAAATACTATTCGTTAGGTTTGTATATTTTACAATATAACTACAAACTTGTGTTTACTCTACACACATATCTTGAGAATTCTACCATAAAGTTCAAAATTGAATGATCTGTTAGTATGTGAATAGTATAAGCCTACAAGGAATGAGGTGAACATAGTAAATATTGACATTAGACTTAGTGGATACGACAGAGAAATGTGTCCAAATACTGAGGTGTCGATGTTTATTTGCAGAGCAATAGAAACCGCAATAAGATGGCGAGGATCTGTATCTGACGATGTGAGAATACGGTTGGATACAGACATTCAAGTGGACACTTTGATATTGTTTATGTAGAACGACATGAGATGGTAGCAAGAGTAACACTATTAGGAATTAATTAAACCAGTAACTGTACATTACTGATTCTTAAGATAATGAATTTAATTAAAAAGCTTTTTAAATAAAAGTTTTTACTGGAATACTTCGAGACGAATCAAACGAGTCCAAACTCGATGATGTTGCGACGTCTCTTTACAGAGGTCCTATGGCCACCTTCCAGCTCCAGCATCAGATAAGCTCCATGTCATTATAATATTGTATTGTCACGCTGTATACATATGCTTGCAAAATTTCAGCAAAATCGGTTGAAGATATCTGCTTCAAAATTTAGTTGCAAGATTCCACTCATACAAGCATACATACATATATTGCAAGTTAATAAAAAGCTTGTAAAAATAATAATAAGCCAATTCCCATCTACTTTTGAACGAAGGTTTCTCCTAAGAAAAGCTAACTATCCCGGTCTTTTACAGTTCCCATCCATCCACAACCTCATATCTTCTCTTACTACATTTAATATACGTCTCATCACCTTTCCCCAACATTTCTCTAATTTGAGCTAAACCTTTAAATCATCGTTGCCAATATGAAAACAATTAAGCATTCACTTTGTGCAGGGCTCTGACAAGTCATTTGGTTCAACATTAATAGCGTATTCATCCTTTGATGTATAATTAAGACGTTGGCCATTGATGGTAATTATTTTGTACTTAAAACATTTTATTTTCAAATTAAAATTAATAACTTTACGAAAATCAATCACAGTAATAAATATAAAGGCGAATTTTATGAGTTTTTTACCTCTTCACGTGCAAACCGCTAAACCAGTTTTGATGAAATTGAATATGGAGGTAGCTGACATCCTGGATTACAATATAGGCTGCTTAAATCGCGAAAGAATGTAGTAGTCCCGTGGGATGAACAATGAATTGATTCGCGGGTAGCCGTGGGATGAAGCTACATATAAATAAATAAAATTTAAATACAAAGATAATATCTAAAAGATATTTTGTAAATTAAAATGTAAGATTATTTTGTATATTTAAAAATATGTATATGTAATCAATAACACTGGAATGTCATTTTACGGGTCATGGGTTTGATTTCCGTACGGGAAGGGGACGTGAGTGTACGTAGCATTTCCAAAAAATATATTTCATTATTTAATTCTGGAATGGAAGTTAATAGGTATTAGATAGCTCTTACCTGATGTTTGGACTAGGTAAATTTGGTCAGGCCATGTGGCCAGGAAACCTTTGGTCAGGATCTGTTTAAACTACTGATCTAAATAATAAAGCTGCAAAGTTAGTTTTTTTAATGGATTAGGGGGCGTAAGTAGAGGGAGTAAGCGGTTACCGCCGCCCATTGACACCAGTAACACCAGAGGCGTTACAAGTACGTTTCCAGCCTTTGGGGGATAGGTAGGGAGATGGGGGTGGGGTATTGGCCTCCGGTATCCTCACTCACTCGGTAAAACACTGTTTCTAACTGGTTTTCTGTGAGGCCGTGGTATCACTCCGGTCGAGCCGCCGCATGCTTGCCAAAAAGCGTGGCCCTCCCACGTTCTTTGCTTAAAGAACGCGCTAATCTCAGGACCTACTAATTGGAATTAGAAAATTCTTTTAGAATTAGTTTGGTATTGAGGAAGGTTATATAAAATTACGCTACAACCATCGATGAAAAATAATGCTAAAACAGAAAAAATATTTCTTTTGAGAGAGTCTGTCACTTTTCATAAAATGTTCAAAAGTTGGTACTTTACGTTTCTTCCTAACAATAAGTTTTTAACAAAATATTCAACGATTCACTGGAAAATAATTATTTATCATTTTCTTCAAAAAGTACCTATCTATTTTATAATATCTTATTTCTAAATAAACAAAATACCATTCCACAAGCGAACACTCAAGACCTGGCTCTGACAGAAGGACAAATGAATTCGGAAATGAAATCTTCCTTTGCCAAAAATTTTAAAAGGCTGCCAAAGAACTGAAATGAAGAATATGACGGCCCCAGATTGTGCCCGGAGGGAGGAAGGGTTATAATTATCTGACTGTCAAAATAAGGGTAGATAAGAGCAAATATAACTACACTCCTGATCAAATAAAGTTTGATACACAATGGGCGATGTCATGATTAAGGCGCAGACGAGTTTCCCTGCCCTGTTCGTGTTTAAATAAGTGTTGAGATATTAAAGTACGAACAAGTATGCCTGTATACCTATGTATTGTGTTATTTGGATTGGTTTAGTGGTTTACGATACTGGTTGTTTAACTAAGGGTTGTGAGTTTAATTTCCACATAGGACAACTTATTCTACGACTAGTAACCTGCCCCGGCTTCGCACGGTCTGTTTACGGACAATATAAAATAGCCTATGTTACCCCGAGAAGATGCGAGGCTTAATTTTTCCCGACGTCTTCAACAAATAAATACGAAAAATTATATACGAAAACCTTCCTCAAGAATCACTCTATTAATTAGTAAAACCGCATCAAAATCTGTGCAGTAGCTTTTGAGTTTGTCGCGAACAGACAGACGCGGCGGAAGACTTTGTTGTATAATATGTAGTGATGAGAATGATCGTGTTTTGTGTTTGTGTGTAACTTACCTATGTATGTATATACATCAGCAGTCTGTTTAATCTCTGCTAGACTAGATTCTGCCTAATTTTGTAATCAGAAGGCAATATGTGACGTGTCAAATCTAATACCTTTAGACGAGCAATTCTTGTATATAAAATCTGAATCTTGGAAACGGCTAAAACGATTTTCATAAAATTTTGTTTGCATGGCGTTTCGGACGCGATGCATAGATGTCGCTAGAATTCATTTTTAGAAAATTTACCAAAGAAAACGAGCAAAGCTCGGTCATACAAGTACTTAATTTTATGCTAGCTGTGCGCTTTGGTGTTACTCTCGGTTTACTATTTTTAACCGACTTCAAAAAAGGAGGAGGTTCTCAATTCGACTGTTTTTTTTTATGTTTATTACCTCATAACTTTCGACTGGGTGAACCGATTTTGATTCTTTTTTTAATTGAAAGCTGGTGCTTCGCGTGTGGTTCTATTTCAATTTGGTCCAGATTGAAGTCGTTTTTTTTTATTAAAATTTTTAGGGATAAAAAGCAGCCTAAGTCCTTAATTATAATAAGAAACCTGTAACTTAAAAATATT
Source organism: Diaphora mendica (assembly GCA_949125395.1). Classification (NCBI taxonomy): domain Eukaryota; kingdom Metazoa; phylum Arthropoda; class Insecta; order Lepidoptera; family Erebidae; genus Diaphora; species Diaphora mendica. The sequence continues at coordinate 1,745,869 of OX421326.1, read as the reverse complement.
GTAGATATCGTTTTTTCAATAACTTAGAATATTTAAAACTTGAACCTATAATGTATCACAAAATTAGTCACAAGAAGTCGTCAAGTAGTTCCTTATAATCGGTATGACCCTATAATATCCCAAAAAAAATACCATTCTTAAAGCAGGATTCTGGTAGCTATCTCCCGCTCACTGGTAAAGCCGTGAAATATTTGGAATACATTGATCGTGGTCAAATGGATCACAGATTCGTCTCGGACTTCAGTCAACCGAGACGGTAAGTAACTATGACCACGACTAATTCCGTTTTACACGTTTGTAATAAACTTATCTACTGTCTGTGATTAAGAACATGGAGTGTCACCCCTAGCCATCACGTGGGTGTCGAAAAGATCGAAGAGATCTAAAGGATGACTTAAGGAGCAAATTCTGCAGAATAGCATCACAGTGTAAAGGGTAAGGAAACTTAAAACAAATTCTAAACCAACCTGTATGGATAGTGTGTTATTTATTTATTTAAACTTTATGCACTTTTGTACACAGGCGGACTTAATGCCCAAGGCATTCTCTTCCAGTCAACCTTAGGGTGGTGTAGAAATCTTGTAAGGTAGGTGGTGCACAGAGGTTTCCTTGTGGGACTAACTACAAACACACCACAATAGCAAGAAAGAAATACTTAAATATACATAGACACATACAAAATACATGTGTCTTAAATACACACACACATATAAATTGCATTGATTTTCTTGTGCAAGGCATATAGGACGGTTAGCACTGAGGCTTTACCGGTGTTGGCAGGTGTTCTTCCGGTCGATCTCGAGGTGCAAAGACGTGCAGCCATGTACTATTCCACACTACAAAACATGGAATGCGATTTTTTGGGCATACGAGACCGCGGTAAAATCATAAGATTGTTTCAATAAAAAACCAATGTCTATAACGACCTCTTGGATGAATGGCAGAAACGATGGGACGAATCATCTAAGGGGCGCCACCTTTACCAGTTCTTTCCATCTGTTCGCGAAAGGTTGTCAAGGACATGGCTCGAGGTAGATCACTGTGTCGCTCAATTTCTTACAGGCCACGGTAACTTTAAGAGCAAACTATACTCATTTAAATTAGTCGATTCACCATTTTGTCAATGCTCAACACCTGATTCTAGCTGTGAACAGTCGGCTCATCATATCCTCTGGGAATGTAGTCTTTGGTACAATGAACGTAACATGATGCTAAATAGCTTACAAATGACGTCTGGGGTAGTATATTATGGGGATTTTGTGTCAACTGCGGTGAATTTCCGTGCGTTTAAGCGATTCTGCCATACATACTATAGAAATCAAATATAGCTCACTTAGGACCCATAATATTTTTTATCCGTGGTGCTTCCCGGTTTGAAAAAGGCGTCTGCCTATTTTGACTCCATTTTGTCTCCCGCTTTGCTAAGGAGGGAAGTGGACTTATTATATTTCCAACTCCTCCAGTTTTCTTCTGATTAATTTCGTTGCGGGTTCCAAGACAGTTAAATTTTTCCTGGGACTTCCCGAGTGTCATAACTCGGTGTTTTCGTGGGTCACCGCTGTTGATCCTGGTGTACAGGAGTTACAGTGGTGGGCGTGTGGGCGGGATTAGTCCCATACACACATATAAATACATATATAAATATTCATACACACTTATATTCGTACACTATGAAAACTTGAATATATTTGGCTATTTGGCTACACGTGGATATTGGCTCTATGAGCAGAATCTACGTATGCCTATACCGATCCCATTCTGGAGACTCCGAGACAACTCGACTTTTTGATCATCTCAGTCAGGCAGCGGACAAAGCGCAGGAACAGTTTCCGACCGCCGAACTGGTTTTTCTGGGAGACTTTAATGCCCACCATGAGTCCTGGTTGGGATCTTCCAGAACAGACCACGCGGGTCGGACTGTCCACGCATTCGCTCTCACGCATGACCTCACCCAGTTGGTACTCCAGCCCACCAGGATACCAGATATACTGAGTCAAGCGCCTTCCTTGCTCCAGCAAGGAAGGCGCTTGACTCAGTATATCTTCAGCAGAAGTCGTCAGCAGAAGGTCCACCTTCTGCTGACGAGTCACCCAGTGCAGTACAGTGTATCGGTGCTCGCCCCTCTGGGATCCTCCGATCACTGCCTGGTATCCACCACGGTGCCTCTAGTTGCCCCCCCACGACCAGTGGCAGCTAAAAGACGGTTATGGCACTACTCGTCAGCAGACTGGGATGGAATGCGGGACTATTTCGCATCCATCCCGTGGGCACAACGCTGCTTTAAATATGGAGATCTGACACAAAGTGCGGCCGCCGTGGCTGGCGAAATCACTCTAGGAATGGAATACTATATTCCCTACAGTGAGGTCGCCAGCGCAACTACCCGGCCCTGGTTCAATCGCGAATGCGCTCAAGCTGTTGCCCAAAAGCAATCGGCCTACCGCGCATGGACCAGGGCCCGCGCTCACGGCCACCCCGACGTGGATCGACTAAAAGCAGCGTTCAACAAAGCCACCAGGGTTTGCAAGAAGGCTTACCTAACAGCAGATGCCCAGCGCATTGCACGAATTGGCCAAGAACTCGTCGCATATCCTACGGGTAGCCGAAAGTTCTGGCGATTGGCTAAAGCCGTGCAGTCCAACTTCTGCCAGGCCTCGCTACCACCGCTGAAATATCCTGACGGATCACTTGCCCACCAGCCGCAGGAGAAAGCGAAACTGCTTGTAGATCTCTTTGCGGCTAACTCCCGAATCGATGACCGTGGCATGCACCCGCCTACCATTCCGGCCTGCGACGCTACAATGCGGGATATTCGCATCCGGCTGAGTGATGTCCGAGCGGAGCTTCGGTCACTCGACGTCCGGAAAGCTAGTGGACCCGACGGTATCCCAGCGGTGGTTCTTAAGAACTGCGCACCAGAGTTGTCTCCGGTATTGACGCGCCTGTATCGCCTGTCATATTCCTCGGGAACTGTTCCGGATGCCTGGAGAGAGGCGAATGTTCAACCCATCCCCAAAAAAGGCGACCGCTCCAACCCAGCCAACCACCGCCCGATAACTGTCACCCCCATTATCTGCAAAGTGTTCGAGCGGATCATCAATAAACAAATGATCCACTACCTGGAGGATCACTCCCTACTTAATGATCGTCAATATGGTTTTAGACCGAAACGATCCACGGGTGATCTTCTAGCGTACGTCACACACCTTTGGAGTGAGGCTATTGACAGGCACGGAGAATCTTTGGCCATCAGCCTCGACATGGCCAAGGCCTTTGATAGGGTTTGGCACCGTTCGCTTCTCTCCAAACTGCCGGCCTTCGGCTTGCCCCCCAAACTTTGCAACTGGGTTGCCGCATTCCTGCACCAGCGCCGCATCAGAGTCCTTTGCGACGGTGCGGCCTCCGACTTTCAGTCGATTAAAAAAAAAAAAAAATATAGGTTATACTAACTGTCGGTTAGTAGTTTCTGCCATTTTGTTAAGAAGGAGCTCATGCACCTTCTTTTTGAACGTAAAACGGTTTGTGGACATCCTGATTTCGAGTGGGAGCGCATTCCAGAGCAGTACAGCTTGGACAAAGAACGAAGAGTTCACGAAGTTAGTGTTGTGGGAGGGACATAAGAGAAGCAGATTATTTTCTGAACGAAGATTCCTATCGTGATTAGAGGACAGATAACGGAATTATGGAGCAAGGTACAAAGGTGGAAATGGTGAGTTGAGAAGTGAAAATAATGTAGTAAGTGCTCGCTGATTGCGACGCAGGCGAATAGGTAACTATTTTGATTGGCAACGTAGATCAGACACATGGTCGTACTTCCGGAGGTTAAAGATGTATCGAATGCAGTTATTAAGAAGGAAGGAATTCTGCAGTTGTTGAGTTATGAGGTTAATAAATATTGAGAATAAGAGGGGAGATAGAATGCCGCCTTGAGTAACGCCAGCGTATAGGTCGCACCAACTCGATGTTGAGTCATCGGCACGAACACACTGCTGCCGTTCCTGAAGATAAGTGGAAAACCATTCCAGTGCCTCAGAAGGTACCATCAGATATGTAAGGATAGACAGAAGGATTTCGTGACTGACGGTATTGAAGGCATTAGAGAAGTCCACTAATACCAGTACTGTAACTTTAGTATCTTCCATGCCCTTCCTAATATCGCCAGTCACTTTAAGGAGAGCTGTAACTGTGCTGTGACCGGGCCTAAAACCGGATTGCATAGGGCTTAATAACTGGTTTCTGTGAATAAATTGTGAGAGTTGCTTATAAACGCAGGCCTCAAGCACCTTAGATAGGAAAAGAAGAATGAAAATAGGAATGGAGATGTTATAGTATAGAATGTCGAAAATGGGTCATGTGAACCACTAGGAGACCTTTTTTAAAAGATACAGGGGCATTAAAAAATAACATTCAGCACTATGCCGTCACTTGTAAGCTGGCCAACTGGTGAAGGGGAGGTGGTAGCAACCCTCGATTTTTCGCCCTTGTAGCATGATTTTTGTACGGCGTTGCGGAATAATGGCTTAGAACAGGTATTGAAATTGTATGAAACTGATGCCGTACAAAATGGAATTGACCGAGCGAAGCGCCGGGAAATCAAAAAAGAAATCCAACTTTGTGCCGCACTATTTTGTACGGCATCGGTTCCATAGAATTTCAATACATTATTCCGCATATGGACTAGTAATATACAAATTGGAGGGTGTTGGCTGTTGATTATTTATATAATAATTATTGAATAATAAAAATTATATTTACGTAATTAAAATGAAGCAGTATTTCATATATTTAAAAATTAATAATGTCATGGGATTAGTCTTAATCTGTTTTTTAAAACCGTTGATTTATTAGGCGAAAATATCTGTTTTCCGGATCGGTCTCGACTCGTTAAACAATCCTTGTTTGGTGTTTATATTAAACCGGGGTTGTTTTAACTCAACAATCTTTTTTCTCTTTTTTTCCGATCAAAGGGATAATTGGAGATTATAATCGGGGTTTTTAGAACAAATGAGTGGTGGTTATTGCGAACCCAAACATATTGGGGTGATTTCATTGAGGTTTAATTTTGTATGCTTTAAAATCTACATAATAAAGCTCCATTGGCAAAAAATTGGCAAATAAAGACTAACACATTCTGTGTTTAAATGCCTTTAGTTACTTAAAAAATCAAAATAAATAAAGACATGCAAGAAAATAATAGATAAAAGAGATAGATTGTTAAATGCTTTCTGTTTCTCTCTTCTTGCTATACGTAGGAAATCACTTTCCTTGAAGTAAATTTCTATAAATTGATGAGTTGCTTTTATTGTTTTTATCTAGTTTTCGCGTTTTGTATCTCATTTAACACCAATATGCCACAGTGTTGCAGGTTACAGCAAGTAAATCTATAAAACTTTAAATATTATGACCAAGCTTAGATCAATTTATGTTTACGATCAGGCCATGATATTAAAGAAAATGTTCCCGTAAGTGTACGCCTTTTGAACTTACTAAGCACCGAGCAAGTCATTAAGACAAATGAGCACGAAACCATCCACGCGAATGTAATCACGATTATATTGTAAGCGTAACAAAACGCGTTTAACTTCGACTCACAGTAACGTATTCATTAGCTTTGTAAGTATTTTGTATTGTTGGGCAGAGTTACTGAGCGAAGGGTCCTTGTTCTGTGTTATTGAGAATTTGATGTTACTTAAACGAATACTATTTTAGACAGAAAATGTTTTGTTCTTGTTAGAATTGAAAATAGAATAGATAAGTAACAAATGTTCTTCTACCATGGTCATTTGCAATACGACAAAAGTGTGTTGTCGGCTTTTAAAGTTGGTGAAGTTTCTTGAACATTTAAAAGGCGAACAACTCGGTAATCCCACAGGTAACAATTCATCAAACAGATTGCGAGAAAAATGCGAGTTAAAACGTTTTTTATTGTTGAAATTCTCTTAAATTAAAGTCTTTGTCAAACTATATTGACTACAAGTCAATTTTACATCACAATTGTTTTAAACGTCAAACATTTTATAAAATCCAACCCATCGCTGCTCAAAGTGATTTTAATTCAATTGAATTACGTCATTTTTACAACAACCCTTTTATGTTTTCGTCGTGTTACGAAATTAAGGGCAGCGGAACGGGGGTGGGGGTAATACTCGTAAATTATTAAGAAATCACCCTACGGAATATTGAATTGTGTTAAGATTTCCTTAAATTTGCGACGAAATTATTTTCCTTCGAAAAATGTTTTGTTAAATTTGATTTTATTTTGCAGAATCTGGTTAAGAAAGACTGATTGAATTTGAATATAAATACAGTTATGTCTGTTTAGAATATAATGTGCACTAATAGTTTGTTTGAATACTATTAAAAAACTAACTAGAATTATTAGGAATAGCTGAACGTGTTAAAATATTCAAGACAACAATAGACATAAACATAGATTTTGTATCTATCAGCGTCTATCTAGGAACCAAAGACGTTCCATCTGTTAAGGAGTTTAGGAGATACCACAGAAAGCCAAACAGAAGCATAGATTATGTATACTTGTTGATCTGTGTATGTTTTAGTCGCTTCATGGCATAGATACAGATTTACCTTTTTTCCTTATTTTGCTTAAGTGGTTTGAAAAGTAATTATTATTACTTTTCAATCCACTCAAGCAAAATAAGGAATAAATAAACATCCAAATAACCGTAAAAAACTAATTAAATAAAATTAATCCTCACTAGTGTTAATCGATCGTACTCTTTTAACCCTAAAAAATAACACCGGGGCTTGCGTGACCCGGACAATTAATTCCCGAAGTACAGGTACAAGTAAGTGGGTTTATCATAATTATAAATGCAGTAACGTTTGTAGTGTTAATACGTACGCACCGTGAAACGATGTGTGTAAGTGATAAATAGCCACTTAATTGTTTATATTATACCAAATAAAAAGGAAGGCTGTTCGGTGAAATGAGCGGAAAAGGTTTCCAGTGTTGGGAATTATTTACGCTCTGCTTACAATAGGAGGTTTTTTAATACCACTGTCAGAAAAATTGTACGTGACATAGTAATAGCTATGTGTGTGCTTGGTCGTGATGTGACGTGGGTGGTGGTACACACACTGTGATCTATATTATAACATTTCTGTAACAAATAAATAATATCTGATTTCACGGTTAACCGATGAACTGACTTTTAATAAAAATTGACATAGAAATATGAGTGCTAGAATGTAGACTGCGATTAGGTAAACGTAGTGTAGGACGCCCTGTGACACAATGAACTGAGGACTTAAAAAAAATGGCTGGGTGTGGATGGATTCGGACTGCCCCAGACTGGGATGATTGGTCTTCATTCAGCAGTGGACGACAGTAGGCTGAAGTAAAGTAGTAGGTATCGAAATACTTTGATTACTGAGAAAGGAGACACAGAAGATCAATGTAAAATGACAGCATGCGTGCTGTCGCGTTTCGTTGGTGAGTGCGAGACCGGCGTCCCAATGATGCAGAAGCATCACTGGGCCGCCATAGTGTGGGTCACCATGCTACATGATCTGCATTCGCAATGAGTATGGTGACCACCACTCTTGGATTCTGCCTATGCTTCCCATCAGGCTACGGCCCTGCCGAAATGACTCTACTATTTTTTATGTATGCATAAAAAAAAACTTTTTATCAAGATAACCAACATAAATCAGACAAAACCCCAGGAAAAAGCTAATCTATTTACATCACAATTTTTTTTTGGTAAACAAATAATGGCTTTATCTCATATCACTGTATCAGGGTATTCAATTGTAAAGCACAAAACACATGTCTATATTACTATGTTGTAATCTAACAATTTATTTTCAATGATCAGACACTAAAAGTTATAATCTATATATACCACTCACTTATTAATCACGAAATCTCAGAAGCTCTAATATCTACAGACTTGAAATTTGGCAGGTAGGTTCCTTATAGGGTGCAGACATCCGCTAAGAACGGATTTTACGAAACTCCACCTCTAAGGGGGCAAAGCGGGGGTTGGAAGTTTGTATGAAAGTCCTATGTTTTTGAAGTAAGAGACTTGAAATTGAAAATGTATGCTCTATAGATGGTGTGGAGGTGTACTAATAATGTATCTAGCTTTCCGAATTTATTTAAAAATTATTTGCAAATAACTAGCTCTATGCGTACTAAGTCGCAAGCGGCCGCTAGTTCAATATATACATATGTAATTCGAGGTTTATGAATATATTTCCAGGAGGAAGAATGTCTAAAAATCACTGTTAGATAATCAACAAAAACTCAATGCAGTTTTAAAAAAATACTGAACAAATTTTGTATCATTTCTTATTAATAACTTAAACACTTACTTCAGCTATTAAAATATTTTAATTGTACCTTAAATGAGCCGTGGCGTTATTAGGGTTAACAAAGTTTCACATATTTTTTATAGTGTTGTAGCGATGTCGACTGCGTTGATCGATGTACTGTGTTCACTTATGAGACGTATAATAGAATCGTTTGAGTGTGTTTGTATTAAGGGGCTACTATTAACTACCAGTTATCAGTGTTGTTTTGGCTCTAGTATCCTCATAATCCTTTTTTTTGGGGCTAAAAGTAGCGTATGCTCTGTCCAATATCAATGGAATCATTTAAATCGGACCGATAGTTCCAGATGTTACCGCGTTTAAAAAAACAGGTTTTTTTTAATAAACTCGTAGTTCTAAACTATATACAAGTTTTTATATTAAATAACTTCATGCGGTTTGAATTTTAAATATGAACGTTTTGCTACGTTGATCTCGATGTTTCTCAGAAACAATTGTAACAATTTTCTCGTCGGGTTTAATTTATGACTTTATGATAAATAAGAGTTTATGATAATGAGTTTTGTTTTCGGGGAAGATGAGTGGAATCGGGAACATTTGTACAGTTAATGTGATTTAAATGGTGATTTCGTGATGTTGATTAGTTTTAATTAGTTAAAAAATCATAAATGTAGCCATCATAAAGAGCCGCTTCATTATATATGACCGTACTTAACTATCCTTCTCGGGTTCATTAAAATGAGTTATATTTAGCAAGATTTACTAAACTTGAATCAACATTTTAAACAAAATATAATGAGATCTAAAATATTAGTAGCAGAATTAGATACTGAAAATGGCGATTCATTCTGGATCTCGAAAATATTTTTTTCGAAATAATTGTTATTTATTTAATTTAAAATTATTGAGTTTCCGTTATTGAAAAACGTATGATTTTGAAAATAAATTTGGAAATGTTCAAAAGAAATAACCTATTTTTTTTTGGCTTCGAGATGTTAAATCCCTTTTGATCACCACCACAATTATGGCGAAGCAGACGTCAGTGTGTGGTGAAATGGTAAAAACTGACAACTAGACTTGAGCATCCTACTCTGGGGAGGGACCGGATCATGTGACTTCAGGGTTTCTCGGAATCGGCGTTGTGTTTATGCAGCCAGTAGCCCAAAGGATGCCGTAAGTTTCTCTCAGCCCAATGAAACCAAGCTGCAACCTTTCCTAATATTTGTCTAAAATAAATCTCATGTAATCTTTTGAGAATCGTTACGAAAACATCTACCACAAATTTATAACCCAATAAGAAAATAGAAACTTTAATATTATGAGTTGTCATAAATATCATTCCCTGTAGTCGTTGCCTTAACAGTATATGTAAATTGGACTTCCAAGCTGCTTTAATCACAGGCGATGCCGCACGGTGTAATGTGTTATTTCGGCTTATTAATTAGTATATTGTTTAGTTTTTTTTCTGTTTTTGATGATTGTTTGAAAAAGAGTTAAGTATTTATTGGTGGTAAATAGTATTTCGGGTGATCGAACAAGTCACCATCATACTACAAAAGAATTAGGTATGCTGTGAATCTCGACATCGTCGCCGCACGACATTTCACTTTACACTTTGTTCTTTATTTATGAGCCTGTCCAAGTGACTCTATTCCACCTGATGGAAAGCATGCGCACTCTGCGCAAGAGTAGTCACCATACTCATGAGATTCTTAGATACGATAAGATAAACTAATGCCAATTTGTTTGTCAGATAACTACTGATTTTATACCTTGGGAGAGCCACGCTTCGGCATCAATGGACCGGCTCGACCGAAGTGATACCACGGCCTCACAGAAAACCGGTGTGAAATAGCACTTGCGCTGTGTTTCGCTGAGTGAGTGAGGATACCGGAGGCCCATACTCAAACCCCTTCCCCCAACCCACTCCTCATCCCCGAAAGGCCGGCAACGCATTTGTGACGCCTCTGGCGCCATGGGTGGCGGTGATCGCTTACCATCAGGCGATACGCCTAATCGTTTACCGATTATTCCATAAAATAAATTGATTTAAAAATTCTAGGACGGAGACATCTATGACAGATAAGTAGACATATATATCACCAATCTTTATTTGTCAAATAATTTTATATGTGTCATATCTATCTAAAACTATGTAAGGAACTGGTGAAACTGGCCCTTGCTGTGGTGGAAGATCTCCAAATACTTTTTTATACCATTATTTCCTATTTTTTTTTTTTTTTTTTTTTTTTTTTATGTATGGCCCGCCATAATGACTCTACTCTGCCTGATGGAAAGCATAAGCAGAATCCAAGAGTGGTGGTCACCATACTCACTGCGAATGCAGACAATGCAGTATGGCGACCCACACCATGGCGGCCTAGTGATGCTGCTGCATCTTTTAGTCTAGTCAACAAGTATGGAACTTGTTGACTAGACTATTTGGGCCTCCGGTCTAGCACTCACCAACGAAACACGACAGCACGATCGCTGTCATTTTACGTTGATTTTCTGTGCGAGGGTAGTACCGCCCCGGTCGAGCCGGCCCATTCGTGCTGAAATCAGCGTGGCTCTACTACCTACCTTCCTATTGACTATGAAAATATCATAGTGAAATATTTTTATGCATTGACAAATTAAGAATACGGGGTGTTATAATTCCTATTCATCCCGTTTGTGTCCTAAGAGCCGACTACGATATCAAGTACGCAGGACAACACCCTTGCAAAGATAAGGAAAATTTAAAACAACCCCTATACCAATTAGGGTTGCCAGATGGCCGGGAAATCCGGGATTGTCAGACATAAACTAACAATGATAGTATTAAGCCAATTAAATAGATTATGGAATAAAGAATTATTATTTATTATTATTTTATTTATCATTTAGATGGTTGGCAGTCCTCAACTGTGCGCTTTTCCAGGAACTTTCTGCCTCGCACAACAAAACTGTGGAATGAACTGTCGCCTGCGGTATTCCCGGACCAATACGACCTTCAAACCTTCAAGAAAAGAGCGTACTCCCTCTTAAAAGGCCGGCAACGCACTTGTGATGCCTCTGGTGTTGCGGGTGTCCATGGGCGGCGGTAATCGCTTACCATCAGGCGATACGTCTGCTCATTTGCCCCCTATATCATAAAAAAAAAAAAAGCAAAAAGAGCGAAACTTAATGTCCTTGAATTTAATCAAGTGCGAATTGCAGACTCTTATCAATTTTTAACCGACTTCCAAAAAGGTTCTATGTTCCACTGTATGTATTTTTTTTTATGTATGTTCACCGAATACTCCGTCAATTGTGGACCGATTTTGTTTTTTTCTTTGTATTCGAAAAGGTATGGTCCCGAGGTGGTCCCATTGCCAGCATATCAGATCTGATGATGGGATCCCAGGGAAATCGAGAGGAACCCTCATTTTTTATAGGCACATGCTATGTTTTTCGTATATTTTCTGAAGTTACACCAATATTTGCGTCTGATAGTCATCATTTTATGATGATGAGCTGATGATGTAAGGCACAACTCCTTAACGGTTGGGAGTTGAAGGATAAATCTTTAAATATCATATGTATATATGTAACCTTTAGTTGTATTCTTTCAAATTATTTAGGTAAGCTGATGATGGAAGGTACAACTCCTCAACGGTTAGGAGTTGGAGGATAATTCTTTCAATTTCATACGTATCTAAAGACCTTCAGTCGTATACTTTCAAGTTATTTAGGTGAGCTGATGATAGAAGGTTAAACTCTTCAACAGTAAGGGATTAGAGGATGATTTTAATATTACACGTACGTATAGAACTTAATTTGTATTCTTGATGATGAAATTTGATGAAATAGTTCAACTTACTACTTACCTACGATTGTTTGCTCTAAAAACTGGAAAACAAAAACTTTTTATAAAAAAAAAACCTCTCTGCCAAAAAAACACTTAAAAGCGTAAAATAAACTGGTCTGCATAAATTGCCTATATCTAATTCTTTATTCATTTAAATAGTAGTATTATAATGTGTGCTAGGTACCTAAAATCTGTTTGAAGTCGGTGCTAAGCCAAAAACAATACAAACGAACAATTACAAAAGTCTAAGCGATAGGCACTTGGCACTGACTTCAAACAGATTCTAGGTACCTAGCACACATTATAATACTACTATTTAAATGAATAAAGAATTAGGTATAGGCAATTTATGCAGAACCAGTTTATTTTACGCTTTTAAGTGTTTTGGCGTGTCTTCTTCAGAAATTTTATCAGTTTTGCAAAGGTTTGACTAAGAAAAAATAATAAAAATGCCAACATTCAGTGATAAACACGTTATTTTGCTATGGTCACGATCGAGCGTCCCGACACCACTGTCACTTTTTTTTAGAATTGTCACGGATTTGATAAGTTTCTTTCTGGCAACCCGAATACCAACTCATCTGGTCAGCGTGGTATAGTAAGCCATAACCTCCTTTTTGAGGAAATACCTCTGTTCAGCTGTTAAAGGAGAACTGTAAAGGTTGTTGCAGATGATATATGGTTATATCTATGCAAATAAATAAAATTGCAGTGTTAGTTTGTAATATTAAAATAACCGCTTTTTACTAAATGCATATGTATAATAATAAATAATAAATATTTCGGACATCTGTTAGATGTCTTTTTTTTTAACGCCATCTAGTCCCAAGCTAAGCAGAGCTTGTGTTATGGGTACTAGACAACTGATATCAATACATATATACTTTTTTTTTGTAAATACATACATATTATACATAGAAAACACCCAAACTCCGAAACAAATTTTGTAGATCATACAAACATTTGGTCCGACCCGGGAATCGAACCCGAGACCTCAAGCACAGCAGTCGCATACGCTACCACTGCGCCACCGAGGCACGGTACATATATACCTACCAAAATATTTTTTTATACAATTTTTGTCTCTGTCTATCGGTTTGTCTGTCTGTCCGTTTGTTCCGGCCAATCTCTGGAACGGCTGGAACGATTTTGACGTGACTTTCACTGATAGGTAGCGTATGATATAAGGAGTAACTTATGCCACTTTTTTTGACTAGCTTTACCCCGTGGGTAATACAGCGGGGTTCAGCTAGTTAACAAATATAATTAAATTATCCGGTTGTATAATCTGCATTTCTCCATTTGCGGTAGTCGGATGTTAGATTAGTTACAACTATTCTTAAGAACATGACTATCAAATAGATTTTTTTTATTCGAATCTGCCCAATATATTTTTAAAATTAGAACGATCAACTTTAACTTTAACTCAATTTAACTGCCTCGGTGGCGCAAGTGGTAGCGTTAGCGACTGCTGTGCTTGAGGTCTCGGGTTTGAGCCCCGGGTAGGACCAAATGTTTGTAAGATCTGCAAATGTTTGTTTCGGAGTTTGGGTGTTTTCCATGTATAATATGTATGTATTTAAAAAAAAAAACGTATATATGTATTTATATCAGTTATCTAGTACCCATAACACAAGCTCTGCTTAGCTTGGGACTAGATGGCGTTGTGTGTTAGATGTCAAAAAAAAAAACAAGAAGTAAAGCCACAAACAGTTCTTTAGCTCCATTAGTACTGTAAATTAGTTTCATCATATCAGCCGTAAGAAGTCCACTGCTGACCGTAGGCCTCGCCCATTGATTTCCACTTCGACCGGTTGGTAGATTAGTATGGTATTCACAGAACCTAAACTTCAAAATTATTATCAGCATGACAAATAAATTTTATCACACAGCTAACAATCAAAGGCAATGAACTTCCTCACTTCAAACTCTGAATCACCCTTAATAATTACCCCTTTAATTTCAATTTTAACCCTCTCCCGCATACCTTTAACCGATCCGTGTGCTACACGAAAAATTTATAACACCTCAATAAATTATTTAAAAAAATGCCATTAGAAGGTAGTAATTTTTCAAAATTAATTATTTTGTTTTACAAAAAATATATAAGTATTTTCAATTATGGACACCTGCTGTTGCTGTGGCCGTCTGTATGTGAAGGGTGTGAATGATGTCTTAATTTTGGTCAAGATCTGTGAGAATTTGCACGTATATCCCATAGCAAAAAAAACTATAATCCAACTTTATTCGGGATAGTTTCACCAGTTCTTGTAAAAATCTCAGATAGTTACCTGTCGTATAACATTATTTGGCACATAAATTTTGATGATAAAAATATTTATTTCTGTCTTGTTTGTCTCCTTATCAGGGACTTATCGTTGACTGCCTCGTTGGTATCGCGGTTGGCGTGTGCGACTGCTGATCATGAGGTCTCGGGTTCGATTCCCGGGTCGGACCAAATGTTTGTATGATCTACAAATATTTGTTTCGGAGTTAGGGTGTTTTCTATGTATAATATGTAGGTATTGTTTATATATGTTTATCAACAAGTGGTCAAAGTGGACTTTATTCATCAAGCCACTGTCAACTGACAATATGCCACCATAGTGTGGATCACCATTGTTGCAAGGTCTGCATTCGCAATGAGTATGGTGACCACCACTCTTGGATTCTGCTCATGCTTCCCATCAGGTACAGTTAGGGTTGCCAGATAGAAACTTATCAAACCCGGGACAATTCTAAAAAAAAGTGACAGCGGTGTCGGGTCGCTCGATCGTGACCATAGTAAAATATCTTGTTCATCACTGAATTTTGCCTTTTTATTAGTTTTTCCTCATTGAAGCTTTGCAAAACTGATAAAATTTCTGAGCAAGACACGCCAAATTTGATAAGAGTCTGCATGCAATTCGCACTTGATTAAATTCAAGGACATTAGGTTTTGCTCTTTAGACCATAATCTATTCAGTTGGCTAAATACTATCATTGTTAGTTTATGTTGTTACAAAGCTTGTAGGATTTCGGAATCCGGGACAATAAGGTCTAATTACTGGACACGGGACAAGACGCAAAATTCCGGGATAATCCCGGATATCCCGGCTATCTGGCAACCCTAGGTACAGTGGAGTTATTTTGGCAGGCCCATGCTTAAAAAAATGGGTCGGTTCGAACGGAGTGATTTCACAATGTCACAGATAACCAATGAATTTACTGGAGCCCGAATCTACCCTGCCTCTGATTTTGAGAGGACATAATGGGTTCTTAGGTAACTTACCATCACTTATTTGTGTGATTGTTTCTGCTCTTATGTCATAAAAAAAGCGGCCAAGTGCGAGTCGGACTCGCCCATGAAGGGTTCCGCAGCAGCAAGTAACATGATATAATTTTTATTTTATTTTTATATTTGTGTTGATTGAATAAAAGGTAAAATGCTGTTTACGATTTATGACGTATTAAAAAAAACTACTTACTAGATTTCGTTCAAACCAATTTTCGGTGGAAGTTTGCATGGTAATGTACATCATATATATTTTTTTTTAATTTATCATTCTCTTATTTTAGAAGTTACAGGGGGGGGGACACACATTTTACCACGTTGGAAGTGTCTCTCGCGCAAAATATTCAGTTAAGAAAAAAATAATGTTAGAAACCTCAATATCATTTTTGAAGACCTAATAGATACCCCCCCACGTATGGGTTGGATGAAAAAAAATTTTTTGAGTTTCAGTTCTAAGTATGGGGACCCCCAAAATTAATTGTTTTTTTTCTATTTTTGTGTGAAAATCTTAATGCGGTTCACAGAATACATCTACCTACCGAGTTTCAACATTATAGGTCTTATAGTTTCGGAATAAAGTGGCTGTGACATACGGACGGACAGACAGACGGAAAGACGGACAGACAGACAGACATGACTAATCTATAAGGTTTCCGTTTTTTGCCTTTGGTACGGAACCCTAAAAATGACGGACTTCCACACAAACTTTCAACTTCTATTTCACCCCTTTAGGGGTAGAATATCCAGAAACGCTTAAATACGTATCTACTCTTTTTAATCAGTAGCCCAAAGATAATGTTTCATGTTTCTAACTTAAAAAATGACGGACTTTCGTACAAACTTTCAACTCCTATTTCAACCCCTTAGGGGTAGAAATTACAAAATTCCTTCCTTAGTGGGTGTCTACTCAATAAAACTATCCATATGAATAACTGAAGGAATACAAATTAAGGTCTATACGTACGTGTAATATTAAAATCATCCCCTAATCCCTAACTGTTGAAGTCCTATGTCCTCCTAGTCTAGTCTAGTCCTAGTCCTATGGCTAAACTACTGAACCAATTTTAATGAAATTTTGTAGGTGGAATTGTATCATGTGTAGGTAGGTCTAGTTCCAATTACGCTTGTAATGTCATATCCACCCTGTATATAAGTATTTAATATATCGCATTTAATAAAAAGTATCATAAGTTACTTCTAATAACTCCAAGAATATGTGTACATGGTTTCATGATGAACGGTTAAGTAGTTTTCGCGTGAAAGCGTAACAAACAAACTTACCTTCACATTTATAATAGTAAAGGATATATTATATGCTGAAGAGTTTAACCTTCTATTATCAGCTCACCTAAATAACTTGAAAGTATACGACTGAAGGTCTTTAGATAAGTATGAAAATGAAAGAATTATTCTCCAACTCCTAACCATTGAGGAGTTGTACCTTCCATCATCAGCTAACCTAAATAATTTGAAAGAATACGACTAAAGGTAACATATATATATTTGATATTTAAAGATTTATCCTCAAACTCCTAACCATTAAGGAGTTGTACCTTACATCATCAGCTCATCATCATAAAATGATGACTCCCAGACGCAAATACCGGTGTTACTTCAGAAAATATACGAAAAACATAGTATGTGCCTATAAAAAATGAGGGTTTCCCTCGATTTCCCTGGGATCCCATTATCTGATCCTGATATGGTGGCAATGGGACCACCTCGGAAGCATACCCTTTCGAATACAAAACATACAGTGGAACATAGAACCTCCTCCTTTTTGGAAGACGGTTAAAAACACATTGAAGCAGAACGAAAGGTTGAAAAAAAATATTTCTTCATCATGTGCCCATAATGTCCCACTGCTGGGCTCGGATCTCTTCTCAGGAGAGGGTTAAGGCCATACGTCCCCACGCTGGCCAAGTGCGGGTTGGGTACTGACAAGACAACGTTATGGCTACGTAATCTTGCCGTTGGATGTTATCAAGCCGCCCAAAGGCCTCCAACTAAGCTTCACGACTGTTATCCTATGATAACAACCGGGACCGACTTCTTAACGTGACCTACGAATCACGGAGACGCTCATGGTAACATAGCGGTCACCCATCCAGGTACTGACCGCGCCGTCGTTTCTAATCACCGAGTGCAACTGGGCTATGAGCGCCTCAATAGTTCTTACCTTTGTGAATTACAGAGATGACAATTTTAAACAAATGATATTGTAATATTGTCTTCAAATATTCTTACATCTAGAAAATATTACGATATAATCTAAAAGAAAATATACTCTATTTAGAATCGTAGCCACGTTTATTATGAAGGCGCATTGTGGTTTCCATTTTAATTGAACCTCAGTGTTCTACAAAACAACCGCGATTGACCTCCAGACTAAAATATTCGAAGATACAGCTTAATTTAATAAATAAAATATCAGTCTGTTAAATACTTTAAACTGCGTCTTTAAAGAAATAATTTTATTCATTCTCAGAGGCATAAAAGTGTTTAATGATAAATAAATGATTGTTTATCAAATCACCTATACAATTCGTGATAGATATATTATCATTGGTCTAAAAACCCTTTAAATTTAAAGTCGTGAATTAAAAACCTTTATTCCCAATACAATGTGCATCTGATCATGAAATTAAATTTTAGATCTATTACTGCCAATCAAAGACCATTGATGCTGTCATATAACTTGTATTTAACCTACTTTCCGTTGGATGAATCAACAACAAAAAGCTTAAATTTCTCAACGATCGTTCGAAGGGGTCATCGATACGGTGGGGTCACTCGAATGATGTTACTAAACATAATATAATACCTTATTAGCTTCTGTGACTTAGAATATATACAAAAGAAACCACTTACCGTGTTCCGTTATACATGTAACTTACACACACGTTTTAAACTTTAGGCAGGTAAAAATAGAGTTATAAATAAAATAGACTTTTAGATATCAAAGTGAAGTAACTTTCAAATGAAATAGGTTAATAGGCTTTTTAACGCCTAAACTTAAGTTACAGTTTGTTTTAAACATTAACCATTTAGGGCAATGATTGATAAAATTATGTAGAGTAGACAAATCTTACATTCTCTCTTTTGTACCAAATCTTCTATGAATTTTAAAGTTTTTTGCTATAAACATCGCAAAAGATAATAATTCTCCGTCTTTATATTTTATAAGCATTTAATTTGGATTTTTTAAAATTATTTATACATTCCTATTAAGGCTTTTTCTATACACGTAGGTAGACAGTTAGGTATAAGTATATAGAGGAGTTATTCCTAGCACTTAGTTACGTCACAAAGTCAGTCTTCAATTAAAAAATAGGTTGGTCACGTGTTCCGAAGAATCGAGTGTTTTTGGAGAAAAGGAGTCCTGTAGTGAAGGCAGAAAATCCAAATTACGTCACCTCCCAAGCCATCCATCCTTTCAAAGTTTTAATCCGTTAAATAGCGTGTCTGTTTTTTACTCTATGCCCTAAAAGTGCAGCAGCTTTCTGGTAAAAAAGATATATCAGCTTTTTAGTTTATCTACACAGTAGCCATTCCCATATATGGATGACAAATTGCTGATATTGTAGTTTACGACTCGACAGTACTTCTTAAAGAATTATGGGCAATGAACTATTGGAATGAGTAGTAACATAACTTTCTACTGATATGAGGTTACCCGTAAAATATTTTATTAACCGTAATGACGTAATCTTATATTTTTTAGAAGGCACCAGAGTTTATCTTTAAGTTTAATAGGTGAGGTGGGGTTTCTGTGAAGAAAATGTTATGTGTGTATAATTTTTTCGGTTAGGGCCAGTTCGTGTAACAATTGTGAGACACTGCAATGTTGAAGCTCTTGTTTCTATCAGTCTAATCTAGATAGATTAAACTAAGAAAAAGAAAAAGGTAGTAGAGCCACGCTGATTTCAGCATGAACGGGCCGGCTCGACCGGGGCGGTACTACCCTCGCACAGAAAATCAACGTAAAATGACAGCGTTCGTGCTGTCGTGTTTCGTTGGTGAGTGCGAGACCGGAGGCCCAATTAGTCCCAATTATGGTGACCGCCACTCTTGGATTCTGCTTGTGCTTTCCATCAGGCAGAGTAGGGTCATTTTGGCGGGCATACATAAAAAAAAAAAAAAATGATTAGATAGTGACATCTTCTCTTACCTTTTTTTATTTACATAAAAGTAAATGCACACATTGCTATCGTCTGCATCGGTGGCGCAGTGGTAGCGTATGCGACTGCTATGTTTGAGGTCTCGGGTTCGATTTCCGGGTCAGACCATATTTTTCTATGATCTGCAAATATTTGTTTCGGAGTTTGGGTGTTTTTTATGTATAATATCTATGTATTTACAAAAAAAGTATATAAGTATTTATATCAGTTTTCTAGTACCCATAACACAAGCTCAGCTTAGCTTGGGACTAGATGCCGTTGTGTGTTAGATGTCTGAAATATTTATTATTATTATTTATTATATCGTACAAAGGCGAACTTAATACCATGAGACATTCTCTCCCAGTCAACCGGGAGTCAACACAGTCGGTACCACCAGTATTGAAGTATGAAGCGGTAGGTGAAAGATCAAATGTTAATTTCGTTTACATAATTAATACACCTGCCCCCCTTGCCAAGTTGCAAGCGTTCTTCGCTCTACAATCGTTAACGCCTAAATTCTCGTGTGTCATTGGCTAATACTTTGTCTCAGATTACTTTGTCTAAGATAAGCCAATGACACACGAGAATTTATGCGTTAACGATTGCAGAACGAAGAACGCTTGCAACTTGGCTATGGGGGCTGGTAACCTTGCGTTGGTTTATATTCTTTTAACTTTCACATAGACCACAGGGTTTATGTAATACGCTTTTGTGACCAGTCATTGTTAGCAAAAAAAGAGTGCTTAATATGCCTCTGTTTATAATTATACCTTAATTTGTATCTTACAAACATGAAGAGTTATAGATATTGGGCCTGTATTTAATTATTGGTAGACAAACATGTATTATGAAGTGCAGTAATAAAACGTGGTAAATAAGCCTGATAGGCTGTTTGACATTGACAATTAACATATACGTAGGTATTGCAAATATTATGTACATAAATAAGCAGATAGATCAATACGATATACATGAAAATCAACTACCATCTATAAAATAAATAAAATTGATGTGTTTGTTTGTAATTTTAAATTAACAGCTTTTTAATAAATGCATATGAAAGTATTTACGGCATTTAAATAAAAAAATCAATTTTAAATTTTTTTCTGACTTTCCGTTCCGGTTAATTTCTCGAATGGTTGTACTGATTTTAACAAGACTTTCGCAGATAGCTCGTGATATAAGAAGTAACTTAGGCACCTCTTTAGACTAGTTTCATCCTGCAGAGTTACACGCGGTTGTTATTGTAAAAAATGCAACACCAAACGCGGGTAATAAGTACTACCAAACGTAAGACTCAGCTAGTACCTAATAAATATGTATCATAGTATAAACTTGCGTCTTATGCAAAGCAAGAAAGAAGACTAAACAGTTTCCACATGCGTTGTCTTCGAGGCATACTGAAGATAAGCTGGCGTGACAAAGTCACAAATGAAAGAGTTCTGCAAATTGCACAGCTGCCCAGCATTACTGCATTGCTAAAACAGAAAAGACTGCGATGGCTGGGGCATGTGCATCGAATGGACGCCACTCGACTGCCGCGACGTGCATTGCTGAGTGAATTTGCTTTCGCTGCGAGGAGGGTGGGAAGGCCCTTGTTGCGCTTTAAGGACTGCGCGAAGCGTGACGTGCTCGCTTTCGGAATCAACCCCAGGGAGTGGGAGGACCTCGCCAGAAATCGCGACGGGTGGAGGAAGTCTTTGGAGGAGGGCCGCGGAGCCCACGACAGGAGCTGGTTCCAGAGTCTGGCTAACAAGCGTGGGAGGAGACAAAAAAAGAACGACAGGGTCTCACCTGATCGAACACAAAACGATCCTCTACTCAAGTGTCAATCGTGTGGACGTTACTGCCTCTCTCGTATTGGGCTCTATAGCCATACCAAAAATTGCCACAGAGGCGCTGTCTAAATCATCTGAAAAGATGGAAAGGCCATGATGATGATGAGTATAAAATAGCAGAAAGGGTCTTCTGATGGCGAGTGTCTGACTCCGCCCATGGTAAATTAAGAGTCGTAAACCGTTCCCAACCTCCAAGAGCATCGCCAGGAGTTGGGTCTCCGATAGTGGAAGTGAGAGAGCCACGCTTCGGCATGAATGGGCCGGCTTGACCGGAGTGATACCACGACCTCACAGAAAACCGGTGTGAAACAGGGCTTGCGCTTTGTTTCACCGAGTGAGTGAGGATACCGAAGGCCCATACCCCAACCCCTCCCCCCATCCCCCAAAGGCTGGCAACGCACTTGTGACGACTTTGGTGTGGCGGGTGTCCGTGGGCTGCGGTAATCGCTTACCATCAGGCGATACGTCTGCTCGTTTGCCCCGTATTGTATAAAAAAGTCACAATCAATGTTTTAAATACATCAAAAGAGTAGTTTAACTAAACTTTCCTTTGAGACTTATTTGATATTTTTTATACCAAAACTATCCATTAAATCGCATTTCTACAGTCGATTTGGCCATAAAACGTTCCCTGTTAAAGATTGCTTTTAATAAGCTATAAGGCCGCCATATAATATGGTCATTAATGTGATAATGCTTCTACATGTAAATTGTATCAACTGGAGTACAATAAAGTTTATTCTATTCTTATGGTCTGAGGAGTGATATGATATCACTACAGTCGACTTAGTCCATAAGTGCTAAAGCATAGCCTGCCGCACAATCTGAGCTTTCCTAAATAAATTAAATCGAATGTAACTCTCTCTATAAATACCCATAACACTCGAACTGATCACGATTTTAATAGACGGAACCGCGAGCGAAAGTAATAAAATATCAGTTACAAATTTTATATTCCACTAAGGAACCCTAAACATGATTTATGAGAGGCACATTTGGTTTTAAATTTAACAGTAATAACCCTGATAACGTACATTTTAATGATTTCATATTTTTTACTACAAATGTGTTTGCTTTTAAAATATATGATTTTTACAGGGCAATGATATTTTAATAGGCAGTTAAAATGCATTTTATGGGCTCAGAAACCTTTATATGTAACACATGATGTAAATGGATTTGTCTGCCATTATGGGTACAAACAAGGTGTTAGAACCGTTACAGTGTAAGCGTCTACTAATATTCGTACGTAAGACGTCAAAAGTTCAGTAGCTAATATGCTTACCTACTTTATTTATTTAGCTACTTACCTTATTTATAGTTTCATAGGGCAATAGGCCCAGTGGGGCAGGCAGAGACAATTGATCTCCATTTAATAAGGTCCTGACACACATCTTTTGCTTCATCCACATTCATTAATCGCTGCATACATGCTCGTCAGTTTCTGGAGCTTTTCAGACGAGCCCTTCTTCAGAACATTTCAAATTTGGCCCGGTAAATATTCGCCATGATCGATTTATATTTAATGTTATTTGTTTATTTAAATTTGATGCACATAATTTACAAAGGCGTACTTAATGCCATGAGGCATTCTCTACCAGTCAACTTTAAACTGAAGTAAAAATATGATGCGGTAGGTGCAAAAAGAGGATTCAGAATACATTTTTAGAATTAAGATTAAAGAGGAGACAAACCTAAAATAACAGCATTTGTTGTTTCGTGGTTAAGTGCGAGAGCAATACCTATTACAGCATACTAGCATTTACATGCGGCTTCGCTCAGGCAGACTTTCATCCCCTGATTTACCCCCACACATCATTTATAGGGGTGGAATTTCAAAAAATCCTTTCTTAGTGCTGACTTACGTTATATAAAGAAACTACATGCAAAACTTTAGGATTCTAGCTTCAGCGGTTCGGGCAGTGCGTTGATGTCTGGGTATGTCAGTCAGTCAGTCAGTCACCTTACTCTTTTATATAGATAGATTAAGCTTCATAATAAGTAGATTTTCCGCAAATCCTGACTTCATTTATCTTAAGGAAGTCAAAATAGACATAAAATACACTAGAACATGTTTTCAAAGAACAGAACACGTGTAGAGAAATCACAAAAACTAAGTGCCCAACTCACGAGTGCGATTCAAAAGTTTCCACATAAGTGAACGCCTCGAGTTGTGTAAGTTAGTTGGAGTTAGCTTCGGTTTTATTCACTCAGTGTCGTCTATGTAGGCAGTTATGGAAATGATAGTCGGTTGTACGTAACAAGTGTACGGATGGAATGAATACTCGCTTAGTGATATGAATATATTTGTGATGCTGCGGAGGTCAGATTAAGTTTTACTGCTATTTGAGGGTAGTTGATGTGGTTTACAGAAATGACACAAACTATCAACTAAATACCTACATGACATTTCGCGGTTGGAGTCCAGTACACGTGTCATCGTTTCAGCGCTATTTATTAAAAAATATAACTTTTCCTTTGAAAAGTTACGGATTTAAGCATCTTAATTCCGTCCCTTTCTCAATTTAATTTAGAAAAGTTCTTTAAACCCGGTAATTAAATGAAAATAGATAATGATTATTTGTATAATCAGTACAGAACTCTTAAGTATGTAATGTTTCTTTTCTCATGTTTTCCAGGCAGAGTAGAGTCATTTGACAGGCTTTAAGACAAAAATTAAAATATTTATATTACGTTACTAACCTTTCTCTTTTCTACAAAACTATTTTTTATGACAATCTTACCTTGCTTTAAGACTAGACTATACACTAATCTCGTAATTTTCCAAAACAATAAACTAAATTCTAGTCCGTGTTCCTGGCAGAATAGCAATTTACAGGCAGCCTGGTGTAACTTGAGTTATCGCGTTATTATCATCTTGGGTCAGCAGAGAGCTCAGGAAACAATCTTTCATAGCCGATCGCAGCGGAAATTGAATGGATGACAACGGATCGATGTAACTGTTGTTTTACATCGGTTTTGCACCCGATACTCGATAATCGATTGTTGATGCTAATTATTTGTTTTAAAATTGGTTCAGCTATTTTGGCCTCAATTTGATATCTTTTGTAGAAATTTAATTGAGTTAAAACTATAAAAAATAGTGGATTGATGAAAGATCTAAATATTTGAAAATAAAGACTGACCTGTTAGCGTAGTGATCCTGACTGCTGTGACTGTGATAGAGGTCGTCAGTTCTATTCCCAACCAGAAAAAAAGTTTGTGTAATGATCATGATCATTTATAGGAACTGTGTCTGGGTGTAATTTGTCTTTGATGTTTATCATCAACAGCTTTTAATATTCCACTGCTGGACATAAACCTCTCTTGTCTATATCTATATATATACATATATTTGTTTTATGTGAGTCTTAAGGTAGTAGAGCACGAACGAGCCGGCTCGATACTACCCTCGCACAGAAGATCAACATAAAATGACAGCGTTTGTGTTGTCGTGTTTCGTTGGTGAGTGCGAGACCGGAGGGCTAACGATGCAAAAGCATCACAAGGCTGCCATAGTGCGGGTCACCATTCTGCATAGTTGCATTGTGTGCATTCGCAATGAGTATGGTGACCTGGTGCCAAAATGACAGTTGCAGAATCCAAGAGTGGTCTCTTGGATTCTGCAACTGTCATTTTGACAAGCCCATTTATAAAAAAAAGTCTGCCAAAGTAGTGTAGTTGTAGCCTATATATTAAGAAATACATAAGTATCTTTAGAAGCAGTTTGGTTACTATAGTACTGGCTCTGTCTAGTATAATAAATTAATATATAAAATTAAATTAAAAAGCTTTTTAAAAACAAGCTTTTACTGGAATGCCTCGAGACCAATCAAACGAGTCTAAACTCGATGATATTGCGACGTTTCTTTACAGAGTTCCTATGGCCACCTTCCAGCTCCAGCATCAGATCAGCTCCATGTCATTATAATATTGTATTGTAACGCTGTGTACATTTAGGCTCTCAAAATTTCAGCAAAATCGGTTGAAGACGTCTGCTTCAAAATTGAGTTGCAAGATTCCACCCGAACATACAAGCATACATACATTGCAAGTTAATAAAAAGCTTGTAAAAAGACGGGTTTTAGACAATCCACTATATTTTGACTTACAAATCCTTTACTTTAGACACATGTAGGTACTTTTCTAAAGCTCCGAGACATTGAACTCAACCTACCCTCTCAATTTAGTTTAGTCTTTTATCTGGTTCAGCTTTTAAAAAATAGTACAAGTTAGAACTTTTCATATTGATAGGTGTATTCTTTGTGTTTTATAATAAAGATTTCTTTTAACATTCATACATCTTTTAAATCTACCTTCACGTCACTGAAGCAGATATTTGAAGTTAAATGTTAAATTAAATTATTAAATTAACTCACGCTACGAAGGAATCGATAATGTCGTATAAAATACCCGTATTTTGTAGAATATAATTTCAGTCAATCAATCAATTTAGGAATTAGATGGAAAAACTAATTCCTCTCTCTCATTCTTCTATGCCGTGACAGGCAAGATCCAATTTTCATTTAGCATGTTTTCTTACCAACGGTACAATTTACGTTTTGGAAGCAATAAACTATTAAGTATTAAGTCAGAATCCTATAGCTGACTGTAACTGAATACCCAAAAAGTTTTTTATTCAATCAAACATCACTTATTAAACCCTTTAATAACTACGTAACGAGATGAATACGTGCCCTAACCCTAAACCAATCCATCACCTATTGAACTCAGTTCAAAAAATCCATCTCAGTTTCAAAACCCGTCTAAATAAGTTTGAGGAACAGTTAACTTCGTCCTCTTGCCCTTTAGAACGAGTCGTCGACAATCTTAAAATCAATTTTATAATAGAAAAATAATTCTTATATCACTAAACTTAAGGTTGTATTGATCCGCAAATATCGAACTGTAGTGGTAACCGGTCGCTGAGAGTTGCCCCACTACCGAACTACGCGCGATGTTATATGTATGTATGAGTGTTTATTTTGTTTTGTATGTAAATGTATGTAGATATAGATAAATGTACGCATGTTTTGCTGTATTTCGATGTAATATTAATAAGGAGGTTGTGTCTTATTTTACATGTACCGTATATTTCTGTTATGAAAGAAGGACCTGCACGAGAATTAACTTAGTTTTATTTACTGGTTTATATCGTTTGTAAGTTGGTGTCAGTGGAAGATAACGATAATTAAGATCTTAAAATACCATATGCACTTGGTCAATGCACTTCGATATCAGGAAAATATTATGTAGTTTATTTACCCTTTTGAAATTGTGTTAGGACCAACTTTTATTTGTCCAATTTTGAACTGAATTCTAATTGCTAGAGGTATAGTCATATATGACGAAATATATGAGGTAGCTTAGCAAACGTAAATACAGTTTCTAGAACTCTAATGCAGCGACGTGACAACTGTTAAGTCCGATGCCAATTCTAAATCTAGGTAAAACAGTAATAAAATAAATAATACATTAAATTAAAATCGGTCAATCACTTTACGCGAAGTTCAGTGACATACATTTACATACATAGAAGTGTTCAAAATTAAATTAAAACCCTAAGAGGTTCATCAGTAACTATATTTTTTTTTTTTTTTTTTTTTTTCCTTTACAGATCTGCAATCAGCCTTTGCTATAAGCAGATGTTTTGGGAGAGCATCGTGGCAGTTCGAGTGTGTCCTCCACTGAGAACATCTCCTCCTCAACTTCAGCCTTTTTTAATTGGCTAGTATGTCTTTTCGTTTGAGCCTTTTATTGTAGCTCCGTATCGTCAGTTTAGTAGCTAGTTCATTTGGATGTCGTTCTAGTCTACTGCGGTATGTCTTCATAGTTTTAAGAATTTCTTCCTTCACTGTGTTCATCTTTGTAAAGTGATGCACTTCGTTATTTGTGATGTACCAAGGGGAATTGCAAATATTCTTTAGTATGGAGTTTTGCATCCTCTGTATTATTGCTATATTTGAGTTGCATGCGCTGCCCCAGAGTTGTATACCATACATCCAAGTTGGTTTCAGAATGCTTTTGTAGATGAGAAGCTTGTTGTCCACTGATAACTTGCTGTTTCGACCCAGTATCCAAGACAGCTGGTTGTATCGCAGTTTAAGTTCTTCTCTTTTGGTTTCTATATGTTGCCTCCACGTCATGCGTCGGTCAAGATGTAATCCAAGATATCGTACATTGTCTTGGTGAGGAAGTCTAACATTTTCTAGCTGCACAGGTGGGCAGTTTTCCTTACGCAGTGTAAAGGTGACATGCACGGACTTTGATGCACTGGCTTTAATTTTCCACTTCTGGAGCCACTTAGTGACGCCATTGAGTCCTCTTTGCAGTTTTTGTGTTGCTACTGCTGGATCCTTGTCACTGGCTAATATGGCTGTGTCATCAGCAAATGTAGCAGTAGTTATATCATCGTCTACTGGCAGATCAGACGTATATATTGTATATAGTACAGGCCCTAGGACTGACCCCTGTGGTACACCAGCCTCTATTTGATGAAGGTTAGAGGTGGAATCTCCTTCCTTGACTTGGAAGAGTCGTTCTGTCAGGTAGGATTCCATCAACAAAAAGTAGCAGTGAGGGAGACTGTTTTTGACTTTGTAGAGAAGGCCTTTGTGCCATACTCTGTCGAAGGCTTGTTGTATGTCAAGGAATACTGAGGAGCAGTAGTCTTTCTCTTCCAGGGTTTTCCTTATTTTGTCCACCACTCTATGGACTTGTTCCACTGTTGAGTGTTGCTGCCTGAATCCAAACTGATGATTTGGAATAGTGTTGTTTTCCTTTAATATAGGTAGAATACGATGCAGCAACAGCTTTTCGAAGATCTTAGACAAGATTGGCAGTAGGCTGATGGGTCTGTAAGATGTAACGCTGTTGGCAGGTTTGCCAGCTTTATGTATCATTAATATCTGTGATACTTTCCAGAGTCTGGGGAAATATTGTACTCTTAGGATACCATTATATAATGTAGTGAGGAATACTACAGCTTTCCTCGGGAGGTGACGTAGCACTTCTTTTGTGATAAGGTCAAATCCCGGTGCTTTTTTATCTTTTATCTCCTTGTTAATTGTTCGCCAGACCTCTCGCACAGTTATTGGGGCTGGAGGGAGTGACATTTGCAAGTCTTGTCTCAGTGTATCTTCGACTTCTTTATCGGATTGTGGGTCACATGTACTATTTGGGCAAAACACATTTACTAGATGTTGCGCAAATGTATCTGCCTTTTCTTGTGGTGTGCGAGCCCATCCATCATTTGTTTTTAGGGGAGGTTTTGCTAATTGGGGTCTGTCGTAGTTCTTTGTGAACTTCCACAGTGAATAATTTGTGGATGCAGTAGCTGTAAGAGATTCCATTTGAGATTCCAAGGTTTTATTGTACCAGTTATTTAGCATGACCTTTAGATCTACAGCGGCTTTTGTGAATTTCATTTTGTCAGCATTTAGTCGACTTTCATGCCAGATTCGTCGGAGCCTACGTTTCACAAGGACAGCTTTTTTTACTTCGACGGGATAGTTGTCGTGTGTAGCTGTGTAAGACTTCTTATCGGGTGTACTAAGCCAACAAGCTTCCTGGATCAGAGTTGTGATGTATTTAGTAGCATTCTCTATATCCTCAGGTGTTTTGAGTGCTATTTTCAGTTCAGTTCCTCGTTCAAGGTGTTCTTGGAATGACATCCAGTCCGTATGCTTATTATACAGTACCTCAGGACCTTTGGACTCAACCAGCATTATACTGACAGTTAACAATACTGGTGTGTGGTCCGAGGAACTATCATAACAGGTTTCGATTTTAAGGTAGTGTTTAGAGAATCCTTTCAAGACAAAGAAATCCAGAAGATCAGGAATTTTATTGTCATCTGTTGGCCAGTTCGTATAACTATATTTGAACGCAAAATGAATCTATGCGGAACGGCGTACTCATTACAAAAAGTAATTCACAAAAGCGTGAAGTAAAATATTGCTCTAAACATACTTCCCCGTTGTACTTTTAATAAGTTCGAGTAAATACACATTTAGTCGACGCACTGACCCGTACTTACATCAATCAGAAGAGCGTCAAAGCCTATGAATATTTCACATAAGTTTTGAATAATTACTTAGCACTTGAGCAACTCATGTAGAAGTGTAACATCTTGGGTTTGAGGAGAGATTGCTAATCCATCATCGACCTCCGTTGACCCTAAACAGGAACTGGTCCCTATTGAAACTTTCGCTAAACTGATATTGTGTATATGAAAATCCTACCGAGTAAGGAAATTGGTTTAGTAAATTTATATTAGTCTTATTAATCTCAAAGTTTGGATATTTGTTTCGAAATTAATTGTATTCAAATTCAATAGAAAAAAGGTCAATAACTTTTTGCTAAGTTTCGTTGGAGCTTATTGTAAATATTTTGTTTGCAAAAATTTAATATACTAGCTTTTACGCAGACTTTCATCCCCTGATTTACTGCCTTAAGGGTGGAATTTCTTTCTTACGTTATATAAAGAACCTACATGCAAAATTTAAGAATTCTAGCTTCAGCGGTTTGGGCTGTGCGTTGATCTCTGGGTATGTCAGTCAGTCAGTCACATTAATCTTTTATATATATATATATATATAAGACTAGCTTTTACACGCAGCTTCGCTCACGCAGACTTTCATCCCCTGATTTACCCCCTTAGGGGTGGAATTTCGAAAATTCCTTTCTTAGTGCTCACTTACCTTATATAAAGAACCTACATGCAAAATTTCAGGATTCTAGCTTCGGCGGTTTGGGCTGTGCGTTGATCTCTGGGTATGTCAGTCAGTCAGTCAGTCAGTCTGTCTGTCAGTCAGTCAGTCAGTCACCTTACTCTTTTATATATATAGATATATAGATTTGCTTTGATTTCAGCGTATATATAGTTACAGAGTCTTCTAAACAGTCAATCATGGTTTTCTTTTTATTTCATTTAATTATAAAATGTTTAATGCAACTAAGGTTGATTGCGAAGTTTGATCAAGAATTTCTGAAACGGTTATATCTTTCTTTACAAACACTTGGAAATGAGTGCACAGTTCTGTTCATCTATAGATTATTTACTGAAAATAAAAATTGTTAAAATACCTAACACACAACCAACTAACAAATAACCTACCTTACTTATTTATTAGTAAAAGCTTACTTATGTAGGAAGGTAAAAGGTTATCTGCCTATTTTATTAACATCATACTAAGAATAATATTACCCTTCCATCCAAACACAAAAACGATTTCTTAGTGTCCAGGAACTCCACAAAACGCTCACAAAACCCACCAAACAGGTAGCCGAGTGTTTATAAACCAGGAATAGAACCCAAAACCTTGGTCACGAAGCTTATCCAATAAACCATCGCGCTTGCTCTCTCAGGCCAGTGCCATGTGCTAATAAAAACCAGTTTTTAAGTCACTTTACAATGCACGATTTCGTTGACCGCAAAAGAAACATCTCTGTACTACTTCGCTACATTGACAATAACTATTATTTCATCCAATTGAAAAGTACAATCGGTAGTATTACATGGAATCGTATCGTGTCTGCAATTTTTTTGCAAAGGGATGCAGATGGCTTTTGTAATATTTTGAATAGAAGAAGTTGGATTTTTTAAAAGTTTTAGCTATAATAAAAATGCCTTAAATATATGGAATAGTCAACTGTTTTTGAACCTACTGAAATACACATAATAATACAAATGAGTGAAAGCACAACCATAATATTGCAATAGCGAAAAATAATAATTTTCACTACTGCAATCCTTTTGAAATTCACACCAAAAAGATGTGAGAAAAGAAAAAGAAGAAAGAAGACAGTTTACGTAAGTTTTTGTGTATTTAATATACACACATCAAAAGTGTCTAGGGATCAACATATGTGTCTAGGAATCAACATATATTTTTGCAATAACTTTTCTCCTGATTGATATTAATTAAAATTTTCTTTAAGGATTCATCAAATAAAGTATTTTCGTTTGTCACAGTAACGATAAACCAAGTCACCTTTGCATTAATAAAGAAATTTGCCATTTTCCTAATAAAGGGATTTTTGACATTTGAACCACTAACATTAAAGTTCGAAAAAAAGACTGAAATAACAGTTTTCTTTAAAAATTAATTTTTATTAGGTAACTTAAACAATTAATAATCCGTGTTTCTACCGCGAACACTAACAACACAAGAATCGGTTTGGCATACTCAAAATGAGTTCATCCAAATCACGCTGTGGAATGGCCGCCCATGTTCGTTGCAACAACAAAAAAAGGTCTTCTTGCGACTGGATATCCTCCATATTCGGCAGAGCTCTTCTCTGTAGCATATCCCATGCATGCTCAATCGGGTTCAAGTCTGGCGACTGAGCAGGCCAGGGCCAAAGCCACATCTCAATCTCAAGAAATCCGCATAAAAATGCTTGATCCCTAGACACTTTTGATGTGTGTATATTTACACATTTTTAAGTTAGATGAGCTTCTTTACTTAAGTTATTTGTAATAATAAATCATTATAGACTTAAAATGATTCTTAAATTGTGTCAATACGAGTATAAGATCTTCTGGACAGTAATAGTATTAATCAAAGTACATATTTGTACAAATGTTATTAATATGTTTTTAGAAGTACCTACTCAATAACAGATTTTAACTTAACTTATTTGGAATGTACTTACAACAGTCTGATTCGTCAGGAAGTCGTCCAGCTGTCGTCTCGTGGAACCTAAAAACCACAGTCTCGATCACTACTGCGCTACGCAAAACGTGTTTCTAATACGTTTCCAAGTATAATTTATGTATATTGCTTTTTGTTTCTGGTCACTCGATATGTTTGGCGATTAAATCTCGTCGAGACGTGGCGCCTCAGATATTTGGGTCTACGAATTATGATCACTAGCATGTACTTAAAGACAGGCGTGTTGAAAACTACTTTCGACTTGTAGGAAAAGTTTCACCAATTATAAAGAGATAGTCTTAGTTTGAGTCGTATTCGATTTAAGGTAATTGGTATAACGAATTATTTTGGTGTAAACATCACTATACAACTCTTCTGACATCATAAGTGTTATTGATTAAAATAAGAGTTAATTTATTGAATTATTGACATTTGATTTCATGTAATTTACTTATCAATTCAATTATTATCTTTGTTCACACACATCGTCATCTAGTCCCAAACTAAGCAAACCTTGTATTATGGTTACTAGACAACTGGTACAAATACTGCTCTTTTTGTAAATACATACATATTATACATAGAAAACACCGAAACTCTAAAACAAGTATTTGTTTAAGACCCGGGAATCACCGGTAAGACCTCAAGCAGCAGTCGCATACGCTACCACTGCGCCACAGAGACAGTCAATGATAAACTTAATAATATTTCAAAGTTACATTAAATTATTGTGGGTTTTTGTATTTCTTTTTAGATAAAGTTGAGAACTTGACCGTGAAAGTTGACCGTGGGAGAGCCACGCTTAGGCCGGCTCGACAGGAGTGATACCACGGCCTCACAGAAAACGGGTGTGAAATAGTGCTTGTGCTGTGTTTCACCGAGTGAGTGAGGATACCGGAGGCCCATGCCCCAACACCTCCCACTATCTCCCCCCTCCCTTTCCCCCAAAGGCCGGTAACGCACTTGTGACGCCTCTGGTGTTGCGGGTGTCCATGGGTGGCGGTAATCACTTACCATCAGGCGATACGTCTGCTCGTTTGACGGCCTATTCCATAAAAAAAATGTTATTCATTATCAACCTATTGCAATTCACTGCTATATACAGGATTAATTATTCTGTGATACAGGTCTCTCCCGTGGTACACCAAAACTCCATTTTAGCTATAAACGCATCATAACATATTATACAGACAATTTAAAATTAATAGTCCCTATACTCTTTGCGCTGTAGCATGGTGCGGCATTTATTTGTAGACTAGAACATTCTGGTTGGTTTAATTTAATTGACTACAGTTATTAATATTATATTGCGAATGTGGTACAGCTGAAATACTAAGTCATAATTTGTAAATCGCTGCAACTTTCAAGAGTGAAACGAAATGTTACTGAAACTGTCACGCACCAAGCTACAACGCCTGTTAAAGTTACTTACAATGAATCAAAGCTTACCGTTCCTCCTCCCTGTATGGGAATCTTTCGCCATAGAACTAAACACGTGTTAACCATTGATCAGTTATCGCCCCATATAAGTATCGAGGTGTACTTAATAAAACCCATAAACGTTAGCGAACCCCTTTTATGAAAGCCTTCTAAAGGCGAGTGTACACTGAGAAGCTGTACTTATTGCAATACGTGATAATAATTTTATTAACACCAAGAGTCTGTTATGCTAGGCGTGTAGGATTCCGAAGTTACTTAAAACAACAATAAAATTTTCAACTATAAAAAAAAAAAACTAGCATTTGCCTACGGCCCCGCCCGCGTGTTTACCGGTTATCTTAGTAAAAAATAGCCTATTTCCTTCCTCAATCTTTAGATCAAATTTCATTGAAATCAAATACAGCGATTTAGCTCTCCTTAAAACAGGGTTTGGCAACACCACGCTGTCCATACGGGATGTAGATATTTCGTGTTAAAATTAGGGTTTATTCGATGTAAAACATTTGTTTTTGAAGCGTACACAAATCAGTTAAACATTTTTATGTACATAAATTTTGTATTTCACAGTAAGTATTAAGCTTGACACTATGTATTCTTATTTGACTTTATTATTACAAATAATAATAATAATAATAAATCTTTATTTTCTCTCTCACACAGAATATTTACAATGTTTCCGTCTTAAATTATCACATGTTTAATTAAGGAAAACTGTGCGAGAGACTGGTATCTGTACTAGGAAGACCTGTATGACAGATTTACCAGCCTCTCCAGCTCTAGATAAATACAAACTTATGAGACTGAGAGATGAGCAATGAAAG
Source organism: Diaphora mendica (assembly GCA_949125395.1). Taxonomy (NCBI): domain Eukaryota; kingdom Metazoa; phylum Arthropoda; class Insecta; order Lepidoptera; family Erebidae; genus Diaphora; species Diaphora mendica. Next base: position 1,711,545 of record OX421326.1, on the reverse strand, counting down.
TGTAGATCGTGGGGTGATTGTGTGTGTGTTTGTGTGTGTGTGTGTTTGTGTGTGTGTGTGTGTGTGTGTGTGTGTGTGTGTATGTGTGAGTGAGTGAATGTTGACACGGTTTGTGAAAAACTAATTGGAGACATGGAGTGAAAGATTTATGAGGGTATGAATAGGAAGCGTTCCGTTTCCTCATAGCTGAGTGACTTGAGCCATTCGGAGAGATTTCTTTTGCAGTTATATTTTGTCTGAGCATAGATATCTAATTTCTTGTTCACCTTATTATACAAAAACCTGCCCATGAACACAAAGAACCTGCCTGAAAATGCAGTAGACCTCAAATTCTCATTAGTGACACAAACCTTGTGATTCAGGCGTTTCCTAGGGCGTATAGGATCGTAAACGAGATGAGAATGCTGCCTTACTATGGTGTTTAGGATGTACAGTTGGCGTACCGTTAAAACATCCGCAAGCTGGTACAATTCCTTAGTAGGGTATAGAAAGGGCAAGGAATGGCTCACCTTAAGTACTGCCCTTTGAGCTCTTTCTAGTTTTATTAAGTTAGATTTACAGGCGCCACCCCATACCGAGATACAATACGATAGTATTGGTTGACATAAGGCCACATAAACCATTTTAATAACTTTTCTATCAGCCACGCTACGCAATCTTTTGAAAATACTTATCAGTTTACGAGTTCTGGATGTAAGAAGATCTAAATGTTGCTTGAAGCTCAATACACTATCCACCACCACACCAAGATACTTGATAGTAACAGTACTGTCCAGATCAACACAGGAGCAGGAGTGAAACAATTGACAGGTGTGGGCTGTGATAGCTAAAGGTTCAAGCAGATTATGTGGAATCTTTTTCATTGCGAAAGGCATATACTTAGTTTTAGAAATATTAAGTGTTAAGCCATTGTTTCTAAGCCAGGAGCACACCGCATTAAATCCCGCCTGAGCACGTGCATAAGTCTCTTCCCAAGTGTCTCCATCAAATATCAGAGCGGTGTCATCTGCGAATGTTACAATTTTGCAGTTTTTAAGTTGTAGATTACAGAGATCATTAATATAGGAAAGGAAAAGTGTAGGCCCCAGTACGCTACCCTGCGGTACACCAACCGTCACAGGAAGATCATCGCTAATAACCTCGCCGACTCTCACCCTTTGGTGTCTATCGTTTAGATAGTCGGCAAGCAACTTATACTGTGTATCCCGAATACCCAACCTTTCCAGTTTGTCGAGTAAGAGTGGCACAGACACCGTGTCAAAGGCTTTAGCTAGATCCAGGAATATTGCAATAGCTTTTTTCTTTCTGTCGAGCTTGTCCACTATGTGATCTATTAAGTCATGTACAGCATCAGCTGTGGAAGTGCCAGATCGGAACCCATACTGTGATTGTGATAACAAGTTTTTGGCTTCGAGATATTCAATTAGTCGTTTGTTAATTAGTTTTTCTGCTATTTTCGATAAAGTGGGAAGAATGGAAATAGGTCTATAATTATTGACCAGGGGCTCTGTCACCACTCTTGTATATAGGGATCACTTCGGCAAGTTTAAGTTCTTTAGGAAAGACACCCGTGCTGAACATCAGATTAAAAATGTATGTTAAGGGGGGCACTAGGATATGGTGGTATCGTTTAAGGAGAACACCTGAGATATTGTCCCGTCCAGTTGTAGTAACCTTCTTTAAATTCAGTATGAGGCTGCGAACTTCTAGTTCGGAGGTTGGCGACAGAACAAATGAGAATGGTTGGGAGCCAAGGTTCGAAGCAGGAGGTAAGTTATTGGTCAGGCTACTCTCGGTCAAATTTCTACTTATTGAAGTGAAAAAATGGTTTATATCATTTACCGAAGACATAGGGTTCGAGGCTGACAATAGGTCTGTGGCTGGATTCGATTTTTTGTCACGGTGAGCAACTTTGTTTATGGTCTCCCATAATTTCTTGTTGTTAGACTTGGCTGCAGTATTTAACAAGTTACTTTCGTAATCTCTTTTCACCTTTTTCAGTAACAAATTACAGAAATTATTACTATTAACTATTACTATTTACTAGTTAGCTTGAACTAACTGAGGTAGCTTACTCATAAAGGTCACAAGCCTTTTACTGCTTTAACGTTTAAAATTTTACAAACTAATCACCGAATAAAGAACAACAATTACGAGGACCTGGATGAGCGAGTTTTGTTCGGTATTTTTTTGAGACATTTTCTAAAAACGATTCTTAGCTAGATCTATTTATCTATCGCCCCTGAAACCCCCTGCATACTAAATTTCATGAAAATCATTGGAGAGTTTTCCGAGATTCAGAATATATACATATATACAAGAATTTCTCGTTTAAAGGTATCAGATAGAATCTAGGTAATAACTTAAAAAAAAAGTTTTTAAAGATTTTTTTTTGTTACTCTTTCACGCAAAAACTACTGAACGGATTTGGATGAAACTTAACAGTTATATAGCTTATACATCAAAATAACACATAGGCTACTATTTGCCGCGGTAACCGACATATACGCGGGCGAAGCCGCGGGCAACAACTTGTATTAAATACAGCGCTGTTTTTAGTTATATCACGTCTAATGTGTATTGCGAATTTCATAATGGACAATAACATCGATATCTTAACTCTATTTAGAACCTCATTTGTTAAAATGTTGTTGTAAAATACCCTAAAATATTAACACAGGACTTTAGTCTAAAATAAAAAGAACCTATAATTTTCATTATATATTTTCTCCGGCGCGGTATAGTAGGTAGACCAAGCAGTGGACTGTTAAACTGGTGATGATAAGGATTCTTAATAAGAGCACCATACTTTAGCACTTAAAAGCCGGCTCGATCGGGATGATACTACAGTCATACAGGAAACCTGAGTTAAGTAACATTTTAAACGCTTTGACTTTCTAGTATTTTACAGATGCGTCTTCTCAACTATACGGGTGACATTAGTTTAAGCGGTCGCCACGTTCTATAAGCGTTATTGGTTCAAACTCCATGTGGGACAACACTTTGTGTGATCCAAAAATTGTTTTTCTGAGTCAGGATGTTATATTTGTCCATCTTATGTATATTTGTAACCACCGCTTGTTCTATCTACAACAGAAATAAAAATATTCGCATTTAAAATGTTTGTCATAGTGAGTACCGACCTTTATCCTGCCAATAAGCAGTTTCATAGATAAAGCGTAACTCCGCACAACACCTCTATACTGTCGTATCTAAATAGCCTTTGATCAGCCGTTTAGTGATAAAATATTAGTAACTTAATTAAGTATCCTTTTAACTTGGGTATTTGAAATCAGGGGTGTCCCGAATATATTTTCGTTTCTTCAGATGATTTTATTTTAAACTTAAAAATAAAATGCTTCTCTTAAACTAATGAGACAACCCTCGTGTCGTAGTTAATTTTAATCTAGACTAACATTATAAGGCTAAAAAGTTACTTCGATTGATTGATTGCGCAAGTCACAGAAACTACTAATTCGAATTATAAACGTATATTAGTGTTTAGCACATTTATCGAAAAATGCAATAGAGTATATAATACCACGCTATAACTAACACCGAGTATTAATAAAAAATGAAAGTCGTTCTCTTTTGAGAGACGGGTCAACTAGTGCAATACGTGTGTGGTCTGCAAAGTTCGCGGCCTAACTATGATACAAGACAGCTATTCTTATTTTTTTCTACATAATCTCCTTGAATTCTACACATTTCTCCCAACGATGCACAACGCACAATGCAAAAATGTAACTACATCTACTAGTTTTTTTTTAATAACGAGTGCTGCTATCTTCAGGTTGAAGACTGAACTTTTCAGACTACTTTGTTACTAAATGTTTGTTTGTCATTTTAATGGTACAAAAGAAAATAATAATGATATTTTTTGACAAAAAGAATACATATATACTAACGCTATCACTGAGTGTTTATTTTTTGGTACGTTAGCTTTTGGAGAATTTCAATAAAATGAAATTCAGATGGCAACAGCTTGTATACTGTTAACCGTTCTTGTAATACTAACACTATTGTATTTGACTTCTAAAAAGAGTGGCCATGAGTTTCTTTGCCAGTATTCTTCTCATAAGGCTCTACGCATTTTGGAAACTGGAAGTTATAGATCTACCCAAACATCATCATCATCTTTAACTGTAGGTTAAATTTAACGTTCATAAATATAACTTAGTATCTTAATTGAATAAATGATTTTGAATTTGAATATAAACAGCAATTTTGGATATCCTCCTCTTGTCGTTATCCTGATACGTGGATGGTCATGTATGACCGGGTCATGATTCCCTGGGTGTAGATGATCTTCTGTCAAACAGTGGCTCGCCACTTGTTCCTCTGGCATGAAGAGCAACGTATATTATTGCAAGGTGAAAAATTTTGGATCTACTTAAGTAATATATTTGAATATGTAATTAAAACCCACCTCAAGCCTTATCTACTTTAATTGTAGACATCGTGAGCAATTAATATTTCGTATACATATAAATAATAATTTAACATCAATAAATTTGAAAGCCATATTTACATATTATATTTTGTTCATTGAACAAAAATTCAAGGAATTCACATTAAAATGGGTGCGATCCGGTGCAACATTGCCTTATTAAAAAGAGATTAGTCATCAGCGGTCAACTACCTCATTTCTAGGGTTCAGTAAACGTAATAAATTTTACTATGAAGCTGTTTTGTCCATGTATAATACTGGTTAGATTGAAATTCGATGTTTGAATTCCATTTCAAATTCAAAATCTTATTTATTTGTAACATTGGTTTGAATAAAAAAAAAAGTATTTATAAATGAATAAACAGACCTTTTTTTAAATTAATTAAAAATTCCAATAAAATGTAGTTTTTGCCTTTTGCTAGGAAAAGCTAGTGGGAGCAGATTTCATTTTTCATTGGTAATTTAGATAATTATAATAAATTATCGAATAAATAATAATCTATGCATTATTTATCTATATATATATAATCTATTTAGCAATCAAAAGAACGTAGGCACCTTATAATAAAACATTAAATAACACGAAAAATAACAGCCAATCGCCCTTGAATAACTTGAAAGTCTCATAGTCAAAATGGCCATAAGTATGATAACACAATCACATTTATAATAAAAAAATAAACGGACATCTAACACACAATGCCATCTAGTCCCAAGCTAAGCAGAGCTTGTGTTATGGGTACTAGATAACTGATATAAATACTAATATAATTTTTTCAAATCCAACCCGAGACCTCATGCACAGCAGTCGCGTACGCTACCTCTGCGCCAACGAGGCAGTGGTAGCGTACGCAGTATAAGAAATAACTTATAAGTTTTCCTAACTCTCTTAATATTCTTAAGACGAATCTGTCCACTAGCCTACATTCATAGAGAACCCACATCAATATGCCAAACGGGATTGACCATTTTGTATTTCTTAAATAAATCCATTCTTTGTTAATCGTGAATCACTTTCAATTTGTTTTTTTTTTTCATTTTAATTGATTTCTTAGAATTGGTGGCGTGAGGTTAAGCTTCGAATGTATTTCACTAACTTCTTTTAGATGGGTAAGATAATAAAAGGTAATTTTAAGAAAAAGTTTTTTACACAAAATTAATTATGCTTTATTCAGACGTTGACTTTTGCAGTTATTCATCTAACCAAATCATTTACGTGACATTTGCTTTCCAGAATATTCAACTAATCTTAATCACTCATTTTTTTTATTAATTGCATATTACGAACGACTTGCTGCCTTGGAATGAGGACCTGGTGATAATAATAATAGACCTGGTAATACAGGTTATATCTATGTATTATAGACACCAGAACCTTGCATACACTTCAGTTTTTCACACAGACAACCGGTGTGAGTGAGTACCCCAACCCCTCCCCCCATCTTTCCCCATCCCCCAAAGGCTGGCAACACACTTGTGACGCCTCTGGTGTTGCGGGTGTCCATGGGCGGTGGTAGCCGCTTACCGTCGGGTGATACGTTGGCTCGTTTGCCCACTATTCCATAAAAAAAATGTATTAGTAGACAGAAAGCCGACTACAAAAGGCTTATTTTATATATTTACTAGCTTATGCCTGCGGTGGCGCCCGCGTGTATGTCTGTTATCCTGTTATAAAGTATAGCCTGAAAATATATAATCTGCATGCCAAACATTGAAATATGTGCAGTAGCTTGGCCATCAAAGTGTAACAGACAAACAGAGATACTGTCGAATTTATAAAATTTCTCAAAAAAAAAACTAATAAACATTTAACGCAGTACGTTGGGTGTCAAGCGACAGGATAAGAAACACAGAGCTGCGTTCCAAAACAAAAGTTGCGGATGTGGGCAAGAAGACTGCCAGATTAAAATGGGACTGTGCCGGACACGTATGTCGAATTAATTCAGACAGGTGGGCCAAGGTCGTCGTCGAACGCTGGGTACCTCAGGGTGGACGCCGACGACGAGGCAGACCCCGTAAAAGATGGCGCAACGATCTTCACGCCTATCATAGAGACTGGCCGGAACTGGCCTTGGATAGAGGGAAGTGGTTTGTTGCAGGGGAGGCCTTTGCCCAGCAGTGGGACACAATAGGCTCGTAAAAAATAAATAACACTTTGATACGACGAAACATGAAGTAAAAGGTCTACATTATGGGTCGTAGGTAGGTATCTATTTTGCTTAAATTATAATACGTATTGTTGTCAAACGCACAAAGAAGTTCCAAAGTACACATATAAGATACTCTGTTACAGAAAATTACGTGTCAAAAAAATACTAAACACGTATTCATGTTGGCTTGTTGATAAACTTTGAGCTGCTTTGTCCAACGCAGATTCCTACTATTGATAAATTGGTAGGCACAACTCTAGTGAGTCATCGATCACTACTTACGCTGGCCTATTTACGCAATCACATTGTTTTTGTGTTGCCAACTGAACTGAATAAGACTCATGCTGGGATTTGAGAGGCTTAATTGTAGAAATAGATTTATTTCATTAACCGTTTTCAATAACCGTTTTCTCTTTGGTTCTTGCAATCTGTACAAGTTTTCAATTATCCTCTTTTTGAATTGAACTCAAGGTTAACCTCATTTAAATAGAGATTCCGATAATATGTCCAGGGGGGATTTGTGGACGGTGACAAGTTGCGCTGTTTGTGCGATGAAACTTTAACGATGTCCCACTTTGCATCATGCCCTGCGTGCCCGGACACCTGCACGAGGAAGGACCTGATGGCTGTCACCGACAATGCAGTCAAAATGGCCACATTCACGTGATTCCTATAGTTAGTAAGATTTCCTATAGTTATGTATTGTATTTTTTGTATTGTATGTATTGTATTGTATATAAATGAATTGTAACAACTAATTTGTTTTATGTGCATTAGTTACAAGGTTACATAAATCATTCAATCTTATTCGACAACTAATCTCTGCCAATAAGCCCATCTCATAAAATATTTTTACTCTCATTAATCAAATAGTTATGCAAAATTTGAGCCCAGGAGTGCGTTTCACCATAGTGGCAGGATACGTCACACTAGAGGGAACGACTGAACGGATTTGATTTTTACGGCATTGGGGAGTAAACGAACAAAACAGCTTACTTTGTGTTAAGTAATTACAGACGTACAACATCAATCACCGTCAACTGTCTTTAACAGTCCACTGCTGGACATAGGCCTCACTAGAATGGTGACACACCTTATTTTTAACCCGCCACCACACGAATACATCACTGCTGCCCATGGGCACGTTCAAGTAAAGAACTAACAAACAAATAGAACAAGTAACAAACAGAGTTGTTCCAACTGGTCCCCCCTTCTCCCTTCCTCTATAGGACAACACCTTGGAAGTCACTACTACAGAGTGGTAGACATACGCTGTCGTATTCACCGCTTCGGTTCTTCCTTCCTTTGCCGAGCGGTCAAAACCTGGAACTCACTACCTGCGTACGTGTTTCCCTCCCACTATGAACCCGGGTCCTTTAAGCGGAGCGTGAAAAAGCATCTCACTAGGCCGCCATAGCGTGGGTCACCATGCTATTGCGTACCTATTTGCATTGAGGTTGGCGACCACCACTCCTGGATTCTGATCATGCTTTCCATCAGGCAGAGCAGAGTCATTTTGGCAGCTATCCCATAAAATAAAAAAATATTGCTGCCTTTTGATTCAGTCGTTTCTGCACCTTGACTCTCACCGGCCATATCGGATAGCGATTGCGATTATAAGACTGAGGGAATATAATGTGCACCTGTGTTTACGCACACACTTGTTAACTTATAATATCTCCTGCGTAGTTGGCTGGTTAGAGACTGACCTCCGTAGCCGAAATAGGCTAGGAGTGCATCAACATCATAGTCTACTCATCCTAAAAGGATTTACTTTCAAAATGAAATCTAAAATAAGCAAAACCGCAACCAAAAGCTACTAATTAATAATTCTTTCACTTGTATACATTTATAATTTCTTGTTTAATGATTCGTTATCAGTTGTTGAATATGAAAGTCACGGAAAGATTGCGCCGAAAACCGTCACGAGACAAAACAGGTCACACTTTCTATAAATAATTTGGCGCCAGGCCTTACAAAATTGGACAGAAGACATTGGGTATAAATTATATGTAATTATAGCTATAAAAATTACTCAAGTATTCGGAGCAGAGCGGATCGCTTTGTTAAATGGTCTATTAGCCGGCTGATGTCTAAAAGAAACTATTAGTAATCGATGTGTTTATCAAGATTTGAATTATATTGTTACTAATATAACTCATGTTTGTTGAAATCCTTGATAATAGGCATAAAGATTCATCTCATTTTACCGTATCTAAGTTATCGTACTAAGTTTAGCGTGAAAGTTCGGATAAATATATTAAGAAATAACAAATGTTACTTCACGCGAATTGAGTTGAAATCAGAAAAAAATACAGTTTATAAAGCGCCTGAATAAAAATAGTAAATATAATATATAATCAATATTATCATGTGGCACAGGTATTCAATATGAGTTGCTTAGATGATTTACTGTAAAAGTTTTTAATATCAATGATGATTTATTTATTTGAGTGGTTTACCTATTTCCTTTCCCTCTCCCTGCGATATATCATATTAAAAAATAATAATGATAATGCAATGTTCGTTCAGCGACGTAAAAAAATTTTTTTTTTCCTTTTTAAGTTTTCAAGTCTTAAGATTTAGATTTAGAGAATTTTAAGTTTATGCTTTTAATTAACGCTAACAATGGTTTCTTCTTCATTTAAATACTGACTAACGTATAAAAATAATCAGGGAAAGACAAATTTTAATGACAAACAAACCCACTTTGAAAGCAAGAACGAAACAAAACATAAAAGAAAACAAAAATAATATAATTCTTCTAAACACACATACACGATACATTTATTTATTTCCAATAATACCAACACAAGCTTTTTTGCATAATTTAATCAAGTCGCTACGATCAAACGTATGTGTTTACCGAACATGATATAAATCATATAAATCGACACATTACTCCTCTGAACTTGGAGAATGTTAAGAAACGTGTACACTTACATGGAAAACGCAGCGATAGTGAATTGAAAATTTCGAGTGATTTTACGAGATGCAGAAATGTTTATGAAACGTCATTACTAAATTAATATCAGCCTCGAAATTTATAAAATTTATTACTGTACATCTATACTAATATTATAAAGCTGCAGAGTTTGTTTGTTTGTTTGAACGCGCTAATCTCAGGAACTACTGGTCCGATTTGAAAAATTCTTTCAGTGTTAGATAATTCATTTATCGAGAAAGGCTATAAGCTATATTTAATTTTCAAAAAAATTAGGGATCCGTAAGAAAATGGCTATTTCGTAACCCAAGGTGTGAAATCGAAAACCTAATTTTTGCGTGCGCTGCAAATACTATTGACAATAGAACAAAATAATGTATTACGGGTTTGTAGGTCCCATTAGGTTCTACAAAAAAGTCCGCGAGAGCATATATCTAACTATCATGGTTTAGTCACAATAACCACTTTTGTGTTCAAAAAAATTATTAAATCGTCTGAAGAAAGAAACTACGTTAAATGTGTATCGTAATATTAATCCTTCTCCAAATAGAGCATTATGTTATCAAGGGTATTTATGTAGAAGTAAAATAGTTCTTGTTTCATCCCTATCGGACATTTCGTTTAGAAGTTATCACGAGTATAAGACGCTAAGAGTTGGTACCTAATAATGAGTTATTTGCCAAAGAGTTGTTATCAACATAATACCTAATATTAATCTTTATCCAAATAAATGTGTTGTTGATTATGAGTATTAATCTTAGAAGAGTATAAAAAATACATCTGTACTAATATATAAAGCTGAAGACTTTGTTTGTTTATTTTGAACGCGCTAATCTCAGGAACTACTGGTCCAATTTGAAAAATTCTTTCAGAGTTAGATAGCCCATTTATCGAGGAAGGCTATAGGCTTTATATCATCACGCTAAGACCAATAGGAGCGGAGCACCAATGAAGAATGTTTCAAAAACGGGGGAAAATTATCACGCTACGGGCAATAGGAGACGCAAACGACGTTGCGTGGGTCAGCTAGTTATTATTAACTAGCTGACCCACGCAACGTCGTTTGTATCGTCGGTTTTTATTATTAAAAACCTTGAAATAGATAAATATATCAGGAAAAAATAATAATAATAATATTTAGTTAATTATTAACTACTACGACTAGCTTTCGGTTCGTGTCATGAAAATTTAATGCTACATAAGACCAACAATCTTCACGCGTAAACTGTTGAAATGATTTAAATGAATTTCGGTACAGCGAAAGTTTACACCCTGGAAAAGGAATACGCTACTTTTAGTTGTGATAACCGATATATACGTGGGCGGAGGCGCGTACAAAAACTAGTCACCTATAAATTTAAATTTCATTTGAAATATGCTCACTGAGATATCAGTGTGCAAGCATCTTAACTAATAAACAGACGCATTAGCAACGACAAGTTCTCACCGGCGGTTAATTGAGAGTGCTGCGCTACTGATAAAGATCCCCTACGAATAAGTTACGTGTTCAATGTACGAAGAAGTAAAGTTGTTCAGAAGGTGTAAACTCCACCTCGTACACCTTGTTGAAAGGAAATTTATTAATCGAAAACGATTTATCAAAGGAACTAGAGATTTGTATTATCTTCATACAGCTTTTAAGAGACTAGGGAAAGTGTGTGAACGATGTGCTACTGTACGCAGGTTGAACCGTCGCTAAGGCGATATTTAAATGTCTTAAGTTTATCTCTAAAAAATTTAACAAATAGAACATCTAATACCTTTAAACGCAATTCTTGTATATGTATATACTAGCTGACCCACGCAACCTCGTTTGCGTCTCCTATTGCCCGTAGCGTGATTATTTTCCCCCATTTCTGAAACATTCTTCATTGGTGCTCCACTCCTATTGGTCTTAGCGTAATGATATGTAGCCTATAAGCCTTCCTCGATAAATGGGCTATCTAACTCTGAAAGAATTTTTCAAATCGTACCAGTAATTCCTGAGATTAGCGCGTTCAAACAAACAAACAAACTCTTCAGCTTTATATATTAGATACGATCCAACGATTTTTATCCATCCAACGAAATTTAGTACGCAGGGGGTTTCGGGTGCGACAAAGCAATCTAGGTAGGAATAATGTTTAGAAAATTTACCAAAAATAAAACCCAGGAAAGCTTGGTCATCCAGGCACTAATATTTAATTTCGAATCCTGTGATTTCAACAAACACAGACACCCTTATATGGATTTTTCATCTATGGTTGAAATACTCGAAAACGATACAGTTTATATTTCATACATGTGTATATTATATGTACATGTACATAAAGCCTTACGATACACTAAGTAAAAAAATCGATATACGATCGACATTTTTTATCACATATGCAGCTAACAACAAACAGAAGTGTCGCCATAGCTTTATGCACGGCATCACCTGGGCCTAATTGAAAACCAGCGTCAGATGTTCTGTCTGACACGATGCTGAATTGGGTCCATTTTTGGCCTTGCAAAATTGTTATCTTTTTTTTGTGTTCTGTTATTTTTGTTGCCAAATAAATATTTTTATCTTTCTTTCTTTCTTACCATTCTTGGTCACCTACAATCATAAGTGAGTGACTACCTTTTGAGATCTTCCTGCGAAGGACTGGATGTCCTGACGAAGGGCAGGTTGGGCGTCTTTATCTCACTTTCTCGCTGAAAACCAACAAAAGAATTGCTAAAAACCTGTCGTTAGTCCTTACACAAAACCAATGTCTTTCTGGTCAAGCTGGTTCATTCTGCTTAGGTACATGTATGTATTACAGGGTAGTAAAATTGTACTTAATCACGTTTGTTTGAATTTTTTTGTTAGGGACTCTAGCTCCTTGTTAGAGTTCGATGGCTCTCCCACATACATACCTCGTACCATACATAGGCTGTTGAAGATGTGATGTTCATTGTACCTACACATTTTAAGTATTTACAACAAAACAAGAACTTAGTATATTTCTATCCAAAAATATAAATGTGATTAAATTGTAACCAGACCCTTTAAAACAAAAACTAAATTAGATGCCGCAATAACATGACTTATTTCTACATTTTACGGTTAATTCTTCATTGGTTAGATATCGTTGACCGTGATTCCGGCTTAGTAACATGATTGTACCATCGGATATTGACTGTCCAGCCGTGAGTCAGCGCTAGACCGTTTTGACTTTCACCCAGTTCTACGACGGACGATGCGGTCTGGTTATCGGTGCAGGCGATGTCACATTGGTTTCAGTACATTGCTGGCTGGATTAGATTTGTGGTTATTTCATGTTATCTTGTCGTTGAATCTATAATGAGGTAGTTGATTTAAAGGGATCATAATGGAATTTTATTTCTAGTGTAAAAATTTGTTGAGAGAGTGTAAATGATGAAAGATTCATCGGGTTACTGTGTATAATGTAAAGTGAGCGGTAATTTCTTAAATATGGTTTACAATTTTATTAAATTTACTAGCTGTTGCCCGCGGCTTCGCCCGCGTGTATGTCGGTTATCGCTGCAAATAGTAGCTAATGTGTTATTCTGATGTATAAGCTATATTACTGTAAAGTTTTATCCAAATCCGTTCAGTAGTTTTTGAAAAAGAAAAAGTGAAAAAGAAACAAACATCCATCCATCCATACTAACAAACTTTCGCGTTATTAATATAGGTAGGATTTTTATCGATATAAAATCATGATACAAAATGTATTGGTACCTGAATAGTTTTATTTTCTTTACCTCGCATAGAACTTTTATATATTTTTATAAATCAGTTTAAATAAAATTAAGGGGTTAAGACAATTTTGTGAAAACTAAAAATTTAGTATAGCGCCATCTGTAACGATTTATTTATTTCGTGAACGAAAAATGTAGTATAGCGCCATCTGTATTTCTGATATGGAACTCATTCCTATCTGATGTCCCACGACACCACCCGATTTTTTTACAACTAATACACACACGTTTTACTATTAAAAACTTATTTAAGTATTTATATATGTACATAAAATATAAAGTGAAAAAAAAAGTCTTATTTTGACATTTGACATCGACTGGGTCTGGCACCGCTCGCTTCTCTCCAAGCTCTCGGCATTCGGTCCGCCTCCTAGACCCTGTCACTGGGTTGACGCTTTTCTTCATAAGCGCCGCATTATGGGCCTTTGCGACGGCACGGCCTCTGATGTTCTGGATGTAAACGCTGGCGTACCTCATTGCTTAGTCCTGTCGCCCACACTATTTCTTCTGCATATCAATGACATGTTAGCTCTTGGCAACATACATTGCAGACGACGATATATATATGCAGACGATAGCACAGTTCATGGGCGATATTTTTGACACCGTTCAGCCAAGCTGGCAGTCGTTGAGGAAAATCGACAGAAGCTTGTCGCTGAGCTCGACCGGGTTTTGAACCGCATTTTACAATGGGGTGATAAGAATCTGATCAAGTTCAACGCTACGAAAACACAGTTGTGCGCGTTCTCTACCAAAAAGTCTCCATTCCTTTCCCTCCCCACTTTTCAGAGCACTCAACTGCCATTACGGGGTAAGCTCGGTGTCCTGGGCATGGATATTTGCCGGGACCTCGAGTACTGTTCTCATCTTTGTGATGGATCCGAGCAGTATTTGCTTGATGCTTTCGATCGGTTGCAATGGCGAACAGTCCGCTTTATCAACAGTCCCGAAGCCACCGAGTTCCTTGAACCTCTGCAGCTGCGTAGAGATATCGCCTCTATAGCAGTCCACTACCATCTGTATCATTGGAAGTATTCTGAGGAGCTCTTCCAACTGGTCCCCCTTCTCCCTTCCTCTGCAGAATAACATGTTCAAACTCAAACCAAACGGTGGAAACTCACTACCAGCGCACGTGTTTCTCTCTCACTATGATCCCGGGGCCTTTAAGTGGGGCGTGAAAAAGCATCTCACTAAGCCGTCATAGTGTGGGACGCAATACTGCATTGTCTGCTTTCCCAGTGAGTATGGTTGCCCCCACTGTTGGATTCTGCTTGAGTTTTCCATCAGGCTGACCATAGTCACTTTGGCAGCTTCAAATAAAAAAAGTACAATTTTAATAACTACGTTTTTTCTTTTGCCATATTTTGCCAAAATATGGAGATTTTGTGGATTTGATATACGTGAGTATGCTGCTCATGAGAAAAAAAAAACTGTATCTTTAAGCATCTGTCCTTGGGTTTTGATAATATTGTTATTGGAAATGCTGTTTTCAGCGGAAACTGCATTCTTTTAAATTAAAATGTCTAATAAGTTGGAATTATTGGAATACGGGGAATTAAAACATTATCTTCTTTGCCATTCCATGCGTCAGGATTGTAGCTTTTACAATGTTGTACCCCAGTTGTGTAATATTTAGCCATGTACTATTACATTGCTTTGGCGCTCAAGATACCTCATTTAATAGTACTGGAACATTAACTTGCAGCCTCAACTTATGGGTAGGCACTCCTGATATTTCCAAAGACTTACTAAGTCTCTCGACAACATCTCCCTCCACGCCTGAAATGATCCGTTCGATTAATTGATAACTATCTCATTAGTCAGCTGATCAGGATGAGAGTTTTGTAGAGAATTTTGAAGTTAAGAAACGCTGTTAATTAATTATATTAATTTGGCTTATTTATTTCTATTAATACAATGAACATACAAATCAGATTGACGAATATATACTTAATATCTTAATATTTAATTTATATATATATAATATCATTGCTATCATTGTTAAGTCTTCATTGAAAAAGTGAAATATTTTTTACTATTGTGACAGCCTTGTTTATTCGTTGTCAAGGCGCCCGACGTAGGTAACGCGCAGGCGTGTGGCGAGTGAACTCCCAGAACAACCTTTCATCCCCCTTTTAAACCCCTTGCAACCCCTTTTTCGCATTAAAAAATAGCCTATGTCCTTTCTCAGGCTCTAGACTATCTGTGTACCAAATTTCATTCAAATCGGTGCAGCGGTTTGGCCGTGAAAGCAAGACAGACAGACAGACAGAGTTACTTTCGCATTTATAATAATCAAATTTTTCAAATTGGACCAGTAGTTCCTGAGATTAGCGCGTTCAAACAAACAAACAAACTCTTCAGCTTTATGTATTAGTATAGCTGACCCACGCAACGTCGTTTGCGTCTCCTATTGCTCGTAGCGTGATCAAATCAAATCAAATCAAATCAAATCAAATCATTTATTTGCATCGAATGTATGTAGTTACATAAATAAGATCTTTAGTACTGTGTTAGTCTCAATACATTCTGCCATATAAGCATGCAAAAATTAATGTCATATAAAATTAGTCGAGTCAACATTAAATAATTAATACTACAACAATAATAAATACTACCATGATATACAATTGGATTAAAACAATTCAAAATCATACATAGTGATTGCGATTTATAAATTAAATTAATGAGTCCAATAAATTATTAAATTTGTTATGTCAGAGCGTTAAATATATAGTAGAAAATGAATTACAATTTGTCATTAAGATAACATAATACAGAATAATAGCATTTATCAAGTAATAATAAAGTCAAACACTTTTTAAATTTGTATATATTTTGATTTTTAATATTTTCTGGTAAATTATTGTAAATCATAGGACCCATACACATGATGCTTTTTGTTAATAAAGCCGTTTTATATCCTCCCTGGTTCAGTACATTTTTATATTTACTTCTTAACTGTGCTGAGCGTTTGCTAGTCTCTGACATCGTGGAAAACAAGTTCATATTTGTTTTGACAAAGACAGCTACTTCTAGAATATATAAACAAGGAAATGTTAATATTTTAAGGGACTTAAATACTGGCACACAACTGTCAGTCATTTTTAATCCGAACATAGATCTTATGCAACGTTTTTGAGCCTTAAATATACTTTCTCGTTGGTTGCAGTTTCCCCAGAATATAATGCCAAATCTTAAAATTGACGATACTAGACCATGATATGCCATCATAGTGATAATTTTCCTCCGTTTTTGAAACATTCTTCATTGGTGCTCCGCTCCTATTGGTCTTAGCGTGATGATATATAACCTATAGCCTTCCTCGATAAATGGGCTATCTAACATTGAAAGAATTTTTCAAATTGGACCAGTAGTTCCTGAGATTAGCGCGATTAGCTGACCCACGCAACGTCGTTTGCGTCTCCTATTGCCCGTAGCGTAATAATTTCCACCCGTTTTTGAAACATTCTTCATTGGTACTCAGCTCCTATTGGTCATAGCGTGATGAAATATATATATATATATATCATCACGCCTATAGCCTTCCTCGATAAACGGGCTATCTAACACTGAAAGAACTTTTTCAAATTGGACCAGTAGTTCCTGAGATTAGCGCGTTCAAACAAACAAAAACTCTTCAGCTTTATATATTAGTATAGATGTATTTATTATACTCTTCTAAGCTCTAATACTCATAATCAACAACACATTTATTTGGATAAAGACTAATATTAGGTATTATGTTGATAAAAACTCTTTGACAAATAACTCAATAATAGGTACCAACTCTTAGCGTCTTATACTCGTGATAACTTCTAAACGAAATGTCCGAATGGGGTGAAACAAAAAGTATTTTACTTCTACATAAATACCCTTGATAACATAATGCTTTATTGGGATAAGGATTAATATTACGATACACATTTAACGTAGTTTCTTTCTTCAGACGATTTAATAATTTTTTTGAGCACAAAAGCGGTTATTGTGACTAAACCATGATAGTTAGATTTATGCTCTCGCGGACTTTTTTGTAGATCTTAATAGGACCTACAAACCCGTAATACATGATTTTGTTCTATTGTCAATACTTTTTGCAGCGCACGCAAAAATAGGTTTTCGAGTTCACACCTTGGGTTACAAAATAGCAATTTTCTTACGGATTTCAAATTTTTTTGAAAATAAAATATAGCCTATAGCCTTCCTCGATAAATGGACTATCCAACACTGAAAGAATTTTTCAAATCGGACCAGTAGATCCTGAGATTAGCGCGTTCAAACAAACAAACAAACAAACTCTGCAGCTTTATAATATTAGTATAGATAAACAACTGGTATTTATAATTTACCATTGCTTTTTTTTATTGCAGTTACATTACTGTAGAGTTTCATCCAAATCCGTTCAGAAGTTTTTGCGTGAAAGAGTAGCAAACACACACATCCTTACAAACTTTCGCATTTATAATATTAAGTAGGATAAGTAGGAAAGATTATACAACGATATTGAATTCGTATTTATTAGGTTAATTAATTAAATCAAAAACATATCAAGATGTCACTTAAATTACCGTGGGAGAGCCACGCTTCGGCATGAATGGGCCGGATCGACCGGAGTGATACCACGGCCTTAAATATAGAAAATCGGTGTGAAACAGCGCTTGCGCTGTGTTTCACCGAGTGAGTGAGGATATCGGAGACCCATCCTATCCTTCCCCCCCCTACATTCGCCCCCTCCCCCAAAGCCCGGCAACGCACTTGCGACGGCTCTGGTGCTGCGGGCGTCCATGGGCGGCGGTAATCGCTTACCATCAGGCGATACGTCTGCTCGTTTGCCCCTATTCCATAAAAATCAAAACACTTAGAAAAACACACTTAAAAAGTTAAAACACACTTAGAAACACACTTACAAAACATATTAGAGCAAAATGATAAGAAAGATGCTACACATCAAAAAATTTGACTCCATTCAAATGTCAAAATTGAATTTTTATATGTGACAGTTGTATATTCTCAATAGTTAATTTGGCTCAATAGTTAATGGGCTGCAGTCCATACACCTTAAGCCCATGACTCTTTGTCGTTCAGATAATCGCCAATCGTATAGTAGGCTTTCCTAATAAGATGATTTTTTACAGTACGCTTAAATTTAGCTATAGGAAGGTCAATTACATCTATAGGAATTTTATTATAAAGGCGTATACCAAGACCTTCGAACGAGTTGTGTACCTTATGTAAACGATAATAGGTACCAACGAGTTTAGACTTGTTTCTTGTATTAATATTGTGTACATCACTGTTTTTCTTATAGTCATTAATGTTTTGCCTAACAAGCATAACATTTGCAAATATGTACTGTGATGCAACAGTTAAAATACCTATATCTTTAAACAACTCTCGAAGAGAGACTCTACCACCTAAATTGTATATTGAGCGGATGGCTCGTTTTTGTAGAATAAAAATCGTTTCAATATCAGCCACCTTGCCCCAAAGTAGTATACCATAGGACATGACGCTGTGAAAGTAACTAAAATAAACTAGCCTAGCTGTGTTCATATCAGTGAGCTGACGTATCTTCCATACTGCATAAGCTGCCGAACTAAGTCTACCTGCAAGGCTATCTATCTGGGCTCCCCACTGTAGTTTGCTGTCTAATGTAATTCCCAAGAATACTGTTGAGTCTACAATACTTATGATTTCACTATTTAGAGTTAGATTAGTGCCTAGCTGTTTTACATTTGGCATAGTGAATCTCACACACTTTGTTTTATATGAGTTTAGTAGGAGATTATTTGTTGTAAACCAAATCAATACATCATTTAGTACCCAATTCACATCGTCAAAAACTGTTTGCTTACGATTCACTTTAAAAAGAAGTGACGTATCATCAGCAAATAGAACTATATCACAGATATCTTTTAAATAATATGGTAAATCATTTATATATATGAGAAAAGGTAGAGGACCCAGTATTGAGCCCTGCGGAACGCCCATAGTAACAGGTAGTCCAGAAGACCTCACGCCATTGACATCTACGTGTTGAATTCTATCTTTCAAGTAGGAAACAATTAGTTCCAAAGCAATACCATTAACGCCATAATGCCTAAGTTTTAGAAAAAGCGTGTTATGTTCTACACAGTCTAAAGCTTTTGAAAGATCGCAAAAGACACCTATCGCATCCTGCGAATTCTCCCATGCATTAAATATATGTCTGAAAACAGTTGCACCAGCATCAATTGTTGAACAACCCTTTGTAAAGCCATATTGTTCTTTGTGAAATACGTTATTTAGATTAAAATGGCTTTCTAGTTGTTGCAAAACGACTTTTTCAAAAAATCTACTAATAGCCGCCAAGATTGAGATTGGCCTAAAGTTACTTGGTTCAGTTGTACAATCGTTCTTGAATAAAGGTATTACTTTGCTATACTTCATGAGGTTAGGAAAAATACCAGAATCAACATATCTATTGAAAGTTACAGCTAAAATGGTGCTATATCAATTATAATAGTTTCTATTAATTTAACAGAAATCCCCCATTAGTCCCATGTTTTCTTAGAATTAAGAGACTTAAAGGTTTTCATAATATCTGTAGGGTTTATGTATTCAAATGCAAATAAATTCTTACATTCATTTACATTGGCCTTTAACAACAGTTCAGACCCGGACGAACAAGAATTCGAGGTACTAGTTGTACTAACTGGTATATTTGTGAAAAAGTTATTAAAAGATTCAGCTATGTCTAAGTTGTTTGTTAAAAACCTATTATTAATATTTAATTTTAAGTCACTTTTAAAACGAAACTGTCATTTAGAAAAACTGTCAATGTAAATCATCTAATACTAACAGCTCGATGATGACTATGATGAGTCACGGCCATGCGCGTACGCATATAAAGGTGTTACGTCGTATGACTCATTTTGTTTAGCTTTTTATTACCACTGTATAGTGGAGTTTTATCTTTATGGTCGTGTTAATGTTAAATAATAGTTTCGTAAAATGATGACCTGATTATACAGCAGAAAACATAATTCCATTAAAAGATAATAAGTCAGAGCATCATTTGTAATAATATTCATATTATTTATGATAAAAAAAATTCTTGTTAACTATAACTTTTTAACGATTTTTCACAACATAACTCAACCTCTAGAACTAAGTCATTTTGAGGGTATAAAGTGACTTGACTGCATGTATGGCGTATTGGTTCAAGCGATCATTGCGCCACTTCTTATTGCGCCCAGTGTTGTAAGTTCAAATCCCATTTTGTGTGATCCACAAATTGTTGTTCTGAGTCTGGGTATTCTTTGTGTCCGTTTTATGTATAATTGTAAAGAACCCCGCAACACAAGAAATATTCCTAGGGTGGAGGTGGTCAAGGGAATAGATGGAAGAACACCTGATGGAAAGTGACCTCCGCTTCCCATGGACCCCTGTAACTTAAAGTCACAAGTGCGTTCGGCGTCTGAGGCAGGAGTAAGTACAGTTTAGAGGTTGTATTGGTCCGAAAATTCCGCAGGTGACAACTTGTTTCAAATACACCTATCTAACTTTCTAAGCAAAAAATTGTCAGGAAGCATCAACACAATCGAACTTGAACGAGTTTTGGCACTATAATTTTCTCAAAATTTGAGTTCTGATTTTGCTGCAAACTGACCTTAAAGAGCTTACTTTAAATCCCTATGAGTATACGAACCCAACCCATGTTAAAAATATACAACCAGTATATCTGTCACACTGGCGCTCATAGCCCAGTTGTAGTCGGTGATTAGAAATAATCACCGAGGGTAAGCAACGACGGCGCGGTCTGTACTTGGATGGGTGACCGCTGGTGGCATGTTACCATGAGCATCTCCGTGATTCGGAGGTCACGTTAAGTAGTCAGTCCCGGTTATTATCATAGGAGAGCCACGCTTCGGCATAAATGGGCCGGCTCGACCGGAGTGATACCACGGCCTCACAGAAAACCGGTGT
Organism: Diaphora mendica; assembly: GCA_949125395.1. Taxonomy (NCBI): domain Eukaryota; kingdom Metazoa; phylum Arthropoda; class Insecta; order Lepidoptera; family Erebidae; genus Diaphora; species Diaphora mendica. The sequence goes on along the minus strand of OX421326.1, from coordinate 1,690,301 downwards.
GAAATAGTGCTTGCGCTGTGTTTCACCGAGTGAGTGAGGATACCGGAGGCCCATACCCCAACCCCCTCCCCCTATCTCCCCTTTCGCAATGCCCCAAAGGCCGGCAAAGCACTTGTGACGCTTCTAGTGTTGTAGGTGTCCATGGGCGGCGGTAATCGCTTACCATCAGGCGATACGTCTGCTCGTTTGCCAGCCTATTCCATAAAAAAAAAAAGGATAACATTTGTGAAGCTTAGTTGGAGGCCTTTGGGCGGCTTAAAAACATCCAACGGCAAGATTACGTAGCCACAACGTAGTCTTGCCAGTCTCCAATCCGCACTTGGCCAGCGTGGGGACGTATGGCCTTAACAGTCTCCTGAGAGGAGTGTGACACCAATCTCCTTTTTGATGGGCTGGCAGAGTCATTTGCCACAAAATTCATTTTGATCGAGGTCCCTTTCGTTCTGAATGTGCATTTCATTCACTGTAATTTCCGATTTGGAAACTTCTTATCACTCAAATCCTTATCACTCAAATAAAATTTGTTCACACAAAAACTGCTTGAACCAGTCATCTATCTGCGTGTCTACGGTCATTAGTATAAACTGAAGACACAACATGTCCTATTTACGTCGTAGAGTCATACTTTAACTGGGGCAAGCCATCATCACAAGTAATAAGGCACGCTCACCCATCAACAAGCTACACAAACAAAAGCAGGCTGTGTGTTTATCGCGTAACCTTAGACCTCACAAGGCAAGGGGCGGGTGCGGGGCGACTAAGATTTTTAATTTAGATAAAAAAACGTAAAAAAATAGATGCCATCACTTAGCATGCGTGCCGGCGGCGCGAGGACTGGAAACTAAGAACTGCCAGCAAAGGATAGGAATAAAAAGGCAGAATATTAAATATTTTGACAGGTTTAGGTTCTACTGGCTCAGTCTCATTTCTTTATCGTCTGTAACCCTTTCTTAGACAACTCCCTGTCCACTTTCCTTACTCCAATACCACTTTAGTTACTCTCGTGTGATAATCATTATATTCCCAAAGGGGTTTGACGTTTATGCATTAGGTCAAAATTAAAAAAAAAGGGAAAATTGACCGAACCGAATCTGAAAATTTGAGACTGGAGATGCCTCTGCATTCTACAAGATTTTATGACCAGTCCTTTACGGTTGAAGCTGTACGCTTGTGGAATGCATTGCCGACAAACATTAGGAAAGCGCAAACAGTAAATAGTTTTAAGAAAATGGTTCAGGAATTTTATACGACATAAATAAGTCTGTCACGAATATGTATCTATAACATAACATGTGGTATAACTGAGTAGTTATAGTTTTTCATATGTACATAATAACATGTATACTTGTATGTATATTATAATATTATATGTATGCTCCCCTGATGATATGTATTAGTATGTATTTATTTATTTCTAGTTATATTCATTAGAAAATTATAATTTTTCAAAACTCATTGCACCGTCAACTGCTACTATCTCTCCAATACATCTTGATCCATCCTAAGGTTGCCTGGAAGAGATTGCTTTCGGCAATAAGGCCGCCCTTTGTACATATATTTGTCATTTTCTGTACTTTCTTGTAAAACTGTAATACGGTGTACAAATAAAGAGTTTTCTATCTATCTATCTATCTATCGAACATTATGACAATAATGAATATGTGCAAAAATATTTATATATTTCCTATCCATCCGTGATTCAATCCAGGGAAATATTCCTCCATACTTTACATCCGCGTGCCCAACATTATGGGAGAATGTTTACACGGCTTATTACGATACACCATGGGAACAATGATGGCGGCTATTTGACGACGTTTGTCAACATTAACGTGACAATTGGACATAGGACTTTTGTTTAGAAGATTAAAATGTTCGTGAGATGTGGTGTTTTACCCGGCAAAAGGCAGTTGGGAGTTGTATATATAAATGTATATGTATGTTTTGAAAGAAATGTTTATCTTTTGTTCTTAACAAGAATGGTGGTTATTACAGCTCTAAGTACTGATAATAAAGACTGCCGTACATTCTTATTTAGTTTTTCTAGATAGAGTTTAGTATGTTTTGGCATTTCGCTCGCTCGCTAGAATTTGTTCTGAAGACATTATAGTTATTGATGTACCTATTTCAATCACTTTTTTAGAGGTTAGTACCAAATTTTTGTTTGGGGTATGGGCCTCCGGTATCCTCACTCACTCGGTGAAACACAGCGCAAGCGCTATTTCACGCTGGTTTTTTCTGTGAGGCCGTGGTATCGCTCCGGTCGAGCCAGCTTCATGCCGAAGCGTGGCTCTCCCACGGTGTTTAGTTTGATTGTTCCTTGATTCAAACTTTCGTCGTTCACTACTGAACGAAGATCTCCCCCAAGGAGTGTCAGCTATTATTCTTGGGCAGTTCACATCAATTCACCGCCACCCACTTTCTTCAAATCGTCGGTCGATCTTGCCGCAGGGTGCCCTACACTACGGTTGCCTAATCGCGTTCTCCACTCTAGCACATTTCGACTCCAGCGACTATCAGTTCGTCTGGAGACATGACTGGCCTACTTCCACTTCAGCTTGGTTGCTTCACAGTGATGTAAGTAATTGAAAATACATGAATATAGAGTGCTACGATGATAATTATACCTACTGCTATAATGGGTTTCTAGAGGGGTAGTGTTTGAGGATCTTACCGACAATTAGTAGACACAATGACATACTCCGACTAAACTAGAACAGCCTAAATAAATATTAGGACATATGGAAACCTCCTAGAGTCTACCTATCTATAACTTAATGAAATTCTATGAGTCTTAGCAGTAAATTCAAGAAGTCACTCGTAACTCAAGAGTTTTGCTTAGCTGAATGGATTGATGAGTACCTTATAGTAATTCTAGTATAAGTTTATTTTAGCAAGCTTGTTGTCTGGTCAGAACTGCTGTGTATGCGTTTTAGTGTACAAATTCGCGATTCCTCACTAATCAATTTACATGGCTACCTCTTACCCTTCGCTATATATCGAGCCTCGCCTACAGAATCTCCAAATTAACATAGGAACGCCAAATCCAATGCATAAAAGTGTTAACAAAAAGTTGTTCATTCAGCCACTGTTAAAAAAGCGGTTAATTTATTCAGTAGCTTAGTGTGACTGCCACAGTTTCTTATGCAAATCACTTGGATATTTACGAGCTAAGGGTTAGGCTTAGAGCAAGTTTGATCAGTTTACAGAAGGGGTACAGGGTTGAATTTTATTTTGTTGTCGACTTTTTTTCCTTTACTATTGAGCAAATAAACTCATGGGCTTTAAGACAAGGTATTGCCGGCAACTTTAAACACTTAGTGTTAGTGAAACGAAGTGTAACATAATAAAATGGGATCTAGTCATGGAAACAAAAAAAAACATGTTTTCTACTTCATTTTTCTGTTCGCGGGGGTTTAAGTAATAAATATATGATTTTCTCTTTCAAGCTACATGTTTAAGAGTCGTGTGTAGTTGATAACCTGATATCCTTCCTTATCTCTAAAATGGTTACAGATGGCTTTAGGAAGATGACCGTTCATGTCAGTTCGAGATAGGAATATGATGAGTATGTTTGATTTCTCAGTGACCATGAGACGGTCACTAATAATTATGTTAAATTATGATTTGTCTATGACATTACATTATATCCTACTGCCCAAACCGCTGCACCGATTTTGCAAGAAGATACATGATTCTTGAGGAAGGACATAGGCTACAATCGACAAACACGCGGGCGGAGCCGCGGGCAAAAGTTGGAATAAATATGCGAATAAGCTATATGCTATAAATATAAGTTAGGGGTGTACATTTCATGCCTAGTTGATTCAGAATTTTAGTGAAATAACTGTTTGATGTCATACAGATTTACACTATTATTAGTGTGAAAAGTCATCGGTAAATTGATAGTTACTTTTCAGAGTTGTGTCCAGTCTACATTTCGAGCTTTTGCACAATAAGCGCGTGTGACGATGTGGACGCATTTAGTGAATAATTGCTGTGCTGTTTAACTTGATACACATTTAGTAATCACTGTGTGTTTCTGTGCGTGTTCACCACTTTACTGTATGGGCTTTTATACTCTACGTGGTGGTTCGGGAAATATATAGTGGTTTAAAATAGTAGGGGTTTTTGTAGGTAGTTTTTTATGTTTTATAGGATTTGAAACTTCTGTGTTATACCTTGTCTATTGTGGATGGGATAGAATGACTTCTTACAGTAGAATAGAAAATGTTATTAGTTTGAAATTTATAGAGTATGTCTATTAAAACTAAACAAATATTTGCAATTCAACAGATCTGCAACGAAAATTCTGTCATTAAATTTTCAAGTGGCTGTATTCTCTATCTTAGAGATCTATTATAAGGGCAACAATTGATTGGTATTGGAGATGACCTACCTATTAAAATTATAATTACGAAAGTTTGTGAGGGTGGATGTTTATTACTCTTTCACGCAAAAACGACTGAACGGATCTGGATGTAATTTAGCACAGAAATAGATTATATGTAGTTTAAAAGATCAAGGTACAGCAGAAAACCTCGGGTGATATCACTAATATAAGTTTTACTACATAAGTAATCTATACTTGTTTAAAAGCTAAAACGTTACTATATACTACAACAATTTACGTAGAATTAAATGAGCTGTAGAACAAGAAAGTCCCAGAGCACCTGCGTAAGTAAATCATCTCAAATGTGTGTACTTAATACAAACACACGCTTGCAAACAAGTTAATATTGTAGCTAGTAATAGAAAAAGGGCCCAGGTGATGTTGTTTAAACACGGTCCGTTCTTATGTTATAAGAGTCTCACGACGAGTCCACGGGACATTGAAGTTGCTTTTTTATTAATATAAAACAATAAGTATAAGCGAGAATCACACATTATAGTATTGTTTTTTAACCGACCTTCAAAAGGAGGAGGTTCTCAATTTCATCGGTTTTTTTTTTGGTTTTTTTTTTAATGTATGTACACTAATTACTCCGTCAATTGTGGACCGATTTTGAAAATTCTTTTTGTATTCGAAAGGGTGCTCCCCATGTGGTCCATGGCCACCATATCAGGATCTGATGATGGGATCCCAAGGAAATCAAAGGAAAACCTCAAATTCGTTAAGCACGTACTATGTTTTTCATATATTTTCGAAAGCTATTACAGTATTTACATTTGGTAGTCATCAGATGAGCTGATGATGGAAGATAAAACTCCTTAACGGTTAGGAATTGGAAGATAAATCTTTAAATGTCATGTGTATGTATGTTACCATTAGTCGTATTCTTTCAAGTTATTTAGGTGAAATGATGATGAGAGATTTGAGAAAGACTAAAAAGCAAAAAATAAAAAAAGTTCGTTTAAAAAAACCGACTTCAAAAACTTAAAAAGCATAAAATACCTTGAGCGGGATAGCTGCTCTTCGCGTGGAACAAAACAACCGAAGCGTCGGTGACGTCGTTGACGTTCGTCTCGAAATATAGCGAGTGTGGTACCTACTATTACATTTGGCTTGGCACCGATTTCAAACCTATGAATAGGTAGCTTTATATATATTATAGGTAGTTTTTTTAAACGATTTTTTTATTTATTTACATCGCAGGTTTTTATTTTCTATATTTTTTATTTTTGTAGCTTTCTGCAGTACCTTTAGTAAACTTTAACTGTGACAAACACATTCTTCCGTTCACATAACTTTCGTAAAAAGGGGTACAAAGTTTTTACTTTAGGTATTAAAATATAAATGCTGCTTAATAAAATATTTTTCTCTATCGGCTATTTAAACAGTTAACTTCAAATTGATGATGTTTTTACTAATAGTAAAATATTGATCGACTTGTGGTAGTCATTGCAAAATCGCCTGCTTAATAGTGCTTAACGAATGTATAATTATAACTATGTTAGATTAGATAAGAAACTAATTGAACTCTCATCTTTCCCTTATCGAAACATAAATAGTGAAACAAAATTTAGATATATCTCTTTTTATTGAAAATCTGTAATGAACTACTTGTGCCAATTTTTTCTGACAGGCGGGTCACTTTCCAGTGACTATCATCGCACATGGACACTCAATTTTCTATTACTATTTCAGAAACTTATAATCTTAGAGAGTTCTAGCGTAGAGTGAACAGATTACTCATAATATAAACGTGAACTTCATCGTATCTGGGAAGTTTTACAAGATTTTTTTGTACTAAAAACTGCTTTTACCACTAAAAACCGTGACCAGAAGGAACTACGTAAATAGTGAGCATTCCTCGATAAGGTTATTTGTATTTATAAATATGTACAGATACAGAAAAAGAACTTATTGCCCGTATACTTCTTCCATCCATCATATTTACTCCCTTGGTGGTTAAAAACTTATTATAATAAACATGTTATGTTAATTTATTACAATAAATTCACAATTAAAGTTGATTTAAAAACACTGGAGTATTCGACAAAAACTTTCAAGCATATCCAATCCAATAGCAATTTTAACTTTAAATACTAATTCATTGAATAACATTTAAACTTTTATTTTATTAATATCTTAACACCACAATGATCAACCTTATGGGTTGAGCTATAATTTTATTTTAAAATAACAATAGGGGACTTAATTTATTCAATCGTAACACGTCAAAACCCGATAATATTTTTTTGGGAGCCACTCGCTCGGAATGAACAGTCAACATTGCTTTATTTTTTTCCCTTGGTTTCTAACCCTGTCATCTTAAGAACCGAGTTATATTTTCTCTTAATAAATTGTCCGGTTCTCGTTTTCTAGGTTGGGTTCTTTCTATCCCAAGCGTGATATTAAGTTTGTTGGTCTCTGAAGAACATTTAAGAATACATTTTGGTCTTATTTTGTCCCCAAATTGTTATATTATAAAATGCAAGCATTAACTGTTGTCAGATCGGGTTATGATAACATTTCTGGCTTTTTAAGGGGTTGGTATAAAAAGTGGTTTTAAGTTGTGATTCAGATTGATTGTTCAGTCAGCTCACGACTTTAAAGTCTCTGCGTTATATGAAAAAGAGTTATTTGAGTTATGGTTGTAGAAATAGATTTGAATGTGATACTTCTGTTTCTAAATATGAACAGGACTTTTTCTTCCGACTTTGTCTACCTACAGAGAGAGATGAAACAATTTAAATACAACTTTGATTGTCGAAGAAACTACTTCTTCGACAATCAAAGTTGTATTTAAATTGTTTCCTCGAATAAGCATCTGTGCTTTTTTGTTTTTTGTAGGTTATTAGATACATTATATTTTAATTTGTTATCAATTTCCATACGATATATATTCCATTCCAAATTTAAACATACGACATGTTTTAATTAGTTATTTATTAATATACATATTATTATCAAAAAAAAAACACTTTTAACAATATTAATAAAAATATTAACAAGTTTGTTACCATTGAGTATTTTCATAGTTAATTATGCCAAAAAGTGGAAAAAAACTTTGTCAGGTGATTAGCGGTACTTGACAGCTTTTACGAACAATTCAATTAACTTATATGTATATGGAGCCACTTTGTTTAAACAGGTTTGTAGAACATATGTTATAATTTTTAAATGTACATATGTCGTATTTTTATGACATTCTTTACATAATTTTCTTGAAGAAAGATTATACATAATTATACTTTGCGATTCATGCTATAGCGGCTATCATTGACATGGTTAAATAAAAAAATCCTACAAAATATCTATAAATTTAAATATTACAGAATGTTATAAAGACACGGTTAAATGAGATAGTTATTATTTGAGTACCATATATATATTTTATTTTGATTCCGGTGGGCTGTAATAGGGTTAATTAGCAATAAAAAATAAATCTATTATAAGTTAAGCATTAAGTTTGAAAGAAGTTAAATCTTCTTTAAAACTTATTGCGATCTTACAATTGATTGTCCAAATGTAAGATATCGCGATAGTTGAATCCATATTTAACAATAATTAAGGCATTTTTTTTTCCAAATGTACAATGTATAAGTTACTTTATTACTATTACCTTTATGGGGATATTACGGGCCAAGTAATTACATGCAAAAGAAATATGTATAACACATTGTTTTGTCATTTTGTTTTTCTAAACATCGTATAATTAGAGCCCTCGTCCTACTAGATGTTGAGTCCAGGTGTTCTAGGGCTCTTGTAAAACAGATACACATTAAACCTATTATAAAAGCGCCCTCAATTAAATTAATTGGCCTTAATCTTAAGAAGCTTATACACTTGTTGTTGAAACAAGCCAATAAGATGAAATTGAAAGGGTTCTCACAAGATAACTGGAAAGGTAATTCAAAAGTAGAATACTTGTATAGCAATGTTTTTAGTGGGCAAATAAGCAGACGGGTCACAAGATGCTAAGTGCACCAGCAGTGCAAGAAATCCAAGGGCTGCTCTTGCCAAATGTGTCCTCAGAATTAGAATAAGATCCATGGCTTTCCATTATAATGCATATTTTGCAATTGTTTTAAATTTATTATTATGCTTTGAATGAAAACATACACACATACTTGTATAATGTAAATGAATACATTATGGTACTTTGGTACTTATCTAACAATGTTTCCCCATTTATTAAATACGCACTTGTTATTGTATGAGCACCTTGTCGACTATGATTATTATTAATTATTAATTTCTTTGATATCGACCTGATAATTTGCTGTGCGGCCTGAGTACGCAGCTCAACTATGGTTGAATAGGTAGATGGCTGATCCATGCGTCTTACTCTATTTTACATTTGTGACATTTATTGATTAATAGGTCTTTACCTATGAAATTGCAGTTTTTTATGCAATAAGTGAAAGTACTTATTTTTTCAATTTTTTTTATTTCTGTTATTCGAAGTAATCACCCATGCAATCGACGCATCTTTGCCAACGCATTGGCAGTTTATTGATGCCGTTCTTGTAAAAATCAGCTGGACGGGAGGCAACAAACTCTTCAAAGGCATTTTGTATTGCCTCTCGGGAATTGAATTTTTTACCCACTAAAAAGTTGTCTAAATTTTGGAAAAAGTAATAGTCGGTAGGTGCAAGGTCTGGTGAGTATGGCGGATGAGGGAGAGCTTCCAACCCCAGCTTTTGCAGCTTGGAGACAGTCTGTTGCGCAGTATGGGGTCGCGCGTTGTCGTGAAGCAGCTGCAAGAGCTGGGGTTGGAAGCTCTCCCTCATCCACCACACTCACCAGAGCCATGAGATACAAAAGAACTTCTTTCGTGATTTGTTTTTTAAATGCATACTTGAAACTAACGTAAGAAACACCTGGGCTTAGAACAACAATTTGTGGATCAAACAAAAGTCAGTATCTTGTGCCGTGTGATAATCGAACCCAAGACGCTTAACGCATTAGAAATCAGCGCGATGCCCGTTTAAACTACTTAGATATCCGTGCAGTCAATTTCTGATTGGATTTATTACAAATGCATTTTATAAAATACATTTATTTACTTTACCTAACAAAATATAACCGGTTCCTGTATCTGATTCCATAAGTGCATTGTAAACACTCCTTGATAACAAGCAAGTTTACAAGACGCTGCAGAACTGATGGTCACCATTTAAGGGCCATTCATTACCCATACAAACGAGTGGCCATTAACAATGGTATAATGGTTGTCGTTCGGTTATTTAGATTGATTTCATGCAACATTCGTTAGCCATTGAGCGTGGATTAATTTTAGTTTGGAAACTAATTAGTTAAGCGGTGTTTGTTTTGGTGGAGCTTGGGAAACGGTCTACGTGTATAACCAACTATTGCCCGAGGGTATGCTCGCGTTGTTAATTAATGTTCCGGTGTAAAAAATAGTTCGTTTGCTACTTTAGACTATAATTTATTCATGTGTTAAGTTCGATTCAGAACTATTCAACCATTTGACATGGTTAAGTAATAACATCACGAGGTAGATGCAAATATTATGTAGGTAATATTGTCCACGTAGTGTCTGATTAAGAAATCGGAGTGTCACTACAAGTATTCAACGCGTGGGTATCTTTAGAGTTGACTAATTGAGCAAAATAATCAGAACAATCGCACTGCAAAGAGAAAGAAAATTTAAAACAAATCCTTTTTTTACGTGTGGAAACCCCCACGGGAGCGTCACCCCACCGGGGTTTGCGGCGGAGTGGTGTATCGAAATCGCATAGACTAAAACCATACGGTGTGCCACTCTGCGCCTGGGAGGGAAGGGGTACGTAAACTGCTGTTATCAACACATCCAGCCCCTCCCAGTGCTTGCCTGCACTGACACGGGCACCATCTGTTTAAAAAAACTCTCATATTAAAACTTAAAACAAATCCTAGACCAACCCCTCTGGTCAGCGGTTCTATGGAGAGGTCTAGGTTCAGCAGTGTGCAATCAAAGGCTGGTGATGACGATTATGTAATAATGTTAGTCGTGAATGTAATATGCAGCCAATATAACCGGTGATATCCAAGAAATCTTCTGTACTTGTGGAAGTAGCTAGACTGGATGAACTAGCCCACCTTATCCGAATGCTCGATCATATACGAGTTTAGACTCATTTTGAAAGTTGATGTAGAAACAGATTTAGGTCCTACTTGAGTATAGTCACATTTAGCTTAAACGGGAACATCGCCCTAGGCTAGTATGTACTACTAAGTTCTAAAATGTATAGGGTACATGTAACCGTTTTATTAAGAAGGATGTTTTTAAAGTTTCTTTTCCAATTTTAACCAATTAAAAAATGTACAATGTAACAATTTCTTTGAAAAAATTATACTTTGACTCTGGGCTATGTATTTATTTTATCAGAACTATCTTCATAATTTATTAACTATTGACTTCGAATACTAAAACTTTTAATTGGCTCTTTTTACATTGTATTTGTTTAGAGCGTCTGTTAGAGTAAAAATTTGAAAATAAAACTTTGTAGTTCGTCTGCGTGAATAAATCGTTTACATTTTGAATCAATTTCAATAATTAAATTGATTATTTTGATTTAAAGAATTATTACACATGCATGTGATACTACGTAATACCTTGACCGGAGAGAAACCACGTCCTTAAAGAAAACCAGCACATCAGGTAAGCCACAGAAGTTCAGGAACGTACTCTCATCTTTTTTCTTCATCTATTTCTTTGTTTTAAAAGTAAACTCGCGCACTAGGAATACATTTAGTATCGTGGGAGACTTTAAAAACATTCAGGAAGCGGACACGAAGAACATCCAGAAGTCACAATACACAGCGTAGTGGGAAAAGAGGCGAACACTTTAAACCACTGCGCCATACGTGCAGTGCATCTCATAGGCTATCGATGGACATGTACTACTCTTGATTGCAGCCTGAAGGTGTCCAGCGATCAGACCTCTTATCCAAGTTTCTTTTCTCTCTCTCTACAATCGCTAACGCTGCTATTCTTTTATCATCCACAGCCTTCAACAGTGGCCTACAGTACCACGCTAACTAGACGGGTTGGTATAGGATTTGTGTCAAGTTTTCCTTCTCTTTGGCAGTGATGTTGTCCAGCGTAGTTTGTACCTTTAGTCGCCTCTTACGACACCCATGGGATGAATAAGGGTGGTTATGTTACGGGCAATTTGATAAGTCCGGGCACTATTAATAATGGTCGGTCTGTATTCATAATGTCCCACTAAATCGGGCAATGTGGTTAACACAGCATGATTAATCATTTTTCCCGGCCATTATGAATAATGACCTCCTTATCTTGGACAAAGTAATAAAATAGGTAAACTGAAGTGTTTTTGTTTATTCAATGAAATTAAACCTACATAATTTTCATGAACAGTTAACAAAAAATAAACATAACCTAACACACAAGTAGGGAATTATTCATACTGCCCGGTCCAAGTGATAAATTCAAGCTATCTCAAACACTAACTTCTTACATGGACCACGGACCGTCGGGCATTATCAATAATGGCCGGTCAAAGAGATAAATTAATCACTTTGCCCGATGTTCTTGGGAATTATTAATAATGGCCGGTCCTTATAAATAATGCCCAGTTAATCACGTTGCCCGTACCACACGGACAAGGGCTATTTTTTATTATTGGCTAATATTTTATTTTTACCACGTGATTTAGCGTTGAGAGACGTCAAGCCCACACATTTGTTGGTTTTCTAAAAATTTTACGTTTAGCGAATGCAACTTTCATAGGGGGCAGGTGAACTTTCTGTCTGTTTACCCAATTTTACCTTAAAAACAGATAATAAACCTGTCAACTTTACATAAAATTATATATAAAAGATATGGTTTTACATAAAATAGCTTCATTTTCTTTAAATTAATTGGTACCGTCGCATAAACTTTGTGTGTTTAAGCCTTACTCGCACATTTTCAAATGTGGTAGGTCTTTTATTACACGTTTATATCTGATCGTACTTTTTAATTAAATAACCTTCACAGTATAGATAGTCCTCGGTCAAAATGCAAGGTATTTTAGACTTTAAGTTCATTCGATAAGGTATAAAGTTTGCTGTTGTCATGTTTCAGCTGTTCTAATAATATTGGCTAGGTCCCGCACAAGAATTTTAACTTTCGATCTATCTTTGTGTATCATGTTGAAATTGTTTGTTTGTCCGTTGTAGTAAAGCTTATTATTGGAATCCATTTTGATTAGATTCAATTTTAAACTTTGATTAAAAATATGTTTAGATAATAGAAAAAATATTTTAAAATTGCACAGCACAATTATCGAGGAATATATAGGCAGTGTAACATCACACTACGGCTAATAGGAGCCTAGAATTATTGAAAAATATTTCACTAGTAGTGTGAATTTATAAATTTTGAGTTAAAGGTAGATTTGCGAGTCAAAAAGTATAAAATAAAATGTTTGTAACTTCGTTTAACATCTATGCTTATATTATAAATTCAAAGGTAACTCACGGCTAAATGACTGCACCGATGTTAATGAAATTTGGCATGGAGATGTTGTGATTCTTCAGGAAGGACATAGGTTACTTTTTACCACGAAAACCGACATACCCACGAACGGAGCCGCGGGCAAAAGCTAGTAGTCAATAAATAAATTAAAGAATTGATCAACGCAAAAGCAAACAAATAAGTGAATCCGCGTGTAAAAATAAGTGTTAAATAAATTCCCGCACTTGCGTGACATTGGCAGATGTTTCAGCTTACCTTATCAAAATAGAAAGTGAATTTATATGAAGTGTTAATTTACATTTTTATTCACTTATATGTTGCAATTATTTGTATTACAAATGAATTTATTGATTGAACTTGTAATAAATGTGCTTTTTTGTATAAAGGGTATTTGTTTAAGTTTCCTATGCATTCTCAATCTTAGGATAGACATTTGGAAAGGCGACTACCTACCCTTTCATTTGATTTATATTTGTGGATGGGGTTTTTCTTTTTAAGTTTAAGTAGCCAAAATGAATTTGCTCTGCCTGATGGAAAGCATGAGCAGAATCCAAGAGAGAGAAGCCTCATTGCAAATGAGGATAATGCAGCATGGTGACCCACACTATGACGGCCTAGTGAGATGCTTTTCACGCCCCGCTTAAAGGATCCGGTGTCATAGAGGGAGGGAAATGAGGTTTCAAAGAGTCTACACTCTACTCGAACTTTCAAAAGCTCCTTATTGATTTTAAGTATTTTTAAATAAGTGACATCTAAACAAAGTGAAATATTGTTTATTTAATTATAACTTACATATCTATACATCTATACGAATAAATAAAATTGGAGTGCCTGTTGTAATATTAAATTAACCACTTTTTACTAAATGCATATGTATGTATACACGGTACATAAAACAAAATATTTTTTTTACAATTTTTGTCTGTCTGTCTGTCTGTTTGTTCCGGCTAATCTCTGGAACGGCTAGACCGATTTTGACGGGACTTGCACTGATAAGTAGCAGATGATATAAGGAGTATCTTAGGCTACTTTTTTTAGACTAGCTTCGCCCCGCGGCGTTACCCGCAGTACGACAATGTGGTTCAGCTAGTAAAAAATAAACCACACTAAATAGTAGTTTGTTGAGCAATTAAATATTGACATAAAAATGACACATTTTACACACTATTACAGGTTAAAAACACCCAGACAGAGAACCAAACATAATGAACTTAAAAAAAGTGTAATACATTAAAAAATAATCGGTAAAGAAAATATTTACCACTATAGAAGAAATAAATATTCTATCATTTGAATGAGAAATAGAGAAATCATATCTATATATATAAAAGAGGAAGGTGACTGACTGACTGACTGACATACCCAGAGATCAACGCACAGCCCAAACCGCTGAAGCTAGAATCCTGAAATTTTGCATGTAGGTTCTTTATATAACGTAAATGAGCGCTTAGAAAGGAATTTTGGAAATTCCACCCCTATGGGGGTAAATCAGGGGATGAAAGTCTGCGTGAGCGAAGCCGCGTGTAAAAGCTAGTACTATATAAATACCTCTAACTACCAACATGTCTTTATATATACATCTACATCGAAACTGTTTCCATACCAGGTTCGGGATATTGTGTATTAGGTAGGTTATATAATATATGTCTACTAAACGGACCATTTGTTATCTTATCAGATTAAACAAATTTCAAGAAAATTATTACCTTAGAATTTTCGATTGGGTGCACCGAGTTGATTATTCTTTTTTATTTGAAATCTGGTGCTTCCCGTGTAGTCACATTTCAATTTGGTCCAGTTCTTGAAGTCATTTTTTTTATTAAAATTTTAATTATTCGTAGAAGAGGCCCATGTCCAGAAATTAACTATTAAAGGGTCTTGATGATGATGAAGTTTCTCATTATTCATTGCCACAGATGAAGTACATAGTCGTAAACATACATAGAAGATATCAGCCAAAACTCCATTCAGCTAAAGAAAGAAAGAAAGTATGAGATTCATGACAAGAGTTTATCAGTTCGAACCTCACAAGCCTAATACTATAGTCTAGTCCAGTGTTCCGCAAAGGGTGTGCCGCGGCACACTAGAGTGCCGTGGTCATCTGTTGGTGTGCCTCGGAAAAATACGGTTATCCCACAAACCTAAATAGACGGCCTAAAGAAAATATTTATGTACACAGATGTTAATTACGTGAAAGCACTAGGGAGGCGTTTTGTTTTGTTCATCTCTACTAAGTGCGGGTTGGTCAAGAGAGTTGGTGTTATTCTAGGTGTAGTCTACTGCCCTCCTGCTATTAATTACTTCTCCGAAGAACCGAGTTCAAAAACACTATTAGTTAGAATTATATCAATTGTCATTTCTCATCCACAACTACGGCGGATCTTCAAATTAAGGATCCCGCTATTGACTCATTTGAATTTTCTTTATTGTCTTTTGAGGACATCAAAAATATTATCCTATCTATACGCTCTAATGCTGTGGAGCATGATGGCAGTAGCGTAAGGCCTACGTCATCCCTCTTCCCAAAAAGAGTAGTCCCTCACTTCCTGAACATTTTTGCCCTATTTCTATTCCTCCCTTCCTGAATATTTTTGCTATATTTCCATTTTTCCCTTTCTATCCAAAGTGCTTGAGGTCTGTGCATATAAGCAGCTTTCAGAATTCACTTACAGACAAGTCTGTTCTGATTTCTGAGGAATTTAATTTTTTATTCTGTGCTTTTTGTTTTGTCTGCCACTGCCTAACCATACAACTAGATAAGAAATATTTAAAGTAACGGAATAATATTTCGATGAACATAATTTGGAATAAAGCAATGACCTATTTATGTGAATTAGAATTTTTAACTCTTACCACAATAAAAACAAAAAAAGGGAACGCCTCAAGACGATCGACAAAGAGATGAGACCGTCTATGCTCAATTAAACTGTAAAAAAATATAGTTTTGTGGACTAATAAGAAACATTGTTTTTTATTACTTAAACAATATTTTTTTAATTTATGGTGTACCTCCAAACATTTTTATCGTCCTAGATGTACCTTGAACCCCAAAAAGTTTGCGGAACACTGGTCTAGTCAACAAGTGCTTTTTTGGTAAACTTTTTTCAACAGGCTCCGAAAATTATGATTGAGGTGTCATTCGATTCGGAATGGCATCTAGATGATTTTTGAAAAAAAAACATAAAACGGATACAAAGAACACCCAGACTCAGAACAACAATTTGTGGATCACACAAAGTGTTGTCCTATGGGGGATTTCAACCCACAACACTTGGCGAAGTAGGAAACGGCGTGGTAACCGCTAAACCACTAGGCTAAATGTGCAGTCAACAATTTCACTTTCAATTTAAAACACCTTTTAAGCAGATACTACTTTTGGTATCGCGACACCCCACGTTTAACCCATCCAATAAAAGTCAAAGTTAGGGCAAGTCATATCCCAATTATGTACTGCCATAAATTGACTTGTTTAGCAATCCCAGCCGAAGAGCCAACTCCAGTGAAATAAACCTGAACCACTTTGTCTATATACTAGTATCAAACCCCGTTAAAGCTTGTAAGTGGTGCAAGAGAGGGGAGGATAGATACCTACCCTGTTTTATTTTATACTGTACCCTACTTTACCCTCTTAAGCTGGTTGTGGCACATTGTGTCTAGCTAGATTGATAAGATGTAAACAACAAAATTGACCTGAAAATAAATAAAAACAATCTGTAAATGTTGACACTTCGTGCAGAACTCTATCAGTGTCAGTATTACAATGTTTCAGATATATTAGCTGTGACACTCGTTTTCATTGATCCTGTTGTGCTTCTTATAGTCTAGCGTAATGTGGTTCATTTTTTAACCTTTAATGATGAAGATGTTCTCCCAGCCAATAACGGTCACGGCGCGGCAATCAAACAATCGAATTTGAAAAAAACTGTCACTCCTGAATAAAAAACACACTCAGAAGTAAAATATTAAATTTAAAATACAGTTATTTTAAATCGGTTTACCAATTTCAAAGATATGTATACGAGTAGCTTAAAAACTATAACCCAACTACGTAAATTTTGTTGATAAAATTTATATAGGCTATGTTACTAGAGTCTTTATTACGAATCTATTGTCACCTTATTTATTGAAATCGGTTCAGTAATTAAGGCACTACATATAAACATATATAAATTGCCAAAACTTGGCAGGCTTTGTCGTAGTCGGGTAAAAAGATAATTTAATGAAAAAACTTTCCTCATCCTTTTGAAATGGATGTTGTGTGTTAATTCTGTCCGTTTCATGTATGTCTGTAAAGTACCCCGCGACACAGGATGTTTATTCCTAATGCGGGAGTTGTCTTTTAAAAAAAAAATAGTTGAAAGAATCAGAAAACTTAAAAATTAATATACAATAACTAAGGCTATTATTATAATTAACACTAATCTCGCCATTAAAAAATATTGGTAGCTTAGACTTAACAAAATTTCAAATACGTTCTTCACTCTTTAAAGACCGACTCATAAATTCGCTTCATCTTTTACCATAAGCCGTTCACAAAGAGCAACAGACCGAACGCACGTCCGAACTGCCGGGGGCCAATCCGACCTGAGCTGCATCGCACCTGCTATTATAATCAACTATTGTAATGATATGACGCAAATACACCCAAATTACGATAAGCGTGCAGAATTTTAAGTTCGTTAATAGTCAAATTGCTACTAACACTGACACGGATGCGATTGGTACATTAATATTTCTGTTTGGGTTTGGTAAGTTCGTTTGGCCAATAGTTCGTCCACTGATTTTAAGCTTGATAAGTTCGTTTGGCTAATAATCTATTCTGATTGGCTTAAACATAATTGTGAAGTGGAAACCTACTATTTATTGTAAATAATAAAGATGTTAGGCATTTAATCGTTGACTCGATCATAAGTTGGAAAATTCCTTTGGATTTTGAGAGTGAGCGAACAGAGGGTGCACCTGTGTTTTTGCACACTTGTGCGCTATATATCTCCTTCTTTGGTAGTTGGCTGGTCTTCGTAGGCACTGGCTGTCGTGGCCTAAATCGACTTGGAATACATCGTCATCATCATTTACAATTATATGACTCGTCTAGTCATTTGCTCTCTCATACCATTAAAAATCTAGCTATGATTGCATGTATTTTATTCTTATTATCTTAAGAAATTGTTCATAAACAGAATAAGTTTTTAAACTTCTCTTAGAGAACTTTTGACGCATTTACTACAGGTATCTCAATCTAGGTACGGAAGACAACCTTTTTAGTTATAATCTGATAAACCACAACTATTTCATGGAGCAAAGAGCAAGTTGATAAGAAAACTACTGGTCTTTTCCTCAGCGCGGCAGCATTGAAAATGTTGGTCAGTGAAGTACTAAAAGATGAATATCATTAGTAATGTCTGATATAAATAGCTTGGCTCTTGTAATACTACCTACTATACATTATGTATATTAATAATATTTATAACTTCATACATCTCACATACGTAGTATGATCCTAAGCCAGGCAGTGTCAAAATAAAAACAGTGTCAACGGACTCAAGCGGACGGACTTGCTGCTACGGAACCCTTCATGGGTTCCGTAGCAGCAAGTAACATAATATAAAAGTTCTTGTAGTTCGTTGTAACTTTGATCGATAAATTGCATTTTACGATTTATGTCGTTGAAAAAAAAAACTACTTACTAGATCTCGTTCAAACCAATTTTCGGTGGAAGTTTGCATATATTTGTTTTAGTTTTATCATTCTCTTATTTTAGAAGTTACAGGGGGGGACACATTTTACCACTTTGGAAGTGTCTCTCGCGCAAACTATTCAGTTTAGAAATAAAAATCTGAAACCTTACTATCATTTTTGAAGACCTGTCCATAGATACCCTACAGGTATGGGTTTGATGAAAAAAATATATTTGAGTTTCAGTTCTAAGTATGGGGAACCCCAAAATTTATTGTTTTTTTTTATTATGTGAAAATCTTAATGCGGTTCACAGAATACATCTACTTACCAAGTTTCAACAGTATAGTTCTTATAGTTTCGGGAAAAAAGTGGCTGTGACATACGGACGGACAGACAGAGACAGACATGACGAATCTATGAGGGTTCCGTTTTAAGCCTTTGGCACGGAACTCTAAAAAATGAGTGTTAGTTATACTCTGATAATTACTTACCTGTACTATGATAACTAAACCGCCAACATTATAGGTAAAACTAGCTTTAGGTCACGGCTCCGCCCGCGTATATAGTAGTATCTCCATACGAAATTTTCTCAAAATCAGTGTAGCGTTTTGAAGGAAATCATAACAGACGGACAGACAAAGTTTCTCACGAATTTAAAATATTAAGATGGATTATTGGATAGAATTTTATTTCTCCTAGATAGGAAACAAACCCAGTAAACAGGATTAGATATTCATCACTAGACTAACAAACCATACACATATTGTTTATTAAATTGAATTGTTTATTTAGGTTTAGATGTTCATTTAGAAATTTAAGTGTTTTAATTGACTGATTATTTATAGGACATTGCATGTATTTTTACATTGCATTTCAACCTTCTCATTGTCAGCTTGATTTTAAAAAATGCATTTCTTTTATTTGCTTTCATCTGCTCAGTCTCTATTTTACTTAGCAGCTTTAATTGTTGTGCAAATAAAAATAATCAATCATAAAGACTATAATAAATATGTAGAACGTAGCTTACTTAATAGTTTTATCACTTATTATATTAACAAAAATGTAATTACCTGACAAAAAATACGGCATACATAAATGCTCTAATATTCTAAGTCACTTGGACTTAACAATTTGGACAAGTTTTCACCGCTACATTCAACATTAATATTCACTTACCTGTGCTATTTCGCTCTCAGAAAATTGTGCTATCGCGATTCAAGGTGCATTCAGTGCTGGAACGTTGGTACGTTCTTTCACAAAGTTCTTGACCACAACATACGCAATTTCTATTTCTCACACGTGCTGAATGCCGATAAATTTCCATCTACTGCAGATCAAATTAAAGTATACACCACTTTCACACACGGAATTACAGTACAGTGCACTAGCAGAGGCCTTAAAAGGCGGTATATCATTCCGTTATTTTGAACCCGAGTGTAATTTGGGTTGCACTTTATGGGTATAATGGCGTATGTGAAAATAAGTGGTTGTGGTCTGATGCAATCTTATCGTACCTTATTGATATGATGATGTCCACACCCTTTTAGGTGTACCTAATAAAATCATTTTGAAATTTCTTAAAAAAATAAAATAGTCGTGACAACATATAACTTTTTTATTGTGTTTGCGCACACACTTGTGCACTATAATATCTCCTGCATAGTTGGCTGGTCTCCGTTGAGACTGGCCGCCGTGGCCGTTGTCGGCTAGGAGAACATCATACCAAGCCCGTAAACTCATAAAACAATCTGACTGTAACTTAGAGCCTCCTAATCTCAAATCCCGATTTTACAGTTTAGGTTTGGCAATTTCATATTAGTTTTTTACTGTAAACCATGATCTTAAAAATATTTCAACTAAATTATTCTGGCCACTAAAGTTAAAATGCACAAATTAATAATAGATTTTTGTTGTTGAATTGTTGTTCGATTGTGCAATAATTATTTGAAACATTTGAAATTAGTACAACAGTAGGTACACGGTAAAATCGGTGTAACACCCTATGACGACCTTAGTCACCATCCAAAATACCTAATAGTCTTCTTCACAAACTAATTCAGACCTTTTTAAGGTCTTGAAATCAATTTACACTTCTTATCTTGTACTAAAAGAATAATAAGACTCATAACATCAAAATTTAAATTTCAAACACATGTGATGGCAAGAACAAAATGGTCTATATCTATACTTATAATAAAAATGTAACAGGTCAAATTCTGATCTATACTTATAATAAAAATGTAACAGGTCAAATTCTGTACATTGAAGATATTTTGAAAATTTTTTTGGAGGGCACTCTGTTATCGAAACTGAAACGAAAACTATTTTTTTTTTCATTTTTGTCTGTCTGTCTGTCTGTCTGTCTGTATCTTGGCCGCTCATCACGCCGAAACTACTGAATGGATTCAAATGAAACTTGGCATGATTTGAGTTCATACTCCGAGGTAGGACATAGGATACTTTTTATTCCGAAATTTCGGACGGTTTCCTTGGGAGGGGAGATGAAAGTCAAAATGTGTAATTAATTGTAATTCATTAACGAGTAGTCCGAGCGCAATAATTCTTTTTTTGTTAGAAAGGAGATACTCTGAAGATTGTAGCATAAAGTATTTAATTTATCACAATCTCTCTATCTAAGGGAAAAAAATATATAAAGAATTTATCATTATGTGAAACTACATGTAGTGACATCTATTGCCAGCCATGCGTAATTAATAACACTTTGATTAATATATCGTGGAATAATCGTAGAACGTATTACGTATAATTCGGTGTAGCATTAAGTATTTGATTTATCGCAACCTCTCTATCCATAGGAAAAAGAATATCTATATCTCTCTGTAGACGTCGAATCTGTGTGTTTGGTTGTGCCCGCATGACTTAAATATTCAAAATAATCGTGGAAACGTTTTATGCACAAGCATTGTGATTAATGTGGTATATAGTTAGTATTTGATAGGTAGTTATTTGTTTTATGTTCTCTCTTTCCATAGAAAGGGTTGTATTAAATTTTCTTGAAAAATTTATTTGCTTAAAACAGCGACATCTTTTGGAATCAAGTAACTAACTTTACAATAGGTACGTAATATGATTACTCTTTTTAACGTATAATAAAAATGTAACAGTTCAGTTCTGTACATTAAAGAAATTTAGATGATTTTTTGGGAGGGCTCTCTAATCGATACTAAAGCAATTACATTTTCTTGAAAATTGTTTCTGTGCTCACTGACGAACTGTGCTTAAAACAGCGACATCTTTTGGAATCAAGTAACTAACTTTACAATAGGTACGTAATATGATTACTTTTAAACGCATAAGAAAAGTGTATAAGATCAATTCTGTACATTAAAGAAATTTAGATTTTTTGGGAGGACGCTCTTATTGATACTGAACCAAAAACTAGAATGCCATAAACTTTAAATGGTCATTTATAATTATGATAGTTATTTTAAGTTTAAAATATTTGAAAGAGGAGTAAACATATAACATAATAATTCATCATAATTTACCAGAAAATGATACAAAACATCTTTATGATAGGTACCCGAAAGGCAGCGCGGGCGCGTGGCCTGCGCCCTGCCACAGAATAACTAATACATAGTACTGCCCTGCGTAGGTTACCGAACACGTCCAAATTGTTTAAAAAGCAGTACCCGCGCGGTCGGTCGGCTCCCTACGCGACACACGCACCCAAATCGACTTAAAAACCCAGTAGTAGTTCTTGAATGTAAATTCGGATAAAAAGTTATTTTTGGAACTATTTACTTGATTTTTGTTCTACCTAATATAAATATTACTTGGTATTATAATATTTATTCTGTAATTTTAACCGACTTCCAAAAGGAGGAGGTTCTCAATTTCATCGGTATATTTTTTTTAACCGACTGCCAAAAGGATGAGGTTCTCAATTTCATCGGTATATTTTTTTTTATGTATGTACACGGATTATTCCGTCAATTTGTGGACCGATTTTGGAAATTCTTTTTGTATTCGAAAGGGTATGCTCCCCATGTGGTCCCATGGCCACCATATCAGGATCTGATGAAACCCTCAAATTTATGTAAGCGCCTGCAATGAAGTTAAAGCAATTATCTGCATGCCTTCATATTCTGTAGACATCATTTAATTTCATAATATATAAAACGGGTCTTAACGATATCAGAGTTAACCTCAGATAGTCAGTTTACCTCAAATCACTTGAATTATAGTAACCTATAGAAGATAGTCCATTTGAGATTTTATTACAAAAAAATACCTGAAGTCCTTTCGATTTTATACAGCATGTATGTTACCTTTAGTCGTATTCTTTCAAGTTATTTAGGTGAAATGATGACGAGAGACTTGAGAAAGACTAAAAAGTGAAAAATAAAAAAAACTTCGTTTAAAAAAACCGAACCGAAAAAACTAAAAAGTACCTAATAACTTAATTTGTATGTGCTACCTATTCATAGGTTTGAAGTCGGTGCCAAGCCAAAATGTAATAGTAGGTACCGCACTCGCCGCGCGTGACCTTGAGCGGGATAGCTGCTCTTCGCGTAGAACAAAACAACTGAAGCGTCGGTGACGTCGTTGACGTTCGTCTCGAAATGTAGCGAGTGTGATACCTACTATTACATTTGGCTTGGCACTGACTTCAAACCTAGGTAGCACATGCAAATTAAGTTAACTGATACTTTTTAGTTTTTGAAGTCAGTTTTTTTAAAACGAAGTTTTTTTTTAGGATTTTGTCAGGTTATAGCATAGGTATAAGCAGGCGATTTTTGTTGTACCTCAATAATTAGCAAATAGTCTTTTGTAGATTCTAATTGGTTTGCTCGGTATTTTTAGAATTTTGTAAGATTATAGCATAGGTACCTAGGTACCTATAATTTACTTTTTTATAGGATTTTGTTAGGTTATTGGTATAGGCATAGGTAAGCAGATGTTTTCCGTTGCAAATATTTAATTACTTAACCTTATTTGTTGGTGTTTTAATTTCTTTTAGTAAGTTGTAGATACCTTCCATTTTTTTCGTTGAATTAGTTGTAGATACTTAATTAATTTAGTTTTATTTACGCTTTGAAAATAAGCTTCATTCGTTATGTCTAATTTTTCATTTAACTGTAGTGATAAATTTAACATTGTTTTTCGTATTCGATTTTATCACATCACACTAATTTATAAAAGCGAATGTTTGTGAGGGTGTATGTTTGTTACTTCATCACGCAAAAAGCACTGGACGGAATTAGATGAAACTTTACAGTAATATAGCTTACTAGCTGTTGCCCGCAGCTTTGCTCGCGTGGAAGTTGATTATTTACAATATATTTAATTAAAACTGTGTAAGTATGTATGAATAATTTATTCATGTTTTTAAACGTACCTATTTATTTATTTTTAATCAATAGCCCATTAAAAAGGATTTCATACTAACGTTCGACCCTTATTTTTACCCCTTTAGAAATAGAATTCCCATAAATGATGATATAGGTATTAATTTATTTGTACTTAAAAGCCTAAGGACAAAGTTTCAGGCTACTAAATTAAAAATGACTGACTTCCAAACTAATCTACTTACGACATTTCAACACCTAATTCACGCCTTAGGGGTAGAAATATCATTTATGGGATTTCCTTTTGAGGGCGCTCTGGTTCCCTGGTTTCTAGAACCCGAGACGGTGTGCGGTTTTTAGTCGGTTCGAGTCCGACATAACCACCAGTTGCTGATATCCGAGGGAATTTCCGCACAAAAAAGGGGGTAGATATAATATCCAGAGACACTTAGTATCTACGCGTTTTTAACTATTAGCCCAAAGATAATTTTTCATGTTTCTAACTTAAAAAAGACGGACTTCCATACAAACTTTCAACCCCTATTTCAGCCTCTTACGGGTAGAATATTGGGAAACGCTTAAATACGTATCTCCTATTTTTTTATCAATAGCCCTAAAATAAATTTTCATGTTTCTAACTTCAAAACTGACGGACTTCTAGACTAACCCGCTTACGAAATGTCAACGCCTATTTCATCTCTTCAGCGTAGAATGTCGAGAAAGGCCTAAATACGTATCTATTCATTTTTAATCAGTAGCCCAAACCAAAAGAAAAGTTTCATGTTTCTAATTAAAAAATGACGAAGTTCCAAACAAAGTTCAACCCCTATTTCACCCCCTTAGGGGTAGAATATTAGGAAACGTTGAAATACATATCTACAATTTTTTATAAGTAATCCAAAAATAAAGTTTCATATTTCTTAAATAGCCCTAAAATAAACTTTCATGTTTTTAACTTCAAAAATGACGGACTTCCAGACTAACCTACATACAAAACGTCAACCCCTATTTCACCCCCTTGGGGGTAGAAATTCCTTCCTTAATGGGTATCTACTTAATGAAACGATCATACTCACCAAATTTTGTATTCCTAAGTTTAATAGTTTCCGCTCGGCGATGATGAATCAGTCAGTCAGGACATGTTATTTTATTAACCGACTTCCAAAAAGGAGGAGGTTCTATGTTCCACTGTATGTTTATTTTTTTTTTTATTTTTTTTTTATGTATGTTCACCGATTACTCCGTCAGTTGTGGACCGATTTTGAATTTTTTTTTTGTATTCGAATGGGTATGCTTCCGAGGTGGTCCCATTGCCAGCATATCAGGATCTGATAATGGGATCCCAGGGAAATCGAGGGAAACCCTCATTTTTTATAGGCACATACTATGTTTTTCGTATATTTTCGGAAGTTACACCGGTATTTGCGTCTGGTAGTCATCATTTTATGATGATGAGCTGATGATGTAAGGTACAACTCCTTAACGGTTAGGAGTTGGAGGATAAATCTTTAAATATCATATGTATATATGTTACCTTTAGTCGTATTCTTTCAAATTATTTAGGTAAGCTGATGATGGAAGGTGGAAGGTACAACTCCTCAACGGTTAGGAGTTGGAGGATAATTCTTTCAATTTCATACGTATCTAAAGACCTTCAGTCATAAACTTTCAAGTTATTTAGGTGAGCTGATGATAGAAGGTTAAACTCTTCAACAGTTAGGGATTAGAGGATGATTTTAATATTACACGTACGTATAGACCTTAATTTGTATTCTTGATGATGAAATTTGATGAAATAGTTCAACTTACTACTTACCTACGATTGATTGCACTAAAAACTGAAAAATAAAAACTTTTTATAAAAAAAAAAACCGACTTCCAAAAAAACATCCAACGAAAACTCTCTGCCAAAAAGACACTTAAAAGCGTAAAATAAACTGGTTCTTCATAAATTGCCTATACCTAATTCTTTATTCATTTCAATAGTAGTTTTCAGAGAGTTTTCGTTGGATGTTTTTTGGAAGTCGGTTTTTTTAAGTATAGAAGATACATCAGATTAACACATAGGTTACTGTTTGCCGCGATAACCGACATACACGCGGGCGGAGCCGCGGGCAACAGCTAGTATCGAATAAGCTCATAACTTGGCAGCATATACATTTTTACAAGACGCTAAAAGCATCGGGGAAGGCGCGTAAATTATCACTGAGGCTTTTTATGTCGTAATCAAACGTGATGAACCATTATTCTTGAAAAGTGAAGGTTTCTTTCAATGATAACTTCAAGTTTTTACAAGGAATTAATGTTGGTATAATGATTAAGATTACAGCGTGTTACCACAACAATTCATACTATGGGTGTCATAAATCCTAATAAAGGACTAAACTAAGCAGAACGTCAGGTAGGTAGTAGAGCCACGCTGATTTCAGCACGAACGGGCCGGCTCGACCGGTGCGGTACTACCCTCGCACAGAAAATCTACGTAAAATGACAGCGTTCGTGCTGTCGTGTTTCGTTGGTGAGTGCGAGACCGAAGGCCCAAATAGTCTAGTCAACAAGTTCCATACTTGTTGACTAGACTAAAATATGCAGAAGCATCACTAGTCCGCCATGGTGTGACTCGCCATGGTGCATTGTCTGCGTTCGCAATGAGTATGGTGACCACCACTCTTGGATTCTGCTTATGCTTTCCATCAGGCAGAGGCATACATAAAAAAAAAGAACAAAATCAATGCAAAGAGAAAGAAAACTCGAAATAAACCCTAAACAAACCCGTCTGGCCAGCGTTGTGATAGTGAGCCAAAACCTTCTTCCTAAGAAGAAGCCTATGTTCAGCAGTGGACTGTTAGACTGATGTTGATCATGTGATGTTTAATGAAATAAAGAATGTATGTTTTAAAAATTTTAACAAAATAATGACCGACTTCAAGATTCGACTCGATTTCTCGTGGATGCCATCATCAGATCTTAGTGTCCTTATCATAGTACCACCGTTGGGATATCGCCTTTCTATTAAAAAGATAATCATTAAAATCGGTTCATAAACGACGAAGTTATCCGCGAACACATATAAAAAAAACATCATACGGTCGAATTGAGAACCTCCTCCTTTTTTTAAGTCGGTTAAAAACAGAGTCTCATTACCAACTAAGCAGAGTCTGAGTTATTGTAGTTAGGCAACACACGCTCCACCAAATCATTTCCATAGATGTTATACATAAAAAATATTATAAAAGAAAGAAAATAAAATCACTTATCAGAAATACTTAGTTAACATAATATTTTATAATCACAAATTTTAACAAAAAAAAACCGACTTCAATCTGGACCAAATTGAATAAATGGGACCACACGGAAAGTATCAGCTTTTAAATAAATAAAGAATCATCAAAATCGGTTCACCTAGTCGAAAGTTATGAGGTAACAAACATAAAAAAATACAGTCAAATTGAGAACCTCCTCCTTTTTTGAAGTCGGTTAAAAATACATAAAATCAACCGACGAAACGAATCGACCGATGATTGTCTCGTTAACATCATAGGCATCTAATCATATTTTAAAGTTAATTATAATATTATTTCAGAGTAACACTGCTTATTTGTAACCATATCCTAAAAAACTAGGCTTTTTTGATTGCAGTAAATAATCGTTTTAAGAGGAAGATGTTTTAATACCGGTCATCGCATACATTGCAAAGCTCACAATTTTCTCTAAAGAAACTTTGTTTGATGCGAGTGCCGACAATTTGCCAGTCGATGTTTCTATTTGAT
The DNA here is from genome assembly GCA_949125395.1 of Diaphora mendica. Lineage (NCBI taxonomy): Eukaryota > Metazoa > Arthropoda > Insecta > Lepidoptera > Erebidae > Diaphora > Diaphora mendica. The sequence goes on along the minus strand of OX421326.1, from coordinate 1,662,662 downwards.
TAGTCTGAACTGATCCATGTATTAGATTATAATCTGGAACTGTGAGGCTCGGCAATTTGTCAACTTTCCATACTTGAAGTAATTAGTACTGTTATCTAGACGCTTGTAGATACTAGCCTACATTAGGTCAACTGCTTCCAACTTTCTCAGAGATTAATTATTACATATTATAGAGATTAAAGAAAGTATTTTTCTAATAGTTTCTGTTTGCAAAACATTATTGCGAATGAAACTGGAGATGAAATCCCTAGTTTTGTTCAGGTTAATGTTTTGTTATTACCCGACTGCGAAAGGAGGGTCATGTTTTTCGAGTGTATGTATGTATGTATGTAAATATGTATGTATGTATGTATATTTCTTTGGTACGCCCTTGAGCCTAAACGGCTTCTCGTATTTTTATGTGAGTGCTGTCAATAGATTCGTCTTAGTCGTGAGAGTGACACTGGGTACATCAAATAGAAAAAAATATAAGGATTTTTGGCGCCAAAAAGTATTATAAATTTTTTTTTTTCATAATGCATCGAGTGTGGTATCAAAATAAAGATTTTTTTACGGTGATTACGAATATATCAAACTTATATGTTTTTATTGTTAAATATTGACGCAGTCGGGTTTTTTATTTTTATTAATTTGTTTTTAATTACCATAATACACGCTTTGCCTAGTACGAAATCAGACTACCGTGTGTAAGTCTTACAAGTCTTACAAGTAACTTATAATTGTTAGTCACACTCAATTATTTTTTTGTTGAGTCGTTATTACAGTGCATTTTAAACGTGAATAAAACAATTGATATACAAATAAGAAAAAGAACGAGACACTAGAATACCAGAGACGAAATGTACCTGACCTGACTTGACTTACTTAAAAGGAATAAGAATCACAAAAATACATTTATAATTGGCGACTTTTATGTCCAGCAGTGGACTGCGACGGGCTGATGATAATGGATGGATAATGGACAAGACTTAACATAAATCAGTCTGCAGTTACCAGACGGGATTTATGATAATTTGTCCATAATTAATAAAGATACTAGTCATTTACGCTTTCATAGTAATCGATTGAGTAGTTGAGGCTTGAAAGAGTAACAGATAAACAAGAAAACTCTCGTTTAGAGCCGTTTTCAACCGACTTTAAAAAAAGGAGGAGGTTCTCAATTCGACTGTATTTCTTCTTTTTAGGGTTCCGTGCCAAAGGCAAAAAACGGAACCCTTATAGATTCGTCATGTCTGTCTGTCTGTCTGTCCGTCCGTCCGTATGTCACAGCCACTTTTTTCCGAAACTATTAGACCTATAATGTTGAAACTTGGTAAGTAGATGTATTCTGTGAACCGCTTTAAGATTTTTACACAAAAATATAAAAAAAACAAAAAAATTTTGGGGGTCCCCATACTTAGAACTGAAACTCAAAAAATTTTTTTTCATCAAACCAATACGTGGGGGATATCTATGGATAGGTCTTCGAAAATGATATTGCGGTTTCTAATATCATTTTTTTCTAAACTGAATAGATTGCGCGAGAGACACTTCCAAAGTGGTAAAATGAGTGCCCCCCCCCCCTTTAACTTCTAAAATAAGAGAATGATAAATCTAAAAAAAATATAGGATGTACATTACCATGTAAACTTCCAACGAAAATTGGTTTGAACGAAATCTAGTAAGTAATTTTTTTTTTAATACGTCATAAATCGTAAACTGCAATTTACCTTTCATTCAATCAACACAAATACAAAAATAAAATAAAAATTATATTATGTTACTTGCTGCCGCGGAACCCTTCATGGGCGAGTCCGACTCGCACTTGGCCGCTTTTTTTATGTTTGTTACCTCATAACTGTGGACTGGGTGAACCGATTTTGATGATTAATTTGAAAGCTGGTGCTTCCCGAATGGTCCCATTTAAATTTGGTCCAGATTGAAGTCTGTTTTTTTTGTTAAAATTTGTGATTATATTAAATATTTTTAATAAAATATTCGGGAGTCATGCTCAAAATTAGTTGTTAATGGTTAATTTACTATATTAACACAGTCATTTAAGAGAAATTTACAATGCAATAATATAGTATAATTGTGTAATGTATTGTGAAGTTATAAACAAGGAATTATGGTATTCTTCTTTCAGACTTAAGTGCTATTTCAATCATTTGTGTCAAGACGATCATTCAAGATTGCTTCGATTCGTGATCAGTGGAAGTATTTGTATTCCTAAATATACATATCTAAAATTGGAGAGCTGCTATAATGTAGGTATAATAAAAGCGCTGAAGTGAATTCGATAATAATTACTATCAACTCTGCCGAAAATCTTTAAATTTCGCATTTTCTATGTCATTCATTATAATGTTATTAATTAATACACTTCCTATTAAAAAAAGTTATAATAGCGTTTAGTAAGTCATTAATTTTGCATCTCCTTATCAGCGTCAGCAAAACAGAACGATTTGCTCAGGTCAGCGCTTTAAACCTTAATTCAATTCCAATAACGAAATACAAATGGAATAAACACGGCATCAAATTAATTTTGATTTATAACACGATAAAAGCGAAGCTAGGGATGCGAAAAACTACAATAAAATAATAATTGTTATGCAAAAAAACGCTAATGGAATCACTCAATCCGGTAATGTAGCAAATGATTTATTACTTGTCGAATAAGAAAAATGACTATAAAATACATCAGAGCGTTTTTATCGTACGATACGGGAACGTAACGAGAATGGTTTTTAGACTGAATCTAGTGAATAAATGAAATGTTTTTGATCTTTTTTCTAAGGTTTTGTTTAAAAGCTGTATACTTATACTGCATTTATGATAAGAAATTTAGGACTTGTCTTTGAATCGCAACTAATATGATATCGTTTTTGTTTGGTAAGTAATAATAAAGTAAATTAAAAACCTTTTAATAACAAGCTTTTACTGGAATGCCTCGTGACGAGTCAAACGAGTCCAAACTCGATGAGGTTGCGACGTTTCTTTACAGAGTTCCTATGGCCACCTTCCAGCTCCAGCATCAGATCTGCTCCATGTCATTATAATATTGTATTGTCACCCTGTATACATACGCTTGCAAAATTTCAGCAAAATCGGTTGAAGATATCTGCTTCAAAATTGAGTTGCAAGATTCCACCCGAACATACAAGCATACATACGTATGCACATATACATACACTTTTTACATGCTTTTTATTAACTTGCAATGTATGTTACATTGCAAGTTAATAAAAAGCATGTGAAAAGTGGTCTACTTTTATCTCTAAACAACAAAACCCATTGAGGCGTTCAGGGTAGTATTGAAATTAATAAACCATACTAACTTTTAAACTTTCGCGTTCCATGATATAACAATAATTATTTTTACGGGAATTAACGCAATCACTTATTAAAAGGTATTACATACCTCTGATTTGCCTGACGTTTCGATCAGGTTGCACCGGCCGTGGTCACAGGCTGACTGACCACCTGTCAGCTGAGTCAGCCTGTGACCACGGCCGGTGCAACCTGGTCGTAACGTCAGTCAGCCTGTGACCACGGCCGGTGCAACCTGGTCGAAACGTCAGGCAAATCAGAGGTATGTAATACCTTTTAATAAGTACCGACTATTACTTTTTCCAAAATTTAGACAACTTTTTAGTGGGTAAAAAACACAATTCCCGAGAGGCAGTACAAAACGCCTTTGAAGAGTTTGTTGCCTCCCGTCCAGCTGATTTTTACAAAAAGGGCATCAATAAACTGCCAATGCGTTGGCAAAGATGCGTCGACTTCATGGGTGATTACTTCGAATAACAGAAATAAAAAAGTTTTAAAAAATAAGTACTTTCACTTATTGCATACAAAACGGCAAGTTCATAGGTATAGACTTACTATATTTCATAAAACGATTTATGACTACATAATTTTTGTTTTCACTAAATGCACAACCATAATTTTCTCTTCATAGAGATGCGATAAGAATTTTGCACGTTTATTGACACCTACTTTATAAATGACCTAGCTCCATATTTGATGTGGTCTCATCTCAAGTTAATCTATCACATTGTATCTCGCACAATCTGTACAGATTAAACTGTGTTACGTATTTATTATACTCTGTATTCAAGTAACAATACCTCGTTTAAACCTGTTGTCAAAGTTCAAAGTTCAGGTTGCTAGATCGAACTTAAGTCTCTTAGAAATCGGGCCTGAGTGTGGTTAACGAGAATAAATCGAATACGCATAATTTAAGATGAGTAACTCTAGTAGTAATATGTCAGAAGTTAATCTTGATTGAACTTCTGACTACAAATCAGTCATCTCATTATGAGAAAATTAAGATGCAGTAGTAGAAATATAATGCATAAGTTTGCGTAGGATTCAAATACTGTAATATATTAACGAGTCATCTTAATAAATATACTCAACCATCATTAAAAGTTGTGATAGATCGGAGTTATGTATTGTTAAAATGAACAGCACCGATTAGTTTAGTTACTCTGTAATATACGCTAGATTTAATCTTAGTGCCCAAAAACGTTTCGTCTTCCGTAAGCAACCAAAAATACGACGATTTTTTTAACCATCAAAATCAACACTATTTAATACTGTATTTAAAAAGATACAAAAGTAAATCAACTTTAAGTTTTTATTGGTACTAAAATTTAGAATTTTCTTAGAAAAAAACTGTGTACCTATCTCAAAATGTTTAAATTTATAGTTACTTTAAATGTGCGCTTTTCAGGTAGACTACTACTACTAGAGTGCTACTGTAGAGCATTAATATTATCTTGGTGTCTTCCTGCCACAGTAAGGTCTACATAACACGCATCGTTAAGGTACCCTATTTTATTTACTATTGTCCATAATCAGCGACCACCAGTTTACCAACGAAATGACAACTTAACTGATTAATAATCACAAAATTTAACAAAAAAAACCGTTTTCAATCTGGACCAAATTTAAAAAAATGAAAAAAGAATCATCAAAATCGGTTTACCCAGTCGAAAGTTATGAGGTAACAAACATAAAAAAAAACAGTCGAATCGAGAACCTCCTCCTTTTTTTGAAGTCGGTTGAAAAGAACTACTATGAGTTGAATCTAGTACTTGGCAATCTACTACCAAATTGAACTTATAAGGTAATCTAATGAACCACTTCTGATTATTATTCAATATTTATCATCCATCAAAATCAACACCAATTGTGTTCAACATAAAAATACATTACAGATTCATATCGTTTATAAGCGAATTCTATTAGTAAAGCCACGCTAGCTTACAATCTGCTAAAGAGGTATAATTTAATGAAATCTTTTGTTTTAGATTTCACGATATTAAATTATAACGTACCTGCATTATTTATTGATACTAGAATTAGGGATAAGTATTTTAATTCGGAATTTTACAAATTTCTTCTTCTTCCTTGGCTTGGAATTTGAAAGCTATCGTCAAATTAAATATTTGTAGTAGTGAGAAACACTTTATATTCAGGTAACTGTAATTTCACTAATCGTTTGTGAATATAATTTCTCTATAAAATTTTATATAGTATTTTAAATTCTACTTCCTGCTTTATTTTATAAATGCAAAAGTTTGTTAGGATGTACGGTTGTTTGTTACTCTTTCACGCAAAAACTACTCAATAGATTTATACGAAACTTTACAGTAAAATAGCTTTTACATCAGAATGCTACTTATTTATGCCCATAACAGTCTTACCTACACGGGGGCAGAACCACGGCCATCAGCTAGTTATTGCTAATTTTTGACTTGTATGTGTAATTTTGTAGGTAATTGTGTGCTCCAGTGGCATGCCATTTAAAATAGGTATGGTAATTCTTACGGTATCTTGAATTTAAGATGACATGGCTTGATAGCGCAAAACTGAAATGGTTTATTAATAATTATTTTTACGGGAATTAACGCAATCACTTATTAAAAGGTATTACATACCTCTGATTTGCCTGACGTTTCGATCAGGTTGCACCGGCCGTGGTCACAGGCTGACTGACCACCTGTCAGCTGAGTCAGCCTGTGACCACGGCCGGTGCAACCTGGTCGTAACGTCAGTCAGCCTGTGACCACTCGCCTTTGAAGAGTTTGTTGCCTCCCGTCCAGATGATTTTTACAAGAAGGGCATCAATAAACTGCCAATGCGTTGGCAAAGATGCGTCGATTGCATGGGTGATCACTTCGAATAAAATAAATAAAAAAGTTTGAAAAAATAAGTACTTTCACTTATTGCATACAAAACGGCAATTTCATAGGTAAAGACCTAATATTATGCATACAATCAACTGCTTGAATGGCGCATGGGTGTTTGTATATGCCTTGTCTAGTTTTGTAACTTGAATTCCTTAACTTGACAACATTCTAAGACGTTTTTTAAATAATTGTCACTTGTTTCTTTCCTTTTTTCTAGAAATTTAAACGTGGAAAAAAAGAATCTATTCCTGTAAAGTTTCTTATAAAGCTGAATTTCATAAGTTTTACATTATTAAAGCTACATTATTCATTTATCTTGACTAGAAAAACCACTCAATTATCGAATTGCGAAGGAAAATTTATACGCTTGCTTAGAGCAGTGTGTCGGGGATATATGATGTCGGTGCCTTCCAATATCAACATACATATTCGCATCACGAAATTGAAATAAAACTGGCTGCAGAAATCAAGTTCCGAATTAACTTTCGCTAACTTCTGCGAAGGGATACCAATTTCTTGAGTTTAGATAATTTGTATAATGTTTCATGGTAATGATTCAGTCAATATGGAATTGAGTTCGAATAGGTATTACTAAGAGTGTTTTGTCATATTATCCGAACTGTGATTGCTTCTCGTATACCGAAGATGTATTCATAAACTGAATTAGTTCCTTATTAACCAATGAAATGTCCAAGATTTAGGGATATAATAGTAAAGGCAGTACAGTAATTTCAAGTCTGTAGAATATCTGATGTACGCAATCAATCGTCTGTCTGTATTTTTATTAAGAGTGTTGTCTTGTTTGTGATAATATTATGTTCAGATATGTCAAATTAGATAGACTTTTTTAATATTAAGGTTTTGTGGGATCCCTGGATTCAGATGCTATATCAAAACATAATATATATGGGTGTAATATAATTAGTTAAACCTCTTTACTTTTAATTAAATTTTACAGTAAGTTATTTAATCAGCTCACGAGAGCAAAAATTTATCTCAAGTCCATACTGTTTGGAGTATATCACACAGAGTATTCCTCTAACCCTATCTTTGTGGCATGCCATTCATCACGTTGGGTGTTTTGTTACCGCCTGTTTACCCTGCACTTAACTTGTAACACTTCGCCAACTATGATGAATAACATTTTGGCGTGATTGTCCCCGTTTTCGGGGAAAATTAAAAGATGTATGAACATTTTCAGCGAAATCTTAAGAGTTAGTTTACTTGCGCGTGTTGGATGTTCATCGTGATTAATCGTACAGAGCAGAATTAAAATTATTGAGGTAGTATTAGAAATGGTTTCACTAAAGATCTTTATGTTTTTATTTTAATATTCACATACTGTTAAAATAAAAGCAAACATGAGTGGTATTCATAAATCAAATGATTTACTATTACTTCATTATCAGCTAAACATAATTTTTCATAATTTCAGTATTATGGTAAATAAATTGAATCACTATGACGATTACTAGGAGTGAATCGTGTTTAATTTATGGTTTTATGTCACAAAGCATTGAAAAAAGGAATCGATCGAAGAGAGATGTCAGGTATGAAAATATTCTCCCATATGGGAAATAAGCACTTGACTTAAACTGTTTTCTTACCTTTGAATATATTACGTTTTAAATAAACATAACTAATAGTTAAATACTGACTTATATAGCCTTGATACAGTACATTCTGCCTAGCTTAAGGCCTCAAGTGAATAGATCATGGGCACTCGCATCCTAAATATTCAATAACCAAATAGCCAAAGCATTTATTACACTATTAAGATTTTACTTTAGATTGGAGCAAACAATTTTATCAGCACAAAGCCATCAAATTTAAAATCACTCAAAAATAAACCTCATGTGTACGACTTTAGAGTTTATTGCAGTTTTCGGAGGTGTAATATAGTTTTGTCCAAAATCGTTACTTTTTTTTAAGGTGAGTGCCTATTCAGTGTACGCAAGTATTGTGTTAAAACAATAGCAATGTTAAGGTTGTACTGGTTCGTTAATGAAAAGGAAGTAGCTTTTGGCTCACTGACGTAACGTGTCCTTAAGTGTGGAGATAACATCAAACCTTGAAGACGACATATCATCAGTTTCTATATCAGTGATAAATACCAAGGTCATTCTATTTGTTCTACCGTTACTTCGTTAACTATGTAGTCCATTTTTGGGAGTTAGTTTTAAGTGAAATAGAATTACATTATTTTATATCTACTTTTGATGACAATGCAATAATTTGGCATCTTGTAGGTGATCTGATCATGGAGCCAAGACCTGGATAGTGGGACACTTCAGCAGCTGTTAGTAGATTTCTCATTATTGTATTGATTGGACTCATATTTACAAGTCTAATCAGAATTTCCAAGCTTGAACACATATGGAAATTAGTGAAACTAAAAATTTGATTTATGTACATCACTTTATGCACTTTTAAACATTGATGAACTTAGTATAAATGAAATTCAGTTCAATCAAACTCTGGATTCTGTAGTAATTGTATGAAGTAGGCGGTGAAAACTGATGTTTTTAGACAATCCTTTTCCTGTTTTTCACCAAATGATTGAGATTACTGCAGACTCAATAATTCCCCTTAATAAGAGGTAGGGGAACTAGGTATATCTAAACTTGATAACATCTAAACTTCCTTAAGTTACATCGACGAAGTTCATATTTATTAAATTATAAACTTCATGTACATGATGTTCAAAGCCAGACCTAATGCCTACGGCACACGGCAAGTTAAACTTAGGTAATGCTGAAATAATGTGGTGTGGAGAACTAACAAAACAAAATATTCCTGGCGTCTTTGCAATAATATGGTTGATTAATCTTTACAAATTAAACACACATTTACGTTGAATATTTACAGCTATGGTTTTCATCATACAGATTACAAAATTGTTTTAGTGTGTACATTCAATTGCGTAAGGTTTCATTCCCGGCAGATTATGACTTACTATAATTATTCTCGACCCAACTCCGGCCGTGAGTCAAATGTTTGTAAGCTCGAAATGCATTAAAAATGTTTTATTAACAATCATTGATCAAGAGTTTATTGAACAATGATAATAAACAGCAGTGCCATAAACTACCAATTCTCATTAATGTCAAACACACTGGGTCGGACCAGACTATCGTAGTCAAAGCTCCCTGAATTCAATAAAACTGATTAATTGACAATTGGTTTGCAGTGAAGGACAATATCTTGTATGCACTTGCTAAACGCAATGGTTCGAATGACCTATATTTAGTATCGAGTTATATTCGAATTTTACAAGAAGTCGCGTTATTGTATGTTATAAGGTCGTAATTTGAGTAAGCTGTTAATGGTACAAATTGAAATATACGAGTATTGAAAGTTCCCATGTTTATATTTTATATCATAATTAGTTTTATCTATGTACTTATAACCTTCTTATCGTTAAAATTCCTCTTTCTAGATTAGTATCAAAAAGGTCATCTCGTAATTATAAGTAATTTTAAGTAAAAGTGATGAGTGTTTTCAGCAGTATCCTATCAAGTATATTACCCTGGACTGCTCAAAATATTATTTATATTCCCTTAGCCGTCTCTTATTTATCAATCTTTTCTCATCCTATAAATTTCTTTCAAACTTTTAGGTCCATGCACGCCTGAATTATAAAACACATTACTTGTAAATTCGTTTGCAAATGTAATGTTCTTCTGTCACTTCTAATTAACACTAAATGTTATCATGATCATCAGCAGCCTTAAATGAATATTTAACACTGTTGGACATAGTCTTATCCTTAGCAAGGAGGTTAAAATTTACTAGTATCTATTTAGTTTGACATTTAATTTAAAGAAACCTTAAAAATGTAATATCCGTTAATGATAAATTTTTGTATATAGGTATATATGTTACGGGCAATTTGATAAGTCCGGGCATTATTAATATTGGCCGTTCTGTATTCATAATGCCCGACTCAATTGGGCAATGTGATTAAAACAGCATGATTAATCACTTTTCCCGGCCATTATGAATAATGCCCACCCTATCTTGGGCAAAGTAGTAAAATAGGTGAACTGTAGTGGTTTTGGTTATGGTTAGGTTAGGTTTTTTTCTTTTTAACTACCCCCTACTAGTTCCCCCCGTGCATACCCGCCCCTCACATGTTGCAAGGCACGGCCGCGACCAAGGTTCCAGTCCGGTGAAGAAGCAGTCGACGCTTTTAAGCCAGCCATTTTGAACATCCCATTTTTGAGCGAATGGAAAAGTGTATTAAGCTACGTGGTGAATACTTTGAAAAACAATTAAAAGTACAATAAGGTTCTAGTTCTGTTTTTTTCTTCAAACGACAAAACTTAAAGGGCATGCCTCGTATGAATGCTTCCAACAGAAGTCATGAATTAAGTATTCAAAAGACATTTGTCCCAACCGTCACATTGACAGTACCAGATTATATTAGAAAATTCTCGATCCAGCTTTCAATTCTGCTATTGCAAGTTATCGCCGTGAGTATAATACCAACATGAACACATAAGCGAAATTGTTGGCTGTTATAGTATAAAATTGAAAAATGTGTAGTCGATAAAGGCGAAACGGTGAGAAATAATAATATCCTTGTGTAAAGCTAACCAATCGTGACTTGAAGCTTTCGTTAGGGTAGTGCTGCGCTTACCCCTGGGGTCGCCCATACCGTGCGGTGCGTCAGAAGCTCCGCACGTCGGGCCCCCCCCTTACCGAGACTCTCCAGCCCAGCTTCCTGCAGGAAGTGGTCGAGGGCCTTTTCCCTGAGCGGGCGGAGCACACACCCCCGTCGATGGCCTATGCGGTCATAGACGACGGGGGTAGAGAGGACGATGTGCCGCCCGTTAGGGAATCGGAGGTTGGGGCGGCTGTTCTTCGGATCCGTTCCAAGAACACCGCCCCCGGGCCGGACGGGGTTCCAGCCCGAGTGATGGCCCGAGCCCTCGACCATATGTCGGACCGCCTCAGGGAAGTGTTGGACGCTAGCCTGGCGTCCGGACGCTTCCCTGAGTGCTGGAAATGCGGGAAGCTGGTCCTGTTGAGGAAGCCGGGACGGCCTACCGATTCGGTCGCGGCCTATAGGCCCATCGTGTTGCTGGACGAGGCGGGTAAACTTTTTGAGAGGATACTCTCTGCCCGCATCGTCCGGCACCTCTGGGAGGTGGGGCCCGACCTGTCGGACGCCCAATTCGGATTCCGAGAGGGGCGTTCGACGGTCGATGCCGTGATGCGCCTTAGGGCCGTGACCGAAGAGGCAGTGAGCTATGGCGGCGTGGTGTTGGCGGTGTCCTTGGACATCGCCAACGCCTTCAATAGTCTGCCATTTAGCTGCATCAGGGAAGCACTCCACTATCACGGGGTGCCAGAGTACCTGAGGCGGCTAGTGGCAGACTATCTAGAGGAGCGTACCGTCGTGTACGAGGACCGAGAGGGCGTCTTGAGACGGCGACCCATGTCGTGCGGCGTTCCGCAGGGGTCTGTCCTTGGACCACTCCTGTGGAACGTGGGGTACGACTGGGTCCTTCGAAGTCGTCTGCCCCCCGGGCTGGGCGTAATTTGTTACGCCGATGACACATTGGTCACAGCCCGGGGAGCGAACTTCCAAGAGGCGGCGTGCCTGGCCACCAGGGGAGTCTCTCTGGTGGTCGGGCGCATCGAGGCGCTGGGCTTACGGGTGGCCCTGGACAAGACGGAGGCCCTATTGTTCCATGGGCCCCGTCGTGGTCCACCCGCCGGCGCCTCCATAGAGGTCAACTCGGTCCTCGTACCGGTTCGGGCCCAGATGAGGTATCTGGGCCTGATACTCGACGGTAGGTGGCTCTTCGACGAGCACTTCCGACAGCTTGGTCCGAAGCTGGTCGACGCTGTCTCCGCCCTTGGGCGACTTTTGCCCAATCGTCGCAACGCGACTCCTGTACACGGGGGTTGTCCGGTCGATGGCGCTGTATGGTGCACCGGTGTGGGTGGCGGCTCTGACTGCCCTAAATAAGGCCCGCCTCTGGCGGCCTCAGAGGGTATTGGCAGTCAGAGCCATACGCGGATACCGCACGGTGTCGACCGAGGCGGCGTGCGCCCTGGCCGGAACACCCCCGTGGGATTTGGAGGCCGAAGTGCTCGCCGAAGTTTATCGACGGGTGGCTGAATATCGGGCGGAGTATGGCTATCGCCCTCCGCCCGAAGAGGTACGCGAGTGGCGTGAAGCCGCCCGTCGAGCCACGATGGCTCGCTGGTCGTTCCGGCTGGAGACTCCACGCGCTGGCTTTGCCGCCGTGGAGGCTCTCCAGCCGGTCATCCTCGAGTGGGCAGGGCGGCAGCACGGGACCCTTTCCTTCCGACTGACGCAGGTCCTTTCCGGGCATGGTTGCTTCGGGAAGTACCTGCACTCGGTCGCTAGGAGGGAATTGAGTCCCGCCTGCCACCACTGCGACTGCAGTGAGGACTCGGCCCAGCATACGCTGGCGATCTGCCCTGCATGGGCGTCGCCGCGCCGGGCCCTCACTGCAGTCATCGGAGATGATCTCTCGCTACCGGCCGTCATACGCTCCATGGCCGGTAGCGATAGCAGTTTTACCGCGGTCGCAACCTTCTGCGAAGTAATCTCGCAGAAGGAGGTGGCGGAGAAGGCCCGGGAGGACGATGTCCACTCGGACCCAATCCGCCGCCGGCGAACCGGGCGGCGGAGGCGCGCCTATCAGCGCCTCATGCCGCCCTGAGTGTGGCCGCGGATGGTCGGGACGGGCTTTCCCCTCCATCCGCTCTAGTGGCCTCCCGCGAGGGGGCGACGTACGCGTGTGCCGTACGTCGCCTAATTGAGAGGATACCAGCAGACGGTGCCCGCTTCTGTGCGGGCAGGCGCTGGGAGGGGTCCGGATGTGTTAATAACTGCAGTTGCCGGACTCCTCCCTTCACAGGCGCAGAGTGGCACACCGTGTGGGTTTAGTCGGTTCGAGTCCGACACACCGCCCCGCCGCAAGCCCCGGTGGGGTGACGGTCCGAGGGGATTTCCACACGTTAAAAAAAAAAAAAAAAAAAAAAAAAAAAGGGTAGTGCTGCGCTTGTGTATCGATATACATATGTATAAAATCTTGACAATTATGTATTTGTCAATAATGTACTTCAGAATTCATATATAAAAATTATTATTTCTTACTTAGACTCAGGCTACATTCCTTTTCATGGTAGGCAGAAGAATTCTGACATATGGCTTACTTCAATTAGACCAAACACGCTTGCCTATAACAGGTGTTTTTAACAAAGCCTTTGATCTATGTAATGCCAATCAAGCCAGTTTATGTCTTTTGGGGCCTACCTACAAATATTTTTGTAAAACCTGAACAATCTATCAATAGCTATCTTTCCTAAGATCATTGGCACTTTGTGTTTTTTATAATGCCTATAAATACGCCCTATGATAAATCACATTTGTTTACCCATCTTCCTATTTTTATTTATTCCTGTTGAAATGTAAGAATCACTTACTAATGTATACAAACTCTTACTTTCCACATGCATGATAAGGATCAATAATGTGAATAGCTAAGAAAAATACGTAACAAATTGAATAAAGATATAATAGAATAAGCTTTCGAGAATCTCTTTCTAAGCCGACGGCCAGTATAATGCAATAAGACACTTTATCTTCGGGAATTTTGATAAATCCTTTCGTATTTATTCGTGTATAAAAAATACTCCAAATGCTAGTTTTGGGACGGTTTCTTACGGACTACTAGTAATGAGTTTTTTTGACCTGCCCTTTGTAAAGAGTAACAATAGATACGAAATTGTTACTATGCTAATATTTATTTACTACAACTTTTAGATTAAACAAAGTATTAATAAATTTGTGGGTAATAATACTTGAGGACGGAATAACAATAGTTTTGTAGTTAGATGAAATAGGAAGTAACGCATTATATCCTTATGAAATACATGCGTAAAATCATAAGTATGTACTTCTGAAGGTCGGCATCTCGTTCTCATTTTAAGAGCATTGTTATTCCTGGAACTATAATACGAGTATATTAAATATTTTCAATAAAAATTGAAGTATGGAGTACAGTCAGTTAATGACCTTGCTGGACGTGGCATTTCTAATCATCAATACCTTCCTTTGGGCTTCTTTCAGAACTCAGACTGACTGTCTTAGTTCTGCCACGTGACGGATAAGGATATGTGGAGAATGATTATGAATTACGGTATGAAAGAATGTCTTTTTCAGTTTCGTTTTCTTCTGTTAAGTATTTTCACTAGATTTTTTTTTGCCAAAGCGGGCAAAGCTTGACATGTACAATGTACATATGTGGCCCCATACGAAGACATTACAGGGTCCAAGCCCACGATAGTGAAGTAATCAAATTAATTATCGAGGTGACAGTGATGATAATTCTATTCTGTCTAAAGGTGGAAGACTTTTAAAATTTTTAGAGAAGATTGTTATTCCAATTATAGTTTTTTATTTGTCGACAATCGATAAACCAGTTAACAACACTAAACGCCCGCGGCGATCAAATCGTATTCATACATTAAGAGCATTCATAGCTCGTAGAGGCCCTGTCGCTTAATGCAATTCATTGTACAAGGATCCATCCAGCAGCTAGAATTACAATGCCTTCCACCGCTCCCCGGACTTCAAACAGACCTTTACTGAAGTACGGGAAAAGGTTCAACACGAGAGGTCATTATACTCTGGTCATTGGATTGCTTGCATACATTTTACCCGTTTAAACTTGGTACCCCCTGCCTCTCGCGTTGTTAGTAAATACAGGTTTTAGGACGTAAGGGGAGGAAAGAGTAAGGATCAACTGGTTTTGGTCGACGTCAGTCAGATGAAGCCTGCACAGTGCTTCGATTTACAAACTTAAAAGGATTGGCGTCGAGATTTTAAAAATGTTAAGATTAAAGTTGCATAACATGCTTATGGATTGGGGTGGACGTTGTTACAGTTTTGTGAAGGAATTTTCTTGGTTTCGTTTATCATTTCCTTTTTGTAGGTGTTTATCTACAATCCATAACGTCCCACTGCTGGGCTCGGGTTTCCTCTATGGAGAGGGTTAAAGCCACTCGTCCTCACGCTGGCCAAGTGCGCGTTGGGGACTGGCAAGACAACGTTGTGGCTACGTAATCTTGTCGTTGGATGTTTTTAAGCCGCCCAAAGGCCTCCAACTAAGCTTCACGACGGTTATCCTACGATAACAGCCGGGCCCGACTGCTTAACGTGCCTCCGAATCACGGAGACGCTCATGGTGTAGTGCCAGTAGCGGTCACCCATCCAGGTACTGACCACGCCGTCGTTGCTTACCCTCAGTGATTGTTTCTAATCACCGAGTGCAACTGGGCTATGAGCGCATTTTTAGGTGTTATAGTTACTTAATTTTTAATAGTTTATGATAACCGACTGTCTTCTGAGTCTACATAGACTGCTGACCAGACTGGTAACCACACTGCTGGGTGACGATGTCATAATTCACTACTAAGTTTTTTGACAAGATACTGACAATCGGATGTGTTTGAAATAATGCTGTTAAAGAAAAAGTAATGCTTTTTTTAAATCATAATTGTTTTAACTTATCTACACATCTATACAAATAAATAAAATTGAACTGTCTGTTTGTAATATTCAAATAACCGCTTTTTACTAAATGCATAATGTATGTGTATACACGGTACATGCACCAAAACATAATTTGTTACAGTTTTTGTCTGTCTGTCTGTTTGTTCCGGCTAATCTCTGGAACGGCTGAACCGATTTTGACGGGACTTTCACTGATAGGTAGCTGATGATATATGGAGTAACTTAGGCTTTAGGCGTACTTTTTTAGACTAATTTCGCCCCGCGGCATTATCCGCGGTACGATAATAACCGCGGGTAACACCGCGGGGTTCAGGCTTCAGCTAGTTCTACTATAAAAGCCTTCATCATTATTGTTACACTAAGAGTTTAGCGAACCCTGATATATAAAAGAGATATAAAAATCACACAATATCACAGGTAATGGGGCAATACAAAATAAAAATAACAAAAGAACACATAACAAATCAATAAAAACAACTCTATGGGGCAATAAAAAAACTTATTTTGTCATATAAATCTTTTTGACGGACTCAAATAGGACGGTCAAATATTTTTTTGCCCCTGACTACCCTCAATTATCTATAGTTCACTCTATAACGTTGTCAATAAAGCTGAAATTACCTAAGCATGAACAATTGTTACTTTGTAGTAAATAGTTTTATGAAAACAGGCCGTTTTATGATCACCAGCCAAATGTCTAGGTAGTAACTTAGCAGGTGAAAATGTTAGCAAATTTCCACCTTATTTTGTGAGAGGTAAAGTGCGATTTTATTTTGTGAGGCAATTATAAAAGGTCATTTGAAAATGTTCATTGTCAATCAATAGATGAGGCAAGAATGTAAGGCTTCATTCATTTCTTTGATGTTACACGTAAAATTAATACAATGAAATTTAGTACAGATAAAATTCAGGTTCGGGACGGACACAAAGTTACTTTTTATGTGAAATCTGAATTTGGGCCGGACGGAAATACCAACTGTAATTTTATTAACTGAAGACATTAGTATAAAATCTGCTGCAAATAGGCGTCTTTTCAAATAGAAATGGTTTCAAAATTAACAAATGAATTTCAACGATTTCAAAATGTCAAACCCATTTTTTTTTAAATATTTCGGACAGCAGAGCTTGTGTTATACTGGTTGTATGTGTAAATATAACTGATATAAATATATAAATACTTTTTTTTTGTACATACATACATATTATACATAGAAAACACTCAAACTCCGAAACAAATATTTCAAGATACTATAAATATTTGGTCCGAGCCGGGAATCGAACCCGAGACCTCAAGCACAGCAGTCGCATACGCTGCCACTACGCCACCGAGGCAATTTACTTTTAACGCACCGTCATTATCTACTTCAAAACCATTTAAATAGTAAAACAAACTGAAGAATGTTGAGATACGTTATAATATTTCTAGCTTAACTCAAACTAACTCAAGAACATTTTACAATTTCCAACTCATCAACAGCTTTTAATTGTCCGCTGCTGGACATAGGCCTTTAGCTCTACTTAAAATAATCACAAATCAAAAAACCGACGACCGACCGAGGATTAATAACCTCCTCCTCTTTCGAAAGCGGTTAAAAAAGGTTTTAGTATAGCGCTGGCTCGACAGGACGGTTCAAGTTTTCCTTTTCCTTGCAGTGATGTTGTGCTGCGAAGTT
Source organism: Diaphora mendica (assembly GCA_949125395.1). Taxonomy (NCBI): domain Eukaryota; kingdom Metazoa; phylum Arthropoda; class Insecta; order Lepidoptera; family Erebidae; genus Diaphora; species Diaphora mendica. The sequence continues at coordinate 1,645,248 of OX421326.1, read as the reverse complement.
TTGCAATCTTCATCATCAGCCTATCGCAGGCTTCTGCTGGACATAGGCCTCTCCAATTGCACGCCACTTAGTTCAATCCTCGGCCTCTCGCGTCCAGCTCCCGCCAGTCGTCTTGAAATGAAATGAAAAATATTTATTTTGGCAACATTAAAAAAAATAACAAAAAGAAACACACAATCTAAAAACTTTATATGGTACCAAAACTGGACCCAATTCAGCATGGTGTCAGCCAAAAAACCTGACGCTGGTTTTCAATTGGGCCCAAGTGACAGTATAACTAAAACTACTAACAGACAATTAGCACTTACAATTACAACAATTACAATTAGACAATCTTGCGTAGATCATCACTCCACCTGGCCTGTGGACGTCCTACACTATTCCTTTGCTACCTTAGTCACCTCTAAATTCTAATTTCCATCTCAACTAAAACAAATTCAACACCATAGAGATACGTTTAACTATTTCCAGCTAAAATACTCACATTTTGTTCCGTTAAAATCTAACCATTATCTGACAGGTTTGCATATACCTACCAATATATGTCAGAAGGCACTTGAAAGCACAGTGCCAACTGACAGCTGTCAGTTTGTGTATCAGTTAATGACGTTTTAGATCTTGTTGACGTTGGTTGTCACGTTATAAAAGTAACTATTTGAAACTTTGATAATCATTTTCTGAAAATAAATGTATGTGTTAATGTTCTGTATTCATTTTAATTTAAAAGTTAAGTCATAGTTGTGTATTAAATTTATAACTCATAGCTTAGCTTGCCCAATTACAGTTAATTGGACAAGCTAAGCTATGAGTTATAAATTTAATACACAACAACAACAGGAAGGTCAGTGACCTATCCTGCTATCGCCTTCTAGTTTCAACTTTCAATCACATCCAAAATTTCAAATTACAATTACATTTAAAATATCGTAATATTTATGCTAGAGTCCCCAAAGTACTGATAAAATTACATAAGTACATATTTTTAAATATGTATTATATAAATATAATAGATTAATTATACCCAGATGCAAAACACACGACATCTAACTTCGCTATCTGAAATATTAAGCACTTCATAGTGTTTATATTTTTAACTAGCTGAACCCCGCGGTTACTGTCCGCGTGTAACTCCGCGGGACAAAGCTAGTCTAAAAGAAGTAACCTAAGTTACTCCTCAGATCATCAGCCATCTGCCAGTGAAAGTACCTTCAAAATCGGCCCAGCCGTTCCAGACATTACCCGAGACAACCAGACTGACAGACAGACCGACAGACAGACAGACAGACAAAAATTGTAAAAAATATATTTTGGTATATGTACCGTGTATACATACATATGCATTTATTAAAAAGCGGTTATTTTAATAATACAAACAGAGACTCCAGTTTTATTTATTTGTATTGATGAAATTTAAAATCGTATACACATTTTACTTGCATAAAGATCAGTTTCTGATAAAGTGTTAGCTAGTTATTCAGTGAATATCACTATTTACAGATAAAAGTTACTGATATATATGATTATCTGGCAGATAAGATCAATATAGTTTATGAGGGGCTTTATCAGTAAGTAGTGAAACTGTAGCACAGTTTGTCAGACATTTTTTTTTATTTCAATACCTATTTCACCATTTCTAATTAACTAATTAATTAATTTCTGTCATTAACCTTCATGGAATACTCTCTCTAAATTCCTATTAAACCTAAATATAACTTGAAGATTACGAACGTATAGGAACCTATATTATTACAAAGTATAGTCAACAAACATTAGAATATTTGTGTACATACATATATACATAAATAGTAAGGGGACATAGCAGTCGAGCGATCGGGAAACGGAACACTGCATTTGATTTATAGCCCAGACTGGGAGCGGTGGTATAATAAAATTGAGATTTGGTTACGGCCTTCAGGTTTAGTCTACGAGTTATAGAATTAGTTGCTTTTGGAATATTATTATGTCGATTTGCGTAAAGTTACAATGTTTACCAAAAACTAGTATAAAATCATTTCTATCTGAGTTTACGACGACAATGCTATGAAATTTCAACTAATATTAAACATTTGTGTGGAGAAAAATTAATAAAAAATAGAAATAAAATATTTCGGACATCTAACACACAACGCCATCCAGTACCAAGCTAAGCCAAGCTTGTGTTATGGGTACTAGACAACGTATGTATACTTTTTTTGTAAATGAATACATATTATTCATAGAAAACACCTAAACTCTGAAACAAATATTTTCAGATCATACAAACATTTGATCCGACCCGGGAATTGAACCCGAGACCTCAAGCACAGCAGTCGCAGCCACTACCACTGCGCCACCGAGACAGTCAAAATTAAGAATTCAGAGTTTCACCACCCCTATCCATCCTATGGGTGTCGTAAGAGGCGATTAAGGAAACAAACTATGCAGGTCAATATCACTGTAAAGAAAAAAAAGACCTGTGGTACTCGGGGGCTGCCGCGGTAAAGCTATTGCATAGCATTTTTTATCAACTTATGCAATTATATATTTATTTTGTATGCAGTAGTGTATGGCTACCATGAATAATTTTAGACATTATATGACATAACGAATCTTCGTGTCCAAGGCAACGAATCTTCCTTGTCGTATTTCAATACGCCTGCGCGGCCTGCTGTTGACATATTCTGTCTGTCTCTGTCACGCACGAAGACAGATTCATTGATTCGTCGTTCGAAGCAGCTCGTCTCGAACCGTGCGGGCTTCGGGTGTCAGGTTTTATTTTCGTTACGTTACGGAATTTCTTCATAAGATTACCTCGCTCAAAGGCCTCAAAGCCCGCGATAAAAGCTATGCTTAAAAGAAATTTTGACATAAATCAATTAAATTAACTCGTCACGCCAGCGTGGTATAGCCATAGAGTTATTATAGATAGAGCAGGGGAGCCAGGCCTCCAGTCGTCCCTCGGTTAGAAAGAGAGAGACGATCACGGTACCTATCTGTCTTTCTCTACTGACGTAGTTAGCGCGGAAAAGCAGCATAAAAGAACGATTATACGGTTAATTGTTGTGATTGGATTACCATTATTAGTTCTTCACTGCGCATGCGTCAGTAGAGAAAGACAGATGGGGCACCGCGATCTTCTCTCTCTATAAAACTGTTGGACGTTTTCGCTAACATGCAGCCGTATGTCTTCCCTACTCTATCTTTAATAGCTCTATGGGTATAGTAGAACAAAGTCTCCTTTCTAAGAGATAGTCTATGTCCAGTAGTGACTAGTACTACGGATTTATCCTGCTTTGCGGTTTTGGTTTTTAACCGACTTCAAAAAAGGAGGAGGTTCGCAATTCGACTGTACTTTTTATGTTATTTAGGTACCTAAGAACTTTCAACTAGGTGAACCGATTTTGATGATTCTTTTTTAATTGAATGTTGGTGTTTCCCGTATAGACCCTTTCAGTTTGGTCCAGTTCTTGAAGTCGGTTTTTTTTTCAAGTATGTGTTTCGAGTTATTTAAGTTCTTAGTTAACTTTTTAATATTTCAAGTGAATTTGTTTAGCTGCCATATTTCTTTTTAGTTTTTCTAAACTATAATTTATTCATTAAAAAGAGTCTATTCTTTGGAACGAAATATGATAATCTGTTGAACTGCGGGTCGCGTCGTGATCTCGATATCACTCGAATACATCTCGATAGATGTTATCGAATCGATTTGAAATTGGTCGACCTTGATACTGATGAGTCGTAAAGATCCCGATATTAGATTAATGGGCAATACTGTTTGGTGGTATTGAGATTTTGTGGTTAGATATAGAATAGGTAACTTGCCTAACTGACCCTTTGGGGATAATTTCATAGTGTAAATAATAACTTATAAAAATGTTATCTTTAAATTAAGAATTAAATATTTGAAATACGAAAAATTCACTCATTGGTAATGTGGAGGAACGGGTGTCATGTCCCTCCAACACAAAGGGAGGATCCTCCGACCAGGCGAGGTAATCATGCCTGGCGGGCCAATTGCCTAACTGTTGGTGTTGGGATGTTGTATATATGATAATCGGCGCGAGAACTTCTATTGCGCGGTTCAAGACTGGTAGTTTCTTAGTTTCCTTCATTACTCCGTAGTTCCACGTATCTTCAGTAGATGGCGCTGTAGTGTGTTATGTTGTTGTTGCCCTGTATGTGGAAGTCACCACAGTAGAATTGTCGGAGAACCATGCTTTGCACACACGGGCCACGTTCAAGCGGAGTGATATTCTACCTCAAAGGAAACTACAGTAACCCAAATTTCCGCGTCCCCTGATACTGGAGAAAGGGTCTGAAAGGACGTCACTTAACTTACCACCAGGTGACTCTTACATTATATTGCCCCCTAAACAAATATTTTTTTGTGTTATAACTTCTTTCCTATTGCATTTCTGCAATCTGTGAGAGTGTTTTTGTGAAAAAGGACTTATGTTTGTAACAGGAAGCCGGGGAAGCTTTCAAGGTAGTAGAGCCACTTTGATTTCAGCACGAACGGGCCGGCTCGACCGAGGCGGTACTACCCTCGCTCAGAAAATCAACGTGAAATGACAGCGATCGTGCTGTCGTGTTTCGTTGGTGAGTGCGAGACCGGAGGCCCAATGATGCAGAAGCATCACTAGCCCGCCATGGTGTGGGTCACCATTTTGCATTGTTGCATTGCCTGCATTCGCAGTATGGTGACCACCACTCTTGGATTCTGCTTATGCTTTCCTTCAGGCAGAGCAGAGTCATTTTGACAGGGCCAAACATAAAAAAAAGCGCAGACGGTAGTCGACATATTAGATGTCACATTGGGTTGTTTCAAGATTTCATTCTCTTTGCAACGCTGGTGTTCCTGCGTAATTTGCTCCCTGCGTAGATTCTGACACTTCGTATGCTTGATCAGTCATCATACGAAAAGACAAGAATATATATTGAATAACTGTTGTTGAGTGTAAAGGTATATTAGAAAAACGTCTTTAAAGGCTTTTTAAATAAGGTCAAAAGGGCCATTCTCTTTATTAAATAGAGCCTTATTGCAGTATATGGCCATATTGGGCAACTATTGCGAAATGTCCCAAGGTCTATTATATTTCGATTGATTAATGTCTTTTTGACATATAATTATTTATTTAGTACTCGTAAACTTTGTAATGAATATTGACTTCCTAATATTTAATTTATTTTGACGGTAATTTTGCATATTAATACATTAGCAGATTAGCAGAGAGATTAGCAGACTCACGAAGCCTCGTCTGTGTCGTCTATTGCCCGTAGCCCGATGTTATACCGCGGAAATAAATTTGTTTCCCATAACAAAGATTAACCATAACCTTTTTTATGAGAAATAAATTTATTTGTATTTGTAAGATTGGCTCACTTAAGCCAATCTTAAAAATAGACTTATGCTGTCACAGATTTATTTTATAACTTTTTGAGGGGAACAAATCATTAATGCATTATTTTCGCGAATTTTTAACCATTTACTTAGCGCTCTTAATGGAAGGTCGTATTGGTCCAGGAATAGCGCAGGCAACAGTTCATTTTACAGTTTTGTTATGCGAGGCAGAAAGTTTCTAGAAAAGCGCATAGTTGTGGACTGTCAACCATCTAAATGATGGGGATGAAACTGTGGTCGCGTAAGACGATGGCAGAAAGAGGCAACCGGGATAAACTCCACTGAAATAAAACAAGAATTTAAGAGTAGATTCAGATTTTTTTATTGTGGTATTTACAATTATTCCTTTATATACATGTATATCTATACTAACATTATAAAGCTATATCAAAGCTAAATCAAGAAGTACTGGTTCCAATTGAAAAAGTTGGATGTTGTTGTATATCCCATTTACTGGGTATAATAATTTTATCGCTATCACCAGTTGTAATAGTAATGTTGCAAAAATGGGAAAAACTTCTTTATTTTGGGAGATGCATATGAAGTAGCGCGGTTCATCTAGTTATTCATAATAATACCTATGCTGTGAAGAGCCACCCACTGCTACGTCATTATGCGTCCACTCTTGATAAAAAGGTCCATTTGAGCAATGTAACGCAGTTTACTTTAGCCTCGTCTTATTAAATATTACCTGTTTTATTGTTTACCCATAAATACAGTCTTGGATATTTAAATACAAGAAATGAGTATAGCAACTTCCAAATACCGCACGACAAAAACATACTACAGCACCATCTAGTGAAGACAACGCAAATAACGAAGTAATTGCTTATACTGTATCGCGATATAGAAATTTCTCGCGTAGATTGGTATATATACCACTTTCCAGCATCAACCGTTGGGCCTCGACCCACCAGGCACGATCACCTCACCCAGTCAGATCCTCCCTTTGTGTTTGAGGGACACGAACCCGTTCCTCTATAATCTATATAAATGAGTAAATAATAGCAATTTTTAGCTACACATATTTGTTTCTTAATATTTCTAAAACTTGAATGCATCATGAGTTATGTAGATTAGTGAAATAATTCATTTATATATACGTATATTGTATGCAGTAAAATTTCACGACTTTTTACATACAATCTATCTTCAAAGTCACATCGGTTCGTCGCCTCTCCAAATACTCCGTCAAGAGTTGAGGGTTCGGTCCAAATATGGAATAAAAAATTGTTTTTACCTTGAGTACAGTTTGTGTTGGATAATTGTGTTATTGTGTATTATAATTCAACGAGAGGAAAATAATACAGTTGGTTTTCAAGAGCTCGAACTTCAAGCTATACTTATCTTATAGAATGTATAAGATAAGTATAGCTTACATTACAAATGTCTAAATCAAGTCTACTTGGTTGTTTGCAAGCAATTATTTTATTAGGTACATAATAACTTTTTAAAAATGTTTTGTTTTCAGTTTCTTTTCTGATTATTATAACATTAAATAATAATAAACACAAATATTTAAGTATGGTTAAGTTATGAGTGTCAGTTGTATTGTTTTAGTGTGTGTGAGAATTTAAACAAGTGCCTCAATTATTTCATGATTTTGGAAAAAGTAATATTTGGACGTACGTACGTAATTTTTTAACCGACTTCGAAAAAGGAGGAGGTTATCAATTCGACCGTATATTATGTTTTTAAGCTATTGCATAACTTTTATGGCGGGCTTTGAGGCCTTTGAGCGCGGCGACCGAATCAAGAAATTCCGTAACGTAACGAAAATAAAACCTGACACCCGAAGCTCGCACGGATCGAGACGAGCTGCTCCGAACGACAAATCAACGAATCTGTCTGTCTCTGTCACGCACTTATAATGATCCGGGGTTAGCATGAATGATGCCGACCCATCACGCAAAATAGGCGCACTGCAGACAGTAATTAGTTTATTAATATTAAAATATCGCTATATTGTACTCCAGATTAAGAACAACTTTATCTTAAAACTATATATTCTCATAGATTTTTGTCTTGTTTTTTTTATGCTACAGTGTACTTATACCCAATTAGAGGGTATATAATTATGTAAAAAGTGTACAAAGATGACCATTACATCGGGTCGTGACACGCGGACGAACAGACGCTGTTAAAGCGACACGACGCACGACTCAACGCAGAGACGGACTGGGGAACGAACTTTTTGTTCCAAGAATGGTGTGGAAAGAAATCACTAGGTGATTACTAGTGATCAAAAAAAGGTATCTGGTCATTACGTGGATAAATGTGAGCACGATACGATGTTAAGCAGTAAGGTGCTGATTCAGAGCTACCAGTAAAATGAAAACTTGATAACTGTTATAGGTTAACCTCAAGCAGTTTGTAACACGTTGTTTTTAGAATAACAAGAGTTTTTGTGAGTAGCGCCCTCTGTGGACCTGATGTGCAATCAGGCTTTGTCTAGAACATTGATTGAAGTTCACTGATTGAGCAGGAGAGGGCGTAATTCACTATGATGTTTTGATTTAATAAGGATTTCGTTCGAAAATGATCTGATATAGTTGAATGGTTTGAGAACGATTTTTGGGAGTGTCACTTTTTGCTGTCAGGAGAGGAAAAAGTGGGGGAGGCTTCTCGAACAGTCCATGAAAAAGGATATAAAAGTAGATTCTTTCAGTTTAAGGTTTTTTTTTTTTTATGGTGTAGGCGGGCAAACGAGCAGACGTATCGCCTGATGGTAAGCGATTACCGCCGCCCATGGACACATGCAACACCAGAAGCGTTACAAGTGCGTTGCCGGCCATTTGGGGATGGGGGGGGAGGTAGGGGTAGGGAATTGGGGTATGGGCCTCCGGTATCCTCACTCACTCGGTGAAACACAGCGCAAGCACCATTTCACACCGGTTTTCTGTGAGGCCGTGGTATCACTCCGGTCGAGCCGGCCCATTCATGCCGAAGCGTGGCTCTCCCACGGTTAAAGGTCCTTTTTCTTTCTTGTTCTGAACACAACCAGTTCGTGTCTGCCTGTTTGTTGGTCATATTAATTTATTAGTGATTTCATCCCGTGTGAAGCGGTAAGTGAGAAAATGTTTTTTTGATTTTTACTGTCATTTTCTGTTCTTCAAGCCATGATTAGTTGTTCCGTTTTCTCTTAATGTTGAAGGTTATTGCTGAATATTACTGCTGAAATACATTACTTTGAGGATACCACGTATGCGTTGCGGCTCGAGTGAAGGGTGGAAATATAAAGATTTTGTTCAACCTACCTGGCCTTCAGGGTGTGGCTTTTCTCACCATAAGAGCCCTGACGAGTGGGAGAGAATACGGAGGAAGACACAAAGGCATTTCAAACCCATTACCGTGTAAAGGGAAGTAGTCTAAATTTAATTTAAACTATAATTTAATTTTCAATTAATCATCATAGTTTAAGTGGTAGCAACCTTGCTGTCTTGGACTAACATGAGGTACCAGAAGAACAGGAAACACCGTAGAACTGTTAATGAACAAGTTTAACAATTTTTAGATACTATCCTACTTTGTATCAATTTCACTACCTTTTTTTTTGTGATTTATATTTTTTTATGTGTTAATGAGAATAAGGAGGGTGAATAATAAACTGTGAAATCGTAATATGTACATGGCTTATTGAAATATATTTGAGTAACTGTGGTTAAGTTGTTTCTCTGAAGAGTTACCTGGGACTCCCGCATCACACACATAGTTGATCTATACCTTCTTTTCTATTTTAAATTTTCTTTTCTTCTTGATTTTTTTTTAACGGCGCCCTGGGATCTTCATGCTCTGTTGACTGACTGGGTTCGCCGGAGAGTAACATCACCCGACAGGTTTAGATGTTACAAGTTAGGTTTTGATCACTCGGTTTCCCTCACTAAAACTAAGTTTACCAAAAGTGGTATATTTTAATACAGAATTTATTCTATGCCACTCATTAAGGCCATTCCAGAAGGCTCTTTTTTTATGTATGGTCCGCCAAAATGACTCTACTCTGCCTGATGGAAAGCATAAGCAGAATCTAAGAGTGGTGGCCACCATACTCATTGCGAATGCAGACAATGCAGCATGGCGACCTACACCATGGCGGCCTAGTTATGCTTCTGCATCTTTTTGTCTTGTCAACAAGTATGGAACTTGTTGACTAGACTATTTGGGACCCGGTCTCGCACTCACCAACGCAACACGACAGCACGAACGCTGTCATTTTACGTTGATTTTCTGTGCGAGGGTAGTACCGCCCCGGTCGAGCCGGCCCGTTCGTGCTGAAATCAGCGTGCCTCTACTACCTACTACAGCTCAGTTTAGTCGCAGGTTTAAAATATGCAGTAATGCCCAGGATCACTTTCTTTTAGACTTTCTTAGTTGAGTAATACCAGACTTTATATATATGCTAATAAAATATAGTTTTATACGTTTCTTAAATTGCCTATTAATATCCAAAAGCTCAAGTCAAACACACGGAGATCATTATGAGTACTACTTTAATTAAAATTTAATTAACTTTAATTAAACCTGTAAACCGTTTAAATAGTACATGAAATATATGTTGTTGAAGTCCGTATTCTTACTCCATTAAAACACAAATAAACACTTTGTCAAACACCCTGCATCCATGTTTTTTAACTTTGTACCACCACTGATATCATTATGAGTACTACTTCCAAGCTAATCAGTGATTTAACCTGCAAACCGGTTATATAATACATGAAATATGTGTTGTTGAAGTCCGGTCCTTAACAATCCATTTAGAAAGATAACATCGACTGGAGAATTATTAAGTCATTATAAGTACACAAAGGTCGCGGCACTATTATCTCCGGCTTCGATCATAAACGAAGCATTGTACCCGAGTAATGTTTCGTTATAGGCTTCTTACCCCTTGAGGGAACCACGGCTGTTGTGACTGGTGCCTATGTTCATGCACTTAGTCACAATATACCGATATTGTGACTAAGTGTAAGACGTTTACTATGCGATACTAATATTAATTATTACAAAGTAACCTGTCTTGCCCTTCCTCAGCTAAACCGCTAAATCAATTTGGATAAATTTCTGTATAGAGATAAATTAGACATTGGAGAAGAACATAAGCTAATCTTTACCACGATAACCGACGTACACTTGGGCGAAATCGCTAGCAAAAGCTATTAAGTTTATAGGTCCGCATAGGTTTGAAGGGAGGGAAGTGTTGTATATTGTATGAAATTTTCTAAATAAAAATTGTTATAAATTGGACTATTATTCCTAAATTAACATGAAGTATTTAAGCTAGAATACTTTTTCTTCTTACTTCCCCAGAAATTTACCATCACAATAGTTTAGCGTGTGTGGGCTTAACTCTAATAACAGTCAATATAGATTAAACTTTTCCAAGGTAGTAGAGCCACGCTGATTTCAGCACGAACGGGCCGGCTCGACCGGGGCGGTACTATCCTCGCACAGAAGATCAACGTAAAATGACAGCGTTCGTGCTGTCGTGTTTCGTTGGTGAGTGCGAGACCGGAGGCCCAATGATGCAGAAGCATCACTATGCCGCCATGGTGTGGGTCACCATGCTGCATTGTTGCACTGTCTGCATTCGCAGTATGGTGACCACCACTCTTGGATTCTGCTTATGCTTTCCATCAGGCAGAGTAGGTGCATTTTGGCAGGGCCAAACATAAAAAAGAACATTTTGCAATACTTCCTCCAGATTTAGCATAATAACGTAAATTTCTTGTTAAGACTTAGAAACCCAAAAATAAACAAAAAGCCTGAACTACGAATACAACCCTAACAAACTTCTGCATCTTTTAGAAGCCACAACGTAAAACATAACATATTACCCGTTTCTCAATAGTGGCAAATCTAATGAAGTTATCCTACCACAAACGACGCATTAAAAGCATCAGACGGGGCGAATTTATCATAAATTCATAATAGCACACTGTCTAATAACATTTCGTGTCAAAGACCCATGAGCCCTCCCTAGACGAACAGACGTACACACAATTATTGATCTTATATTATGTGATTACTTTAATTTAAAACTTTAAAAATTCTGCCGATGAGTAATGTAATATTAATGACTTGAAATACCTTTGGATCACTTTTTTTTTCATCAAAAACCCATAACGTCCCACTGCTGAGGAGAGGGTCACTTTATATCGTATAAATATAAGTGGATCAGTCATAACCCTAACATAATAAACACTTTGAAATTTAAAAAAAAATAGCAGACAAACATTAAAGTACTGGGTACCGTAGTATGTTCATTGGACTTGGGTAGGTTTTATCAGAATTAAAAAAAATAATATAATATATGTTGAATAACTTTATAAAATGACTGATGTAATGAAAACTGGCCAAGTCAAATCTAACCTACTTTAAGATCTCACATTTTTAAATAATAGCAATTGTTATAGGTATCCAATGAAGCAAAGAAATAGAGTTTAATACTTGTACATAATGTTATTTTGTTCCTATTAATACATATTTGGATTTTGCATAGAACTTGGCACTCATTTAGATCTCCATTCCTTTTGCGGCGAAGCCCACACCCACAGCCAAGTATAATTTTTGTATTGAACTTGGCTGTACTTTTTTACATTTATGTTTTTGGTGGGATACTTATTAAGTTATTACTATAAAAGCACTGCTTTATTGTCAGTCCTACATTAATAAATAGCGCGATTAACTGCTTACAATGGGCTTTTTAAGAGGATTAAGGAATATTTACCATAGATACATATGTTTTTAAATTAATTAAATTATTATTTATATTTACTGTCCGAGTTTAATTAATTATACATTTCAGTAGTTATTACGATTACGTTAGTATATGAATAATTTATGTATGGAAAACAAAGTTTACATTGTGGTATTTTTATGGAATGGGGACAAACAAGCAGATGAATATGACTGTCCTGTTGCCCTAATGGTTAATGATCTTGACTGCTAAACCATAGGACGTGGGTTCGATTCCAACCTAGGACAATTGTTTGTGTGTTGAATATGATTATATTTTGCTGGTTCTGAGTGTTATTTATCTATAACTAGTTGCGACCCGCGGTTAGTTTTGTAAAAGTACAACGAGAACCACAAATAATACCGCAGGGCGCAACTAGTTATGCAAATATACCTTCCTCTTGAATAACCCTATATATTACTGAAAACTGCATTGCAGTCCGTCGAGTCTCTATAACCTGATGAAATATGATAGCCACCTATTTGAAGAGGCACAAGTACGATGTTGCTCTTCACTCGGATTGTCCATGTAACAATGGTTTCCTATCAGCTGTAGTTTTTTTCTTGGCATTGGCCAATATTTAACAGCTTGTCGAATAGCTATGAGGCCTATGTGCAGCAGAGGACTGCATGGCCAGATGATGACGAACAGCTTCTCGAATAGTTAAGGCATCCTTAACATATTTTTTTATAGGAGTCTGTCAAAGTTCCTGATGGAAAGCATGAGCGGAATCCAAGAGTTGTGATGACCATACTCACTGCGAATGCAGAAAATACAATAATACAGTATGGTGGCCCACACTATGGCGGCCTATTGAGATGCTTCTGCATCATTGTGCCTCCGGTCTCGTCCTCACCAACGAAACACGACAGACAGCACGAATGCGTCATCTGAGTTTGTCTTCTGTGAGAAGTTAGTACTGCCTGGTTGTGCCGGGCCTAGTTCTTGTTGAAATCATCGTGGCTCTATCTTGAGAACTAACGAACGAACGAGAAGAACGAGATGTTCTAACAAACCTTTGAGTTTCAGGTGACCATGGATTACTTACCATCAAGGGATCCGTCGGCTCGCTAACTCCCTATACCTTGAAAAATGAGAATATTATTTCATAAAACAAATGATCGTTTTATGATAATCTTCTTTCAAAGCGTCTTATGTCCAACAAAATAATTTCATCACAGCAAATAAGCCGCTTTGTTTTAATGTTTAATAGTACACATTTATTTGGGCTGTATGCTCGACCGTTATTTCTTTTAATATAATATCAGAAGCAAATAGTAAACGTTTGCCCTTGTTAGGAACCAAATTAACTTTTACAACTGTAGTGCTGCTAGCGCTTAACGCAAGATCGAATGATTTTACAATATTAATACTGTTATTTTTCTTTATTTCGAATAATACACCAATCAAGTTGTTGTAGACTAATAAATAATAGTGTGAGATTTTTATGCTCTGAAAACTCCCCTCTTCGTAAACTTTGATAAATCAATTGACTAGTTTCTACCAGGTGATCCTGTCTTCAGTTTATCTAAGAGAAACATAGGCGGTGGTCAGAACATCGACTATGTGACATAATAATAATAATCACTTTATTGTACACCAGATTAATTACATAGGTAACACAAAACTAGGAGGTACAATCGGCGGCCTTATCGCCCAAAGTAAATCTCTTACAGGCAACCATATTTAATTGCCTGTGTTCGTAGGAAAGGGTTTTTAAGAATTTGTCGCATTGGTAGCAAATTGTAAACAGCCTTGTTTTGATTAATTAGATAACGAATGCACGGTTGGCCTAGTGGTTTAAGCCGTCGCCACGCCGCTTTAGTTGTGTTGGGGGTTCAAATCCTATATAAGATAATACTTTTGTGTGATCCACAGATTATTGTTCTGAGTCTGGGTGTTATTTGTGTCCGTTTCATGTATGTTTGTAAAGTCATCCGCGACATAGTATGTATATCCCTAATGCGGGAGTTGTCTTCATACAGCGGCTAAATGACCTAGTATGTAACTAACTCAAAGGAGCTCTTAGTTGCGGATATTCATGGGAACCCGTCTACTAGTTTAAAACTAAAATACAATTATATAATATACTGCATTACCTCTGTTGAAAATTACTTTATTTAAAACCCTTGAACAGACCTCAAAAAACTTTAAAATACCCAACAATTTAATCAATTCCATACGAGTGCAATGTGTCGCACATAAATATGTTTCATTGCACAAACATGACCAATTACTGACACCGCCGGCAAAAGAAACAATTTATCTCTTAGGTATTTCAAGCGCATACCGTTTTTACATTTAAATATTTCACGAACTCCAACTTACTGGCAAAGGACAATAACTCCAAAAAATTACCAAAAAAAAAACACAAAATGATTGACGCGAAAATCGTGGAGAATTCTGCTCACAATGCCTCAATTTAAGATTCTTCTTTCATAAATATAAATTGTGGGCCGTTACAAATTTTTGTGGAATTTTAAATATAACAACTCTGAGGTGTCTCGTTTTTTTTTCACCGCAGAGAAAACTTAAATTTGCATGAATTACGTAATTTATGCCTTTTCCGTGTCCATTGTCATTTAGAAAAAATATTTTAACCGTCATATTTATGGGACCGTAACAATTGCTGCAAATTTTTACGAATCATACTATTTTTTTTCGTATTTTACTACATTAAAATATTTCAAAGTTTTTTATAAATATTTTTTCAATGTTCTGATTCAAATTATGTCATTTATTTAACTTCAAACTTTATAGACATTTTAACTAGGAAAGAAACAAACTAAAATGACATACATATGTATAATGTGTTACGTCTTTACGTATTACTTTATATTACTTCTAAACATCTTAAAGTGATAGACTTTCGTATAAAAACAAGGATACAGTTAGGTATTTCAATACAATAATAGAAATAATGATAGCTATTCCTTTACCTTAATTTAAAATTAACTGGTAAAAATGTATTTTTTCTGAATATATATTAGCATTTAGTAATTATCTTAACGCTACATATTCTCGACGATATATAAAAACATTTAAAATATATAGCATATAAAAATGAAATACTTCTTCAAATTAACGCTGGTAAAAACTTCATAATTTTAATAACAAATTATTTCAGGTCTTAATATATAATTTATATGAAGCACGACAAGGACAGGACGGACAAAAATGTTATTATTCTCAAAGGACGCAACGTCTAACAAAATTCATTTATAAAATTCAATTTACAATAGAAAGTAATAGTTCATTAGTACGAAAAGTCGCGTATTCAAATCTTGAAACGTTTAAATTATTATTTGATTTTATTTGAGCAAATTTCCTTTGATTACTCCAAGAAATTCGTAGAAATTCGACGAAATTATCATAACGTTGGTATAACAATAGTTTTCGTTCAAATGTAATTGCTCATCTTTAATTTATTTTGTAACAATTTATGTTTTATTGTTTTTGAACATCAGATACGCCTTCTTCATTACAAGAATATTATTCAGAGTAGTTATTTAATAGAAGATTTTTACAAATGTTAGTTCTGATAAATGTTTTTCACAATACTCGAGTATGTATTTAAATAATTCGCCTTTGTACGTGTAAGCTTAGTTGTCGAACATTTAATTACATAGATTATAATTATCTGTTGATGTGGCATATGAGATATTTCTCGTAATTTTTTTCTCAGTTATAGTTAATTCCAAAGAACATATATTCAAAATATGATTATTACTGTTTCGTCTAATATATTATCTACTGCAGTGATGATAAAGGTAAAACTTGCATAGATCTCCGACAAGTATTGACGTAACTTCCAGAATATTAAAAGTCCTAAGTGCGGCAAGTTATTGCGATACAAATCATAAATTAAAGGACTCAAAACCCAGGTCCCTCAGGTTGTTTCTGTCACACTTTATTACTCTTTTTTTTATGGAATAGGCGGGCAAACGAGCTGCCGTATCGCCTGATGGTAAGCGATTACCGCCGCCCATGGACACCTGCAACACCAGAAGCGTCACAAGTGCGTTGCCGGCCTTTTGGGGATGGGAAGGGGAGGTATGGGTAGGGGATTGGGGTATGGGCCTCCGGTATCCTCACTCACTCGGTGAAACACAGCGCAAGCACCATTTCACACTGGTTTTCTGTGAGGCCGTGGTATCACTCCGGTCGAGCCAGCCCATTCAAGCCGAAACGTGGCTCTCCCACGGTATGAATATATATTTCTGTATTCCAAAGGTATATAATTTCTCTGATTCATTTTTCCATTTTGCAGTATTATTATGAAAAAACATTCTTCAGATACAGATCCATAAAAGAAAGGGACCATAAAGAATTTAAGTACTCCTAAATTAACAGCAAGTATTGGCCGAGTAAATTACACACTGATGCCTCAATTCCTAACTCGTGCACAATACAAGGACAATAAAAGATAATTTTAAACGGATCATAAAATCCTGAAATCGAAATTCAAAGAACTTTTCAAACACAACGATTCCGAAAATATTATTTTATGAGCGTAAACGTATAATACAAGTTTATACTACGTATTCTGCTGTCGTTCATAAGGTGGTATTACGGCGATAATTTACGATAATTTTTGGCATTTATCGTTCTATGTCAACTGCGGGTCGATGAGTTTTTATGCGCGCGCGCATTGTGAATCATCCGCGGGACATACATTATCGCGCAGACCCGACAGTCAGTGTCACGTAGGTAACATTTGCGACCAGAAATTTTCAGAAACTGTTATATTAGCAAAATATTATATAACTATTTTTAAACTAACTTTTTATTGTTTATAATTATTTAATTTAAGTGGTTTATACTTACATAACTACCACTGCGAATTTATTAAGTTACCGAAATAAGGCTTAGTCTACAGACAAATGAAGCTAGATGTAACGATTTAAATGTATCTATGATACGATACCTACTCGATGCAGTATGACTCTTAACCCCAGTAAAGGAATAGTATTTTACTTAAGTGATTGACATGAAAGAGAAAAAAATATACACTATATAATATCAATGAGCATAAGATATTTGATCTTTTTTGCTCTTTTTACGGTAATGAAGTTTACATTGTTTAAAAAGTTATACATTGTATATACTTGAATAAAGTAAAAACAAAGATGTACTCTGTCATGATTTGCCGTGGCATTTTGTGTTTCCACTAATGAGAATTAAAAATCTAAACTGTCTCAAATCAAAGATGGATAAACAACAATAAAAAACACTAAATCGATTTCTATATCATGTTATAATTTTAACTAAAACGATGCAGAACTTTTGTAGATAACCAACTTAGGTTTTTTTATATGAAAGACAAATACATACATAGTTACACTCACTTTTTCGGTTACAGTCGCGCTCCTAGGAGTCATGACCTTATTGGCCATTAGCACCTCTACCCATACTTAGTCTTTGACAAAAGCTTTCAAAAGACGAGATTAATCCACGTCAGAGCAGTTTCTACATTGTGTTCACATGGAAAGTTTACGAGCCACGACCGAGAGAACTTCAATTTAATCTTATACCACTTTTATGCGTAACAGCTTATGTTCAAATCTCTAATTAGGCGGTATTGCGTTCATTTGACAGTTGGAATTCATCGTTAATGTCATATCTTTTGCGAGTTGTGTCACAAAGAACAAAGATATATTGGACAGAGTTGTCATCATTGTGAACTAGACTAATTCTTCTGATGAGTTGAGTCTCTATATTTCGTGGGTAGGATTATAAAGTGACTAAAGTGACTTGATTAATGTTTTTGATAAAAAATCATGGTTAACTGAGCAACAAAATGCACAAGCACTTTTAAAAGGTATAGCCTATTACTTCACTGTTGCGTAACGAAGTTATTCGACAAAGAACTAGAGTAACAGACATCGCACGGAGAATCAGTACGTTGAAGTGGAAGTGGGCTGATCTCCAAATTTGTGTTAGAGTGAAGACCACGGTTAAACAAACGTATTATAGAGCTGAGGCCAGATGGGTGTTATTTGTGTCCGTTTCATGTATGTTTGTAAAGTCCCCCGCGACACAGGATTTAATCCTAGTGCAGGAGTTCTCTTTTTAAAAGAAAAGAACGATGGACCGGCGATTTAAAGAAAGTGGCTGGCAGCGGATGGGTGCGGACTGCCGAAGACCGGGTGCTGAACGAAAGGAGTACCTCCTTGAGACTTTGAGAGGACGGCCATAGGTTCATTTGTTAGTTCATTTTAATAATAAAAAATCTGTATAAATAAAAAACTGCAAATAAATAAAATTATGAAATAAATGTTGATTAAAATAACTTGTTGTGTAACGTGGTAGATATATATTAGACGGTATCATTTATAAATAATCAATTGTACGCAAGTTGATTAGTCGAGTTGGTAGGTACACCACTATTTGCGTGTACCTTATTTAATTGCTGTCGGTATATGGAGATTTTGTCATTTCGTGCTACAAACTTAAACGACAAACTGCTTTAAAAACTACCAAACTGCCATCGTTGTGCTAAGCTTGGTGCAACTGTTAATTGTGAATTTTTAATAGTTTACCTATACGTGACCCGAATATATTTCGGTAAGTTAACTCCCATAATTTAAATAATTCTTATCCCGCTCCAGGGCTATTAAACTGCTTAGTAGCTGTTAAATTAAATATATAATTTGAATCAAATACCCGCAATCACCTTAAGTGAATTCGTTATTCAATAATTGTACGAGTATTTGCTTTGCTGTTTATTAGCTGTTTATGTGTACTATTTTTCTCCTTAATTGTGTAATTGTGAAGCGTCTGTAAACGTGCAGCGAATGCCTGAACGGGTGTTCGTTGCGCGTTTCGACGTTGTGTGTGGTACCCTACTGAGGCCGCCTACCTTCTCCGCTTCAGGGTCCACCCTACGGGTTAGCATCCACCCTACGGGTTAGCATCCACCCTACGGGTTCGCATTCAACCCTACGGGTTCACGTCCACGTTACGGGGTCAAGTCCCCTACGGATTCGAACCCATCCACGGGTTACCAGTTCACCCCACGGGTACGAAGCCACCTTACGGCCAGCGGCCAGTCTGCGGCCAGAGCGTCGGGTGACTCCACTGTGCCGCGTCACCGACGAAGGGGCCACCACAGGCACGTCCTAAACCGTGCGCGACCCCGATTCATCAAAACCCTGAGACGAAATACCCGCGACCCTGACTTTAAGCTACCGGAGCATTTCTTTCCTTTATTTTAAATATAGTATCGTAAATTATTACCTTCTTTTATTTCTAGTTTCCCACGTACAAAGGTTACAGTTGTTCTGTAGTAAATGGAATAAAAGTAAAACTAAAGAAGTAAGTACAAGTAAGGAATATAAATCCTGTGTCGCGGGGGACTTTACAAACACAAAACGGACACAAATAACACCCAGATTCAGAACAACAATTTGTGGATCACACAAAGTGTTGTCCTACGTGGGATTTGAACCCACGACACTTGGCGAAGTAGGAAATGGCGTGGTGACCGTTAAACCGCTAGGCCAAACGTGCAGTCAGTTTAAATTTTCAATGTGTCAACAATAAAAGTATAGAATAGGTACCCAACAATATTTCTACCTTCATACAAGAGATGACTACAACAAAATTGAATTTACGACTGTCTTAAATCCCTCCATAAAATTAATCCACATATATATTATTAGTAAGTTATTTCACAAAAGACCCCAACAATCAGTTAAACCGCACAATGCATTATAATTTATACCCAAACGTATATACAAAGTAATGATAAGGTGACGTCATAAATTTAGCCGAATGCACAATAAAAATGTAAACACGAGATCCCTAAACAGATAATTATACAATGGCCTATTGAATTGAAGTTATGACCGTAAAGTGATAATATGTTGGGAGATATACGGTATCAAACATACCTACTAGTAACGGTTCATTTTTATAGGTTTGTTTTTCATTTTGTGATGCAGAATGTACATGTTGAATCGTAAAAAAACAACTGCCATTGGCAATGTAATTTTCATAAATTAAACACCATTGTGGTTTTAGAAAAAATACAAGTAAAATCAATATACATCATTAAAAAATTATAAATTATATGCTCACGCTGTATTCCTCTTCGGTATAGGCTGAGATGTTATTTACTACAATCAGAATAAAGTTTAAAAAGGTTCACCAGTGCCTGCAGTTTTAGCCAACCTCAAAACCATAATTTTTTTTATTTATTATCTTTTAAATTTAAAATAGTATTTTTATGATGATTATGATGATTGGGAATAGCGATGTGATACTTCTGCGTATGATAATTCTTTAGTGAATCTTCACCTAAATATTATATACATATATAATCACAATTATAAATACTCTCTCGTTTCCCAAACGTTTTCCCGGATTCTCTGCAATCAATTTCCAATCTGACGTCATTCGGAAGGAAAGCACGCAATTCCGTTTTACGCTAAATTTCATCATCAAACATAATATACCCTAAATGTTAATGCATGGTTCCTCGCTGCGCCTTTCAGTTCATGGTTACCAACTAATATTAACTAAATTAACTACCAATAAAACAAGCAAATCTAAACCTTAACACAAAGGTGGATGGTTGTATATAACTACTTTCTTAATTTGTTCTAGAATGCAAGGACAAAATTAATATTGGCTTTTGATACATTCGATTTTGTACTTTAAGTCCAGGCAATTGAGTTGTTATGGACTTTATTTAAGGTTTCTAAGCAAGGACAACAGTATTAGCAATAGAAGGTATTACAATAATTGTTAGGTTGTTTGTATTGTACGTATTATATTTTAATGGGCGTTATAGCTCTATTGCTGGTGTGGTTTGCCTATAAACTAAGTAATTTTCGGAAATGGTCTCCGTAATGACTTCAGTTGTCTTTTTGACTTCTTAATTTGGCCGTGGGAGAGCTAGAAAGGCAAGCAAGAGTTGCAAACCCTTTGCCCTGCCCTACTCTAGCAGAAGTATTACGCATTTCATTAGTTGCTTTTCACTGAGTGAGACAAGTTTTCAAAAGGCGAACTCATAAAATACTGAAAGGGTGACTTCAACGCAAAGCACGCCTTTAGGTGCTATATTCATGGTCAGTGACAATCCAAATCAAGAAACTCATCAACTTATATGCCTTTTTTTCTATAAAAAGAACTGAAATTTTGCCTACTAATTTGGGACAAAGAAATGACCTTCTCAAATCTCATAGAAATTCTATGGATCTACTTATAAATCGTCACTACCCACAAAAAAATAATAAAATGTCATTTTTAAATTTCTTTGCATTGTAACTAACTTAAAATTCAAAATCAAATTGCGCTATACTGTAACACAGAAATACAAAACTATTCAACCTCTTGAACTACATCATAATGTGAGATACATTATTGAGCTTCCTTATACGAAAATATCCGAATCTCTTCTATCGGATACTGTTTATATTTCGAATAGATTTTCATTTCGGATATGCAATAGTTTCGGTTACTGTTATGGAGCTCCGCGACGTCCCTGTAGCAATCTATATAGTAGCAAGTACATGTAAATGATTCCGACTTCTCTGTTCACTTGACGTTAGTGATCCAAAGAATATTGTTTATTTACTACCAGATACGACAGCGGTGTGGAAATTATTTAGGATTGTTACACACCGCGATGTCAGCTATATATCGCACGCTCAGACTATAAAATCTTAAGTTAGTTAACTCTACTTCTTTTGTTGGAATTTGACAAATATGTATCAAGATTTTTTAAATATAGAGTCTATGGAATATTTATACGTTACAGCGATATTGATTTAAATAATCAAGCTAGCCTTAGACATATTTACCTAAATATCGGGTAAGTTTAATTTAAAACATAGTGATAAGTGTGGTTTGTCTTTTGCAAATAAAGTCCCTAACAGACTTAATTATTCACATAAAGAAGAGCTTTCACCTTCACTCAAATTAAATGGAATAACGATAGTTTGGGTTTATGGTGAAAAGTAATCATCAACATCAACAACCCATAACGTCCCACTGCCGGGCTCGGGTCTCCTCTCAGTAGAAGGTTAAGGCCATACGTCCCCACACTGGCTAAGTGCGGGTTGGAGACTGGCAAGACAACGTTGTGGCTACGTAATCTTGCCGTAGGATGTCATTAAGAAGCCCAAGGCCTCCAACTAATCTTCACGTCTGTTATCCTATGATAATAACCCGGACCAACTGCTTAACGTGACCTCCGAATAACGGAATAATAAAATAAATAAATAAATATTTCGGACATCTAACACACAGCGCCATCTAGTCCCAAGCTAAGCAGAGCTTGTGTTATGGGTACTAGACAACTGATACAAATACATATATACTTTTTTTTTTTTGTAAATACATACATATTATACATAGAAAACACCCAAACTCCGAAACAAATATTTGTAGATCATACAAACATTTGGTACGACCCAGGAATCGAACCCGAGACCTCATGATCAGCAGTCGCACACGCCAACCGCGAGACCAACGAGGCAGTCAACTAAATGAAAACTAATATTCATTTAGTTTATGTAAATTCAAAGATGTAAAAACGATTTTAAAATAAAACTACTCGAATAATTGATTAGTTTTTTTTTGTTTTAAACTAGTTGATTGTTGTCATATCCTACCTACCACAACTTGCCGTGGTGTTGGTCTGTAATTGGTTTAAGTTTATTGTAAATGGTAACAGCATAATAGATTAAAACTGCAACTTCTGCTGTAGAGCTGTAGAGTCACCTTAAATTAATAAATAAAATTGTTTTATTGTAATCATATCAAATATATTCTTATATATCTATAGCTTCGCTGAACCAACAACACCACGTACCTAAAGCAGTGCTATCCACCAAACGCTTTTATGAAATTGGAAAATTCTAGAACCGCATAAGGGCGAACCTGTACACCAAAATAAAAAACCTCTGATATAAATATTGGAAAATAATATCAGAATTCTACATGAAACTGATATTGAATGTATTAGAATTATTGTATTTTATGTGTTACGAAATGTTGTCTGTTTTGTAAATGCATGTAACTATTTTTATTCTGTTATTTTGTAATCTACAAGTATAATTGGATCAGCAAAATAACATGTTATTGAAATTCATTATTCCATTACACCAATAATTTAAAGTAACTATATAGACGTTTTTATTTTGTAAAAGATTTTAGCTTTTCGCTTATTGAGCTTTGTTAATATTCGTGTTACGATTTAATCAAAACAACAATTGACAGTTTCATTAGAGTGACATTCTTTTTTTATGGTAGGTATAGGGGTGAAACGAGCAGACGTTGATACGTCTGCTCGTTTCCTGATGGTAAGCGATTACCGCCGCCCATGGACACCCGCAACACCAGAGGCGTCACAAGTGCGTTGCCGACCTTTGGGGGATGGGAAAAGGGATGGGGTGAGGGGTTGGGGTATGGGCCTCCGGTATCCTCACTCACTTGTTGAAACACAGCGCAAGCGCTATTGCACACCGGTTTTCTGTGAGGCCGTGGTATCACTCCGGTCGATCCTACCCATTCATGCCGAAGAGTGGCTCTCCCACGTAAATAGTAGAAATCTTGTCAAAATGTAAACGTTGTATTATCCTTGTTGCTTTTTTTACAGTTTTCTTTTAAAAGTTGTCGGTATGTTCCTTCCACGTAGTGATTTATATTTATGTTTTATAAAATTTAGAAGACATAATTGTGAGATATAGAATAGTACTTTAACTGGCTGACCCAGACAATTTCGAATGCGTTAACTAGCCTGATGTTAACTATCTTATCTTAGGCACATCAGCAAAACACACATTTAAAAACTTGAAAATCGGTTAGATACTTTCAGTGTTTATCGTGAGCTACAACGTGACATGAACCTAAAGTATAAAGTTCTAGGAATTTTCATTCGTACGTATTTTACATTCTTTTTAATCATCTCAGCCAAAAGACGTCCACTGCTGGACATAGGCCTTCCCCAAGTTTCTCCACAAGAACCGGTTCTGTGCTGCCCGCGTCTGACAGTTTCCTGCGACCTTCACCAGGTTGACGTCGTACCACGTCGGATTTATTTACTATGGATATAATTATTTACTTAGTCCAGTTATTAGTAATCTAGACAGCTAAGCGAGACTTCGTGCGTTTAACTCCCACCTAGAAGAAATATTGTGTGATAATCACGACTATTTATTGTGTACCTATAGAGGTAGGCATGTTTATCAACTGTTAGCCAAGCTGTCTAGTTTGGGGTACACTGTCGTGGCAGGCACACCGAAAGCTCAACCTTACTCACCATTTTTACTTAAAATCTACTCTAAAAACTTTGAATAGATAAACCAAAAGCGGCTGTAATCGCATAGCATCAGATGATTCATATAGTCTTTTGTCTCTTTTTATTATTAAAAGTTATTATTATTATTAAAGTTTCCTCTGAGAAGAGAGATACATCTTATAAATTCAAGGAACGCCATGTGTGGTTTAATTTTTGCCCATATTGCTTTCAAAACAAACGGAAGTAAAGATAAGGCAATATTTTAAACAACTAAATTACGTTTTATTTGTGTTATTGTAATATTAATACGTGACAATTGGTGGCCAGGTGTTGATAGGAGCGTGTGTGTTCGTGTATTAGTACATGTCACGTGTTTGATAGCACTCAGGAAGTCGATGAGTGGGTCGGATAATGAAAGCAAAAATTAATAATATTAATGAAGACCAATCAATGTTTTTTACCCGACTACGGCAAAGCCAAGGGAGGGTTATGAATTTATGATTTTGACAGGCTATGTATGTATGTTCTTATTAGAACTGGACGAAAGAGGTATTGTTAGAAGCGTCTTGATCGTCCGCTGGTTATAGGCTATATGACGTGTCACTCGATCTAATGCGGCGCCCTTTAGCCGACATAAAGTACAGTATTAAAAAATAAATTTGAAATAAATTTGCCGCGTTTGGTATCGTTGGAAAGGGCGTTACTTGTACATTTCAAAAATATATATTTTTAATAGTATTTTTAAAATATACTTTGCAAAGAAATTTATATTATAGAGGCACCAAAACATTTTAAATAAAAAAAAAGTAAAAACTAAAACCCAACTACGACAAAAACGACGCTGAAAAAGTATGAAACAAGTTTCAAAAGCCGTAGTCACGCGTTGTTAATGTGTTATGGTACATTTCTAGGTAGCTTCTGTCGTAGTTGGGTTTTAGGTTTTACTTTTTTAAAATTATTTTTGAGGTACGAGTTGCTGAATCTCAAGTAAGGTAGATCAAGAAATCAGTGATGCTGACTGCTAATCCATGTATGATGATGGCCAAAGCCTCCTTTCTAAGAAGAAGTGAATGTCCAACAGTGGACTAATAAGACTAGTGGTATATATGTATTTAAAAAATATGAAGTATGTATAGCAGAGGTCTGGTAAACGGTGTACCCACACTCGTAGAGTGGTTTGGGGTCAGGTAGCCGTCTATGAGAGGTGTGAGTTAATTTTTTTAATGGATTAAGAATGAAATTAGCGTAGAAATGTCTTTCTGTTCCATTGTAGATATTGAACTGTGGATTCCTTTTAGATTTAATTCCAAAAATGTTAGTTTCTTTAAAAAAAAACTATAATTATTAATTCATGTAATTTATGGTGTTTTAAAATACTTTATGGTAACTTCTATACTATGTTTTTTTGTTTGAGAGACAACTCCCGCATTAGTAATATAACATTCTGTGTTGCGGCTTCGCGAGGGACTTTACAAACATACATGAAACGGGCACAAAAACACCCAGACCCAGAACAACAATTCCTGGGACACATAAAGTGTTGTCCCATGTAGGGTTTGGACCCACAACATTTGGCGCAGTTGAAAGCGGCGTGACGACCGCTTAAACCCCTAGGCCAACCGTGCAGTCGAAATACTACAAACGTAATAAAACTACAGTATAGCTACATATAAATAAATACACAATTATCTAGTTTGTGTGTAACTGTGTCAAGGTTGGTTACGTATAGTTTACCGTGGACTTTCTAACTTTGCTTTACTTGTAGGAAGACCTATAGTGCCCTTCGCTAATATCATAAATTCAAGACGCAGGTTTGTACCGCGACAGACGATATCGTCCTAATGTGGGAGTAGCCTTTTAACAGAAATAAATTATAATAACAATTTAACATTAATTGTATTGATTTTTTATTTTATTTATTGCAGTATTATATTATGATGTATATTTTTATTACTAATTGCCTCGGTGGCGCTGTGGTATCGTATGCTACTGCTGTGCTTGAGGTCTCGAGTTCGATTCCCGGGTCGGACCAAATGTTTGTATGATTTGCAAATATTTGTTTCGGAGTTTATTGTGTATAATATTTATGTAGAAATTTACCAAAAAATGATTTATAATAGATAAATTTGGGACATCTAATACACAACGCCATCTTGTGCCAAATTAAGCAGAGCTTGTAATTTGGGTACTAATCAACTGATTAACTGAATATATAAATATATATTAATTTTTTTGTAAATACATACATATTATACATAGAAAACACCCAATCTCCGAAACAAATATTTGCTGCTCATACAGATATTTGGTCCGACACTGGAATCGAACCCGGTATTTATAAGTATCACTCGATCTAGCTGTCATAGTACAAGCTCTACATGGTTAGAAGCTAGGTGGCCTTGTTTTCAAATTAAGCTTTTAAACTAAATATACATTATGTACAGTCAGCAACTATAAACTATCACATTATTAGTTATCACCGTGGCCGGAGTTCTCTCAGAATTACTACTAACATTGACATATTAATATTCAATTTGATTGGCTTCGATCATAATATCAATGCTGTATTTACACAAAACACAAACACTTTGATCAGCATGAAAATTTAATTGGAAATCATAAAGGCTAGTGTAAATATTATATTTTGTCCAGTTTAGTCTAGTGGTTAGCGATCGTAACTATCATAGGTTCGAGGACTCCCCCCAGAAGCCGCTGATGCGTACCTGGAGCTTCTCCCGACTACCGAGGCAGGCCGCTGGAGTAAGTAAATCGGTTTTCCGGGAGTCCCATATACGCCCTTCGTCTCCCCTTTCCTCCAGAGGGTTTGGTGCAAAGAACATTCATCGCAAAAAAATGGTTCGAATCACTTCCAAGGTAAATAATTATGTGATATCCACGAATATTTGTACTGTGTTTAGGAGGAATTCGTTTATAACCGATTTGTTACAGATTTTAGTTTCAGGAATAAGGTAAGCACGCCGTCATCCTTATACACCTGCAACTGGTCCCTGAAATACAGTTTACACTAATTCAGGGGCAAGAGAATTCACATTTAATGTATGAATATAGTTTTGTGTCAATAAATAAATAAAAAAATGATCTACAAAGCGACAAGTACTTAAAACAAAATTTTAACAAAAAGAAAACGCCTTTTAAGAACTGGTTCAAATTGCAATGGTACTATACAGAAAGCACCAGCTTTCAAATGAAAAATAACAAAAAAAAACGACTTCAATCTGGACCAAATTTAAATGGAACCATTCGGGAAGCACCAGCTTTCAAATAAAAAAAAGAATCATCAAAATCGGTTCACCCAGTCCAAAGTTATGAGGTAACAAACATAAAAAAAAAACAGTCGAATTGAGAACCTCCTCCTTTTTGAAGTCGGTTGAAAATAAACAAAATCGGTTTACCCAGTCGAAAGTTCTGAGGTAACAAACATAAAATATTCACAAATTTTACCAAAAAAAAACCGTCTTCAATCTGGACCAAATTTAAATGGGACCATTCGGGAAGCACTAGCTTTCAAATAAAAAAAGAATTATCAAAATCGGTTCACCCAGTCAAAAGGTTTGAGGGTAACAAACATAAAAAAAAAATATAGTCGAATTGAGAGCCTCCTCCTTTTTTTGAAGTCGGTTAAAAATACAGTCGAATTGAGAACCTCCTCCTTTTTTTGAAGTCGGTTAAAAATACAGTCGAACAGAAACTAAAAAAATACAGTCGAATTGAGAACCTCCTCCTTTTTTTGAAGTCGGTTAACAACATACGTGATATTGTCCTCGACCTTGGATACATTATTCAGATAGGTTGCAAACTGAACTATTAAAATCTTTCGCAACTGCTTAAGAGAAGGATGTTAACGAGAAAACTGCCAACTTACCTATTGTGCGGCTGCCGAATATCAGGGCAAAGTGGCCATTATACATCCTGTAGAAGCTCATAACACCATAGGCAATACCCTCGTAAAATAACACGCCACAAGACACTAAAAAAGTTAGTGGCAAAGTTATTTAGCAAGCAAACATCAAAGTTACATTTGAAATGAAACCTTGGAACACCCACATCAACGACCAGCCAAATGAAACGCACAAAATAAATTTTGTTCATTAAATTTCATTGCCAATAAAAGTTTCACATGGAATTTCTGACTTTTCACCGGGTTGGCGCTGAAATTTCAAATATATATTTCTAGTGAAACGCGGTGCCTGTAACGTTGGTGAACTATTTGAATATCCACCGCCAGCTCAAATTTAACCGTTCGTTTTTTCATTGAATATTTGCTTGTTTTCAGTGCACCGATACGATTTCTGCTCGGGTTCATATTTCAGTTTATTGCTGCAGGCAATTTTCAACGTTCGTCCACTAGTTCCGTCAAAGTACCACTCGAAAGCTTTATCGACGTATGTCGGTAAGTCATGTAATTATTATTTGGTCACCCGGAGATCAAAATTCAAGTTAATTAACTGATGATTGAAGCAGTAGGCACTGTCAAAGTTAGAGAAAAGCTGTTTGTATTTTTTTAGTAACAACAAAACAATGGTTTTGTATTGAGCAGAAATTGAGTTAAAAGCTTCTGACATTATTTAGAAGTGCTCAGGTGCTAATAGGAAATGATTCCGTCACTATGTCTTATGGGTAGGGAATTATGATTCTATAATTATGTTCCACCGCTGCCTGGGTTTGACAACAAAATCGACGAATATATTTAGCAAAGACTACACAATTTCATGCGTTAATAAAAAGCGGTTTTAATAATAAAACTCCTATTTGATATTGTATAAAGTGTTCACTCTCGAAATTATTTATCCATATTTAATTTAACAAGTATGTATTTATGAAAGTTAACTACGTGTTTATTTATTTTTTATAAAACACTAGCTTTCCGACAGACTGCGTTTTGTCACAACCTAATGGCCTATCTCAGTCCAATAGAAAAAAAATAGAACGTATTTCAGAGTGATTTGATTTAATGTCTCAATAAAAAACAACGATTACTTATTAAAATAAATTTTCTATTTTGTATACTACAAGACTTTAAAAATAATGTGATAATAAATTACTTAACAGCTTAAAACAAATGTTTTAATTTATTGTATACTTTGTATCTAATCGGCAAAGGAAAATTGTTGGTTTTACTATTTTCCTCGCAATTTTAATGTTTTTTCTCTCCATAAGAAGCTTCTTTATGCTAGAACCAAAATATAAAATAATAATATCCAAATTGGTCGAGCGGTTCTCGAACCTTGGGTTTAGCAAAACATTTTGTTTGGCGTTTTATTTTAATTTCTATAAATTCAGAAAATACAGTATTTCTTACATAGATTACTAAGGCAACAACCACATGAAATCCTGATCAATTTACATGAAAAATAAAAATATATTTTTGTTGTTTATTACAGTGCCACACACACAAATTTATCTAGACTATTATATTAGTATTCGTATATTTGTAAGTTGACCTCCCTCAACGGTTCTTTGATACTTAAATATGTACGTTAACACTTTTCCTTTCAGATCGTCAAGATCAATCTTCTTTTGTGAGATTAAAACGACCCCAACTAAGGCGATTGAACCATTTAGCACATTATTTTTTATTAGTAACGGTACTCACGTATAAAAGTATAACTGGATTTTAGAAGTTGAGATTTTTGAATTTTGGTTTGCTAATATGAGTTCACATTGGCCAGTTCTGTCAAGAAAAAGTTATTGAGAAGAAAACACCAAGCTAAGAGGGGCAACGAAAGATGGGTAACATTTCAATAGTAACATTATAAATTCAAAAGTAATATCTCTATATGTTACGCTTTCACGGGTATACAGCTGCATAGATATCAATGAAATTTGGCATACTTCGATTTTTGAGGTAGCACATAGGCTACTATTCACTGCGATAATCGACATTTACGCGGGTGAACCCGCAAGCAAAAGTTAGTATACTCCATTCGTTTAGAAAATGTCGGTGCACCCGCACGCAATTGTGATTATTGTTGTGAAATACGAATATATTTATTCATACAGCGGCATGCCACACGTGGGACGGCGGCGCGATTAAGGTGACCATATCTAAGCGAATGGACTATTGTATATATATATATACTGTATTGTTAGGTGCATCCCTATTCTACCGATAAATTATGCAGTGCGAACCTATAAAAGGACGGTACTTGACTATGCTTTCTCTTGTTGTTAGAGCAGCGGTGTCGGTAAGACGTGTTTTCATAGGATCGCAAGGCATACGTCATCTATATCTTGTCGTTTAATGTTATATCGTTGTAAACCTATTTCTTATCGTTTTAATGTCGGATGTATTTCGTGGATTACTTGTAATTGTATTTCGAATTATAAGATTCGTTTGTTGTGAACTATTTAGTGTTTTAATTAGAAATGAGAACTGAGGTTAGGCTACCTCCAATTCGGTTCTTTTATTTAATGCTCACTCCTAGTTTCTAACAGTATATATAATGTTATTATGTATATGTATACTGTCTGTTTCATAGAAAACCAATTAAATGTCTATCCACACTCTATACTTATATTATAAATTCAAAAGGAACTCTCTCTGTCTGCCTGTTACGTCAGAGCCGCCAGTTATACAGTGGGAGAGCCACGCTTCGGCATTCATGGGCCGGCTCGACCGGAGTGATACCACGGCCTCACAGAAAACCGGTAAAAAACAGTGCTTGCGCTGTGTGTCACCGAATGAGTGAGGATACCTTTTTTTTTTTTTTTGTGGGGTCTTGACGACCTCGTCGCTTTTCCCCGTCCAAAGATACGACAGGACCTTGTTACTCTGGTTTTCCTTATTTATGTCGTTTTTCTTTTAAGCGTGTCTCGCATCGTGTGCCTCCCGTCTATCACTTTTCTTTCTTGACTTTATATATCTCTAATTACTTTCATAATGTAAATATTTCATACAATGCAACGAATCTACAGCTTTTCCTAATTTGCTATTTTCTTTATACTATATTATATTATTATATCTAAGTTTATTGTCCATTCTTTTCTTATGCTGTTCATTCTTTCTTTTTCTTTTTTGCGAAGTTCCTTCTCTATATTTATCTGTTTGTCTTTCAAACTAATTTTGTGATTCCTTCCGGTTTTAGTTTCTTTTAATATATTATTGCAGTGCTTGTATGTGTGCTTTATTTTTAATCGTTTAAATCCAGTTCTCTTCCAGTGATACTATTGTTCTGTGCGGGTTACAATCTCTCATTCTTATTTTGTTTAAAAACATGTTCCAGACTTAACTTTATGGTTCTTTTGTTCTATTAAATCCTCCAGTATATCTAGTTAGTTATCTTTTTTCAGTCTATCGGATCGTGGCATTTGTGACTCTGTGTGTTCTATACCCAAATTATTTCTGTTATTTTCTTGTCAATAAAATATATAAACTTTATTATTTCATTTCATTTTCATTGCAAATTTTGTGACTAAATTTTTCTTGTGCTGTTTTCTATTTGGTTATGTGTGCGTGTCTATGTTTATATGCGTGCTCGATTTGTCCATATATTTCTAATATTTATTTTCCAGATCTGTGTGTGTGTATGTGTTTCTGTGTCGTGTGTGTACATGAGTGTGTGAAGTATTCAAGTATGCCGTGGTTGATCTGGTTGGCCAGATAATCCCATTTCATGCGAGTTGGGCATTCGGCACTAAAGGCATTATGGCTAAAGTTCTGCAATCCAGAGTGCAAGCAGTTGCAGCACCGCGGTTTGACTCCCGTGGTGTGATCGGGGCATTTTCCGCGCAAGTGCGGGCCTGCGCAGTGGCTGCACTTGTCTACACTCTCGGTGCAGAACTTACGGCCGTGTCCGTGGAGACTGGTCCTCCACTCTGACCCTTTGCAGGTCCAGGTAGAGGGTTCCAGCCTCCGTCATTCTCTGCCATACCCTTGACTTGACCTGCAAGATAACATGAGAAGTGTTGGGATTTCTTGTTCTCTTTTTGAACTTGATGGTGATTGCCATCTCCTCCTGTGGTAGGCCCATGAAAATATTGGCGTTTTGGGTGTAGAGGGCCCTTGCCATTTCGTCGTCGTCTCCGTCCACAAAAACGTCCTTAAGGACAACGAGAGGATCTTTGTTTTTCATGGGCGCTATCACAAGCCCCTCACCGCTGTTCTCTATTTTTTCTCGCACCTTGTTCATCTCCACCTCCGTGTTGCACCCCAGGATGACGGTGCTTTTCGGAGCCGCAGCAGCCAGACCCTGGCGTCGACCGCCTTCTTCACTCTGGCGAGTACCTCATCAGCAGTCTCCTGACTGTCCTTTGAGGTCACCGCCATCGAGTGAAGCACCGGTCGGCGCCCGGGTCTGGCTGCTGCGGCTCTAGCGTATGTCATGGGGATCGGGATCGGGTCCGGGACGCTCTCGGGTATCAGTCCCTTCATAGCTGCGCCGATGTGCGACTGGGTCTCAATGACGACATCCCTTGCGACGGTCCCAATCAGGTCTTCGATCTGGGACTGCGCGCGCATTACCATGATTTCGGTCGCCTGGTCGATATCGACCTGGGTTTCCTCTATTTTCTCGAAGAGCCTTTCCACGACCCCCTCGGCCGCCTTTTCCATGGTCTGCGTGGTCTCCTCGGCCTTTTTGGAAACGTAATCAATGATGTCGGCGCCCCGCTCATCATTGCCTGCGTTGAGGTTTTCCATACCCCGCTTAAGGTCAGCCTCCGCCTGGCCAAGCCTCGTGGTTATGTTTCTCTCCACCTCCTTCAATCTATCCAGTAGCACCTCTTCCCTTACTGAGGATATGGCTACTACGTCCGTAGCAACTCCAGGAGCCGCCGCCTCCAGCATTCGCTTGCTCAGTTCGAAGAGCACGCGGATACACCTGTCGGACTGTACCTCCAGGAAGGACTTTATGTCCCGCCTCATTTGAGGGTATTGTTGGACCTTCGTGGGTATATCCTCGAAGGTCTTCATCACTTCCTGTAGTAGTTTGTCACTCGATAATTCAGCGTAGTTGTGTTGCTGTCTTCTGTACTGGTCCATATTATCGAGTGACCTTCGTTTTGCTTCAGGCCTCCTTATAAAGGTTTTGGCGGCATCCTGTACTATTGATGGTGAGGTGGTGGCGCCGGGAGTAGTCGGCCTCTTGGCCGCGCCTGATGTTGGTGGTGTCTCGTACATGTTGTGTGTTTGTGTGAGAGAATGTAATGTAGTGTAGTGCGAGTGGACGGGGAAAGTTGTCCAATGTGTATTTCTGTATGTATGTAAATGTGAATGTCTGACCCTGTATAGGGGGTGGGTTTGTGAGTGTAGGCTTAAAATTATGCGTAGGTAGAACACTGTTCTACCTAGTTATACAACAAATTAAAATACAAATAAAAGAATTAAATTAGTTCGATGTATTGAAGAGGTGTATATTGCCTCAGTCAACAATTTAAAATATACGAAATCTTTAGCAACAATTTTAGCAAAAACAGGAAGGGTGGGGGGCCAATTTTTTGGATTTCTATTTGCCGGATCTAAGCAAATGAGGTGTCGTTAGACGGGTTTTGAGGAGGCCTATCCAAATATGTATAATTTGTTATTTCCAAAATAAAGGTTATTGAATTATTCGACAAAAACCTCGAAAATTACAAAAAAATTAGTTTAAAATTAAAAATTTTCAAACTTCTTAGTGTCGAAGCTAAGTAAATAAGGTGTCGGTATATAGGACTAGATGAGCCCTATCCGAATATGTATAATTTATAATTTAGAAATTAAGGGTTGCTGAACTATTCAACGAAAACGTCAGATAATTTTCAGCGTTACCAAAATTTCAATTTAATTATCGAAACTTTTGAACTTCTATATGCCGAACTTATGTAAATGTGGTGTTTTTAGATAGGACTAGACGAGCCCTATCTGAATATGCAATAATATCAAATTTGGAATGAAGGTTTGCTGAACAATTCAACAAAAACGTCGAAAATTACTAAGAATAACCAAAATTTCAGTTTAAAATTAAATTTTTTAAACTATTATGTGCCGAATGTATATAAATAAGGTATTATTAAATAGAACTAGATGAGCGCTATCTAAATCTGTAACTATGTGAACTTTAATATGAAGGGTTATCGAGTAATTCGATAAAAACCTCAAAAAATTACCAGAATTTCAAAAATTAAAAAAATCCAAGTAAATTAACAAATTTTTCAGTTGTTTTACAGGATTTTTTACTCCTACGGGACGCAGGAGGGTCTACAGGGATGATTGTAAGCAAAAACAACAAAGTTTGGTGGTATACTCAATTGAAATTTCGTATCGAGTGAGGATACCGGAGGCCCATACCCCTACCCCCATCCCCCTACCCATCCCCCAAAGGCCGGCAACGCACCTGTGACGACTCTGGTGTTGCGGGTGTCGCTTACCATCAGGCGATACGTCTGCTCGTTTGCCAGCAGTCCCATAAAAAAAAACTAAACTAAAAAATGTGTAAATTATGAACCGAGACTAGTCGCGCAGTATAAAAAATCCTTTCTACAATGAAGTCCAAATCAAACAAAACTCTATTGAAACTCATACATTTCCAGTTACGTTTTCATTTAATTGATACATGGAAACTGCTTCTTTTGTAGAAAAAAAAAATTAATAATTGACTTGTAAACTAGTATTGATTACTCGCGGGAAATGCTTTTGATTGCGATTTAATGAAGTTTTTAATTAATATTTGAGTCAATGGTACATTCGAATGCAGTATCGATAGGCAATTATGAACTGGATCTCTTATTATTTGTTTACGTTAATTGCGCGAATATTTATAAAGAGCTTTAACGGAAACTAAACTACTTAACGGAAGTAAAGAACTAAAAAAACATGCCGCTGATTTGAGTATTAAATATTCAGTAGATATTAATGCTACTGAATTTTGGGCTGAATTAGACAATATTAAGAGTCAAGTTGAAACGACTATATTATTTATTTATTTATGATATGGAGGACTTACAGCCAACATAATAACATTTGCAATCAAGTAGACAACAGTGAGCCAATTACAAGCCCTCACCTGTAGTGATATGCTAAATATAATGATGTGAGCGACAGCATAAAACAATTTTTGTCCATATTGATATTACTTTAACTTTAAAAAAACTTAAGGCTCAGACACTTTTGCACCTTTGAGACACCCATAGAGAATGGATCTATATTGTCCTGCTTACAAAGCTCATTAAAAGCCCTACTCACACGCACAATATAGCTGTTCTGCCGATAATTGGTAGATGCCCTTGGTACGCTTAAAAGAGGGTTGTGACGGAGTGGTCTGTTGGGAACATGAAAGTTAATTTTTTCTAGAAGTTCCGGGCAGTCTATACTGTTATTAATTATTTTCATTAAAAGCAGTGAGTCAGCTATCATACGGCGATCTGCAAGAGGCAAGAGTGAAATATAATTATATATATAGATAAATATGACCGTAGTTCAAGTCTGGGTCTTCTTAAAGCTAGTGTCGAACTATATTTAAAAGAGATGTTTCCCATTTTTTTAACAATGCCAGTGAAAAATCATTCAGTAAGCTCAAATTATTAAAAACTTACTTGCGGTCGACGATTGCCCAAGAAAGGTTGACTTGCCTAGCCATTTTTTCGGTTGAACGCGACATAGGACGATGCCTGTCGTATGAAGTAGTTAATTGTAAAAGAAAGCGCGAAAATTAAATCTTTAAAAAAGTTTATGGCTTGCTTTAAGAAATCTTTATTATCTGAATTCATTCATTTGTGTAGTAGTCATTAATCTTTGCAAATATTTTCGAATAATCGTTTTTTCACCATTTCATACTTAAACGCAATTTATACCTTCCTTATTAATAACTCTACCATAATACCAAGTACTCAAAATTAATTTAAAGTAAGTGAGACACAGTGGGTGGTACAATAGAAAAAGGGTCCACTTAAATAGCTCGTCTGATAGCTTTCCCACATCCGTTCTAGTTATTGAAAAAAATAGATTTTTCTTCTAAAATATTAGAAAATTGGTCCACCAACACAAAGGTCCTGCTTGCAAGACCCTGAATGAAATAAAGTAAGCCCATACATAGCATTGCTCTAGCTAGGGTACCTATAATATCTAAAAATGGTGCATTTATAGAAGCTCGCACAAGGCGCAGAAAAGACTATTTACGGCACTGATGGGCCTCCGGTATCCTCACTCACTCGGTGAAATACAGCGTAAGTGCTGTTTCACACCGGTTTTCCGTGAGGCCATGGTATCACTCCGGTCGAGCCGGCCCATTCATGCCGAAGTGTGGCTCTCCCACGGTAACGTAAAGTTAAACGAAACTACTTTACTATCAATTGCTGATAAACGTATTTTCTTAATGCATGTACCTATGAGTTAAATCTTCTGCTCTTAGTAAAGATCACACGTGTTTCGAAAATTATCCATTTCTCATTATAAGTGTCTCACTTACACTCTCATATTACTAAACTACTTTGAAATTTTACAGGTTACGTAGCGTTAACGACACGATATGTTTGAGTATCTTGACTCTGTGCAGTTTCTCCTTTAGTTTATGTGGAGCTTGCCTCTTAGGCAGCTTGTGGTAGCTTAATACTAGGATGGTGAAGGTTGCCACCGGTGACAAAAGGATTTTTGGAAAGAAAATTGTGTTATCCAACCTATTTACCTAATTATTTTGAGCAAGATTCGATTTTGAGTCTGTTTTTATTTGACCAGTTTATTAACTAGAACATTTTCAAATTTATTTTAGAATAAATTAAATAAATGTATGTTCTCTTCATAATTAAAAAAACAGTACAATAACATAAGATCACTAAAGCCGTTACCGTACAATTTCATACAAAAATAACAAAAATTACATATAAAATAAACAAAACAATTTCAGCCACTCAATATTCCATCAAGAATTCTGAAGACAAGCCGTATTAAATACGTTTTCCCTTTCTGGCAACCCTAATGCGAGTTCATTCGGGCTTTACAAAGCTCGAGCTCTGTACAATTGACGAAAAAAGCATGTTGCAACATCGACACAATTTCTTTTTAATTCTTTTAGTGCGAATGGTGAAAACAAATCCCTTAGTGGAAGTGGGAACACATCGAGTGTCCCCGTGTCTTTTTTAGACTTTTTTCTAGAATATTCTATTTCTAGTTCACCATATATATTGTGTGAAATCAACTGGTTATGATGTGATATAAAATAAGATGGTTTTCGTATTTTACTTGATTCGAATTTATAATTTTGGATGTAAATATATTTCAGAAATAAGGAAAATAATTCTACTTTTCTTAAAATATTTTTTGTCGTATTTTAAATATTATAACTGCCATGAGTGTCGACAATAGCTTAGGGATAGGGCTGAGTGGATCCTAGCGGCTTCCCACAGGATAGGGTCTGGCTGGTTTAGACCTGCGGGGGACGTCTTTCAATTCTCTTTCCCAAAAACACTTCGAGTCATTTTTTTTTTAAAGATCACTCCCGCACTAAGAATAAGTCCAGTGTAACTGGGGACTGTACAAACACACATGAAACGGACACAAAGAACACCCAGACTCAGAACAACAATTTGTGGATCACACAAAGTGTTTTTCTACGTGGGATTTGAACCCACGACACTTGGCGAAGTAGGAAACGCGGCGGCGTGGTGACCACCAAACGTGCAGTCATTAGATGCTTTGCCGCCTTAGAAAAAAATATCAACAAGATAAGTTTCTTTAAAGCATTTATAATTTTTCCGAGACGGTACCGGTACGGGTACTCAAGGTACCCTAAAACTTTTTAGCTGTTTTTTATTAACTCAATACATTACTAACAACTTAAGACGAGTTATATCCCAATCAGAACCACAGAGATATGTTATTTATACCCACATTAAAGCGCTACATCAACTAGAAAATACTATTATAACAACTAATTAAATTGCCCATCTGCCTATAAAACCGAATCATTATAAACGGACAAACTAAACAACGTATTATGGACATAATTTATTAACGAGAATCGATACTTAAGTATAAGGTTTTATAGAGATTGCGATTCTGCGCAAATATTATAAATAAATAAATATAAATATTTTCGGACATCTAACACACAACGCCATCTAGTCCCAAGCTAAGCAGAGCTTGTGTATGGGTACTAGACAACTAATACAAATACATATATACTTTTTTTTGTCAATACATACATATTACACATAGAAAACACCCAAACTCCGAAACAAATATTTTTAGATCATACAAACATTTGGTCCGAGCCAGGAATCGAACCCAAGACCTCATGATCACCAGTCGCATACGCCAACCGCAAGACCGACGAGGCAGTCATATTGGGCGTGACAAAGGAATAAGGCATACATAAATATACTTACATAACAAATATACACTTGCTTTTTATTAGACTTAAGCTGTTTGAACATTCTGATAAATATTTCTCATCATCTTAACCTTAATTTTTGCCAAGATTATTTGGGGTCGGCTACTAGTTCAACCGTTTTACCTGGATATCAATTTTTCCACGGAGCGACTTACGTCGAACCTCCGCAACCCTGAAGGCGAACTAAATTCGAAAGATGCACTAGTTGTCAGAACAAGGGCACTGACTGCCCAATAAAAATAAAATTGCATAGATCTCCGACCAGTACTGACGTACCTTTATTACCTTATATTTAAAACGATTTATCGACAAAGTGGGTCATGATTTTAAGTTTTACGATAGAACCATTGAATAGGTAAGTCTTCTATGTCAAGAATGAATTATGTACATTATTTTTAAATTTGAAACGGTTTATAAATATCCTGATTTCAAGTAGGAATGCATTCCAGAGAAGAACGGAAGGTTCGCGAAGTCGAAGTCGTGGTCAGAATACATATTCTAATACAACATTTTGCCAGAACAACACAAGCAAAAACTTTGCAATGTATTCAATATCCCAATGTTGCAGTTCTCTCCCGTTGAATGATCCCCATTCGGACATAATTGTCGAATATTACGCTGCGCCAACTATAACAGTAATAAAAAGAAAAACACATTACTTAAATCGGTTATGTAAAAAGTATCATAATTTTTGCACCTGTTCTTCATGGACTCAATTTCAAGACTAAATAATTATGATTAATTAACCAAACAACTGACCGGATTTTTTTTAGTTGACTTGCAATTCAAGCATCTTAATTCAAACGTCAATGTTACTTACTGACTCTTTCTTCTATAGTTACGATTGGTGAATAGTTTAGTGTGGGCATTGAAATTGTCAACGTCGATCACTGTTACAGTGACCATCAAGCTGATGTGATATAAAATTACACTAGGCATTCTGAAGCATAGACTTAATATTCTCAAGGGAATATAGACATGGGCAATATTATTGTCAGCTGTGAAATTGCTTTTGAGTTCACACAGAGCGTACACCTTACAAACTCACTGCTCTTAATAATTTATGGTATATTATACAATCAGCACTCAGTTAAACAATTGAATAGAAACGAGTTTTTCTTATATTTGCAACAATGCCACACATAGAACACCGCAACATATGAGAGACTTTTCTACACATTAAGGTTACGTAAAGTTAAATTACCATACAATTGGCTGTAGAAGTATTATACTACTTGAAGCTTATTATAATGAGTGACCACAATGGCTCGAGACTGAGGTCACTTTGCTCAATACTTACACATATAAGCAGTTTTTTACCCGACCTCAAAATCAAAAAGAATGTCGGAAATAGAAAGAAAAATAAGAACAATTATTTATTATAACGACATTGAAACACAACTCAATATTACAGGAATTGGTAGATAATACAGTATTGCAACATTAACTTAAAGCACAGTTAAGTATTAGACATAACAGTAGATAATACGTGTGGAATTTAATAGTTTTTTGGATCAGATAGGTTGGAAAGATCCCTATCAAGCCCGATAGCAGTGGAATTTCTCTAAAGAGTAATCAATAATACTGTTTTAAATATTAATTTCGAAATATTATGGTTCATTATTTCGTAAAAATGTATTTTATAATTGAGTCCGTTTGAAATAGGAAATGTATATTTACACGCGGCTAGACTTTCGATATCAACAAATATACATCCCGGTGGTATAAAAGATAATACGTAAAGAGAATAAATAAACAAAATAGCTTCAATAGAACATAAGTACACAAAAGTGTATCCCTAATTAAAAAACTGCGCGTTCGTCCGTGACTACAGCAACTATAAACATCACTCGAGTTTACTCGACATCGCTCAACAAGTATACAGCTCAACTTTACTCAACTTGTCTCGAGTGCCGGTTCATGGGAGAACTCCCTTTGTTTTTAATTTTAAATGCTCAACATGAATGGGTCTTATCGCAAGTGTCTTTAGAGCTGGTTATGTGATCAAGTATGTTGGGTCTCGAGTTATAACAAGGAAAATATTTCTAGACTTACATTTATACATTCAAAGTACCTACCCTTTGATGTTGGTTTATGTTCACTTTTTTACACGATTGTTGAAGGAGGGTAGTAGTGTTTCGAGTATGTATAAGTAAGGTTCCTAGACTGGAAGACGTGGAATGAAAAATAGAACGTTAAATACACTCCAGTTAGATAGTTTGACGACCTGAAGAAGGTAGCTGGATGACTGGTAGCTTTACTTGCATGATTTTATTTTTTACTAGCTCAGCCCCACGGTGTTACCCGCGGTATAACATCAATCGCAGGTGACTTGCGACAAATAATAATATTAGATACTAATTTCATTTCATTATTATAAGTGAAATCTGTATCCTTATTTATTCAACAAAGAAAGGTTCTAGAAACTATAAGAGCAATACTAACTTGTCCAGAAAGTGGGAGAGGTCATAAACTCTCAACTTCTAAGTTAAAAAGCGGCCAAGTGCGAGTCGGACTCGCCCATGAAGGGTTCCGCGGCAGCAAGTAACATAATATAATTTTTATTTTATTTTTATATTTGTGTTGATTGAATGAAATGTAAATTCCAGTTTACGATTTATGACGTATTAAAAAAAAACTACTTACTAGATTTCGTTCAAACCAATTTTCTTTGGAAGTTTGCATGGTAATGTACATCATATATTTTTTTTAGATTTATATTTCTCTTATTTTAGAAGTTAAAGGGGGAGATATTAGAAACCTCAATATAATTTTCAAAGACCTATCCATAGATACCCCTTTTTTTTGAGAGAGAGAGAGATTTTATTTTTGTGTAAAAATCTTAAAGCGGTTTACAGAATACATCTACTTACCAAGTTTCAACATTATAGGTCTAATAGTTTCGGAAAAAAGTGGCTGTGACATACGGACGGACAGACAGACGGACAGACAGACATGACGAATCTATAAGGGTTCTGTTTTTTGCCTTTGGCACGGAACCCTAAAAGCGGCTTTAAACAAGTAAAAGTAATAAAAGTTGTTCCTGTATATATTTTTATATAAAATGTCAAGGCAACTGAACGTTTGGAGAGTTCCTTTAATTAGAAAAGCTAATTAAGATTTTGTATTTAAATTTGAGACTGGCTGTGCACAGTAATTGGCATATCTGAGATAAAAGTAACACACTTAAACATAAGAGCGAATATTTACTTTAGATCTCTTTTCTGTATAATATAATACAAAGGTAGTAGAGCCACGCTGATTTCAGCACGAACGGGCCGGCTCGACCGGGGCGGTACTACCCTCGCACAGAAAATCAACGTAAAATGACAGCGTTCGTGCTGTCGTGTTTCGTTGGTGAGTGCGAGACCGGAGGCCCAAATAGTCTAGTCAACAAGTTCCATACTTGTTGACCAGACTAAAATATGCAGAAGCATCACTAGGCCGCCATGGTGTGGGTCGCCATGCTGCATTGTCTGCATTCGCAGCGAGTATGGTGGCCACCACTCTTGGATTCTGCTTTCCATTAGGCAGAGTAGAGTCATTTTGGCGGGCTATACATAAAAAAAAATAGAACCATTTATTACCGACTAAGGTACACCTTAGTAGTTAAAAATTAATAAACATTTCGTTTTAGTTATAGGAATAAACATTCCTGGGCTAGAGCTCTTATGCCGCGAGTTAAACTGTCTCTGGTCAGCGGTTATACGCTAAAATGTAGTACTCAAAGCAAACAATTTATTCCTTAGTTTCTGATTACAAATAAAATGAAATATTTTTTTATCTTTATTTAGATTTAATTACTTTTGATGATACTAAACATGGAACTCAAGGCTTCAAGCGCCAGACTTGATTATAACATGTTAAATTAAAAATAATATATTACAGGGTTAGCTAGCCCACGCAGCTTCATCTTCGTCTTTTCAAAGCTGATGCTCGTCTCCTATTGGTCGTAGCGTGATGTTTTGTGACCTATAACCTTCCTCGATAAAAGAACTATCTAACGCTAAAATAATTATAGAAATTGATAAAACCGTTAACGCGGGATGATGTGATGTGTTTTTCCCATTTTTTTATGTCTTTTTCAACAATCCATAATGTTAAACTGCTGGGCTCGGGTCTCCTCTCATGAGAGGGTTAAAGCCATACGTCCGCGCGTCCCCACGCTTGCTGAGTGCGGGTTGGGGACTGGCAAGACAACGTTATGGCTACGTAATCTTGCCGTTGGATGTTTTTAAGCCGCCCGAAGGCCTCCAACCAAGCTCCGCGACTGTTAACTGTTTTTATATCTGTCTGCCACCAATACCCAAATTTAGTCAAATTTACTGATATTGTACTGTTCCATTAATTAGTGCAAAAGATTTCCAGTTATCTTTATAAAAATACAATTTTCACGCAAATCATTAGTGATAATTGCTTCGACCACGTCTAAAATTATTGTATCCGTTATAAACAGTGGCACGGGATGGGTGTTCGTCATGAAATACCAATTGCTGTCTATCATAACTTTGTTGTTCATTAAGACCGCAGCGAATCATGGAGCGAAAAATTAATCAAATCCATTTCAAAGCACGTCACGCAATTTCAAATGGCTGCTAATTTGCAAAAACAAATGACGAATGGATTGAAAATAAATCAATTGCAGGTTCTCAGAAAGTTCTATATTCGTTTTTTTTTTAGTTTTTGTTTATAGCCAGTCGAAAAAAAATTAAGTGAAATCATCTTATGTTAAGTGCAAATGTTGAATAATTTGATGATAATGTTAAAATATATGTATTTAGCGCGAAACAGAAAGTTAACACAAATATTTTGTGTAAAAATGTGTTATCTGTTCAGGGACTTCTAGAATTAAAATCACTTTTTGATAATGCCATAAGGCGAAACCGGTTAGGATTAAACTTAACAAAAATAGTGGAATAAGTACAAGCGATTTTAATTCTAGAATGTATTGTACAAGTCTCATCAAATGCCGACAATCGAGTGTATAAATTACATGTTTAGGAACTGAGTATTTTTTTAAATCTTGAATTGTATCATCGTATATTTCTGTATTTATTGTATTTATTCAGTTCTTCTCTTAAGTAAATTTGCAATTATTTTCTACTACTTTATAGAAAAAGAAGAGGTGATTATTTATTTATTTCAAAAAAACTTTCGATAACGGGGTTGCGTTAGCATATCAACCATTAAAACAAGTAAAGTTACATTCAAACTCTCAGTTTTTCATATAAATATTCAAACTCCGAGAATAAACAAAAGAAAATAATCTCAAAGACACCAAAAAAATGGAAACAGTTCAATCTAAATACGCATACACGAACAGTTAGCTTTGTCGTTCCGTAGACATTTCGTGAGGACACAACGCTAACCGACCACAATAAAAATATGTAAATTGAGGCTACGGCGCGGAAGCCATTCAGCTTAATTGCGATCCTACCACCAACGGTTTATATATTAAAATCACGCGACAGCCCTAATGAGAGCCGCTATATTACACTAGTTGTGTTTGTGTTTAGAAGTACTCAAATGATACTTTCTTACTTACAACTGGAATTACGTAATTTTATCTTACATCATCAGCTATCTGGCA
The DNA here is from genome assembly GCA_949125395.1 of Diaphora mendica. Taxonomy (NCBI): domain Eukaryota; kingdom Metazoa; phylum Arthropoda; class Insecta; order Lepidoptera; family Erebidae; genus Diaphora; species Diaphora mendica. The sequence goes on along the minus strand of OX421326.1, from coordinate 1,600,974 downwards.
GTGTCAAAATTGGTCTAGCCGTTCCCGAGATTAGCTTGAACAACCAGAGAGACAGATGACAGATAGAGAGAAAAAACTATTTGTTGATGTGAGTACCGTAGATACTTTTATAAGCATTTATTGAAAAGCTGTTAATTTGAAATTACATACATACACTTCAATTTAATTATTTGTATTTAGATCTTACATTTAATTAATAAGTTTTAAACTGGCTATACTTTTATTTAATACATCATCATCACTCTATCACCGTCCACTGAGTAACAGCCAGTGGTAAGAAGAACGAAGGAGTAGCGTAAACCAATGAGATTTGATCCGTTATACAAAATTACCCCGTACGTACTAGACCACATTAACAGAGGAATTTGCATATTTTTTTTTGTAATTAAATAGGCTTTAAGTAAACTGTCTCCAGTTCTTGGCGGAATTTCAAATCCTCAATATTTATGATGTATTTGACATCAATGATCTGGTCTTCTAAATAATCGAAATAGAGGAATAATTCAGATCACAATTACGAAACATAGTGTGTATTGTATTAAGAGTTAAATAATATTGTAGATGGTCTCTATATTTTATTAAAACTCAAAATAGCATTGCTGTAAAGCAGTTACACTACACATATAGACACTAGCTATTGTTACGACTCAGTAAATAAAAAATTACTCACATATGATTCGTTGAATGGAAATAAAAAATCCATTTACCATGCCTCGTGGCCATGTAAGGGCACCAATTTGGAAAAAAACCTTTCCATGCTAGGGAACCCCCGGATTACTCCCTTATCTGTATTACAAAGGGAAGCGCGGGAGATCTAGTCAAACTGGACATTTCCCGTATACATTATGTTCGTACTATATTTGAACGGTCGCGAGTGCATAACCGGAGGCGATGCAGTCCGGTTGATTTTTTATTTTTTATACCCGGGTCTGTTGAGAGCTGGGCGTTAATCAATACTTTGTACATCGTACACGCAAAACAAAAAACATATTGTTTTGTACACGGATAATAATTTTTATCCGGATCTATGGCCGGATACGAGGAAAAATGGGAAATTGCATTTAATTGAACGATATTTAATATTCGCTCCGTGTAGGCTTATAGCCAATACAGGAAGAGTTTAGTACGTTTATTATTCGCAAGCAAACTCAAATTAGGAGCTTAGCTTTTGATGTTGACTCAAAATACAAGCTTAGTAGGCTTTGGGTGATTTTTTGGTTGATCCGGTGTTTCGGTTTTTACATTTAATTTTATTCTTCAAATATATTCTCGATTCTACTTTATATTGTTTTTTTTTATATAAAATATGTTCGCTATTAATGAACTGATATTAATTTTCATTTTAAATTGAAGTTATTGTAGCCTAGGTTTGTCTCAACAGTTTGCAGTCACAAAAATGTTTTTTTTTATGGAGTTTTCATGGAGTATCAACTATAAAATCGTTTGGACTTTGATCATTTATACAGTAACAGACGAAGTTCTTTTTGAATTTGTGTTGATAGTATGGATCATAAATAATATCAATAATAGACACTTCATCGACGATAACTCTTTAGTTTTACATTACGTACATAGAATTACAGTAACATAATACCTATTTATTTATCAGTGAGTATGTATTGTACAATCGTTGTACCAAATTGATTGTTTACTAGTATCTGTTATTGAGTCGATTGGAAGAATCATGTTTATTGTCACAATTGGGGGATAGATGAGGCCGGTGCTGCTGGACGATTGTAATAGCTTTTCATCATGGTAACAGAATTAGTTCATTCTATTATCTATTGTTGGATACGATGCAGTTTGCGACTGAAAGATTGAGGCAATTTCGCGAGAGGATTATCTTTTGAGGACCGTTAGTTGATAAAATTTAAGGAAAGGAAGAACGTCATCTTTTTTTTATGTATGAGATTGCCAAAGTGAGTCTACTCTAGCTGATGGAAAGCGTGACCAAAAACCCAGAGTAGTGGTCACTATACTCTTTGCGAATGCAGAAAATGCAACAATGCAGCATGGTAACCAACACTGTGGCGGCTTTATTGAGTCTCCGATCTCGCAACGATTCGTTTTCGTTCATTCGTCCCCGACGAAATATGACAGCACGTGGTCTTTTATGAGGGGTAGTAGAACTCCGGTTAAGCTTACCGTGGGAGAGCCACGCTTCGGCATGAATGGGCCGGCTCGACCGGAGTGATACCACGGCCTCACAGAAAACCGGTGTGAAATAGTGCTTGAGCTGTGTTTCACTGAGTGAGTGAGGATACCGGAGGCCCATACCCTAATCCCCCTACCTTCCCCCCCCCATTCCCAAAAGGCTGGCAACGCACTTGTGACGCTTCTGGAGTTGCAGGTGTCCATGGGCGGCGGTGATCGCTTACCATCAGGCGATACGTTTGCTCGTTTGCCGGCCTATTACATAAAAAAAAAAGCCGGCCTGTTCGTCCGAAAATTAGCGTTGGTTTACCACATTTAACCAACCAACCTCTACCAGGCTGAATAAAAAGAGAAAAAAATGCTGTAAGGAAAAATATACGTGGGTGAGTCATATTTCTCACCAGTTTACTAAGCTGGCACATGAAGTAAAGAATTAATCTTTAAATCATACTTTGAAAAAACTTTGGAAGAGAAGAAAACTATAAGAAGATAAGCTGCTTTGAATGTTTTGTAAAGTTCTTCGTAATACAGGAATGTCAACAAGTACAAGAATAACTTGTTATGACAGGAGTTGGAACAAAAAAGATTGTAACTGCACTGTCTGATTTTTCCAAGCAAATTTTAAAACATATTTTCTTTTCGAGATAAATTTGTAGTTCTGTAATTACACGTCAAATGAACGATTGTTAGACTTTATTGTTACGTATAATCCATACTAATATTATAAACGCGAAAGTTTATAAGTATGGATAGATGGATGTTTGTTACTCTTTCAAGGAAAAACTACTGAACGGATTTGGATGCAACTTTACAGTAATATAGATTATACATCAGAATAACACATAGGCTGCTATTTGCTACGATAACCGACATACACGCGGGCGGAGCCGTGGGCAAATACTAGTATAACTATAACAGTTTAAGAGCGTTTTCACGTTATCCGATCCGATAACGATGTCGGGCGCCGATACGATATAGGAGCAAGGAGGAAGGAGGAGGAAGTAAAATAAATGTATGTGTCGGCTCCGATATCCGATATCGGGCCGGACAGTATGAAAGACAGATACATATTTCCTACATTTTACTTCCTCCGATATCGTATCGTCGTCCGACACCGAGCCGGATCGGATGATGTGAAAACGCTCTTACATGCTTCATCCCACATAGTACCTTATACATCAGAAATGCAGCACTTTTACCTAAAAGTGTTAAGAAGCTAAATATTTTACACAATTATAAGTAAATCTAAATTTTAGAGTCGCTCGTAGCGAACAATGCTAGGTGTATCTCTAGTCGATAGAATCCGTAACAAAAACTCAACAGAGAACTGGAATAACTGGTATCACACGGAGAACCAGCCAGGAGGTCATGTCTTCAGGCGGGCTGAAAATCGCTGGTATCGCCGGTAAGTGTTAAAGTGGAGACCACGATTAGGCAAACAAAGTGTATGATACCCTGCGGCACGATGCACCGACGAATTAAAGAAAATGGCTGGCAGCGGATGGATGCGGACTACTCAAGACGGGATGGTTGCGCTCTTTGGGGGTGGTCTTCGTTAAGCATTGGACGACAATAGGCTGAAGAAGAAATCTAAATGATTACTAACAAAGTCACTTATAAAAAACCAGTTTAACTATTATTGAGAATTTGACTATTTGATGCGTTTTTTTATTTCGAATACACTGTCAATTGTAAGTAGCATTCACCAAAAAAATGTATGCTTATTTTTTGTTCGACGCCCATTATTTTGCATCAGAGAGTATTGTCGAACTTTGTGTGCAATATTTAAGCTCTCCATTTACATTTGAAATTAAAATCCTTTTCATATTCCTGACTGCATTTTCAGTGATTTTAAAAGGTTTCACTTCCAGGAAATGTACATATGCTATTGATGCCGTCATTACTGTGGTTTCAATTGGTTTTATTTCCTTTTATACTAATATAGTTAGTAGAAAATGTATTTACTTTACATTCGAGATTAAAATACAAGAGTTATGTAGTGGGTTGCTAACTTCAAAAGGTATCGTTTTGACACCTTGCTTCAGAGCAATTGTTGGAACACTAGATTATATTTGACAATCCATCACCCATTTATAGTCATAAATGCGTTGAAGTTTTTAATTTAATCTCAAAGGCTGGTAATATACCTGCGACTTCTGAGTCATAGGATTTTAAGGCCATCAGAAGGTACTTTTCATCGTGTAACTTAAATAGGTTTTTACGAGTCTTGTTAATCCCCTATCCAATATTATGTTCGTCCCTGCTAAAATGACTCTACTCTGCCTGATGGAAAGCATAAGCAGAATCTAAGAGTGGTGGTCACCATACTCACTGCGAACGCAGACAATGCAGCATGGTGACCTACACCATGGCGGCCTAGCGATGCTTCTGCATCATTAGGCCTCCGGTCTCGCACTCACCAACGAAAGACGACAGCACGGCTGTCATTTTACGTTGATCTTCTGTGCGAGGGTAGTACCGTTTTATTCGAGACGTTTGTACTGAAATCAACATGACAGCCACCTAATTTCCACTAGTTTTATCTGAATATCAGTATTTCCACGGATTAACTGGCATTGGACCTGCGCAACCCTGAGGGCGAACTGAATTCGAAGGTAATTTCTTCATATTATTTCAATCAATCAATCTTAATAAAAATAAACCGGGCCACAATACACAACTCAGTTTTTATTTTACTTACACGTTAAATCACATTGTTTATAAATTCCTGTCCTGGGTAAACCAACGCTTCTATTACAACAGCCAGCTCCTCAAAAAACTATTATTTAATGGTGATGTCACCTAAACCCATAGTGGGGCTATATAATGTTTTGTTTTAGGCTGTAAACATGTAGTAATGTAAATTTTAGTGTTATTCGTCAGCGACAGGCGACAGCTATGGTACTCTAGCACGCTATAGGGTGACAAACACGAAAACTTGGAACTTGTGATATATTTACCTATGACAACTAATAATAATCGCAGTAATAACTATTTTTAGTAACTGAGGCCTCGCTTAAATGTACATATATATTTATACATTTTATGTGGTAGATACAGATTATTTACCTGACATAAAATTAACTTTTATACGACAACACTACTACTAATGATACAATCTGTTAGCGAAAGACAGTTGATAGACAAGTATTTAAAATCTAAAAAAATGTTTCTATTGATATAGAAACAGTGTGTCCAGTAAATGGTTTTATTAAAATTAACTTTAGGATGAACACTTTCATTTTATTTATTCTTATTTCACCCCTGGCCAAAATACAAGAAGAAAAAATAAGAATAGAAGATTACTTAAATGTTGAACTAGTTTCTTCACTGCTTTCCAGATTTTATTTAATTAATCTCTCGCAAGGTCAATCCATTCATTAATAAATATAAATTTTGGTTAAGTTCACACTATCAGTTGACACAATATCAAGCACACAAATACATTAAAAAGTTTAACTGCTAATTTTGGGGTCAAACTGTCATTCGTGACTGAATTGATGTGAAAATGGATTTCTACTACAATTTCTCCATGAGTTGTTATTTTCATCCTTATATTGACGTGAAAGAAAGCCATTCATTAGTTATTTATTACTATATTAACTTAATTAACATGTTGTTGGTGTAATAAATAATGTTTATACGCAAAGGGTAATGGAAGGCGTATTTTAATACAGGATGAAATATTGAAGGTTTTTTTATGGGATATTGGGCAAATGAGCAGACGTATCACCCTAAGGTAAGCGATTACCGCCGCCCATGGACAACTGCAACACCAGAGACGTCACAAGTGCGTTGCCGATCTTTGAGGGATGGGGTATGGGCCTCCGGTATCCTCACTCACTCGGTGAAACACAGCGCAGGCGCTGTTTCACACCAGTTTTCTGTGAGGCCGTGATATCACTACGGTCGAGCCGGCCCATTTATGCCGAAGCGTGGCTCTCCCACGGTAAGTTTATGCTGGTTGTCAAGTCTTAACTTCAAATCCTGGCCTGGCCTTCAAATTGTTGAACTAATTAAATGCCAGGCTTTCCGCACCTTATAGAGAGTTGACTTGTATTAGGCATTTTGATATCAGAAGTTTCTCCGTGTGATAACGGTGATAGAGTGTCACTACTGTCTGGAACGATGGATTAAGAATACAGAGCGTCACCACTGTCACGTTTATCCTATGGGTGTCGTAAAAGGCGACTAAGGGACCAACCAACGTAGGACATCATCAGTGCGAAGAGAAGAAAAATTTGAAACAAAACCCTATGTAACCCGTCTGGTCGGCTTGGTATAGCAGGCTGAAGCATCTTGTCTAAGGAGAGGTCTATTTCCAGCAGTGGATTGTTAAAGTTTTAGTTACTACCCAGGACAACATTACTGCAAAGGGAAGTAAAACTTGAAACAAACCCTATAGACTATGAGCTCGTGTCGAAAATTGATGGGTCATCTGAACCACCAGGAGACCAAGACCAGGAGAGAAAGATACAGGGGCATAAAACAATAACATTCAGCACTATGCCGTCACACAGCTGTCCAACTGAATACAGGTGAAGGGGAGGTGGTAGCAACCCTGGATTTATCTCCCTTGTCACATGATTTTTGTACGGAGTTGCGGAATAATGTATTAAAAGAGGTATTGAAATTGTATGGAACCGATGCCCTACAAAATAGTGCGCCACAAAGTTGGATTTATTTTTTGATTTCCCGGCGCTTCGCTCGGTCAATTTGGTCATTTGATTTTGTACGGCATAATTGTACGGCCTGTTATATTCCATTGTTCCGCAACGCCGTACAAAAATCTTGCGACAAAGGAGAAAAATTGAGGGTTGCTACCCCGTCCTCTTCACCAGTACTCAGTTGGACAGCTTACAAGTGACGGCATAGCGCTGAATGTTATTTTTTATGCCCCTGTATCTTTTAAAAAAGGTCTGCTGGTGGTTCACATGACCCATCAATTTTCGACATGGGCCCGTAGGCGACTATGCGAAACCGTCTGGTCAGCGTGTTATATTAGTCTGAAACATATTTTCTAAGGAGAGCCTATGTCCAGTAGTGGACTGCCAGAAGAATTGTCCAGTTACCTAATGATAAGGGATTCATTGAAATCTTCATAACAAGAGACATAAGTTTGTTACCTTCCTTTGATCCCCCCTTAAAATCAGTAACCTAGTGTAAAGCAATGAAAGAATAGCTTATGGGCGGTTTTATGACGGATCGTGGTCAAACTTTACTGCACGGTTGGCCTAGCGGTTAAAGCGGTCGCCACGCCGCTTTCTTTTTTTTATGTATGGCGCGCCAAACTGACTCTACTCTGCCTGATGGAAAGCATAAGCAGAATTCAAGAGTGGTGGCCACCATACTCATTGCGAATGCAGACAATGCAGCATGGCGACCCACACCATGGCGGCCTAGTGATGCTTCTGCATCTTTTAGTCTAGTCAACAAGTATGGAACTTGTTGACTAGACTATTTGGGCCTCCGGTCTCGTACTCACCAACGAAACACGACAGCACGAACGCTGTCATTTTACGTTGATCTTTTGTGCGAGAGTAGTACCGCCCCGGTCGAGCCGGCCCAACCGTGCTGAAATCAGCGTGGCTCTACTACCTATATCTACTGCGCCAAGTGTTGTGGGTTCAAATCCCATATGGGACAACACTTTGTGTGATCCGCAAATTGTTGTTCCGAGTCTGGGTGTTCTTTGTGTACGTTTCATGTATGTTTGTAAAATCCCCCGCGACAACAATGGTATTAACCATTCTGGGTTTAGGCTTCGGATTGTAATCTTCAACATGTGTATAATTACGCTTTAAATGAGTTAAACTTGCATAAATCTTAGTTTGGACACTGTTAACCCCTTTAACCCTAAGAAACCAAGGACTTAATGATTCGCAGTTTACACATCTGGTAATTTGATACAAAACTAATTATATCTCAACACAATATCCGCGAGAACCCGACAGTACAATAAAATGAAACAATATATTATTTTCATATAACCCTTCCACCCATTTATATGCAATCGTTTAAGTTCTCTTAGTTGCAGTCTATGGTAACACGCCCTTTACATGGGAACATCTGCAGGGTTATTTGTTAAGATGTAGTGTTTTGTGATGATAGATCATTTTGTGAGATACCAATTTTAGCAGAACATGTACATAATATTTCATAGGGCTTTGTGGTGAATTAGCTGTAGAAATATTACATGTATATTTACGGTACGTTGCGTTGAACTTTTAACAACCGATATCCTTCGAATCTGCCCCCCTAGCCAAGTTGCAAGCGTTCTTCTTTCCGCAATCGTCAACGCCTAAATTTTCGTGAGTCATTGGCTAATCTTGGACAAAGTAATCTGAAACAAAGTATTAGCCAATGACACACGAGAATTTTGGCGTTAACGATTGCAGAAAGAAGAACGCTTGCAACTTGACTAGGGGGTCAGTAGATCTAAAATAGTCTTAAGCTGTTTTAACAATCAGTTTTTATAATTTTCTAGATTGACGTTAAGACAGACGTCATTAGAAAAATTGGAAGATATTGCCAAAAAAACATTACAAAATATGACAACAGTAATGATGATTTGAGTTTACTTTGATGGATACCAGTTTATAACACGTTGGTTGACTGTACGGTTGGACTAGTGGTCTAAGCGGTGAGTCCATTAGGTGACGGTGCCCGCTTCTGTGCGGGCAGGCGCTGGGAGGGGTCCGGACGTGTTAATAACTGCAGTTCCCGGATTCCTCCCTTCACAGGCGCAGAGTGGCACACCGTGTGGTTTTAGTCGGTTCGAGTCCGACACACCGCCCCGCCGCAAGCCCCGGTGGGGTGACGGTCCGAGGGGATTTCCACACGTTAAAAAAAAAAAAGTGGTTTAAGCGGTGGCCACGCCGCTTTCAAGAGTTGTGGTTTCAAATCCCACATGAGACAGCACTTTCTGTGATCCGCAAATTGTTGTTCTGAGTCTAGGTGTTCTTTGTGTTCGTTTCATTTATGTTTGTAAAGTCCCCCGCGACACACGATGTATATAACTAATGTGAGAGTTGTCTTTTAAAAAAAAAATAGAAAAAATAACATCGAATTCTAAGTAGCCCCATGCAATATCTACAAAATTATTTGTTAATTTGAATTGTATTGTAGTGTCGTTTTAAAATTATGTAACCTAAATTAATTGTTTGTTAGATTAGGTTTATTATAATTCTTCAACACAGAGCGACTAGATTACATATCATTAGTTCTTCTTAAGCCATAAGGTTCTGTTTTATGCTGATTAGTTTAAGCGTGACCAATCGACTTATCGCACGTATTACTTACATTATAATCTACGGAATGCTTCTAGGGTCTAACCAAACCCACATATATTCATACTCGATTCAAAAATAATATTTTCAGTATCACAGAGAATAATTACTGTAAATTGAACGATAAGATACGAAACTAAAGAACTTAAAAAAGCTTTTAACTCGTTACAATCACAGAATGTAGATTTCTTTTACACACCGACGTTGCAAATAAGTACATGGCTGCTTGTGAGCAAGTATATTTAGAGCATTGCTATACCAAAAATAATACTGTTCTTCTATATGCGACTCTGGTGACTCTTTTCCTTCTGTTACAAAAAATAATCAAAAGTGACCAGACATTTTATTTATTTTTATGTACTTTAAGGCAAACGAGCAGACGTATCACCTGATGATAAGTGATTACCGCCGCCCATGGACACCCGCGTCGTCGTCGTTGCACCCCAGGGGCGTCTCAAGTGCGTTGCCAGCCTTTAGGGGATGAGGGGAGGGTTTGAGTGTATGGGCCTCCGGCATCCTCACTCACTCGGTCAAACAGCGCAAGCGCTATTTTACACCGGTTTTCTGTGAGGCCGTGGTATCACTCCACTTATTTATAAACATTCATGTATATTTCTAAGTAAGTACTTCTTTTATAGACAATTCTCGTGTAACCTTGTTGTTTACGATGAACTACGAAACTATCTGACCGAGTTTCACGTTTTCTTTAAAGTGTACTTTACTGGCGTGCCCAAGGTAATGTCACGCTTTGACCAATAGGAGCCAAACATGATTGAAATGAGATGCAGCCGAAATTGTGTTGATAGCTAGTAAACAATAAAATCTATTTTCAATTTTAAGGATTTGTCTATTGTTCTATGTCCTTTTTTATACTTCTGGAATCACGTTTTTTTATGGAATTGGGGGCAAACGCGCACACATATCGCCTGATGCTAAGTGATTAACGCCGCTCATGGACACCCGCAACACCAGAAGCGTCACGAGTGTGTTGCCGGTTTTTGAGGAGGGGTTGGGGTATGGGCCTCCGGTATCCTCACTCACTCGGTGGAACACAGCGGAACTTGGACACATGGACACTTGCAGCCAAATTGTCACAAGTGTTCCACCAGAATCAGTCAGGAGGAGGAGGAACAACGTTTGTAGGTAGTAGAGCCAAGCTGATTTCAGCAAGTTAGGGACGGTTCGACGGGTGCGGTACTACCCTCGCACAGAAGATCAACGTAAAATGACAGCGTTCGTGCTGTCGTGTTTCGTTGGTGAGTGCGAGACCGGAGGCCCAATGATGCAGAAGCATTACTAGGCCGCCATAGTGTGAGCCACCATGTTGCATTGTCTGCATTCGCAATGAATAGTGACCACCACTCTTGGATTCTGCTCATGCTTTCTGGACTAAGAGCCCGTGAACCCCAGACTTTCGTTATTTTATTAAAGCTGAAAGTTTGTCAGCGCATGCTCCCAACACAGGTAAAAACGATGGACCATTATGAAGTTTGGGTTACCGTGGCTTTGGCAGTTAAGCGGTACCAAAGGTGTGTAAAATATCGATCTAAATTCGTCAAATTATAAAGCGCGAGTTTTTGGTAGTACCTTCAGAATATTATAAAAAATCACGTTATTCATTGCCAGACGCTACGACAGCCTGTCGTATACTTTCAAGTTATTTAGGTGAGCTGATGATAGAAGGTTAAACTCTTCAACAGTTAGGGATTTGTCTATAGTCTATACATACGAATGAAATTGAAATAATTATCATCGCAACTCCTAACCGTTGAGGAGTTGTACCTTCCATCATCAGCTTACCTAAATAATTTTAAAGAATACGACTATAGGTAACATACATACATATGATATTTAAAGATTTATCCTCCAACTATTAACCGTTAAGGAGTTGTACCTTACTTCATCTTCGGTCTCTTCTAGCTGTAAAGACCGACGTGTAAAAATATCTGAAAAGATTTACTTACAAATAAATATCATTTCATTTCATCAGCTCATCATCATAAAATTATGACTACCAGACGCAAATACCGGTGTAACTTCAGAAAATATACGAAAATGTGTGCCTATATGTGCCTAAAAAAAATGAGGGTTTCCCCTCATTTTCCCTGGGATCCCATTATCAGATCCTGATATGGTGGCAATGGGGCCACCTCGGGCGCATACCCTTTTGAATACAAAAATAATTTTCAAAATCGGTCTACAATTGACGGAGTAATCGGAGAACATAGGTACATAAAAAAAGTCGGTTAAAAAAACATACAGTAGAATTTTAAGAGATTTTTAACCGACTTCCAAAAAGGAGGAGGTATAGAGCCTCCTCCTTTTTGGAAGTCGGTTAAAAATCAGCTTTTATGCTATAACATAAGTAAAATTATAATTTCATAAACATTAAGGGTGTCTGGCAAGGGGTTGCCACTATGTTAAGTATCTGGCAATGAATAACGTGATTTTTAATAATATTCTGAAACTACTACCAAAAAATCGCGCTTTATTATTTGACGAATTTAGATCGATATTTTACACACCTTTGGTACCTTTTACACACCGACAAAGCCACGGTAACTTCATAATGGTCCATCGTTTTTACCTGTGTTGGGAGCATGCGCTGACAAACTTTCAGCTTTTATAAAATAACGAAGATCTGTGGTTCACGGGCTCTTGCTCCATTCCATCAGGCAGTGCAGAGTCATTTTGGCAGAGCCATATATAATAAAAAAAGGTTGGACGGTACTCAATTAAAAATATAAAAAAGTCGCTTTATGACTGTGACCGTATCATACAAATTAGTAACAAAACCAGTCATTATAAAACCATCTTACAACTTGTTCAAAAGGTTTTCCATCCATCATACAACCTATTTTGCTTAACAAAAATAAAGGCCAGTGCACAGTAAAAAGACAACGTGTGCTCCTTGGTCATACAGCAGTGGAGTTACGCGCGTTCATTTAGATCGAGAGATAATATTAAGTAAGGGCCCGATTAAACTGTCTGTCTTCAAGCTGCTATCTCGTGAGGATCGCGAGGTTCGACTTGGGTGCTGAGCGGATGAACTAGCGGAGCGAGTCTTGAAATATTTTGAAAATAAAATTAGTTATCATAAGAATATTTTGTTAACTATTTTCTTAACAGATTGTTTTTTTAGTATCGGAATTCGTGAGGCTTGGACTTTTAAAGTTTACGGGAATTACGAGAGGTAAACTCTTTTGCTAAATGTACAAAACTGGAATATAAAAATTTGTTTAAAACCTTTTTTTTTAAAAGGCAACTCCCGCACTAGGAATAAATCCTGTGTCGCGGGGGACTTTACAAACATACATGAAACTGACACAAAGAACACCCCGACTCAGAACAACAATTTGTGGATCACACAAAGTGTTGTCCTACGTGGGATTTGAACCCACGACACTTGGTGAAGTAGGAAACGGCGTGGTGACCGTTAAACCACTAGGTCAAACGTGCAGTCTTATTAATTAACAAACATTATTATTTAATAATAAGTAGTTTTAAGGCTGAGGGCTAGAACCGACAATTGCAAAGGTATGAGTGATATTAATCATCACCTATTATTGAATCTAGACGTTTGCATTAGGTACTGTTAATATAAATATTTTAAGGAAATTAAGGTTCCATAGGTACATCAACATGTTACTAAGAAACGGTGTCTAAATTTGAAAACACAAAAGCTTAAGTTCTATGTAGTAAATTAGGTGTACTAAGAGAAAGTAAAAATAAAAAAATAATTAGAAATAATAAAGATCAAAGTGTTAAGATGAAGTTTATTTATCATACACTATTTACGAAATTGTATACTACAAATCTCTATAAAAACGATCCGATTAAAATCTAGAGGTTTTTTAAAGATTTGCGAAAAATTCTTGGAAATAATTGTTTTCATATTTCTTAAATAAGCAGCTTGCTATAAGCTAAAATAAATCTTAGACTGCTTTAATATTAACTACATTTTTATACACAGGCAGATTTAAAAAAAGCGGCCAAGTGCGAGTCGGACTCGCCCATGAAGGGTTCCGCAGCAGCAAGTAACATAATATATTTTTTATTTTATATTTATATTTGTGTTGATTGAATGAAAGGTAAATTGCAGTTTACGATTTATGACATATTAAAAAAAAACTACTTACTAGATTTCGTTCAAACCAATTTTCGGTGGAAGTTTAAATAGTAATGTACGTCATATATTTTTTTTTAGTTTTATCATTCTCTTATTTTAGAAGTTACAGGGAGGGACACACTCATTTTACCACTTTGGAAGTGTCTCTCGCGCAAACTATTCAGTTTAGAAAAAAATGATCTTAGAAACCTTAATATCATTTTCAAAGACCTATCCATAGATACCCCACACGTATGGGTTTGATGAAAAAAATTTTTTTGAGTTTCAGTTCTTTGTATGGGGACCCCCAAAATTTATTGTTTTTTTTTCTATTTTCGTATGAAAGTCTTAATGCGGTTCACATAATACATCTACTCACCAAGTTTCAACATTGTAGTTCTTATACTTTCGGAAAAAGTGGCTGTGACATACGGACGGACAGACAGACAGACAGACATGACGAATCTATAAGGGTTCCGTTTTTTGCCTTTGGCACGGAACCCTAAAAAGGCAGGCGTCTAGTTACGAATATTTTAATAATTGTAACTCCCCATCCCCCAAAGGTCGGTAACGCATTTGTGACGCCTCTGATGTTGCGGGTGTCCATGGGTGGCGGTAATCGCTTACCATCAGGCGTTTGCTCGTTTACCCCCTTATAATATAAAAAAAATCCTGCCGAACTGTAAACTACCGTCGAAATCAATTGCTTAATTCAATTAATTCAAAGATGCTAAATTTTGCCAATATTTTCCTAACTAAATACATAATTATGAAGATTTCATTTAGCTATATATAATATCAGAAGTAGGTAAAATAAAAAATCGCTTCCATGTCCCTTCTCAGTGGCTTACCTTAAATGGATTTGATGTGTCTACCTGACCGCTTAGAATTTAACGGGGTGATGGTTCGGTTTACTTTCGTAATTAAATAATTATGGCTACCGTTGATGGATGTACTCACGATAGTTACTTGGACAGTTACTAGTTCGTTGATACGTCTTTGGATAAGTAATACCCTATTTGATAGATAGTCTGAGGTGTTTTAGATTTTAAAAGTTATGACATTGTTCTGCTAATTTTAGAATCATAGTACATGTTAGTTAGGCAAACTGTGGTATTTGTAAATTATATTTATCTAAGTAAATAAAAATCGAAGTGTGTAAATAAAAGTTACTAAATGCATTTTTTTTTTTTTTTTTTAAAAAGACAACTCCCGCACTAGGAATAAATCCATAATCCAATCCTGTGTCGCGGGGGACTTTACAAACATACATGAAACGGACACAAAGAACATCCAGACTCAGAACAACAATTTGTGGAACACACAAAGTGTTGTCCTACGTGGGATTTGAACCCACGACACTTGGCGAAGTAGGAAACGGCGTGGTGACCGTTAAACCACTAGGCCAAACGTGCAGTCGTATGATCGTATATACTGTACTTCGCCTCGTGGTAAAACCGCGAAGCTACTTAAAAAAAAAAATAAGTATAAAATATTGAAAATGCAATGCCGGACTAAGACAACTTGAGTTTTATTATCACAATCTCGAGAAAAATATATTATAAATAAATATAAGCAAAAGAGCTACATGTATTTTCATTTAAGGCTAAGTCAAATCATCACGATAGTTGAAACTATTCATTAAAAATCAAAAGTAATTATATCGTCAGATAAAAGCACTCTACATATTTCTTACGTTATAATTAAAATAAAGTAATACTCAACTATAATAATATTAGATACTCGTAATTTAGTACAATATGAAAATTATTCACACTGAGTAAGGCGTTTATTTTCCCGTCACTTTTTAAAATCTACGGGAACCACAATATTGTCATCCAAACAAAGATTTTTTTCAGAACTTCTTTTAAAACCTTAGCCCCTACTGAGAGGTATTTGATATCAAAGAGGTTTCTTATATTTCCATCATGTACCGTCCAACAGAAAAAAGTCTTTAAACTTTTTAATTCGATGATACTATGATAAATTATAATACTATACTTACTATAATATACTATAATACGATACTATAATAATAATAAATTCGTGCCTCGGAGAGCACATTAAGCCGTCGGTCCCGGTTGTCATGAACATCTATGGCAATCGTTATTGGGAAGTCAGTGCCCTCAAATATACTGACAACTAGTTCAATCATCGAATTTAGTTCGCCCTCAGGGTTGCGGAGGTCCGATGCCAGTCGCTCCGTGAAAAAACTGATATTCAGGTAAAACCGGTTGAACTAGTAGCCGACCCCAAATCTTGGGAATAATAAAGGCTAGGAAAAAGCAGAGAAGAGATACTATAATAAATTACCAATAATTTTGCTACATTCACATTCTTTGCTCTTAGATTAGTAAAAAAAGATCTGGTAGACCTACCTGAATACAGTTCAAATACCCTAACCAACATCATAAAGTTATTTTGCAAGGTAGTAGAGCCACACTGATTTCAGCACGAACGGGCCGGCTCGACCGGGGCGGTACTACCCTCGCACAGAAAATCAACGTAAAATGACAGCGTTCGTGCTGTCGTGTTTCGTTGGTGAGTGCGAGACCGGAGGCCCAATTAGTCTAGTCAACAAGTTCCATACTTGTTGACTAGACTAAAAGATGCAGCAGCATCGCTAGGCCGCCATGGTGTGGGTCGCCATACTGCATTGTCTGCATTCGCAATGAGTATGGTGGCCACCACTCTTGGATTCTGCTTATGTTTTCCATCAGGCAGAGTAGAGTCATTTTGGCGAGCCAAACATAAAAAATATATATATATATATACATAAAAAATAAAAAATAAATTTTAGTTCGGGTCTTGACGTTCTGATAACAGTCAGTTTTAGTTAGAGCTATGCGACTCTGATCTCCTCAAACTATTGCTAACTCTTTCCATATCATCCATAAGGTTATTCGATAATTATCTACAATTTTCAGTACGCCTATAATTCTTTAGTCCTGTCCAAAGTTCTCAAAGCACCCATTTCACAGCAATACACTGCCTTCAATATTGCTTTAAACATATCTGCCAATTCTTTCTAAATACAAACGTAAGTAAATGTATGTACAAACATCTGTTTCTTTATCTAAGTGATCAAAATAAAGCCAATAAGTTACTTACTCAAATAAAATTCATTAAATTACGTATATGAAACCAAGGAACAAGTAAATACTGCTTTGAAATTGATGAAAAACTAAAAAGTTCAATCAACATTTGCTGTATTTTTTAATTCAGTTTTTAGTTTGTTAATTAATTCCGTCTACATTTATGTACCAAGGTTAGAAGTCCATTTAGTATTTATAAGAAATATAGTAATAGGTAGTAGAGCCACGCTGAATTCAGCATGAATGGGCCGGCTCGACCGGGGCGGTACTACCCTCGCACAGAAAATCAACGTAAAATGACAGCGTTCGTGCTGTCGTGTTTCGTTGGTGAGTGCGAAACCGGAGGCCCAAATAGTCTAGTCAACAAGTTCCATACTTGTTGACTAGACTAAAAGATGCAGCAGCATCACTAGGCCGCCATGGTGTGGGTCGCCATACTGCATTGTCTGCATTCGCAGTGAGTATGGTGACCGCCACTCTTGGATTCTGCTTATGCTTTCCATCAGGCAGAGTAGTCATTTTGGCAGGTCATATATAAAAAAAAAAAAAAAAAAGAACTAGGTGACGCTGCAGCGGTAATTACGAAATGCAAACTAACTGATGCTATCGGCCTATTACTTGTTCAAATATTTATGGAGCCTTCTTTAACTTTCAACTGTGGACAGAAATCCAACAGAAGTTCAAATACAATTGATTTTAAATATGATCGTTTCCCGGTGTAAAATATCCCCAAATCAAATAAATTTTGTTGTGTAACCGAACATCTCTTATGTGTTTAGATGTAATTTGTTAAATACGGAGAATAGTAAAGTATGGTTTTGCCAAACTTATAAAAACGACATCACGATTGCTGTCAATTAAGGTTAGTCTTATTAGAAAGGATAGTACCGTCCCGTTCGAGCCCGCAAACTTGTGCTGAAATCAGCGTGGCTCTCACGAAGAAATATATTCATTATCTTCATCTTAATTATCTTAGGTAAATTTAGGGAGAATGGCTGCCCATTCCATGATAAAACGGTCTGAAATTGAGCTGTCTCAATTTCAGGAGGTTTTATACTTAAGGTATTCTGCTGTGGTATAATTTCTATTTGCGGATTACTTTGATTTAATGGCATTCTTAAATTTCCGCAAGGGTACACTTCTAATATCAACAGGGAGCTTATTGCAAAAACGTATGCATTGTCCCATGGACGAGTTGCCTAGTCTGTGGAGACGAGTGACGTGAACACTGAGATTAATTATCGTTTCTAGTATTTATCGAATGAACATAACTGATTCTAGTAAAATTCAATATATTGCTTTGGAAAAACTCTTTAACTTACAAAGCACTCGTGTAGCTATTTAACACCATTATATACACCTACATCAGAATCAGTAATAATAATAATTAATAAATAATAATATATAATTAATATAATAATTAATGAATACTATAATTATTATAGTAAGGAAATAAAGCAAAATAAGTTTTAAACTACTGTTTCTTCTCTGTATATTGGTTACGTAATACTACGCTCTGTTTAGCTTTGAATCAAATGTTTACTTGTTAGCTTCTGACAGGATATTAAAGTTACATATTAAAATTACAATGTTATTAAATTGAGAACCTTCGCTTCTGTTATACAGCTGAAATATATGCTTTTATAATAAAAATAACTTTTTAACCGACTTCAAAAAAGGAGGAGGTTCGCAATTCGACCGTGTATATGTTTTTTTATGTGGATTCGCGGATAGCTTCGTCGTTTATGAACCGATTTTATTTTAAAGTTAAAGTTATAATTTTACTTGTTAATTTTTATATATATATAATTTTTTTTTATATATAATTTTTTTTAATTTTTATATATAATTTTAATTTAAATGAATACTGTATGAAAATGTGAACGTACATTTAACGTTCACATTTTCATACAGTATTCATTTTGAACCAAAATTCAATTTTGGTTTATATCTTTCGTGTACTAAAGTATTATCTGCAAATGATACTATAGAGCAAACGCTCACTGTGTAGGAGACTTTTTGGCAGATTAGAAAATTTTATTGCATCTTCGTCTCCCTTGGGATTCCAAGGCAGGAATATGTGGTATTTTTCTCTAAAAAACACCCCAACGGTCCGCCTCAGGCGATCTACTCTGAGGAGGTTCCGACCACATGAATTTAGGCCCCCTCGAATCAACAAAGTTAGGGTTACCTCATCCACATGGTTATGTATGCTTATTCAGGCATAAGTTACTTAATTCCTAACTTGTCTACATAAATTAACTAAACTACGCAATACTCATTGGTTTTCATTACAATTATAATTGATTAATGTATTATTTTATGACACTATCGGTGACGGAGATATATGCAGTTGCGGACGTTAATGGTGATTCATAGAATGATAGACCACGTTCTTACTTGCGTAAAATACACATCTGTTTTCATTACACGTGTCAAAGGGATTAGGTACTTTGGAATAGTTATTTGTTATACAAGAGTGCAAATTGCTTTTTAACCGCGTGCTCTATTTTGATGACCGAGCAAGCTAAGAATTGTAAAATTAGAATTCCTGAGCGTTAGCGAGGGAATCAAAAGAGCACCGGGTGAAAAATCTTTGGACTCGAGAGCAACACGTAATTTTTCATCCCAACTCAGCGAGGAAATTACTAAATGAAATAAAAGCATTTACAATCACAAGATACTTTTATTTCAACGCGTCATTTCATGAACAAAGCAAAAAAAAGTACACCAAGAAGGTTCCGAGTCTGAATTTTAAACAAACTAAAAAGGGTTGTATGATAAGCAAGCAAGAGGTAGAAGCAAATAGGTTTGATAATGTTCTGATTTCAGAAACTTAGTGCACACGATGATCTAAATTCAATTCACTTAATCCTCTAGCGGACAAAAACGGCTTTTGCACTAAGATATCGAAGGGGAAATTTTCCAAGATGGGGGGATACAAAATTTGTTATCCGGGTTCATGTGAACACTCTGCATAAAGCAGTTTTAGATGTGATTAAGATGTTTATATGTAGACAAAGTGGCAGAAAGAAGTATACAGTTTCCAACCAGATTTAGACCATTTTCTAGGTGCTATTGTTTTTCCCCAAGAGGCAGTAAAAATGCTTATACACAGTTTGTCTAATCTAGATTCCCAGAATGAACTTCCGATTAGGTGGCAACAGTGTATAGATAATGAGGGTAAATATTTTGATTAAATAAAGACATATGTTATATTATAGAAAATACGAGTTTTTATTTTAGAGTACTGATCGGCAATTTCATACTTTTACCCCTGATATTAAACAAATTAATAATATTATTTGCATTTAGAATTTACATATTCGTAACCATAAGATTTAATCTGAAAATACTTTTCAAGCGAATGTGTTTAATTCCCAATGATTTATATTTTTATTTTTATTAAAATAATGTACTACAGTATTGTACACCTTAAAAAGTACTACAAAAATAATGTACTACAGTATTGTACACCTTAAAAAGTACTACAAAAAAGTCCGCGACGGTATATGTCTATCGTCGGGGTCACCTGAAATCCACCCGTGCGAAGCCGGGGCGGGTCGTCAGTACTTAATATTTTATTTAGTAATTGTCCCGTTAGTGTTTGTACGATTATCAAAAACAGGTAGTACAAAAGGTAGTAGAGCCTCGCTGATTTCAGCACGAACGGGCCGGCTCGACCGAGGCGGTACTACCCTCGCACAGAAAATCAACATAAATTACAGCGTTCGTGCTATTGTGATTCGCTGGTGAGTGCGAGACCGGAGGCTCAAATAGTCTAGTCAACAAGTTCCATACTTGTTGACTAGACTGAAAGATGCAGAAGCATCACTAGGCCGCCATGGTGTGGGTCGCCATGCAGCATTGTCTGCATTCGCAATGAGTATGGTGGTCACCACTCTTGGATTCTGCTTATGCTTTCCATCAGACAGAGTAGAGTCATTTTGGCGGGCCATAAATAAAAAAAGAAAAAAAAAACAATTATGCCAATCATTTACAAGAAGTCAGGGCGCTCAAATAGACTGACAACTAGTTAAGTCTTCGAAGTCAGTCGCTCCGTGGAAAACTGATATTCAGGCCAAACCGGTTGAAATATGTAGTAGACGACCCTAAAATAATATCGGGAATAATTAAAACTACTAGTATTTTAGGAAGTTCATGAGGGAAATCTAAGTACAGAAATGGGATTTGCGGCTAACGAAGAGACGGGTCATCTGATGCAAAGTGATTATCATCACCTGTGAAGATCTATAACTCAAGAGACAAAGACAACTTTGATCTTCATTTTGTGGGTTCGGAGGAGGGGTCTCCAAAAATCTCAATACCTCTCTGAAAAGCATTGAAAGAATTTTTTAACATCAGTTTTCTGTGGGGTTTAGATTTATTTCAGTCGAGAAGCTTTCGTTTTCCACGTTTATGGGCTCTCACACAACTGCGATGCGGTGCGATGTGGCGTGAAGTTCTTTGCAGTGCATTCGTGCGAGCTCGCAGATATTTGCAATGCGATGCGAATTCGCATTTATGTGTGGGAGCCCTAAGGCAAAGTTAAATTTGCCCCTGAGAAAATAAAACAGGCAACGATTTTCTAGACTCGATTCTAAAAAAGGACGTACTTTAAAGTTTGTACGGAAAGTTTATTGCACGAACAAGACTAGCTTCAGTTTTTTATTTATTTATTCTTCATCATCATCATCACCATAAACAACCTTAATAGTCCACTGCTGGACATGACTTCAACTAAGACTCAGATTTCCTAACCATACCATACCACGTTACCTAACTAGACGTTTTGGTATAGGGTTCGTCGCAAGCTTGAAATCTCTTTGCAGTGCTGCTGTCCTGCGTAGTATACTGTCTTAATCACCTCTTACGACACTCATTGAATTAATAGGGGTAATGGAAATACGTATTTATAATCCATCACCAACGAATAATTAATTAATTTGGCTCACGGCTCCGCCCGCGTATATGTTGGTTATCGCGGCAAATAGTAGCCTATGTGTTATTCTGATGTATAAGCTATATTACTGTAAAGTTTCATCCAAATCCGTTTAGTAGTTTTTGCGTGAAAGAGTAACAAACATCCATCCATCCATTCATCCATCCATACTTACAAACTTTCGCGTTTATAATATTAGTAGGACTTGGAAGTAAATAATGATGATGAAATTTAAGTCCCACTTACATACAATAGATTGATACCGAGGCTATTGCCTTTAACTGGTCATATATAACTTTAAATAAATATACATACTAACTAGCTTTTGCCCGCGTCTCTGCCCACGTTTATATCGGTTATCGCGGTAAATAGTAGCCTATGTGTTATTTTGATATCTAAGCAGATATTACTGTAAAGTTTCATCTTAATCCGTTCAATTGTTTACAGTTTTAGTAACAAGCATCCAAACATGCATCCTCACAAACTTTCGCATTCATAATATTAGTAGGGTAAAGCAACAGTTAAGTGACCGGCAATTATGTAATTTAATGCACAAAATACATATTTATGCTAGTTCTGTTTGCCAGAGACCTAAGAAAATTTCATCACGTTTCTAGTCCAAGAGATTAGATCACTCAGAGCAAGAGAGCCGGCCGCAGAACATAATTGTTATCGGCACATGACTCATATTATCGTGAAATCACATAAATGCCTTTATTGCAACACCTTAAAGTTTCAATTTGTTGTGTTGCGAATCGAGGATGTGGAGTCTAGGTCTGAAAGACTAGCGAGAAGGTTTTGATGGTTATAATTATTCTATGAAATGCAGAGAGTGATGAATTGCATTTTTACGGATATTTTGTGCATTGTGCTAGATTTCTCACCGATTTTGATAAAAAAGTAATGAGTGGGCTTTAATTTGTGTGTAAGGTTTATGTTATCTTTGAATTTCAATCGTTATTTTCATGAAAATAATTGTACTCCAGATACGTCTTATTCAAAAGTATGGAAAATAGTTGATATCAATAACTATTTTTTAAGAATTTATTGATAAGGCTCAGAAAATGGAAGCATCATGAGTATTTCTAGATACTTATTTCATAGTCATACTTAATATTCTCGAAAAGTTTGCTGCATACATCATAGACAGCATTTATATAGTAATTTAAGTAATCGAGCTCTGTATTCAGAGTAAGTAAGCCAAGCATTGGAACAGAGTCCATAAAACTGTATTCGCAATGAGTATGTTGTTCACCACTCTTGGTTGTACTTTTTGAATGCTTTCCATCAAACGGTACTGGGAGTGGATGAGATGTATGAGCCAACCAAAGTAACGTTGGCTCATACATCTATATCCTACTAATATTATAAACGTGAAAGTTTGTAAGTATGGATAGATGGATGTTTGTTACGCTTTCACGCAAAACTACTGAACGGATTTGTGACTTTACAGTATTATAGCTTATACATCAGAATAACACATAGGCTACTATTTACCGTGATAACCGCTATACACATGGGCGGAGCCGCGAGCAAAAACTAGTAAGAAATAAAATTAAAAGTAAAACATTATTGAATCGAAAATAAGAATAATGCAACCGCAAACTCGTGTTAAAAAGACCCGTTCTTCAGAATAATAAAGCATTTATAATACACGTGAGTTTCTTACTTGTACCATAGACTATCACCAGCGGAGTTAGTCATATTGGCTTATCGGCACGTACGGGGTGAAGTTTATCAGCGAATGTGCCAGATACATGCAGTGCCCGGCTAACTGGAGCTATCACTGCTCCAGTTCGGTGATGGACGTTAGAGTTTCTACTCATAGCACTAGAAAGTATTTAAGCTTTTGATAGCTCGTATAATACTTGTTTGTATGGGCAAGACAGTTAGACGAGGACATAATAGCATGGGTGTCTGATTAAAATAACTAACGTGAGACAAAGAGAGAGGGAATGAGAACACATGGACTAGTTCGACTGGAGTTAAGCAATTTCTTCATTGCTTTTTACCGTGTGAGTGACGTTATCCGATGCGTTAAATCTAAATCTGTGGGTTTTAGGTTTTCACGTAAAATTATGCTAACGCAGTTTTAACTCCTGAGAAGACCTTGGATACTCATCAGCAACAGCCTTTTACTGTCTACTACAGGATTTAAACCTCTCTCTCCTCTCAGGAGGCCTGCTATACTACGCTGGTCAGACGGGTTGTTTTTTTTATGGAATAGGAGGCAAACGAGCAGATGTATCGCCTGATGTTAAGCGATTACCGCCGCCCATGGACACCCGCAACATCAGAGGCGTCACAAGTGCGTTGCTGGCCCTTGGGGGATGGAGAGAGGGATGGGGGCAGGGGTTGGGGTCTCTGATATTCTCACTCACTCGCTGAAACGCAGCGCAGGTTTTCTGTGTGGTCGGTCACGCCGGCCCATGCATGCCGAAGCGTGGCTCTCCCACGGAGATGGTATACTTAATCTGTGATGATAATGCTATAGAAATTGTTTCTAGTCAATCACAGAAAGCTATGAAACTACCATGCTTAACAGAAAACTGTTGGTTGTCTTGCATTATGTTTAAGGAAGATTACAAGCTATGAAACATCATACCACAATAGGTGGGTTAGTAGTGTGTAAGCAGAATCGTATGCGAGAGGGTTATGCAAAGAAAACGACCAGTTTTATATAATTACAATTTATGTCTAGCAAACTATTAAACTATAACTAAGTAAATAGGTATATAATTTATTACACAAGTTCTATACAAAATGCGAATCAAATCATGAAACTGACAGCCCGCGTTAAAACCACTAAAACGCAGCGTCTTCATCGAAATTCCAATTTTCAACCCCTAAAATATTAACTGTCTAACATTTAGAAAAGGGTTGAGTAAGTTAGGGTTGGCGAGGGATAATCATAGCCCAGAAACTTTTGTTGAATAATTTTACGTGAAGGCTTGTTATTTAAAGAAGACCAACTAACGAACTAACACAAATGGTATTAAAAAGAAGTAAATTTACATTAACGAAGAAAAATTTAAAAAAGCGGCCAAGTGCGAGTCGGACTCGCCCATGAAGGGTTCCGAAGCAACAAGTAACATAATATAAAAGTTCTTGTAGTTCATTGTAACTTTGATCGATGTTTTAATACTAGTGTTTTTTTTGCGATTTACGATTTATGACGTATTAAAAAAACTACTTACTAGATCTCGTTCAAAACAATTTTCGGTGGAAGTTTGCATGGTAATGTACATCATATACTTTTTTTAGTTTTATCATTCTCTTATTTTAGAAGTTGAATGTATTTCAGAATATATTTAATAAACTGCAATTGTGACATTGTTTCCTACTAACAATTGACTAAGTATAGAACAAACAAAATAAAAGAACAAAACAATTGAAAAGAAAGAGAAATTAACCTAATTATAAATAAGATTAAATATATGTATTATTCTACCCTATTTTTTATTTATTTAACACCAGATAACAAAAACTTCAACTTATACACACAAAAAATATAACAACGAACATTCAGGGCACAAGTGTATTTGAACTCTGGCACCCATGATAAGATTTAACTAGTGTTATGGGTACCAGGGCTCTCACATGGTAAGGACATTGTCTACGTAAATATTGAATTAAGAAGATCATATAAGTGAAGGTGTACAATCATAAAGTAACATTTCAAACCAAATTAAAAATGTATATTTAAGTAATAAAAGAAAATAATAAAAGAAAATGACATGCTAGCATTTAGTGTGACATAGAGAGGTAGGTATTCCAGTTCAAACATAAATTAATTCAACTCAATCAAAATCAAATCAGAATTAACTATAAAATCATGCTCCCGATGTAAAGTTACAATCAAAACAAAATCAGAAACAATTAAAATATAAAATCAGAAATAAATTAAAATCAGAATTCAAATCAAAACTATCATTAAAATTATAATTTAAATTGACTAAAAAGCAGCACTAAATATTCAAAGAATTATGTTACAGTTACAGGGGGGACACATTTTACCACTTTGGAAGTTTCTCTCGCGCAAACTATTCAGTTTAGAAAAAATGATACTAGAAACCTCAATATAATTTTTGAAGACCGTTCAGTTCTAAGTATGGGGACCCCCAAAATTTATTGTTTCTTTTTTTGTGTGAAAATCTTAATGCGGTTCACAGAATACATCTACTTACCAAGTTTCAACAGTATAAAAACAAAAACATGTCTCCTGGGCCATTGTTACGAATCAATTAACACCTCATTCATTGAAGTCGGTTTAGTAGTTTTTTTTTTTTTTTTTTTTTTTTTTTAAATCTACACCTCCAACGTTATCGGAGTCTATATTGGGCTGATTCACTTGCATGCCAGTTCTCACTTTTGTGCCTCTCGCACTTTCATGCTTCATACCAGTTCTTATCTATCTTTTCTCTTTTCATTCTTACGGGTGGGACTCCCGTCTAATATCCTATTCTATCTAATCTATCTTTTCTATATATCTTTATTTATTTTGTCTATATATCCAATCTTAACACGGGGAAAATAAGGTAAGTACAACTACACTTTTTCTTTTACAGTACAGCTACACTTTTTTCTTTTACAATATTTTCTTATAACTACTTATTATTTAGGGTACAACCATTTATTACATATTTTCATCTTATTTAGAGTACAGCTATTTATTATATGCTTAAATCTTATAAAGGGTACAGACTATTTATTATATTGAATCTTATACATAGTGCAAATTTTATTACATGTTTAAATTTTTAATCTTCTAGTTTCTTTTTCTTTATTAATGCTATTTTTCTTCTTATATCTAGTACATCTGTTCTTATTACAAAGCAAAGTACAGTTTTTAAAATTCTATTCTTATAGATACTTCTTATTGCTACTTGCTTATTTTCTATTGACATTTTTCTTTTATGCTTATCACTAATATTCTTATAATATTGAGTAAACATAATTTCAAACGCTGTTTTTGTTTCTCAGTATAACTATTTTAGCTATTTTGTTGCAGTAGTCTAAAAATGTATCCCTGTGCTTGCTTTCAATAATTTTGGACAGATTTTCTTGTTTAATTTCGATATCAATTTTGCATTCGTAGTTGTATCGCTCCAGAGCAAATATAGGGCAGCTACACAAAATATGTGGCACGGTTTCTCTCTCACCTGGGTCGCAGGTGCACGATGGGTTCTCCTTACACTTGAAACGTTCCAAGTATGCGGAGAAACCACCGTGCCCCGTCATTACCTGTGTTAGGATGTTCGTAATTTTTATTTTCTTGATAATTCTGTACGCCGCCACTGCGTTTGGGAAAAACAATTTAGTTATACCTGCGGTTTCACCCGCGCTGTACCTACAGTTCCATTCTTCCAGCGTCTGCGCACGCAGGTTACGCTTTATGAACGAAACCGGGCACAGGTCGTAGTCCGGTTTTTTCTTTGCTTTCTCCGCGGCCTCCTTGGCCAAGTAGTCAGCACGTTCGTTCCCCTCCACCCCTGCGTGGGCCTTGACCCAGAACAAAGATACAACTTTGCCCTGGAGAGACTGGGATTTAAGGTTCTCTCTGGCCTCCACTGCCAAGGGATGGAGGCAACTATGATTTTTGACCGACATCAGTGCTGCCATAGAGTCGCTGAGGATGCCAAACGTTGATGGTCTATTCTTCCCTATCTCCCTAGTGGCAACGCAAATGGCCAGGAGCTCGGCCTGGTAGACCGTGCAGTATGTCGGTAGTGCTAATTTAATGGTTTTTATTTCCTTGCTTTTGTCCCATACCGACAGCGCTGCCCCAACCTTGCAAGCAATTTTGCTGCCATCCGTAAAGATGGTTATATCAGGTTTAGTAGTTTAGACGCTAAGGTGCAACATACAAACATACATAAACTGCCAAAACTATTACCCTTCCCCTCCCTTAGCTTTGCTGTAATCGGGTAAAAAGCGAATGGTAAATAAATATTGGTTGGTGTTGGTTAAGTGAGGTTAAAAGAAAAGTTTACCCATTTTTGCAACATTTTTATTTAATACTCAACTCCTAATTGTCTGTACTGTGATGTTATATGTCCATCCTGCCTTGATAAATAATCTTTTTTTTTTTTTATGTAATAATCGAGCAAACGAGCGGACGTATCGCCTGATGGTAAGCGATTGCCGCCGCCCATGGACATCTGCAACACCAGAGGCGTCACAAGTGCGTTGCCGGCCTTCGGAAGTTGGGGAGGGGGGAGATAGGAGAGGGGTTGGGGTATGGGCCTCCAGTATCCTCACTCACTCGGTGAAACACAGCGCAAGCACTATTTGATACTGGTTATCTGTGAGGCCGTGGTATCACTCCGGTCGAGCCGGCCCATTCATGCCGAAGCGTGACTCTCCCACGGTAAATCTATCCAACACTAAAAGTGTTTTCCAATTAGGACCAGTTGTTCCTGATTTTACTACGTTCTTCTTCTTTGTCTTCGTCATCTCTGCAGGAAGATATTGGAATGACTATAATTGAATCAGTTTGACATCAACAGCTTTTAATAGTCCACTGCTGGACATAGGCCTCTCGTATAGGTTTTGGGTTACTATACCAAGCTGGCCAAACGGGTAGGTATTAGAACAGATTACTACATTGAGCCAAACAAAAATACAATTTAGATGAATAACGCGACTAAGAGCGTTAAAGACAGATAAATATTTCATACATTTTACTTCCTCCGATATCGTATCGGCGCCCGACACCGATACCTGATCGGATAATGTGAAAACTTTTTATAAAAAAAACCGACCTTCAAAAAACATCCAACGAAAACTCTCTGCCAAAAAAACACTTAAAAGCGTAAAATAAACTGGTTCTTCATAAATTGCCTATACCTAATTCTTTATTCATTTAAATAGTAGTATTATAATGTGTGCTAGGTACCTAGAATCTGTTTGAAGTCGGTGCTAAGCCAAATGAATACAAACGAACAATTACAAAAGTCTAAGCGATAGTCACTTGGCACCGACTTCAAACAGATTCTAGGGATGGAAGGTGGAAGGTAGAACTCCTCAACGGTTAGGAGTTGGAGGATAATTCTTTCAATTTCATACGTATCTAAAGACCTTCAGTCGTATACTTTCAAGTTATTTAGGTGAACTGATGATAGAAGGTTAAACTCTTTCGAATACAAGAACAATTTTTTAAATCGGTCCACAACTGACGGAGTAATCGGGTAACATACATAAAAAAAAAATAGAACCTCCTCCTTTTTGGAAGTCGGTTAAAAATGCTCTTAATGCGTTATTAGTTCAGCATTCAATATGAACTTTAAGTAAATGTTTATTTCATATAATATTATTTTCTACGTACCAAAATAGTTCATATTAAATTATGTAACATCTATTATTATGCTAGTCAGTCCCTGTAATAAGTGCAAATTTTATTGATATTAATTACTTTTAACTATTAATAATAAGGGCCACAAATCGTAAATATAATAAACACTGATACAATTATGTTTTATAAATTTTATTTAAAGTTGGCAATGATAATTATTATATAAATCTTATTACGCATTGGTAGGTTCCGAAAAATTGTATATAGTTATAATTCTTAAGTAAATGTTAAGTAAAATTGTTCGTGTGTTTAATTATAAAATACCAAATTGTTATAGCTGCACAGAAAAAAAATGTTTATTTTAGATCTATTAAATATGATAATTAAGATAAAGGTGCATGCGGTGCTTATCTGTTAGTGATTGTTACACTAGACTAAGATATATTCTAAACTGTATTTTGATATATACTCAGTGTAAACAATTGTTGGTGAGCCAATAAAGAAAAAAAAAATGTTATATTTAAAATTAAAAGCGTGTTGTGAAGGTCGAAGGCTCGAAAGGTACTGTGTTGTTGTAGTAGGTATATATAAAATAAGTTGTACTTTTCAAGGTCGGTTCTACCGGGGCGGTACTACCCTCTCACAGAAGACCTAGATACCTAACATGACAGCATTCATGCTGTCGTGTTTAGTCGGTGAGTGCGTGCCCGAAGGCCCAAAAATACAGAAGCATCTCAATAGGCCGCCATAGTGTGGGTTACCATGCTGCATTGTCTGTATTCGCAATGATATGATGACCACTACTCTTAAATTTTTCTTTGAATCAGGCAATGTAATGTTTAAGGCTTATATTTCTCCTTAATAAATATTCTATGTAATATAAAATGCTTAATATAATAGAAAAATATCTAATATTCTCATTGATTTATCATCAAACATATACGAAAGCCTCAAAATATAAAATGCCTTTCAAAAGTGTAATAGTATTACAAATAGAAATATTAACGTTCAATATTCTTCCAAAATTCTCATGTCTGCTACCCCTGGGTTCCCGTGCACGCAGCTCCGGGGGAATTTGATATATTATGTATTACAGTGGTATTCCACGGACAAGTTTTCACGCCACTTTTGACACTAATTATACTAGTATGAGCCGAAATATTTTGGAATTGGGTTCCGTGGAAAAAGGAACAAGTGACTGAGGTATTGTTGTATTTAATAGGTGGTTGGGAAATTCGTTTGTTATAAAATGTTACATATCTTTGGAGGGTGTACTTTTGTGGATATTATCAAATGTCTGAATGTCAAATTGTCAATTATCAAATGTGGATAATTACATGAATAAAAAACTTTATTTACCAAAACTTTGATTAATTCAGTTTCCCATCTTATAATATGTTTCGATGGGGTCACATTGCGTTTATGGTTGACAAGTGATTCGAAGGTGAAATAACGATTAAATGATCATCAAAATAGCCTTTTTTTTCTGTGCGAACCCCCTGAATTATATCTACATAATTGTTTTTCATTTTTTTTTTTCAGGAAACCGCTGGATGCAGGCAGCACAGGACCGATTGTTTTGGGGAGCCTTGGGGGAGGCCTATGTCCAGCAGTGGACGTCTTTCGGCTGAAATGATGATGATGATGATGAATTGTTTTTCACAAAAACTTGACATTCCCACTCATGCTGTTTAGTCTCACATTTAATAAAGCTTATACTACTGTAGTCAGACTGCTTAAAAACATATTCATAATACATAAATAACACTCAAACATTAAACATCATCACACAATTATTAACTTGTCTTGCACAGTCAACATTACTAACCACTATACCAACAGCCAGTCCACTATGATTCAAATATGTGACATCAAACTTTAGAAATGAGACCTAAATACCTATAAAATAAGATAATAAAAAATTTGCAACCAGTAACAGAATCTCAAGGCGAAAGATACCATTGATCAAATAAATCAGCTTGGCCTTTACCATACGAACAATAAGTTTAAAATATGAGGTGAGGTTGAGGACATATGGGTAATGTTACGGCCGCAAATAAATTATATTAGGGACGTTCTGAACGACTCATTTTAGGCGGCTTAAAGGACCCCAAGGTATTGTAAGCTCAGTTATGTACTTTGAACCCTACGTAAGTAGGTATGAAATCTCTTTTGTCTAAAATATGTATTTGGCTAGCTTTTTTTTCAATATCTTTCTCGAGGAACACAGGCGTACTGGAGAGCAGTAGTTATAATACCTGACGTTTCCCGATACAAAATGATCTGTGATTTTTTGCGGGAGAAAAATTTTCACATATTTTAGACTTGCATCAAAAATCAATCGCCTGTCACGACAAACTTACACATAACAATTTTTTTTTTTTTTAAGACAGCTCCCGCACTAGGAATATATCCTGTGTCGCGGGGGACTTTACAAACATACATGAAACGGACACAAAGAACACCCAAACTCAGAAGAACAATTTGTGGATCACACAAAGTGTTGTCCTACGTGGGATTTGAACCCACGACACTTGGCGAAGTAGGAAACGGCGTGGTGACCGTTAAACCACTAGGCCAAACGTGCAGTCAATTAAAACAAAACATTCACAATTTCACACACACATGAATACGTTCTGTGTCATAACAGATTAATGCGTAGACCCGCGTATGGCTACTCCCTAGCCTGTTGAAATGAAATTAAATTAATCATTTATTCTGCAATTAGGTCAAATTAACACTTTTGCAAGTTTAACTTTTTTTGAGCAGATGAGCTCGGCCTTTCCTAACTGGACTAGCCCTGAGAAGAAAATAAAAATAAACCCAGCTTCTTTGATGTGTGATACGACATTAGCTCACTTGAATTAATATTGTCCTTCTCATTAAGTAACATTAAGTAATAATCGAGCTCTCTAGATTTATTTTGATACTAGCTGACCCGGCGAACTTCGTACCGCCATATTTACATATCTGTCTTAGCTTCCCACAGGTAGTGTACAGTCGTGGTTAAAAAAATACTTTTCCCGTTAACTTTTATTTTTTTCTTTCTAGTAAAAAAATAATGAATGAAATCGGACTATGTGTTATTAAATTACAACTAAGTACATATTTTGACTTTCATCCCCTCTCTCCAGGAAACCGTGCTGAATTTCGGGATAAAAAGTATCCTCTGTCCTACCTCGTAGTATGAACTCAAATCATGCCAAGTTTCATTTGAATCCATTCAGTAGTTTCGGCGTGATGCGCGGCCAAGATACAGACAGACGGACAGATAGACAGACAGACAGACAAAAATTAAAAAAAAAAAACATTTTTGGTTTCAGAATCGATTATAGAGAGCCATCTTTAATGTACAGAATTGGACCTGTTACATTTTTATTATAAGTAGTATAGATAAGAACTTTATTTGCAAGACAAACCCCATTCACCTGGACTTTCTACCAAATTGTCAAGCCATTCCCCCACGTATACGACTAGATTGATTGGACATATCGTAAAACGTTCACGACTCTTACGTGTAACCGATTGTCTTTTTAACAGGTGTGAATGGGTATTAGCAAAATATTCCAGAAGTATTAAAAAATCTAGGAATCTATACATCTTTACATAGCAAAAATTAAATTAAAAAGCTTTTTAAAAACAAGCTTTTATTGGAATGCCTCGAGACTATACTTTGTCCATTCGTTTATTTTCTTTTTGACAGCTCACGCCTATAAATTACCATATTTTTTTTCGGAATTATGTACTACAGTAATGTCGTACTTTATTGACGGTGACGGTACTTTAGTGAAGTGGTCTGTGCATAACAAACAACCACAGACTATATAGCTATAGGCTATAGGTAGTAGAGCCACGCTGATTTCAGCACGAACGGGCCGGCTCGACCGGGGCGGTACTACCCTCGCACAGAAAATCAACGTAAAATGACAGCGTTCGTGCTGTCGTGTTTCGTTGGCGAGTGCGAGACCGGAGGCCCAATTAGTCTAGTGAACAAGTTCCATACTTGTTGACTAGACTAAAAGATGCAGCAGCATCACTAGGCCGCCATGGTGTGGGTCACCATGCTGCATTGTCTGCATTCGCAGTGAGCATGGTGACCACCACTCTTGGATTCTACTTATGCTTTCCATCAGGCAGAGTAGAGTCATTTTGGCGGGCCAAACATAAAAAAAAAAAAAAAAAAAAAAGACTATAAAACAGTACTTGAAATACGATAAATCGATCATATGATAAAAATAATTTGACTTCATGTAAGTATTTTTTCTGTAAATTTAATAAAAAAAGGAAATAAAAATAGTATCTATGACTCCAAGATTGAATTTTTGCAAGGAATTAAGTCGAAATCTTGGAATTTAGGATCAAACCAAGAGTAAAGAACAATAACTCTGTTCATTCATCTAATTTACTGATTTATTATTTATATTTTTGTTTATTTCTTGTATAATATAAAAACTAATAAAGGAATAATTAATATTTCAACAAAAATATTTAATTAAATCGATCGAAAGTTCTTCATAAATAAAATCGCTATTCGTTTCAAATCGAATCGGTAATGGGTGAGGGCGTCACTAATTTTAAAAATTTCTTGAACTATCAAAAAGAAAATAAAGAAATTTGACGCTGGCAAATGCACAGACGTGCTAGCCAAGTTCCCTGCCAAATGGGAGGAAAAAAAAATAAAAGAAAAAAGAAATGGACAGAGTATAATCATCAAACGGGTCCAAACTCGATGATGTTGCGACGTTTCTTTAAAGAGTTCCTATGGCCGCCTTCCAGCTCCAGCATCAGATCAGCTCCATTTAATATTGTATTGTCACGCTGTGTACATATGCTTGTAAAATTTCAGCAAAATTGGTTAGAGATATCTGCTTCAAAATTAAGTTGCAAGATTCCACCTGAACATACATACATACATTGCAAGTTAATAAAAAGCTTGTAATAAAGTGAAGTCGCTTCCACTGTTTGTCGCTTAGATCTTTTAAACTACTCAACGGATTTTATGCAGTTTTCAACAATAGATAGAGTGTTTCAAGAGGATGGTTTATATTGTTATACATCCTACATATTAAGGTACCTAGAGGAAATCCGAGAACTTCAAAGACTTCTGTGCAAAGCTGGGCCAGGTTGCTATTATATAAATTAATAAAGTTGAAGTGCCTGTTTGTAATTTCTTTACCACACTTACATCAAGAAATCATTTAATTTTTTTTTGTCTGTCTGTTGCAGGTAATCTCTGGGACGGCTGGACCTATTTCCGAGAGAATTTTACTGGCAGATAGCTGATGGTATAAGGAGTAACTTAGGCTACTTTTATTTAGACTTGGTGCGCCCCGTGGCGTTGCCCGCTGTTGTATGTTGTTGGCAGGCATTTTTTAAGCAATATTTATTACTTTTAAGTCCAACCATCAATACTTTGGCATATTTAGAGACAAGCCACATCCTACTAATATTATAAACGTGAAAGTTTGTAAGTATGGATGGATGGATGTTTGTTACTCTTTCACGCAAAAACTACTGAACGGATTTGGATGAAATTTTACAGTAATATAGCTTATACATCAGAATAACACATTGGCTACTATTTAAAGCGACAACCGACATACACGCGGACGGAGCCGCGAGCAGAAACTAGTATACAGTAAATCGTGGAATACCAAGTGCTGTTGATGACTGAGGACCATATTTACAAGTAGTAAATTGTAGTATTGAATATTAATTTTGAATAATAGTTACTGCATTTACACTAAAATATTTCTATTACTGTGCATATTCGATAGTATAATTTTTAAACTTCATGGAGTCTTCTGAAGTTTTTAAGTTATACTATCGAAAAGATAAACAGCTGATTTTGATACAAAAGCCAAGTAACAATAACGTACAAAAATATTGATACTTTGGTATACCGATAAAGAAAACAAACGTTCCTAACTACGCAAACGTGTATAAAAGATTGTTATTAGCTCTTTTTCCTCAAATGTAATCTACGAAACACAATAGGTGTTGATGAAGGATCACTGCGGCGTAGTAATAAACGCATCTTAAACTTAGAACAATACACATCAAAGTGCGCATAAATTGTACATTAACTGCAAAAATATATGACAAACACAGGGAGACAATGGATTATTGTTCTTTAAACTTGTCAACACTAGCGAGTGAAAAGCTTTCAAACTACTTCTACTACTTGTGACAAACTCGATTTCAAATAACGCGTAATTGATTCGAGTAAAACATAGTAGAGTATAGTACATTATGATATAAGTGCGGTAAGTTGAAAATTACAACCGAGGCGATGTTATATATAATATATCTATTGCTATTTTTATTATATATTGTTTTATTATTATATATTATTGTGTTTATTATTATTATATATGTATAATGTATTATATGTTATATATGCAATAGCTATTGCTATTGCTACAAGAAAGCTGAGGCTGTAATTATCAAAGCACACGTATGTCATACCACAGAATAAATAATAGTACTTACGTACAGAAGTTCCACTGTCGAACAAAAGTCAAGTTTAGGCATAAAAAAAATTCAACTCTGTGACCTCGCAAGCGACTACCTACAAACATAATAATTAGTTCGTTTCGTAGTCATTTTTCGCAGTAAGTACATGTAATATTCAACTTGTTTACGCACGACGCGACGCGGCTAGCGTGCGCAGCGTGCGAGCCGAGCGCCGAGTGGCAACCATTGCCTAGTAGACCTTCTCGGAAGGCGCTCGGCGGAACTTTCTTGATCGAATAAATCTTTAATTACTTGTTAAAGCAGTTATAATATTTGAACAATTTTCAAAATTGATTATTACGTTGCCAGTTGGCATTTTTTTTTTTTTTTTTTTTTTTTTATGTATGGCCCGCCATAATGACTCTACTCTGCCTGATGGAAAGCATAAGCAGAATCCAAGAGTGGTGGTCACCATACTCACTGCGAATGCAGACAATGCAGTATGGCGACCCACACCACGGCGGCCTAGCGATGCTGCTGCATCTTTTAGTCTAGTCAACAAGTATGGAACTTGTGGACTAGACTATTTGGGCCTCCGGTCTCGCACTCACCAACGAAACACGACAGCACGATCGCTGTCATTTTACGGTGATTTTCTGTGCGAGGGTAGTACCGCCCCGGTCGAGCCGGCCCATTCGTGCTGAAATCAGCGTGGCTCTACTACCTACAAAATCAAAATTTAATCTTGTCAACTTATTATTATTAATTAAACTTCACCAGTCTCTATCTCACTCTCTTGAGTGAAAGTAGGAGAAACGAGACCACAGAGTTCAGCAGTCGGCGGCAGCGGCGGAGGCGGCTGCGGAACTCTGTGGTCTCGTTTCTCCTACTTTCACTCATAAAATGTTGACCACTTTTCTGACATATAAACTCTTTGCTAATATTTAAAAGAGTATTGTTCGAGCATCTTGATAAACCGTGAGTTTTACGTTATTAAAGAAAACGTGCGTTTTACATTACAATAACGCACAAGTACGTTATGAGATACATTACGATATTGAAATTGGTGAAATAAGAGACCCTTTACGAGCAAATATGTTACAAAAAAATTTAAAACAATGCCCTGTCCAATCCTCAGATAATTGACCACAAGCTCTTGTTATTATATTATTACAGCCTTAGTTTATTTTTGCAAATCTAGACTTGAGGTAAAATCGAATGACAAAATGAATATTTATGCAAGAGAAGCTGGTGTTACGTATTGTATTAAAAATAACAGTATTAGAAATATGTGAAGGCAAAAGTCATTAGATTGACATGCGACTTTGAATATAATGGCATTTCTACTTATTGTGTTCAAAATCGGGAATCCTTGGATCCGATGTCAACTCAAGTCAAATCTCAAGATTCAAATCAAAGTAAAGATTTGATCTCACGAAAAATCGGTTTTTGAAATCACATACAGCCACTGAAAATTTGTTACAAGAAAATATCTTAATTCTGTGAAGTGTTGTGTGTATGGTGACCACCACTCTTGGATTCTGCTTATGCTTTCCATCAGGCAGAGTAGAGTCATTTTGGCGAGCCATACATAAAAAAATAAATTTTAAAAAAAGTACCTAATAAAACTTATAGTTATATTTATAACACCAAAACAGTGTCACTCCTGCGCAGTACCTGCGTCGTAATGTTTCTATCGTTATTTAATAATAATGTTAATTTAATAATATGAATAATTATTATCGATGCTTTGTTTTTTATTCATTTACAATGTACCTTAGTAAAACATATTATATTACTAGTTGTTGCCCGCGGCTCCGCCCGCGTGTATGTCGATGTCGGTTATCGCGGCAAATAGTGGCCTATGTGTTATTCTGATGCAGAAGAAGTAACAAACATACACAGTCACAAACATTCGCCTTTATATACTAGTGTGATGTGATGTGATTGTGTGTGTCTGATGAGTGATTTTATTATTTGCGCAACACGCACAGTTTATGTTGCTAATTTTCTGTTGCTATATCCGTGTGATGACAGATTAACAATATTGAGTGTCACCGTGTCACAGTGCCAGTGTAAACTTCCTTACTAAGGAGAGTTCATATCTGTTTTTTTTATGGAAAAAGGGGCATACAAGCAGAAGTATTAGCTGATGGTAAGCGATTACCGCCGCCCATGGACACCAGAGGTGTCACAAGTGCGTTGTCGGCCTTTGGGGGATGGAGAAGATGGGGGAAGGGGTTGGGGTATGGGCCTCCGGTATCCTCACTCACTCGGTGAAACACAGCGCAAGCGTTGTTTCACCCTGTTTTTCTGTAAGGCCGTGGTATCACTCCGGTCGACCGAGCCCATGCATGCCGAAGCGTGGCTCTCCCACGAATAAAGTTAAAGGCTGTTTATGATGATAATAGCCGTTCTAAATATGAAATCTTTTTCTGTATTTTCTATAACAAAATAATTTCTTTCTCACAACCACATAAAAAATTATGATGAATATTGACATTTATGCATAGTTTGCTTTGCTCTATTAAAATCTACGCCTGGTGTAGCAATATGTTCGTGTCATATCGTTATTGGGCTGATTCGAAACATGTGGAAATATCACAATAGTCACGGATGTCCCAGCACTTGCAAACGCTTGACAGCGCTAGCGAACGCTAATTTGCCACTTTCCGCATACATTTTTAAGTTGTGATATTATGAATTTGTCCCCATATAACTAAGGTAAATAAATAATTGATGTCAAACTAAATGATGATCCTTTTAAAATAGCTTTTAAAAGACTTCAAAAAAGGAGGAGGTTTCTCAATTCGACCGTTTTTTTTGTGTGTGTTCGTGTTAACTTCGTCGTTTATGAACCGATTTTGATGATTCTTTTTTTAATGGAAAGGAGATATCCCAACGGTGGTACCGTGATAAGGACACTAAGATCTAATGATGGAATCCAAGAGAAATCGAGTCGAACCTTGAAGTCGGTTTTTATTTTGTTAAATTTTTATCCTTGTATATTAAGAAAACGGAATAAAAGTTGGCGAACAAATACCGGAACCCAGAATGAGGGTAGGGTCTATAAAATGGTCCGAGGACCTGGCAAAGGTCAAAGGAATCCGTTGAATATCGTCAACACAGGACCGGTTGCTGTGGAAGGCCTTGGAGGAGACTTATGGCCTGCAGTAAACGAATTTCGGTTAGATAATTAGGATAAACATTTTGAACCGTGAGTCTTCTTTTTTATGTACTAGGCGGGCAACTGGTGGGTACTGGTGGTAAGCGATTATCGCCGCCCATGGACACTTGCAACACCAGTGGCGTCACTTCTGTGGTTAAAGAGCCATGTTCCAGCTTCTTTTCTCGAATGAGAGAAGTTACCGGAACCCCGTCCTTGATTCTACGGAGAGTGATTCAACTTTTGAATTGCAAATG
Source organism: Diaphora mendica (assembly GCA_949125395.1). NCBI lineage: Eukaryota > Metazoa > Arthropoda > Insecta > Lepidoptera > Erebidae > Diaphora > Diaphora mendica. The sequence continues at coordinate 1,562,213 of OX421326.1, read as the reverse complement.
CTCATGGACAGTGGTCTGCTGCTATATAGAATATAATCACAAATTTTAACAAAAAAAAAACCGACGTCAAGAACTGGACCAAATATAAATGGGACCACACGGGAAGCACCAGCTTTCAAATAAAAAAAAATCATCAAAATCGTTTCACCCAGTCGAAAATTATGAGGTAACAGTAATTAAAAAAACGAATTGATAACCTCCTCCTTTTTTGAAGTCGGTTAAAAACGAAGCGAATTTGTGATAAACAGTTAGATAGTTCTGGAACAAGAATTTCTTAGCGTCCCATTCTACTTAAAGTTTTTAATCGATAATCGAAAAAAATATTTTGGTAAAACAATGCTACAGACAAGGAAATAAGTAGTTTTTAGTTATGTTTAGTTATGAACTCATTTCAACTCAAAGCTTTTTTATGTTACAATGCAATGTGTATGGAAATTCTGTACTTATATTTTATGAAGTATTACAAAATAGTTGTCCAAATATATCGAGTAAGGCATAAAAACGCTTTCACAATATCCTATAAAAGATTACCATCAAAAGAATCGAGTGTTATATAAAATAGTGTAAAAAGACCGGAAATTTATGATCACAGTGCCGCTATTGCACAAACGTTGACTGTACAAACGCGGTCTGCGTGGTACCGCACAACGTATTATCCTCTCAAAGCTGCCAGCGTACCCTGACCTTCCTACCCCTCCTCATCAGGAACCAAACGATATCCTACACAGGAGTTCGTTCGAATCTCTAGGGGCCATTTTACTCTAGTTGGTTTCCGGACTTTGACGATTTACTGCCCACTTTGATTTACTTTTAATGGGAGCATACTAAATTTACACTTGTAATAAATCAATATGGAGCAACGGTTAGAAAATATTTCAACCCTTTAGGTTTATTTTAGTTTTTTATGGTTTTTCCGTAATTATTATTAACGTAACGATTATTGCATATCTATGTAAGGAAAAGTATATCTAAGTGGTTTTTGATAAACAAGGATAGTTGAGAGTTCCAATTCTGGCCGAAATTCGATATGTATCTAATACTATTAGGTTTTTCTAATTTAGAAACATAATTTAGTTTAATACTTAACAAAAAATACGAAATCTCTCAAAATTAGTTCGACCCTTATTTAGTTCAAAAGTAATCAGTCTCATAAAATCGAACAGGATAAGTTTCGCATAAAATTATTTTAAGTTAATAAAACCGACTTTCTATGAATCAAATAGATCATCAATTTATCGCTTAATCGCCTTTCTCAGTGTGCAAAACATGTTAATTAGTGGTATACCTAATCGAAATAGCAAATACCCTCAAAATTAGTTCTAAAACGCGTTGTAAATCAGGCATTCGATAATAAAACGCAATCAGCGAAGGCGGTATTGCGCAGAATTAATTGAAAATTGATCTGTCCACGGCACGCGTGTGTACCTTGTGTTTTGAGCATCAATAAAGACATGTTCAAGCGGTCTACTCCGTTTTTGTTCAAGAGTCTTGTTTGAATATAAATATACCTACAGATGAATCTATAGCTCAACTACAATGTCTTTGATACGAGTGAGAGCTTGTTTTGTTATGCTTTCACGTAACTATTAAAACGATTAACACAATATCTTGTGTTTTTTATGTCAAAGGGGTCAAATGAACAGGTGGGTCGCCTAGTAAGCAACTTTCGCCACCCATGGATATCTGCAATACAGAAAACATAAGTAGATTTATAGCGTTTATATGACTTCTTCTTTCATACAATGTGGTGGTAGCGGAATGTGTAGGACCACTGACAAAAGGCACTCAATGAAAAGCAACTAAAGAATTACTCGACACCGGTTTTGTTAAAAACCGTGCTTTACGAATATGTGAGCCGGTTGATTTGAGGCTCTAAAGAAACGGTTCAGCTCTTCCTCCTTGTGCTGACTGAACAGTCAAGACCTGGAACGCACTACCAGCGCATGTATTTCGCAACCATGGGTTCTGCAGAAGCATGTCACTAGACTGCTATAGTGTGGGTCACCATGCTGCATTACACATTCGCAATGAGAATAGTGACCACCACTCTTAGATTCTGGTCATTTTGGTAGCTTTTGTACATAAAAGCATACCTTTCTGATGAATAAAAAGCATCGTATTTTGAAATAGAAACTGCAGAGATGGAACTAATTCTAGTTAAAATCGTGCACATTATTATTATTTTAACTTTACAGACGTTATACCTTTTGGTTAAACTTGAACTTTTCTATTATTTAATTTATCGGATATATTGTTAAGGAACCTTATCCACTGTACTTCTATTTAAGTAAGGCAGTGACTCCCAAGATACAGATTAACCAACTTAGTTTAGGACACTGATCTCTAATCAAAATATAACTTGAATGGTTCAATAAATGTATTTGTAAATAACATTTATATGAGATTTATATAGAGCGTTGTAGACGTTCAGAGCAACACAACAACACTCTGTTTAATTGAAAATAGGTGTCAACTGACGTACCCTACTGAAATCAGCACAATGCGCTCCCTATACTTGAATAGATCGTTTGTATTTCGTAATACCGAGTGAAATGCTTCTGGTGAATAAAGGTCAACGAACTTATTGAAATTTACTTATTTTCGTACATGTATACAATGACGACTATATTCTGAGAGGGGTAAGCAAATATAAGTGTTTTGTCGATACGTTCCTACAAGTTGTGAATCGAAATAAGTTAATTTTCGTCAAAATATTATTTTTTCGGACATTTAACACACAACGCCATCTGGTCCCAAGCTAAGCAGGGCTTGTGTTTATGCTATGGGTACTAGATAACTGATACAAATACATAAATACTTTTTTTTGTAAATACATACATATTATACATAGAAAACACCCAAACTCCGAAACAAATATTTGCTGATCATACAAACATTTGGTCCGACTCGGGAATCGAAACCGAGACCTCATGATCAGCAGTCGTACACGCCAACCGCGAGACCAACGAGGCAGTCAAATTATTCGTAGGTAATAACATAGGTTGGTCACCAAATAGCTACTGATAAAAAGTTAAGAAGTAAGGTATGGTAGTAAGGAAAAAAGAAATTCTTTGATTCACATCATCTTCACATCGACAGCCTTTAACAGTACACTGCTGGATACAGGCATCTCCTTAGAGAAGGCTTTAGCGTACTATACCACGCTGGCCAAACGGGTTGGTATAGGGTTTGTTTCAAGTTTTATTTTATTTTTAAGCTATTGCATAGCTTTTATGGCGGGCTTTGAGCGCGGCGACTGAATCAAGAAATTCCGTAACGAGAATAAAACCTGACACCCGAAGCTCGCACGGATCGAGACGAGCTGCTCTGAAATCTGCCTGTCTAGGACAGACTGACAAAACAGCCTGGGTTTGCGTATATATAAAGTATACTTAAACGTGTATGTCCGGCTTAAGCAGCTGCCGCTATAACAACAAATACAAAAAAAAACAGAAAAAAAAAATATATATATATAATAGATATTGATAACGGCAATAAGTAGACGCCTTAGAGTATACATAAGCAAGCTGTATACTCTAAGCTAGACGCTTGAAATGTATAGATAATGGTACGGAACCCTTCCTGCGCGTGTCTGTATCGCACTTGGCAGATTTTTTTACTTGCATTTAATTAAACCGTTTTTTAGTTTCATTTACTCAACTGTTAAAGTTTATCATAATTAACTCACGAAAGGATTTTTTGTGCAAACGAATTTGTAATTTTTTAGCACTCCACGGTGTGAGATTTACGTAAAACACGACGTGGTTACTGAAAGACCCCAGAAATCTTCTGTAGGTGTTTACATTCTGGTCACGTATAAAACGTACAATTTGTGCAAACCTCGTATTTTAGGAAGGTTTAAACTTGATATGAAGTCAAAATTTCCGGAGAGACTTGATTTTTAGACGTGAAATATTTTGATGACTTAGCCAAGAAAAGGCGTGACTTAAGTTTATGTATGCATTCGTAATGAACCAGATTGTTTGTTAGGAAATATTAATCGTAGTAAGGCTAAGTGTTAATGTCAAGCTCAATTATTTTTATTATACAGGAGCTAAAAAGAAAAGATGACTCTTCTGATGGTATGTGACAACCAGGCATAAGTATGTACTACTACTTAACAAATACTGCCTTTTGTTGAACCTACGGTAACTTCACATACTCGTACAACTACTGTTTTTCACTTCTGTCTAACCCTAAATACCGCCTAAGTCTTGCTCTGCTACAGACCCTAAAACTTTCTTTTACTTATCTTATATAAAAAATGCTCGTGTCACAATGTCAGTTACCATACTCCTCTGAAACGGCTGTACCGATTTTTATGAAATTGAAAACCACAAAAAATATATTTTTATAACATTTTTTAATGATGTGGCGACTTCCACATACAGCGGCAACAAAAACATATGACAGCGCTATCTACCGAAGATACATCGAACTACGGAGTAAAGAAGGGAACTAAGAAACTACCAATCCTGAATCGCGCAGTGAAAGTTCTCGCGCCGATAATCATATATACAACATCCCAACATCAACCGTAGGGCAGTTGGCCCGCCAGGCATGATCACCTCGCCTGATCGGAGGATCCTCCCTTTGTGTTGGAGGGACACGATCACCCGTTCCTCCACATGGCAAAATAAAGTTTGTCGTATCAGCTAGTAATTTATAAATACGATATCTTTGAAAGATTATTTAAAATATGTGTTCGCTATATTGCTATGTTTTTCGATGAACCGTTTACTAAAAAACTAAATTCAACTTGATAAATTAATAATATTCCTTACGACATCAAATAAATCTGAACTAAGGTCACATTTATTTGTTAAAATATTTTATTGTGTATAAATATTGTGTTAAAATATCTATATATGGTTATATCTCGAAAGCAGAATACCTAAATCCTATGTACAAATATTTAGATGACAACAAATTGACTATCACAGAGAAATCTAGCCCAAACCGTAAAACAAACATGCATATAGCAACAGCAGTGATACACAAACATTCACATAACGAGCAAATCTACCTTTGATCGAACGCAAACCTCATATTCCATAACTCTGTATTTCAAACAGCGATCAAGTTTGCCAAATAGTATTAGCATTCGTCATCAAAGCGTCTCACATTCAGGTACTATATATTTAGTCACAGGCTTTGATTCTTCATTTGATTTGTTTATACTAATATTATAAGACCAAATGATTTTTTATTTCTTTGTTGGTTTGTTTAAACGTAATAATATCAGATTTGAATGATTATTTCAGTTTTTGATTTACTATATATTGAAAAATGATATCGGCCATAATAAATTATCCTATGATGAGGGTTAGGGGCTGAGGAGGGAGATAATCACATAAGCTACGTTTTTAAGATATACATTTTTAAAGACTAGAGATGTTATTAAAACAGTAGTAAAGATAAAATCTTGTTTATTATGAATGTGGCGACTTCCTACAACAACATCCCAACATCAACCGTTGGGCAGTGGCCCACCAGGCATGATCACCTCGCCTGGTCGGAGGATCCTCCATTCGTGTTGGAGGAACACAACACCCGTTCCTTCACATGAATATTAATTTTATGATGAATATGACATGAACATGAACAGACATGAACTGGATGCAGTCATCTAGACTCTAAATATAGAATAGAATATACTTTATAGTACACCATATAATACAGTTTACATAAAGGATTATGTTCATTGAATGGTCATTTATAAATGGCGTTCTTATCGCTAAAAAGAAATTTCTTGCAGGCAACCTTGGAAAGGCAAAAATGGACTGTGAAAAAAAAACGAATTCATATGTAGTTTTGATGCGAGAAGAAAATTTACAACATTTCAATTAAGTTACATCGATTACTAATAAGTTCAAATTGAATAAAATAATTCATTTACGTTGCTAGCTGTATTAGAAATATAATAATAATAATTCTAGTAATAGTGTTTCTACTTTACAGACATGTCACGTTACTTAAAATCAATTCAATTTAATGTTCTGTGCACTAATTTAGTCCAATCTCATTTAGTCTGTTGTGTGTCAGTCAGTCTGTTTATCTTTTTAACTATGCATTAAATCACTACCTGCAACATAAAATTGCCATCCTGCAATGTCCCTTGTTATCAGCCAGACAGGACTCGATGCAGCCCTCATCAATCAATCTGTCACATTCACCATTGACTCCGATGTATTGAGCCTCCGGACGGTGTTACTATTTTATTGATACAGAACCAAGGTCATTCCAGTTCTGATTACTGGGAGCTTCTTAAGGTTTAATAGTCTACTACGTGATAAATGGGAAACATCGTGGTATGTTTCAGTAGCCATTTACTTGTAGGAGTTAGTACAATATGATGTTGGAAGTTTATAATCTCTTACATCTAAGAGCCTGGTTATATCAGATTTCAGTTCAGATTCGGTAAGACGTCTCTACTGAAGTGAGAAAACCAATGTACAAAGGACAAGGCTGGTTTTATAATTGAGAACCTGAAAAGCTTCGAAATTACTATAATAATATCAAATGTATAACTAAAATAATTTTATAACATGATACATCTCACATACTCATTCTTCTTGAATTCCAAAACTTAACAGAGGTTATCCTATATAGCTATTTAGATATATTCATAAATACTATATTCCTATATATACCTCATCCTATCCTATATATATAATACTATATACCTCAGATTGGGGAAGTTAGTCGCAAACTATTTGCGGCAGCAGGGTCTCTGCGAAGGCTACGGAACTTCCTTCCCATCAACACAAAAATTGCGATCGCACAATCTCTTCTTCTTCCTATTCTTGACTATAGTGATGTCAGCTATCTCGATCTCACCGAAAACCAATTAAATAAACTTGAGCGACTTCAAAATCTCTGCATCAGATTCATATTTGGATTGCGCAAATATGACCATATCTCAGAATATCGTTCTAAACTCAAGTGGCTACCAATACGCTTTCGCCGGAATCTTCATATACTTTCTCTTTTATACAGTGTTCTGTTCCATCCTCTCACACCTTCTTATCTCAAAGAACGTTTTCAGTTCTTGCGAAACACACATTGCAAGGACCTGAGGTCATCGGAGAATTTAACATTAAAAATGCCACAACACTCCACTCGGTTTACCGACAAATCTTTTACTGTGCAAGCAGTAAGACTGTGGAACAGCTTGCCGGAGACCATCCGAAAAGCTAAAACCTTGTCAGTTTTTAAAAACCTGGTGAAGAATTATTATCTGTCACTATAAATAATTTGGTTTCTTTACTTAAAATATATATTATAGTTTGTATATATATGTATGTTTATGTGTATGTATGTATATGTGTAAGTATACGTTTTTTTTTTTAAATTTATTTATTGATTGAATATTCTCGTGATGGTGTGTCGCTGGTGTATAAACTGCCTTAATATCATAAACACCCAATATCCATACTAAGGTTGTCTGGAAGAAATCGCCGTGAGCGATAAGACCGCCAATTGTTACATATTATTATACAAATTTGTTACTCATTTTTTGTTATATTTGGTTTATGTACACAATAAAGATATAAATAAAATTAGATATTTTATAAATGTTTTAGATAAATTACGCCTAGACACATCTAGAGAAAATGTTATGAGTTCGCGTCACCGATATGCTGACATGACATTTTATAAGTGAAAACTTCTTTGGCCGCGACGAGTACTTTTTGGTAGGGACAAATCTTATGGATTCGCGTCAACGACATGCTAATATTTGATGTTGATGTTAAACATTATGAAATTTCTAATTTTACACATAAATTTTACCAATAACATTCTAAGTTATAAGTTTTCACTTCTATCGCCAGTCCTTATGACTGTAAATTTTTTAAACTAAATGAATACATGGATTGGTAAAAATTGGTGACAAAGGCAATTTTCAGCCATAGAAGTAAACATGTTTGCTATTTATGGATGTATCGAATAATATATGTATACGAAGAACCAGTCAATACTGAACAGCAACGTCACTAGCTTTGTGCCTGACACTAGTTCAGCTACAAAGGCCGGACATCAAAGAGATGCCCGATAAGGGAATGATATCTGTACTGGAGGATCGTAATCCAAGAATATGGATGTACAAATTCAAGACGTTTTGGAATATTTGTGACACACGACCTGTAGATAACTGCTCTATAAAATTACTCGAATCGTGGAGTGCACAAAACCGATCAGATTTTCAAAATGCTTTTGTTAGATTGACCTGTACGGTTGTTTGTAACCGACATTTCAAAGCAAGTATTTTAGTTTATTATTGGTAATCTTTTAAATTAGTAACTTTTCATTAAAATACCTAGACCATAAGTTCTTATGTGTGATTAGAAACCACAACCAAGTTGTTATTAATCTGATGGCTATTAGGTACTCTACCGTTACCTACTACTACTTAGCTTTAATGTTTCGTTACGCTTACTGTAATGATAGGAATTATTCTGGCGTATTATTTTAATTATTGTATACAATTTTACACAATGCTTTAGTCTATACAAAAAGGGTTTAGTATTCAGAATACTGTCACAAAAAAGTTGCTTTAAATGGAGTAGTTCCGATTTCATTTCGATAGTGCAAACGTCAAAGGAGTATACAGGCGACATGTCGTCTAGTGGGTCAAAAGCAATTTATCTATACTAATTGTACAGAGGCATTCCATTGTAAACGGTATTGTTTTACCTGGTAGACATCTAACCCTGTGAATATGAGCGGAGTAAGGGATAAGTAGAGAGCGAAATTAAGGGATATATTCGTACCAACAGTCAGGCAATTAAAAACATGTATACTATTATAGGTACTCACAAGCTTCGATGAAGTGGTTTACCATGAGACTATTTCTAAGAAACTGCAGTGTAAGATATACTGATGCCAGGTTGAGTGATGATCTGCGCAAAAACTGTAGAGAAATCTAGATGAGGAGAGCTTACACTTAAGCCTATTGGTGTTTTTTCAATCAATCAATCAACAACCCATAATGTCCCACTGCTGGGCTCGGGTTAACCTTAACTCTCTCCCTCTCAGGAGGTTGGGGACTAGCAAGACAACGTTGTGGCAACGTAATTTTGCCGTTGGATGTTTTTAAGCCGCCTTAAGGCCTCCAACTAAGCTTAACGACTGTTATCCTATGATAGCAACCGGGAGCGACTGCTTAACGTGACCTCGGAGACGCTCATGTTATGTTACGCTCGTGCTACTAGCGATCACCCATCCAGGTTCTGACCGCCGTCGTTGCTTACCCTCAGTGATTGTTTCTAATCACCGAGTGCAACTGGGCTATGAGCACCTGGTGTTTTTTGCACGTAACCTATGTTCCGCAGTGGATGATAAAAATTATGGCTGATGATATAGCGATTTCCAATTCAATTTAAATTCATTTCCTTTATTTAGTAGTAATAAAACAAGACTAATTTCGTTTTAAAATCAAACGTATTCAACACTAAAAAGTCCCGCTAAAACTTAACCCGCTGTTTATTCTCCATAACAATACGGCTTCATTATCATTTCATGGCATGTGTCGGCATGAATATTTCTCTTTGATTAATTTAAGCACGACATTGCAGCTTTATTAGCCGTCATAGGTGAACGCTCCTAATTGTGAACTGCTGTTAAGCTTCAAGATAATTAAGTAATGCCTGCTTGGGAGGTGTTGGATTATGTTAATAATTTACTAGAGAAAATACGTAGTTAGTTTGTATTAAATTTGCATTTTAGTCTTAACCTTTTAGGAATTGCTAGTGTCTGAATTTTAGCACAGAATTTGGTTTATTGTATGTTAACATTGACTACAATTTGTATTGTCATATAAACTATAGTTGAGTTAATGAAAGTGTATGCTTATTAATTCCAGCGTGTTGATTTGATTTAATTATAAACTTAGATACACCAAAATAAATTGTGGCGTCCCTCAAGGCACAATCTGGGACCGACATAAACAATATAGTCAAGTCCTGTAGATGTTTATTTGAAATAACAACTCATGAAAAGAAAAACAACACATTATTTTATATGTATACACAGTACACATTTATGCCTTGCCAGACCACCCATGAAACAATTTCCCCTTCCAACACTCTTGCCATTCACGATGACTAGGAGTTCTATTGATATTCCATTCATCATCATTATCTGCGCATTTGGCTGCGAGAAGCGCCCTCTTACTACCAAATTCATTTAGCAATATGTTTTTGTATTGTGAGGGAAGCCTTGTGTCCTTAATCTTGGGATTATGGAAAAATGTTGTTATAGATACCTAATACATGCAATTTAGTGTTATTGTAGTAAGTTATTGTAATGCAATGTTAGAGATTACATTTCACGGAGCAGTTGATGTTGTCATGTCCCCCGTAAGTTACGGGTCGTCGGTAGTTATCGTTGACTTGTAACCGCCGTGCTTTCTTTTATTGACAACCTGCCCAGTTTTGAACAAGTTAATAGAATTATAGCGTTGGTGTGTTATAATAGTTATTTTTAAGAAGTGTGAAAATCACACTTTTACATTATATTTCATATGATATATAATAGGCGAATGTAATGTGGAAGTTCTGAATTAGCATGATGTTTTTCGATACTATAACATACGTTGGTATATTTAAACCAATTTAACTAAAATCTTAATTAATTATACGTCTAAACTAAACGTCTAAATTATTTTATTTACTATTGAAAACGGCAGGAACATCAATTTGAACTTTCTAATGTACCTATTATATTAATAGATAGATGCAATACGGTTTTTTTAATAGTATATAGATATATCGCTAATTCCTCTTGAAAATCGATGACTATTTCAATAGATACGAGTGACAAATGAGTAAAATACAAATAAAGAAGTATAAAAAGACCGTTAAACTTTTTTGTTCTTTTATGAAGTGTTCAATTAAATACCTAATAAATATTAAGAGTTAGGACTATTATCTGGTAAAACTCTGTTTTTATTTTGTAAAAATCTTCTTCCTTAAAGATCTTTTCTCGAAAACAAGGACGATAGAAGTAAAACCTTCATTTGATCCATTTTAATTTAGCTTGGAGTGAAGCCATTACTTATAGCCTAAGTCCAAACTGCATCTTGAACCGTGCATTAATTGCAAATTAGTAGAACAACTACAGCTATTTGTTACGACTTGTTTAAATTTGTTGGCTACAATTTGTTAGCGTCTGTTATCTAAGTGTACATTTTAGTTAGTTCTGTACAGACATTTTATTTTGTTAGGCGATGCTTTGCAGCAATACGCAACATTTAACTTTTGGAGTTTACGGTTTTAACCTGCTTCCATTTGCTTTTGGGGAATTTAATTTAGCAAAATTACTTATTCTTTTGTAGAATAGATTTGGATATACAATATGGATAATACTTTATAATTAATTTAATATTTCTTTTAGCCATGCTGTCAAACATTTGATAAACCGTTATAGTTACCTTTGAATACCAATGTATTCTTCAAAATTCGGACTCGGATGTTCGATTACCGCGGTAACACAATTTTTATGTGTCAAACATGTCATTGTAAAAGTTTCGTAACAATAATTGCCATCAAAGGCTAACTACAAATCAATACAGTTAAGAGCCAAAGGCAATTCCACATTATTAACATATAATACACAGTTCAGTACAAATTGTGCAATTAAACCTGAGTGCAGGGACGGCGTAGTGCATCGTTAAGTTGACAATAATTTAAATTGGTTCTTACAGTCGATACGTAGTTGTAAATGAGCTGGAATACAAGCACATAGACTTGTACAGCAGTTGTACTCTAGACATCCGGGTTTACGAGCTACTTATAATTTGGATCTGCTTTTTATTTATTTGTCCTAATATTAGAAACATTTTATGGTTCTTTGGTCATATACCCAGAAAAAAAGTTACAACGTAAATAATCTATAGATATCAGGGAAAATACAGATCAGGCACTGCTAAAGAATGTAAAAAGTTGAGAGCGATAATCCGATAGATATTTCTGGGAGATCACAAGCTCTAGTCATAAGGATCATGGTGAAGATAGTTATATACGCTCGATACTTCTTTCATGTTCAAAATATGTTTCATACAGTGAAGAAAAATGGTGCAATGATTACAAAATTCCAGATGCCGTTTTAAAACAAAATCGGTATAAAAGAGTCATATCAATCTGAAATGGAAAATTATAGTACAGACAAAAATGATTCGTCTGAAGAAGACGAATTAATTAACAATAGTTTTTATTGAATAAATTTTGTGTTGATTTACCTACAAATTACAATAGTGTATTTTTAATGTAGTTCCATATCTGTTAGTGGTTTTCTGGTGGTTTTAAAAGTTGAATCTAGTGGAGAGCTAGTTTAACTGTGGCAACACTGTTTTTTTTTTTAAACAACCCGCACTAGGAATAAATCCTGTGTCGCGGGGGACTTTACAAACATACATGAAACGGACACAAAGAACACCCAGACTCAGAACAACAATTTGTGGATCACACAAAGTGCTGTCCTACGTGGGATTGGAACCCACGACACTTGGCGAAGTAGGAAACGGCGTGGTGACCGTTAAACCACTAGACCAAACGTGTAGGTTTCATATTGATGGATCATGGATTGCTCTTTTTACTAACTCCTTCTTCAATGGACTATCGATCTAATCAATAGGTAAGTATATATGATATTGGATTTGTCAACCCGCAACAGCTGGCCCACGTGCATGAGTCTTATTAATTTTCTTTAGACTGCAGTAAGTGAAATGAAATAAACCAAAAAAATCCCTCCATGTATTTCGTAGTTCATGTTCCTCGCGACACCACCGCTTGTCCCGGCAACTCCCTCAATTAATTGGCGAGCTCCCTCGATTTAAATTGTAAACGAATGCACCGTGCGTTGCTTTAATACAACTCGTTCGCCAATTAGACTCACCGGTTAATTCCTACGTGATTTGCGTTGCATAGATCTGAAAAGAGTTATGGGATTTGTGTATGAACTTCGTAGGGAGGAGGCGTGATGCTGAACTGGGGAACAGAGTCACATAGATTAATATTTCCAGCTGCAGTTGAATATGAGTGCGTTTAGTCGGGTAATTAAAAATAAAAGACTATAAGGTGTTGTGTATACTCAAGTTAAAAGTTCCTTTTTTACGTTTGAAGTACATCTCTTACGTGAAACATAGAAGAGTAAGTAATGAAAATAAAAATAATACCACTTTATTGACTGCCTCGTTGGTCTCGCGGTTGGCATGTGCGACTGCTGATCATGAGGTCTCGGGTTCGATTCCCGGGTCGGACCAAATGTTTGTATGATCTACAAATGTTTGTTTCGGAGTTTGGGTGTTTTCTATGTATAATATGTATGTATTTACAAAAAAAAGTATATATGTATTTGTATTAGTTGTCTAGTACCCATAACATAAGCTCTGCTTAGCTTGGGACTAGATGGCGTTGTGTGTTATTTGTCTGAAATATTTATTATTATTATTGTTTATTCGGTGCAAAAAATCCCTTTCAAATTTTGTAATTATATTTTTAATACTTAACAGTAGACAGTGTACATGTACTATCGGGTGAATTGTGTTCAAATAAACTTACAAAATAAAAACTTATAAATAATAATATATAAATTCTAATCTCTAATCCTGTACATATATGTATAGGAATCAAGTTTTAGCTACATATCAGCTTTAGATCAATAATGATAATAACAAAAACTGGTATGCACAGGGGCGCCTTACCTAAACAAACAGATGTGGTCAATATTTATAAGATCGGGGGAAACGAAACCCCGTCTCATGTTACAAAATCCAAATTATTTACGGGCAACTAGATATTACAATAAAATCCTTACACAATACAATGTTTCACTGCAGCTAGAAGTAACAATGTGACCCTACGTCATTCTACATTCTCAGATCATTAAAATAATTCCCAAAATTTTAATAAAAGGTCTTAAACATCCAACTATTCATTTCCATTCAAACATATACCCCTTTATTTTTATGAACACGCTTCTAGAGTGAGTACAAAACCAACGTAAGTTAAAAGCCATTTTATCAGTCTGCAAAATAAAACAAAATTCATCTCTACTGCCTCAAAATAAGGTTGAAATGGATTGCAAAATAAAGTTAGTCAAGCTGTCCATACAACAGATGTTACGAACACTTTATAGAAGACCAGTTGAAAAACTTGGCTCAACTTTCTCAGTTCGTGAGATGAAATTTTATTTGGCAAACCTTTTTTGAATATTCGCCGAAGTTTAGAGCTCCCGTACGTACGACTGATTTCATCCAAGTTCCAAAGTCGACTGAGTTTTTGGCAGTCAATGACTTTTATTGGTTTCCGAGATCTGTTTGCTTGGCTTGTTGTGTTTAATGCTGTTTGGCTTAGTGGATGTGTATTTGGGTTTCTGTAAGCTTTATGGGTTGGATGGAGTCGAGTTGAATTAGAGGGCTTGAAATTTTGCATCTACACCCGTTCATATATAATGCGTTATTCTAACACTAATTAAAGTACATATTGAGAAACTACTGCGTAATTTAACGAGGTACTTTTAGGCATTACGGTATGTAATGTGATCCTTTTAACTAATGATTAATTGCCTAGTTACCGGAGTTAGAGACCCCAGTAGTCTAGGAATGCTTGAGGTACTTTTCGGGTTAGTCTGGTGATACAAAGAACAGCAAAATTATAATTCTACTAGTCACAAGTATTTTAGTGTAGAAGTAATAGTCTTTAAATTGGTTCTCAATCACAACACTTAATTAAATAGATTTAACGATTTGAAAGCTTGTCAAAACTTACAATTGACTTAAAATTTACTTACCGTGGGAGAGTCACGCTTCGGCATGAATGGGCCGGCTCGACCGGAGTCATACCACGGCCTCACAGAAAACCGGTGTGAAATAGTGCTTGCGCTGTGTTTCACCGAGTGAGTGAGGATACCGGAGGCCCATACCCTACCCCTCAACCTAACTCCCCCCCATCCTCCAAAGGCTGGTAACGCACTTGTGGCGCCTCTGGTGTTACAGGTGTCCATGGGCGGCGGTAATCGCTTACCATCAGGCGATATTTTAATTGATGAAGTCATTTAAATACCTAACAATAATGATACTCGTTATTTATAAATAAATACGTGAATTAGTGTATTACAATTATTTAAATGGCTAATGTTTTTTCCAGGATATACGGGCCATAATCACAAACTGACTGGCTCAGGGAAGCTTGTCCTGTCTCAGGTATTTAATCTATACTAACTTTTTATAAATAAGAAAATATTTAGGCTATTGCACTTTCAAATAACTGAACAGATTTTATTGGTCATTGGCATAGAACTACATTGATACTTGAGAAAGGACATATGATACTTTTCACCGCGATAATCGACCTATAGGTAGGCGGAATCATGTTTAAAGGCATGAATTAGTGTCACCATGTAACAGGTATTACATTTCTTTAAAAACTTGGTGTCCCAGGCTACTTTAGCCGTAATCACGGGCTGACTAGTTTGCGCCACGCCCTGTACGAAGTATTTAACAACTAATAAGCATGAATTACTCCTGTAATTTATCAAAATGTAATTGAAGAATTAAGTCGTTACTACACGTGAAAAAGCAGAACAAGTGCAGGTGCAGTGGCGAGACAGTCAACGCCCAAGTGACCCAAGCTTGTAAGTGAATCTTTTACATCCGTGTGACAAGAAGCAGCTGGTACATTCGTATATAATTACTAGCTGACCAACGCAACCTCATTTAGGTGTCCTATTGCCCGTAGCGTAATAATTTTCCCCCGTTTTCGTAACATTTTTCATTGGTGCTCTGCTCTTATTGGAATTAGCGTGATGATATATAGCCTATAGCCTTCCTCGATAAATGTACTATCCAACACTGAAATAATTTTTCAAATCGGACCAGCGTTTCCTGAGATTAGCGCGTTCAAACAAACAAACTCTGCAGCTTTATAATATTAGTATAGATAATAATATTATATATATAGTATAGATAAGTATAGATAAGCAATTGCAGAATATGAAAATACAGTGTTGAAATTCAAAGTAGTTATAAAAGGCTAACTGACAATTTTCTTAAAAGAAACATTTACATTACACAGACACGTTTCACTTTTTCAACAAATATTCCATGACTATTTTAGTTGCAATTGACTACAGAATTGAATTTAATAGAGTTATAGAGAATAAATGAAGTTAAAGTTTTTTGGCTTTATTGTTTGTTTTACTTTAATCTCACATAAAAGTAGAATTAAAATAATAGTACATTGTTCACCGAGGGAAGAAAGGGACCGATTACTAGCGAGGGAATACTCCCGAGGTAGGAATGGGACTTTCACCCGAGTGCTACACAGTGCTTTATACTTCACCCGTGAGGAACATTTAAAGACTTATATTGTAGAAAGTATTTAAATCAAAACGTAAGACACCATGTAAGACACAATTTAGCTTAGAATTTGACCGATATTTCGCGCTTCTTTTGTTTTTTTTTATTCTTCACAAACGGATGTCAGTGGCACGGAGATTCCATATTTAAATTATATGAAAACTCCTTGGGCAGGCGCGCGTCATACATAAGATAACACATGAGAAATGAAAATTCATACAACTTTCTCTCCCGCTAAAACACGTTAGAAATGGATTTTCATACATTCTTTCCTCCCGCTTATTCAGGTCAAGGAAAAGACTAACGTTCTCTTTTCATTTTCAGGGAATAATAACTACTGTTCCGATCAGTATAAAACTGTTTTGTTTTGGTTAAAATACTTCTTCTGAACGATTATAGGTTCTGAGAGCAGAGCATGGCGTTCAAATGGCGGTGAAACAGTTTATTGTAAGTATTGCAGAATTTTACATAATTGGGTAACACACATTTACATAAACTTTTGCATTTATGATATTTGTAAGATGCATTTATTGATACTTAAGCCTGTTCATTAGCAGTCTGATTAATATGTTATTAACATTAAAGTGATTCTACTCTCTCTCTCCCTTGTCGAGGATCAGATGGTAATGTATGAAACGATGGAAGTTTTGATGATATTTAAGCTATTGCATTGATTTTATCGCGGGCTTTGAGGCCTTTGAGCGCGGCGACCGAATCGAGAAATTCCGTAACGTAGCGAAAATAAAACCTGACACCCGAAGCTCGCAAGGATCGAGACGAGCTGCTCCGAACGACGAATCAACGGACAAAACAGTCTGGGTTTGCACAAGTATACTTGAACGTGTATGTCCGGACTAAGCAGCTGTTTGTGAGAAAGTATATAGGTGTATAGGTATCTATCATATCTTTATAATGCCACACTCACCGCATGTGCGCCCCGTAAGTATACATGTGCAAGGAAAAAAATACTGCATAAATAAAAACCGGTAAGCGCCATCTGTTGAGCTGTTTCGCAACTACGAGGTACGCTAACGCCTCTATTATTTAAATAGTTTTGGAACAATATTAAATGAGAAACTGGCAAAATAAAATAAATAAATAAATATAATTGCATAAGTTGATAAAAATGCTATGCAATAGCTTTACCGCGGCAGTCCCCGAGCCACACGTATTTTTTTTTGTTAATTTGAAAGCTGGTGCTTCAAGTAATCCCATTTTAATTAAGTCTAGTTCTAGAAGTCGGTTTTTTTCGAAAGAACGAATCTTTGATTTTTGACTTGATTTTTGAAACTTTCGATTGTATTTCAAAGTGTTTCACATTGAAGTAGATGGATTTTACCTTTTTAGACTAGAATACTATGCCTGGTGTATAGTATTCTAACCTCAGCTGTAACAGTCTCTCTATAGACCTTCGATATCGCCTATTCGTATTCGTTCTACGTAAAAATTAAAGTTTAGTCGTATCTTTGTAGACTTATAGCCATAATAAGTTTGAGAAAAAACTCGGTGCAACGGTGTAGTAGGTTAAGGATACATTTTTTTCTTTTTTTTTAACGTGAGGAACGCTTTTCGCAAATACCTTCCGTGGGGAGACGAAGGGCGTGTGTGAGACTCCCTAAACCCCGCGACGGCCTACATCGGCTCTCGGGAGAAGCTCCAGGAACGCATCGGCAGCTTCTGGAGACCCTCCTGCCGTACCCCACGGCTGAGGTACATCCCGGGGTGACCAGAGACACCCCCGGGGCAAGACGCTGTCACGCCTTACACCGTTCTACACACTACTACACCATTCCTCCGAGTTTTTTTCAATTTAGTTCTGCGAGTATTAATAAAGTGTCTCTTAAGTAATATTTTTATATTGTGTTATTTTTGAGCACCTGACTTATGACTAGTTAATTTTTCTATCGACGCTAATTAAAGTCAAATTGTTAGTTCATGTATTTTTTGTTTAAAAACAGCCTGCAGCATCCATCTTCGGCACAGAATCCCATTTAAATGTCTATAGTTATTCGACTCATTATTGATTTATGGTAACCCTCAGGCCCTGTGATGTTCACTTTTGTTTCGTTCTTTCCTTCATTTTTTTTGTACCACCCTTCTTGAGTTTGCCGTCCTTAAAATAATGGTTGTTTAAAATTGAACCTTGACGGTTTGTGACTTGGTTGATATATAACTTGAGAACTATAAAATCGGGCGGGTTTTTACAAAATAGTAATACAAAAAATTACTTTTGAACGTTAGCAGGTAGTTCTTAGAAATGCATGACCGTTTCTCGGAATTTTTTTTCAAAGAGGATTTCCTTTAACATGTTTTTGTAGTTGAATATATTATTTCTACACAATTTTCTATTAAAACCTTTATAGTGTTTATTATAGAGTTCTTAATAGACAACTTGGAATAGTATCTTCAACCTATTCTATAGTTACTCCTTTAATACATTTAGGGACTTTACAAACATACATGAACAACAATTTGTGGATCGCACAAAGTGTTGTCCCATGTGGGATTTGAATCCACAACACTTTGCGCAGTCTTCACCATCATAAACAGTCTTTAAAAGTTCACTGATGGGTGTAGGTTTTTCTTAGCTGCTACACCACACTGGTTAGACAGGTTGGCCCAATAAGGCTGTTAGCAATATACTTTACTGCATACATCATCATCATCAGCCTATCGCAGTCCACTACTGGACAAAGGCCTCTCCAATGCCATCTTAATACAACACTGCATACGTTCTTATATAAATAATGCCGCAATCAGTTACATATTACAGATCATTTCTACTTCTGTCTATCACGTCATCGTTCATAAGGTCATCAAGTAAGAAATTTAATTTAAAAAGCTTTTTAAAAACACGCTTTTATTGGAATGCCTCGAGACCAATCAAACGAGTCCAAACTCGATGATGTTGCGACGTTTCTTTACAGAGTTCCACCCTCCAGCTCCAGCATCAGATCAGCTCCATGTCATTATAATATTGTGTTGTCAGGCTGTATACATATGGTTGCAAAATTTCAGAAAAATTGATTGAAGATATCTTCTTCAAAATTGAGATGCAAGATTCCAGATTGAACAAATAAATGTATCTTGTGTATCTCCACCCGAACATACAAGCATAATACATACATTGCAAGTTAATAAAAAGCTTGTAAAATACAAAATGGTATTAACTTTGAAATGGAATTAAAAATCAGATTAGACTACCTAGAAGAATGTGCATATTGTACAGGAAATGGGCTATTCACGTTTGCCAAAATATTCAAGCCCGTTGGAGATAACAAATCCTACATTAGAGACCGCGAATCACTTTACGTGAACAAGGTTGTTAGGATGAGAAGAACTACATACGGAAGGTTGAGAACTAGGTGTTTTGGGAGAAAGAAAGAGAGGAAGTGATGTGATAGAATTCATGTAATTCAAGAAACCGCAGGATGGCGATTCGAGAAATACGCTCGCATGTGTGTAATATTGCTTGTAATATTAATTATAGTATTCTCCAATTCCTTTACAACAGTACTTTTTAGGATAAAAGTATGTACTTATATGCATATACGAACACGTGCTTTCATTTTAGCATACAATCGTCAGGGGCATTTAAAAACACCTCCACAAAACTCTAACTCTGACGAAGTTTGGCAACATTTTGTGAACAATAGTTAAGTAATTAAAACATGAAAACGTCATTTGCTTATCAGATTTATAATTACTTCTTCATTTTGGTAGTAAACAACACAAACCTTGAATGTCCCTAAACATCAAGGTTATTTAAAATTTTATTAGGGTACCTAGGGCATACTAACCGAGCGACGCGACGTTCCAACAACCCGCAGTACGAAGTAACGACTATGTGTTATTATTGTATTGATACACGCAAACATTAATATGCCAGTCACATAAATGTCCTTTGACCACTAGTTATGTAAATATTTAAGTACGTCGATATATAATACCACTAGTGGTTGCCCGCGGCTCCGCCCGCGTGTATGTCGGTTATCGCGGCAAATAGTAGCGTGAAAGAGTAACAAACATCCATCCATCCATCCATCCATACTTACAAACTTTCGCGTTTATAATATTAGTATAGATAACGAACGTTAAAAAAAACAGTTAGTGTAAAAAAAGTATTAAAATTTAATCTATGAAATTTAACTCTAACAAGTTAAGTTACAGATGGTCACACTTACGTATGTGGGACAATTTTGGAGCTACCTCCCTACGTTAGGTCAGATGGAGGCTCTTTATCAAGCATCTAATTCAAATTCAAAATCATTTATTCAATTACGATACTACGTGACATTTATTAACGTTAAATTGAAGCTACAGTTTGAAAAAATGTTAAAATTTGACAATAACTAGGTAAGCTGGAGACACTCACTCTCACACTCATGTCTATATCTGCGAATGAGCAGGCAAGGTAATATTAAACGCCCATATTTTCCTAGCAGCCCTTACTTAGCAGAGGTAAACCAATTTGGACAAAAACCATGTATATTGTACTGAAAAATTGAGAATACATATATTGAAAGAAAATACAGGTGTAGTGAAAGCAAAAGTGGTGAACAGATAGCCAATAGCTACATACTAATAGCTTCTATAGTTGGATTGGCGAACATAAGTTAAAGCTCTAACAGCTCCGATTAAACATAGTTCTAAATCTATTACCGGGAATCCTGGACCCTCTTGTTTCTTACCAAAATATACAACTACACACTACACATTTTTTTTTATGATGGCCCGCCATAATGACTCTACTCTGCCTAATGGAAAGCATAAGCAGAATCCAAGAGTGGTGGTCACTTTACTCATTGCGAATGCAGACAATGCAGCATGGCGACCCACACCCAGAATACATTTCAACCAAATTACTACTCATGCGGTTCTGAAATGTTTGAAAAACAAAAAAAAAAAGACCTTAGTTACTGTGGCTCCAACAGTGTTAGTGCTCCGGTACTTTTAGTTTCCGCATTTCAAGAGCCTATTAGAAGACAATGGCAGTTAATGGGACAATGGGTGAGTTGTTACTTAACGTGCATAATTGTTCACGACAACACCACTTACGGCTTGCGCATGATTGATTTTAGTATTGCAAATTGTCCATTTAATGTATTGGTCTAAAGGTAATTTATGTTCAGTTTTTATGGGGTATAAGGTATCTACATCTTTAACAGATTGTCTTCTATAATTTGTGCTAGCTATACCACATAGACCAAATGGGATGAAAGTTTAATTTTTGCCTTCTATTTGCAGGTATCTACATGGTAATCGTAAACTGGATATAAGTATGTACCTATCTGCCATTGCTCTGTGATAGATTTTGCCTTAATATTACTATCCGATATTAAATCTATCAAATCATCTAAGTATCACCTAAGAGACTTAGACCATACAAAAATCATTCTTCTGCTCAAAAGACTAGGTCGTATAATTATGAAAAGCCATTCTAATCATAATCTAGGATTAAAAAGGAACGTGCTCCAGCCGTTTTTCATAAAACTTAGTTTTTTTTTACAGCTTTAATCTGAAGTTCGACGAACTTGCAATGGGCGTAAAAAGTTTTTTTTCTGAGGTTGATTGTTATTTGAAGGACTCGGACCGCTCAGTTTAGTTCGCTTGTTTTATGGCCACGATTTATATTATACACGTGATGCTTGCACGTGGTGTAAGGGTACAATTGTTTTATGCGAACAAACGCTACTAAATTACTCATAGTGTGTGTGTTTTTTTTAAAGACAACTCCCGCACTAGGAATAAATCCTGTATTGTATAGTATTGTATGTTAGTAAGAAATACTTAGAGACAAAAAATTAACTAGCTCAAACAAACTATCAATCAACATAACAATCTTCCCGTACTGTAATATATCCAAAATTACTTTATTTAGTTATCTAGAAAATAAATAACTATTAAATATTTTATTATAAACATATGAAAGTTGTGTTTATGAATATAAAAGTCCACCAGTCAATTTTAGAAATTATGTAATTATGATTTTGAAATGTTTTTACAAAACTGACATGTATCACAACTGCTACTGTGCAAATATTGTTCAAAATTAAAATAAAATTACTACTTACCAAAACTAAATATTTAGACGTTTCCAACACATTCAACGGAGACGGAGTACCTATAGTGCTAGTCCTAAAAAAAACAACAGTTAAGTCTATTTAGACTGTCAAATCCTAACTTGTCGTATTATTTCACAAAGATAACAATTTCCCTTTTTATTTTTTCTCTCTCTTGTGTATAAAAGCAAAAAAAAACTTCTCTACTTTACTGTAATTAGTCTGCTTAGAAATAAGTATAATTCAATGAGACTGATCTACTGAGACATTTTCAGGTATATTTAGAACAAGAATTCCATCTCAAAATAACGAACACGTTCGTCCAAAAGAACAGGTTCCTTACGTTACACGTGTACTCTCCCTTGGACTAACGGAGTCCAAAACAATAGTCCCCTTAACTTGCCTTATTCAATACTATTTGTTGCGCACTGTTTCTGAACCCACTGCGATCATTGTATTACGAATATGCAAATGTCCACTACGAACCATTCTTGAGTGAAAATACTTTGAATAATCGTGGACAATGGAGTGCAATTACATGTTAAACTGGGTAATATTCTGTAAAGATGTTGACAGTTTTGTTTCAGTAATGAAGACGTAACACCTAAGACATGATTATACATATATTTAAAACATGACACAACTTACACGTGGTTCCCTGATTTCAAACCAGACAAAGCCTGTATAAAATAACCAATCTGTAAGTTAATATGACAATTCGCATCCTGGGTTTCATTCGGTCATTCCATTCGGTCCTGGGTCCTAGGTTCAGACCATAACCAAAAAATCAAACATACCTAATATATATACCTATTCAATATTACGTAGTTTTTCATAAAAATAGTCTATGAACTGGAATGACAAAATAAATATGCTTTTATGAAAATCAAATTATAACGAAATTGACAATACTGCAAGGGATGCCCTAGAGAGAAACTAGTATGCATATATTATACACAGATAAACATCACGAAAACAACACACAGTTTATTTAGCACAATTGACGTGACTATAATTAATATTATCGCTATGGGAACGACCTTGTTTCTATTTATTGGACACAGGTCCAATATCCGGCCATCACAGGCATTTTAATGAGATTTCATGCAATTAATACACTTACAAGTAATATAAAAATAATTAAATTTACTGTTTAGCAGCCAAGGAAATAAGTATGATTTGGATAATAATGCAAAATTATTAGAACTTCTAATGTTAATTAAAAGATAATATGTATGTTAATAACCAACGATTCTGTCGATTGAAAGCTATTGTTATATCAGTTTTAAAAAGCATAACAATTTTTAATACGCATTCATCATAATGAATTTTGATGAACTGTGTTATTTATTCCATTATTTGAATAGAGTGGGAAATTTTCTCATAACTTATACGGGGCTAAGCGGAGCTTTGGAATAACAGACTTTAAAAAATAAGCTTGATGTAAAAAGTTTTTTTTTTAATTGGTTAATTTTGTTTATTTTTTAATTTTGAAGCCTACCAAAAGTGACTCTACTCTGCTGATAGAAAGCATGTGTAGAATTCAAGAATGAGGGTCTCTATACTCATGGAGAATGCAGGCAATGCAGCATGGCGACCTACACTATGTCGGTCTGGTGAAATGCTTTTTTACGCCCCGCTTAAAGCTTAACTGAGATTTAGGCTTGTGCATAACCTGAAAGCTAGTGGCAGTATGTAAAAAAGTAGGAGCACGTGGATCAATTTACGATGATTCAATGTTATGGTATTGCACCCATAACAAAGTTTAGTCCGACATTGAACATGAGGCGACGGTGTGCGGTTGTAATTAACTCATTTTGTCCTTTATCCGGCCTAATATTGCGATAAAAACAGCACGCAATCTTGCACTGTATAGCCCATGAAGTAGCAACCTAAACCCAATGGCACATTCGTCCTTTTAAAACTCAAAAAATTCGGTAGTGACTTCTATTTTTGACCGAATATACAACACACATTAAAGATGGTTAAAACTTTTAGCCACAACTTTTCGTCTATGTTTTGCAACCATATTGTGCTAAAGTGAAGCCTGGCAGGGTTCATTTATTATACATATCAAAATGGTACTTGAATAAAATTTTCAAGTCATCAGAAACTCAAAAGTTCTACACTGATTGACGTCTAACCGCTTCAGAAATTATTATTATATTGTCATGGCAGATTTGTTTCTCATTCCTCATCAATGCAACAAAATATGAAATACATACTGACATGTAGACTATGTACAGCAGTGAACTGCTAAAGGGTGTTGATGATATTGATACCACGTGGCATGGTACAGCTAGTTTACAATACATCTACTTCAATAACGTAATGTCCGCTGTGTTGAAATTGCATGTCTATATAAGTTATTCGAAATCGAACGCTCCAATAGACTCAAACCACGTACAATGTGTCTGTAACAAGATAGATCGATATATCTCGAATACATTTAACTTGTAATAAACATGTGGTTTTGTATTCCAATGTCTCAGCATTGAAGGTTTGTTTTCTAATCCTTAAGTGCTGATTTGATCGACTTCTCAGGTTGCTCTAGTGGTAATAAATTAGGCACTAGATAATAATGGCAAAATGCAGTCTTTTGACACTGGTTGTTTTACAAAATGTTATCTTAACACAAGCTATGCTGAATTTGGGGCTATCTAGCCCCAAATTCAATACTTTCATGTTGTGTCCTAATATGTCATAATATTTTTAATATTTTAGATTTTTAAGTTAGATAATGACAATATGTTATGACGTTATGGCCGCTAACAAAATAATTTATGAGAGAATATATTTTAAAAAAAATACATATCAAAATCAATCCAAAAAAAATAATAATATTAAAAATATAGAAAACCGTGAACCGAAAAATAATTCCATTGGGTTAGTTCCACATGGAATATTTACAACATTAGTAAAATATGCAATTTTTGTCCCATTTGATCTTTGTAATTTGTACTACAATTAAATTATATCATATCAGGTCATAAAAACATTAAGTCCCTATTCTCATCTTATTATTTATTTGATGCTGTGCTGTGCCCAACATGGTTCTCAATTCTACATATGTAGTTTAAAGTTAACAATCAATAAATATGCATTTTAAATACCGAAACATTTCGTTGATAAAACTCTAGCGAAATAGAGATTTTATTGTAACTAATTTTAATATGACATCCCAACTTTAAGGTTAAATGATGTTTTGTAATAAAAAAAAAAGATCTTTAAACAATACCTAATTAGACCTTCAAAATAGTTACATTTACCTGAAGCGAAAACAAGTTACTGGTCGTATACTTCTTTGACATAATCTATTATTCTAACTTAAGTTGCATGACCGGCGTAATATTTTTTTGTTCCAGAATACACAGTTGGTTATCCATTGGTACCTGGTCAACCATAAGTCGAATAACAATACCTTTCTTAAAGTACCACAATGGTGATCGTAAAATACAAGATAGATCGTCCAAATAGTAAAAGACACACGTATCAAAACAATACAACTAACTTATCCAAGTAATACGCTGTACTATTTGTATGCCCACCCTTTCTTGAAGGACTGGTGGATCCAGAAAATAGAAAAAAGCAAAGGGCACACACACATGCATACTAAACACGTGAGAGAGCAAAAAATAAAACGTGGTTGGGTATTTGGTGAAAGGTGCAAGGAAGATCCAACTTTATAACTGGACCACTTGAGTTGGATTCAGAATGGATGGTGAAATATTGTTTATGATGGAACATCAGCTGTTTAGAGATGAGTTGCGAAGGGAGTATGGTGCAGATAAATTAGTGTAAGCATTTGGTAACTGTCACGTCTATTGCGTAGATAATACTGTAGTAAACGAGTGATGATACATGGTTTGTGTTAACATAAATTATATTAAGAGCTTTTACCGGAATTACCATGTAGAGAAACCTCCAGGACACTTCTTAAATGAAACAATCACAATGTGTAGTAACAGTATCATAAACATGTAATTATACATTATATTACGGAAAGGACTGGTCCACACGCTAGGTACTTTGGTTAGCCTGTTGGTGATGATGATGTGCTAATACAGAATATATTCGATCTAAACGTGTATTATTATGTATATCTATTTTATATCTTTATTGTATACATACATATAATTACAAATAAAAACAAAATATGAGTTACAAAATATGCAAATGCAATAATCTTCTATGTAATCTTCACAAAAAGCTCATTCGCATCTGACTGAAAGTTCCAAAAGCTACTGTATTTAGATAAACCCTGAATCAAGATCATTTTCTTAATCTAGAATAGATAAGTTCAATTTACCTATATGAAAAAAAAAATAGCACAACAGATTCTAATATAATACAGTGTTCAACTAACAAGGATGATTCTTCTGATGTAATACAATTCATTACTAAGCAATTCTAAGATAATAATAAAAAACATGAAAGTTACTACTAATTCAAATATCACACTAAAGAGAGCTTGTATATCTACAGTTTTGAACACTGATGATTGATAATCACAAATTTTAACAATAAAAGAACTGACTTTAAGAACTGGACCAAATTCAAATAAAAAAAGAATCTTCAAAATCGGTTCACCCAGTCGAAAGTTATGAGGTAACAAACATAAAAAAAATAGTCGAATTTATAACCTCCTCCTTTTTTAAAGTCGGTTAGAAATATAAATGATTGTACTCATCAAACAATTACTTGTCCCACTTGGGAATTGAAATCATGATCTTTGCTTTAGTAGGCAGGCTCTATTTATTAGGCTAATAGGCCAGATGGATAGCAACATCTGTCCTATAACAGTACTAAACCTATTACAGATTTTAGAAGCAATTTTATTTGAAATAACATTTGGATTGTAAGAAATTAAACTATTAAAAGATATATGCATATCTACAGACTTTGTCTTTAGTCATATATAGTAAACACACATGCTTTATTAAAAGAATATCTTAGAAGAGCTGAAAGAAGAACAGACGTTTGTCAATCAATAACGAATTCTTACATGCTGTCTTTACAAGTGCTCAGGATTAACAAAATCACAAAGGACAATAATTAATGGTAATCCCTGAGTACAATCTTATAGAAATCGAGAATCATATTTCTTCAACTTAAGGTTTAGAATTCATCGTCATGGTTTTATGTTCGAAACTAAAAAAAAGCTACCTGCTTTGAAAGCTTCTTCATAATTGTCTTGAGATTTTTTGCAATACGTCTTAGAGTTTATTGTAACTTACATTATTGTTGAGCGTTCTGAAGTTTTGTAAGTCTACTTTCTTTGAATTTATGTATATAAAAGCATGAATTAGGATATTGTATTATTGTCGGTTTTACCTTAACCTGACCAAGAACAAGTAAAATTTTATCAAAATAAAAACCGACTTCAAGGTTCAATTTGATTTCTCTTGGATTCAATTATCAGATCTTAGTTTCCTTATCATGGTACCACCGTTGGGATATCTCCTTTCCATTAAAAAAAGAATCATCAAAATCGGTTCATAAACAACGAAGTTATCCGCGAACACACCTAAAAAACATATATATACGGTCGAATTAAGAAACCTCCTCCTTTTTTTTAAGTCGGTTCAAAAGAACTTACGATTACTTCGTTCATTTAATTAGATATATGTTTTGTTAAACAGATGGAAATCGGAATTATCTGTCTTGTGACTGTGGTGCCTAAGGCCTAAAAGGAGGTTATAATGTTATAAGCTTTTAAATTTAACACGTGTTTGTATGTAGCTTTTCCCGGTGTCCTAACCACCAAAAATTATAAACCCATTTTTAACCAACTTCAAAAAAGGAGGAGGTTCTCAATTCGACCGTGTTTCTGTTTTTATGTGTGTTCGCGCAACTTCGTTGTTTATGAACCGATTTTGATGATTATTTTTTTAATGGAAAGGAGATATCCCAACGGTGGTACCATGATAAGGACACTAAGATCTGATGATGGCATCCAAGATAAATCGAGTCGAACCTTGAAGTCAGTTTTTGTTAAAATTTTACTTGTCATTGTTTCAAATATGATTTTAAAAGTGAAGTAAAGTTATAATAAGTTAAAACATCTCATAGGCGGCCACCTGATTTCAATGTAGCTAGCACATTGACTATGTAACTAACTGCTGAAAAACATATCTGTATATCTATTATCATACTATGAAATTACTTCCAGGCGGATCGCTTACTCATTTCATCAACAGTTTGAAATAATTAGCTTGTTTGTAATCGTTAAAGAATTATAAAAATTCTTATTCGCAAATATTTTATAAAAATAATATTAATTTTATGATGACAACCCTTTATATATTTTGACTCTCACCGACTGCTGTGAACAGCTGACATTTATCCAACAATAAAAGTAGAAATGACAATAAATTCCATAACATTAGTAACTGACAAAATAGTTTTGTACAAAAGTGCTGCATCATTTCGAATTTCGCTTATTGTAAATAGATTTTGACTGATTGCTTGTAGAAGCGAAACTTCGATCCTGTGGAGTGATTAATCTTGAGCAATTACTTTTGAATTTCTGGATAGTGCCTTCAATAGGAATGGTATTGACAGTTTTGCCATTTTGACGTTTTAATTCTGTATAAACTTGTATTTTTGAACGTGGTTTTATGTTTATTGTATTTATTCGTTAACTTTAACGTTCTTATTTTAAAAAATGTGTTTTTTGGTGTCTGTTGACTCTTCTTCTTCACAAAAACCTATCTCCACTCCATGGCAATTGTCAACAAGCTCCATGTCGAGTTTATTCTCCTGACTATTGCCTTGGTCGACTTGTACTCTTAACAATTTAAAACACCTATTATTGATTTAACTTAAATAATTGATAAGGACAAGTTTGCTTATTGTATTAGTTATCTTTCTAGTTAGACATTATCTTTTTTA
The DNA here is from genome assembly GCA_949125395.1 of Diaphora mendica. NCBI lineage: Eukaryota > Metazoa > Arthropoda > Insecta > Lepidoptera > Erebidae > Diaphora > Diaphora mendica. Next base: position 1,532,897 of record OX421326.1, on the reverse strand, counting down.
ACTTCGAACGTAGTGTCTAATTGTTACTTGAAGTAAGAATCCAATCAATAAAAATCAAATATTTACTATTAAAATTTAGTAAGAAGATGTATTTACCATATTTTGTATTCATAACTCACAATGTATGCCTAAATATGCCAAATACAAATACTTTTAAAAATAAAATAAAGCTTACATAAAAAATTGGTAGGTAGTAGAGCCACGCTGATTTCAGCACGATAGCATCACTACGCCGCCATAGTGTGGGTCGCCATACTGCACTGTCTGCATTCGCAATGAGTATGGTGACCACCACTCTTGGATTCTGCTTATGTTTTCCATCAGGCAGAGCAGAGTCATTTTGGCGGGCCAAACATAAAAAAAAAAAAAAAAAAAAAAAGTCTTGAAATGCCTGACTCGATACTTTCAACGATGAGAAAAAACCATTTAAAAGCGTTACTGCCGTGCAAAATACGTATTTTTTATCCAAGCTACTTGTATGTATCCTTGGTTTTGTCAAAATCAGCTGTTTTCCACCCTCCTGACTTAGAATCGTGGTTACTATTTATGACACCCACAGGAAGAACTGGGGTGATTCTATTTTTAGTCGTAAACCACACGTACAGTCGTAATTTTAAATGGCCGACTTACGCATGCGTTTATTGCACATTTTGTTCAAACTTTATCGAAACTAAACATTAAAACTATTTCTTTATTAAATACTATTTTACTACCATTAAATCAGTCTAGTAATTAGGAGTTATATAGATATGGTAGAAAACATAGGCATTTTAAAGTCTATAAAACATTTCTTAGAAAATTATCTTGTCGTTTACGCACACATTCAAACTCACGCACTCTAGCTCACTTTTAGTAGTGTGTGTGTAGTGTCAGGTAACATCAGCTGTTGCGCCCGCGCAGCCCATATGACTTCAAGGACGCCCTGTGGGTGTATTTTTTTACGATTCTCTATAAATGTGTTGATGTAAGATAAGTAATTTGATGGTGATTGCATGCACGCAAGTTTATGGAATTTTAGGACATAGTAATATGCAATAAAATAGCATGTGAAAAGATAATCTATTCATTAATTTTAGTGAACATTTAGGTTTAAACGTATTGTAAAGTTTTTGGTATTCCAATATATACTGTTTTGTAGTAGCCGGCTTTCTTTCAGATAGATCATATAAATAGGTACCTTGTAAGCTGACCCGACGAACTTCGTACCGCCCAATTTTTCTTTCAAAAAAAATTCCCCGTTAATCTTTGATTTCCTTCTATACAAACCTTGTCCTAATAATAACGAACATATAGAAAAAAGAATTTTCCAATTCGGTGCAGGCGATTGGAAGTTATGCGCGTACATAAATTTCGGCAATTCATTTTTATATAGTATATATAGATAGATAGATAAATTACTTTGATGTTTCAAAGCACACAGTGATAAAAAATTCTTAGATACAAAACCATATATGGCTGAAAGAAATTATGTAGATATTTAATAAAACCTTAATCGATAAAAATAGCTCTGCTTCTATTGCTTACTTAGATAATATTGGACATAGTATATGGGAATTAATGCGACAGTGACTTGGTAGCCATATAATCATCACTATAAGAATTTCTTTACACATTGAATATTTAACGATTTTTGTCAAGGGAAATTTTATAGTCTTGTTTTAGTTTGAGTTTAAGTAGGACTTCTTTAAAACTGATACAAAAAAAATCTTCATACGAAGGTATATTGACAGGTATGTTGGTATAGTGCTTAGATACAATGACTGTTGAACAGATGAAACGAGGTTCTAGAAAATAACAAGACAATAGTACAGGCTCTGTGTATTTAGGGATAAGACTGCCAAAGATTATTAAGGTTATTAGTATCATGTTGGATTCCTTATGTAAGTAGCAAACTGAAATGAAATTTGTGGATCATGGTATACACAACTGGGTCACTAATACAATTCTATGGAGTACGGTGGCCTTATATGCAAGAACGGTGTTCTATCAAAAATATGATGGCAACGAACCTGCACTTACAGATCTCAAAGAACAGTTTGAGTAGTTACTCGATAAACCATGAACAGTTTTACAAAAAACACTTTTTTCATTAAAGTTGAAAATTTCTATGAAATGTCTTTAGAAATTGAAGTTATAAAAGCCTTTATCGTATTATGAAAAAATCTTCTAAAATTACATCTTTCATCCTGTACTCTTCGTCACCTAAACAATACACACACACATCATCACGTGTTGCTCCAAGGATTTACTCAGCTGACTACACACACAGGCGCGCATTGCCCACACAAATAAACAAACACGCTGTGTTTACACAACCTAACTGAGCATGTAGTTGTGTAAAGTCCGTATAGTAATAAGAGGGTTTCGAAAAAAGCACAAGAGATACGGGTTAGTGTGACCGAGATGGCAGCAATAGGTGATAAGGGTATTTTATGATATGCTGAAAAGAGATGGCTGTATAATATTATTCTGGCTTCTAAACGTTCTTTTTTTGTAAAGCTCGCCGGGAGGCAAGGTGCACGAATGCATTCGATTTTTAAATTGTGACCTGCCTGAGTGATGTGTGACGTTCAGTCATTTCAAATTACGTTTGCAAGAAGCCTTAGGACATGTAGAATGAACGCTTTAGTGTTTAGGTTACTTTTTTTCTTTTTTTTTCTAGGTTAGGTTCTATACAGAAGCTTTTTTTGACAGACTAAAAAAGTACAAGTTATTTAAATGAATATTTTGTAGGTCACTGCTTACTAAGTCATATAGGTATTACCTATATATTTATTGCCATTGGATACTTACTGAATCTTGGTGAAAAGAGCCTTCTGACTACAGTTAACAAGCTTTTTGCTCCTTCTGAGCTTGGATTTTTACAAAAATCTCTGACAGGCAGAAGAAACATGAGTTTTTCTGTGATTAATTTCTTTAGGCTTGGTTTTAATTTTAGTATTAGCTTTCTTACATGTTGATAAATTTCTTAAAATTGCTAGGGTTATTTTTTTTATTAGTAAACAGTTACACAAATATATACTAGTATTAAGAGATTTTTTTTTTTTTTAATATTTTGGACATCCGACACACAACGCTATCTAGTCCCAAGCTAAGCAGAGCTTGTGTTATGGGTACTAGACACCTGATATAAATACATATATACTTTTCTTTTGTAAATACATACATATTATACATAGAAAACACCCAAACTCCGAAACAAATATTTGTAGGTCATACAAACATTTGATCCTACCCGGGAATCGAACCCGAGACCTCGAGCACAGCAGTCGCATACGAGGCTACCAATGCGCTACCGAGGCAGTCAAGTCAAGTTACAGCAACATAATAAATTGTAAAACATAAAACGTGTTATATAAAGCACACTCTACATTAAATTTACAATAAATTATTCTTAAATTATTATACATTAACTAAGAAATTATTATTAAATACTATCATATTCATAACAGCTAAAGAAATAAACCGAAAACTTTATCATAATTTCTCACTGTTATGTGTAATATTAGATACTTACACATTTGAAGTACAACTTTTGCACGTAAATTACGTAACGTAACGAAATTTACGTTTGGTTACGCGAAATAATTCGTAATAACACAAAATGGAAATGTGCTGTACTAAGATCATTAGATCATTTACAGTTTTGGTAAACTATCTAATTTACTTATTAGTATATTTTATCTAAGACATTTATATATTTTCAATCATGCTCGGCTTCCACTTGTCTAAGCGTAACGTTAACTAGGCACTTTAGCAAAACATACGAATGATTTTTTTCGATTTTATTGCATCCTATTTAATAAATGAATTAGAGCATTTTAAGTTATTTACAGAGTAGCCATGGTGTAACATATTGGGGAGCTGGATATTATGAGTACCCATTAAAGGTAAACTTAACCCCATATATGTAGTAAAGCGCATTGCATTCCATAACATAATAAAATTAAAATAACAGTATATCTGCCATGGTCAATTTAAATAGCTCCACAGTTAATTTAAGTAAGAATTTCTAAATATTATACGCCACGATAAGCGCTGACCACCAGGTGGGCTCTACATTTATACGTCGTTTTAGAATTTAAACTAAATCAAAAACTCATTAATAAAAAAATATTTGTAGTCACTATGATCGTAAAAATGACTAATTTGTATAAAACAAAAAGAATCTCCAATAAAATTATCTAAATTACTAATCAAATTCCATACTCACCCTTGCTACCATAGCTATTAAAAAAAACCATGCATTCCACAATTAGCCGAAGATTGCCGATCTTACCCGAAGACACTTCCTCGCATGTCGATTCTTGACACACCAAAGTTACGTGTCCTACAGCTGTTCACAACATCAGCTGATCACTCACACAAGTTCACGGATATATTAAACTTGTGTATGAGTGTGTGGGTCCGAGGCCGTAGGGGCAAAAAAAGTGGGAACCCGTCTGACGGGCGCTGCCTGTGTGCATCCGTTGCATAGATTATATTATTGTACAGATGAGTGATATCATTGATCGTGATAATAGTAGAATATTTTTTGAACTCACTCGTTATAAATGAAATTTAACCCTAAATGAATGTTAACAATACTGTGCAACTTGTTCAAAACATTTTTAAGGTCAAGGTGATATGCTTATATAAGTTGTAACTGGTTATTATCAGAAATTGTGAGCCCTATAGCTAAAAGTTTAAATGTAAATTTGAACAAACCCTCCCCAGATGTTCGTTCTTATTCTGGGTATAGTTTATATAGGTATAACATATTTTGCATGTACTGTTTAAATATAAGAAGTTTATAAATATGTTTGTCTCCTATACTTCTCTGCCTACCCTTCATAATAGTAAAGATAACCGTTTAATTTCATTTGTACTATATAATAATAATAAACTTTATTTGACAAACACAGCTTACAAACAAAAAAAAACTTATTATAAATTTTCCATACATAAAATAAAAAAATAAAACGATCATTAATTTAAGAGGCTTGCAACAAAAGGGCTAGAACCCAGAGCCGTAAAACAACCAAAAAAAATATCAACGTCAAAGTTAAATGACGTGGCATTGATGACGTGTACATGTGTGCACACGTTTTATTTGACATTTGTGGCTAATAGATTTTCAAACAACAAACAATAAATTAAGCCACATATCGTGAATAAATATACAACATCATAATAAGCCTCTAAGACAGAACACTAATTAATGGACTATGATTAACGAGGGCTGTACACCGTGTCTAGCAAAATGGTGGACTCTCAGCATTCACTGCGATAGGTGTAAGTAACCCATCCCAGTACTGATTTTCAGTGCCTACCGTAACACTTCATTTGACGCCGATAGCCGCAGATACTATCTATCGTTATATCTGTCTTCTCTTACTTAAAGAATAATAATGACAAATTGGTAAGTATCTGATATCTTTCAATTTCATGATTTTAATCTCTTTAAACAAACAAATACATATGTAAGATACTAGTAGTTACAAAGTTCAAGAAAAAGAAAAGCACCTTAGAGGATGCCATAAGGCAAAACCGGTCAGGTGTAACTTTAATTAAAATAGTGGAATAAGTACAAGTGAGTTTCATTCTAAAATGTTTTACAATGAATTCTATCAAGTACCGAAAATCGAGAGTATAAATTACAAAAAGAAAATAAGTTTTGAGTTTTTTTAACAAAGCTTGATAGATTTTAATTTATGAAATGACAAATACATTCTTTAAGTCAACGTCAATGTAGCATAGAAACAGTAGGTACCTCGTGTGTATATATTAGAGTCAGAGGGACCGTTACCAATGCAAAGGGTCCCTTCACCCCTTGAAAAAGGCTCCCTTCGGGACTGAAATTTGTTGGTCATCCAGGAAATAAATACGTGAATAAAATACGTTATCCTATACAAATTAATAAAGATCTAGAGCCTGTCTGTAATTTTTAATTAAATACATACGAAAGTACATGAGGTACTTATATAAAAAAATCAATTTTTAAATTTTTTACTGTCTGTTTGTACCAACTAGTCTCTGGAACGGCTTGAGCGATTTTGATGGAACTTTCACTAGCAGATATCTGATAACATAACAAGTAACTTAGGCTACTTTTTTAGGGTTCCGTGCCAAGCAAAAAACGGAACCCTTATAGATTCGTCATGTCTGTCTGTCTGTCTGTCCGTCCGTATGTCACAGCCACTTTATTCCGAAACTATAAGACCTTTAATGTTGAAACTTGGTAGGTAGATATATTCTGTGAACCGCATTAAGATTTTCACACATAAGTAGAAAAAAAACAATTAATTTTGGGGTCCCCATACTTAGAACTGAAACTCAAAAAAATTTTTTTCATCCAACCCATACGTGTGGGGTATCTATAGATACGTCTTCAAAAATTATATTGAGGTTTCTAACATTATTTTTTTCTAAACTGAATATTTTGCGCGAGAGACACTTCCAAAGTGGTAAAATGTTTGTCTCCCTCTAACTTCTAAAATAAGAGAATGATAAATCTAAAAAAAATATATGACGTATATTACCATGCGAACTTTCAACGAAAATTGGTTTGAACGAAATCTAGTAAGTAGTTTTTCTTTAATACGTCATAAATCGTGAACTGCAATTTACCTTTCATTCAATCAACACAAATGTAAAAATATAAAATATAAATTATATTATGTTACTTGCTGCTGCGGAACCCTTCATGGGCGAGTCCGACTCGCACTTGGCCGCTTTTTAGACTTATTTTGTCCCGGTGGCGTTACTCGCGGTTGTAGTTTTAAAACTACAAAAACAACCACAAGTAACACTGCAGGGCCCAGCTAGTGCTTTTTAAATATGCTTACACTTAAAAAAATAATTTCTTAAATAGGGAATTCTGGTTCTTGGTCTTTGCCTAATTTTTTTTTGTATTTATACCCTGTGTGAATGTTTTACAACGCTTGTCCGGGATAGTGATTTCTAGTATCTACCTGCGTCCCGAACCCATGCTATGCTCCGTGAAGATAAGCGTTTTGCGTGTAATCATGCGAAACGGCCAAAATCTTCATTAGTTTTTGTAAAACCAGCCACTGCTCTGGATGTCTATTATAGTGATGTTGCTTTTTTTCATCATTTGTAGTAGACATAATGATCTAGTCATTAGTAGCCCTGATTGCTAAGACAGAGTTAGTAGTTTTGATTTTTGATTCCATCCAGGTCTAAAATCGCGATCATTTGATTAACAGTCTGGTAAACAGAGTTCATTTGCCAAGTCTGGGTTCAGACAGTTTTGTGTGAGATATCTGAGTTGAGGTTATTATTGTTATTTAAGTAGGTATACTTTTTTATTACTAGCTTTTTTCCGCGTATCCGCCCACATTTGTTGGTTACCGCGGTTATTAGAAGCCACTGCTCTTTCTCAAGAACTAAAGTAGCAATGCTAAATTTCAGCACACAGAGTGACTCTCGAATTTATATTAATAGTATAGATATAACAACATATTATTTAGTAATAGTTGTTGCCCGCGGCACCGCCCGCGTGTATGTCGGTTATCGCGGCAAATAGCAGGCCTTAGAGTTTACATTATACTCTAAGTAGTAGCGTATGTGATATTCTGATGTATAACCTATATTACTGTAAAGTTTCATCCAAATTCGTTCAGTAGTTTTTGCGTGAAAGAGTAACAAACATCCATCTAAACTTACAAACTTTCCCGTTTATAATCTATATAATATATAAAAGAGTAAGGTGAGTGACTGACTGACTGTCATACCCAGAGATCAACGCACAGCCTAAACCGCTGAAGCTAGAATCCTGAAATTTTGCATGTAGGTTCTTTATATAACGTAAGTGAGCACTAAGAGAGGAATTTTTGAAATTCCACACCTAAGGCAGTAAATCAGGGGATGAAAGTCTGCGTGAGCGAAGCCGCGTGTAAAAGCTAGTATTATATATTTAGTTTGATCTATCTCTGTGTCAAATTTCATGAAGATTCATTCAGCCGTTTTAACGTGACTGAAGAACAAATATCAATTTAAACTTTTGCATTTTAAAATTGTACCATAGAAATTAACTAAAAATAAAGTCACCCTTCTTTAAGAGTCGTTTAGAGAAACAAAAGTTAACATTTACAGATCTATTTAAAATAGGTTGGTTTATCCTGCTTTTAGTTGTACATATTTTCTGTCCTTGTACAATGACATGGTCATCTATAGCAAAAATCTTTCTAGATACTATTTGTAATGAGAGTTTTTTTGTGTCTATTTGAAAGCAATTTTTTCTTTTTACCTATAGTTTATAATCTAATGATTAAGATAAACTATACTCTTTGCGCTGTAGCATGGTGCGGGTGACAGTTTCAGTAACATTTCGTTTCAATCTTGATAGTTGACGCGCTTTACAAATTATTACTTAGTATTTCAGCTGTACCACATTCGCAATATATTAAATCATTATTAACTTTAGTAAATTGATGTCAACGAAGTACAGGCATATGTCAACGTCGTACAGGCAATTGTCACCCGCACCATGCTACAGCGCAAAGAGTATAGCAATAATAAGAGACAGTATAACTTCTGTCTTATGATAAACAAGCCATTCAACATCTGAGCCCTCACACACGTTGAATCTGGTAACCGCGTGGCTTTCTCCAATATCGTAGAAGCCATCAACACTGACTTCAATGAACGTTATGAGGAGCTTCGCCAACACTGGGGCGGTTGTGTGCCTGGCAACAATTACAACGCTGGTATCGCTTAGCTAAAAAAGGTGAAGGCTCGAACGATAGTACAGAAACAGGTCTGAGCGTAATAAACTTTGAGGAACCGTTCTCAGTCTCTTAGAACATAGACATGTAGAAATACTGTATTTTGATATACATTTATAAGAAAAACAAATCTGTAATACTTAACTTAAGCAATCCACGCCAGTATAGCTCAACTAAAGATTACTTTCTTAAATAATTATCATCAAAAGCGTACAAAAGTTTGTTCTGTTTTTAAATATGTTTATCAGTAGTTTGGCCTACCAAAGTGATACTATTCTATTTGATGGAAAGCATGAACAGAAACTAAAGTGGTCGCCACTCACTGTGAATGCCAAAATGCTGCATGGTGACCATCACTATGAATACCTATTAAGATGCTTCTACATCATTGGACCTTCGATCTCGTCTAGGAGTTTAGGATCTGATTGTAGTGTGGGAATTATGCGAAGTGATTACTATTATTAGTATATTATTTTTCAACTCCAGTGACTTTTTTCGAATCCAAATAATGTTACAGATTACCACTGAAAAGAAAAAAAATTCCAATGGAACAGGAATTATGATAACTATTAGAATCAAACTGTTATCGCATTACTTAATAATAAACGCCATGAATCGAGCATAACTGGCTTCTTGCTGACATTTTAATATTGGATAATTCCTGGAGATGGATGTCGAAAGATTTGGATGTGGTACTGATAAATCTTGAAAGTCTACTATAAGGTTTTAAGCCATATGGATCAGCCCTCAGAAGCGGTTTCATTCAGGAGCATTACAGCTTGACAGAAAGAGACCACTGCGCCTCAACCCTCCTGTTTCGAAAGCATTTTCTTCAGTTTTTATTTTAAAAATACAACTTGCGTATTAGGAATGTGGGCCGCGGGGGACTTTACAAACAGACAGTGCAGTCAAGCATGGCAGCAATGATTGCTGGCGGGGACAGGACTCATCCGAACGTCGACCATAACCTAAGATTAAGCCAATCCAATCGCTATAGACAGCCTTGATAAAACCTTATAATAATGTTCTGCTTACTAGGCGCGACACAATGACCACATTAGTTTAACGATACTTGGCTGGTAAAATGTGATTTCGATAGTTTGTCACATTCCTTTTCTGGCAGGGTTAAGGAACAAATTGATCGGTCGGTGATAACCATCAGGTTTTTATGACTCTTCGAGACCAGAACTGGCATTATACTTGTAACTAAAGTATAAAATATATTTAGGATGTCAAAAAACCATTACTTGATTAAAAATATATATAGCCTGCCTGGCAAATGTTGACATTAAAAACTTAAATAGTTTAATTTTGTTGAAAAACCTAGTTTAGTTAATCTAAATTTTCTCAAACTAACTTATCTGATTTTCCTTTACCTAATAACCTGGTTCTTATTTCAAGATTAAACATAAAAACGTTTTTCAGAAACAGCATTAATTTTAATTTATTAATTTATTGGTTCACCTACAACTGGTACAATTTGACTTACTACTAATTGAAGTCCTTGACTGGATTTAATTTTAGACTATTACTTTTAGTAGTAAGTTGAAAATCCAACCGGAATAAATAAATCTGGTAACACAATTACTTTATCCATTAGCAGTGTAAAATTGATCAATAGTCTAGTTTTAATAGTACAGGCTCCGAGTAGTTTGGGAACAGACGGTCGTGTGTGAAATGAGTCAAATTATTATTACTCGTATATTTCAAAATGCCACATCCACCCTTCCCATACGAGGTCTACAGTGTGCGACACACACGGATGTACTTCACTGCATATTTCATAGTGCACGCGATCCCTTAACGTTCATATACACTCGATGTATAAACACATGACCATCGTCCCTCTGTTGCATGCTCATCGATTTTTATACTTAACGCCTCTATAACTTACTATGTACCTACGGCGTATTGTACCGTCATCACTATAAGAATTCTCTTTTAAGATCTAGAATTTGAAGGAGGCATTTGAGTAACACCTTTTGAGCCTTGACGTTTTATATATAAAAAAATCATTTTGAATATTTATGAAGCTCATAATATACACGTTACTGGTAGTTTTTACTGGGCTATTGGTTCGTGACCTTGACTGGTAAAATTGAAGTCTGGGAATGATTATTTATCGCCCAGGACAAATACGTGTTTACCTAATAACCTGGTTCTAATTTCAAGACTAAACATAAAAAGTTTAGGTGTAATTTATCTGTGATATAGACACCCGCAAGACCAGAGGCGTCACAAGTGCGTTGCCGGCCTTTGGGGGATGGGGAGGGAGATGGGGGGCAGGGTTTGGGGTATGGCCCTCCGGTATTCTCACTCACCCGGTGAAACACAGTGCAGGCGCTGTATTACACCGGTTTTCTGTGAGGCCGTGGTATCACTCCGGTCGAGCCGGCACATGCATGCCGAAGCGTGGCTCTTCCACAGGTATGTTTTAAGTATGTTTATCAGCAGACCGATAACCACATGACTGGCTGTGCTTAGTTTGGGATCAACTGCATTGTGGATGTGTGTCAAGTTATGATTAATGTTAATTATTTAATTACAACTTAGTTTAAGATTGTATTTGCAAGTACCTCGTATAAAGGTCATAGAGGAGCCGAAATTTCAAAACATCTATGCGCTACTGAAACACCTATTGGGTCATCTTTGTCTAGTTATTATAAATTAAAAAGTAATCTACTCACTACCAGCATAAGTGTTTCTCTCCCGCTATGATCCCGGGTCCTTTATTTCGGAAAAAACATCTCATTAGGCCACCATAGTGTGGGGCACCATGCTGCATTGTCCATGTTCGCAATGAGGATGTTGACCACAACCCTTGGATTTGACTCATGCTTTCAATAAGGCAGAGAATAATTATTTTGGTCGCTAATGCTTATAAAAAAACCTTTCTGGACCAAAATTTAAGAACCAGTTTACATTAACACTAAATTACAAAATAATGATTACGTTTATTAATATTAAACACCCTGTATTTACACGTGTTGAGATAAAAAAGTTGAAGAGGAAACCACCAAAGTAGATTATTAAATCATCTACATTCATACAAACGTCACAAATGAAAACAGCATTATAATTTACATTAATATTACCTTCTATATACAGATCCATATCTATTATCATAAACTATAACAGAATAAAGGTTTTACATTCTAAAAAGCTAGTTTCCTGTTCACCCTAGAATAATATTAAAATAAGGTTGATATGTGAAACCAAACGCAGCGTTGAGTGAAGCGTCCAGCGAAGCGTTAAGCGCGGTTTTGAGCTAGTTGACATAAGTGTTAGAGGTGAACATTTCTTAACAAAGCTTTTTTTTTTTATATAGTTGTGTTTATGCGCAAATTGGCGAGAGTTTAATACTGTATAAATAACATACACGTAAAAATGGAATAAAATATTGTATGAGTGAGTACAGCATGTTTGTTAATATAAATCTGAACATTGATATATGTATATACACAAAAATTTTGGCGAAGCCCTATAATGTGGACTATCGTCCTTCCTAAATTCTTACTTCAAATTAATTAAACAATGACCCAAACTTCTGCACAGGTTTTTAGCGACTTAAAATCATCAACAACCCATGATGTCCAACTGCTGGGCTCGCCTCTCCTCTGAGAGGGTTAAGGCCATACGTCCCCATGCTGGCTGAGCGCGGGTTGGGGAGTTAAAATAATGTAATCAATTATTTTATATTTGTTTACTAATAAACACATGAATACAATAAATATTTCAGGGATTGTTGATTCCGGCTTCGCTGGTTCTACATGTGTGCTACATTTTGTACACATGTACCTAAATATGTTAGAGAGTTTGCCCGCTTATCGCTCCGCTTAATACCATAACCACCATTCTACAACTGAGAAAAGTTAACAATAGATCATATCCCGTCATTAGTATACTAAATAAGTGTTGATAACAATTATTTTTTATTTAAGTTAATATAAACTTTAAAAGAACATTTAATTTTGTTTTAATTAATTATATATAGTTAGGTGATAAATTAGATGTTACAGTAGTCTTTATCAGTTTTATGGGTTATTTAACACTTAAAATGTACAATGATTTAAATTTATAGAGTGTAACGGTGTACTTAGGTATAAATAAAATTGTAAGTAATATAATTAAAAGACTGTACAAGAAGGTTTCATTAATAAGTATCTATTAAACTTACTTTAAATAAAATTAGAAATTAAGAGTCATTGCAAAGGTTTGGGGATATAGATTTTTATATATGAATCTACCAAAATAACTCTGCCTGATGGAAAGCATAAGCAGAATCCAAGAGTGCTGGTCGCCATACTCATTGCGAATGCAAACAATGCAGCATGATGACCCACACTATGGGGGCCTATTGAGATGCCTTATATAATGCATGCATACATTGGCCCTTGGTTGGATTAGCTTGGCCAATACTGCGAGGAGGCGACGTTTCGCGTGTGCCGTACAGACGGTGCCCGCTTCAGTGCGGCAGGTGCTGGGAGGGGTCCGGATGTGTTAATAACAGCAGTTCCCGGATTCCTCCCTTCTCAGGCGTAGAGTGGCACACATAATATATACATTGTACTGTGTGTGGCACACCGTGTGGTTTTAGTCGGTCCGATTCCGACCACCGCCCCGCCGCAAACCCCGGTGGGGTGACGGCTCGTAGGGGTACCCACACAAAAAAAAAGCTTGGCCAATACCTACGCGAACTTTTTATTCTTTTGACTGAACAGGCAATAATCCTTAGTCAAAAATAAAGATTTTAAAGTGTGTGAATCCGACGAAATATTCACGATAAAAAGTAATGTTAGTATAAGCTATGCTATGTACTAGGTACTTATTAAGTGATCGCGTTTAATTGCTAAAATACACATAACTAGTTACTGCCCACAGCTCTGCCCGCGTATATGTCGGTAAACAGCCTATATCCTTTCTCAAGAATCAAAGTATCTCCTTACCAAATTTTAATTGAAATCGGTGAAGCAGTTTATCTGTGAAAACGTAACAGGCAGATAGAGTTACTTTCGAGTTATAAAATCATACTAGCGCTAGTATGGAAGTATGAATTACTAGTTGTAGCCCGCGGCTCTGCCCGCGTATATGTCGGTTGTCGCGACAAATAGTAGTATGTGTTATTCTGATATATAAGCTTACATTACTGTAAAGTTTTATCCAAATCCGTTCAGTAGTTTTTGCGTGAAAGCACAAACATCCATCCATCCATAGATCCATACTTACAAACTTTCGCGTTTATAATATTACTAGAGATTTTTCATTTACCAGCATATAAACATAAGCCACCTCGCGTAATACTAATCACCTGTAAAAAAATTGTAAAATAATTATTTTGCCAATAATGTTGCACATCATTTTCTAATAAGACTTTGATTTGAGGGCTTTTAATCTTTTCTTCTCTCTATTTTTAATAAACAATAATAGTAAATTAAAGGTCATAAGATTTATAAAATCACATTTTGTACATAGGGTGTCAGGTCTAATGTAAATGTTTGTGGAGCGTCGGTCTACACGCAAATCGAAGGTAAATAACATTACCGTGACGTTCGTCCGAGGGCCGCTAATACTCGTAGTTACGGTGACATAATTACAGCGCGAAATTAGTTTTACTCTAATCTATCACTATTTAAACACAAAGTAGCCAGTATGCTAGTTGTGGCTAAATATATATCTTACCGTGGGAGAGCCACACTTCGGCATGAATGGGCCAGCTCGACCGGAGTAATACCCCGGCCTTACAGAAAACCGGTGTGAAATAGTGCTTGCGCTGTGTTTCACCGAGTGAGTGAGGATACCGGAGGCCCATACCCCAACCCCACCCCCTATCTCCCCCCCATCCCCCAAAGGCCGGCAACGCACTTGTGACGCCTCTGGTTTTGCAGGCGTCCATGGGCGGCGGTAATCGCTTACCATCGATACCAGTGATACGTCTGCTCGTTTGCCCACCTATTACATAATTTTTTATATATATATTACTTTCATATACGAGTATATGGGCCTGCTAAAGTGACTCTAATCTCCCTGAAGCATGATTGTGAATGCAGACAATGCAAATTGAGGTGTTTCTGCATGATTGGGCCTCCGGTATCGCACTCACCAACGAAACACGACAGCACGAATGCTGTCATTTTAGGTTGGTCTACTGTGAGAGGATAATACCGCCGCAGTTGAGCCAGCCCATTCGTATAAATAAGTACATATAGGTATTACATAATTGAGCAACCCTAGATATCTCTGCCTATGATTGATGATATGAATCATTCTTAATATATTGGGGCCCTACCGCACCTCGGAGAGTACGTTAAGCCACCGGTTGCTGTTAAAAAACGAATATTTGAGACAATCATTATGGGTAGTTGGAGCCTAAAAGAGTTCATCAAAAGTTTATAAATCTTCGATATCGCTTAGTATCGGGTTCCTACCCAGCCTGAGGGAAAGCTCGAGCAGACTCCAAGTGTAGTGGTCACCATACTCTTTATGAATACAGAAATTACAATAATGCAGCATGGCGACTCACACTATCATAGCGGCCTATTGAGGTAGAGAGTTCAGCCGAATCTACTAAGGTTGAAAGCAGACAACAGCAAAACTCTAACTAATTTGGGAAAAATGCTTTGAGTATTCATTTCATTAATATTCTTAAGGATCATAGGTTAATGTTACATAACCTATAAAGCTTCTCAATCCATTTTATGGCAGAAAGGACTTACTGAAAAACCTACCAAACAAAAAAAAACAGTGGTACACAGGAAAGTTATTCAATTATATCTCACCACAAAGCTACGAAGTGTTTACCATAGCAATATCTTGTAATTTTTAATTAAGAAACCTCAAGCATCATTTATTCATTATTTAAGAAGAACAGAAGAAAATCTAGACACATATAAAGCTAGAAAGTACCTATAATATCTTGTACTTTACTTATTCATTCAACGTTGAGAATGAATGATGTAAAACAGGCACACCATTATGTAAATTCTCTATTAACGTAATATTTGTTTAAGCTATTGCATTGCTTTTATCGCGAGTTTTGAGTCCGGCGACCGAATCAAGAAATTCCGTAACGAAAATAAAACCTAACACCCGAAGCTCGCACGGGTCTAGAGGAGCTGCTCCAAAATCGGACGAATACGTAAGCAGCTGTTTGTGAGAAAGTATATAGGTATCTATCATATATTTATAAAGCCACACTCACCGTATGTGCGCCCCGTAAGTATACATGTTCAAAGAAAAAAAAACTGCATAAATAAAAAATAAATAAATAAATATAATTGCATAAGTTGATAAAAAATGCTATGCAATAGCTTTATCGCGGTAGTCCCCGAGTGCCACACGTTTCTTTGTATAAAGCATGACACATTTTTAAGTTCTTTAGTTTTGTATCTTATTGTGCAATATCATATGAAGTGTCATCATCTCTATTCATCCCATGGGTGTCTAAGAGGCGACTAAGGCAGCAAACCATGAAAGAAAACATGAAAGCAAAGTGTTGTCCCATGTGTTATGTGAACTCACAACATTTGGTGCAGAAGAAAGCGGCGAGTTGACCGCTTAAATCACTTCGCCATATGTACAGTGCAGTGTTCATAAACCAACTTAATATTTATATGAATACCCAGATACCATCCATGAAGCTTTGCTATTAACATCTTTCAGTGTTATAAATCAGACGATGCCTAAACAACCGATTATTGTTAATAATTTTAACATACATAAATCAAATACGATATATTCATTTCTAGACTAACCGCATCTAATGCAAGCCAAGCCGGGTGTATCACAAGTATTATTTAAAATAAGGTAAATGTCCCGACTACGTCACGCAACGTGCATAAAAAAACTAAATAATTAATGACCGTTTGAAGGCGATATCATTAATTCTGTGGTTTGCACTGTGTGGCCACTAAGTAACGGTTTTTGGTTCTGAGAAACATATATTATTACGTTTTGCTAAGTTTATTTACGCAAACTTAATATTCTTATACACAACGAGGCAGGAGGACCCATACTGCTTTACAGTATTAGGTTTATGCGCAATGCTAATGCCGGAACAAGAAATGTAGGTACGAAATATATGAAAAACAACGTTTGCATAGTATGTCTTTTTTTCTATAAAAGGCACTTTGTCAAATACAATAGACGCGTAATACATTTTTAAAACTGATTGGCTGCGTATAATAAAATATGGCTCAGGTTTGACTAAGAATGGGATTTTTCATGTTCCAAAGTCTGAAAATCGACCTGGAGTATACATTAATCTACTATATAAAAATAAGTCGGGTTTTCCTTCCTGACGCTATAACTCCAGAACGCACAAACCGATTTCCACGGTTTTGCATTCGTTGGAAAGGCTCCGTGAGGTTTATAGCAAAGAAAATTCAGGAAAATTTTCAACAGAAAAGCGGGAAAGTGTTACATAAAACGAAGCCATCTGGTGGCGAAACGGAGTTCGCCGGGTTTGCTAGTGTTTCATAAAAACTGATTGCCAGACTGTTGATAGGATCTTCACGAGTTATCAAAATACTATAACTTACACCTTTAACACTTAATCCTTCAAAAAGCGACAAATCCTTTAAAAATACACCTTTAAACACGTGTTCTTGCTTTAGGTAACCGCATGTCTCGTGGCCCTATGTCTACAAAGCTAAAAATCTGTTAAGATCGAGTGTGCGATAGGGCTCGATGACTGCAAGACGACGCAGCGAAACCGACGCGAATTATACACCATTTATCAACTTATTAATGAGCTTCCAACACGTAGCGTCAGCAAAACTAATACATAACTGTGGGGTATGTTATGAAGTAAATTATATGTAGATAATCTATGTATATAAAAGAGGAAGGTGACTGACTGGATGACTGACTGACTGGCATATCCATAGATCAACGCACAGCCCAAACCGCTGAAGCTAGAATCCTGAAATTTTGCATGTAGGTTCTTTATGTAACGTAAGTGAGCACTAAGAAAGGAATTTTTGAAATTCCACCCCTAAGGGGGTATATTTGGGGATGAAAGTCTGCGTGAGTGAAGCCGCGTGTAAAAGCTAGTCTCCTATATATATAAGTCTGCTAAAAGCTAGTTATATATATGTTTGTATGTGAATGTAAAGACAGGTTAGAATTGTTTGTTCTCTTTCAATAACATCAAGAGAGAGTTTCTGATTGTAATTTGAAATGAAAAGCTTTTCATTAAATGCATATAAAAATACATGAAGGGTAGTTATATTTAAATAAAAACCTGCCTGTCTGTTTGTTCCGGCTAATCTCTGGAACGGCTGAACCGATATTGATGGAACTTTCGCTAGCAGATATCCGATAATATAAGAAGTAACTTAGGCTACTTTTATTTTAGACTTACCTCGATACACGGTGTTACCCGCGATACTTTTACAACTTATTTTTCACTTATATTATATCCCGCTAGCAAAATGTAGGCTTTGCGTTTCGGTTATAAGTATGAAGTCAATGTATGTAGCAATACTGTTGTCGTGTTATTTATTATTTATTCAAATATACAGTATTTTTATTATCCATAGAAAACATCTGCTATCTAAAAATCATATTAAATTAATCAAACATGTACTGAACTATTATGTAATTTTGCAGTCCGTACATTCTAACACAGGATATTGAGTCATTCGGTTATCTTTAATGGAAAGTCGTTTGCCTTAAATTTAATAACTTTACAGTTTTTAGCGATCTTTTAAACTGATGAATAGATAAATACGTATATTATTTATTTAGTAAGTAAATAATGAGCTAATAGATTTGATCACTTTCAAAGATTGCAGGTAGTTAAAATGCTGTTATTAAAATAGATGTATTGTTTGCTGTGACTAGGTGTGACGAAAAATCACAAAAATGCTGGCTTCTGACTTTACTCTGAGGATGAGCTGGACATGCACACACACACACACACACACACACACACACACAAACACACACGCAAACACACTGCGAATGGATGATAGGTTGAGCTGCTAAAGATTTTCGTCGTATAGACAAGTGATACGATACCTACGCTACGTGACAAACAAAATGGAACTTTTGTTTGTCACGTAGGTATGGTACTACAATATACATATATAGACTGCCTCGTTGGTGTACTGGTAGCGTACGCTGCTGTGCAATAGAGTTCGATTCCCGGGTTGACCCAATTGTTTGTATGATTTGCAAATATTTGTTTTGGAGTTTGGGCGTTTTCAAAGTATAATAATATTTATGTATTGACAAAAAAGTATATAGATATTCTATCAGTTAATCTAACTATTATAATACAAGTTTTGCTTAGTAAAAGTGTGTAAAATTAAGATGTTAAATCTTGTAATGATGGGACTTTATTTTTGAAATATAATCATTTTAATGAGCTTTCGAAAATGTCTTGTACTCGCTACTTTTATCATAAGAATAAGCAAAGATGAGTACCTACCTACAGAAGGAGGCCTCTTAATTATTCAAAAACATCTTTCTCGGGTTATAATAAACCATATTCTAATATAAAGATTCACATTAAGATAACTGGCAGACAAGTAAATACAAGTTTTTCTTTATTAACATCATAGATCACTTAAATAAGGCTCTCAAGTTATTATCTAGTATCGATAAATTATATAAAAAGATGATGTAAAATAGTACACATATATATATATATATATAATACAAGCTTTTGCCTGCGGCTCTACCTGCATAATACCTATCTACACGCAACATTATTATGTTGGTTATAATAGTGTATATATAGTGAAACGTAGCCTGTGTTGTGCAAATTATGTAACTTTATATCGCTGAAAGAATTTTGACAAAAGATTGTTTGTGTGTGATGTGACTTCCACATACAGCGCAATAAGAAAAACATACTACAGCCCCATCTACCGAAGATACGTCGAACTACGGAGTAACGAAGGAAACTAAGAAACTACCAATCCTGAATCGCGCAATAGTAGTTCTCGCGCCGATTGGCATATATTATATACAACTTCCCAACATCAACCGTTGGGCAGTTGGCCCGCCAGGTCCACCACACAGTAGTTTAGCAAACGAACACACTGACATTCGTAGTTATAATATTAGGATTCTTTTTATAACTTTCTAGCTTTTAACTGCCCGCGTGTTTGGCGATTTTCGCAGTAAAGAATAGCCTTTGTTCTTCCTCAATTATCAAACTATCTCCATGATAAATTTCACTAAAATTGGTTTTGCTACAAAGCGTCACAGATAGGCAGACAGATAGAGTTACCTATGAATTTATAATATTAGAATATATTCTGTTGATATATCTTATTTAAATTAGAAACTAATTTAAAGTGCAATAAATACTTTCTTAATGTTCCTAGCACAGTGTAATACTCGTTACACCATAAAGGAATAAAGCAATTAAAAAAAATATTTCTCCAACAGATCTCCATCTTCTTAAAATCTAGTTTATAAGCATCTTCATTAACGTCAATGAGCAACTTGAATATTACATTAGCCGACTTAAAATGTCAAAGGAAATCTCTTTTAAGAGAGCGTATAAAGAATAGGGTGCGAGTACCAAATACCGGTCTTTGTTTATTTTCGTATCCAGTTTATACCCAGTGTAATAAAACTCCCCTATATTTACAGTGACGTGTGAATCGTCTAACAACAGTATATTGTCGTCTTGTATAATAGCGATTATGGTATATTTTTTCGTTATTATGTAAAATGGAGGACTTAATTTGTATGGTTTTCTTTAAAATCACAACCTACTGGCATTATAGTAAAGATCATTAGTCAAATCATCTAATTTACAAAATAAATCCCATATATAAAGATTTGACTGAAACTGACTACAGTGTGTAAGTAATTTATACTCTCGATTGTAGGCACTTGAAGGAACTTGTAATACATTCTAGAATTAAAATCCTTAGTAACCTTCGATGATGCCATAAGGTGAAACCGGTCAGGTGTAAATAAAAATTAAATAGTGGAATAAGTACAAGTGATTTTAATTCTAGAATGACTACAGTATATTTAGTTTTTTTAATGCATGGGCTGGCCATGGTTACTCTACTCTGCCTGATGGAATTCAAGAATTGGAGCATAATTCAAGAGAAGAGTTCACCATACTCATTGCGAATGCAGACAATGCGAAAATGCTGCATGGCGACCTACAAAATGGCGGCCTATTCAGATGCTTCTGCATTATTGGGCATCGGTCTTGCAATTACCTACTTATACAAATGCTATCATTAAAGGTCTGGTCTTCTATGACAGGCTAGTACCACCCCGGTCGAGCCAGCTCATTCGTGCTATATTAATAAATAAAAATAACGAAGTCATAAAAACAGAATACTGTCAAATCTTTTAGATCCTCACTTCAATAATATTACTCTTTTATTCGCAGGTTACAAAAGAAATTCAGTAACAATATAGGAAGCTTTAATAAAATAGGTGTCGCCTACTTGCGAAGAGAATAACAAATAAACAAATAACAACATGTTGTACGTCGCTGTTATTAACAATCTCATTTTTTTCTTTTATATTCATGTTCGGTAATCGGAGACATGTGGCTTACCAGAAATAGGTCGAATATGTTTATAGGGTGACGACACCTATTATGGAACAACATAGTTTTTATTTATTACACTCTTTTCTTGAGGTACTAAATTTCGTGTATTTGTCCGTATTTCTTTTCTCGAAGACGTATAAAGTTTCGTAATAGGAAAAAAAGATTATATATTTTTCTTCTTGGTGTGTGGATATTAGACTTAGTCATTACTGTGATGAATAGACAGTAGGGATTTCAATGTATTGCTGTGTTATAGCTGTGGAAGGTTATACTAAGCACCTAAAATCTATTTGTTCCATCTATCTGATTTTACGATGATCCTCTAAAGACTTTTTACGTCTGATGTATATGTGGGTACGTGCCAATATAACGATCAAACTAGATTTAACTAAACTTTATGGCAATGAAAGATAGTGTTGGCGATGGTTCATCACGTTCATAATTTTAGTTCTTAATTTTAAATAGTTAAAGAGATAGAAATACAGGATAGACTGTATCAAAGCAGCATTATCTAATCATTAAATGATAAAACAGGTTTATAAAATAAATAAAAACAGACAATACAAAATTTATATTTGATTAACAAGGTTGTTCTTCAACTTGTATTCAGATATCAACTATTTATCACAATCTATTGTATATCAACTCTCTCTGTCTAACTTACCAAAATCTAATCTCATCTAACAATCATAAATCACTCCAAATATTTAATCACAAATGAAACCCCGAACTCCGAAACTTAATTAAAAACAAATCAACGAACGACAACTGTCTCGCTCACCCTACATCTCGGTGTTTAGGGTCAAAGCCCTTAGCTGTTGAGAGTTAACGAGATTAGGTTATTTTTTACTGTTTACGTCTTAGCACGTTTATCGTATAGAGTAATAACTATTGCGTAATATATACAAGGTTCAGAAGCCATTGAGTTTAATTACTTTTACCGACTTGAAGCAAGAGAGTCCTCAATTCGATTACATGAGTTATTTATTTTATTACTTTATGCATAAATACATGCATCGGCGGACTTAATGCCTACATATAAATTCGTGATGTGACGATCTAAGTCCCCGTCGTCGTCCCCGTACATGATTTGTGGCCTTGGTATATGACATTATTACCTATTGAAAGATTTCAAATAAAATTAGAAAGTACAAATCTGTATCAGCATTACAGTTTTAAGGTGAAATTAGAAAATATTCTAATTTCACCTTAAAACTGTAAGCTGAACATTCTTAATTAATAAATTAAGAATGTTCAGCTTTATTTAGTGATGTAATTTGGGTACATTTGAATAGTTCCCGCTACAATTCTTAAAAAGTCACCCCTCCCCTTCACTAACGAGTCATTTAATTCTTTTAAATAAACAGTTCTTGTATATATGTAATCTGAATCTCGGAAACGGCTCCAACGATTTTCATGAAATTTAGTATGCAGGGGATTTAAGAGGCGGTAAATCGATATAGCTAGGATGCATTTTTAGAAAGTTTACAAAAAAAAAATACAGGTCATTCAGGTACTTTCAATAAAATAATTAAGTATTATGAAAACTAGGCAGAGTGCACTTTGTAAATTCAAGAGTAATTTTCAAGTTAATTCAAAAAGAATATCCATAAGTTTTAATTGTATTTTTTAAAATCGTCATCTATTAGGTACATCTTAATATTTGAGATATAAAAATGTCTGAATGTAAGTTTACTTGGTTACTACAGTTTGTTAATTACACATAGAGAACCGTAAAAGATACCCGAATTAATGACAAAAGCTTACACTGAAGCAAAACCACGGTGATAGCTAGTATATAAATAAGTATATAAATACTATAAGCATAACTTATTAACTTACGTATTCGTAATAACTTTATAGACCACACAAAAGAAAATTTCCTTTCATTTACTTTTCATCAATTAAATTCTAAATAAGATTTTTTAGAAGGAAAATCTATTTTGGACACATGAAAGGAAATTGGGGGATTTGTTGGCATGGCAATGGAGCGGTCAGGTCGACACGTGTCCGCAGCTATTGTGTCGAGGAAATTGACAGCAATTTTCCTATGAGTAGGTAGGTGTTGACTGGAGAAAAGCTGTTAATTGCGACCAATATGGAGTATTTGTTATGTCTATCATAGAAGTTTTTATTTGTTTTGGATTTCATTTTTGATAAATCAATAACGCAAGCATACCTCTGAGTACAGTGGTTAAGAACCTAGGATTATATATCGACTCGACCCTTGATTGGCGGGCACAGATTTCACATGTCAGCCAAAAAGTCACCTCGTGTCTCCGCGTTTTATATCGCCTAAAAAATTTCCTCCCGGTTAAAACTAAGGCTACGCTTATACAATCCCTAATTTTTCCCTTGATCGAGTATGGTGATGTGTGCTATTTTGACCTGAATGCAGACCTTCTCAATAAAATAGATCGGTTTCTCAATAACTGCATTCCATTCGTTTTCAATCTTCGCAAGTATGATCATGTATCTGCTTTACGTTCCAAGTTGCAATGGCTTCCAATTCGCCAACGTCGCAGTTTGCGAGCTCTGACTTGTCTATTTTCTTTTATTAATTCCCCTTCATTACCCGAATACCTTATTTCACACTTCCATTTCTTATGTTCCAATCACGACCGGAGTCTTCGCTCAACAAAGAACCTGCTTCTTCTATGTCCCTCTCACACCTCTAATTTTATAAATTCTTCTTTCTATGTACAGTCAATTTTACTCTGGAATGCACTTCCAGCCGAGATCAGGATGTCCACAAACCGCCTCACATTTAAGAGGAAAGTACGAGAACTCCTTCAGGAAGAATTGGCAATACAGACTCAACGCTAGTACCTGTCTGTGTATTTTATAGATTATTAAATATATGTATGCTTATTCAATTATGTATGTATAAATAAATGTATCAGATATATGTGTATTAGTTGTATTTGATGTAAGTTTTTTTTGTTTGTTTATGTAGCTATTAAAATACTTGTCGGACTTAGTACCTAAGTACTTGTCTTTGCACCTACCGTATCATACTTCTACATCACCTGAAGGTTGACTGGGAATGCCTTATGGCATTAAGTCCGCCTTTGTACGTCATGTGCAATAAGTTTGAAATAAATAAAATAAGTTGGTAACTAAACAGTTTTTATTTTATTTATTTATTTTTATTTTAAAAAGCCAACTCCCACACTAGGAATAAATCCTATGTCGCGGGGGACTTTACAAACATACATGAAACGGACAGAAAGAACATCCAGACTCAGAACAACAATTTGTGGATCACACAAAGTGTTGTCCTACGTGGGATTTGAACCCACGACACTTGGCGAAGTAGGAAACGGCATGGTGACCCTTAAACTACTAGGCCAAATGTGCAGTCTAGTTATATCAGTTTATATGTCATTTTAATGGTATATTGGACCTAACGAGCAGAATCACCTGAATGTACGTGAAACCCGTAACTTAAAAGTGCTTATTAGTGCAGTGCTGACCTTGGAGTTTCTCGATTATATTTTTGTATTCGGTTACCTCACTATATGAAAATAATACCAATAATCTCACACAATTCACACACGGCTACCTAACTAGGTATAAGCACTAGGAACCGGTTTTACCATAATATCAGTTTTTCCACGATGCGACTGGCAACGGACCACCGTAACTCTAAGGGTGAACTAGTTGTCAGCATATTTGAGGGCACTAACTTCCCAATAACGATTCCCAATAGATGTTCATGTCAACCGGGACCGACGACTTAACAAGCTCTCTGAGGCACGGGTGGGAAACTCCGTCATCTTCCATACTCCGGGCTGCTATTACGAATTTCTTGTAAGAAAAACATAACAATAGTCCGACCCGGGAATCGAACCCGAGGCCTCTTGATCTGCAGTCGCTTACGTTGACCACTAGACCAACAATAAACATACTCATATATTTCTAAATACGTACAAATTATAGACAAATCACCTCTAGACAGAACAAATGGTCCTGTTAATACAAATATTTGTCTTGGATGGGAATGGAACCCACTACCTCTGGCATAGCAGTCACGATCACTAACCACTAGGCCAGTCGAAGAAAGAAAAGCTTAACTAAATTTTTCTACGAGGTAATTTTTTTTTTTTTAATTTAATTTAAGAAAGCTTCATTGCAAGTGCATGCTAAAACAAGCTAAAATTCAAAATTAAAAAAACCCCCTACTCAAGGACTGAATCGAGTAATCATACGCCAATCATATTTTTGCAGACATTCGGTTATTCTTCCCCACTTTCACCCCCATAACTTTTAAACGGCTTAACCGATTTTCATGAAACATGTCTAAGAACACTCGCACGTAACTCACCTGTCATACAAAAAAAACTAAATTGAAATCGCTTCATACGTTCGCGAGCTACGGTGTCACAGACAGACAGACAGACAGACAGACACGTCAAACTTATAAGACCCCTCTTTTTGCGTCGGGGGTTAATAAACCAGAGTTTCGACAAATTGAAAATGTTTCTAATTAGATTATTAAAAGTTATATTCAATAAAAATATAGTTTTTTTTTTGTTTTATCTGCATTGAATAAATAGACGATAAGCTATAAATAAGTACCAAAAAAAAAAACTAGAACAATCAAACAATTACCATAAAATCCCTTTAACACCTCTACGCATAACCAATGGGCAACCTGCCTTTCAAAATTCAACAATATTTCATAAAAGATGATTAATTTTGGGGTGTATCTTAAAAATTTAAGGGTTGTAAAATAATATTTCATATTAAATTGCTTCATATTTCACTGTTCACAATAGTGGGCTTGACGCGAATAACTGTAGGCCCATGGAATAATGTCTGAGAAACAATCAGAAGATTTAGATGAGTTTGGGACGAAATTTATGAGCATATTGGCTTCGGTGTGCGAAGCTTTTTGTTCTAACCGTGTTTTGTAATTAGCGTAGTGATTATAATATAAATATAGCTATGTTATATAAATGAACGTTCGTGAATTAATGTTTCTCTGAGTTGATGTTTGGATCAAGAGATGTATTGTCATTAGCAAGAAACCAAGGAAATATATGCAATCAGAAAATCTATATAAATAAATAAAATAAAGTGTTTCTTTGTAATTTCAAATTCACTTAACTAAATGCACATCAAAACTATATACGGTATTTGCATCAAAAATCTATTTTTTTTGTCTGTCTGTTTATTTGAGCTAATCTCTGGAACGTCTGAACCGATTTTGACGGGATTTTACTTAGCAGATAACTTTTTATATTAAGAGTAAATTCGGTTAGCTTCGCCCCGTGGCGTTAACTGCGGTTGTTCATGTATAGAACACCACAGTGCTGAGCTAGTATGAAAAGTAATAATTAATCACTGGGATTAAGAACAGGCCAACTGTTTTGCCAGGCACAGGCCAATATGTATAATGCAGCGAAAATACAGTTACCTAACTGTTGACGGGTATGTTGGTACAATGAGACTGTTATGAGAGGTCGAGGGTTTCCTCGCGAACCAAGGTGAGTAAGTGTTTGAAGGCAAAATAAATAATCGACACACACTCACAAATTGACCTCTAGGGTTGCTTAAATTTCCAAAATGCTAACCTACTTGATTATCACTTAGCCATAAGCTCGTATTTTCTAGTATTAAACGAGTCTGTAAAAGTTATTTTATGAAGATCAAACTTACTAAACAGTGTAATGTGAAAACGAAGCTCTCAAAAGGTCATTGTAAATCTTTTCATATCCATCATGATAAAATAAGATGGATTTCTTTAAGATTAAAAGCTGAGACCTTTAGCAGGGTTTTATTGTAAACGTTTGTGTTAGAATTTTATGTGACTTAAGCACTTAAGACTCTTGAGTTGCAAGTTACTGCAGGTACCTGTAGATACTTACAACCAAATGAGCCGTCTATTTGTTTTCCTCAAAACGTCTTAAAAATCGGCCAAGTACGAGTTGGACTCACGCAGGAAGGGTTCCGTATCATTATCTATAGGTACATTTCAAGCGTCTACCTTTTATCGTTATCAATATTGAGCATAAAAAAGCAAAAGTATCAAGTTTGTTGTATGGAAGTTTTTATTTTTATAGTTAGCTGCCAAAATGACTCTGCCCTGTCTGATGGCAAGCATGAGCAGAATCCAAGAGTGGTGGTCACCATCCTCATTGCTAATAAGGACAATGCAGCATGGTGACCGACACTATGGCGGCCTGGTGAGTTTTCACGCCCCGCTCAAAGGACCCGGGATCATAGTGGGAAGGAAACACGTATGCTGGTGGTGAGTAAAGCCTGAGTATAGTGAGTATGAGCCCCATAAATTTTCATTTTATTCTGTATTTTAGTATTTGTTGTAATACATCATCTCTGAAAATTTTAAATGTCTAACTATCACGGTTTATGAGATACAGCCTGGTGACAGATGGACGGACAGACAGCAAAGTCTTAGTAATAGGGTCCCGTTTTACCCTTTGGGTACGGAACCCTAAAAAGTGTATATTACATAGTTGCGTCAGACCAAGAAAAAAATAATAGTCTGAGATTGATGTATTATATGTTACATTATGTGAGGCATAAATACTTTAAAACCTCACAACAATAGGGCTAGGAGACCCGTGCAATTTGATTTTCAACCAACTTCAAAAAAGGAGGAGGTTCTCGACTCGACGAGAACCTCCGACGACGAGGTTCTCGTCGACGGAACGAAGAAAAAAGAATTTTTTTTTTTTATGTTTTTTACCTCATAACTTTGGACTGGGTGAACCGATTTTGATGACTCTTTTTTTATTTGAAAGCTGGTGCTTCCCGAATGGTTCCATTTAAATTTGGTCCAGTTCTGACATGTCATCCATGAGAAAACCATATAAGTCTTCAATTTGCATTATGTATGTACGCGACAAATTAACGAATAACTCAATATTCCCGTATGGTCCCATTTAAATTTGGTCCAGATTATGGTCGGTTTTTTTTTGTTAAAATGTGTGATTATTATTGACAATTTACCCCCTTTGAGAAATATTTTCCATTGATATGCGGCCCCTACTAGTCATAGCATAATGTTATATAGGCTATAGCCTTCTCTAAAAAATAATCTATCGAACAAATAGAATTACTAATCCCGTGACTAAGGTAAAATATAAGTCAGTTTACCAATGAAATTTAAATAGGAATGGAGTTTTTACTCGTTCTCTCTCTCTCTTCCACTAAAAGGTAGTACGGTGGTACTATAACCAATTATTTCACGACGCAAAATTAATGATTTCAAACTAAAAAGTAAAGTAAATTAAATCAACAGGAAATTACTTAAATGCGTTATAAGTAATTGCTAATTATTCGATAACGAACTGAAATTAATTAATAATTATACGTGTACGTTGATTTTATACACACCACGTCAAAAACAAACAGAGATGTTGGGTAAATCGATGCGCCTCGGTAACGGTGAAACGGAAACCAGTGATTGCCGACCCGTACCAATATCCGCTTAATACTGCTTTTATCCGCCGCGCCTCTGTAGGCTTTGAGCCTACAACCTTAGATTAAATATCATTATATATTGTGTTACAGATACAACAGAGCAAAATAAAATTACAATGACGTTACTAAGTTTTAAATGAGTATCCCCTCCACTCCTAAATGAAATAGAATTTCTTCTTTTAATGAGATTGCAACCAGCTATTTCTGCCAATGTCAAGTATTTAAAGTCTTCAACTCTAAAGTCTTTGAGTCTAAGTCTTCGTCGTGATGAAATTAATCATAAAAATACGTCAGGCACTCGGGGACTGCCGCGGTAAAGCTATTGCATAGCATTTTTTATCAACTTATGCATTTTTTTTAAGCAGTACGTTTGTGCGTGACAATGACACAGATTCGTTTCTGTCTCAGCCACGCACTTCGTGACAGAGACAGAAACGAAGAAATGAAAGAAGAAACAGAACAGAGGCCTACTTCCAGCAGTCGACAATTAAAATCTGTTGATGTGATGTGATTGGCTTAAGACGTGATTAGAACTAAGAACAATCAATGCTCATTTATTTACGTTTAGCTGTTATTACCATAAAAGAGAGAGTAGGTATATAACTACCGGGTCTCCAAGGGAAATAAGTTACTAAGTATCTCCATTCAATTGATTTAACCTAACCTGGGTTATTCATTAAAAAAAACTTTTTAATTAAATTTATTTGTTTGTGTTAGTATTGCGTTTCGACAACGCATTCTTGTCACAATTGTAATAAAAATATACTAAAAAACTACTATTACACTAGACGAATATTATACTTACTTCACTACCATTGTACTTCTTATTTCTATTGACTGTAGGACTTGGTAGGTTGGTAGGTAGTTGTAGTGCATGCGACTGCTATGTCTGATCGCGAGTTCGACCATCACCACCGTTCGTACCAAATGTTTGTATAATTCACAAATATTGGTTTCGGAGTTTGGGTGTTTTCTATGTTTATATGTATTTATTTTTACATCGGTTGTCTGACTAGTTTTTTTTTTATATATATTTTATAGAATAGACGGGCAAATGAAACGAGCAGACGTATCGGCCTGATGGTGGACGATTACCGCCACCCATTTTTTTTTATGTGTGGCCCGCCAAAATAATAATAAATAAAATAAAATCTTTTTTTTGGTAATTTACAAAATTAGTGCATAATGTCCAGTTGATATACAAGAACTTACATAGGGCAAACAGCGAGTCGCCTCTGACTCTCAAACTAGGTATAAACCTGTGTGATGAGTCGTCAGTGGTTTGTCGCTCTGGCCACATACTAGGTACAAACTCTTAATACTAAATAACAAACTAGTAAAGGAAGCATGCGGCGTGTGTAATAAGTATTATTGTATTTATTTTATAGGCTCGTGTGAACAAATGTATGATGTGTTTTAGTGTTTGTTTTTGTGGGGACGTACACAGCGTTCTTTAATTCTAATATATATATATATATGTAATCTTAGATCGCATAGCTTAACATTAGGTTTTAATTTAGGCATAAAAAAGATAAAATATAACAAATAACTTACGAAAACGAATTTTGAACGATTAAATAAAATACTTATGAATTATAGCTCTTAGGCGCCTTCATAGTCAATGGAGTTTATATATCTTTTTTCAGCCATTAGCTTTGCAGGACAGTCAAGAGCTCCTGTGACATGATTATTCGGCTTTTTGAAGCGCAGGCAAGTAGCGCATTTTGAATCTTCTGTCTTCTTTGTGCAATCCTTTAGTGAGTGCCCTAACTCACCGCAGTGCCCACAGGTGTATGACGTCTCTCGACACGTTTTGGCTGCGTGCCCGTACTGCTGGCATTTGTAACACCGGGTCACAAGAGTAAAATCTCTAACAGGACAGGATGACCAGTTCACAAACACTCTGTCTTTAGCTATTAGGGCTTTGCGAATGTTTGAAGATACTTCAATCACATAGTTGCATGTCTCGGCATCTTTCTTACCCGACTTGTGGCTTAGCCTAATTGAGTTCAGAAAAATTTCAAGGCTGCAGTCCTGCAATTTATCTGCTAGATTCTGGTGATATAAGCAGTTAAAAACTTCCTTTTCCTGCATGGAATTTGGTACCCCAATAACTAAACTTTCGGTTTCTTTTTATGTTGGTCGTCAATGATAAGACCGGATTCCTTAAGCTGGGCCGATTGTTTTAGTTTTTTTAAGTCTCCCTTTGTATCTATGCTAATTATGACGCCACCGTTCTTGGTTTTACGCAGCCCTCTCACTTGCAACTTCATTAGTTCAGGACAAATAATTTTTTGTACTAATGACTTGGTATCGTCGCTTGAGATACCTTTATCATTGGGATAAATGGCCACTGAATTTAAATTTGTCTTTGGTATAAAATTGTTAGTACCTTTTTTAACCATATCGGGGAATGATGTTCCAGGTGAATGTTTGTATGATGAATTAATGGTGCAGTTAAGGTCGTTAAGGTTCTTAGATAGGTCAAATTGGTCCTGGAGAGTTAAGGCAACTCTACTAGCTCTAACGGCTTTTGTTTTGAGGGCTTGATATTCTACGGCCATGTGGGAGGTACCGCTTGCCACTTTTCGGCACAATGTATTTATTCGTAGCTTCTGTTCCGAGTTTAGCTTACTCTCTGAAGCAATAGTACATACCTCATTAAGGGTTTTTTCGATAAGAGTCATCCAGCTATGAATCTCAGGGGTTGAGATCGCTTCCATTCGGTCGTCTACTTGACTAAACTAAACTGACTCCTGATGGAAAGCATAAGCCGAATCCAAGAGTGGTGGTCACCATACTCATTGCGAATGCAGACAATGCAGCATGCCCATGGACTCCTGCAACATCCTGGAATGGGGGGAGGGGGGTTGGGGTATGGGCCTCCGGTATCCTCACTCACTCGGTGAAACATAACGCAATTACTATTTCACACCAGTTTTCTGTGAGGCCGTGGTAACACTCCGGTCGAGCCCATTCATGCCGAAGCGTGGCTCTCCCACGGTAAAGTAGCTAGCTAGTTTTATAGTTGTATAGTTATACAAGCTCTGCTTGAAATTCGGAAATATTATTATTACTACTTAAAATTTGTTCAGATTGTCCTAAGTCAAGTTTATTCATAGAGCTATGCTTCGGTACATATGAGCCATGTCGAGCTGAGTGATGGGGCTTACAGAAGACCACTGTCATGCAATTTTCTTGTAAGGTTACTGGAAGTTCAATAATTTCTCCTTCCCTAATTCTAGAGATCCCTGCCTAGCGCTTTAAAGGTACAGGATGAATACAGTTGTATAATTTTAGGTATAACTGACAAACGAGTGGATTGGGGTGGAAGGGGGTCTGGGGCTCCACTAACCTCATTCATTCAACGAAAGCGAATGAAGTATAGTTTCTCATTAGTTTTCTGCGTTCCTGTTGCTACGTCAAAAGTATAACAAATATTTGTACAGATTAATTATTTTTGAGTATATTACTAGCTATTGTTCGTATGCATTGAATCGCATCAGTGAACAGTTGTAAATAGTCAACAGCTCTATTACGGACATATAGCAGTAAATTGTATTAGAAACGCGCAAGTAGGTATATATATAGATGCAGGTGACCGATTACCATCAGCTGATCGATACTTCATTAACCTGTCACTCAACAGATCACCCTGGAGTAAAATATCACTACAACCTTAGACATCTAGACTATAAATAAACATAGATAAGTTTCACTATCGCTAGTCAAATAAGTTATTTATATGACTTGACCAGATCTAGGCGATAGCCTAACACCTGCTTGCTACGCCTTTCTAAGGAGAATGCACATTTAGCGAGTAAATTGTGGGGAAAAATGTGATGTCGTGGTACTTATGTGTACTTTGCTAAGTAGTCATGGGCTCGCTTACTTAATCTAATACCTTTAAACGAGCAATTCTTGTTTATATATATACCTATATAATCTGAATCTCAGAAACGGCTCTAACGATTTTCATGAAATTTTGTATGCAGGGGTTTTCGGGGGCGATAAATCGATCTAGCTAGGATTCATTTTTAGAAAATGTCGTTTTATTCGTGTTTTTAACAATCAAATATAATCAATGTACATCTAACGCCATCTATCGCAACTTGAGCGAAATAAATTAAACAATACTGGAATTAAGTGCAGAGTAAATAGTACCAGGGCGTACCAAGAGAGGGCACCACTAAACAACTTATATAAAAAAACTACCGAGCGACGCTCGGTCATCCAGGTACTGAATACTAAATAATGTAGTAAAGTAAAACTTTTGTTTAATAGTGGTTATAATTCTCTTGTCGTTTTCAATCACACTAATATTATAAAGGTGAAAGTTTTTGAGTGTGTATGTTTGTTACTTCATCACGCGCAAATAACTGGACCAAATTTGATGAAATTTCGTATGCCGCCGGAAGCTGACAACCTGGATTACCACACAGGCTACTTATTTGCCGAGAAACCCGCGGGCGGAGCCGCGGTCAACAGCTAGTATATATACCATGTGGCCCAAAATTCAACGATAAGCGGGCGCCAAAAGGTAGACCTGCTCATGAGTACATAAAAAAAAAAAAAAAAAAACACCTAGTTTTTTTTTTGTGACAAGAAAAATTTAGAATTTCTTTGAAAAGTTACACCCTTAATTTTTTATTTATTTATTTATTACGTAGTGGTGTCCATACTTTTTTTTTACAAGACCATGAGTCAAAGTACACTAAGAGTAAAAATATTTCAAAATTTTAGGGAAAAAAATTATTTTGAACGTTTTTTGTGTAAAAACTGCGGGCAATTTGGTGTTTTTAAGAGTTGTGGTGAATAATAGCAATATCATGAAAGGTATAAATTTTCAAAGAAATTCTAAATTTTTCTTGTAACTAAAAAAAAAATTGGTATATTTTTTTTATTTTTTCCTACCTCTTTCAGGTCTACCTTTAGGCGCCCGCTTATCGTTGAATTTTGGGACACCCTGTATATTAATGCGTGAAGTAAAAACTTTGTACCCCTTTTTACGAAAATAATGAGAAAAGAGGATTACGAAATTTGGCACAGTTAGTTTTATTTGGAGGAGAAGGGCAAAAAGCTAAAGAAAATAATAATTACATGAATTATGGTTTTTTAACCACTAGTATTTTATTAAAATGAAAATATTGCCATGCCTTCATAGTTTAAAACTTTTTGTTCATTTAAGGGTTTGATTTTTATCGAAACTTTTCAATGACTGTATCCATCTACTGTTAAATTATCACCTGGTGCACTAAAAAAGGGTTATAGGGTTTAAAACCAGTCGGGCATCTTGGAAACACATATATTCATACACTAGCTGACCCACGCAAGGTCGTTTACGTCTCCTATTGCCCGTAGCGTAAAAAAATTCCCCCTGTTTTTGTAACATTCTTCATTGGTGCACCGCTCCTATTGGTCTTAGCGAGATGATATATATATAGCCTTCCTCGATAAATTTACTATCCAACACTGAAAGAATTTTTCAAATCGGACCAGCGGTTCCTGAGTTTAGCGCGTTCAAACAAACAAACAAATAAAATTAAGTATAGATTAGTAAATCCGTGATCTTTGTTTTTTTTCTTAGCATCACTATAAACATGCTTTTAATGAGACAAGTCTAGTTACCGCATAAATATCTATAAATGAAAAGTCTCATAACAAGTTTTAAAATAAAATAAAGTAAGGTAATTTAAATAAATATCGCAAGCAATATGTTAGTGTACAAGTACTTTAATTTACTCCAAGTTATTTACAACCAATAAGACCTTTATTACAAAACAGCTAAGTACATATTCCTCTGTTTATTGGATGTTTATATGTATTTGGTCATAGCTATTTAAATTTCTCTCTGCAGATCATCTGTATATTAAGCTGTACAAATTCATTATAGCTTACATTTTCTTAGAATAAAATGTGTCAATTTAAAATGCAATTTCAGCGAAGATATTTTATGATAAAAGTTTGTTATCTATGTCTTAGGGAATTTATGAGGAGGTTTATCTTATGTTTTTAAAAGCTAGTTTTAATTAAAGTAAATATTGTTTTTAGGGTTCCGTTGCCAAATGCCAAAAAACGGAACCCTTATAGATTCGTCATGTCTGTCTGTGTGTCTGTCCGTCCGTATGCCACAGCCTCTTTTTATCGAAACTATAAGAACTATACTGTTGAAACTTGGTAAGTAGACGTATTCTATGAACCGCATTAAGATTTTTACACAAAAATAGAAAAAAAAAACAATAAATTTTGGGGGTCCCTGATATATACTTAGAACTGAATGATAGAATACTTAGAACTGAAACTAAAAACTTTTTTTTTTATCAAACCCATACGTGTGGATTATCTATGGATAGGTATTCAAAAATGATATTGAGGTTTCTAATTTTTTTTTTTTCTAAACTGAATAGTTTGCGCGAGAGACACTTCCAAAGTGGTAAAAAGCGTGTCCCCCCATGTAACTTCTAAAATAAGAGAATGATAAAACAAAAAAAAAGATGTACATTACCATGCAAACTTCCACCAAAAATTGGTTTGAACGAGATCTGGTTAGTAGTTTTTTGTAATACGTCATAAATCGTAAACCGCAAAAAAAAACACTATTATTAAAACATCGATCAAAGTTACAACGAACTACAAGAACTTCAATATTATGTTACTTGCTGCTACGGAGCCCTTCATGGGCGAGTCCGACTCGCACTTGGCCGTTTTTTAAAATTGCTTTTTTTATTATTATTATGGACAAAGCATTACAGTATACATATTTTATACAGATCACAACGAACTCGCTTAAACCGTGTAGGTTTTTATGCTTAAACGTAGGCAAGGCGTTTAGAGACTGTTATCGTGTACGTTTTCGAAGTAATGATTATTAAATAATTTCGCTCGTAAGTTTACATTTTGTTCTCATTTTCATGTGATAATTGCATGTGATCATGGTTTGAGTTCGTTTCTCTTTTAATATAGCACGGAATTATAATTGTTCGGTAGACAGAAGTAAAGAAATGCAGCACTGGGAACACGAGAGATAATAATGAATATCAAAGTGGGTATCTGTTCTTGCCAAGCTTCTACTTAGCTATTCTCTTTGGTTTAGTCAGTTTTTAGAATATTTTATTCATTCAAGAGTCTTCTACTACAATTCACTGCACTAAACATACTAAAAACATCAAAGTTTAAAAAAAGTCAACACCTTTGTGTTGACTTTTTTTGTATTACCTTTGTAATAAAGAATATAGGTATTATGTAGAATTGAATTTGCCTGCGGTTTCCTTTGCGGCTAAATTAACATTGTAGTCTTATTCTGTGAAACTTTTATCTAGATCAGTCCAGCCGTTCTGCCGTTATTGAATAATAGACAGCTATTAAAAATTAAAAAAAAATGTATAACGCGCATCAAGTTCGATCGACTGCCCAAATTGAATCATTTTTTATTTTGTGAGTTTGTTATTGTCAAGTAAAGTTGTAAGAAAATTAAAAGAAAACCGGAGGTGTTATATTTTGTTAGTCCGCTTGGTCCTATATACTGCGGCCCATTAGGAATTCGACACGGGCATAGTAAAGAAGTTTTTCGGTAATTCAGATAATATTCACGAAAATAAATTCGTCGGATCAGCTAGCATTTGAATATTTGTAAGACTTACACAGTAATTACATTCTTAAAAGCTCCTCCGAAAACTGAGCCATTACTAAACCTTTGGCTTTAAATATTTTTACTAAAGAACCATCAATTCCCCCTTCTACTTAAAGCAGCATGTTCAAAACCAGTTTCTCCTTTTCATCTTAAAAAGGCGATTGCAAGTAAAATAGCCCTTAATCTCCGTATATCGAAGGGATCAAGCATTACATGTTAAGTCGGAGGGCAGAAGGGACAGACTTATTAATATCGCCTCCCTTGAATAGAAATGTTGGCATCATTATTGAGGATTCTATGCTGGGCATCCCTAGGATGTGTTCGGATTAAGCGACAAATTACGATATTTTCATTACTTTACTTTTGAATTCCATATACGAGTTTCTGAATAAAATAAATGAGATAAAAAGTATATTAAGTGTCTTTAATGAAACTACATCATAATGAATAATGTCATAAATAACTGTGTTCTGAGGTAAAACAATTATAATATACAATCGATTATATAACCTCCTCCCTTTTAGTAGGCAGTAACTGAAATTTGCATGGGTCGCATATCATCAAATAAACCTTTGGAGGATTACCGTTAAAATGAAAAAGTTTAAAAAGCTATAACCTGTCTACGTAAAAACGTTTGCTAAAATTCATATAGCTTAATATGACGGAATTGTAGGCAGCTCATTCATTGAAACCGAGTTAGTAGTTTAGGCGCTGTGGTGTATCAACATACATAGATTGCCAAAATCATTACACTTCAATTTAGTGCTGAGATCTCAGTTTCGATAGGTACTCCAAGTATCAGTGCAATTAATCACTTATTTACGGTTTGGTCCTGATGATAGTACAACCGTAGGGTTTTTCACTCACAAATAAAAGATGGATATTGTAAAAATAGTATCCATTTGAAACTAATTAGAAAGAATGATCTAGTTTGGTTCTATCTCCTGTCAAATTTAGTATGTATTGCATGTATAGGTTCTGAAACACTGATACAAATCATGTCATATCATTTCACAAATCTTCGCAACTTATGAGAAGGTAACCGACTACAGTTGAATAGACACTTAAAAATGTATATAGTATACACGTTATTACTTCTACCAAATGGCAAATCAATCTATCGCCGTCCACTGATGAATGAAGGTCTCCCCTAAGAAGCCCCGCCTACCCCGATCTTGGGCAGTCCGCATTCAACGCTGCCGATCACTTTCTTTAAATCGTCAGTCCATGCCCATTTCTCCCTTTTATTAATTATTATAATTGAGGTTGTACCAGTCATAATTACATTCTGGTAGAAGTAATATTTAATGCTCCTGTCATACAAGTAATGAGGCCTTCGGTATAACAAACTGAAACTGCTTGAGGAGTTTATAAAGTTCCCGACTACTTCTAACAATAGTTAAAGTTTTACTTTCCGAAGCGCAAAGAGCATTGCCGAGGAACTTCCGAGGCATCTTTGTTCCTCTTGATAAAGATATCAAAACAGTGAAGTGACCTAAAAGTGAGTTAGTTGGTTCACTGGTTTTAATTTATACTAACAATTAGTTGGTCCAGTGACTAGTAATTCTGACTGACTGCTGATCGTCGGAAGTGCAACTTTCAGCCAGTTAAGTGTGTGTAATGAGCATGATCATTTGCTTCTATACCTGGATAAAGTTTTTCTTTTTAAAAAAGCTTACCAAAATTACTTTATTCTGATGGAAAGAATAAATAGAATGCAAGAATACGGAAATGCAGCGTGGTGAACTACACTATGGCAGCCTGAGATGCTTCTTCACGCTTCATTTAAAGGACCCGGGATCATACTGGAAGGGAAACACGAGCGCTGGTAATCAGCTCCAGGTGTTAATTTCTCGGCATAGGGAAAAAGAGTTGAAATATTTACTGCTACCCGGTACCGACTGGAATGACTTGATTCTAGACGTTGGCACATACAGGACAACAACGTACTTCTGTCTGAAGAGTTTCAAGAGTCCATAAGTGGCAGTAGTTGTTTGCCACCAGCAAACGGCTGCTCATATGATCCCATATGATAAAACACTATTGTAACAGCAGCTCGTATTATGTTGTTAATCCATACTAATGTTATTAATTCGAAAGTAACTCTGTATGTATGAGCTGAATCGATTTAGATGCATATCAATATTGAGATAGATTGGATCTTGGAGAAGGACATAGGCTCAGGGCAGAGCCGCAAAAGCTGCTGTAAGAACTAAAGTTTTTTCAGTTAATTGTGTTTTAAAAAAAAATATTGCAGCAAAGAAGTTTAACAATGGCACAATTGTCCAAGACACGCTCACACGTTCAATTGTTAAAGGAACACCAAAGGCAATGTTCTCTTTGAGTGGCAAAAGACTAGAGTTTAATAATTGATCTTGCTTTTTCAACCGTTAACAGTGTCTAGGTTGTCTTGAGATACCTACGGTTTTTTTCATTTATCTTCTGCTCTTCTTATTTTTAGGTTATAATTTGAATTCACTTAGATTCATATAACGTGATTAAATTATTTGACGGATCTTTGATTTACGTAACGTGATTTAACTATTTGTGATGTAGGCTGTTAGCCTAACCCTAAGGTTAAGGGTTTGATTTCCACATAGTGCAAAAATATGTCTGATAAACATGATGATTTGTTATAATTCTGGGTGAAACATATATTTTATATATAGCTGTTGCCCGCGGCTTTGCTCGCGTGGAAGTTGATTATATGTATTTAATTAAAACTGTGTAAGTATCTATGAATACTGTGTTCATGTTTTTAAACGTATTTATTTATAATCAATAGTCCATTAAAATTGACTTTCATACACACTTTCGACCCTTATTTTAACCCCTTTAGGAATAGAATTCCCATAAATGCTTATATAAGTATTCATTTATTTGTAATCAGAAGCCTGAAGACAAAGTTTCAGGCTACTAAATTAAAAAATGACGGACTTCCAGTCTAGCCTAGGGATAGAATATCCAGAAACGCTTAAATACGTATCTCCTCATCATCATCACAGTCCACTGCTGAACATAGGCATCTCCAATTGCACGCCACTTGGTTCGATCCTCAGCTTCTCTCATCCAGCTCCTGCCAGCCGTCTTGGGCAGATCATTTTTCCACCTGGCCTGTGGACGTTCTACGCTACGTTTGCTGAGACGCGGTCACCACTCACGAACCCGTTTACTCCAACGGTTATCAGTTCTAAGGCTAATATGGCCCGCCCACTGTCACTTCAGCTTGCTTATCCTGTGGGCTATGTCAATGACCTTGGTTCTCTACCGGATCACCTCATTCTTGATGCGATCCCTTAGAGAAACGTTGAGCTTTTGTGATGATAAAAATAAATCATTATTATTATTATAGCCCTCTCCATAGCACGCTGAGTGACTTTGAACTTGTGGACCAGCCGTGTCGTAAGTGTCCACGTTTCGGCACCGTAGTCATGACAGGTAGGACGTATTGATTGAAGACTTTCGTATTTAGGCACTCTGGGATTGACGATGAAAAGACCCGACGAAGTTTCCCAAACGCTGCCCAACCCGGCTGAATTCTCCTGTTCACCTCGTCCTCGAAGTTGTTTCTACTTAACTGCAAAGTCTGCCCGAGGTACCACACATATTTTTGAACAACTTCGAGAACGATACCGTGAACCACAACCGGTTCCGGTAGAACATGTTCGTACATACGTATCTACTCATTTCTAATCAGTAGCCAATAAAGTTGCATGTTTCTAACTTCAAGAATGACGGACTTCCAGAATAACGGACTTCCAGAATAACCTATGTACGAAATTTCGACCCCTATTTCACCCCTTCAGGGGTGGAATATCCAGAAACGCTTAAATATGTATCTACTCATTTTTAATCAGCCAAAACACAAATTTTCATATTTCTTACTTAAAAAATGACGGATTTCCTTACAAACTTTCAACCACTATTTGACCCCTTCGGGGTAGAATATCCAGAAACGCTTTAATACGTATCTACTCATTTTTAATCAGCAGCCCAAAACTAAATTTTCATTTTTCTCACTTAAAAATGACGGACTTCCTCACAAACTTTCAACCCCTAATTCTCCCCTTTAGGGGCATGATATCCAAAAACTCCTAAATTCGTATCTAATCATTTTTATTTAGTATCCCAAAAATAAAGTTTCATATTTCTTATTTAAAAATTTACGGACTTCCATACTAACTTTCAACCCCTATTTCACCCCCTTAAGGGTAGAATATCCAGAAACACTTAAATACGTATCTACTCTTTTTTCATCAGTAGCCTAAAAATAAAATTTCATTATTCTAACTTAAAAAATGACGAACTTCCATAAAAAAATTCAACCTCTATTTCACCCCCTTAGGGGTAGAATATTAAGAAACGTTTAAATACGTATCTATTCATTTTAAAACAGTGCCCCAAAAATAAAGTTTCATGTTTCTTACTTAAAAAATGACGAACTTCCATACAAACTTTCAACCCCTATTTCACCCCCTTAGGGGTAGAATATTCAGAAATGCTGAAACACGTATCAATTCATTTCTAATCAACAGCCAAAAAATAAAGTTTCATGTTTCTAACTTCAAAAATGACGGACTTCCAGACTGGCCTATATACGAAATAACAACCCCTATTTCACCCCTTAGGGGTATAATATCCAGAAACGCTTTAATACGTATTACGTATCTACTCATTTGTAATCAGTAGCCCAAAACTAAATTTTCATGTTTCTCACTTAAAAAATGACGGACTTCCTTACAAACTTCCAACCCCTATTTCACCCCTTTAGGGCA
This sequence comes from Diaphora mendica, assembly GCA_949125395.1. Classification (NCBI taxonomy): domain Eukaryota; kingdom Metazoa; phylum Arthropoda; class Insecta; order Lepidoptera; family Erebidae; genus Diaphora; species Diaphora mendica. The sequence goes on along the minus strand of OX421326.1, from coordinate 1,491,776 downwards.
TAGTATCTAAAAACTCCCAAATACGTATCTAATCATTTTTATTTAGTAGCCCAAAAATATTGTTTCATATTTCTTATTTAAAAAATGACGATCTTCCATAAAAAAATTCAACCTCTATTTCACCCCCTTAGGGGTAGAATATTAAGAAACGTTTAAATGCGTATCAGTTCATCTTAAATCAGTACCCCAAAAATCAAGTTTCATGTTTCTTACTAAAAAAAATGACGAACTTCCATACAAACTTTCAACCCCTATTTCACCCCCTTAGGGGTAGAATATTCAGAAACGCTGAAACACGTATCAATTCATTTCTAATCAACAGCCAAAAAATAAAGTTTCATGTTTCTAACTTCAAAAATGACGAACTTCCAGACTAGCCTATATACGAAATAACAACCCCTATTTCACCCCTTAGGGGTTGAATATAAAGAAACGTTTAAATACGTATCAATTCATTTTAAATCAGTACCCCAAAAATAAAGTTACATGTTTCTTACTTAAAAAATGACGAACTTCCATACAAACTTTCAACCCCTATTTCACCCCCTTAGAAGTAGAATATTCAAAAACGCTGAAACACGTATTAATTTATTTTTAATCAGCAGCCAAAAAATATGGTTTCATGTTTCTAAATTCAAAAATGACGGACTTCCAGACTGACCTATATACGAAATAACAACCCCTATTTAACCCCTTAGGGGTAGAATATTCAGAAACGCTTAAATACGTATCTACTATTTTTTAATCAGTAGCCCAAAAGTAAAGTTTCATGTTTCTTACTTAAAAAATGACGAACTTCCATACAAACTTTCAACCCCTATTTCACCCCCTTAGGGGTGGAATTTCAAAAATTCCTTTCTTAGTGCTCACTTACGTTACATAAAGAATCTGCATGCAAAATTTCAGGATTCTAGCTTCAGCGGTTTGGGCTGTGCGTTGATCTCTGGGTATGTCAGTCAGTCAGTCAGTCAGTCACCTTACTCTTTTATATATATAGATTAGTATTTATAAATATACTAGCTGACCCGACGAACTCCGTACCGCCATATTTTCTTTCGTAAATATTTTCTCTCAGTTTCCCATGGTGCAGTCGTGGACGAAAAAAATAGTCCCATTAACTTTTGATTTTCTTCTATACAAACCTTGACCTAACAATAACGAACATATAGAAAAAAGAATAAACCAATGTGGCGCAGTCGATGGGAAGTTATGTGCGTACATACGTTTCGACGATTTTATTTTTTAGTCAACTGCCAAAATGACTCTGCCCTGCCTGATGGTAAGCATGAGCTGAATCCAAGAGTGGCGGTCACCATCCTCATTGCGAATAAGGACAATGCAGCATGGTGACCGACACTATGGCGGCCTGGTGAGATGCTTTTTCACGCCCCGCAGGACCCGGTATCATATTGGGAAGGAAACACGTATGCTGGTAGTGAGTTCCAGGTTTTGACTGCTCGGCACAGGAAGGAAGACCCGAAGCGATAAGTACGAGAACGTATATCTATTACTCTGAAGTGGTGAATTTCAAGGCCGGATCGTGTCGTCCTGTAGAGGAAAGGAGACAGAGATTCATTTTTATTTATATAGAATTATAGATAGTTAAATAAGTACATATCTTTATCAGCAGTGCAGTTACTATACTTTGTTATAACATGTCTGAGGTTATTATTATTAACCGATTATAGGGCTCAGACTGTCCTGTTTGTGATGTTGGAAGTTCCAGCTATTGTTTAAATAAGCGACTGATTAAAGCGTTGGACTGCACTAAGATTGGTGTAGGACAATTCCCTTTCAGCATACTTCCAATTTTCCTGCCTAATGTCTAAAGTTCCTTCGAAAAATCTTGTTTTTGTTTTTAAATAAATGTTGTTTCAAATAGTAGGTAAACGTAATAGTTTTATATCGTCACCCTCTTTTAAGATTTAGGTATTAGCAAATTTGAAAATGTAAAAGTTTTTAAAAAGACAACTCCCGCACTAGGAATATTCTTGTGTCACGGGGGACTTTACAAACACACATGAAACGAACACAAAGTACACCCAGACTTATAACAACAATTTGTAGGTCACTTAAAGTGTTGTCCAAGTGTGTATTGAACCCTCACCACCCAGCACGGTAGAAAGCGGTGCAGTACAATACGTAGTACCTGGATAACCGTGGGTTACCGTGGAAGAGCCACGCTTCGGCATGAATGGGCCTGCTCGACCGGAGTGATACTACGGCCTCACAGAAAGCTGGTGTGAAATAGCGCTTGCGCTGTGTTTTACCGAGTGAGTGAGGACACCGGAGGCCCATACATATATAATCCCTCCCCCATCCCCATCCCCCAAAGGCCGGCAATGCACTTGTGAAGCTTTTGGTGTTGCGGGTGTCCATGGGCGGCGGTAATCGCTTACCATCACGCGATACGTCTGCTCGTTTGCCCCCTATTCCATAAAAAGAAAGAACCAACCTTTGCTCGGTATTTTTATGGTAATTTAAAAAAAAAACAATCCTAGCTAGATCGATTTATCGCCACCGAAACACCCTGGATACTAAATTTCATGAAAATCGTTACAGATGTTTCCGAGATTCAGAATATATATAGAGAATTCCTAATATATAAGTATTAGATGTTATTCTATTTTTTAACCGACTTCAAACAGATTCTAGGTACCTAGCACACATTATAATACTACTATTTAAATGAATAAAGAATTAGGTATAGGCAATTTATGAAGAACCACTTTATTTTACGCTTTTAAGTGTTTTTTTTGGCAGAGAGTTTTTAATACAAAAGTAGCAACATAATTGTTGATGCATCGAAACTATTCGGTACGTCATGCATCTATTTGCTTATCATTATGCCAGTCGTGATGAATCATAATCGTGTTCGATTTCACATATCAGTGTTGCTGTACTGAATTGAAATTCAGATCTTAATACTGCATGTTTGGGTATAAACAAGGTTCTTTATAAAATAGTAGTAGTATTGAATTTAGGAATGGATAACACTTCTTTTACATAAATATTCTTAGGTATACATTTCTAAATATTTAGGAAAATTCAAACCAGATCCAGAATGAATGACCGTATCCGTCATTCAATCATTTATAGTAACGTTAACAGGAATTAAGTTGCTAATAATAGATAGTATTTCAAATTATTAGGTATTTCAAAGGCATGTACTGCCTTTGAAATACCTAATAATTTGAAATACCTAATAATTTATGACTGTACGGTTGGCCTAGTGGTTTAGGCAGTCGCCACGCCGCTTGCCAATTCGCCAAGTGTTGTGGGTTCAAATCCTACAAGGGACAACACTTTGTGTGATCCACAAATTGTTGTTCTGAGTTTGGGTGTTAATTGTGTCCGTTTCATGTATGTCTGTAAAGTCCCCCGCGACACAGGATGTTCATTCCTAATGCCTAATGCCTTGCCTAATGAGTTGTCTTTTTAGAAAAAAAAAAGTGAATACACACAATTATTTGTCTTGGATGAAATTCATGCCCACGACCCCTAGCTCACAAATCAAGATCTTAACAGGCCCATTAAAGTTCAGTCTTGATTGTCTCCAAGTCATTAAGAAATATATGTGTATTTAAAGGATTATTTCTAAGTTCTCATACGAAATTAAAAAATAGTAAATAGTTGGTCAGCAAGTAGCTTAATATGAACACCCCAAACTAAAGTCACATCACAAATCCAAGTGTGAAAGTGTAGGGAAGTGTGAGCCCTTCAATTTGTGATCGATGAGTCCATCGCTCTTGTGGAGCCGCCCACTGATGCATACAACACTAGAAGAACATCACTAATCTATACTTTAATATTATAAAGCTGCAGAGTTTGTTTGTTTGAACGCGCTAATCTCAGAAATCGCTTGTCCGATTTGAAAAATTATTTCAATATTGGATAGTTAATTTATCGAGGTAGGCTATAGGCTATATATTATCACACTAAGACCAATAGGAGCGGAGCACCAATGAAGAATGTTTCAAAAACGGGGGAAAATTGTCACGCTACGGGTATTAGGAGACGCAAACGAGGTTGGGTGGGACAGCTAGTATACATATATGTGACATAATGTTACAGAAGCTTGGTTGCTATATCGTGTGTATCTGCAGGTGTAATTTTTATGTGGTTTAGAGGTCAAATGAGTGTCCATATAGTCAGTACAGAAATAAGATATTACTACCAACGCGCAAGGATGAGTCAGTGAGTATGTCCGCCCTATTAAGCTCTACCCCCAATCATGTAGGAAGCGAGGGGAAGTTGGGCTCTGGTACCTTTATTCTTTAGGCAATTAACGAAACAATTGTTAAGGCCGTGGAGCCGAATATATGTTTTCCCCCAAATTCATAACAAATCAATGAACGTATTAGTATTTGTGTGTACCTACTTGTGCATTTGATGGCGTTCATCTATTTCTTTACAATTTTTTTAAACAAATACTAGCTTTTACCTGCGGCTAAGCACGCCTGTATGACAGTTATCGTGGTCTGTGCCTATCTTCTTCTTCAAGAATCAAAGTATATATCCCTACGCACTAAATTTGATCGAAATCGTTGCAGCAGATGGACAGAGTTATTTTCGAATTTATAATATTAGTAAGGATAACATTCTTGTTCTGTCCGGCTGCCTTCAGTCTTGTAGACTACTTGAATGAAGAGTATAGCTGTTGGCTACTGACAAGCGCTTACTGATCACTGATACTAACATTATGGGGTATGCAGTATTATTAAAACACATACCTCATAAATATCTAAATGAGATTAAAGTGTTCATTCCACTGACAGTGGAATGGGCAGATAATCTACACGCTAAGGCACTCTTTAAATCAACTATTGAGCAATGAGATTATATACACACATACACACACATATACATAGATGCTCGACAGTGTTCTGTCAGCAGTTTTTTTAATGTTTTAGATTTTAATAATAATGTTTTAGTTCATTATAAGAATCTGTACTAATATATATAAAACTGAAGAGTTTGTTTGGTTTGCTTGAGCGCACTAATCTCAGAAACTACTGGTCCGATTTGGAAAGAAAACAGTATTATATAGTCCATTTATCGAGGAAGGCCACAGGCTATATATATCATCACGTTAAGACCAATAGAAGCGGAGCACCAATGAAGAATGTTTCAAAAAACGGGAGAAATTTATCACGCTACGGGTAATAGGAGACGCAAACAAGGTTGCGGGGATCTGCTAGTTAAGTTATAATGCTATCAGCAACTTTAACTACATGGACTCTTTATTTTCACATTTCTCCACCAGCTATTTTATTTATCTCTAATTTTATTGGAATCAAAGGGAAGTATACCTTCCGAAATGCATAAAAAACAACATTTTAAATTATTTACAAATTAATAAAAATGTATACAATTTAAAATACGTGAACTTCTAGTTTAGTGAAGTACGAGTTTGAGAGATCAATGACAGATCAGTTAAAACCGGTCAATAATACGAATCCAAAATACTAAAACTAAATTGGTTATTATTTCAAAGTTTACCACGGGACGATCTTTTATTAAATAAATGATACAGACCAACAGACAGCTACGCTATGTAGCTTTTTATGACTCCTTTATAAATCGCATATAACTGAACGATGTACTACTATCGGAATATAATTACCAGTACTTGTACTCAACCCTTTAGGCAATAACCGGCGTAAAGTAAGGTGGTAATCAATAAGTTTATGTTTTCTACACAAGAGCAGGTGATGCGTTAGAAATAGGCTTAGAGATCCTTAGATCGCTCTAGTTCACACTAAACGTACGTGAAATGGACACAGAGAACCAGACCAGACTCAAAACAATAATTTGTTGGGTTCGTTACAAAATGAATTTATCTGCACTGATGGCGTAATAATTAAAACGGTCACCTGTTACGTCTGTACGTAATTACAAAGAAATAAAACTTAAGTTCGTAACAAATAATATTTATTCTAGAAAAAGGGTAGTGGGTTCGATTCCCTAACTACAAATATTCTAGGAAAATACCGACAATATACAATGAATCGGAATCGTACGGTCCTGTAGGCACTAGCAGCAGTAGGGCAGCAGTTGAACATCTGTAGGCGACGAGCTGGGTAGGCAGCACGGCGTCCAAAGGGTGAACTTATATATATATAATTCACTTAGGGTTTAAATTTTTAATTTTAAACTAGTATGGCACCAGAACAACACCTCCACAATTGGTGCAATTGTAAGGTTAAAAAAGGTTTTAAAATTGGTATTCGTGCCTGCGTACTAATATGCTGAGTGGTATTGGTTCCACCTCCGCATGGAACAGCACTTTATGTGACTCACAAACTGTTATGCTAACTCTGGGTGTTCCTTGTGTACGTTTCATGAATGACTTACAGTCAGTCCTCCACGATGTTTTCCTAGTATGGCATATAAAAGAACTCTTATGAAATAAAAAAGTGTAAACCCTTTCTAGACTTGAACCCTTAAGTGAAAATTGTATGTCGTACTTGACAGCTTTTTATAACTATTTAATTGCCGATATAAAACCTTTTACTGTTTGTCGTGTAAAGGATAGTCTTTTATCTATCTAAACCATGATCTTAATAGCTCTGAAAGAAATAAACTTGCACTGTATATATTGATTACCACCTTCAGCTTAATATCCTTTTATTACTATTTTTATGTTGAAGGACTGGCCCTTCAGAACGATATTCTTAGAGGTTTGGACTTGACATCAGATTCAAGTTACAAGTACGTGGTCCTGAACTGTTTGAGATTCTGTTTCCTTTTTCATCATAATCACATCAACTGCCTTTACTAGTCTACTGTTTAGGCATAAGATTCTGTTAAGAAATTCTTTAAAAAAAGGTACAATGTTAAGGTTATGATTGCACGGTTGGTTTAGTGGTTCAAGCGGTCGCCACGCTGCTTTCTACTGTGCTATGTTCAAGTATCACACGGGACAACACTTTGTGTGATCCACAAATTGTTGTTCTGAGTCTAGGTGTTCCTTGTGTCCGTTTCATGTCTGTTTTGAAAAGGTCCCCGCGACCCAGAATGTCTATTCCTAATGCGGGAGTTGTCTTTAAAAAAACATAATTTGCATTAGCTCTTACGGTGAGTTTAAGGGGATTTTGGAAAATTAGTTAAATCGAGAAATGCGTTATATTGCGGCGCTTCATATGAAGGTTATACTGTTACTGCATTATTGGCTTTATTTTTATATTTATAGCTTTAAAATAGCCCTATTCCTTAAAAATGCAATTAAACAACAATCGAATGTTTATCGTGGTATGTAAAACAGCATGTTTTAATAATTACATGCTTTCAGTTATAAATAGATTGTAAAGTTCAAATTAACGTTGCTTGTTTTGACTTAATAAAACGTTTTTGGCCTTCCACTAATATTAAACCTTCTTGCATATAACATCACACACGACCACATCACATCAACAGCATTTAACAGTCCACTGCTGGACATCGGACTCTCCTCTTACACATAACCGTCTGATCCTAGGCTAGATAGAGTCTTTATTATGATTGACAGACTGCTGACAAATTTACGTATTTTACGTATTATTACATAATTACGTATATACTACCTACCCAATTATTTCCAAGTAAATAAATTTTACTTCTGAGCGATTTTGTTTACAAAAAAGGCTTGAGGATCAGCTCTTAAGTCTAGTCGACTTGACGATACTGATAAACTTCTATTTTTGAACTTCGAGCGACTGTCATCATACTTCCACAATCAAATTCAAGATCATTTATTCATTTAAGACAATAAATGACATTTATAAACGTTAAATTGAAGCTACAGTTAAAAATCATAGATCGACACAGACGCCACAGCATGTGCTGGATTGTCAAAATAAATTAGGTGAAAACACCAAAATCTACTGCCTGCTTGTGTCTTCATAACTTCCAGTTTCCAAAATGCGTAGAGCCTTCTGAGAATCAATCTGAGAAGATTATTGGCAAAGAAACTCATGGCCAATCTTAGTGCTAGGCGATGTTTAACTTCCGTAGAAAGACTGTTTTCAAGCTTTTTAGTGCTATAGCTACACGTTACGATTGCCTAAGACGTTCGTGTAACTACCGGGACTGACCGCTTAACGTGTTCTAGGTTCAGTGAGGTCTCAATATGTTAAGACCATTCTCTTATCACTCACTTATCATAGTTTTGCAATGTGTTACCACTGAGTCACGAGGCCCTATGCAAATAAATATATATTACTATTTGTATTATGTACAGGCACAGAACAAATGATTATACTCATCACCTAATCATTTATTCTGGGTAGGAAGCATACTTGCTTTGACTTTTTAACTATAGCCAGTTCTATCTCATTAGTTTTCTCTTAACTTTTCATTTTTATGAGACCTCAGCACAGCAGTCCTATATACAAATTTCAGTGAAGTAATTAACTTATGAAAAAGTTTCACGACTTCAATTGAAAGGGTGAAGTCTTACGCTATGTTCTATTATGCATAAAGTGGCAAAAGTTTCAAAATCAATTTTTCTACGTTCAAATCGTATATGCTCTGAATAAAATAAACCCCTGACAATGCTCTAAAACATTTCTGACAGTATTATTGTTTTAGATCTCTGTACTGTTGAGTAAAATGAATTAAAAACAAATACTATCACCCAGTTGCTCGGTTGAGGCATTACAATTTAAACTTCATAATAATGCTGCAATAATCTTATACTCCATTTGTACAGTTGAGTTCAGTAGCGTCCACGTGCTGGCATTAGTAACAGGGAACCAAATCTGTCAGTATTACACAACTGCGTTTGTTAAGAGCGAGCTTACACGGTTCACGTGTGGAGGAATTATTCATTTCTAGCTTTCGCTATTGTCGTATTGCGTTTACATAAAAAAAAAACCTGAAAATAGACATAACATCCATTATAAGGGTTCTGTCAAATACAAGTTGTGTGCTCATCAATTGTCGCTTTAAATGCCATAGAAATGATTACTCGTAAGGAAAACTATTGCTCGTCGACTTCCTAAGCTTTTGTTTTTGTAGTTTCTTTTACGTTTTTGAGATAGTAGTTTTGAAAAAAAAAAAAAAAAAATTGTGAAATTATCAACACCCTTTATTAGTCTATTGCTGGAAATATAGCCTCTCTTTAGAAAGGAAGTTTGAGGTAGCGGGGTTTGTATCCCGCTACCTCAAACTACCATAGAGATTGTGAAGAATTCCAGAATTGGGTCATCAAAGTCACTTTAGTGTCAGTTTTGTCACATGTAAATGATTACTGTTATGTTAAATGATAAGTTGTTAAATGAATGTTAAAATATGTTTATGATCTAAACGCGAGTCTCTTGAAGAATATATGTAATATATAGGTTCAAAGTTCTTTTTTACGGGATTGTGGGCAAACGAGCAGATGGATCACCTGATGGTAAGCGATTATGACACCCAATGCAAAGCAATTACGCTAAACGTGAAATGTATCTTTTAAATCTTCTACAAACAAATTTAAAAACGTCACGCGTTATGAGCGCAATATATTTTTTATTTTCAAATTCATGTTGACGTGATTTTAGTTACATTCACGAATTCATGTATCGCTACAATTGTCATACTTTCCTCGTTCGGATTGAGTTGGTACGAAAATTTTATTATATCAAAATGATACACTATTTGTGAGCCATGGAACATCATCTCTACAATACGCGTGTATCGCATAAGCATGGTTTACCTAAACTGGTCGTGAGTCACGGGATGCGTCAGCGCAGCAAAATAAATACCATGTATCACGCGTAGGGCTGTCACAAATAGGAATGAAATTGTTATTAATTGGCTACTACCTAATTTTATAATTAAAATAGAATACTATCAGATTGGAGGGAGGGTTTGGGGTATGGGCGTCTGGTATCCTCACTCACTCGGTAAAACACAGCGCAAGCGCTATTACACACCGATTTTCTGTGAGGCCGTGGTATCACTCCGGTCGAGCCGGACCATTCATGCTGAAGCGTGGCTCTCTCTCTATGAAATTTACATTTTTCTATATCATATTTAATTTTACTCTCACTACACTTGACGTGTCCATCAAGAATAGTTATTACTTCGCGATTACTAGTTGCAAACTACACAATAATTAAAACATGTAGTATTGTACAATCTTACTTTCAATGCATATGGGCATAGTTTGGACTTCACAATGGATTTCACAATAAACATAAATAAAACTATTAAACTCACTATAAGTCAATCTATTTTTCTAGCAAAACAATAAACAAACAAACATTTTCCCATCAAACAAAAACTTTTTGACATTTCGCTCGTTTTATACGTTTGCTGGTACTACAGAAAAAGTTTTATTGCGTGCCAGCCCTGAATATGTCACGCACTATCACTCTTCATATACGTGTGTTCTAAAGCCGAATATTTTCCTACCTCGTCACCTCTAGATTTGAACAAGTTTACAAAAACAAATTAAACAAAAAGCATATTAATTGTCTAGATCATAAGAGTCATGAGAAACGCATTGGAATAATTGTAAGTATTACGCATTCGATTTACAAACTTAGTAATGCATTCTGAACTCATAATTTCACATTTAAATTGTATGGTAATGTATATTTTCAGTCAGTCTATTATGTTGGTAGCTAGTTGGTTAATTATTATACTACATATTTTTAAATGACGCATCGATCTTTGTCGCCGAAACAACTGGAACTTTTGAAATAGAAAGGATAATGTATTATAGATATATATTTTATTTTATAATCTACATGTGATTATTCTTTTTGTTATAATAAATTGTTTATGCTTTTGTTGAATAGCATTCTGATATATGTTGTACCTTATATGGAATAGTGATGCGCTATTAAGTATGCATTTTGGTGTTGTTTTTTATTAATTAACGTTCGAAGTTATTATTGAAAAAGCATGTAGTAACTAGACACTTATAATGTTTTCTTTTTCACGCAACATTTTTAGTGCTCGAAACTATAGGAGCATACATTTGGAGGAAATATTAGCAAAGTAAATAAAAAAACATATAAATTATTATGAACCAAATCAATTCAGAAAAAAACTGGCAAAAACTTCTCATAATTATGATTATTTATCTGCAGGGGGTCAACTTTCAATGCACCACGAACGGTTGCTTGATTGACCCTACAAAAGGTGGATTTTCTTTCACAAATATCCTCTTTCCCTCTCTACCATACGTATTGCTTTAAAATCTCCGTACACCATACATGAAGTCACTCTTACCTGGCTAGTAATTTTTTTCTCAATATTTGAAGAAAAATAATTTAGAAAGTTTTAACTTTGCGACTGTTGTAATAAGAACTACGGCAGCTGCGCCAAACTGTGTATTTCGTTGTCACCTGCGGTATTTCCGCACCGATACAACCTTCAAGAAAAAAACACACTCCCGCCTCAGATGCTGGCACACTTGAGACCCTTGAATTGCAGGTGTCAATGGAGGAAAATGGTCATTGGCCATCTGGTGCACCGTTTGCTCATTTGACCGTAATATCGTAGAAAATTAATATTACATTAATATGTAAACCTTACTTAATCTTATTAAAATTATTACTGACCTGATAGTGAACCTGAATGCTAATACACGGGTCATGGGTTCGATTTTGTGTGATAAGCACGAATAAAGAGACGTGCTGACTCCTACATGATTCTATTTAAGTTTGTAATTCATCAAGTGACGACTACCGTGCATGTATACAGTACACATGTTACTCAACCCTTACAAATGTGTTGCTGTTCTTATTTTGTTCTCTTCCCTGGAAATATAAAAAGTAAGGAGAGAGATTTGCGATATGGTAACTACAGTGAAAGCAACAAAAAGAGTGTTTTACCCCGGCTCTTCGTGAGGCGGTTGTAGGTTTATTAGTCCATTCGGGTCAACCAACAATGCTTAGGAAACAACTGATGTTGATATCTGATGATGATGAAGGAAATGCCTAGGTAGCAGCGCCACGCTGATTTCAGCACGAACGGGCCGGCTCGACCGGGGCGGTACTACCCTCGCACAGAAAATCAACGTAAAATGACAGCATTCGTGTTGTTGTGTTTCGTTGGTCAGTGCGAGACCGGAGGCCCAATGATGCAGAAGCATCATTGGGCCGCCATAGTGTTGGTCACCATGCTGCATTGTTGCATTCACAATGAGTATGGTGTCCACCACTCTTGGATTCTGCTTATGCTTTCCATTAGGCAGAGTAGTGTCATTTTGGCAGGCCCATATATAAAAAAAAATAATACCATATCTGAAAATTCCTACTCAGATATGATTGTTTTCTAAGCAATCAGGTAGAACCGGAAGGTTTCTACCTTCCGGTATCACTCAATCAATCAGGTAGAATCAATTGAACCCGCAGCGAACGGAAGTTCAATTGATTGCCTCAAATTGTGTGCTTGGTGATTAAAGTATATATATATCAAATACATCTTAACATTACTCAAAGTTATATTTCTGCCCATTAACATATAGCAATTAATCACAGCAGAACTCGTACTGGTGATTCTTTCAATGAGAGACGTAATAATTCTATAAGATTTCCTAGTTTATTTTCAATTTTAACTTGCGATGTATACAGTGCAACTGTTAAAACTACAATCACATCACATAACAGCCTTTAACAGGCAACTTTTGGACATAGGCTTCTTTCTCCATAAAACGAAGACTTTGAATTGAAATTCAATACTCATTAGCCCTATTCAAACTCCTTAGTACTAGTTAAACGGAAAATTTTATTTCAACCACGTGTATTTAGCTACATGAAACTTGTTAGTAGCGATAAAAGTTATTGGCCCACACGAGGCGAATAAAATTCTAACCATCAGGCTATCACACCTATTTAAAATTACGGCTCCGTTAAAATTATTCACAGTAAAAAAAGAACTTAACACAGCGGGAAATGTAAGAACAATTTGTCTTACAATATCACTTTTAGTGCTATTACGGTTGAGGAACCACTTAAAAACCAACAAAACTAGTATGAAACGCTCGAAAAAATTACATCAAAGAATAAATCTCGTTATAAAACGAATGTGGTTACTGACACGTGACCACGTAGCAACCAAACGTATAAAACTGTATAATCTGCATTTCAACTATTTCCTAACATTACGTATATACAATTAAGCTTTTCTAACATTTTGAATAAAAACAATCGGATGTAAGCATCTCATTTTGAATAAAAAACTTTAAGCAATACTTACAATTCAAAGTCTGTGTATTTAAGTATTATGGTATTTATTTTTAGTGTGATAGAGTTTAGTTTGTTTATAGGTTTTTGATGACAATGGGAAATTAACTTTGTATATTTTTATGTAGATCGTTTGACACGCGTCGACAACTCGGCGCGCGCGCTGGGTCGCTCACCTCCGAATCTATGACCTCAGCTGGTATTGTTATGTAAAAGTGTTTATTACCATTTAATGACTTAATGATCTGATTGTTTAATTATGATAATTGTATTATTTTAATATATTTGTCATCGTGTTTCTGATATAGTTTGTTTCAATTAACAAGTAAAGATAACAAAACTAATAAATAAGTGATTTGAAATGAGTCGGTTTTCTCACGTTATCATGAAAGCAATTAGCTGATTGTGATCCTTTAAAGCATATAATTAATATCCAATACTTAATATATATTCAATACTGAATCTTTTATGAAGGTGAACCATCCACAACGCCTTCTGATCTAACCAGCAGCATCATTTCACCAGTTTCGAACGGTCCACCACTAAACAAGGACGTTTCTTTGGCAAGATGATTTTGATTCTTATTGTATGTACTTTTAAGCCACTCATCTAATCATTACAATATTATTTATTTCATCAGAAGCATATATAAACAGCGGACACAAACAACAGAGAACTATATCCAAAGTGGACTGTTCATGACGGTAATGATCATTACACAATATTTGTCCTAGATGGGAATCAAACCCACGTCTGAGCACTTAGAATCGTTAATGACTAGACCAATAGGCTATTCGTATATATCAGTGTATTATTAATTTAATAAGGTTTTTATATATTACATTGTAACACCTAGACCTGTCAGGCGGTTCCCAAGGTGGATTCTAACAGATGGCGTGATTATGGAATCTCTATTAATTAATTTATGTTTTCTAAAAAAAAGTGTTACAACATTAAAATGTTTAAATTCCTGAGCGGTTATATATTATTCCGCCGTCTCTTTCTGAGAGCCAGTTATGCTTACGAAGGAGATGGCGGAGCGGGACCGGGATAGGTTTAGAACTCTCAGCCCGCCAGGCTAGGCGACAGGTGAGGCCATTTGTCACCCTAGCAGAATCAGGCCCGAACGCTGGTAGGGCGAACGCTGTGGAGCGCGCGCGCCAACCTTTTGGGGACCGCAACAGGAACATCGGGGTTCCCACGCAGAAGGGGCCATTTTTTTTTATTATAACACATCTCCCGCACTAGGAATAAATCCTGTGTCGCGGGAGACTTTACAAACATACATGAAACGGACACCAAAGAACACCCAGACTCAGAACAACAATTTGTGGATCACACAAAGTGTTGTCCTACGTGGGATTTGAACTCACGACACTTGGCGAAGTAGGAAACGGAGGCGTGGTGACCGTTAAACCACTAGGCCAAACGAGCAGTCGTTTTAGTCGGTTCGAGTCCGACATGCCACCAACAGGTGGTATCAGGAGGGATTTCCGCACAAAAAAGGGGGTTATAGATTACTGTTTAATTATTGAGTTATTAGTCGTATAGACAATTAAACAATAACTGATAACAATACCTTACTACTGTAATGATGTAATTATGGAGAATATTTTGTGGAGATAATTTGATAGGTAATTACTAATTTAGGTAAAATTTGGATAGAGATACAATGATTCTTGAAGAAGGACCTATATCAATTAAAGTAGCCTACGCTCCTTTTAGCGAGACAAGTTATATTTCTTATTTTTATAAGTAGTTCAGAGGTGGTCAGCGACAAAAAAAATCACCTATAATAACCAAATATCCTTATCTTTTAAAGTAATCTAAATATATAAAAGTGTAAGGTGACTGACTGACTGACTGACTGACATACCCAGAGATCAACGCACAGCCCACACCGCTGAACCTAGAATCCTCAAATTTTGTATGTAGGTTCTTAATATAACGTAAGTGAGCACTAAGAAAGGAATTTTTGAAATTCCACCCCTAAGGGGGTAAATCAGGGGATGGAAGTCTGCGTGAGCGAAGCCGCGTGTAAAAGCTAGTTTGAAAATAAACTTATATGACGAACAAAATTCTGTATTTCTCATGATATGCATTGATATGCATGTGTGCGCTCGGTCTTAAATTACTAAGCAAAAGTTTACACCTCGAATTATGTAATTAAGTTGACAAGTAGCGTTAACTTAATAACCCCAGTCCTAAGTAGGCTATACGCTAAGACTATTATCGTTCTCGGACGGTTAGGGTCACGTCAGTCCGGGTCTAAATGACCCTAGATAGTCCTGTTATGTCTTCGTAGATAATTTTAATTACGGCGTAACGGTTGCTGACCACGATTTGTTGTGAGATCAAATCCTGCTCGGTAAAGTTATTTTTTTTGTAGAATCATATGTGAGATAAGTGATATCGTGGCGGGAGGCTTAGTAGTTTATTTAATCGCATATATAAACATTATCATTAGTTCTAAATAGTCGTTTTTCGTGCTGGTTTAATGTTGAACGATATGTATCTATCTACTTTTTTGGTGATGACCAGCTGTCATGGACATCGAATTAACTAGTACTTCTGGTACAACCTACCGAATTTTTGTAGCGGAAGGTAAATAAAATATACCATTTTAAAAAAGACATTTAGGTATATGAACATGTAATATAAAAATTGATTTTTTAATTTTATATCGTTATTATTACGCAATTACTTGTTTAGACCGGGATAGTTGACTCTCTTTGTCTCACGGGGGTTTCCCAACACGTTGAAAAACAGGTTTTTGTTAAAATTTTACTGCATTTCTCAAAAAAAATTTTTTTTTTCATTTCTCGCAACGTGGATACTCCGCTCTTATTGGTCATATCTTGATATTATATAGTCTTTAAACTTCCTCGGTAAATGGGCAGACACTAAAATAGTTTTAAATCAATACAGTAGTTCCTGATATTAGTGCGTTCAACTTATCAAAGAATTTTTTAGCTTTATAGTAACAGTACAGATGTCACTAAATGAACCCATCTCTAGAATTTTCTTATAGATAACGAGATACACGTGTATTGTATATAATGGACAATGAGAGGAAATTGGTTCCAAGAACATGTTCTGAAGCAACTCATCACGGGCGGATGTTTTCTAATTGAAAATATTATCGTCAATGCGTTCGGAATATTAATTAAGAAAATCTTTGATATTATTAACACGTAGCCTGTGTTTCTTTAACCGACTTATAAAATGAAGAGGTATCTTATTTTTGGAACGATGTTTATTTGTTGTAACTTAAGTAATACATTCTTTAGTATTATCTAACGAAGACACATCGCACTACCCAGTACTAATCTTGTCTCGTGCAATTAAAATTCGCTCAGCAATCACTACATAATACAATTCGACATATATTAATTCTGAGCCGCACTCTGTCAGGCATGATCACCTCGATTTTAAAACAATAATTATGTCAAATTCAAATATTTGTTAAAGCCTTTGGAGGTAAGCATGGAGCAAATGTTCCTTTCTTACATGCTGTTTTATAAGAAAGCTTGTTAGCTTGCTAGAACGAATTTTATACCAAAGAAATCATCATATTATTTTTGGGGTGGTCTCAAGCTAACTGACTGTAACTCTGATGGTAAAGGATATATTTCGGACATCTAACACACAACGCCATCTAGTCCCAAGCTAAGCTGAGCTTATGTTATGGGTAATAGATAACTGATACAAATACATATATACTTTTTTTTGTAAATA
Organism: Diaphora mendica; assembly: GCA_949125395.1. Classification (NCBI taxonomy): domain Eukaryota; kingdom Metazoa; phylum Arthropoda; class Insecta; order Lepidoptera; family Erebidae; genus Diaphora; species Diaphora mendica. The sequence goes on along the minus strand of OX421326.1, from coordinate 1,474,875 downwards.
CATACATATTATACATCGAAAACACCCAAACTCCAAAACAAATATTTGTAGATCATACAAACATTTGGTCCGACCCGGGAATCGAACCCGAGACCTCATGATCAGCAGTTACACACGCCAACCGCGAGACCAACGAGGCAGTCATTTATTCAATTAAGACACTAAGTGACATTTATGAACGCTAAATTGAAGCTATAGTTAAAAATCATAGATTCGACGATCAACACAAACAGACGCCACAGCACGTACTGGATTGTCCAGGTAAATATGGTGAAAACACCAAAATCTACTGCCCGCTTCTGTCGATTTGCTTGTCGCTTTGTTGAAATTAACTTCGTTATCTGCTTCTAATTGTATTCAATTGAAAACTCACTTGTCTTAATTAGTTCTTTTTTTTATGTATGTCCCTGCTAAAATGACTCTACTCTACCTGATGGAAAGCATAAGCAAAATCCAAGAGTGGTGGTCACCATACTCATTGCGAATGCAGCATGGTGACCCACACCATGGCGGCCTAGTGATGCTTCTACATCTTTTAGTCTAGTCAACAAGTATGGGACTTGTTGACTAGACTATTTGGGCCTCCGGTCTCGCACTTACCAACGAAACACAACAGCACGAAGGCTGTCATTTTACGTTGATTTTCTGTGAGAGGGTAGTACCGCCCCGGTCGAGCCCGCCCGTTCGTGGTGAAATCAGCGTGGCTCTACTACCTTTGAGTTTATTTACCAGCAAGTTAATTTATTCCCTAAAATATTTTACAAAATTATGGTCAAAGGATAGTACACTACAAAATTTATTAATTTTAACTTATTTGAAGCTCAAAGTATCAGGAGAAATATTGCTGTCTCTTTATCTAAAGTTCTCAATGTGCTATATTGGTACTAATATTAAATTTAACCCAAATATATTGAAAGCTTTATCAAAAAGTTTACTCTGAAGGATCAGACTGGTTTATAGGATATTTTGCATTCAATCAATTTTATCAGCAGACAACTGTCAGTTAAGCGCGTACGAGAGCAGCTGATCCCTGTCAGCGACCATCAAATGTAGAAGCCAGACTCACCACTTCAAAGCCATATGTAAAAGGTGTTTATATAATTCCAAGTATACGTTACTTATTACAACTTTTTTTTTTATTTTGCCATAAATTAATATATATTCGTAACAGTACAAATAAGGTAGCATTCCCTTTAATTCAATAATTTAAACCATTTGCACCCATAGAGATCAATACAGATACCATCAAGTATAATTATCCTTGATAGGAAATGTTCCATTGAACATTATACACCCATGTGTCAAAATCAGCTGTTTCGACCAGATGCAGAAACCGTTACAATACTACAACATTTCATTCATTCAAAGAATTCCGTTGACATTCGAGGGACGCTTCGACTTTCGAAATTTGTGAATGCACACCATTGGCTACCGCTGCGTGCGCAGGCGTCTACGCATCGTAACCAAGGGTAAAATGGGGTGTGTTGAACACTATCAGTCACAATGTTAAAAATAATGTATGACATCTATTTTGATTTTATTTTATTAAAATATTAATGTGTGTTCATGATATTCATATAATTAATTGTAGACTATTGTAATTCCCAGATGCACCAAAATTTGTTAAGGGTTCTTATAAATATTTATTTTCAATTTTTTTTGTGTAATTCTAATATCGTCATGCACTGTTTCATGCTCCAGGTACAGAACATAGGTATCTATATCATACACATATTTAATTAAATAAACATTTTTATAACACTAAAGTACAACAATACTGTGTAATTAAATTTATAAAAACATATTGTAATAATGTATTGTGATATTGTAAAAATAGATAATTAAACACCTGCTATTAAAAAACAACTATCACTACACAATATTACAAACTATTAAGTACGTAAGACTGTTCAGTGTTAAACACATATTATGGCCATATAATATCATTTCACCCTTTATTTTTAAATCTAAATTATAGCATCATCATAAGGAGCTCAGACCATAACCAGGGGGGTTTCACTTCTCAGTATATGTGTATTTCGCCCGGCGCCTCCCGGGAAGAACTTTTTTTTTTACACACAATTTTAACATTTTAACACACAACGCCATCTAGTCCCAAGCTAAGCAGAGCTTGTGTTATGGGTACTAGACAACTGATACAAATACATATATACTTTTTTGTAAATACATACATATTATATATAGAAAACACCCAATCTCCGAAAAAAATATTTGTAGATCATACAAACATTTGGTCCGACCCAGGAATCGAACCCGAGACCTCATGATCAGCAGTCGTACACGCCAACCGCGAGACCAACGAGGCAGTCATTGGCAATGGTTGCCACTCTGCGCTCTTCTCGTACGCTAGCCGCGTCGTGCGTAAATAAGTTGAATATTACGTGTAGGTACTTATTGCGAAAAATGATTCAAAACAAACTAATTGTTCGTACGAAATTGTAGTTAGCAATAAAATTCTTTAATTAGTTGTTTGGAAACTATGTTATGATAGACATGTTTTGTCAATACAAAAATCTGTAACTTATCACGAAGGTACCCAGAACGAGTAGTACGTTACGTAGACGTGATTATTATGTTTGTTATTTTTTTTCCTTTTCATTGCCAAAGTTGTTATATTTTTATAATTAATTTTAATATTTACCTAAATGTACAGCAAGTGGCAGCCCCGTGCTCTTGTAGTAAATCGAGCGGTGTCTAACGGAATATGAACGCTCGAGTCACACGACAAGATTCAAATTCGCGTGCAAGGTGATAAAGTTGAAAACTTTTATACCGAAACTTGACTTTTGTTCAAGAGTGAAACTTCTGTACGACAGTACTATTAATTATTCTGTGCCATAACATTATTCTGTAATACAAACCAACGATTCTTATTTCGATTACCTCTCTACATTTAAAACAAATCACCCATGTTGACCATTTAATTTTATAGTTACGTTTATCTATTACGTTGCCATTTGGTGCTTGTTCACCCTTCACACACATATACAAATTGCACTTGTCGCGTCATGCATGCGTATGCGCACCTGGGGCAGGTGATACGTACATCAGCTGTGTCCGTCGCCTAGCAACACCATTCCGCATGTTTTTATAGGTACAAAGTTAATTGACCTAGTTTTGACGTTTCTGGTTTTCGACATTTGTTTCCGAACATGTTGATTAATTAGTTAAGTCGTTTTTTTTGTGTTGCCCTATCTTATAAATAAAATATATAATTAGGCAGTTAGATATGCTACAGTTGTATTAGTGTGTAGTTACATAACGTACAAATTAATTTAAATATTGAGTAAATTAATTTTTTGAAGCAATTTTAGTAAGAATTATGTGTGTTTATGTACCTAGCTTGTCCCGAAAATTAATAGCCACAGAATAAATACATCTCTTCTTTCATGAAACTATTTTGGATTGACGGCGTATTTCAACACAAACCCATAAGGCTATGGGGCAGACATATGGCTACCTGTAAGTGGAAACGTCCAACGGTTAGAAAGGGAGAGAATATCGCGGTACCCTATCTGTCTTTCTCTACTGACGCATGCGCAGTAAAGGACTTATAAAGGTATTCCAATCATAAAATTAACCGTCTCATCGTTCTGCTATGCGCATGCGCGAGTAGATATAGACAGATGGGTACCGCAATCGTCTCTCTCTTTCTAACCGTGGGGCGGGTTGAGGCTTGGCTCCCCTACTCTATCTATAATAACTCTATGTACAAACCTCCTTTGTGAAAATCACTGGCCATCTATGTGTAGTTTTCTTTTTTTAAATATGTTTAAAGATTATGCTGTAAATAAAGTTTTTTTTATATTCTATTTTTCATTTCACTAACTATTTTTTGAACCGCCCACGTATGTAGTAAATTATTTCGGACATTTAACACACAACGCCATCTAGACCCGAACTAAATAGATCTTTTACTATCGGCACTAGACAATAAATACATACATATTATACATAGATAACACCCAAACTCCGAAACAAATATTTGCAGATCATACAAACATTTGGTCCGACTAGGGTATCGAACCCGAGACCTCAAGCACACCAGTCGCATACGCTACCACTGCACCTGCATTACTTAAAAGAGCAAAACTAGTATTAAAATACAATTCAAGAATCGCATGAGTTAAGGTCACTCCCCGTGGCAAGTTCAAGTGATGTTCAATTATAATATCATGCAAAAATGTGGTGTTAAAACTTTATGTTGAGAAAGTGAACTGAAACAAATTGCAACAGTTATGTGTTTAAAGTGCAGCTGTATGCCTTTACACCGCGGGGTATCAGAGTTAGAAGTTGCAGATGCGATAGATTACGAATTTAAAGTACATAAGTATAAACATTACGTGACAAGCCCGCGATAATTCAAAGTGGTAGTATTTTTTTTTGTAATGGCAATGTGCTGTAAAATTTCTCACCTTGTTACTTATATAATAATATATATGCAACCTTATCATTATCTCATCCGAAAGGCGTACGCTGGTGCATAGAGGCCTCCCCAAGGGTCTCTTACAACAAGTGTCTTTACAAACACACTTTAAATGGACACAAAGAATACTCAGACTCAGAAGAACAATTTGTGAATCACACAAAGTGTTGTCCCACGTGGGACTTGAACCCACAACACTTGGCGCAGTAGAGAGCGGCGTGGCGACCGCTTAAACCACCAGGCCAACCGTGCAGTCAAAATTGTAAACATTTAATTTCAGTTTATTTTAGGCCTATACGTACTATAAATAAATTACATCAAAATTCAAAAAAGCTAGGTCTCTAGACAGTTGACGAAATTCTGAAGGTTTGAATCATCTTAAATGAATAATATATATAAAATATCTATCGTACCGAAGTAACCTTGTACAAATGAGCTATTATTGTCTCCTATTACCTACGTATACTGAATCATGTATAAACCCAAATCGTACAAATCTATTTCGATATTTTTTGAAACCCACCCAATAGAAGACAAATAGTGCTCGTAATTGAAGCTCCGATAGCCAATGTCGTGTAATATGAACTCGATCGGAGGTCATAACTTCAATCCTGACCTCTGCGCTGTGAACCCAATCTTCGCAAAATTTGTTGTGAGATACATATATCTTTGTCAAAAGAGAGATGAATTCTAATGAAAGATGAATACTAACTTAATACATGCAAACAGTGCTGTCTGATTCCAAATTACGCAGAGATAGAAGGTAGTAGAGCCACGCTGATCTCAGTTTTAACGGGCCGGCTCAACCGGGGCGGTACTACCCTCGCACAGAAGATCAACGTAAAATGACAGCGTTCGTGCTGTCGTGTTTTGTTGGTGAGTGCGAGACCGGAGGCCCAATGGTGCAGAAGCATCTCACTAGGCCACCATGGTGTGGTCCACCATGCTGCATTGTTGCATTGTCTGCATTCGCATTGAGTATCGTGACCACTACTTTTGGATTCAGCTTATGCTTTCCAATAGGCAGAGTAGAGTCACTTTGGCATGCCCATACATAAAAAAAAAGATATGCAACTATGTGGTAACTAGACTATCGATACACATACTTGTAATATATTTTGAAAACATAGTTATCCATACTAATGTTATAAATTCAAAAGTAAGTATGTCTGTCTTTTACGCTTTCACGTCCAAACCGCTCCACCGATTTCAATGAAATTTGGCATGGAGATACTTTGATTCTTGATGAGGGACATAAGCTACTCTTTACCATGATAATCGGCCGAGGCCGCGGACAAAAGCTTGTCTTACATATTTTTTTATCTTCAATTTACCAAAATGACTCTACTCTGCCTAATGGAAAGCATAAGTAGAATCCAAAAGTGGTGGTCACTATCCTCATTGTGAACGTAGACAGAGCAGCATAGTGACCCAGACTATGGCGGCCTATTGAGATGCTTTTTCACGCCCCGCTTAAAGGACCCGGGATCATAATGGGAAGGGAACACGTGCGGTGGTAGTGAGTTCCATGTTTTGATCGCTCGACACAAGAAAGAAGAACCGAAAAGTTGCGTTCGAGAGCGTATGTCTTCCACTCTAAAAGGGTGACTGCAAAGGCCTGCATGTGTTGTCCTGTAGAGGGAGGAAGAAGATTAAAAGTATGTGTCGCAGAAGTAGTTTGTTGCGGGCAGCACGGAACCTGTTGTTATAGCGAACGTTAAATGAGCCCTGTGTCTTAGCGGTGGAAGACTTTCAATTGAGATGGTGATAGATAAATGACTGTACGGTGGCTTAGTGGTTTCAGTGGTTGCCACGCTGCTTGCTACTGCGCCAAGTGTCGTGGGTTCAAATCCCACGCGGTACAACACTTTGGGTGATCCACAAATTGTTGTCCTGAGTCTGGGTGTTCTTTGTGTTCGTTTCATGTATGATTGTAAAGTCCCCAGCGACACAAGATGTTCATTCCTAATGCGGGAGTTGTCTTTAAAAAAAAAAAAAATAACAGGACAAAAATCTTGTCTCATCACACCCTTATTTGTTCTGGGTGGCAATGGAAACCACGACCTCTAGTCTAGCAGTAAGAACCACTAACCACTAAGAAATCAGAAGTATGATGGTCGCTGTATTCTTCTATGCTATTTCTATTTCTGTGTTGATGTTTAATATTACAAGCATCTCACTCACGTGTTTGTTTTTTTAATACTAAAGACACCCCATGGTCTTCCTCAAGACTCAAAGTATCTCCATACCAAATTTCATTGAAATCGGTGCAGCGGTTTAGTCTTGAAAGCATAACAGACAGAGTTACTTTTAAATCTGGGGGTCTAGGGGCACGGTCGTGACCCCGCCAAGACGAGTCCAAGCGAAGCGCAAGGGCACTACCTACCTTTTCTCAAACTGCTTCGTCGTTTTTTTGAATCCTCATAACTTTGGCTTCCGATATACCCGATAATTCAAATTCTCAGAATATGAGGTCAATAATAGAATAATTAAACATACAAAGTTTTAATAGCATAGCTCTGATACTTTACATTTTATTGATATCTAAAATATACCGATTTCGTCACTGACACACTAATGATCATCAAAACCTAACGCCTTTTGTGTTTGCAAATATCTAGTTTCTGAAGTAATGTGATAAGCGAATATTTAGTTTCTGAAGTAACGAAACAGCCAAGCCATACAAAATGTATGACTTGGCTGTACAGGAAATGTAGAGTTTCAGAAGTTAGGGTTTGTAAAGTTAGGGCGTGTAGATTCAGAATCTTGGCTCTACATGAAATCTGATATCTTTTTTATAGGCTAAGCCATATGCAATCGTCTTGGCAAAATTTACATTAAAATGTTTTTGGTGGGGTTTATATTATTAGTATGGATGCGAAACAAATCTGTACATTTTGGTTAGACTTTTAATATAAACCACTAACATGAATGTTCAATTTAAATAAGTACTAGACTATTTACCCTCTGTAAGAGAAAATTAAACGGCACTTTATTTTAATTCATCAAATATTTGTAAAGGATCACACACAACGGTGACACTCATGCATTCATTCATAATGATCTCCTCATTTCCAATTACGTATTCGATCGTATATTATTCATCATCAGATTATTCTCTCTCCTTTATGCGAAATAAATAGAAGATTGAAAACTCGGTATAATAAGTCGATCATATCATCGGTAGGTATAACCGCAATAGCAGACTTCCAGGCAATTAGCAGAAATAGACAAGTGATTTTTAATACGATATTTTTTTAATATGCGGCTATTAAAACTGCGATCTTTTATCTGTCTTTTATCTGTTTTAACTGTCGCGGATCGCGCCTAATTGACGCGACTACTAATCTCGTGTGTCCAAACCAGACCAATCATAACGGTAAACAACGAAAAAACCGAGTCTGATGGACAATCAGCAAAATTTTTATTGAACGGCACTCAACAACCACCCTGGTTGACCGTCAACACAAAGCCTCTCGTAAGTTCTATATTCAAACGTCAAACAAAAAAACATGACAATCAAAATGTTGCCATTATAATGACGTTCGATTTCTAACAACAGCCTTTAACTGTCCACTGCTAGACAGAAACCTCTCCTGAGTCCTTACTCAGAAGAGGAGGGCCAAAACCTCCTTAGGTGTCGGCCTACTATACCACGTTGGTCAGACGCATTGATATAGGGGTGTTTTCTTTCTACAGTTATGTTGTACTGCATAGTTTCTCCTTTGTCTCCCTTAGTCGAATCTTACGACACCGTTCCACCGTGGGAGAGCCATGCTTTCGCATAAATGGGCCGGCTCGCCCGGAGTAAGGATACCACGGCCTCACAGAAAACCGGTGTGAAATAGTGCTTGCGCTGTGTTTCACCGAGTGAGTGAGGATACCGGAGGCCCTTACCCCAATGCCCTACCCCTCCCTCCCTCACAATCCCCAAAAGGCCAGCAACGCACTTGTGACGATTCTGGTGTTGCAGGTGTCCATGGGCGGCGGTAATTGCTTACCATCAGGCGATACGTCTGCTCGTTTGCCCGCCTATTCCATAAAAAAAAACCCAAAGGATGAATAGGAGTAGCGACACTGCGACACTCTGTTTTCCTAATTTGTAACCACACTGTAAGCCATACAGTCGAAAAACATAACTTTTCTCTAACACAGTTGTGTAAGTAAGCGATTAATTTTAAACTCTCGTGGCCCCACTTAAAATTTGATTCGGAAATTATTTCATCGAGAAAACCACTCGGACTGAGCACTCTCCTGACCTCTTTATTTCTATCCCTTGATTTTTTCATTCGACAACGGTTCGTATTCATTTCTTATATTAGTACTAACTGATCCGGCAAACGTTGTTGTGCCATTAAAAAAAATTGGGTTAAAAAAATAGATGTTGGGCTATTTTTTTTTGTTTTTTTAAAGACAACTCCCGCACTAGGAATATATCCTGTGTCGCGGGGGACTTTACAAACATACATGAAACGGACACAAAGAACACCCAGACTCAGAACAACAATTTGTGGATCACACAAAGTGTTGGATTTGAACCCACGACACTTGGCGAAGTAGGAAACGGCGGGGTGACCGTTAAACCACTAGGCCAAACGTGCAGTCGATTCTTAAAAATCGGTCCCGCCGTTTCAGAGGAGTATGGTAACTAACATTGTGACACGATAATTTTAAATATAAGATTTTAGACTCGCTTCGTAAGTACCCAGTAACGATGGCTTTAATTTTTATGCTGCTAAGGTCCTGTTTCATCAGTTCCCGATAAGTTCTAGATATCATATCTGACAGATGGTTGACACAATTTATATAGATGCTATGTCGAATTATTTGTCGGATAATCTATCCGTAACTTATCTGTAACCACTGAAACTAGGCCTAAGATTATAATTATTAAGTGTGTTATTAACATGAAATTATTTGTTATTTTTTTTAGCACAGACAATTTTATATTTTAAAGTATTCCTCATATAGTCTGAAATATCAAGTTATTTTCGTTGAATACAACATAACCATTCAAGGCTGTCTGGGAGTCTTCAAACCGGTAAAACAGCTATCAATTTGGTGTGTAAACGGGACGCTAATAGTAATATCTTTAACTGAGATCGCTTCTGCCCAGCCATCATTATTTATATCAATACTGTAAAGCGAAGCAACTAAATTGTTGAAACGAAGAATTATTAATCAATATGGTAATTGGTTAACTTTGCTCAACTAAAGAAAAAAATATTTTGGTTCAATACTACTAGCGCCATCTAGTCAAATAATGAGTAACTATAAAAGTAAACAATAGTTTTGTTACGGTTCACGCGTTAATTAAATACATTTTAGTGAGTTATAATTAATTTAAAATTACCAAATTTATTTAAATATATATTTATATATATTTAATGTAAGATATGTCAAATAAATCACGAGTTTTTATGATGTTATTTTAGTTGACTGAGACTTCATATACAAGTAATGCCATCTATTGATAATGATTTTAAAATGCTTGCTACGCACTCAACCAGAATCGCGGTTTACTGAAAGTGCTCATTTAATATGGATGATAAGCATACAGATGTAACTAGGTATCATGGTCTGTAATAACATAATTATGACGAATTATGACTATGACTTTAACAAGCAAAAAGTGATTGACTAAATCAATATTAACACCAGCGAAATTGCAGTAAAATATATTTGCATTGACTGAATCTATTCAATCCAAGTTCTTGTTTATTAAAAGTACATACATAGGTACTTCTTATACAAGATTAATTTATTCTTGAGTTAAGTTAGTTTGATTTAGATAGCTTAGTATGTTTCCAATGGTATTTTTATTTTTTTATTTTTTTTATGGAATAGACCGGCAAACGAGCAGATGTATCGCCTGATGGTAAGCGATTATCGGCGCCCATGGACACCCGCCACACCAGAGGCGTCACAAGTGCGTTACCGGCCTTTGAAGGTTGGGGGGGGAGATAGGGGGAGGGGTTGGGGGGGAAGATAGGGGGAGGTGTTGGGGTATGGGCCTCCGGTATCATCACTCACTCGGTGAAACACAGCGCAAGCACTATTTCACACCGGTTTTCAGTGAGCCCGTGGTATCACTCCGGTCGAGCCGGCCCATTCATGCCGAACCGTGGCTCTCCCACATTATTTTTATAATTTGGATTTTAATTCACACACACATACACACACACTCACGTGACGATGACCGAGCTTTGCCCGGTTTTTTTTGGTAAATTTTTTAAAAAGGAATCCTAGCTAGACCGATATATCGCCTCCGAAACCCCTTACATACTATATACCTACCGGTAATGTATGTATTTACAAAAAAATGTATATAATATTATGTATTAATATCAGTTGTCTAGTACCCATAACACAAGCTCTGCTTAGCTTGGGACTAGATGGCGTTGTGTGTTAGATGTCCGAAAAAATATTTATTAAAATATTATTAGGCCTTGTAAGTTCTGTCGTATATTATTATTACAGTTATTATATGTAATGAAAAAAATAATTCCACTTACGTGCACGAAACTTTATGACCTCTTTATACTATATTAGTTTCTCTATAAATGAATTATATCTATTGATACTTCAATCTTGAGTTCAATTAACTTATATTATAGTCAAAATAATTTGTACGTACTAGCATTGTGTTGTCCTATATATCTAATAATATAATGTATTGAAGAGTAACAGCGTTATTTCAATCAACATCACTGGTTCGTCACGACTATCAAAATGACACGTTTAAGGGCCACACATTCGTTGATGCTAGGGTTGTCAAAAATAATTACAATACTTTGATTGCTTTTTTTATGAATTATCTAACCGAAGTTTTAAGAATTAAAAACTTCAGTGTAAGTTTAAGCATATTTTTAAATTGCATTTATAAGTCATTAGGTTATCACTTGTTTCTGTAATCTCTATACACTTGAAAAATTCAATGGCAACTCTTAAGGCATGTCTCCACCGAAATTTGACGGCACAAAAAAAGGTTCACAACAAAAAAGCTGCCGACTTTTGTTCGGTGGAGACTCGGCTTTACAAAAACTGTTGTTAACAACACGTGTTGACAACACATAAGTTGCTAACTTTTGTTCGGTGGAGTCTCGGCTTTATATATTTAAGAAATAATAAAATTTAAGAAATAAGAATAATTTTAAAATATATAAGATATGTAATAAAAGTTTTTTAATCAAGTAAGCCTCGTCTCTCTCCTCTCTTGTGGCCCCACATTAGTTATACCAATTAATCAGACTATGTACTAAAAAACATACTTATATATTTCTAATTACATACTATTTTAGTTAAATTACACACAAAGTTTATTAATTCCATGTTAGAAAGCGCATTTCACTAGAAAGTATTTTAATATTGTTACTCGGAAAACTCATTGTGTTGAGCGCATTAGCTAACCTAGACTCAGAACGTACAAACATAGAGAGTGCATTCCTAGAAAAAAGAACAAACGAATTGGAATCACTATGCGAGGAGAGCTTTAATTTAATTCAAGTTAATTTGATTAAAAGCTCGACTTCATGTGTATTTCAGACTTTAAGATTTTATAAGCATACAGTATTCCATTACTTGTGTAAATTGAAACTCAATCTTAGTATGGTGAGCACTACTCTTGAATTCTGCTCATGCTTTCCATCAGGCAGAGTAAAGCTACTTTGACAGGTTCATAAATATTGTTGCACCATAAGGAGATGGGTCTCGTATGGACGGGAACATTCGAGAACCGAGGAAGACGCCATCTAGTGTCGGGTAGCGCGCAACTATAGAGATTATGACTGGTGATTCCGATTTTCTCAACGCTAGATGGCGCTGCAAGTAGCTCTAGAACAATCTATTTGGTCCAGAATGTTCTGTCGAATATTAAGGATTATTCTAGAGAATTCGACAGCCATAAAAGCGGAGCGTGTTAGCCGTACGGGCAGTATTGTTTCACGATACAGCGGATTGACATCGAAACGATCTTCTAGTGCGAAATAGTGTGTTATTTTTTGGTAATCAACCAACTACTTTTATATTTATTTAATACCCGGCTCGTAACCATATATTTAAAAAAATACAGTTCACTTATGTACCTATTTATTTTGAGCTTAATACTCCCGTTATACTAATCTAGTTCAACGACTAGGTATTACACTAGTGAACAAGTAAGTACGCGAAAGCTTAGAACCAAACAACAAATTTTCAATATAAACCAGTCATTTTTTTTATTTACGTCACATATGAGTTGAATAACTTCTTGTGTGTCTCGTTCATGATCTTGATTGCCGAGGCAAAGGTTGTAGATTTGATGCAGAATTAATCATCACAATTGTGTTTTGTTCTATGTCTAGCATTCATTCGGGGTTCCCCCGCGCGTAACGTTAATGAGCATTCGCATTTGACATAACAAAATTGGCTTAACGGTCCAGGGGTTAAGTATATATTTAAGCATATTTATATATAGTCCGGTTACAAAATTTCATGTTCTGCTGAATTTCGCGATAAAAAGTATCCTATGTCCTTCTTCGTAGTATGAACTCAAATCATGCCAATTTTCATTTGAATCCATTCAGTAGTTTCAATGTGATACGCGGTCAAGATACAAACAGACCGACAGACAAAATTGAAAAAAAAATACAGTTTTGGCTTCAGTATCAATTATAGAGAGCCCTCCAATTAAAAATTTCAAAATATCTTTAATGTACGGAATTGGACCAGTTACATGTTTATTATAAGTATAGATTATTTTTATATGAAGTAAGTGACAACCCTATAGCCATTACGCATGGTACTCAACTCAAAATATTCTATAAGCGTGACGGAAGACTGGTTTGAGCGGGTAAGCAGAATCGTAGCTTTTAGGGTAGGCACAAACTTGTGTGAAATGCGGTGGGGCTACTTAATACAATAATACATGAATGAAATATTAAGAATTACATTCAATGTTTTTGACCCCGTTGGGAGAGAAGGGTCGAGATTCTGCCATTCTTATACGCTTGAATTCACGGTTAAAATGGAAGACTCGGTACGTTTATTTTCATGCTATATATGGCCAAATAAACACATACGTCACCTTATGGAAAGTGAATACCACCGCCTATGGATAGCTGAATAATCACAAATTTTAACGAAAAAAACCGACTTCAATTTGGACCAAATTTAAATGGGAATACACGGAAAGCATCAGCTTTCAAATAAAAAAGAATCATCAAAATCGGTTCACCCAGTCGAAAGTTATGAGGTTACAAACATAAAAAAAAAAGAATTGAGAACCTCCTCCTTTTTTTTGAAGTCCGTTAAATATGGAGGAGAAGGGAAGGTTTAAGTACCTCATCCAATCCGTGTAATGAAACTACAGTCCTTAAAATATCTTGATCTCTGTGACAGATGGCTACGAAACCAATGAAGTAATTTAGAACACGCGATTCTTTTTTGTATTACCAATATTTTCATTCTCTACGGCAGTTTCACAAATGAAGTACATTACACGTATAAAAATGTACACCTAAAATGTACCTCGTAAGTTCTAAAATGATACCTACTAGTGACAACTGGTACAGAGACCAAGCTATATTTTAAGACCTATAAAGAATTACTTTACATCAGTTACCTGTGAGGTGATATCCAACTGAGGTTTCTCATTTGTGTCAATCCGTCTCTTAATTTTTTTATTTTTATTCCAAAGTGATATTATTAGATTGGAGACCATGATACAGCAAAAGTGTATGTAGGCTCTGCTGCACGATTGATGACGCCTTGAGGATAATGTCTGATAATGACTGACGAAGACCGGGACTGATTGTTTTCTTTGAGTTCTCCTAAAAGGCAGTAATAGACTAAGGTGTGATGTTATCGCAGCAACCCAACAAACGTAGCCCAAAAAAAAATCCTCAAATAAGACAGGTAAATTAAAATTTAATAGGTAGTAGAGCCACGCTGATTTCAGCACGAACGGGCCGGCTCGACCGGGGCGGTACTACCCTCGCACAGAAAATCAACGTAAAATGACAGCGTTTGTGCTGTCGTGTTTCGTTGGTGAGTGCGAGACCGGAGGCCCAATTAGTCCAGTCAACAAGTTCCATACTTGTTGACTAGACTAAAAGATGCACAAGCATCACTAGGCCGCCATAGTGTGGGTCGCCATACTGCATTGTTGTATTCGCAATGAGTATGGTGGCCACCACTCGTGGATTCTGCTTATGCTTTCCATCAGGCAGAGTAGAGTCATTTTGGCAGGCCAAACATAAAAAAAAAATAAAAAAAAAACGTTTGTAGTACTTAAATAAAAAGTGTACACACAAGAAATGGTTAAAGCATGAAACACAAAGTAAATATGAAGTCTAGATCACTCACAGATACATTGTTATTCCGATCGGGGTAGGAACTCCTAAAAGCTTCTCCGCTTTCGAAGCTAAACGACCGTAAAATGTTATATGTTATACATTTCACTGCCAACATAAACTGTCTCTTACCGCTTATACTGCTGATTCAATGAAAATTCTATTGTTTGATAGTTTTCTGAAAGTCGTCTAAGGAAATGAAGTAAACGTAATGCGAGTCCTTATTTTTTACTACGAGATTTTTGGCAACATAATATTTCTTATGGAGGTATATGATTTATCGTGGAGGTCTGTCTGTGTATCGGACTGTTCATTCTTCATAGACACTGTTGGTGGAAGAATCTTCAATTTAAAATTGAAATGTAAAATATTTGAGATTTTTTTCTTTCTATTTAAGCGTTTAGCTTGCAGAAAAGTTACTTGGTCTAAGTAAGCTCCTAATTGAAACACAAGACCAATTAAATTTTCTTCGATTTTATAAAAAGAATCAGTTATTCTCGAAAATCAAGATGAAGACCTGCAAATCTTAAAAATTACAATACAAAGACACTAAACTGATAGACGGCCAGTAGATAAAAACGGATTATAAAAGAAAACACCTTTTCCGTTATCAAAACCTCCTTATTCTGATCAGACACTCAAAAATCGACTTTACCTTAAATTTGAACCTTAAGTTCCTGAGACCGATGGCGGCAGAAATCACTTACCTTTCATCAGTGGGAGTTACCGTGGGAGAGCCACGCCTCGGTATGAATGGGCCGGCTCGACCGGAGTGATACCACGGCCTCACAGAAAACCGGTGTGAAATAGTGCTTGCGCTGTGTTTCACCGAGTGAGTGAGGATACCGGTAGTCCATAGACCACCCCTTCCCCTATCTCCCCCATCCTCCCCATCCCCCAAATGCCGGCAACGCATTTGTTACGCCTCCTGTGTTGCAAGTGTCCATGGGCGGCGGTAATTGCTTACCATCAGGCGATACGTCTGCTCGTTTACCCACCTATTCCATAAAAAAAAACAGGTGACCATAAAAACCATTCCACATCATACCGACAGTTAATACCTCTACCAGTATAAACATATAAAACTATTTGAATAATTAACGGTCGACACGACGAGGCATTAGTACTAAGACAGAAGTACAGTCGTTAGTGAACACCCCCCGGCTATGTCTGACGACCTAAGACGAGCTCTCGTACGAGTGAACGTAATTGGACCGAGTACATTGCTAGCTACAAACTTTTATATCATGCTTTGTGTCTAGCTAAAATATAGTACAACATCTTGTTTCAAATGTAGACGAAGAATACGCGAATATAATGGTTTGATAAAAAAAAATATAGGTACAACAGATTTAGATAACAATTTTGTGAAATAACATATCCAATTTGATACTGTTTCTCAGAAAGGAAATGTAGAAATACTAGAACCTTTTAGAAATGCCAGAATATATTGCGAAAGACTAAGAATATCTGTCAAGTAACTGTGCCCTTTTGAGATTCTTAGGTGCTCAACAAAACTATACTTTTATTGAAGTTTTAGAAAACTACCAATGATATCATACTATAATTTACTTTCATCACATAATAGCTTAAGAGTCTAAACGGCAAAGAGTTTTTTTTTGTTTTCTAAGCTATCTAACTGCACAAAATTTTACAGATTTGACAGCTGTCATTTTTAAATATTGTATTCTTTATCTGAGTTTCTAAGGGCTATTATGATTTTTAACCTAATGTAGGTATAAGATGGTAAGTTGTCCACTGAATTAAATGTAAAGCACATATTCTTGAATTTATGAAACAAACAAGTAATGTATACGATCCATTCAAATTGTCGCTTCGTCTTGAGTCACAACGCGAGTGGGTGAACAATTTTTGTGAGTGGCCGCTACCGACAATTGTTTCACTTCAGTATCGCACTGCTTATTACAACTGTTTGTTATGGCAACTGGAGGCTGCTTCACAGACTAAACAACGGAATGTAAGGACAATTTGCTTCATGAATACTATGAATACTTTCGAGGTTTATCTTTATACTGACTTTTGCTACGACTTCAGATTGATAAAACATTATTTTAATTTTTTATTTTCTGTTTGCTCAAATTGATCTATGTGTATAAGTATGTCTTTTTAATTTATGTAATTATAAATAAATTATTTAAAACTCAATGCACATACATCTTAAGATTTCCTGAAAGAGATTGCTTTTGGCAATAAGGTCGCCCTTTGTACATCACACATGTGACATTTTATGTACCTACTCTGTGTGCAAATAAAGAGTTTTCTAACCATATATTTGGCTTCGTCTAGCTTGGGTTCAGAGGGCCGTGTGTGAAATGTGATGTGAAGGGATATTGACGAATGATTTTGGAGGGTGTTCACACTAAGCAATGGGAGAGAAAATGCTAGGGTACATACCGGTCGTCGTGACTAGAGTGAAGCCACGACCGCACAAGTAACCGGTGTTCCATCAAAAGATGTGTCTACTCGTTTGCTTAAAAATACACTCAATCAGAGATTAAGCGACCGTACTCATCATATTGGTCCTACATGAAAATCAAACTTAGCCTAAGCAGTTACGATTGCTAACCGCCAGACCAACACACCATTTAAAATTAAATGAATACCAAAAAAATAACTAAAAAAGTGCTTACAAAAGTCGTTTACAAACAAACAAATCAGGATACAGTTGAAGATTGAAGCCAGTAAAAGTGTTCTTTTTTTACGAGCCTATTGTGTCCCGCTGCTGGGCAAAGTCCTCCCCCGCAACAAACCACTTCCCACTATCCAAGGCCAGTTCCGGCCAGTCTCTGTGATAGGCGTCGCGCCATCTTTTACGGGGTCTGCCTCGTCGTCGGCGTCCACCCTGAGGCACCCAGCGTTCGACGACGACCTTGGCCCACCGGTCTGAATTCATCCGACATACGTTTCTGGCCCAGTCCCATTTTAATCTGGCAGTCTTCTTGCCCGAATCTGCAACTTTAGTTTTGGAAGGCAGCTCTGTGTTTCTTATGTGATCCTGTCGCTGGACACCTAACATACAAAAAAAGGAAATGTGTGTTAAAAAAAGAAAAAAATAAATAAATATATTATTACGACACTATTAATCAGCTCACCCATTACAATCGGTTCAGTCCTTTAGGCGCTTCGGTGGAAAATATACTAGATACATAGACTGCCAAAACTTACCCTTCCTTTTAGCTTTGCCATGGTCGGGTAAAAAGAGCATTTAAAAAAATTAGTTTTAAAAAACCAAGTTTTTTTTCAGAAAGAACCAAATGCTTGTTTACAATAAAATTATTTTATTCATTTTAGTTTGGTTTAATTATAAAAGGGTGTTTTTTTTCTAATTATTGCATTGTCATCCTTCTCCGATAAGTCTACTGAGTTTGAATAAAATCTGACAGTTTAACGTGGGTCAAAATGAAGTCCAAAGGAGTCGGTTACAAACAAACACACAGGTGAAGTTAATAAAAAGCGTGTTAAAAGCCTAAAATACCCCTTCAACGAGGAAACACACCCTTAAGTCAGATTCCACAATAGATGAGCTCAAAACATGAATCTATTCAAGAGCAAAATAATAAGTACACGGTATTACTCACCAGACGGTATCTGAATTTGTGATGAACTTGTGTTGTACCAACTACACAAACTAAAACATGAAACGTTGGAATAATTTTTCTATGAATATGTAGCTTCGCAGACTTGAGAAAGAAATAGGAGTGGAAATAAGGGAATGAGAAAAAAATATATTTATGAATACTTAAGCTTACGACAGGATTTTACGTTTTGAATAACAAAAATTGCGGTATTGTCAACAATAAAATATTTTATTTGAATGAATTAAATATAGCATTGGAAGTTAAGATTTTTGAAAAATGCTTAAGTGATTGTATAATAAGAGTTTTTCCATAAACGATAGTTTTGCCGATAAGATTTAAATTTGATTAGATTTACAGTAAATTAATATTTCACGTATATACCTACAGTTGAAATGTTCAATTTATTTTCTAGTAGCTAATTAATTGTGTGAGAGCCATGACAATATTTAAATGTCTTCTAGACTACGTGTATAAATTTATGATTTTAAAGTCTACATAAAAGGCAAATTTAAAAAAAAATCTATTTATGAATCAAGGATATTACTTAGGTACCAGCGGCCTGCCCCGGCTTCGCACGGGTAGATTTAGTATCCCTAACTTTTTTTATAATATTCCATAGCCTATGTTCTTCAAGGATAATGTTGGATTCTAATCAGAAGGGAATTTTTAAAATCGGTTCAGTAGTTTCGGAGCCGGAGCCTATTCAACTCAGAGAAAAAAATAATGTAATCTTTCCTCTTTATAGTATTGTTTAAAACTAACTTCATGATTCCTTCGATATTAAAAAAAAATTGACTATAATTTTATTTTTGTAGGATTTATTATTAAAGTAGCTGTTGACCGCGGCTCCGCCCGTGTGTATGTCGTTTATAGCTGCAAATATTATCCTATGTGTTATTCTGATATATATAAGCTATATTACTGTAAAGTTTCATCCAAATCCGTCGAGTAGTTGTTGTGTTAAGAAGTAACAAACATACACACAAACTTTCGACTTTATATATTAGTGTGATAATCAAGTGATAATTTGAGACTTACTTAAATTAGTCTTTAGCGACATCTAGGGAATATAGGGTGAACTACGTAGTAATTTCTTATGTACCTTCGCACAATGAAAGATCTCGTCTAAGTATTAAGTATACTACTTATATAATATGTATTAGTTTTATGGTGTATGATAGGTTTCTATTTATTATGTGTATTTGCTATATTGCTTGTATGATTATTTTAATACAGTTTTTTTACAAAATGCACCTACTTCCTGTCTTCTCTTCATCGCCTAACGGTTAACTAGTAGATAATACCTTAGGCATTAAGTGCGCCAATGCACCAAAAGTGTATTATGTATCACTACTATACACTACACTAACATACAAATATACAACTTATTAACATTAACTTTTGGGCTAACCACCAAGCATATGATTCTCATCTTGAATTTTATTGTTACTTTAAGATACCAACTAAAAATAAAAACAGAAATATCCTGAAGGTTCCATCTGTAATTAAGTTATAACAAAACTTACAAAGTACCAATAACAGAGTTACGAATACTAAGTACAAACAGCCGTAAAATTTTAACTTCAAGATAAACCAAATCTGTTCTCAGACTTTAAATCGGCTAAACTTAAAATAAGGCCGTTTACAAACGAAGAAACGTATTAGAATAGCGTCTCAATCTTTGAGAAACATTCGGCATATCGTTTGTGAGTTTAATTACGCGAGTGGGGGGATGGACGGGCAGATCAGAACGTGCTTGGACTGTATTATTAGTTCGCCAATTTTCATATTAGCTTAAATAATATGTTAGGTTAATTGAGGACGTGAGCCATGAGAGACTAGCGTATGCGTTACAATATAGGACAAGGTAACCGCCTACATCTTTAAAACATAGATGTTTTTTTTTCTCTTTTAAAAAGACAACTCCCGCACTTGGAATAAATCCTGTGTCGCGGGGGACTTTACAAACATACATAAAACGGACACAAAAAACACCCAAACTCAGAACAACAATTTGTGGATCACACAAAGTGTTGTCCTAGGTGGGATTTGAACCCACGACACTCGGCGAAGTAGGAAACGGCGTGGTGACCGTTAAACCACTAGGCCAAACGTGCAGTCAAATTATTTGAGGGAACTGTAGAACGATTACCAAAAACTTTTAAAATTTCGCTGCTATGTACTATTTCTTGGTAAAAAATAGGTACAAAAGCATCTGGGAATCTAGGTGTAAGACAAAACACAAAATAAATTTACGATTACAGATTTATCCTTCTTCTCGCTTTGATCTGTTAAATTAAATATTCTGGTTCCATTATTAAATTATTGTATTATAATTCAGAGTCAATTATGCAACAATATAAGCAAGCAGAGCATCTAGTAGTTGGTGATAATTTACTTCCAAGATATTTTTAGTACGTTATTATTTATTTGTTTTATTTTGTTTTGCAGTCTAAGATATATTTATCAATAGATTATAAGTGCAACGCCGAATACTGAAGTAGAAAGAAACGCCCTTTGGATTCAGAACCGTTAGGGCATTCCCGCACGCTTAAGCAAAATTGATTACCTTTTATGAACATTAATATGAAATTCATTTACTGCCATTTTACATTAATATGTCGGAGAACGAGTAGTTTTTAAGTTTAATTTAGATTAGTTTTTAGATCATTCTATTATTCGAAACGTCAAACTTTGCATCGATAAACATGGCAGTTTGGGTGGAATCTGTGGACAGTGCATGTAAATGACGGCGCATTGATTATTTGTATATAAAAAAAACTTCATTTAAAAAAACCGACTTCAAAAACTAAAAAGTATGAAATAACTTAATTTGTATGTGCTACCTATTCATAGGTTTGAAGTCAGTGCCAAGCCAAATGTAATAGTAGGTACCACACTCTCTATATTTCGAGACGAACGTCAACGACGTCACCGACGCTTCGGTTGTTTTGTTCAACGCGAAGAGCAGCTATCCCGGTCAAGGTCACGCGCGGCGAGTGCGGTACCTACTATTACATTTTGGCTTGGCACCGATTAAAACCTATGAATAGGTAGCACATACAAATTAAGTTATTTCATACTTTTAGTTTTTTAAGTCGGTTTTTTAAACGAAGTTTTATTTTATTTTTCGCTTTTTTGTCTTTCTCAAGTCTCTCATCATCATTTCATTTAAAATTAAATGATGTCTACAGAATATGAACGCATGCAGACAATTGCTCGTAACTTCATTGCAGGCGCTCACGTAAATTTGAGGGTTTCCTTCGATTTCCTTGGGATCCCATCATCAGATCCTGATATGGTGGCCATGAGACGACACGGGGGGCATACCCTTTCGAATACAAAAATAATTTTCAAAATCGGTCTACAATTGACGGAGTAATCAATGTACATACATAAAAAAAACCGATGAAATTGAGAACCTCCTCCTTTTGGAAGTCGGTTAAATAGAGCTACCGCACGAGGTGCGCACGTACTAACTTATTGGCTCTTAACCTAACTTTATCTTACCAATCGTATGTGATTTGGTGTGAACTTATGATAAAACTGAATAATGGGACGTTGGACAACACAAGTGTGCTCTTATTTTGAAGTTCCAGCCGTTGCACCGCTTACGATGGCATGCGATAACCAATACTGCTATGGTCATTCTGATTTGAATTGTTGAACAGGTCGGATATGCTGTAAACCTAATCACGTTATATCAATTATATCGCGTTATATTTTGTAAAAGTGATTCTGAATAAATCAACTGTGTTCTATCTGCCTGTGCGTATATTTTTAGAGTGTGACGATGGATGGCAATTCTGACAAGCCAAATGATAAAATAATGGATCGACCACGGCAAGATCCTGCCAACTCGCCGACATATATATATCCTACGCCTCTGTCTTGTGACTTGCACCACCCACAAACCCGAAGCGATCCAAAACTTAGTGAGGGAACAAGTTGGTGGCGCGTGTGCTCTTTACTGTGTGTTTTGATGCTGCATGCCACCTGTATTGTAATTAGTTTAACTACTGTACGTGAGTGTACTTGGTACATGTGCCTACTTGTTAGATACCGCGGCATTTAAAATGTCTTAGAATTAGGGTTGGATACTACTTCTTAGAAAGACATCATCGGACATCGGACACAAAACTTCGTCATCTAGTCACAGTTTGTTTTTGAATAAAGTTATAAGCTATCAACAACATAACATTTGATCCGACCCGAGAATAAAACCTAAGACCTCAAGAACAGTATATTCAAGGTAGTAGAGCCACGCTGATTTCATCACGAACTGGTCGGCTCGACCGGGGCGGTACTACCCTCGCACAGAAAATCAACGTAAAATGACAGTGTTCCTGCTGTCGTGTTTCGTTGGTGAGTGCGAGACCAGAGGCCCAATGATGCAGAAGCATCACTAGGCCGCCATGGTGTGGGTCACCATGCTGCATTGTTGCATTGTCTGCATTCGCAATGAGTACAGTGACCACCACTCTTGGATTCTACTTATGCTTTCCATCAGGCAGAGTAGAGTAATTTTGGAATAACAGCTTTCGCGCCAATAACAACTTCCCAACGTCAACCGTTGAGCTGTCGGAACATATTCGGAGGATCTTCCCTTTCTGTTGGAATTTATTTAATACCTGTTCCTTCACAGTTTCACAACCCTGAAATGTTAATTCATTAATTGAAATCCTTACAATAGTCTTGTCTCTCTGTAGAAATAACTTATATTATAATTGTTTTGTATATTTGTCACGTAATTGATTTATAGTCCACCTATCCACTTTTTTGTATTAATACAAGCATAGTCAAGTCTACAATTTGTTGCGTCATAATTATCACTATGTCTGCCCATACACTTACCCATTTTAATTTGCAGCAGCGTCCAAGTATTCAAGGGTTCTCAGAGGCCTTCTTTTTTGTGACACAAACGAAACACGACGGCACGAATGCTGTCATTTTACGCTGATCTTCTGTGCGAGGGTAGTACCGCCCCGGTCGGCTTTACTACTTTTTTACTTACATCTACCCTCTTAAACAAGTTGCAAGTGCTTCAAGTCGATTCTCTTTCTACAATCGCTAACGCCTCTATTCTCTTGGATTATTGGCTAATAATTTAATTTAGCCACGTGGATTAGCGTTGGGATGAAGCCATTCCCAAATATATTTGTTAGTTGGCTATTGACGTTAACGTTTGTAGATTGTCATTTTGGTAGCTATGGTGTAATAATGACCCATCAGAAAATTAGACGCTGAGACTAAAAGTTACTTTGTAGCTGGTTCCGATAGTCCGTGTGCTGACGGGTTCTGAATACGGAGTGTCTTTTCGACCCATGGGTGTCGTAACTGCACGTATGGCCTAGTGGTTTAAGCGGTCGCCATGCCGCTTCCCACTTTGTCAAGTGTTGTGGGTTCAAATCCTACATGGGACAACACTTTGTGTGATCCACAAATTATGGTTCTAAGTCTGGGTGTTATTTGTGTCCGTTACATGTATGTTTGTAAAGTCCCCCGCGACACAGGATTTATTCCTAGTGCGGGAGTCGAGTAAGGGCGCAAACTACGCAGGACGACATCAATGCAAAGGACTGCAAAGTTGTTTCAAAGGAAAACAAACCCTATACCAACTCGTCTGGCCAGCGTGGTATTTGTAGGCTAAAACCTCATTTCCAAAGAGAGGCATATGTCCAGCAGTGGACTGTTAAAGGTTATTGATGTTTATATATTGATATTTCCAAGATAAAGTAACAAGTAAAATTTTAACAAAATAAAACCGACTTCAAGGTTCGACTCGTTCTCCCTTGGATGCCACCATCAGATCTTAGTGTACTTATCATGGTACCACCGTTAGGATATCTTTTTCCCAATAAAAAAAGGATCATTAAAATCTGTTCATAAACGACGAAGTTATCCGCGAACATACATAAAAAATATGTAGGATTTAAGGTCGGTAAACCAAATCACTAACAAATGTAGTATTCTTGAGATGAATAGCTCCAGAGAAGGTAGTGATGAATAAAGCAGCGGATCAACTTAGTAGGTACTTGTATATTATTTAAATCGATAGTAAGGAATACAAACGAATTGAAGTAAACAAAACTACACAGGTATTTATACATAAATATTTGCACACGGCACTAATATTGCGGAGAGGGTCTCAGGTAGCAAGCGTGAATATAGGCGCACGACATCCCTCTCTGTTGCGCGGGCGCCGACACAATAGATGGGGCGTCGACCAAAGGCTAGGTATTGATACCGCCTATCACCCGACATCGGATGTTTTCGTGCCTCGTTGTATCGCTTGAGTCTACTTGCCGATTATGTGCCTAGATCAAATGATTGTGTTTAACTATGTATAGATAAATAAATAAACACACAACCATTTGACCTAAACGGGAATCGAACCCGTGACCGCTACACTACTCCCCCGCTGAAACCGTAGCTAGCTACGGTTGATAGTAGTCCGGGAATCTGACTGTTCGCCCGCTTCTTGTCTTCTTGGTAGCGAGCTGGTCTTCAGTTTTTGAAGGGTGAGGAGATGCCACTGGTGTGTCCCTGGTGACGTAGGCTGGTTTCAGACGATCAACGGATATGCGTTGAGGTTTGCCTTGTATTTCAACGTCAAAGGTCTTCTGGTCGCGTTGCAGCACCTTGTACGGACCAAGGTAAGGTGGTTGGAGTGGTCTACGTATAGGACCCTGGCGGACGAAGACATGCGTGGCAGTTTTTAGGTTACTAGGCATGTAAAAGGTACGGCTGGAACTGCCATGCCAAGATGTTGGTCGTGGGGTTAGTCTGCTGACATGAGCTCGCAGTCTGTTGATGATGCTGGTCATGTCCATCTCGTCATCAGGAGCAGGAGAGAAGAACTGTCCAGGCAGACGGAGTGGTTCGCCATAGACCAGTTCTGCAGCGGAGGTCTGGAGGTCCTCCTTCCAAGCACTGCGAATGCCGAGTAGCACCCAAGGTAGGGTCTCAACCCAGTTCGGAGACGCGTGGCACGTGATTGCAGATTTGAGCTGTCGGTGAAGTCTCTCTACGAGACCGTTGGCTGACGGATGATAGGAGGTGGTTGTGTGATGTGTCGCACTGATCAGCGCGGTGAAGTCCTTAAAGGTATGCGACAGGAACTGTCGACCGCGGTCAGTGGTGATATGCTCTGGACATCCGAAGCGTGAGATCCATCCTTGTACAAGTGCAGCAACGCAGGTCTCGGCGGTTATGTCCTGAAGTGGATACGCCTCAGGCCAACGTGTGAAACGGTCGACGATCGTGAGGCAGTATCTGTAGCCAGAACATAATGCTAATGGACCTATCAAGTCCATATGAATGTGGCGGAAGCGTGCTGACGGTGGTTCGAACGTTCCGAGAGGTGCTGATGTATGTCGGGTTATCTTGGAACGCTGACAGTGCTGACATTCTTTGGCCCATTGTCGACAGTCTCTTCTGACACCTGGCCAGACGAAGCGTTGTGTTGTCAGTTTGACGGTAGCCTTCGCTCCTGGATGACTTAAATTATGAAGTGCGTCAAATACTTGTCTGCGGAACGATGGTGTGACAAATGGACGTGGTGTTGGAGAGGAGACGTCACAGTATACTTGTAGTCCTGACTCTGGTGTTCTGACTTTTTCGAGTTTCAGTGTTGAACCGGTCTTCAACAGGTCTTGTAACTCTGCATCAGTGTCTTGTTCGCGGGCCAGAGACTGGTAATTTAGAGGCATAGAAATTTGGTTAATGCGTGAAAGAGTATCAGCTACGACGTTGTCCTTCCCGGCTATGAATCTGATGTCCGTGGAGAACTGGCTAATGAAGTCCAGGTACCGGAATTGACGTGGTGAGCAGTTCTCTCGGTTCGTTGTAAATGCGAAGGTAAGAGGCTTGTGGTCTGTTAGGATCGCGAAAGTCCGGGCTTCAACCATAAAACGAAAATGTCTTATGGCTTCATAGACGGCGAGTAGTTCGCGATCGTATGGACTATATTTCTTCTGACTTGGGCTTAACTTCCTTGAGAAGAACGCTAGCGGTTGCCATACCTCACCCTTACGCTGTTGTAGTACCGCTCCAATCGCGGAGTCTGAGGCGTCTGATTGGATTGCCAACTCTGCTTGCGAATCAGGGTGTGTCAGAAGTGCTGCTTCTGAAAGACTAGCCTTACAGCGGTTAAATGTTTCCAGAAGAACAGGTGTCAATTGTATGGGTTGTGTACCCTTTGTCTTAGGACCGGCGAGTAAGGCGTTGAGAGGAGCTTGTATGGACGCAGCATTGGGAATAAAGCGGCGGTAAAAGTTCAGCATGCCAAGAAAGCGCCTGAGTTCCTTAATATTCTTGGGTGTAGGGAAGTCCTGTATAGCTTGAATTTTTACGTCTAGAGGCTTTATTCCTGCTTGTGTAACTCTGAAGCCAAGAAAGTCAACTTGCGATTGACCAAATACACATTTATTGGTGTTTATGAGGACACCGAATGTTGCTAGTCTGTCGAACAGTTGTCTCAGGTGCTGCTGATGAAGGAAGGTGTCCTGGCTGTGGATAAGGATGTCATCCAGGTAGCCAAAACAGAAATCCAGCCCACGAAGAACCTCGTCCATGAACCGCTGGAAGGTTTGGGCAGCATTACGAAGTCCGAACGTCATGAACGGGAACTCATAAAGGCCGAAGGGTGTAGTAATCGCCGTTTTGGGAATGTCCTCTTGAAAAACCGGTATTTGGTTATAAGCGCGTACCAAATCGACGGTGGAGAAGACAGTACTGCCTGCTAGCTGATGCGTGAAATCCTGGAGGTGCCTAACAGGGTATCTATCCGGAATGGTACGGGCGTTCAAAGACCTATAGTCTCCGCAAGGACGCCAGCCGTCGTTTTTCTTGCGGACTAGATGCAGCGGTGAGGACCAAGGGCTGTCCGATCTTCTTGCTGTATCATTTTGCAGCATCTCCTCAAATTCAGTCTTCGCAATCCTTAGGCGTTCTGGATCCAGACGACGTGGGCGACTGACTACTGGTGGGCCTGCTGTTGTACGTATGTGGTGTACAGTCGAGTGTTTCACTGTTTGGGGTTTACCAGCAGGTCGAGTGACGTCAGGGTACTCCCTCAACAGCTGATGGTAAGTGGAAGTACCAGCAGTGGTACGTACTGAGGAGATCGCCTCTGAAGATGTTTGACACCGAGTTGAGACTGACAAAGTTGTGAGGCCATCTATAAGACGTTGATTGCGGCAATCGACTAGCAGATTGTAATGACCTAGAAAGTCGATGCCGATAATGGGTTTCGAGACGTCAGCAACGATAAAGCGCCAGGTAAAAGCACGGCGAAGTCCTAAGTTTAGAGTCAGAGGCAGGTAACCATATGTAGGTATTACTGACCCATTGGCTGCGAACAACTCATACTGCGTTTTGTTGCGTGGTTCCCGTACAGCGGATCGCGGAAAGATGCACAGGTCTGAACCCGTATCTATTAGATATTGCACCTTTGTTATGCGATCCGTGATGAACAGGCGACTCGTAGTTGTTAGGCAGTCGTTCGCCGCCACTAATGGCTGCCTTGGTAGTTTACCACCTTCGTCGATTTATCGTAGGTGCAAGGTTGGCTACATTTTCGCGCTTTATCGCCGAATCGGTAATGGTACCAGCAGTGGGGATGCTCCCACGGTCGCGAACTTGAATTAGAGCGACTCCTGTGTGAGCTCCTGGAACGTGATCGTGAACGCCTGTACGGTTCCATGCTCATCATCTCTATTTTGCGACTGAGTTCCGCTACTGTCCGAGTCAACATCTCGATGGCTGTACTTGTACTCGCAGTAGGCGTTGACATTCCAGCTACTTGCATGGTTACTTGCCCAGTTACTGGAACGACATCATTCACTCGGTCGGCGAGCTCAGCCAAGTCCTCTAGTGGCATCTTCGACTGCTGGGCAGCGATGCAGGTCTGTAGATGTGTTGGTAACCTACTTGCCCAAATGGTCCGGATAAAATCCGAAGGGACGTTAGCTCCCGCCAGATGTTGTAAGTGCCGAAGAAACTGTGTTGGCTTCCTGTCACCTATCTCCTCGTGCATCAGGAGCTGTTTAATTTTACGCTCCTGGGATGCTGACAGACGACGTATCAGCTCGATCTTTATGGTTGCGTACCTATCCGTGGCTGGTGGGGTAATGATCAGATCCCTTATTTCCGCTGCATGTTGAGGTTCCAGCTGCGCCAACACGTAGTAGAACTTAGTAGTGTCGGCGCTTATGTTAGATAAGGCAAATTGACCTTCTAGCTGGGCAAACCATAGCTCTGGGTCGTCCGGGTTAAACGGGGGTGTCTTCACACCAACACGGCAGGTTGCTCCTAGGATGATTCGGTCGTCCTGGCTGACGCTCTGTTTAGCGGTTGTCTCACCCGGGCCGGTCATCTTCTTGGGATTACTTCTGCGGTATCCCGACGTCGGTGGTCACCAGTGTAGGATTTAAGGTCGGTAAACCAAATCACTAACAAATGTAGTATTCTTGAGATGAATAGCTCCAGAGAAGGTAGTGATGAATAAAGCAGCGGATCAACTTAGTAGGTACTTGTATATTATTTAAATCGATAGTAAGGAATACAAACGAATTGAAGTAAACAAAACTACACAGGTATTTATACATAAATATTTGCACACGGCACTAATATTGCGGAGAGGGTCTCAGGTAGCAAGCGTGAATATAGGCGCACGACATCCCTCTCTGTTGCGCGGGCGCCGACACAATAGATGGGGCGTCGACCAAAGGCTAGGTATTGATACCGCCTATCACCCGACATCGGATGTTTTCGTGCCTCGTTGTATCGCTTGAGTCTACTTGCCGATTATGTGCCTAGATCAAATGATTGTGTTTAACTATGTATAGATAAATAAATAAACACACAACCATTTGACCTAAACGGGAATCGAACCCGTGACCGCTACAAATATATATAATATACGGTCGAATTGAGAAACCTCCTCCTTTTTTGAAGTCGGTTAATAAAGTTTATGTATGTACTTGTTTACTTTCCTTCCATTTAAAAAAAAAGTAAAACACCTACTCAGAAATATCACTGTAACCACAAATTTAACTGCATTAATGCACTGCAAATCCACAACATGGCGGCTTAACGGAAAAGTGACATAAACCTTAAAAACTTAAATTTGCGGAAGCACGTTCCGAACTTATGGCATTAAATGGTGGAAGTTAAATTAGTAACATAATATTTCGGCAGTCATTAGGAACACGCTATCGACTTCCGCGTTCATCGTATTGTTTGTTTTTATTATCAAATTATACGTTCATTTATGAACGTGATCCAATGGTCACGTATTTGCCCGGTTCGAATGCATCGATGGTGAGGAAACAATCTCTAAAAAAAACAAAGTCAAGCTATGAAATCAGTTTTTAACTAATTGCCAGTGCAAAGTACTGTACTGCACTTCTTTAATTAACTAAGCTATGTACTCGTAAGTGTGTATAAATATCCAAATTCTTAAAAAGGTTTGAGTTTCTATGTCCATCAGATATGAAGTGACTCACCGTCTCTTCAATAATTTTCACACTCCATCTATACCTACATAACATTCGCAGGTCGAAGCCCTGTTGATCCCTGTCAAAAGTACTGCCGAGTAAAGAAAATAATGAGCTAACCTATTTCACAAAAAGCCTTCTACGACATTTCTTTTGAGCAATACTGCTCTCCCAATTTATTTCACGAATATCTACCATAACGATACATTTACCTGCCATTAAACACATATTGCACTCTTTGAACTGCCTTTTGAACAAAAACCTTGATAACATCAAAGAGAGGCACCAATAAAATTATCATTACAACAAGTATTTTTGTCTCATATAGGGGACCGTTGCCTAGGATATGTTGCAGGGAGAATGGAAAATAAGTAATAATAAAAAATACTGGAAAAACACATATTAATTGTTTTTTTAGAAATTTATAAATAACGTTTTGTGTTAGATTTATTGAAAAGTCCTTTGAGTGATCACGATAATCTAGATGATGTTAGCATATGCGTGATGATGATTATTCTGGAAGAATGCAAGGTAGTAGAGCCACGCTGACCGGGGCGGTACTACCCGGTGAGTGCGAGACCGGAGGCCCAATTAGTCTAGTCAACAAGTTCCATACTTGTTGACTAGACTAAAAGATGCAGAAGCATCACTAGGCCGCCATGGTGTGGGTCGCCATACTGCATTGTCTGCATTCGCAGTGAGCATGGTGACCACTACTCTTGGATTCTGCTTATGCTTTCCATCAGGCAGAGTAGAGTCATTTTGGCGGGCCAAACATAAAAAAAAAAAGATAATTAATCAGCAAGTACAAATTAATACCTAGATTGCAACTAGGACTGTCAACAAAAAGCTGTTGACAAATATTAAGGTAGGAAAATATACTTTTGATATTTGTTATATAAACTCGCTATATAAACCTTCATAGTATAATTATGAAACCTATTTGCAAAGTAGCAACATGAGAGTGATCATCAATGTCGAACAATATTTGTCAACAGTTTTATGTGGCGAGAATCAGTATATACTGATATTTATAGGTATTTGTGGACTTTTATACCTACCTTATTAATGGTGTTTACATATAAGATTAAATAATTGTTCAAAACTGTACAACAATTATCAATATAGTTATATTATTTTATAAAAAAAATCATCTATACTAATATTCTAAACGCGAAAGTTTGTATGGATGGATGTTTGTTGCTCTTTCACCCAAAAACTACTGAACGGATTTGGATGAAACTTTACAGTAATATAGCTTATACATCACAATAACATATAGGCTACTATTTGCCGCGATAACCGACATATACGCGGGCAGAGCCGCGGGCAACCACTAGTAATTTTATAAAATCTCTGATTTCTCTATGTGACTACGACATATACTCTTGAGTAGAAAGGTTGATATGAAAAAAAATTGGAAATTTAAGTAATGACGTAGTAGCAATATAATGGCGCTGGTAACGAGCCGCCTTGATACAATTTTACTGAGAAATTGAGGTCGATAAAATGTATATAAGTAGGAAAGTTTCATTCAAATAACCGACAAATATAATCAGTGTCACGTTTTAAGAATATTTATTGTTTATAGAATAATACATATTTAAAAATAAAATGCTTGTTTTCGTTTACACATCACGGTGGCTAAACCGGTTGAATTAGTAGCCAGCCGCAAATAATCTTGGGAGTAATGAAGACTAGGAAGATGATGATATCTTTAAAATGAGTGAAGGTTATGTGTGGTCTAATCACATAATGTAGCCTGATGATGCAGAAGCATCACTAGGCCGCCACGGTGTGGGTCACCATGCTGCATTGTTGCATTGTCTGCACGAGCAATGAGTGTGGCGACCACCTCAGTCTCTTGGATTCTGCTTATGCTTTTCATCAGCCAGAGTGGAGTCATTTTGGCAGGGACATGCATAAAAAAAATGTCCCTCCGCGCGGAATAAGTGAAACTTCGTAATGTGCAACAGTGCTTTCATACCCCTCCATGGTAGAGTTAAACTTTTAACGCAACCCTTTAACGTTAAACTTGTTGGAAGATGCATTAGAAGTTTCGCTTCAAAAAGATTGTTTCAAATTTCATAGGATATCCAGTACTCAATTTATAATATTAGCTATCGTCATCAGCCAGACGTGGAATGAAGTCAAGCACAAGGTTCTCAACTATTCGACATTTAAATTTAAAATTTCAATTTGAATTTCAACCTATAATTTTACACATAAGTATAAATAAGGATTGAAGACAAAAAAATTGTTTATTGAAACCTTTATTCATTCGAGCAATGTCGCAGAGAAAAGCTAGTCACTCTATAAAAAGATATCGTAACACTTATGCAAATAAAATCAACCCTTCGCTAGAAGCCAGCCATATATTTTTACAGCAGAACAACACACACATTTGATAGTCATACAAACACTTTTATTTCGGTCTCTGCCGTTATCCCGTAGCTAAAAAGCGTGATACATGGTAAATGGCCTTAACAGCTATATCGGAATCCAGCTCTGAATGTGTACCTGGCCGTAATCGTGTGACGATGTTTAGTGTAAGGCATAAGAGCAAGCGATTTTAGTCATCTGTAATCATTTGTGAAATTAAATATATGTAGCTTGTTTCGTAACAAATCATGCACTAAAAGGTTTCTCGTTAATATAATCTTATTTATATTTATTTGACTGCATTATAGACAGTATTTTTTTTGTAACTTTCAGATAAGGTTAGAACAATATATAATTAGAGTAGATATAAGCTTTACTTTTAGAAATTATGTGTCATAAAACGTGGGTCTTTAAATTCATAAGAACTTTTATTATTTCTTAGTTTGTATTAAATATTTTAGCCTTATATATAAATAAATATACAAAATAAACAATAGCATACATTTTCCAAAACAACAAGGGTTCTTCGTTGCATTTTATTTACCCAATATTTTTTTAAAAAGTAAATATTGTTATTGAACGAGACAAACAAGTTTCCTATTTGTAATACCATTAACCTGCTACTGGACTAACTTGGACTGCCTCATTGGTCTAGCGGTAGACGTAAAGGACTGCTGATCATGAAGTCTCGGGTTCTAATACCAGGTTGATTGACATTGTTTTAAGCACTATTGTAATTTCCTAAAAAAAAATACTGAAATCTATAACTGTCTATTCCCACAGGATTAGAAGTAGCCATCTCCTTTCACTTGCACCATAACTAAGGTCCAGCCAAAATGGCCCCCTCACAGTTTTCACCGCACATTTGAATGGAAACGGCTTTATCCAGATAACTACCCGCGATTTTATCTTCCTATATTTCATGCACAGTCTACGTGCTAGCTTGTATTGTTTTTTTTTTATCGCCAAAATAACGTTTTCATACAATTAATTGGTTTTGATATTTGAATGTTTCCCCCAGTAATCGTACCTGAGGGTGGTGTTATATTTTACATTTTTTATTACTACAAATTTGAAATTGGGGTCTGGATTTGACACTCCCGTTGATATTTTTGTTTAACTGTTTTCAATTGAGAAAAATGTTATTAGAGCCCCATGAAGTGAATGATTTATTTGGAACATTTTTATTTGTTGATTTCCATAGATTTCAATAGTAGCAATCTATGTACTTTCACGTCGAAGCGTTTTCGTTCATTGTAATGAAAATATGTTCTCGAATACATCAAATGTAATTGGATATTAATATTACATTTCTTTGCATAAAACGTGATGGTGCAAGCAAATCCATGTTTTTAATTGGCCGTATTAGGTATATTGGAGATTGCCTGTTCGTTGATAACAATGACACAATATACAGTACAATACATAGTAGAATATATAGTATATATTTCGTCAGTGGTTGATAATAATGTCTAGTATAGTCAAGAATTGAATTGTCATCTTAAGAAGTTTCCGTATATAAACACACTGTACCTGCCGAGATGTGTGTGTACATTGGCAGTGGTATTCACCCACCATCGGGTAACCCATCTGGTCGTTCGAAACCCTATATAAAGAAACTATGGGCTGTCTTCTCGTGACTACGTGCGGTGTAACCCGTTCCAAACGTCGGAACATAGAAGGTATCGTAACCTTCTAAATAATTTTATCTTGAATAAGTCCTGCCATATAACAAACCTATGTGTAAAGTCGCTAATGTCTAAAAACAGTTATAGACCAAGTTTTTAAATTTAAAACCAAATTAGACATTGTCAAAATAAAATTTCAGTTCAGTTAATCACACTAGTCACACTAGTATATAAAGGCGAAAGTTTGTGTGTATGTTTGTTACTTCTTCACGCAAAAACTACTGAACGGATTTGGATTAAACTTTACAGTAATATAGTTTATATATCAGAATAACACATAGGTTACTATTTGACGCGATAACCGACATAAACGCGGGCGGAGCCGCGGGCAACAGCTAGTGATGATATAAAATAACAAAACCTCATAAAATATATTTTTTCCAATGTCAATATTCATTGTATAATATCAACAATACCGTCAATTTTTACGACTACCCTCCTTTCCCGCAGAATACCCAATACAGCTGGCACAAATAAAACAATATTTTATCTTAATTACTTCCATCCCAAATGACCATTCAAATACGTGGCTCAGGACTCGAACCCTGACCGATCCGTAATTAATTTCGCCGTGAACATTGACAAACGGAGCGGTCCGAATAAATCTACGGACTATATCATTACGACATCGCCCCTTTTCGTGTACGAGTATATGTAGGTAAGTATTAATGTGTGCAGAAGGTTCTTTTTTGTTTATTTTTATATTAATTTGTTAAGAAAAATCTTTGTAATTTATACTCTTGACTGTCAGGCTGTCGGCACTGGATGGAACTTGTGGAAATACATTCTAGATATAAACTCACTTGTACTTATTCCACTATTTTCGTCCTAAGGCATTCATAAGATTTGTTTTGTAAAAGTTCTTAACCTTTGATAAGTTAATTAAAATAGTGGAATAACCTATAAGTGAGTTTAATTCCAGAATGTAAAATTTTGAAATACTTGTAAATTGTGAATAATGCGGACGTGTGGCAAGTTTTTTTTTAATGTAATAGGCGCAAACGAGCAGACGTATCGCCTGATGGTAAGCGATTACCGCCGCCTATGGACACCCGCAATACCAGAGGCATCACAAGTGCGTTGCCAGTCTTTGGGGTATGGGCCTCAGGTATTCTCACTCACTCGGCGAAACAAATCGCAGGCCCTGTTTCATACTGGTTTTCTGTGAGACCGCAGTATCACACCGGTCGAACTGGCCCATGAATGCCGAAGCGTGGCTCTCCCAAGAGTAACAGTAACATCTGACAATCAGTCTGAAACATATGGCGCTCCTTGGGGAGACCTTCGTTCAGTAGTGGACGGCGATAGGTTGATATGATTGAAAGATCTATTGGACGATAAAAACGCAGTTGTGTGCGTGCGAGCAATTAATCGAGATCCAAATTCGCATCCGGTATTATCGACCGATTATAAACAGGCTATGTGAGAGAGCCTTAATGACTCGTATATCTGCGACAGAATTTGAAACAAGTTTGCTGTAAACTAAAAAATATTTTGTAAAACAATTTTATGCTAAGTATATATTGTTATAGTTAATAATGTCTAATATATATTAGTTCTGGGAGGACTGACATTAAGGGAGATACAGCGCGTTATCTCGAGTAGTAAGATTGAATGCATGAGTAGCGTAGTGATTTAAGCGATTACCAATTGCACTGAGTCTTATAAGTTTGATCTCCACATGGGAGACTGCCTCGTTGGTCTAGCGGTTGGCGTGTGCGACTGCTGATCAAGAGGTCTCGGGTTCGATTCCCGGGTCGGACCAAATGTTTGTATGATCTACAAATATTTGTTTCGGAGTTTGGGTGTTTTCTATGTATAATATGTATGTATTTACAAAAAAAAAAAAGTATATATGTATTTGTATCAGTTGTCTAGTACCCATAACACAAGCTCTGCTTAGCTTGGGACTAGATGGCGTTGTGTGTTAAATGTCCGAAATATTTATTTATTTATTTTATTTTATTTAATAATATGTGTTATGTACAAATTCTTGTTCTTTATATCCGTTATTTAGAAAATCACCTGCGACACATAATTTAATCCTAATGCGGGAGTTGTCTTTAAAAAAAGAAAAGAGAAGTAAGTGTCCACGGGGGTGACGGTAGGTCGCCATCAGGTAACGGCTCATTTGAAAAAGAACAGATATTATCACAGCAATAGATAGTTATGATACTAATGTATTATCACTGTTGACAGACAGTGTACCTTATCACAAAACGTATCATTCATTTACCTGTTTGATAACCACGAGATATTGTATAAGATGTTTTGTTTTCATAACATAAAATCATATTTTCTTTTCGATATTTTAAAACACAGCAATACTGCTAATTGATCTCAAAATAGAGCCAGCATGGTAAACAAACTGCTGATAAACATACTCATATATCTATATATATAAAAGCGAAATACCACTCACTTATTAATCACGAAATCTCAGAAACTATAACACCTACAAACTTGAAATTTAGCAGGTAGGTTCCTTATAGGGTGTACACATCCGCTAAGAACGTATTTTACTAAACTCCGACCCTAAGGGGGTAAATCAGGGGATGAAAGTCTGTGTGAGCGAAGCTGCGTGCTAAAGCTAGTCAAATATATATGTACATTGTACATAAATAAATAATATACTTTTAAGGTAAAAAAATTATAACACTTGATTTCTTTGTTCTCACTATATATTGCCTATTATATATATAAACTAGCTAACTACAAATGACCTAATTCTAAAATATCTTGAACTTTTGAAATTACTCAAAATATCCATAAATAGAAAGCTTATTATGCCAAAAAGCCGTACAAAACATTTTTTATTTTGAAGAGTTTTAGTAAATTGCATTTTGAATTAGGTCATTCTTCCCTTTTCCCTTAGAATTAAGGGTGGAATGTTTAAAGTGTAACAGGAATAAGCAACCAAAACAATATAAAGAAAAACTAAACTATCAGACACTACGACTATTTTATAGGGGTACAAAGTAATACTTCAGAGCAACTACTAAAAATAATTAATTCAATTACTTAAACATAAAATTCATACGTCTAAACAAATTTATCCATCGTTATCATCCATAGTACTATTCAGCAAATCTGCAATTTGGTTCAGCCCAGGAACATTGGCCATTTGGTACCAATCTTCACCTTTCAGCCTAGTAATCCATGTATGTACTCTCTCGAACTGTTCATCCACAGGCAGCAAAACATCCATGGTGGAAAGACTAGCTATACATGAAACATCAGCTAACGTTAAATAATCACACGCCACAAATCTGGTCTTCTGTAAATACTTCTCTAGAATTCCATAAGCTTCTTGAACTTCTTTATATTCTTTCTCATCTATATTACCAGTTTTACCCAGTAATCTTTCACTAATTGGTAGTAGTATAGTCGCATCGAAGAACAACCGTTGATCAATTGTAGCTCTTAAGGCTAGGTCACTAGGATATAATTCTGCACGTTTATCAGCTCCGTACTTTGAGACTAGATATGTTATTATAGCGTGACTATCTGCTAGTACAAAATCTCCATCTTCTAGTAAAGGAACTTTGTGTTCAGGATTCTTCTCCAGATATTCGGACTTCATGTGATCTCCATTTAGAACATTTACATCTATTGTTTCATACTTCAGGTTAAGGATTTCTGCTATCATTAAAACTGCTCTGGATGCTGGGTTAGTGTCTAATTTATGTATTACGATCGGCATGTCGACTGGAGCAATGGTTTCTTGTCACTGACAGCTTCGCGAGATATTAGATGTTTTATCGCGTCGATATCAGAAGCGATTGATCAAAGTGAAATTGATCACCTAAATCTTTGAACGTATTATGATATATACAAAGAGTATCTTTAATATTTAGGTATATATTTTATATTCCCCGTACTCGAGGTCCAAGATAGAGCCTGGATAAGTTGATCCTGGGAGGGATCTGAAACAATATCACCGCCGGAATGGTTTTTAGTGGAATCACCCCATACTTGGCTCCTCAGTCTCCGAAGAGCCGTAGGTTTGAAGGGATTTTCCACCTGCTAATAAGAAAAAAGGTTAACATTTTACTATAATTAAAGAATTCATTCTTTTGTAACGTGGTAGGTATATATTAGACGGTATCATTTATAAATAATCGATTGTACGCAAGTTAATTAGTCGAGTTGGTAGGTACACCACTATTTGCGTGTACCTTATTTAATTGCTGTCGGTATATGGAGATTTTGTCATTTCGTGCTACAAACTTAAACCACAAACTGCTTTAAAAACTATCGAACTGCCGTCGTTGTGCTGAGCTTGGTGCAACTGTTAATTGTGAAATTGTTAATAGTTTACCTATACATGACCCGAATATATTTCGGTAAGTTAACTTCCATAATTTAAATAATTCTTATTCCGCTCCAGGGCTAATAAAGTGCTTAGTAGCTGTTAATTTAAATATATAATTTGAATCAAATACCCGCAATCACCTTAAGTGAATTCGTTATTCAATAATTGTACGAGTATTTGCTCTGCTGTTTATTAGCTGTTTATGTGTATTATTTTTCTCCTTAATTGTGTAATTGTGAAGCGTCTGTAAACGTGCAGCGAATGCCTGAACGGGTGTTCGTTGCGCGTTTCGACGCTGTGTGTGGTACCCTACTGAGGCCGCCTACCTTCTCCGCTTCAGGGTCCACCCTACGGGTTAGCATCCACCCTACGGGTTCGCATCCACCCTACGGGTTGGCATCCACCCTACGGGTTAGTATCCACCCTACGGGTTAGCATCCACCCTACGGGTTCGCATCCACCCTACGGGTTCGCATTCAACCCTACGGGTTCACGTCCACGTTACGGGGTCAAGTCCCCTACGGATTCGAACCCATCCACGGATTACCAGTTCACCCCACGGGTACGAAGCCACCTTACGGCCAGCGGCCAGTCTGCGGCCAGAGCGTCGGGTGACTCCACTGTGCCGCGTCACCGACGAAGGGGCCACCACAGGCACGTCCTAAACCGTGTGCGACCCCGATTCATCAAAACCCTGAGACGAAATACCCGCGACCCTGACTTTAAGCTACCGGAGCATTTCTTTCCTTTCTTTTAAATATAGTATTGTAAATTATTACCTTCTTTTATTTCTAGTTTCCCACGTACAAAGGTTACATTGGCGCCAACTAGGTTTCGTCTCAGGGTAGAATTGGCTTCGCCACACGGTTTTTTTAATTTATTTCTGTACCTAACTAATGTAACGGTCGATTAGCACCAAGTAGAACGTTCGGGATATGAATGCGTGAAATTACTCGAACGAAGGTATTTTTATAGTATTTGACAGGCTTGACCCAATTCAATACTAAATTCACATATTTAGTAGATAATATCAAATATTGTTTACCATAAATATTCTAATGATTATTAGCATACAATTATTATTTGATAATACAGGATTGTGTTACATTAAAGATTTGATCTGAAATATAAGTCGCGCCGGAAGCTGACAAGCGGAAGGCGCCAAGATATTAATATGAATCAACTATTTACTTGTTTATAAAATCACCAATTGAATTATAAGTTTATAATATATTTTATTGTATGCCTAGTAATTATTAAGATTTAAATAAATGAGGCATTTATACGAGGTTGGAATCGTTACTTATAACACTACATAGTTATTTTTTTTGCTTTTGGATGTTGTGTGTTCTATCTACGGCCAAGCCAGCTTTCCCAAAGGTAAAAGTAGCATAAAGCTGATTCGGTGTGGACGCCCGAGGCCTGTCTTAGTCCAGTGTGTGTTTTTATTTGCATTTTGTCCCCAGCACACACTTATTAAATATAAGTATATATACAAATAAAAAAAATTATAGTCCCCAGAAAAAAGTTTTTTTTTCATCGTAGTTACCACCGTTAAAATTTTAGCACTACCGTTTCAACTATATCCAATTAATATAACCGTTACATAAATCTTTATAATTCCAAGTTTAATTTTATTAGCATACAACATTCAAACACTGAACTTCATTATTTACTGTTTTCAATAATTGTGTTACAACATTTAACTAATTTTTCACTAGTATCTTCATATCATTTATATTGTAATCTTTTCGATTAGTCGAACAGAACACTCAGCAAAGAAAAAATTCTACCCACATTTTTAATGATTTCTTGCATTAGCAGGGTAGATTATTCTAAAGTCATAACGGTATAATTTAGCATTCCATTGATTTTGTAAACAACTGCGTAATAGCACCTGGACGGAACTTGTTTCTTGTGTATATTTTTTGGAAAAAGTCAATTTATAATAGTACTCGCGTTATATTTGTAATAGTAGGTACAAGTTAACCGTTATTAAAACAAAGTTTTGCAAACGATCGGCTAGTGGTTTGGTTTGAATTATAAAATTGTCCTCGTTCATTACGCGAACTTTTCTTTTAAAATTTTAAACTCGCTTATTTAACTTGCACTTAAAATTCGTTAAAATTTTGTTTATTGAAGTAAGGTACATAGTTAACATTGCTTTTCGTTGTTCATATAATTTTATAGTAATCGGTAGGGTGACACCGCGTTTGGTCAGCACTTTTAATTAATTTTTGTTTATAGTAGGGTGCCTATATACTTGACAACAGTTATACATGTTTTTTTTGTATAGGGTTGTCACTGTTTGTCAACGCCTTTTATACATTTTTTTATTGTTTGGCAAGCACTTAGGGTTGTGCTTGGCCAACATTTAGAAAATATTTTCTTTTTTTTATATTGTTGTCACTGTGTTAGTCAACGCCTTTTATATTTTTTTTTATTGTTTGGCGAGTACTTAGAGTTGTGCTTGGCCAACATTTAGACAATATTTTGTCTTTGTTAGGGTTGACACTTTAGTCAACATATTTTTGTTATTTTTTGTTAGGTATCAGAGTCAAAAAAAAAAAAAATTCTGGGGCTGTCGCTAATAATTTTATTTTACTTTATTTGTTTTTGTTTTGTTACTAAGTTATTTTTTTATTTTTGTATTCACACTTATCACTTATAATTTTTTAACAGTAGGGTTGTCCCTTATATTCATTTTTACTTTAATCTAGATTTTCTGTGTGAACCAGTAATAATGGCATTTGACATAGATTTTAATATATTGCCGAAACATGAACTTGCGTATGAAGTCTCAATCAGAGGTGAGGATCCTGGTGTAACCGTAAAAATATTACGCGAACAAATTAAACGTTTAATATTAGTTTCTCCAGACCCAGTTATTTCCGATATAGACATGGATACAGACATTAAAGGGTTGCAAGCTTCACTAGCAACCTTCAAATCAAATATCAATAATTTGAAAAAACAGTTTAAAATATCAACACTCTCAGTATCTAAATCGCTTTGTGGTCACTTAGAGAAACGCTTTAATCGCATCCTTACCCCGACGGAGGATTCAGTAATTTCCCTTTTGGAAACTATTAAATTAGATATAAAAGCATTTAAAAAAGAACTAAAAGTTTTAGTATCTTCATTTTCATCCACGGCATCTAGGTCAGATTTCGATTCTGACGCGGACGAACAAGACCTCGGTAAAATTGAACATAGTACTACATCACCCACTCCCCCAGAATCAAATCACCTACCATTGGCAATAACTGTCAAGTGTGAGCGTAGTATCGCATCTGAAATTTCTAAGTTTAAGTTTGATGGTACAAAAGATGTCCGCGCTTTCATAGAGGACATTCAGGAGTTCCAGGACAGCAAACAAATGTCCGATGAAAATATGTTACGTGCAGCATCGGACATGTTTACGGACGATGCCCGTCATTGGTACCGTAGTTTGCGCACGGAACTTACTTCCTGGCAAGCTCTTTTGCAAGCGCTGCTGAGAGATTTTGGCATTACCGATTACGAGTACAAACTTATGGACGAAATTCAACGACGTACCCAGGGTGAGACAGAAAACATAGTGGTATATCTCGCCATTATGGACCGCATGTTCTCCCGGTTCGAAGCGAAGCCCGCCGAGTCCGTACGTTTAGAGATTTTACTCCACAACATACGCACATGTTACTCTAACGTTTTAGCCGTAAATCACCCCGTATCTTCAATCAATCAGCTTAAAGATATTTGCAGATCATATGAAGTTGTATCCTCACGCGCGTCCGCCTTTAAAGAACCACCACTTACTACGCCATCTTCCGTAGCTCCAGAATTCGCTTACCAAAAACTTCGTAAACCTACCCCTAATTTTAGTAAACCTAATAATAGTTTTTTTCAAGCTCGTCAATTTAATACTTCAACAAATAACCAAGGCAGATTTAATGGTAGTAGCAACGCTCACAACTCAGCCCTAGTGACCCCTCAAAATGGTAGACCCTTCAATAAACCGCCCCATAAAAATGAATTAGTATGTTATAGTTGTGGTACTCCTGGTTACCGCAGTACTAATCAGTACTGGGCAATCGCCCAAAGTGTAAATTTAATAATAGTTCCTCTCGGCATTACCCTCACAATCATACCCCTCGGAATAATTATCGACGTAAATTTTCTCACAACTCAAAAAACGAATAAACAAAAGCCAAGCCCTGCAATACGCTCCACAAGAGGTGGGTGACTCTGTAGCACGTATGCAGGATATCAAGACATTTTTGGAACAGTATAATGTCTGCTCGGTTTTCGTTAACAAACCACCCAATGACCCTAGACCATATGTCGTTCTATCGATTGACGCGTCAGAGCCAATCGAGATTTACGGACTTCTAGACTCCGGCTCAGAAGTCACTATTATTGGTAACAATATGCATGTTACCCTTATTCAACATGGTTTTGTTCTATTAGAGAGCGAGCCATTAACAATTAAAGCAGCAGGAGGTCAACAACTTACTGGCATAGGCCACTTCTTACTCCCAATAGTTTATGATAATAAAAAATGCACTATAAAGGCTTATGTAGTCCCGGAGGTGACAAGTAACCTCATTTTAGGTATAGATTTTTGGCTAAAATTCAACATCTTCCCTAAAGATTTAAACAATTTAGCATTTTTAAATAGTACTGATCCTCTCCTTTCTCTTAAAGTTACTGCTCCTGATGTAATAAACACACGAGATAACCTTTCGGAAGAGGAGCTTAGAATTGCAGACAATATTATATCTCAATTCAATAATATATCATTTGAACGTCGAGGACTTGGTAGGACATCGCTAATCTCACATAGGATAGACACGGGTGACTCACAACCGATTAAACAGCGAACTTACCGCATATCGCCGGAGAAGGCAAGGATCGTCGCAGAAGAGGTTGATGAAATGTTAAGACTTGACGTCATTGAACCCTGCGAGAGCCCTTGGTCTTCACCAGTTCTTCTGGTAGGCAAGAAGGATGGACGACCGCGTTTCTGCCTCGATAGTAGAAAGTTAAATTCGGTCACAAAAAAGGACGCATACAGCATACCTTATATTAGCGAGATCCTAGACAACCTCAACGAGGCCCACTTCCTGTCCAGCATTGACCTCTCTAAGGCGTTTTGGCAGCTGCCCATCGCCATAGAGGATAGACAGAAGACGGCATTCTTCGTCCCAGGCAGAGGAACGTTCCAATTTAAGGTCACTCCGTTTGGTTTGACCAACGCTCCTGCCACACAGCAACGTTTGGTCGACATGCTGTTTGGTCCTGAATTTGAGAACAAGGTCTTTTGCTACTTAGATGACATCATAGTAGTTAGTTCTTCGTTCCAGGAGCATGTCTCTCTCCTCTTGCAAGTCCTGAAAAAACTGCAATTTGCTAACTTAACGATAAACTTTGAAAAATCTAACTTTTTTATAGACTCCATTAAATACTTAGGTTTTGTAGTCGATAAACATGGTCTGCGCACAGACCCAGAGAAGGTTA
The DNA here is from genome assembly GCA_949125395.1 of Diaphora mendica. NCBI lineage: Eukaryota > Metazoa > Arthropoda > Insecta > Lepidoptera > Erebidae > Diaphora > Diaphora mendica. The sequence goes on along the minus strand of OX421326.1, from coordinate 1,431,110 downwards.
GAGCTATGCAGAATTTCCCCACCCCCCAGTCCAAGAAAGACGTCAAAAGATTCCTTGGTACTGCTTCATGGTACCGTAGGTTTATTCCCAATTTCAGCACAATAGCCACCCCCTTAAATAAGTTGACCTCCACAAAAAAGTCTTCTCCCCCCTTTAAATGGACCAAGGAAGCCGATAAGGCGTTCCTGGACCTTAAATCTAATTTAATTCAAGGTCCCATCCTTAAGTGTCCTAACTATAGTCTCCCTTTTCAAGTGCATACCGATGCAAGTAACTTTGGCATAGGTGCAATGCTAACACAAGTGTTCGACGGTACTGAACACCCTATCGCTTTTATGAGCAAATCATTTTCTGGTGCTGAAGCCAATTACAGTGTCACCGAACGTGAATGTCTAGCAGTCATTCTGGCTCTAGAACACTGGCGATGTTATTTGGATAACGGACAAAAGTTCACTGTTTTCACAGACCACTCTGCTTTAAAGTGGTTCCTGTCCTTGTCCAACCCCACAGGTCGTTTAGCTCGTTGGGGAGTAAGATTGAGCTCCTTTAACTTTGACCTTAAACATAGGAGGGGCAAGGATAACGTCATTCCAGATGCGTTATCCCGAGCAATCCCCGTGTCAGCTCTCTCAGTAGCAGACGCTAGTATCCCCACTTCAACTGACCAGTGGTATTTGAATATTTATAACGGTTGCTCTTCTAGCCCCGTCAGTTTCCCTAACTATCGTATAGAGAATGGTGTACTATACCGGCGTACAAAGTCCCAGAGCCCTCTTAAGGAAGAGTTTGAGTGGAAGATTGTTGTACCTACAGAGTTGCGTAAAGATGTCTTACATGAACATCACGATGTACCAACCTCAGGTCACCTAGGCGTACACAAGACCTTCCATAGACTCAGACTGAGGTACTACTGGCCCGGCATGTACCGTGACACTGTGCGTTATGTCACCTCTTGTGACAAATGTCTTTCGAATAAACACCCCACACATTCCCCCTTAGGCAAGATGAGCAGACCCAAGGAGTGCTGTAGGCCATTCCAGGCAATATCTATAGACCTCGTGGGCCCCCTTCCGGTGTCTAGGAAACAACACGCTTATTTATTCGTGGTGACTTGTTGTTTCTCAAAGTATTGTCTTTTCTTTCCCCTACGTAAGGCTACAGCTCAATCTATAGCTAAAATACTAGAAGATAATGTTTTCCTTTTTCACGGTGTACCTCAAACTATAATATTAGATAACGGCGCCCAATTTATTAGTAAAAATTTAGATATTCTTTTTAAAAAGTATAAAATACCCAATATTCACTTTACCCCAAAGTATACACCTCAGGTAAACACCGTGGAACGTTATAATAGAACGATATTAACCACCATCTCAATGTTCGTAGAACAGGATCATAGAACTTGGGATATCGAACTGCCCAAAATTCAGTTTGCAATAAACAATTCGGTCAACGAAAGCACCGGTTTTACTCCAGCATTCCTCGTCTTTGGTAGAGAATTAGTCATATGCGGGTCACATTACTTAGAAAATGACGACCCAAATACATTCGTTTTTGCACCGCGGGACAACTATGCCGATAATCTGGGTCACCTAGCCTTAGTCTTTGATCAGGTACAAGAGAATCTATGGCGCAGCCATCTGAAGTACTCGCATGGCTATAACACCAGGCACCGAACGGCTACTTTTGAGGTCGGTGATATAGTCTGGAAGAGGTGTTACTTCCAAAGTGACAAAGAGGCTTATTTTTCAAAGAAGCTTGCACCTAAGTTTATTAAGTGCAGGGTGATCGAGAAACGTTCCCCTTTAGTATACATATTGGAGGATATGTCCGGTAAAAATCTAGGATCTTGGCATATTAAGGATCTAAAATTAAGAGCACAACCACCAACGCTATGCTAGTTGGGGATTAATCAATAAATTGGTATTTTCAGTTTCGTGTCGTCATTCATTTACTGTAGATTGTCTAGTTACTAACGTTGCCAGTAGGCATAATAGGCATAATCAACATAGAAAACAATAAGAAAGATGGGGAGTACCCCATCTTTCTTATTGTTTTCTATGTTGATTCCTTCCCCTCCTTGGTAAGGCTTGAAGTACAACATACCATCCACCGGTGTGTCTTCTTTGAGCGCAGCTCTGAATAAATAGGGTTTGCTCTCTGTATGTTTGGCGTACGCACGGCCTTTGAGATAGGTTTTACGTTTCGGACGACCATTTTAGCGTGAGGTATGAAAGGATTTTTGTGTTTAGTGTTGGAGCACCCGGGACGTGTGCACGCATTTCCTCGTACGGAAATGCTTCCTCTTGGGGGGGATACTGTAACGTGGTAGGTATATATTAGACGGTATCATTTATAAATAATCGATTGTACGCAAGTTAATTAGTCGAGTTGGTAGGTACACCACTATTTGCGTGTACCTTATTTAATTGCTGTCGGTATATGGAGATTTTGTCATTTCGTGCTACAAACTTAAACCACAAACTGCTTTAAAAACTACCGAACTGCCGTCGTTGTGCTGAGCTTGGTGCAACTGTTAATTGTGAAATTGTTAATAGTTTACCTATACGTGACCCGAATATATTTCGGTAAGTTAACTTCCATAATTTAAATAATTCTTATTCCGCTCCAGGGCTAATAAAGTGCTTAGTAGCTGTTAATTTAAATATATAATTTGAATCAAATACCCGCAATCACCTTAAGTGAATTCGTTATTCAATAATTGTACGAGTATTTGCTCTGCTGTTTATTAGCTGTTTATGTGTATTATTTTTCTCCTTAATTGTGTAATTGTGAAGCGTCTGTAAACGTGCAGCGAATGCCTGAACGGGTGTTCGTTGCGCGTTTCGACGCTGTGTGTGGTACCCTACTGAGGCCGCCTACCTTCTCCGCTTCAGGGTCCACCCTACGGGTTAGCATCCACCCTACGGGTTCGCATACACCCTACGGGTTAGCATCCACCCTACGGGTTAGCATCCACCCTACGGGTTCGCATCCACCCTACGGGTTAGCATCCACCCTACGGGTTCGCATTCAACCCTACGGGTTCACGTCCACGTTACGGGGTCAAGTCCCCTACGGATTCGAACCCATCCACGGATTACCAGTTCACCCCACGGATACGAAGCCACCTTACGGCCAGCGGCCAGTCTGCGGCCAGAGCGTCGGGTGACTCCACTGTGCCGCGTCACCGACGAAGGGGCCACCACAGGCACGTCCTAAACCGTGTGCGACCCCGATTCATCAAAACCCTGAGACGAAATACCCGCGACCCTGACTTTAAGCTACCGGAGCATTTCTTTCCTTTCTTTTAAATATAGTATTGTAAATTATTACCTTCTTTTATTTCTAGTTTCCCACGTACAAAGGTTACACTTTGTGCTATAGGTATTAGACCCTGCGTGTCTCGAAATATTGCCTACACTCTTTGATCTATCACCATATGCTATACCCCACTTCTTCCATGAAGCGACTATGAATTCACACATTTGTTAAAAAGCAACATAGTTAACAAAAGCCTTCCTCTCCCCCTGTTCTGTAATGGAGGATCAAAGACTGCACTTGTGAACCTTGAATGGCAGGTATCACTTACCATTTTGATTTTCATCTACTCATTGACCCCCTAGGATGTCAATATAGAAAAAAAGTGTGAGTAATTGTCGCAACAGTATATTTTTTTGTCGTACTCAAGGAGTTTTATCGTGGGAGAGCCACGCTTCGGCATAAATCGGACTTTGCTGTGGGTAGTTCAAAAGATAAGACGTATTTAAGTTATTCTCCAAATAAATAAGTTTTATAGTGTCTAAAGTTAAATAATATTCATAATAACGAGTGGAAGTTTTGGTTGGGGACCGACTACATAGGTCTTAGTGTTATCACGACAAATAGTGACCGAGTTATAACAGAAACTTGAATTAAACATTTTAAAAGAGTGACTTTAAAGTTAATGCGGGTGTCAAGAAATTTATTAGAACATTTGTAATTGATACACTACCTTACGCAGATCAAAGTTGTCGGAACGAAGAATATAGTACGATATTTGAATACTAAGCTTAAGAACGTTTGTGGCTAATAATTGCACGCGGCGACTGCAACTTGCGAGTGCTCGAGTTCGAACCTCAATTACGGGAGTACTTTTTGAGATTTATAACAGGTTGTTGTCATTGTTGGAATGATTTGCGCCGGTTGTAACGCTACGATTCTCGTCACTAGTAAAAGAATAAAATGCTGTGTTACAAAATGTACTCTTCATTATCACTTGGAATGTGTAAAATATGATGAAACGTCAACACCAAGAAGTATATGGGTATGTCCGAGCTGCTTGTCAATGCGTCCTAAAATGGACAATACAAATACACCAGTCCACGGTAAAACGAGTACAGCGCCGCTTAACTTACCAACTCAATCGTCATCAGGAGTTTCTCCGATATCGAAACTTGCAAGTAAAAATAATGTATTAAGTGAGGGACATGAATTAGACAAGTGTTCACAGGAGATTTCGTCGATTTTGAGTACGGACACGGAAACTACTGTACAAAATAAAATACTAATTGAAATTCGTAAATTGCGTGGGGAAATGACTGACAAGTTTGATGGCCAGCGGGCTGCTTTGTTGAAGTTTGAAACTACATTGGGAGCTGTACAAAAGGATATAAATGAAATGAAAGTACGTTTTTCCTCAATGCGCGAAGAATTAGATGATTTTAAGAAGACAGTCATCTTCTTATCTGACGCTCACGATTTTCAGGAAGAACTAAATGTCAAAAACAGCAACTTTATAAGCGATCTTCTTAAAAATAATGCAGCTCTAAACGCCCAAGTAAAGGAATTGGATACTAAAGTTCAACAAATAGATCAACTCGCACGAGACAGTAATGTCGAACTACAGTGCGTACCGGAACACAAAAACGAAAATTTGCTGACTACTATACAACAGCTGGGAAGGGTTGTAGGAAATGAGCTGCAAGAAAAAGAAATTAAATCGTTTCACAGAGTTGCAAAGTTGAATATGGAATCTAATCGTCCAAGAAGTATAGTAGCAAGACTGAGCAGTCCTCGTGCAAGAGATAACTTGTTAGCTGCTGTGAGAAATTTCAATAAGAAAAGCCCTGCTGAAAAGTTAAACAGCAGTCATCTGGGAATTGGCGGAGGAAAGCAGTCGATATTCGTTACAGAAAATCTATCCCCAACTTATAAGAGACTTCACGCAGCAACAAGGATCACTGCAAAGGAAAAACAGTACAAGTTCGTATGGATACGTAATGGTCGCGTATTTGTAAGAAAAGACGAAACTTCCAAAACATTGTTAATTAAAAGTTTGGAATTTTTAGACGCATTGTAATTTTATGTAAAAATTTTCAAACAAGATTAAAACGTAGACTGAAACAAAATTCAAATTCAAAATATATTATCAAAATGTAAGAGGCTTAAGAACCAAAACTGCAAATTTTTATGATACTGCTTTGAATTTTGATTACGATGTAATTATTGCGACTGAGAGTTGGCTTAACGACGCGGTAATGGACCATGAATTATTAGATAACCGGTACAAAATGTTTAGGCGCGATAGATCTTCTACTGTGTCTTTTAAAACTAAAAGGGAGGGTGGAGGCGTGTTTATTGCGGCGCTGAGAAAGTATGACGTTGCACGCAGATTAAATTGGGAGTCACATTGTGAGGAGTTATGGATTACATTAAGGTGCGAGAATGGCTTGAACATTAATATCTGTGTAGTGTATATTCCACCTCCAGTTAAGCAGGACTATGTTGATTCTCTTATTAACAATATTACTGAAGTCATAAATAAAAGATGCAAAAGTAATTCCATAAATTTAGTGATAGGTGACTTTAACATGGGAGGTATCAGCTGGGAATATGAGACGGATTCTGGTCAGATAGTCCCCAAAGGAACGAGTTGTAATCTGGAAAATGGTCTTATAGATATGCTAGCTTTTAACGATCTTTACCAATGTAACGCCGTTGTGAATGCTTCTAGTCGCATATTGGATTTAGTCCTTATTTATTTATTTATTTATTTATTTATTTATACAATCAGCTGCTCACTGCACTTACAGTTTGCCCAACACGTACAGTGAGCCAGTACAATAATTTTTATTTAATAATGTTAACAATAGCATAATTGATGCTTATCAATACTAATATTAAAGCCTACTCCTAAGGAAAAGTACACAGAATTTAAAAAATGTACTTAATTTGGTATGGAATAAGTCGATATCCGGGTATTGAGCAATTAGAGCGTTGAGCAGACTAACTGCCTGGCTCGTGGGAGCGTATTGTGCCGTACACGTTCGTACCTGCGGCGCAGTTAAGAGACGGCAAGATCGTAGCCGTGTATACTGGTTTGGTACCCAGAACATGCAACGAGACAGCGTATTTGGATTTTCTATTTTATTGTTTAGTAACAAATAATAGTGTACCATTAGAGCACACTTACGACGCATTGTAAGTGTATCCAGGCCTACCATGCCGAGAACGAAGAGCGATGGGTATAAATATGGGTAGAACCCATATAGCTTTTGGTATAAAAATCGCGCGAATTTCCGTTGGACGCGTTCTAGCATCGTATTGTACCTCGTCTCGTGCGGGTCCCAGATTATGGAGTTATACTCCAAAGTACTTCGAACAAAAGAGAAGTACAACACGATGATAGTGTTCCTGCATCGAAAAGGCGAAGACATCCTCATCACGAAACCTAAGGATTTAAAACTTTTTTTACATAGATTGGTGATATGAGTATTGAAGGTCAGGCGCGAGTCCAGAGATAAGCCTAAATCGCGTATTTCTGAGACTCGATCCAGCGGGACACCCGATATTTTGTAACTGTGGGTGTACGGAGAGCGAGATCGACTAAATGTCATCGTTTTGCATTTAGATACATTAAATTCTAACCGGTTGTGAATACCCCAGGCCACAACACTATCTATGTCCCGCTGGAGCGCTTCACAGTCTTCCGGACTTCTGATTCCCAGGAACAGCTTCAGATCGTCTGCAAACATCAGGCAGTGGGCTGATCTAACTATACTGGGCAAGTCGTTGATCATTATTAGGAACTGCGTCGGTCCTAAGATGCTGCCCTGACTTACACCTGAACGAGTGTCATATGCGTCCGATTGATAATTACCCAACTGTACAAATTGCCTACGATTAGAGAAATAGCTGGCAAATAATTTTAGTAGATTTGGAGTAAATCCAAAGGCTGCAAATTTTTTTAAAAGTACTGCATTATCGACACGATCGAACGCTTTTTTAAAGTCAAAGAATGCCACGTCTACTTGTCTACTATGGTCCATTTCAGTGACACAATAGTCGACAAAGTTAATAAGATTAGTTGAGGTAGATTTGCCAGTTCTAAACCCATGCTGACACTCGCTTAGCTGTTGCTTTATTTGTCTGGTGATGTGGGTGTTTAAGATGTATTCGAAGATCTTTCCAAACGCTGACAAAACGGCAATAGGTCTATAGTTCGTGATTTGAGATCTGGAGCCGTCCTTAGGAATAGGTGTAACTCGCGAGATCTTCCATACTTCGGGATAAGTGGCGGTTTTAATCGCTATGTTTAAAATGTGTAACAAAGGTTCTTGTAGTACAGTAATACAGTCCTTTATAATGTAGGCAGGTATACCATCAGGCCCAATTGATGATCGAGACTTTAAGTTTTTGACTGCCTGGAGTAGATCAGATTCACTGACATAGTCAATATTGACACATGAAGAGCATAAATTATTACCAAGTTCATTTGTTGTGAAATCAGATGAAAAATTTAACGGGTCTGCTAAGAAGGTTGATTTAAAGTACGCTGCGAAAGCATTTGCGGCATCAAGCCCAGAGACACTATGACCATTGAACTCGAATTCCGAATGGGACTGACGCAAAGTACGTTCTGATTTGATAAAATTCCAAAACGTCTTAGGATTACTCTTTATATCAGCCTCGGCGCGATCAATAAAATTAGTATATGCTACTTTTATTAATTTCTTTGTATGTTGCCTATAAAAGTTAAACATTTCTCTGTTGAAATCGAGATGGGACTGTCTAAACTTCACCAAATGATAATGTTTGTATTTAATATTCTTTATAATTTCTGGAGTATACCAGGATGGATACACATACCTGGTACACTCGGAGAATTGCTTTTTAATTGGAACATTAGCGTTCAGAACAGTTGTTAATTTGGTATACAGAATTTCTAAAGCGTTATCGACATTGGTTGTAGACACTACTTCAGACCAAGACAGTGATGCGAGACATGTATATAAATCATGAAAGTTAGCTTTTTTAAAGTTCCATTGAGGTGAACAGTGTTCTAATGTATGTGAGGGTAGCGGCTTAGCTCGCGCGACCGCCGGAGGCCGCGGGACGCTCAGCCGAACACCGAGCGGCGGGTGATGTGCGTCCGCCGGCACTAACGGCTCCACATCGCCGATAATACACACGTGCTCATCGCCCAAGTTGCTCATTACCAGGTCTAACATATTACCGTAAAAGTTTGCTATTGTGTTATGCTGGATCAATTTACAAAATGACAGAAAATAGGCATAGTGCAATGTTACATTTTGGGAACATGAGTTTAAATTAAAATCACCTAATATGATAACATCTAATCGTGCATGGTTTTCAATGACACCTTCTAGAAATGTAAATGTATTTAAATATTTTTCATCTTTTGAATTTGGCGGTATATACACAACACATACTAATATTTGCTTATATTTTAAAGTAACAATGGCTGCCACGACTTCAATATCACTACAATATTCATTATGTACTATTTGCTGGACAGAGTATTGTGATCGCACCGCTAACAACACTCCCCCCCAACCAGCATCGTTAGCGCGATCCCGGCGTATTACAGTATACCCGTCGGGAAATACTTCTCCGTCGTGTATACTACTCACTAGGAATGTCTCTGTCAATGCGTATATATCAGCCGATTCAGTTAGAACAGATAACTTAAAGTCATGTAATTTGGATCGTAAGCCTCTAACGTTCTGATAAAACATATTGTAACACTTAGGCTTTGGTGGTTTGTACACTTTGCTTACGAAATCCATTCCGCCACTGTTTCACATACACATCCTCAGGCCAGTTGTCAGGAGACATGAAGCAGTCCAAATGTTTCGCTTGAACACATAATTTAAAAGATGCATAATCGCCGCGGGCTTTAAGTACCTCAGCAGTGCAATGCGCTCCAGGACAAATATTATTCAAGTACTCTAGTACTTGTTCGGCTGTTGTTCCTACTTTTAAATAATATAAATGTAGGTATGTCTTGCGTTCCGCAGCCGATAACGAAGAGGGGATCGGTGCGGCCGTACCACGGGTGGCGTTCTCACTCGCACGTTTAGATGAAGGGCGCGGGCGCGGGCGGCTTACCTCGCTCCAGTCAGCCTCTTTCGCTGTCGGAGAACTCTCGCGCAGCTCGACCGGATCATTTTTTTCACCACCAGATGGCGGTGTCGATGTTTTGTTGTCCGTAGTAGGGGCCAAGCTCGGTGACGGTGTTGGTATCACTCTCGGTTTCGTTGAATTCTTGCGAGCGCCAGCGGAGATAGCCGATGTAGCTCGAACGCGTGCTTCGCGGATTGGACGGGTATTCGGTTCAGACCGGGGATTACCCTCGCAATTATTAAATGTGTTTTTAGTGGTTGCTGATTCCTCACCAATAAATTTTTTTATAAGCTTATTTTGCTCCAGTATAAGCTTTTCGAGCGCAGACACTTTGTTCTGCAGTACGACTACAGACTTATTCAGCTCTAGAATAGTAATTTCCGCGGTTTTATTGGACATTTCGCACTTTTTCACGTATTATTACGGAGATAAAAAAAGAACACTTGACCAAATACTTATTGAATTCCAATAAGAGTTCAGTGCTTTTGTTCACATCTGATGCACATCTGGTGGACACATTCGGCCGTTGTAAGTTTCAATCTTCTATTCTTTTGTTTGCAGCTATTGATTCAAATGACCGTTGGGAATTTAAATAACTTTCACTTAAGTTGAAATTTTTGTTGGCGTTTAACGAAAAATGTATATTTTATTATAATATTGAAATAACTTTGTTTATATTTTTAAGAGTTGCCTGGCAAATTATACACAGATTCGATGTTAATTTGTGCACTTAGAACACTCAATCACTCTCACCTCTGGTTTTATAGTTGTAACTCTGTAATATATACTTTTTGTAAATACTAGATAACGTTTTTGCTTGTTTATTAATGTATTTTTAGCACGAAATTCACTTTTTGATGGAAAAAATTACTGTTGTAACTATTTTTTACATTAAAATACTACGGAGCTCCTGAATGACGCGACCGCTCGCTCGAACGCTCGAATAGATCATGTAGCAACGGCAATGCAATTTCTGTATCGCAAGTAAGAACTCCACTGGTAACTATTGATCAACACCACCCGGCGCTGGAGGTTGAATTTACCACAAATCAAAATATAAATCCTCTGATGCAAAAAAAAACGCCGTACTTAAATTATTATATGTGCGATTATGAGGCTGTTAATGCGGAATTAGCAAAGATTAAGTGGTCTGAAGAGTGGAAGGATAGTGGTGATGTCAATGAAATGATGGTCGTATTTTACGACATACTTATGCCAATTATTAAACAGCATACACCGGTTACTAAACCACGCGACGATATGTATCCTGTTTGGTATAGCAGAGCTTTATTAAAAATAATTAAAGAGAAAGCTAAGTATCACAGATTATACAAAAAGTACGGAAATCCACGTGATAAAATAACATATGAGTGCTTGAGAGAACGGTGTAGTGTATTAATAAAAGAATGTTTCGCAAATTTTAAGAAAAATATAGTTATACATCTGCGTCGTAATCCCAAGCATGTATGGAAATATTTTAAAAATAAGCGGACGAGTACAAATTTTATACCAAATAAAATGAGTTCAAACGATAACCATTACGCCAGAGGTGGTCAAGAAATTAGTAATCTATTTTCGGATTATTTTCAATCAATTTATCAAATAAACAGTAACGGTAATATTTCAAATCCTACAGCATCAGAAAAATGTAATAACATAACTTTGGGTTCGTGTATAGTAAATATAGATGAAGTATCCACGTACTTATCATGTTTAAGTTGTGATAAGGGTCCGGGGCCTGATTCAATACCTCCACTCTTCCTACGGAAATGTGCAGATAATCTAGCCGAGCCACTGACTACTCTTTTCAATTATTCACTGTCGCAGGGTTGTTTTCCGGAAAAATGGAAAGTAGCATACATTACGCCTATTTTTAAGTCCGGTTGCTGCCAAAACGTGGCGAATTATAGACCAGTTTCAATTTTATCGGCATGTGGTAAGGTTCTTGAATCACTGGTTCAAAAGAAACTGTTCGCTCATTTTAAAATCATGTTAGATGACAATCAGCACGGTTTCCGTCCCAAAAAGTCAACAACGTCTAACTTGGTTGAATTTGTGTCACATGTATCGACCGCGTTGGATGCTGGTAGAGAAGTTCATGCTATATACACTGATTTTAGAAAGGCGTTCGATTTAGTTAATCACGACATACTTCTTGTGAAACTGGAGAAAATGGGAATTCACGGATCATTGCTGCGTTGGTGTGAGTCTTATCTTAGGAATAGATCACAACTGGTACATTTAAAGGGTTTCAATTCTAAGGAATGTTTTATTACAATGGGGGTGCCTCAGGGCTCGCATCTAGGTCCTTTATTCTTTCTAGTATTCATAAATGATTTAGGCACTATAATTAATTCAAAATATAAACTATTTGCGGATGACTTAAAGATATATAGGACAATAAACAGCGACTCTGATATTGCTGAACTTCAACGAGATTTGAATAATGTATGCGAGTGGTCTATGAATAACGGTATGACTTTAAATCAGGGCAAGTGCTACTTCATTAACTTTAGTAGAAAAAAGAATCAGGATACAACTCGTTATTATATAAATAACTGCGCATTGCAAGAGGTTAATAGTGTTAGGGATCTAGGTATTACAAAAGACAGTAGTTTAAACTTCAAAAAACATTATGACAATATAATTAACAGAGCATCAAAGTTAGCAGGTTTCGTAGTAAGAGAAATGAAAATTTTTAGAGAACCGAATCTTACAATTTTTATTTATAATAGTTATATAAGGAGTATTTTAGAATACTGCTGTATAGCCTGGAGTCCGTTCTATCAAGTACATAGTGATAGAATTGAGCGAATCCAGAAAAGATTTGTATACAATTTGTGTTACTTAGAAAATCAATGTCATCATTACAACTCATACGATTCTAGGCTGCATCACTACAACATGATGAAATTAAGTGCACGTAGAGAGGTCTTGGATGTTTTATTCTTGTTTAAGTTGATCCACGGTCAAATTGATTCTCCCGAGCTGTTAGGAATGGTCAATATTTGCGTTCCACGCGTTGGAAGTCGTTTGGTCAACCGGACGACAGTTTCTGTGCCACACTACCGCACCAACATAGGTCAATCCTCGCCCATGACGCGTATACCTTGTTTCGCTAACTCTCTCCGTACCGAGTTCGATATTTTTACTGGTTCTTTAGCTTCAGTTAGATCCAAACTAAGAGAGTTGATGGAATGATTTTAATTTTAATTAAAAAAAAAATATTTTTAAATTTATATAATTTTAGATTTTAAATGCGTCTTTTAACTACCAAATAAGTTTATTAGCTTTAGTTGTAAATGCATGTTAGATTCACATCTAGTAGATGTAAATCGGAAGCAACAATGTAATGTTTATTATTATCTAAGTATGTAAGTGAGATTTTACATCAGTTTTGTGAATTATAAAAAAAAAAAAAAAAAAAAAAAAAAAAAAAAAAAAAAAAAAAAAAAAAATGGGCCGGTTCGACCGGAGTGATACCACGGCCTCACAGAAAGGCGGTGTGAAATAGCGCTTGCGCTGTGTTCCATCGAGTGAGTGAGGATACCGGAGGCCAATACCCCAACCCCTCGCCACATCCCTTTCCCCATCCCCCAAAGGTCGGCACTTGTGACGCCCATGGTATTGATGGTGTCCATGGGCGGCGGTAATCGCTAACCATCAGGTGATACGGCTGCTCGTTTGCCCACTATACCATTAAAAATATGAAGACATCAAGAGCTACTAAAATAAGTATTCACAATCTATACTATTATTTTATTATTTAATATTATAAAGCTGCAGAGTTTGTTTGTTTGTTTGTTTGAACGCGCTAATCTCAGGATCTACTGGTCTGATTTGAAAAATTCTTTCAGTGTTGGATAGTCCATTTATCGAGGAAGGCTATAGGCTATATTTTATTTTCAAAAAAAATTGAAATCCGTAAGAAAATTGCTATTTTGTAACCCAAGGTGTGAACTCGAAAACCTATTTTTGCGTGCGCTGCAAAAAGTATTGACAATAGAACAAAATCATGTATTACGGGTTTGTAGGCCCTATTAAGATCTACAAAAAAATCCGCGAGAGCATAAATCTAACTATCATGGTTTAGTCACAATAACCGCTTTTGTGCTCAAAAAAATTATTAAATCGTCTGAAGAAAGAAACTACGTTAAATGTGTATCGTAATATTAATCCTTATCCCAATAAAGCATTATGTTATCAAGGGTATTTATGTAGAAGTAAAATACTTTTTGTTTCACCCCATTCGGACATTTCGTTTAGAAGTTATCACGAGTATAAGACGCTAAGAGTTGGTACCTATTATTGAGTTATTTGTCAAAGAGTTTTTATCAACATAATACCTAATATTAGTCAAGATCCAAATAAATGTGTTGTTGATTATGAGTATTAGAGCTTAGAAGAGTATAATAAATACATCTATACTAATATATAAAGCTGAAGAGTTTTTGTTTGTTTGAACGCGCTAATCTCAGGAACTACTGGTCCAATTTGAAAAAGTTCTTTCAGTGTTAGATAGCCCGTTTATCGAGGAAGGCTATAGGCGTGATGATATATATATATATATTTCATCACGCTATGACCAATAGGAGCTGAGTACCAATGAAGAATGTTTCAAAAACGGGTGGAAATTATTACGCTACGGGCAATAGGAGACGCAAACGACGTTGCGTGGGTCAGCTAATCGCGCTAATCTCAGGAACTACTGGTCCAATTTGAAAAATTCTTTCAATGTTAGATAGCCCATTTATCGAGGAAGGCTATAGGTTATATATCATCACGCTAAGACCAATAGGAGCGGAGCACCAATGAAGAATGTTTCAAAAACGGGGGAAAATTATCACGCTACGAGCAATAGGAGACGCAAACGACGTTGCGTGGGTCAGCTATACTAATACATAAAGCTGAAGAGTTTGTTTGTTTGTTTGAACGCGCTAATCTCAGGAACTACTGGTCCAATTTGAAAAATTTGATTATTATAAATGCGAAAGTAACTCTGTCTGTCTGTCTGTCTTGCTTTCACGGCCAAACCGCTGCACCGATTTGAATGAAATTTGGTACACAGATAGTCTAGAGCCTGAGAAAGGACATAGGCTACTTTTTAATGCGAAAAAGGGGTTGCAAGGGGTTTAAAAGGGGGATGAAAGGTTGTTCTGGGAGTTCACTCGCCACACGCCTGCGCGTTACCTACGTCGGGCGCCTTGACAACGAATAAACAAGGCTGTCACAATAGTAAAAAATATTTCACTTTTTCAATGAAGACTTAACAATGATAGCAATGATATTATATACCTATATATAAATTAAATATTAAGATATTAAGTATATATTCGTCAATCTGATTTGTATGTTCATTATATTAATAGAAATAAATAAGCCAAATTAATATAATTAATTAACAGCGTTTCTTAACTTCAAAATTCTCTACAAAACTCTCTCACCCTGATCAGCTGACTAATGAGATAGTTATCAATTAATCGAACGGATCATGTCAGGCGTGGAGGGAGATGTTGTCGAGAGACTTAGTAAGTCTTTGGAAATATCAGGAGTGCCTACCCATAAGTTGAGGCTGCAAGTTAATGTTCCAGTACTATTAAATGAGGTATCTTGAGCGCCAAAGCAATGTAATAGTACATGGCTAAATATTACACAACTGGGGTACAACATTGTAAAAGCTACAATCATGACGCATGGAATGGCAAAAGAAGATAATGTTTTAATTCCCCGTATTCCAATAATTCCAACTTATTAGACATTTTAATTTAAAAGAATGCAGTTTCCGCTGAAAACAGCATTTCCAATAACAATATTATCAAAACCCAAGGACAGATGCTTAAAGATACAGTTTTTTTTTTCTCATGAGCAGCATACTCACGTATATCAAATCCACAAAATCTCCATATTTTGGCAAAATATGGCAAAAGAAAAAACGTAGTTATTAAAATTGTACTTTTTTTATTTGAAGCTGCCAAAGTGACTATGGTCAGCCTGATGGAAAACTCAAGCAGAATCCAACAGTGGGGGCAACCATACTCACTGGGAAAGCAGACAATGCAGTATTGCGTCCCACACTATGACGGCTTAGTGAGATGCTTTTTCACGCCCCACTTAAAGGCCCCGGGATCATAGCTCACTATGATCCCGGGGCCTTTAAGTGGGGCGTTTAAGAGAAACACGTGCGCTGGTAGTGAGTTTCCACCGTTTGATTTGAGTTTGAACATGTTATTCTGTAGAGGAAGGGAGAAGGGGGACCAGTTGGAAGAGCTCCTCAGAATACTTCCAATGATACAGATGGTAGTGGACTGCTATAGAGGCGATATCTCTACGCAGCTGCAGAGGTTCAAGGAACTCGGTGGCTTCGGGACTGTTGATAAAGCGGACTGTTCGCCATTGCAACCGATCGAAAGCATCAAGCAAATACTGCTCGGATCCATCACAAAGATGAGAACAGTACTCGAGGTCCCGGCAAATATCCATGCCCAGGACACCGAGCTTACCCCGTAATGGCAGTTGAGTGCTTTGAAAAGTGGGGAGGGAAAGGAATGGAGACTTTTTGGTAGAGAACACGCACAACTGTGTTTTCGTAGCGTTGAACTCGATCAGATTCTTATCACCCCATTGTAAAATGCGGTTCAAAACCCGGTCGAGCTCAGCGACAAGCTTCTGTCGATTTTCCTCAACGACTGCCAGCTTGGCTGAACGGTGTCAAAAATATCGCCCATGAACTGTGCTATCGTCTGCATATATATATCGTCGTCTGCAATGTATGTTGCCAAGAGCTAACATGTCATTGATATGCAGAAGAAATAGTGTGGGCGACAGGACTAAGCAATGAGGTACGCCAGCGTTTACATCCAGAACATCAGAGGCCGTGCCGTCGCAAAGGCCCATAATGCGGCGCTTATGAAGAAAAGCGTCAACCCAGTGACAGGGTCTAGGAGGCGGACCGAATGCCGAGAGCTTGGAGAGAAGCGAGCGGTGCCAGACCCAGTCGATGTCAAATGTCAAAATAAGACTTTTTTTTTTCACTTTATATTTTATGTACATATATAAATACTTAAATAAGTTTTTAATAGTAAAACGTGTGTGTATTAGTTGTAAAAAAATCGGGTGGTGTCGTGGGACATCAGATAGGAATGAGTTCCATATCAGAAATACAGATGGCGCTATACTACATTTTTCGTTCACGAAATAAATAAATCGTTACAGATGGCGCTATACTAAATTTTTAGTTTTCACAAAATTGTCTTAACCCCTTTATTTTATTTAAACTGATTTATAAAAATATATAAAAGTTCTATGCGAGGTAAAGAAAATAAAACTATTCAGGTACCAATACATTTTGTATCATGATTTTATATCGATAAAAATCCTACCTATATTAATAACGCGAAAGTTTGTTAGTATGGATGGATGGATGATTGTTTCTTTTTCACGCAAAAACTACTGAACGGATTTGGATAAAACTTTACAGTAATATAGCTTATACATCAGAATAACACATTAGCTACTATTTGCAGCGATAACCGCTAGTTTGATATAAAATGATTAAATGTAAGGTATTTTTCATTGTGTTTTTTGTTCAAATTAAAGCAAAAAAGTCCATAACAAGTTTTCTTTGTAAAGAATCACTCATAAAAGTTGTAAAATACGAGGGACTCAATAAAAGGGATGTCTTTACCCCTGACGTTGGCACCTACAGGGATATTTTTGGAAACACACAACCCCTAAAGGGAAAATCCTCGGGGAAAATCTAGTTGTATATCAGTAGGATGACCAAGGTTTACTTAATAATTGAAACTAATAGTATCCATACATCCATGATAGGTAATTTTTACCTAGACACGGATAAAATTATATTACTCTTAGTATAATTAAAATCCTAGGTGCAGAGTTAGCTCCCAATCTGTTAAATACAAGAAATCTACAGGTCAGTATGTCTTAAAAAATAATAAAAATTTGTATGTATTTTATACGCTTATTTCTTCCTCCGTTTTTTCAAGTACAGTGTTACACATACTAGGTTAATCAAAATTCATCGAACAGCCACATCTACCACCTAAAGTATATCAACAATTTCTCCTCTTTGTGTCATTATCTGACTGCTGTGCTTGAGGTCTCGGGTTCGATTCCCGGGTCGGACCAAATATTTGTATGATTTGCAAATATTTGTTTCGGAGTCTGGGTGTTTTGTATGTATTATATGTATGTATTTACAAAAAAAAGTATATGTGTATTTATATCAGTTGTCTAGTACCCATAACACAAGCTCTGCTTAGCTTGGGACTAGATGGCGTTGTCTGTTGTGATGTCCGAAATATTTATTTATTTATTACCCTCGAACCATAACACCAAAGGAACCATTCTGCGAGTGATAGCACGCCACTTGTTCCAATCTTGGGCAGTGTGAAGGGCAGCTTGAATCACTTGGGCAACATCAATAATTACATCTACCTTAATCCTTTAAAAAACTAAGAGGTCTGTCTTGAAAGAGAATATTTTATGACTGATTCGTGCTTATAAATCTCACTCTTAAATAAAATATCCTGTTTCTTGTCTAACTCCATGATCAACCTACTTATAAGTAACAAATATATCGTCCCACCTTTCTTTGTTTTTCGCACAAACTCGGCCGTTGGCCTGAGTTATCGGTATCTTACCTCACAATATCCCCTGTCCCCTCCAGCCCTCGCTCTGTCCCTCTGGCACCTTCCTCTGGTCATTTGTCATGCCTGCATTTATACTATATTTGTTATTGATTGTTATTATTTGGACATTCTTTTTCTTATGTATGTAGGTCATTGTACTACATGGTAAAGACACAAAAACTCAAGTTAATTAATTCAAACATAATTATAAATATATTTTTTATGTATGGCGCGTTAAAATGACTCTACTCTGCCTGATGGAAAGCATAAGCAGAATCCAAGAGTGGTGGTCACCATACTCACTGTGAATGCAGACAATGCAGCATGGCGACCCACACCATGGCGGCCTAGTGATGCTTCTGCATCTTATAGTCTAGTCAACAAGTTCCATACTTGTTGACTAGACTATATGTTCTGGTTTTGACTACACGAAGTTGAAAATTTTAATATGCTATTCTAAGTAGTATGAAAAAATTGTGCTGTAGATACAATTAATATTTATTTATAAACATTTATAAACTCACATCTTTCCAAAGGGGTTGACAGACACAGAATAAACGACCGTATTAATAACACAATATTTATCTTTGATGTTTAATTACTCATGGGGTTTAGTTTGGCAATCAGGAACGATATAGGCTACACCAACAATCCCGTAAAAGAACAAGATTCAGCAATGGTGTTGAACTTCTGCCACAAGAAATCATTCCACTAAATAAATTCAGTTCTACATTAAATTGGGAGCCAAAATAGTAGAAACACCGTCACTTTAAGGCCTGTGAATGTGTGCAACTAAATTAACATCATCGTTTTAAAATTTGTGTATGTGTGCAGTTCAATTTCCGATTTTATTTTTCGTTGTCAATAAGTCATTGTGAGCCACGGCCAGTCTACATATATCATGCTAAATATCCAGCAATTTCAGCAAATGAATCAGAAAAGAACTCATAAGTAACAATCACTGGTATTAATACTCCCGTTCATCAAAGCATGTTACTGACAGCCTCTCCCTGGCAGATAATAGCTATTCCCTGTAACAGCAGCGTATCAGCAATCTTTATTGGGTAATTATTTCTGTCCTTTTCCCCCCTCTACTTCCCTTACGTTAACTATGACAAACATATTTGTGTTGTGTACCAAGTAAGAACGATGATAGATCATTGTTTTATGTTTCTTATTTGTTCTCAACAAACTTGGAAATGATGTTGGGGAAACGTTTCGAGCTCTGTAATAAACTTAACGATACTTTTTGGAATTCAAATTTTGTTCAAATAAAAACATTTGTAAAGATGGCCGGTAATTTGTTTAACTTTCTTTTTTTGTAGCTGCGTTGTAGAAAAATTGGTGCTATTTCTTTCTACCAGAAGGGACTTTACTACATAAGAGGGGATCTGTCGCTTGGCATTTAATAGTGACCGTTCTAACCTAAGTCAATGATTCGATAATTGTACATGCTATCTGACCTGCATTCAAAAGTACTATTGCCAAAAACCGGTCACAAATATTGTTGACCAGATAACAGATGGAAAGAAGATGGGAAACTAGTTTGTGTCAGATTAGGACTATCTAACCAATATAACTTTTGCCGGGAAGTCGCTCCATCCTAATGGTAATAGCTATACAATTTTCTATGGCAATATGAAATGTTATTCTTATATAGACATAAGAAAACCCACGATGATATTTGATTAAAAGAAAACATTTCTTAAAATACCACACACAATTTCTCAGTCGCACAATATTACTCTGGAAAAATCCGAAGCAATTATCTAATTCAAGGAAATATTTGTAAGACACGACATTATATACCAGATTCAAAGGTAACTTGTTAATATCTATTTCAAGGCTTATTGAATCGAATCAATCGATACTAAATAATAGATTGTAAAACAGTTATTTGTATCTTCGATTACTTTTACATTACATTATTTACATTATTCTGCTATTGAATATTCAGATTATGAACAAATTACATGGCAGAACCGCGTTTGCCGGGTTTAAATCTATATAAATAAATAAAATTGGAGTGTCTGTTTGTAATATTAAAATAACCACTTTTTACTAAATACAAATGTATGTATACAGTGCAAATATACCAAAATAACATTTTTCAATTTTTGTCTGTCTGTTTGTTCTGGCTAATCTCTGGAAGGGGTAAACCGATTTTGACGGACTTTCACTGGCAGATACCTGATGATATAAGGAGTATCTTAGGCTAATTTTTTTAGACTAGCTTCGCCCCGTGGCTTGATCTGCGGTTGCGGTACAACAACAAGTGCGGGTAACACCGCGGGGCTCAGCTGGTACTAAATATAGGGCTTTTAGCATTAAAAAAAAAAGACAAAACGTTTGAGTGTACTTTAAGTAAACGTTGTTTTGTCATTAAAAAAATTAAAATTTGGGGTATAAAAAATAGATGTAGCACGATTCTCAGACCTACCCGATATGCACGCCAAATTTCATAAAAATCGGTCCAGCCGTTTCAGAGGAGTATGGTAACTAACATTGTGTCACGAGAATTTTATAAATAAGACTAGCTGATCCGGCAAACGTTGTTTTGCCATAAAAAAAATGGGGTATAAAAAATAGATGTTGGTCGCTTCTCAGACCTACCCGATATGCACACCAAATTTCATAAAAATCGGTCCAGCCGTTTCAGAGGAGTATGGTAACTAACATTGTGACACGAAGGTTACACGAGAATTTTATATATGAGATTATTATAATATTTAGTGACAAGGGGACAGGACCGATTGTTACGCAAACCTGTGGAAGCCTATGTTTAAAAGCTCATATCTTTTGACTGAGATGATGATAAAAGTGATACATTAAAATTTTAAATTGTGTCCATTTTTAGGCAAATGCACATCTATTTGTGTTCATGTCCTTCAGTGAAATATTCAATGATATGGTGACTGAAACTATAAAATCCCTTAACTTCAAAGAGGTTCACGGTCTCAATATGAATGCTATGATTTATATGGTCAGCAAAATAGATGGTCATCATACTTGAACTTGTGTATCTACTGTTTTTTATAACTTTCAGATACGTGTCTTTTCTAGCATTTCACAGGGCATTATAATTGCTTTTGGTCCGTTCCTTTAATTCTGTATATCTTCATATATTTTCCTGTATATGTTAGAATAAATGATTTTTCTTTCTTTCATTCACTTTCAATTTCACTCGAGATTTGAATTATCTATTCCTATTTGTTGTGGATTCAGCGTGCTATGATGACTTACAAGCAGAAGTTCTAAAGCGAACATGTGGTCCCGCTAGTGATAGGTTTTTTCGGGAACATTTGTTTTGATAACTGTTTGTAGATTCAAGTGTTGGTCAACTAAATGAATATTATTATTGTTATTCTTTGAGAAGCTTGAAATGTTATTATTTATGTTGTATTATAAATGTTTATATTTTATGTCTTAATTTGACTTATTTGTTACTATTTCTCTATCGGTAAAATGTCCTCATCAAGCCAAACAATGTTTATTATCTTTTTACTTTTTTTGCACTCGCTACCTCAGTAGTCCACGAAGCAATTTATGGGATATGGCCATAAACACTATAACTATTCATTAAAGCAATAAAGTATATAATAAAACTGTTAATCTCTGATCTGTACTAACTGGTGCAATTAAAATAATCACGTGCTCATGGCCCCGCAGTAAAAGGAGTTGCTTTAGGCGGTTTGAAGTTTGGCGATTGTATTGACTGCACGGATGGTGTATTGAGCAGTCATCTCACTGCTTCCTACTGCGCTGAGTGTTTTGGGTTTGATCCCCAAATGGGACAACCCCAAATGTATGATTTAAAAATTGTGGTTTTGAGTTTGGAAGTACCTTTTCTCCATTTCAGAAATGTGTGTGAAGTGTCCCCGGCACAGGAAAAAATTATATTCCCTAAAAAATACTCGTATTAAATGGTCACAAAAACCTTATTTTAATAATTTACTTATACAAGGTATTTTTCTTTACTAAATTATCCCCTCTTAGAGATGATAACATTTTAGTTAATTTGAACGGGAAGTATTTACTCCCCAATAAAATAATTTCTTTCCAAATCCATAAAATAATAGAACAGCATTTAGTATCACTCTTTTAAAGTCGGTTAAAACAATTAAAAGTATAATACCACACATAATAAAAATCCGCACCGAAAATATTTGTTTTAAAGATATTAACGACATATATTCACTTATATTCTGCCTCACCCTATTTTTACCAGTTTATGCCCAAAAAGTGAATCACTTCCAACAGAAATCATTTTGAAATCGTCAAACAAAAAAAAAACACATCATTTCCATATAAATACATTCATATTAAACCCACGTCCTATATTTTTTCTAGTAACATATTAAGAAATCTATGTATTATACATACATATTATGTTTTATTGATTCATTTAACCGCAAAGGTCGATGTGGCGCCAGTCGCAATAAAATACTTGGCGATAGTAAAGGATGAATAATATAGCAGGCAAAAATCTACATATATATTATGTTTATCGCAGTACCTTTTACCGTGAACTAGTGTTACAACACACCGTTAAATCTGCACAACGTTAAATCTTGGCGACTCAATGGTATATTTGACTATTTGGCGAATTTTGGGATTATGACCAAACGGTATTGATGACCGCCGTCCATAGACACCCGCAACCCAATTGACAGAGGTATTGGGTGCCTGGCTTCCAAATTGATTGGATTGAAGGCTGGATTGAGGGGAGGGGAGAGAGTGAGTTGTGCCTCTGGACAAAATACAGGATGCATCACATTTGAACAACGGGCCTTTGTGGAGTGTAATTTGGATGCTTCTAAATATAAAATATGTATAAATATACAACTAGAATAATACTACATATTGTTGTTTCAAAACGTAGTTAGTAAAAATGTATTTTTATGGGCTATTGTTTCGTAATTTTAATAACTAACCAAAATTAGGAAACATTAAGTTAAATTTGCTACTAGCTATCATAATAAAACGATATGCTATTACCGTTTCAATTGCTCCGTATTTAGCGAGCCTAATGTACCGAGTGTCGAAACGAGCAATATGGCACTATGAAAGGGTTCATTGTAAGTTGCGCACACGCAGTACGACTAACTACGCGGAGTGAGGACGCACTAGCACGTGGTACTCGGCCTATTTCGGAGAACGTTTCGACATATCACAGAATAAGTACTTGTTAAGTACTGTATTCATTTTGGCAATTTTCCCTAGCAATTAAATCAAAAATATAATCGAAAGAATCCCTACTGGATAATAACTTAATTTAAGTATAACCTTAAGTTATGTCATTAATAAGGTTCTTTATCCCAAGAATGTAGTTTTGAGAATCTTCACATATAACCAAATTGAATTTGAACATCTTTTTTTCTACAGTAAATTCGACGGGTTTTTTTATTTGCGCCCAGACTTTTAGTTATCTGTTACTTTTGAATAATATATTGATTCTTTTGTCAATTCAAGAAATAACTGATGTTTCTTTCTATAGAGATCACCACGTTAACCTGATTCTCTCTCGGAATACCTTGGTCACCATTTCACATCACATCAACAGCCTTTAACATTTCACTTCTGGGTGCAGGCCACTCTTTAGAATTTACCATTTACTTACAGTAAATTACCTTTTACCAACATTTAAATAATACATCACCACAGTCACCTCCTAAGATTAATAAGCAGACTATTAGCCCACTGAAATAGACTTGTCCTA
Organism: Diaphora mendica; assembly: GCA_949125395.1. Classification (NCBI taxonomy): domain Eukaryota; kingdom Metazoa; phylum Arthropoda; class Insecta; order Lepidoptera; family Erebidae; genus Diaphora; species Diaphora mendica. The sequence continues at coordinate 1,407,332 of OX421326.1, read as the reverse complement.
ATCTTTCTTTGATTTTATTTTTATTTTCATGTATCTAGACACGCGGCACCGTGTGAAGCCAAGTTCAAGCAAAGGAACTGGCTAGCCAGCGCCGAGTGTAATATTACACGAACCACTTGATGCCACTTTTGACCCTTCTATAACTCAAAACCTCTTTAACGTAAACACATTTTTATCAGAATTAAAAAATATATATATATATATGTTAAAAAACTTTATAAAATGACTGATGTAATGAAAACTGGCCAAGTCAATTCTAACCTACTTTAAGATCTCACATTTTTAAATAACAGCAATTGTTATAGGTATCCAATAAAGCAAAGAAATAGAGTTTAATACTTGTTCATAATGTTATTTTGTTCCTATAAATACATATTTGGATTTTGCATAGAACTTGGCACTCATTTAGATCTCCATTATTTTTGCTTCGAAGCCCACACCCAAGCATAATTTGTGTATTGAACTTGGCTCTCCTTTCTTACATTTATGTATGTTTTTGGTGGATCCATATATCATCAAGTCCTGAATCTATTTCTTTATCTATATCACAATAGTTGTGACAATCTGGTTTAGAGTAGTCAATGTATTTCCATTTGCAACCTCGAGGTCTATAATACATCTGGCCTATAATATGATTAGCGGATTGGTTTTAATCAGGCCACACTGCTCAGCAAGTGAAGTGCTCAATTGACTTCAGTCAATTGGTCGGTTAATAAGGACAAACCTTGTTTAGATTTATAGCTAAGTACTTGTGTTATGACTACAATCTAAAAGGTGCACTATCATTTTAATGATATAGTTGCTTTTGGAATAATGCCCAAATTTATGCCCTTATTCAGGACGTCAAAATATTGTATTTTTTTTATGTAAGCCCGACCAAAGTGAATCTACTCTGCCTAATGGAAAGCATAAGCATCATCTAAAAGTGGAGGTCACTATATTCATTGCTAATGCAGACAATACAACAATGCAGAATGGTGAACCACACTATGGTGCCCTAGTGATGCTTCTGCCTAATTGGGCGTCTGGTCTCGCACTCACCAAAGTCACCAACAAAAGACGACAGCACGAACGCTGTCATTTTAGGTTGATTTTCTGAGAGAGCCTCGAGCCGGCCCGTTCGTGCTGAAAACAGCGTGGCTCTACTACCTTTAAAGTTAGCTGTTAATATTTCTGTAAATCTTCTATTGTATTATAAGTTCTAATAAATTTATTGTAACAAGATCTGAAATTATCTAGTGCTAATTGTATTTCAACCTACTCATATACATACATTTTTGTACATACATTTCTCGTACTGGGTTGTTGTACCAAAACTAGTGGTAATTGTATGTTGTAATTGCAATAACATAAATTGACCTTGACATTAATCGATTTCATCTTTGTATATGATTTGTTAACACCAATTTATTTTGTTTGTACTTTTTCAAAATAATATTCTGTAATCTCAAAATAAAAGCAATCATCGCGTTGTGATTGACTATATCGATAAAAGTTTATTGATGTTGATAACATTTATAGTATTTAGTATTAGTGAATGCAGAACCTGGATTCTGTTCATCTTTGATATACTGGTGTCATAAGTAATCTCAGAGTATTGTCTCTTCAAGTATAAGACAAAAAGGGTATGCAGAATTTAGTTCAGAACATTTAAATCTATAATAAACGCACCTAAAAGAATAATTTAGGTGTCTTTGGTGGAGTTACTGAAAACGCTTTGAATGTGATATTGCATTCCATGAATTTTAGAATTCTAAATTCTTATCAGAAGTCTATTCAATGTCCTACTAAACTTCTAAAATTAGAAAGGGCTTTTACTTTTCTAATAATTATACATAATGTATAAAAGAAGTTGTCATGACAATTACGTCTACCGATTATAGTACACTAAAATTTCTACATCATTATAATAATAACTAAATAACAAAATGTACCACCACTTACAGCACCCAACAATTACTTCGAAACTTTAATAGTAATAAACAAAACAGCAATTACTTTAGTTTCCAATATAATGTACGTAATGGACACATGATTTAAAGTTGTGTCATTGATAATAGAAGGCCATCCTTCTCCCTATGATGAGACTGCAAATAAATACTGTCAACTTCCGAAACCATTTCTGTGTTTGTATCACGGGAATTGTAATTTCTTAGTAAAAAACAGTCAATGTATATTGAGAAATAGAAGCGTTCGTACTGTTTGAAATTATTTGGTGAAGATCTATTATGGCGCCAGATGGCTGCCAATCGGTCGTCGATGTGCCACTGAACTGAAGCTGCGTTTGCGCAACTCGTAATTTGTTTGGAGATTATGCGGAGTTGATAGCACCTACTTTGATGGTGTGTTAGAATACCGAAAGTATTGTAATTTTATTTTGTTTTGATATTTAGGTTTTGATTAAGTACGATATGCAAAAAAATAATAAAAAATCTTGTTTTTTAGAGTAAAAAGAAAATTAAGAGGTTAAATGAGGTTGTAGGTATAAATGAGTTCACAAGAATGAAAGTTTTTTTACTACAAGTGTTATCGTTTTGATTAGAAACCGAAAAGTAATTAATAATAATAAATATAATAATAATCTATAGGTATCTATGGGTTTCACTAAAATCTACGTACATAAAAAACCAAAAATATACAGAAAGATAGATTAATATCACTTTTTTATTGAGAAACCACAGTCTCTAACATCTACTGCACAACAATAATGTATTTTGAGCCTAATGCCTATTTCTTATTGAGCACAAGTCACAGCACAGTAGTATAAATTGATATTTTCTTCTTTATTATATCAACATACACTGTCCAATAAATATTTCCAATTGGTATTCATGGTGCACTATGCACCAAACAGATTCACTATGTGGAATATTGGTGGATTAGAATTTGTATTATTCAAATTGGCACGCTGTATGGAATGCCTCCACTAAACTATCCTGTTGCATCCAAATAATTATTAATCAGTACATTGTTTCAATGAAATGTAATTGCAAATAACGTACTGGAAGACGGAGCGTCGCTAGGCCTTTACAAGGTAGTCTGACGACCTGGCGAAGGTCAGAGAAAACCGTAGGATGAGGCAGCACAGGATCGGTCGTTATGATGGTCTTTGTGCTATGGCCGTCAGTGAATGTCTTTCTGCTGAAATAATGATCAATTATATGCCTTCAAATTGCCTGCCATTCCAATGAGATGCAAGTATTTCAATGGTCTGGTTACGTGGGGAAGTCATATTTGAATACGAATGGGCTGATTCGGCTGGAGTAATACCGCGGCGTTACAAATCATCCAAACTACCCTCATCCTGATACTTCTATTAAAAGGGGGGAGGGGGAAGGGTGACTCAAAGAGCGGCCACGTGCTCTGGGTTCTCTAGTGAGCTGCTTTTCTTTGCCACCTATACTTTCTATAAAAATATAACAATTTGTATAATGTCTAAGCATACCTAATAACTTATCTAAAACCATATTTTATTAATTCATACATTTCTACACAGTAACAAGCTATTTAAAACTTTCCTAGGAACTAAAACAGCTCAAAGTGACAGCCCTACTTCACTTTAGCAAGGACTTGCTATAAAAACAAAACATAATCTCCTCGGTATTATCATCTCTGCGAAGTACGCACCCGGGCGTAGCCCAAAGCGTGACATTTAACACAACGAGTGTCTCAACTAAAACTTTAATAGCTAGTAACGTACTGACGGCCTTAGCTAACCGTAGGGTTGTCACACAACGAAATTTAAGTTACGTTAAAAAATAATAACATCTTAATGTATAAAAACGAAATTACGATTCAAAGCTTGGTCTATAACATTTCTGTACACGTATAAATATAGTTTATTTTGTATACACCTATATTGGTTTAAATTATATCAAAAATAGAGAATAACAATGATAATATTGAAAATCTATATTTTTTTTTAACTTTCTCTAGGAAAATGTCTTATAGATAACAAGCATAAACATTATTTGACGCTATTATATTCTTATGATCATTACAAAAGTGGCAACTATTTTTAAAATCGAAATCAACTATTAAGTAATACTATAGTTTGTAATATAGTTTCTCTGAATTTGCAATACATACAAAATTAACACATATTGCATACACACTACACACCCACAACATTACATTAGCATCACTTTTTAATAAACACATTTTCATACCATACTTGAATAACCGTGGCGCACCATACGTTTCACACAATAACTTATGTTTTCCAACGTTATATTACATGGAAGCTAATACAAACTAACTTTTGGACGAATGTAGTGGCCGCAGCACTTTGGTCTCTAGAGCCGTATGCTGTTACGGAAACAATTTGCGAGCTCAAAATCAGAATTAAACCTTGTCTGATGTGAAGCGGAGACGAGGAGAGAGCAATTCCCTGGGCTAAGCCTTCTACATTTTATAATGTAATAAGAGTATCTTGTTACGCTGTACATTATCTTGTATGACAGATTTCATTTGTCAGCCAGGGCATACGAATTTACTAGTTATTAACATCACCAATCTACATTATTACTTTGTTAAGTACTAAGGTAGACAGAAATTTACTAAAGACCCGTTTTTATTGCTTAAGGAAAGGTTTACATAGAAAAGTTCTTATCCGAGGACGGAATATAAATTCTATGCGACACAGAAACTGCTTGGAGAGTTTGTTCCTCACAGCCTTAGAAACTTCCTATTCCTATTTATTTGAGGTTCTAGTGAACAAACATATATACAGTCAAGACTTAGCGTTCCACATGGTAAGGTCCCGAAGCCATATATTATAATTATCATCAGTAGAAGAAAGCACCGGGTTCTTATTGCGTTGCAGTATATTTACAACTCTATTCAATACAAAAATCCCACCTGTATTATATTGAACTATAAAATATGATTCATCATCATTTACTTAAGACACCTAAATCCAGCTATTCCTATCAAGAGCCGTTTCCTTGATCTCCATTAATGTCGCAACCGTAACTTTTCCTTAATCTGATCGATATAACTATGTCTCGGTCTTCCTCTTCCTCCACCCTTTCCTTCTATTTTTCCCTCTGTGCTGTTACTTATAAAGTTATCATGGCGTATAAGGTGACCTGCCATCTTAAAAGCAGTTAAATGGAAAAAAAACAACTATTTATTTGTAGTTCCAATAACAATTAAAAAGTGTAAATCTCAGTTTCGTGGCAACCCTGTGCAATGCCATCAATCATAATAACTAATGTGCACCAGGGTTTAGTTCAGACAAGAGGTTATAGTTTGCACACCATTCATTAGCTTGTTAATGACGTAATACTTAAAATGGGAGATTGTGTTCAGACAATTAGATGAGTGCCAGGAGAATGAGAAAGTATGGGTGGTAATCTAGCATTATGGTTCGACTACTAAATATTGAGTCGGAGGTATGTATAAAGCACGCAGAAATCTTTACACACCAATGTTACATTGAATTTGCAAATTTATCGCTGAAATCTTTTTGTAGGCATTAGTTATATCTTGATGCAGTAGTGTAATGAATTTCTTCTATTCTTCGCGGTTCTTCTTTGAAAAAAGTAAAACATTTATGGGTTGTGTACTTAAATACTTTATAAATAGCTTCTGCAGCCTTTACTTCCATTTCCATGTATAATAAGAGAGAGAGAGTATCTCTGACTACCTTTTTTACAAGCTTTTTATTAACTTGCAATGTATGTATGTATGCTTGTATGTTCGGGTGGAATCTTGCAACTCAATTTTGAAGCAGATGTCTTTAACCGACTTTGTTGAAATTTTGCAAGCATTTGTATACAGCGTGACAAAACAATATTATAACTACACGGAGCTGATCTGATGTTGGAACTGTAAGGTAACTCTGTAAAGAAATTTCGCAACATCATCGAATTTGGACTCGTTTGATTCTTCTCGAGGCATAACTGTTGTAAGTTTATTTTTAATTTTCAAGTATTACGATAATTAGACCTCTATTAAAAGTTAAGCTGATAACAAAATGGTATTTCATTAACCAGTTATCACCTTTTAAAAGAAATACATAGCAGTATTATAAAATGTCATAGTTTTCAGTTCAATAAATCTTTACCTTCATACTCAGATGTAACGACTCCATCTACCTTGAATTAAAAACTACAGACTGTTATAGATCCAATGAAGCAATTGGGTTAATCTAGAGGTCAATCAAATCAGTCTCCATTTTGTTGGTAACGAAAATAGTCCATTCATTTGTGCCAACCTGATTACTTTGTTGTAATCGTAAGAGGCGCTCATAGCCCAGTTGCACTCGGTGATTAGAAACAATCACCGCACGCAACGAGGGCGTGGTCAGTACCTGGATGGGTGATAACAGTCATGAAGCTTAGTTGGAGGCCTTCGGGCGGCTTAAAAACATCCAACGGCAAGATTACGTAGCCACAACGTTGTGTTGCCAGTCCCCAACCCGCACTTGGCCAGCGTGGGGACGTATGGCCTTCACCCTCTCCTGAGAGTAGACCCGAGCCCAGCAGTAGGACGTTATGGGTTGTTGATGAAATCGTAAGTATTTGAGGCATGTAATGTGATAGAGTTATGGCCTCTACAATGGCAATACATTAGAGTATGGACATCGACATTTTCGAGTAACTAGACTCTCATCTTTTGATATATCCCTGTGACAGTGTTTGGCACAGGGGACAAGACAAACAAGCAGATAGGTCACCTGATATCAAGGGACTGTCACCGTCCATGAACATTTGCTACTTCACAGTCATTAGTGATTTCTGGCACTTCAACCCCTTCATCAAAACATGCTTTAGGCTTTATTTAGTTTTCACAACAATTACAATAGCACCCAGTTTTTCTAACGTTAAGTTCTTCGTTCTACACATTTAGACATGATTGAGTATGATAGCCACAGGGCTATTTAGCTAGCTAGGTCTACAGAGACCTAGAAAGAATAAGCCACTTACTTTGCACCGACTACTAGTCGGGCCCCGCGGTCTTACACGCAGTTGTTGTTTACCCGAAGTTACTCCTTAAATTAACGGCCAGTGGAAAAAGAAAAAAAATCCGCCAGTATCGGTCTAGCCGTTCCAGAGGTTTGCCGGAACAAACAGATAGATTGGTCAGTACTGTATATAATTTCATATGCATTTATTGGAAAGCTGTTAATTTGGAATTACAAACAGACAGTTTAATTTTATTTGTTTGTATAGATTTACAAAATCTTATAAATTTCAGAATCTTAAAACAGTTTTATATTTTTCCAAACAATATAAAACAATTAGCTGAAGAAATTAAAACGTGTTACGTCATCTAAGGTTACAATGATAGTTCAAGTATAAAAGCTGTAATAAATTAGAAACATAACAATACGTAAGCAAAAAAAAATTAAAAATTACAAATTGTCAGTTCTACTAATATCCATCATACATTACTACCAGTTCAGAAACTAATCATTCTTAAAAGACATATGTCAAAGTGACGTATGAATATTGACATCTCTAATGGGTTCTGCACAAAGCAAGTCCATCATTTCACATACTGTCCAATTAAAACAAAAATCATAGACACCTCATTATGTCAATCTACACAATTAATGTATGACTTCGTAACAACTGCGCTTAATACTTGTCCGAAATCTTAAAAGTGTTGCTTTGTCACCCTCATACAAAACGACCACATTTATCAACACTATAGTATACGAAAACTAATCTTATTTACTTGAAATAAGATTTAAATTGGGTGTATATAAAACTTTGTATATTTATCCCCAAATGTTTAACTTCAAATAGACATTACTAACAGTCCGTGACGTAACATATTGTCTCCAGTCACGGTGCTAGCTATTTGTACTGAAAGAAGACATATTTTTAGATATTATTTAGTGAAATACCTGCTGCTGAGAATGTTCAAATAAATTACTTAACTTAATAATAACTCACACATCTCACACACGGACGACTCATCCCAATTTAGGCACCTTATATGCAATGTGATAAACATCTTAATATATATAAATCTCGTGTCACAATGTTTGTCCTCAATGGACTCCTAAACCACTTAACCGATTATAATAAAATTTGCACGCCATGTGCAGTTCGATCCAAATTGAGAGATAGGATAGTTTAAATCTCAAATTATAGTCGCAATTTTAAGTTATTGCTAATTATTGTATATAAATATGGCGGTACGAAGTTCGCCGGGTCAGCTAGTACTTAAATATTTCTAGTTGTAGTTTGAGAATAAAAATAAAACTTGTTTGATATTTTTTTTTATGTATGAGCCTGCCAATATGACTCTATCCAGCCTGATGGAAAGCATAAGCAGAATCCAAGAGTGATGGTCACCATACTCATTGCGAATGCAGAATATGTAACAATACAGCAGTGTGACCCACACTATGCGCCCAAGTGATGCTTCTGTATCATTGGGCCTCCGGTCTCGCACTCACCAACGAAACACGACAACACGAATGCTGTCATTTTACGTTGATCTTCTGTGCGAGGGTAGTACCGCCCCGGTCGAGCCGGCCCGTTCATGCTGAAATCAGCGTGGCTCTACTACCTTTAAAATATTTAGATTTTATATCTGTAAACATAACTACATAAAATACAAAACCACAATAGCTAATCATGGAATCATACCATCAACCATCATACGGTATCTAAACATATCAAAGGCCTAATTAATCAATAGAACCTCATTTAATATCTTATATCTATTAATTTATTTGTTACAATTGTAATATAAATACACTAAAACGCAATTTATTATATTTACCTATAAATTACTGATCAAACAAAATAAGACAGATCAACACCTTTGTTTTACACATGTCGTCACATCCCAATTAAGATGAAAATAGTTCTAATTTACACAACACCAATAAAACAGTATAAAATTCCGATACAACATTATAAACTTCAAACAAATATATCACCTTTGGAATAACTCACTACCGTGTGATATATGGCTGGGTTTGTTGTTAAAACAAATTCTAAGCAAAAACTGTCACCATAACGAACAAACTTGTGCCCCAAATCAACTGAATTTATAGACTGATCAAAAGAAATTGCCATAATAAAAACTACATTCAATTTCTAATCTTATACCGACAGAAATAAAGTTGAAATTGAAAATGGTTGGATCAAAATTAAATGAAAACGAAATATAGCATCTAATAGGTCAACCCTTTGAAATAAAGAAGGTACAATAAGTATTTGTTAAATGTTGAGAATTTGGTACTGTAAGGAAGTTGCTCTAGAAGCAACCATTAAAATTATTATAAACTAGTTTTTGCTCGCGGCTCCGCTCGCGTGTATGTCGGTTACCGCGGCAAATAGTAGCCTATGTGTTATTCTGATGTATAAGCTATATGGCTGTAAAGTTTCATCCAAATCCGTTCAGTAGTTTTTGCGTGAAAGAGTAACAAACATCCATCCATCCATCCATACTTACAAACTTTCGCGTTTATAATAAATATTAGTAGGACTAGCTGAGTTATGATTTACATTTACTGCGGGTAACTACGCAAGGCGAAGCTAGTTTAAAATTCAAAATCAGTCCAGCTGTTCCAGATATGAGCCGGAACAAATAGACAGATAGACAGACAAATATTTTATATATTTATTTTGATGATTTGATGAAATTAATACAAACCGTAATTATGCTTTCGAATGCATTCAGTAAAAAGTTAATAAATTCAAATGACAAAGAGACACATCAATTTTATTTCTTGTTATAGATACTTGACTACTAAATTAATACTAAAATTAAAATATAACAATTAATCCTTTTCTTTGGTACCTGTGTTGACTCCGTATAATATAATCGATTGATCAACAGACCATCGTAATTGAGGCGTAGATTGCGCGTCTCAAAACGAATCACATAAGTTTATTATTGCCACTGAAGAATTACACTATCCTACACCTGAATTCTTTTAAAGTTCAGCTTTGTAATACTAAATTACAATTTTGCAATACAAATTAGAATAAAAAAAAGTAAAAACTAAAACCCAATTACGACAAAAAACGATGCTGAAAAAGTATAAAACAAGTTTGAAAAGCCGTAGTCACACGTTACATAGAAACACACCATAACACTTTAACAACGGACTACGGAACTAGAGGGTGCCACAGTAGATTCAGTGACACGTCATATAGCCTATAACCAACGGACTCTCTCATTTGTCTAGTTCTAATAAGTAGTTAAGGAGCTATGAGGGAACAAATGAACATCCATACATACATACATAGCCTGTCAAAATCATTACCCTCCTTTGGCTTTGCCGTAGTCGGGTAAAAACATACAAATTAGAATTCTGATACGATAATTTGAAATCAATGAAAATTGACTTTTAAGATGTGTTTACAGAGCGTAGCTAATAAAAGATGATTAATTAAAGCAGATTATGTTCTCGTGTTATTCGTAAACATTAATTTCCTAATGAACCTACTCATTCCAACATGGATACAAAGTTATACCAACACGATTAAATAAATCCTACAGGTTTTTTGGGCTTATCTAGTGATCCTGACTTCTAAAACAAGGATCGTGGGTTTGATTCTCACCCATGACAAATCTTTGCGTGATGAACACGATCATGTATGGGTGTATTTGTGTAATTTATACATGTGTATATGTATGTATTTAGATATATATATAAGTATGTTTCTAACAATCTGGTTACTATAGCACAGGCTGTTCCTAGTTTGGGATCAGGCGTTCGTGTGTGAGGGTATTATGTGAAAATAATAATAAGACTCATAACTATATATTCGCAATTAATCCAAGAGAGAATTATATTTCATACAAGTTGCATTTGCATATGGAATACGGGGCAAATGAGCAGGCGTATCGCCTGATTGTAAGTGATTACCGCCGCCCATAGACATCCGCAACACTAGAGGCGTCACAAGAGCGTTGTCGGCCTTTGGGGGATGGGAAGGGGGATTGGCGGAAGGGTTGGGGTTTATCGAAATTAGTTCTTACATGAGGTTATCCTAATATCTTTATTCCTGAAAGGTTAAGCAGTTGAAAAAACTTAAACCGGCTGCCCAGAAACACTAAAAAGCGTAAAATAAACTGGCTCTTCTTAATTAATATGGGACAATTCTTGTCCATACCTAATTATTTATTCATTTAAATCAAAATATGTTAATTATATAATATTTTAAAGTGTGCTAGGTACCTAAAATCCTCCTCCCTTTTGCAGTAAGTTAATAATGAGCCAACTCGACGGATTGATACCACGGCCTAATAGAAAATAAGTGTTGTTGTTCATCATGAATGAGATTACTGGAACTCTCTTCTCCATATTTTACTTGTGACTCTACAGTTATATGTATTACAGGTAGGTAGGTTAGTAGTCACTAAGATCACGATACCCGACTTCTTATTCCACCCCTATACCTACCATAAACAAACTCCTACCGGGTAAGCCCGACATCCTTTATAAATATGAATAAAACTCACTAAAATTTTCGTCCCAGTAAGATTTTATTACCGTCAATTCCAATAATATACAGTATTCCCCCACCTTCCAATAAAAGCACCTTTCCCTTCAACACAAAGCCATTCAGAATCACCATCTATTCAAAGCCCCATCAACGTAACGGTACATGAGTCACCTGACCTATTTCAATAGAAAATATAGCGACATTACTCCGTTCCTAAATAAAGATAGATCCCCTTGTGATGTCATTCGTGCCGGTTCAAATTATGGTAACACCATCATAAATACTTCAGCAGTTTCTAATTTAAATCTCATTCTTGTTGACTAAAGAAACATTATAAAGAAATAGTTTAATGAGTAACGTTTTATTGAGCGTACGATATTTGTTAATAGCTTTCCTCATAGCTTTTTTCAAGTTATTGTCTATTTTGACCATGAAGAAGGCTACGTGGTACTCCAGGCTAAAACCTACTTAAATGTTAAAATTTCATTCAGGTCTGTTTAACTGTGCTGGCGAGATTGATTGATAAGCGTCCATCTTCAATAAACTTTAAATTTAGACTTTCAATTCCCAATTTCAAGTTTCAACTCTCATTCCTAACTTTCAAATTCTAATAGTTTGTTTCATATAGTTCATGTGGCGATTTCAATAACCTGGGTAAAGTTTTTATCGATAAAGATACTAGATCATGTTTTAATTTTTCAATTATTTTACTGGATTCTCTTACTGAAATAGATTATAATTCAAATTTGTAAATAATTACCAGTTTCCTTTTTTAGTAAATGTATCAAACTGAAGCGCACCGCAGCACACAGTAGTTGCTAGTAAATTTATAAAAACATAAATCAAAAATGTAGTAGGAGGGAGGAGGGAAGATACTTAATAAATTTGAATTTCTATATTCTCATTTAAAATATATTTTACAGTAGCACATATTTTGAATATTTTCTGAAAAACGTTGTAAATTTATTTATTTATATTTGTTGCAATGTGTTTATATCAAAATTCTCGAAATTCTGTGTGATTCTCTGAACTACAGAGTAAAAAGCTATTTCTGTAGTAATATAATATAACTGAAAACTATTTTGTTTAATCGTTTCTCTGTTACCCTGTTACTAGAAACCCGAAAACCTTTATTTAGAGATATTGGCTGTTGTTTACCTGACTACCGAGGCAAAGATGTTGTCCTCAATTCTTACCCAAATTATGTTTGTATGTATCATTCACTCTTGTCCACATGCCTAGAAAACTGATGCAGACCATCAAAAAGCGCAAAATTAAATATCTCGGCCATGTGCTTAGGCACGAACGATACATGCTGCTTCAATTAATAATGATAGGCAAGGTGGAGGGCAAGAGACGCGCTGGACGAAGAAAAAAATCGTGGCTACGAAATATCCGGGAGTAGACCGGTACCACCTCCGTTGAACAACTGTTTCGCCTGGCCAACGACAAGGAGAAGTACAGGAAGCTGACGGTCAACCTTCGAGATCGAAGAGGCACTTGAAGAAGAAGAAGAATATCTCTACAAAAATTATAAAGAGGTAAAGTTTGTAAGGTTGTCTGTTGTTATCTCTGGATCCACTGAACGAATTTCGAAAATTCCTTCATCAATGAAAAACCACATTACTTATGAGTGTCATAGGCTATATAATATATTAACCTGAAGAATGAATACCGCGATATCCGACACACACGCGGGTGGAGGCTGACGCTTGATCAGCAGACTGATTACCACGGTGTAGGTTACGCATAGTTTGGATTCAGCCGGCTGAGGTGACATGTATCAAGTTTGTATTAGCACTCTTACTAACAAATAATGCTTAAATTACAAATTTTTGAACCAAAATGATCAAAAAGTAAAAGTTTCAAGAATATAAATCCACATTTATAATAGCAAAATAAATCAGAGAGAAGCGATAACTCATTAAATATCCAAAAGATGTTGAAACGGGGCTTCAGCAAATTACCAACCGGGCTCGTTTCGCTAGCCACGCGAATTGGCACAAATTGCCATAATTTCCATATAATCAGCTGTCAGAGCCAACCGCCCAGTCCAAAGGGAATCTATTATTTGAAGTCCATCTATAAGGCATTTTATGAATAATTTCTATACAAATTTTCTCATTCTGCCGCCGTAATGGAGAGGTGCCCTGTTTACGGTAAGCTCCTTAAAATGGTATTTTTAGCTTGGTAAATAATTCAAACAAATATTAAAGCGTAATCTATACTGGAATACGCAAAGATATAATGATATTTATTAACAGTAATTAGTTAAGTTTTAGTTCAGATATTATTTGTTAAAATATTAGCTTTTATTTTGATTTCGGTTGCTATTCTAACACTAAAAGTGAAGTATTGATGATAATTATATATAAAACAGTATAATAGAGAAACAAATATAGCACAGCTTCATTTTCAATTTTTTTATGGTATAGGAGACAAACGAGGAGACGTATCACTTGATGGTAAAGAACTAGAGCCCCCTCAAGAGGTATAAACGCACCAGTGCCTTTGAATGCCTCTTTTTTATTTTTTTTATTATTAATCATTTATTTCGGACCGAGATCCATATTGTATTGTTAGTTATAAAAGTCTTAACCTAAGGTTAGTAAAAGTGAGAAAAACATACAAGCAAATTGTACTTACACTAATTTAAGCTTACATTAGGACCCTGTATACGTTCGGGTGGAGAGAGGCATGCGCCCTCCGCCCGAAGAGGTACGCGAGTGGCGTGAAGCCGCCCGTCGAGCCACGATGGCTCGTTGGTCTTTCCGACTGGAGACTCCACGCGCTGGCTTTGCCGCCGTGGAGGCTCTCCAGCCGGTCATCCTCGAGTGGGCAGGGCGGCAGCACGGGACCCTTTCCTTCCGACTGACGCAGGTCCTTTCCGGGCACGGTTGCTTCGGGAAGTACCTGCACTCGGTCGCTAGGAGGGAACTGAGTCCCGCCTGCCACCACTGCGACTGCAGTGAAGACTCGGCCCAGCATACGCTGGCGATCTGCCCCGCGTGGGCGTCGCAGCGCCGGGCCCTCACTGCAGTCATCGGAGGAGATCTCTCGCTACCGGCCGTCATACGCTCCATGGCCGGTAGCGACAGCAGTTTTACCGCGGTCGCAACCTTCTGCGAAGAAGTCATCTCGCAGAAGGAGGCGGCGGAGAAGGCCCGGGAGGACGACCTCCACTCGGACCCGATCCGCCGCCGGCGAACCGGGCAGCGGAGGCGCGCTCACCTGCGCCTCATGCCGCCCTGAGTGTGGCCGCGGATGGTCGGGACGGGTTTTCCCTTCCATCCGCTCTAGTGGCCGCCCGCGAGGAGGCGACGTTACGTGTGTGCCGTACGTCGCCTAAAATGAGAGGTAACAGCAGAGGGTGCCCGCTTCTGTGCGGGCAAGCGCTGGGAGGGGTCTGGACGGCGTAATAACAGCAGTTCCCGGACTCCTCCCTCCTCAGGCGCAGAGTGGCACACCGTGTGGTTTTAGTCGGTTCGAGTCCGACACACCGCCCCGCCGCAAGCCCCGGCGCGGGTGACGGTCCGAGGGGATTTCCACACGTAAAAAAAAAAAAGAAAAAAAAAAAATAAGGACCCTGTATACGTATGTAAACGTATCCAGCGTCCCAACATCGGGCAATTCCATCTAACACAAAATACGTTCAGAATGCTGTGAGTACTGTTGCGCACTCTATGAAGGAAGGAGGCGCTTCGTTTGCGAATGATGGCATGAAAACCATCAACCATCGCCTCCGCAAACATCCCGGAAGCGCTGCAAAAACGCGGCAGTCCCATCAGCATCCTGAACGTATTATTGTATTGGACACTCTTTTACCTCCAGAATTCATCGGATTCTGGTAACCTCACATAGTGGTGACAGAATAAATGCATAGCAGTGGTTTTCTTTGAAATCGTGGTATCTTCATGGTCTAGCCATCCCATGTATACCGAAGCATGGCTTTCTCAAGCATTAGTGTTCATTTCAATGTTCATTTCCACGTACTATTATAACGCATGAAAAATGTTTGACGGGGTTACCTTTAAGACATGCGATTTGTTGCGTAAGCTAGATACCTACTAATAGTTTTTACATATTTAGTGCTCTCGGTAACTTCTTTAGTAGTAAATAACGATTTATTTTCCATAAATAAACACAATAAACCAACAACTCGATCTACGAAATAGCTTTCCTACAAATATTTCACCAAAGCCAAAATTCTCCGTTGCAGGAACAAAAGCCGGGAGCCATCGCCGTGTACCGAAAAGGTCAAATGGATGCGAATGCATTCTACGTTGTAATAAAAACAATTCTACTATAACGAAAACTCGCTATACTTGCTACCCTACCCGTTTGAAAATTCACGGTAGACAATTTCAGACGTGGCTGTGACTTTGACATGAAATACACGACAATTGACTTCTGTATTGATGTATTCTATTAAAATTTGACGAAATAAAAATACGAGTGTACCTTACAATAGTCGCATATGAGGTGTACCATCTAATATTGCATTTAGAATCTGTCAGGTAGCTTTCTATTACACATATGTTTTAAAAACTTACAAGAATTCACAATGATTCACAAACTGAGAAAAATAATTCATTGTTTAAGCTCAAAAGAGTGTACAGAGACATCATTAATTCTTACTAACTTAAAAGAGAACAACAAAATGCGTAAAATTATATTTAAGAGCTAAATGATTGAAGTTTAAGGCTGTACTACATACATCCTATGGAACGTTTCTTATCAAACAGTACACGGACTTCCATACCTTTTCAGAAATTCGCTCCCGAAGATTATAGGAGTACAATTTAAATTAACAAGTCAACATTTTTTTACCATTTTGTGTAATCCAGAATGCATTATGTACAAATTTATGCTCAAACAGTAATCTGATCATTTAATCCGATAAAAAAATCCGGTCATATTTATTCAGGTACACACTTATTTTGAATATCAGGAATTTTAGATATCACAGAAATGGGATGAGAGGAATATTGGAAATCGAATCGTAAAAGGGTTGAAAATAAAATCAAGGAATGAAGAATACAGATGATTACAATTAATCATGCTATAATACAAAACTTAAATAAAAAAGAAAACTTACTTCAAGAACGACCAAATTGAATTGAGTTATTCGTCAATTTGTCGCGCACAAACATAATGCAAATTGAAGATTTATATGATTTTCTCATAGATGACATATCAGAACTGGACCAAATTAAAATGGGACCACATGGGAAGCACCAGCTTTCAAATAAAAAAGAATAAAGAATCTTAAAAAACGGTTCACCCAGTAGAAAGTTATGAGATAACAAACGTAAAGAAAAAAAATACAGTCGAATTGAGAACCTCCTCCTTTTTTTGAAGTCGGTCTAAAAGTCACAGAGGTCATTAAAGTCAATGATGTTTTGTTCTTTTAGGAAGTAAGGAGACGTGTCAAGTCTACATGCGTATATGTCACGAATCCGATAGAGGGTGCTAATTAGTAGAATTTCCGTTTTTCGCAGCGCGGCCCAAGGCTTATGTTATTGTACTGGAGGCCGCAACAGCTCCGAGCCTCTTTGGACGTGATGGCCTCTTGTTTTGTTGCTTTAAAACTTCGCTCAGTTAATTTAAACTTTATAACGATTCTTCAGAACGAGGTTGCCAGATGTAGTTATCTATTTAGTACACTTTTTAATTATTTTTGTTCGTTGCTAAAAATCTTCTTGATTTTTCAAATAGTTTATTGTTGTGAATGTGATGGTATAGTATTTTTTTTTCTTTATTCTTAGTGTACTAATACTGTCATAAAGAAAATGAATAATATTAATGAAGAAATATTAACAACTCTATCAATCTTTAAAACTATTTTTAAATGCCTCGGTGGTGTAGTGGTAGTGTACTACGACTACTGTGGTTGAGGTCTCGGGTTCGATTCCCGGGTCGGAAAAAAGTATTTTGTATATTTGTACCAGTTGTCTAGTACCCATAACATAAGCTCTGCTTAGCTTGGGACTAGATAGCGTTGTGTGTTAGATGTCCGAAATATTTATTTATTTATTTTGGCAACAATTTTATTGTGATTAACTAAATAAAAACATTATTTCATGAGCCTATCAAAAGCTTGGCAGTTACATAGAAACTTTGGAAATGTTTTTAAATTATCAAAACGTCATATCCGGCAGAGATTGCGAACGGGCACCGATCCAACATGGCTACCGGAAATTGGCGTTTCTATATAATGAATGAATCCAAATAGAAGTAATGTAAGAGTATTTTTTAAGGAATTTGTAAGTTTGGCAAGAGGGTGCGCGGGCTGAATTGGGAATTGATACACGTATCTGTTATAAACTAAGTGAAAAACGGTTTTGCCTTACGCTTGACCTGACTTTGGCTTGGGTAGGAGTTTAACTTGATACTTCCTTCGAGGCTTTTGGGAAATTTAGATTTAAACTTTGGTGTAATCTAATTCAGCCGGATGCTTGTGTTTCCTATCGAAGAATATCGGTCTGCATCCTTATTGGCTGTTGATTATGAATAAGAATACGTGATTTACAATCAAATTACACTAACCTGTTACACTAGTCTAATTACTTAAGAGTTTGTCTAGTTTAGAGTTAGATTATGACTGTGCTGGATGTTAAATTGTCATGTTTAATACTCAATAGTAAAACTTGAAGCGAACCTGGAACCGACCCGTCTGTGCAGCGGAGTATAGAAGGCGAAAACCTCCAATCTACGGAAAGGCTTGTGTTTTTCTGTGGACTATTAAAGTCATACTCAGTGAAAAACAAATAGAAATTGCTAAGCATCGGGTTTTGTAAGGTTCTGGTAATACTCCGATTAAGGTGGCTAATGTACGTAGGAACAAGTCTCTCCGACGGTAAAAATCTACAAACATTCATAATATTAGTTGAAAAAATATTTTAAACACGCTTAACACGTTCTGGACATGTAACTGTCACGTGCATTTCAACTACCACACGAACAGCTACATAAAATTTAACACGTTATTATTTTGAGGACATAAAAAGCAAGTCCATAATTTGCGGCCACATAATAATTAGGCACTAAAACATTCATCTATTTAGCTACGTTTACCAACGGCACTATGGACACGCAAACTTTGGAACTAACATTTTTAATTAGTAAAAACTGTGAATCCAAAACGCGGGTGACGTTTAACGGCACGCGACGGGGTGACTGATGAGCTACCTCGCAATCCGGACAGGTTATGATAGGCCGCGTGTTATAGGCATTCGCACTGGGTAACGCGCACGCAACGTCATAAGGTGACCGCATTATTTATTTGGATTATAACTTCTATCTCTTTAGATTTTTAAAGGTATGTAAAGTTGATTAATTCTGAGTAATGAATTCCCAGCATCGATCAGAGTGACAATGTAAGAGAGTAGTGGACTGCAATAGGCTAATAATAAAAAATAAAAGTAAACGAATCTGTGGAATGAACTGTTGCCTGCGATATTCAAGGACCAATACGATCTTCAAACCTCCAAGAAAAGAGCGTACTCCTTCTTAAAAGGCCGGCAACGCACTTGTGACGCTTCTGGTGTTGCGAGTTTCCACGGGTGGCGGTAATCGGTTATTATTAGGCGATACGTCTGCTCGTTTGCGTGAGACACGTCTGCGTATCCCATAAAAAAAACAAAGGTGGAGCAAGAGGCTGCATGCACTGAATCCTGAACAATAGAAAAAGTTCACAAAGAGGTCCTTCATCTTTAGTTTTTACTCTTGACGTAAGAATAAATCGAATGCCTGTGATTACAACGTTTGCCAAGTTCGATTTTTATTCTTAACTAGCTTTTGCCCTCTTCTCTTCACGATTATCATGATAAAAAGTAGCCTATATCCTTCCTCAAAAATCAAAGTACGTTCATACCAAATTTCATTGATATCGGTGCAAACGTACAACAGCGTACAAATAGACAGACAAACAGAGTTACTTTCGAATTAATAATATTAGTATGGATAAGCCATTGCTTTCGTTTCCGCTTACATAACGTCTCTGAATCAAAGTAAATAAGAAATATTTTCTAAAATTGATTGCAACCCGATTGCAATAGGAGTTATTCAAACGACTATGATTTAAGAAGGGGATTGAAAAAAAACCTTGGCGTTGACATAGGTGAGTGCGTAATATTTTGGCCATAGCGAACGAGCGAAACTTTTACATGTCGCTTTTGGAATATTGCCTGCTTTTTCACCGCAATATTAGTTATATAATAGCACGCAGGGGAGTGAATTAACATCACCGATAGTGGATACTAGCTTAATTAAATTTTCTGAACTGTTATTTAGGCGTTTATGCCGAAATTAACTTTAATTTTGTGTACATCAACGCTTTCATGTAAAATGTGGTAAATTAATATCGTGTGATTGCTTTAATGGGAAAGGTGGAGTCTGAATAACAAATGTACGTTTAATTTTTAATGAAATGTTATTTACAATATTAATAAAATATGTACTATTTTATTAAATTAAGATTAAGTTCAGCACAGATTTATTTATGTCTAAAAAATTCGTTATAAATTATAAATTTACTGAAATCTTGTCAGAATTTCAAAAGACAACACGTGCTGGCTTTGGAAGGCACCCTTTTAGAGTGGTAGACATACTAGACATACGCTATCGAGCTAATTGATTCGGCTCTTCCTTCCAGTGCTGAGCAGTCAAACCCTGATCGTCCTCAGACAAAACCGAGTTCTTTAAACTGGGTGTGAAAAAACATTTTAATAGGGTGTCATAGTGTGGGTTACCATGCTGCTTTGTCCGCAATGAGAATGTGGACCACCACTCTTGTATTCTACTCAAAATTAACTTCAGGCAGAGTAGAGTCACTTTGGTAGATTCTATATATTAATTTTTATTGGAGCATTCTTTACCATCCTTTTCTTTTTTGAAGACAACTCCCGCATTAGGAATATACATCCTGTGTCGCGGGGACTTGACAAACATACATGAAATGGACACAACACCCAGACTCAGAACAACAATTTGATGATCACACAAAGAGTTGTCCGATGTGAGACTCGAAACCACAACACTTGGCGAAGCAGAAAGCGACGTGGCAACCACTTACCGTGCAGTCAAATCTATGTTGTTTGTTATTAATGTTACTCTTAGCTAAGCTTTCATCTTTTAAGAATATTATTCTGCCAACTCGTTCCACACCATGGCCTCACACGAAAGCCGATTGAAGTCATTCATTCATTGTTTTTCACCTCGACTCTCTCCACAGTCCTAGGAAGAGATATTATATAAAAACCGGCAACACATTAGTTTCACTTTAGCTTCCTGCGTTTATGGCTTCTGTTAGTCGCTTACCATCAGGTGATAGAACTCTTCATATGCCCCTTAAACCAAAAAAATAATCAATTTATAGCACATGCATATATTGAGTTTGATAATTAAAAAAACGGGGCAAACTTTGGATTTGCAAAGCAATAACCTTACTCCAATGCAAACAGAATCTCTGCCGTCGCCAGTTCGGTTTAATAGGGACATAGCAGACAGACGGTTGAAGCAGACGTAGGATCTATAAGATTAAGGACAAGCTAAAAGTAGATTTGCATTTATTAGCATGAATAGGAACTCTGCGTCGAACTAGGCACTAAGTTGATTAGTTCCAAAATGTGGTTTATATAGTGTAGGTACTAGCTTTTACACGCGGCTTGGCTCACGCAGACTTTCGTCCCCTGATTTACCCCCTTAGGGGTGGAATTTCAAAAATTCCTTTCTTAGTGCTCACTCACGTTATATAAAGAACCTACATGCAAAATTTCAGGATTCTAGCTTCAGCGGTTTCGGCTGTGCGTTGATCTCTGGGTATGTCAGTCAGTCAGTCACCTTACTCTTTTATATATATAGATTAAGAGAGCATGCCCGACATCAGCATACATATTACATTCGAAATGATTTTATAACAAACCAGCTGAGCCCGGCGGCAAAAGAAGAAGCTATTCTAAAAAAGTTGGCTAAGTTACTGGTTATATCATCAGATTCTTGTAAAAGTGAGGCGCTCATAGCCCAGTTACACTCGGTGATTAGAAACAATCACCGAAGGTAAGCAACGACGACGCGGTCAGTACATGGATGGGTGACCGCTAGTGGCATGATACCATGAGCGTCTCCGTGATTCTGAAGTCACGTTAAGCAGTCGGTCGCATATTATACATAGGGTACCCACCGGCTCGTTTACCCCCTATCATTTAATATTACTATTTAGTACATGAAATCTTCTTCAGTATATAAAATTCAAGTTATCTTGACTAAAATTGCCAACCAAATACCAAAAGACGCTTATTCCCATAGTTTACGAGGACACTTTCTTAGTTGTAGCCATCCCTGTTGTCTTTCAAAGCGGGCCATAAACTAGTCCATAAAATAGTTTAAAACACCCAAGCGGGCGATGCCGCGGGATAAACCTAGTAGAGATTTATCACTGTGCGGAACGCCTTTGCGATGCACTCTACGTAGGTCTGTAGATACAAACATAGTTATTGCAGTGTCGTGTCTGTATATAAAGACGTAGCCTTTCTTTGAAATACTCTCTTGATTTATATGTTACGTCTTTGTTCGCATTTAATAAAAAATATCCTATATTACTTCTAATACCTCCAAGAATATGTGTACAAAGTTTCACGATGATCGGTCAAGTAGTTTTCGCGTGAAAGTGTAACAAACAAACTTACATTCACGTTCATAATAGTAAAGGATATTTTACATGATAATAAAACTGATGTTGAAATTTGTTTAATTTAATTAAAATGTTGACAATTATGTGAGGCTATCTTCAATACTTTCAATTCGTTCTATGTGTCTGTGTTAGTTCAGTGTGATATGTTTGCGTTTGGAAATATATAACTATACTATCTGACCCATGCCGCCTCGTCTGCGATTCCTATTCCTATTGCGTGATGTTATAACAGCGCGAACATATTTTTTTACCGTAACAAGTAAAATTTTAACAAAATAAAAACCGACTTCAAGGTTCGACTTGATTTCTCTTGGATGCCATCATCAGATCTTAGTGTCCTTATCATGGTACCACCGTTGGGATATCTCCTTTTTATTAGAAAAAAGAAGCATTAAAATCGATTCATAAACGACGTAGTTATCCGCGAACACACATAAAAAAAACATATATACGGTCGAATTGAGAACCTCCTGCTTTTTTGAAGTTGGTTAAAAACTAAACATATACTATAGTCAGTCGACTTGAAAAGATATATCTAGATATCCTAAAAAATAATAAGATTTCGTTTGTTAAACCACAAACGTTAAACTCTACTCTCATTTGATAAAATTTTCAACTCTTTTTATGTTTGTTTTTACCCGACTGCGAAAGAAGGAGGGCTATGTTTTTCGAGTGTATATATGTAGGTTTGTATGTATATTTCTTTGGCCTTTCTCTATACTGGGCTTTCTAACACTGAAAACATTTTCCGAAAGAAAATCAGACCGGTACTTCCTGAGATATGCGTGTCCAACCAAACAAACTTAACAAGAATAGTTATCTGTTGTGGGGTTTTTTTTATGGAATAGGCGGGCAAACGAGCAGACGTATTGCCTGATGGTAAGCGATTACCGCCGCCCATGGACACCTGCAACACCAGAGGTGTCACAAGTGCGTTGCCAGCATTTGGGGGATGGGGGTGAAGATAGGGCAAGGGGGGTTGTGGTATGGGCCTTTGGTATCCTCACTCACTCGGTGAAACAGCGCAAGCACTATTTCACACCAGTCTTCTGTAAGGCCGTGGTATCACTCCGGTCTATCCGGCCCATTCATGCCGAAGCGTAGCTCTCCCACTCCCACATTTTTATAACTTTTATTCCATAGTGTAGTTTTTGGTATCTTCACACTGCAGATCTTTTTAGATTTTAGATAATCTATCTGAAGACATTATATTCCTTAGATCTATGACCGTAAATATTTTGTTTTTCGATGGATATTTTACTTGGTCCATCTCGTTCGATCGTTTGCAACCGCATTTTCAGGTCAATAATACAAAAAGGTTATTTAAAGGCCAATAAAACTAAAGTCATAACATCAACTGATAGTTTATACCTCTAGTGAGTACCAATGAAGATGTTATGAGACCTACCTTGATAATAATAATAACAAATGAGTCATAAACCATGGCCAGTATATGCTCCATTAACTGCTGAGCTGTTGCGACACGCTAATCACGATCATCTGGGGCTCGGCTAAAGTACTAGACCAATGTACACCTGATGGAACTACTGGTTCATTAAAGTGAAGTTGTTTGTTAAAGTAAATGTAATTTAGAACGATAAATGCTTATAATAATACAAGGATCGTTATTTGCTGTTATAAATAGTTTAAAATCAAGAACGTCAACGATTTTATGGCGACTTTAACCATATGGTGTGTGCTACGAAAAATACTCTCTTTCAAGATAATCTTTAACGGGCGAATAAAACGTACTTATAATAAGACATATTAAATCACTTGACTTGGAAAACCTTTATATGCAACTGTCGTAATTAATCAAATGAATGGAATAAAAGTTATATTTCTGATAAATTTGTAATTGGTTATAATTATTTTTTTTTTGGCACAGACCACAACTTGCCACACCTAACATCAAACAAAGCTGACGTTACTACAAACCCAAAATGTTTCTGACACATTTCGAATCTCAAACACTTTTTAGGAGTAATCTAGCCACATGAAGCGACAATATCGTAATTCAAAGAAAACATATAAAAGGATCATAACATAATGTTTATATTTTGAGCATATTATTTTTGCATATGAAAACATGGGCCTTCACCCAATCAAAAATGACGTGTGTGTTCTCTATAAAGAAAAAAAATCTCATTAATATTCAGCGTCTAACAGCTTCACCCAGCGCGTGTACCACGTACAAAGTTGATATAACGGTCATTATCCGAAATTGTCCATTATTGTTTGCCTAGCCCAGCGAACGAAAACATTCATTTACCTGCGACATTGTACTGTAATGGAAGCACACGATTTATCTAACAACTTTATTGTGTAAGAAGCCGCTAGTAATTGGCTTATAAGCCTTATTTATATCAACAGATATGTTTGATTGGTGTACGCAATTGTTTTAAAGGTCATTTGTTAATACGGGTCGAATAAACCTGTAGTTAAGCTCAAGCTGGATAATTGAGACTGAAGATGGATATATTGAAAGACTTAATATATGGCAGAATTTAGGTTTTAGTAGTTTAAATGGATATGTATTTACGAAGAAGCACATCACGCTTCAGAGTCAGAGAGTCGAGAGAGACACGGAGCCAGAAATTCTATTGTGAAAGAGTTATGGCAACTTCCATATACAGCGTAACAAAACATACTACAGCGCCATCTACCGAAGACACACCGAACTAGAGAGTAACTGAAAATCCTGTATCGCAATATACAAATTATCAAATAAATGATTAGCAAATATACAACTTGCCAACGTACTGCGGTGACTCTTGATTTGTATGGATTCATGATACGTTATAGTCACTTATCTCCTCACTTCAGGTGACCCATTTGCTCATCTGCCGCCTATACCAGAACACAGGAACTAATGAAACATCAACTTTTTATCGCCTTTAAAACATTTTTGCTTTAAACCATTAAAAACATTTACACCGCATCAGTAAGATCTTAAGTCTACCCTCGAGAAATCATCCCTCCTCGTAGTTATGAAGACGGTTACAGTCCGGGTAGGGAATAGTTAAGAAACTCGATTGGTACACTGTACCGTCGGTCGGCTCTTACATTACTTACTACGTACACTTGCAGCCACGTGAAAGTGTCCAGCCATTTGGGCATAAGTTCAAATGGTAAAAAGTTTTGGAGCAAAAGGAAAAACTTTATCTGTATTTAGATAACTCGATAAATAATTTCGACTGCGTTATTACTAACTTTCAGGCCTTCAATAAAATAGCGTACTTTGAATTTAAGCGTCGATTATGCACTGGTATGTTCTAGTTGCTATAGCACAGACTCTGGCTAGCTCGGAATCAGACGTCCGTGTGTAAGGTATATCAAACTATTGTTCTAAAAATTAAAAATGGATAGGAATTGAAATTTTTCATGAATCTGAAATATTAGATTTGTCAGAAAGGGTTTTTTTTATGAAAGAGCAATCAAATTAGCAGACGGAATCTGATGAAAAGTAATAAGCATGTTGACGGCCTTAGAAGAAAAAGGACGCGCTTTTTAAAAAAAATAGCTCCTGCATTAGGAATAAATTCTTTATCGCAGGGGACTTTAAAAACATACATGAAATGATCAAAAGAACGCTTAGATTAAGAAGAAAAAATTATGGATTACCCAAAGTGCTTTCCCATGTGAGGTTTGAACCCACAACATTCAGCACAGTAGAATAGGCGTGGCGACACTTAAACCACAATGCCATCAGTGTGGTAAAGTATAGTTGAGTATTGAACGTTACATACGTAACATTGTCATTTTTTAAAACCCGTAATCATTTATTTTGATCAATCATAAAATTATCATTTAGCAGCAACAGCAAATACTTTTCACTTGACGTCATATTAAACAGAAATCAATATTAGAATTTCCCAATTCACAAGCCCCATATCAATGCCTCAGATTTCAAAATCCGTACGGCACATGTAATTTCATGCATACAGATTTCGATCCTTGAGGTACCGATATTTTGCTAAGCCTCGCATTTAAACAGTCGTGAAATTTTGCACACATGACCTAGTTTTGACATAAATGACGTAAAGCATTTAGTTATGCTATCACTACACCCATACGTACTTTCATTAGGTTATCATCTTCATCATCAACAAGCTTTACTAGTCAACTGTTAGACATAAGCCTTTCCTGAGGAACGAGGTTTTAGCCTGCTTAAACAGGTCGTTACGGGAATTATTTCATACTAGTTCTTGCTTGAGGCTCCGCCCGCGTGTATGTCGGTTATCGCGGTAAATAGTAGCCTATGTGTTATTCTGATGTATAAACTATATTGCTGTAAAGTTTCATCCAACTCCGTTCAGTATTTTTTGCGTGACAGAGTAACAAACATTCATCCATCCATACTTACAAACTTTCGCGTTTATAATACTAAAAGGATTTTCCTCGTCTTTCCAGTGCGGTTGTTTTATGCAATTTGCTCCATAAGTTGGCTCTTACGATACCTACAGGATGAAAAGGGGTGGTGACCTTTCCTTCTTCTATTCTTGATTTGTCACCACAATGAAATTAAGTACTTTAGGCATTTGTTACCAACCTACCCAGTTAAACTAACACATTACTATTTAGTATGAATACAACTTTTTGTAAAACCTATTGTCTGTCTTCGGTAGTGGTAGTACTATGAGATCAAATCGATCAATCTTGCGATAAGACGTTGAACTCAAAATTTATTTTAAATTTTAATTCAAAATATGATATCACTTTCTATTTAACCGACTTCAAAAAAGGAGGAGGTTCTCAATTCGACCTTTTTTTTAATGTGTTGGATAACTTCGTCGTTTATGAACCGATTTTTATGATTCTTTTTTTAATGGAAAGGAGATATCCCAACAATGGTACCATGATAAGGACACTAAGATCTGATGATGCCATCCAAGAGAAATCGAGTCGAACCTTGAAGTCGGATTTGGTTTTTGTAAAATTTTTACTAGTCATTGTTATTAACAAAACGTAGAAACACTAATGTTAAACTACTATAAACCACACTCTCTTTAAGTTCCGAACGATATATATATTTATATTCAGTGCTGAAACTCCAGATATATCCTAAGATATTCCAGCTACATTATGTCGTTGAACAGGCTTTACCTTCACTGGAAGCCTACAACATTTATCCCTAGACGTTTATAGCCTGTATGATATATTGGTGGCCTATTTTCTTCGTCCCCGAGTGTACGCTGGAACTAGCCGCTAGTACATCCAAGTTGTTTAACTATTTCGCCGAACAGCGGGTGGATGTTTGCGGGGCCGATATACGAACTGTGTGTGTTGCAATTGAATCATGAATGTAATGTCAACTTTGATTACGATTATCGTATGGTTTTGTTGTTTATCTATCTATGTAGAAGTTTGATTGCGAGTGTTTAGATTAATATTATGGTATATTATTAGATTGTACTGTGGAAGACCCATGCTTCAACAGAATTTCAGGTGTCTATGAATGGCGATCCGTTAGCACGTTTGTCCCCTGTAACGTCCATAAAAATAATAATACTAATATTATAAACGCGAAAGTTTGTAAGTTTGGATGGATGGATGTTAGTTACTCTTTCACGCAAAAACTACTGAACGGATTTGGATGAAACTTTACAGTAATATAGCTTATACATCAGAATAACACATAGCCTACTATTTGCCGCGATAACCGACATATACGCGGGCGGAGCCGCGGGCAACCACTAGTATAGAATATAAGTTTGTTTCTCGTTCTCTGTAAATATGTTCATATGATTCTAATGATAGGTACATATGTATATATAAAATACTAGTTTTTGCCTCTACGGCTCCACTCGCTTATATGTCGGTTGTCACGACAAAAAGTAGCCTGTCCTTCTCCATCTGTCTCTTTCTATACCAGCCAGTGTAGTTTAGTCAGCCGTGAAAGCGAAATAGACAGACAGAGATACTTTCGAATTTTTATTAAAACAGTATGGAACAAACTTATAATAATCACAAATTTTACGTATTCATTATTAGAATTATTTCATGAAAATGTAAATAGTTTAAATTGTAATACCTTAGTTGAACACAGCAATCATTTTGAACAACATTTTATTTGTATGGTAACCACGATCAATATTTATGTAGCGGTACACCGCTACATAAATATTGATCTGTATTATGATGTTTCCATTACATAATAATATTATAAACTCGAAAGTAACTTTTTTTATAGAATAGGGGCAAACAAGCAGACATATCGCTTAATGGTAAGCGATTACCGTCACCCATGGCCACTCGCAACACCAGAAGCGTCACAAGTGCGTTGCCGGCCTTTGGGGGATGGGGAGGGGGATGAGGGAAGGGGTCGGGGGTATGGGCCTTTTTTTTTTTTTTTATACGTGTGGAAATCCCCTCGGACCGTCACCCGCGCCGGGGCTTGCGGCGGGGCGGTGTGTCGGACTCGAACCGACTAAAACCACACGGTGTGCCACTTTGCGCCTGAGGAGGGAGGGTTCCGGGAACTGCTGTTGTTAAGACATCCGGACCCCTCCCAGTGCCTGCCCGCACAGAAGCGGGCACCCTTCGATGTTGTCCTCTCATTTAGGCAACGTACGGCATACACGTAACGTCGCCTCCTCGCGGGCGGCCACTAGAGCGGATGGAAGAGAAAGCCCGTCCCGACCATCCGCGGCCACACTCAGGGCGGCATGAGGCGCAGGTGAGCGCGCCTTCGCTGCCCGGTTCGCCGGCGGCGGATTGGGTCCGAGTGGAGGTCGTCCTCCCGGGCCTTCTCCGCCACCTCCTTCTGCGAGATGACATCTTCGCAGAAGGTTGCGACCGCGGTAAAACTGCTGTCGCTACCGGCCATGGAGCGTATGACGGCCGGTAGCGAGAGATCTCCTCCGATGACTGCAGTGAGGGCCCGGCGCTGCGACGCCCATGCGGGGCAGATCGCCAGCGTATGCTGGGCCGAGTCTTCACTGCAGTCGCAGTGGTGGCAGGCGGGACTCAGTTCCCTCCTAGCGACCGAGTGCAGGTACTTCCCGAAGCAACAGTGCCCGGAAAGTACCTGCGTCAGTCGGAAGGAAAGGGTCCCGTGCTGCCGCCCTGCCCACTCGAGGATGACCGGCTGGAGAGCCTCCACGGCGGCAAAGCCAGCGCGTGGAGTCTCCAGCCGGATCGACCACCTAGCCATCGTGGCTCGACGGGCGGCTTCACGCCACTCGCGTACCTCTTCGGGCGGAGGGCGAATGCCATTCTCCGCCCGGAATCCAGCCACCCGTCGATAAACTTCGGCGAGCACTTCCGCCTCCAAATCCCACGGGGGTGTCCCGGCCAACGCGCACGCTGCCTCGGTCGACACCGTGCGGTAACCACGTATCGCTCTGACCGCCAGTACCCTCTGAGGCCGCCAGAGGCGCGCCTTGTTCTGGGCGGTCAGAGCCGTGACCCACACCGGTGCGCCGTACAGCGCCATCGACCGGACTACCCCCGTGTAGAGGAGTCGCGTTGCGACGCTGGCTCCACCCAAATTGGGCAAAAGACGCCCAAGGGCAGAGGCAGCGTCGACCAGCTTCGGACCAAGCTGTCGGAAGTGCTCGTCGAAGAGCCACCTACCGTCGAGGATCAGACCCAGATACTTCATCTGGGCCCGAACCGGTACGAGGACCGAGTTGACCTCTATGGAGGCGCCGGGGGGCGGACCACGACAGGGCCCATGAAACAACAGGGCCTCCGTCTTGTCTAGGGCCACCCGTAAGCCCAGCGCCTCGATGCGCCCAACCACCAGAGAAACGAGAGAGAGAAAAAAGAGAAAGAAATATCATGCTGTGTGATTACGGAAGGGTACCAATCAGTACGGAACCTGTATTTATGCTAAAAAAACAATGCCTTGTTTGTTACCTGTTGTAATTGCCTTAATAAATAAATAAAAATAAATAAAAATAAAACACCTCTGGTGGCCAGGCGCGCCGCCTCTTGGAAGTTCGCCCCCCGGGCTGTGACCAATGTGTCATCGGCGTAACAAATTACGCCCAGCCCGGGGGGGAGACGACCTCGTAGGACCCAGTCGTATCCCACGTTCCACAGGAGTGGTCCAAGGACAGACCCCTGCGGAACGCCGCACGACATGGGTCGCCGTCTCAAGACGCCCTCTCGGTCCTCGTACACGACGGTACGCTCCTCCAAATAGTCTGCCACTAGCCGCGTCAGGTACTCTGGCACCCCGTGGTACTGGAGTGCTTCCCCGATGCAGCTGAATGGCAGACTATTGAATGCGTTGGCGATGTCTAAAGACACCGCCAACAGCACGCCGCCACAGCACACTGCCTCTTCGGTCACGGCCCTAAGGCGCATCACTGCATCGACCGTCGAACGCCCCTCTCGGAATACGAACTGGGCGTCCGACAGGTCGGGCCCCACCTCGCAAAGGTGCCGGACGATGCGGGCAGAGAGTATCCTTTCGAACAACTTGCCCGCCTCGTCCAGCAACACGATGGGCCTATAGGCCGCGACCGAATCGGCAGGCCGTCCCGGCTTCTGCAACAGGACCAGCTTCCCGCATTTCCAGCACTCAGGGAAGTGTCCGGACGCTAGGCTAGCATCCAACACTTCCTTGAGGCGGTCCGACATATGGTCGAGGGCTCGGGCCATCACTCGGGCTGGTACCCCGTCCGGCCCGGGGGCGGTGTTCTTGTTCTACCCCCGTCGTCTCTGACCGAGTAGGCCATCGACGGCGGCGGGGGTATGGGCCTCCGGTATCCTCACAAACTCGGTGAAACACAGCACAAGCGCTGTTTCACACCAGTTTTCTGTGAGGCCGTGGTATCACTTCGGTCGAGCATGAATGGGCCATTCATGCCGAAGCGTGGCTCTCCCACGCTCTACCACTCTATCTGTCTGTTTGTCTCAATGCCCCGATTTAAATAAAATTTGGTAAGAAAATTCTTTGATTGTTGAGAAGGGATACAGGCTACTCTTTACTGCGATAACCGATCTACGTGCGAGTAGAGCCGCAGGTAAAAGTTAATTTAGAAATATATAAGAACTTTTATCAGCACTCTTGCTACCATTTTTACGTTTTGAAACCTCCTTGGGTCATCATCCCTCTCTGGCTTCAGTCTTGATAGTGTGCCGGAATCGAACCGACTAAAAAAACACACTGTGTTCCATACTGGGCCTGAAATAAGTAAGCTCCGGGAACTACTGCGATTGATTGATATTAGGAATTTGTCATTAAATAAATTTAAGAATACCATAAAATCTAAGTTATCCGCAAAGGGGTATTATACCATAGCAGAATATCTTGATGATAAAACCGCCTGGGATTGAGCTGCCCATTCTGCACATGCTGTTTATTTTGAATGTTTAAATTTATTTTGATGTGACGATAATTTATGGTTTGAAACAAATTCATTTTAAATTATTGCTATTGTTGACATTTTTTTAAATTATTATCTTTACTGATTATTGTAATTGGGACTCTTTGTATTATATTGTATTGTAATTATCGTATTTCTTTTATTGAAATAATGTCTTTTGCATATTGTCTGGACATTAAGAGAGACTGTGATCCCTGAGTTTGTTTCGTCCTTTATTCTCAGGACTAGTCCAGTTAGGAAAGGCCGAACTCATCTGATCAAAAAGAAGTTTAACTTGCAAAAGTGTTCATGTAACCTAATTGCAGAATAAATGATTTCATTTCATTTCATTACATTTCACTGTTATTAAGACCTCTGGACATCTACTAGCGCCGGCACAGTCGATTCATAGTTACAGAAGTGACTCTTGATATGCCTCATTGGTCTCGCGGTTGGCGTGTGCGGCTGCTGATCGTGAGGTCTCGGGTTCGATTCCCGAGTCGGACGTAATGTTTATATGATCTACAAATATTTGTTTCGGAGTTTGGGTGTTTTCTATGTGTCATCAATACATATAATAAAATCGTAACTGGTCGCTGTCTGTACATGGAAGATATCTCAGGAAAACTATTATAAGGGGGCTTTATGAACGCAATAAAACACAAAACAATGATTTTTAGAATTTTTGTCTGTTTGTCTGTTTATCTGTTTGTCTGTGCGTTTGTGCACGCTAATCTCAGTAACAGCTTATCTGATTTAGATGTGGTTTTCAGTAATATATTGTGGTAAGCTTCACTTAACATTTAGTGTTTGTTTTATGTCAATCGGTTCATAAATAAAAAAGTTAGGCCATTTTAAAGAATCACGTAGCTGGTAGATATAATAAAATCGTAACTGGTCGCTGTCTGTACATGGAAGATATCTCAGGAAAACTATTATAAGGGGGCTTTTTGAACGCAATAAAACCCAAAACAATGATTTTTAGAATTTTTGTCTGTTTGTCTGTTTATCTGTTTGTCTGTGCGTTTGTGCACGCTAATCTCAGTAACAGCTTATCTGATTTAGATGTGGTTTTCAGTAATATATTGTGATAAGCTTCACTTACCATTTAGTGTTTGTTTCATGTCAATCGGTTCATAAATAAAAAAGTTAGGCCATTTTAAAGAATCACGTAGCTGGACGTTTGTAGATTGTTTACGCCTGCGCGGCCGCGCGGGTATATAAAGCGCGCTTAGAGCCGCGCCGCTGCCTATAGAATTCAATTATTCGCAGCGAACGCACGTATTCCGGAGGCGGTGGCGTTAGTGGCGTATTAGTTGCATTCGATAACACTGACTCTTTGCATATTTTATTTGTAATTTATTTATAATATTTTATATTTTAGGGTTTATAGGGTTTGTAAATACATATTGGGTGTATTTAGTATAGGTTAGGCATTTTTTTTCTTGATTTTCTTTATTTCTATTGTAATTATATCAATACATATAATTTGTTTATATTTTAGGGTTTGTAAATACATATTGGGTGTATTTAGTATAGGTTAGGTTTTTCTTGATTTTCTTTATTTCTATTGTAATTATTCTATTGACTTATTGTAAGAATGCCTCGCAAAAGATCCAACCTCTCCCAGTGCAGCAGGAATGCTAAAAGGATGAGATTAGTTCGATCACAGGAATCTGAAGAACATCATGAGGCAAGACTCACTACAACTCAGGAACGTCAGGCCAGGTTTCGTGCTACAGAAACTTCGGCTCAGCGAGAATCGCGATTGAGTTCACATCGTTCTCGAATGATGACCAGTCGAATTAGGGAGAACAGGGAACAGCGTGAGGCACGTTTGTCCATCGATCGTAAATCTCATGCACTATCTCGTGAGTCTGAGACTTTCACTGATAGGGAATCCCGCCTGAGCTCTCAGAGGGTTCGGACAACAAAGGCCCGGTCTCAGGAGACACTTGAAGAACGAGAAGCACGTCTCAGTGCCGATCGCGAGGCTCATGCACTATCGCGTAAGTCCGAGACCTTTACTGATAGGGTAACCCGCTTGAGCTCTCAGAGGGTTCGGACAGCAAATGCCCGGTCTCAGGAGATACCTGAAGCACGTGAAGCACGTCTCACTGCCGATCGTGAAGCTCATGCACTATCACGTGAGTCTGAGACTTTCACAGGCAGGGAAACCCGCCTGGGCTCTCAAAGAACACGAACTTTGCAGTCTAGAGAGCTGGAAAGTAGTTTAGATCGTGAATCTCGATTGACTGCTGATCGAGAGCGACACAACAATGCCAGAATTCTAGAAAGTGAAAATGAACATAGACAAAGATTACAAACAGCTAGAGAGAACTATGGGCTAACCCGTCAGAGTGAGGAAAATTATTTATTAGTTGAGAGAGAAAGAGTAACGGAAATACGGTATGGCGAAACTGCAGACCAACGTCAGTCACGACTAAATGGTGATCGACTTCGGCATACACTCAATAGAATGTTATCAAGTTCGACAGAAGACCCAGAGAGTAGAACGGAAGTTGATATATTTCGATGGATGACCAAAGAGAAAGCAGGTTTTTTATATTCGCCCCGAATTGATTACTCTGAATTCGCATCTATAGGAGGTATGGTGATGTGTTGTCAGTTTTGTAATGCTCTAAAATGGAGAAAAGAACCAAATGGAATATGCTGTTCAGGTGGCAAAGTGCTCATTGAAAATTTCCATGAGCCCCCGGACTTTATAAAAGCTTTACTAAGTGGTGAGCATCCTCAGTCTAAACATTTTTTAGACAATATCCGTTTATTTAATAGTGCATTCCAAATGACATCTTTTGGGGCCAAACAAATAACAGAGGGATTATTCATGCCAACTTTTAAGGTGCAGGGCCAAGTTTATCACCTTATTGGATCTTTGCTGCCCCAAAATGAGCCAAAATTTCTTCAAATTTATTTTGTATCAAATTACAATGAACAGGCCCATATCCGACATCATTACTTTCCTCAATTAAACATCAACCTTATATCTCAACTTCAGAATATGTTACATCAAGTAAATCCGTATGTCAGAAGTTTTAAAGCCGCAATAGATTCGATCCCACAAGGTCAAAATAACATTTACAAAGTTATAATTAAGGCTGATAGACGTCCTGCGGAAGAACATCGTGGAAGGTACAATGCTCCTGTTGCAGACGAAGTTGCAGTAATATTAGTCGATCAGGAATGTGATAGACGTGACATCGTGCTGCGTACTCATGATGATCGGTTACAACGTATTTGTGAAACACACCGAGCTTATGATGCTCTGCAGTATCCTTTGATATATTTTCATGGTGAGGATGGGTACTATTTCAGACTCTATCAAGTTAATCCAAGCACTAGGATAACAAATCATAATAAAAAAATATCAGCCCTACAGTTTTATTCATACCAGATACAAATTAGACGAAATTGTTTTAATTCTTTGCAACGATTTCGAGGATTGTTTAGCCAATTCATCGTGGATATGTATGCAAAAATAGAAACGGAGAGGTTAATTTATATACGTACTAACCAGACACGTTTACGTGCTGAGGATTACGTGCATCTGCGAGATGCAATGCGGCAAGATAGCAATGTGGAGAACATAGGACGATTAGTTATCTTACCGTCAAGCTTTATTGGAGGTCCACGTTATATGCATGAGCGTACGCAAGGCGCCTTTTGCTATGTCCGTAAGTACGGTCGGCCTGACCTTTTCATCACTTTCACCACGAACCCAAAGTGGAATGAAATTTCACAAGAACTTTTTCCCGCTCAGATGCCTCATGATAGACATGACATAATAGCCAGAGTTTTTCACCTTAAACTAAAGCTGCTGGTCGACCTACTTACAAAAGAAAAGGTTTTCGGACCATTTTTATGTTATATGTACAGTGTTGAGTGGCAAAAACGGGGATTGCCACATGCCCACATACTATTGTGGCTAGAAGAAAAGGTTAGGCCCGATGCTATCGATAATATTATAAGTGCTGAATTACCTGATAAGACCGAAGATCCCATATTATTCGATATCGTAAAGACTCATATGATACACGGACCATGTGGCACATTAAACAGGAATTCTCCCTGTATGCAACAAGGTCATTGCTCTAAAAGATATCCTCGGGCACTTTCAGAACAAACAATATCGGGAGAAAACGGATATCCACTGTATCGTCGAAAATCACCTCAACAAGGTGGCTTCACTGCTAAAATAAGGTTACATGGTCAGGAAATAGATGTAGATAATAGATGGGTGGTACCTTATTCTCCGGTATTATCGAGAACCTTTCAAGCTCACATCAATGTTAAAGTGTGTAACAGTGTCGAATCCATAAAATACATATGTAAATATGTGAACAAGGGCAGTGATCAAGCAACAGTGGGATTCACAAATAATCATAACGATGAAGTTACAAGGTTTCAGTCAGGCCGATATATTAGCTCTTCTGAGGCAGTTTGGCGTATTTTAAGTTTTTCAATTCATGAAAGATATCCACCCGTTATCCATCTTGACGTTCATCTTGAAGGTGGACAAAGGATATACTTCAACCCTGAAAATGTAACGGAGCGTTTAGATAACCCGAGACGAACCACTCTCCTCGCTTTCTTTAATCTTTGCGAAACAGACGCATTTGCTAAGTCTCTATTATATAATGAAGTGCCATCGTATTATACCTATAATAAACAACAGGGTATTTTTAACCGCAGAAGACGTGGAACAGCTGTAGTAGGTGAACCAGGTATTTTTAAAGAACATGTTATTGGTAGGGTTTATACAGTGCATCCGAATAACTCCGAATGCTTTTACCTGCGCTTACTTCTACACGTTGTTCAAGGGCCTACTTCTTTTGCCGAGGTTCGAAAGATTGAAAATATCGTATATCCTACATACCAAGCGGCTTGCCAAGCACGTCACTTACTGGAAGGGGATCAACACTGGGATGATGCTTTGTCCGAAGCAAGTATTAGCGAAAGTCCTCAGCGGTTGCGCCATTTGTTTGCAGTCATGTTGGTGTTCTGTGCACTTTCTGATGCTGCACAGTTATGGCATAAGTATCAGAACAAATTAGCTGAGGATTTTTGTAGGCACGCACAACTAAATGATGACAATCCAATTAGTGAAAGATTACGTGAAAGTCACTTGAATCGTTGTTTGCTGGCTATTCAAGATATAGTTACATCTATTGGGGGTAATCTTATTTCTCAATATGGCATGCCCGAGCCATCATTTGACTGCGAACGTATTAATAGAGACTACGCGATGGAAATCAACTATGATCCAGTAGATCTGGCCGAAATTTTACAAACTGATGTCTCGAGACTAACTGAAGAACAGCGTTTAATATTTGATCGGGTGTGTAGCAGCGTTGATAGTGCTTTGGGAGAAATGCTATTTATAGATGCTCCCGGTGGAACGGGTAAGACATTCCTTACCAAAGTAATTTTGGCGAAGGTACGAAGCCAAGGTAAAATTGCGCTTGCTGTTGCTTCATCGGGCATAGCAGCCACTTTGTTGCCAGGAGGGAAAACTGCACATACAATGTTTAAAATTCCGATAGACTTAGACCGCACAGAAAGCCCTGTTTGTAATATTTCTAGAAACAGCGATAAAGCTAAGGTACTTCATGATTGTAGCCTTATTATATGGGATGAGTGTACAATGGCAAACCGCAAAGCGGTTGAAGCAGTAGATAGAACGTTGCGTGATGTCAAGCAAAATGGCCGACCTATGGGTGGCATCACTATACTTTTTTGTGGTGATTTTCGTCAGACTCTCCCTGTAATACCACGTGGAACAAGGGCTGATGAAATTAGAGCCTGTCTAAAGAGTTCTCGACTGTGGCATTACATTATCCCTTTGCATTTGTCAATAAATATGCGAGCGCAAATCGGAGGCAACGAAAATGCTCAAGAGTTTTCGGATTTGCTACTTGAGATTGGTAACGGTGTATATCCGCAGGAACAAGGAAAAGTTGTTCTAAACGAAAACCTATGTTGCAAAGTTTCATCAATGCGAGACCTCATATCATCCGTGTATGGCAACGCAACACGAATACCAATTTGCCAAAATTCCTGGCTTTGCAAAAGGGCTATTTTGACTCCACGAAACGACCAAGCAGCAGCAATAAACGCTGAAATTTTGAGCTTTGTTTCTGGGGAAAATGTAGAATATATCTCCATTAACAGAGTTATGGATGATGAAGAATCTACCAGCTACCCAGTAGAGTTTTTAGAATCCCTTAGTGCTACTGGACTACCAGCTCATAAAATAAATTTAAAAGTCGGCGTACCCATAATGCTCCTTAGAAATTTAAGCCCGCCAAAACTTTGCAACGGTACCAGATTAAAAGTGACCTATTTACAACGAAACCTGATAGAAGCAGAGATTTTAACAGGATGCGGTAAAGGTGATAGTGTTTTTATTCCTCGGATTCCTCTCATCCCAAACAATTTTCCGTTTAGTTTTAAACGAGTCCAGTTTCCAGTGAGCCTATGTTTCGCGATGACAGTAAATAAAGCCCAAGGTCAGACGCTAAAAGTTGTGGGTGTAGATCTAAGTATTAACTGTTTTTCACACGGTCAGCTTTATGTAGCTCTATCACGTGTTAGCAATTCCAGCAACGTGTATGCTTTGATCCCCGATGGCTATACGTCTAATGTCGTGTATAGAGAAGCATTACTTTAAATTAGTTTTTTATAAATACCCAAATGACGGTGTCCAAAAACTGCTGCCCAAAGTCACTATTCCACGCGGACGGAGTCGCGGGCACAGCTAGTATCTATAATATGTATGTATTTACAAAAAAAAAGTCTATATGTATTTGTATCAGTTGTCTGGTACCTATAACACAAGCTCTGCTTAGCTTGGGACTAGATGGCGTTGTGTGTTAGATGTCCAAAATATTTATTTATTATTTGATATAATCCATTAGGCAATAAAAATTGTACGAATAGAACCAATAACAATATAAAAAACATAAAAATTATAATTGAAATAATAATGAAGTGATATTTCTTAGTGTCCCATTTTGATCCAATTATATCCATATTTGCTTTAACAGCACTATCTCCAAACGGCTCCTTTACAAGTCGTGCCGCACATCTAGGCCCATACAACTATAAATCTACATATTAATGTGCGATGAATAGCGTCTTTCATAAAACGAGGTCGAGTGCGTTAATCGCGTCTATCTTACAGCTCATCTAAATGTCCGTATGTATATAGCAACCTCGGGAATTGATCGACCGATTTAGATTAAATTTTATGTTAATGTCGTCTTTGGCAACTCAATTTCCTGGATAATGGGTGGTCATTATTTATAAGAGGTAGTTGAGTCTTGTTTTGTATATTTTGAACATAAAGACTCTATTACAGAATTAGCACCATAAGTAGAATCTTTAGTCATCGTTTTAACTACCCTGTAATAACTCAGAATGAATGAAAAAGCAAGTAAACCTAATTCACTGCGTGAATATCTAAATATAGCAAAAATAAAACAAATTTGCATTTGTGTTTTTTATGCGTGCTCAACTTGTCATATTTTTACCCGACTATGGCAAAGCCTAAAGAAAGGGTAATAGTTTTGGCAGTCCATTAAAAAAAAAAAAAAAATGTATATTCCACCGAAGTGGCTTAATTACTGATCCGATTTTCGAGACGAAAGAGATGTCTATTGATTTGTAAAACGGCACGGTCGACATAAGCTATTTTTTACCAAACTAAAAGTAGTAAGTACGTCTTTTTACGTAGTCAGGTCATAGCGTTTTAAACTTTTTCTAATTACACTTACTTTCTTATAAGATCTATTGCTAAGGATATAACAAAGATGCTGAATACTCAAACCAGCGTTAGACGAAAACTTACATAACAGCATATTACATACTCCAAAAATGAGTAACGCATTAATCAAGGTCGGCACTGACGACTTATATGCCAAGCTTTTTTCAACAATAATACTTTGAAACCTAATTTTTTGCGTAGGAAGCGCTCACGCCAGGTGGTCTGACGATTTGCGTAATGTAGCTGGCAGGAGCTGGATGCGATAAGCCCAAACTCGATCAGGTTGACCTGCAATGGAGAGGCCTATGTCCAGCTGTGCGCTCTAATAGCACGATGATGATGACCAAGGAGTGGGGCTCAATAGATGCATCTTAATTATTTTCCGCGTAAAAAACAGAGTACTTTCGTAGATCAGCACTGCATTAGTAAATACTTAAATAGGTAAAAAGTGTACAAAACTTTTTTAAGACCATGGTTACTATTTTTATTTACAGTTCCACAAGCTCTACTTAGAATTTAATTGTCTATGCGCAAGTCTCAAAATATCTTCGTGTGCTGTCATCAGCTGTCATTCCGTTACTGTCAATATTCTTCTAAGCAACAATCATAATATTGGCAGAATTGTCGACACCGGCACAGTTTGCCATTCATAAGAAAAAGAAAGAATCATAATATTATTAACTTAAAAGTCATTTAAAACAATATAGAAGTTATAGAATAAAATATCTATCAGTTCTGGAAAAAACTAATTATTCCAAGAAATGTGACGTAAATTTTATAGTATAATTCTGTTTATTAATAAATAGCTAGTAACAAATGGGACTCATAGTTTTATAGTATCGTGAGGGTGTTGAATTCAGGCTTCCCATGCTTCTAGAAGTTCAGTTCCTCCTGAATCAAAGTGCGTAACTTTTCATATTCTTACTGATGAACTCAAATTGTCTTCAAATCATTGTGTGACTTCCAATGCAATGTTGTTTTTAGAAATGTATTGTAAGCTCGGCTTTTGAATTTAAGTATTATATGATCATTTCTAGGTTATCATAATATATTTAGTCTCTAAGCTGAATTTATTGCCTTTTTTATGATATAAGTGGCAAACGAGCAGACGTATCACCTGATGGTAAGCGATTACCGCCGCCCATAGACACCCGCAACACCAGAGAGGCATCACAAGTGCGTTGCCGACCTTTAGGGGATGGGGGAAAGGGATGTGGGGGAGGGGGTTAGGATATGGGCCTCCAGTTTCCTCACTCACTCGGTGAAACACAGCGCAAGCCGAAGCGTGGCTCTCCCACGATATAAAGGATTATATATTATTATCCTGAATAAGAAAAATATTTCAAGTGTGACGTTAAAGATTCTGGTTAGTTACTTTAGTGCAAAACCATACAGGACAACGGAACTGCAAAGAGCAGTAAAGCTTGAAATAAACATATGAATGAAAGCTTCTCTTAAAAAGATCTCTCTATTCTTTCGTCACGCTTACGCTAGCTCAGCGTGATATAATAGGCCGACACTACATTTCCAAAGAATCTATGTCCTCCAGTGGACCATAAAATACTATGAACGATTATGTATAAAGTATCTATTTCTTTAGTATTGCTTTGCGACGAAGACTTGGTTATGTTTCTTTTCAACCGATTTCAAAAAAAGCAGGTTCTCAATTCGGCTGTATTTTTTTTTATGTTTGTTACCTCATAACTTTCGACTGGGTGAACCGATTTTGATGATTCTTTTTTTATTTGAAAGCTAGTGCTTCCAATGTGGTCCCATTTTAATTTGGTCCAGTTCTGACATGTCATCCATGAGAAAACCATATAAGTCTTCAATTTGCATTAAGTATGTGCGCGACAAATTAACGAATAACTCAATAT
Source organism: Diaphora mendica (assembly GCA_949125395.1). Taxonomy (NCBI): domain Eukaryota; kingdom Metazoa; phylum Arthropoda; class Insecta; order Lepidoptera; family Erebidae; genus Diaphora; species Diaphora mendica. The sequence goes on along the minus strand of OX421326.1, from coordinate 1,366,230 downwards.
TCCCTTATGGTCCCATTTAAATTTGGTCCAGATTAAAGTCGGTTTTCTTTTTGTTAAAATTTGTGATTATTTTCAACAGATTATATACTGACGCTGGCAATGAATAGCAACGAAGATAAACCAATGCCAAAGTCGGCAAACGATCCTCAACATAAACCTATATTACACGTTCGAGGTCCAGTATACGGAATGAACTCCTGTCTTGGTAGAAACTTCAATATTATCATTTTTGGGGGGTTAGCTATACTCGCTGCGTTGTCGACATTGATATTGATATATTTTTTAATTGTAAAGAAATAGTAAAATTATTCTATCTATATTATACGGTTTTGTCTTTTATCTTGAAATGTTGGTGGATGTTGTCATCCTAGTGGATAGTTCCGGTCACCAATCAGAGAATGGAGAAAAATTTAATGGGTGGGGAAGTGTCCTGTATCTCATTGGAGATTTGTCTTAGACGATAAAATAGTCATACAATGCTACGAATAAGCTTAAGGGACGAGAGTGATACACGACCGCTTAGAAAACCAGTGTCTTCTTCAGTTACTTACACTGAAATCTTTCACAGATATTTTTACACGTCGAACTTTATAGCTACAAGAGGCCGAGAGTTGACTCACCCTCTGATTCTGAGGTGGGGACCCAAAAGACCATAATACACTTTTGACTCTGTAGTTAGTTTCTTGGCTAGCGGAAGTCACTTACCATCACGTGACTCACTCTGCTCTTGTATTCCCTAAACCTCTCAAAATAAATAATAATAAATAATAAATATTTCGGACATCTAACACACAACGCCATCTAGTCCCAAGCTAAGCAGAGCTTGTGTTATAGGTACCAGACAACTGATACAAATACATATAGACTTTTTTTTTGTAAATACATACATATTATAGATACTAGCTGTGCCCGCGACTCCGTCCGCGTGGAATAGTGACTTTGGGCAGCAGTTTTTGGACACCGTCATTTGGGTATTTATAAAAAACTAATTTAAAGTAATGCTTCTCTATACACGACATTAGACGTATAGCCATCGGGGATCAAAGCATACACGTTGCTGGAATTGCTAACACGTGATAGAGCTACATAAAGCTGACCGTGTGAAAAACAGTTAATACTTAGATCTACACCCACAACTTTTAGCGTCTGACCTTGGGCTTTATTTACTGTCATCGCGAAACATAGGCTCACTGGAAACTGGACTCGTTTAAAACTAAACGGAAAATTGTTTGGGATGAGAGGAATCCGAGGAATAAAAACACTATCACCTTTACCGCATCCTGTTAAAATCTCTGCTTCTATCAGGTTTCGTTGTAAATAGGTCACTTTTAATCTGGTACCGTTGCAAAGTTTTGGCGGGCTTAAATTTCTAAGGAGCATTATGGGTACGCCGACTTTTAAATTTATTTTATGAGCTGGTAGTCCAGTAGCACTAAGGGATTCTAAAAACTCTACTGGGTAGCTGGTAGATTCTTCATCATCCATAACTCTGTTAATGGAGATATATTCTACATTTTCCCCAGAAACAAAGCTCAAAATTTCAGCGTTTATTGCTGCTGCTTGGTCGTTTCGTGGAGTCAAAATAGCCCTTTTGCAAAGCCAGGAATTTTGGCAAATTGGTATTCGTGTTGCGTTGCCATACACGGATGATATGAGGTCTCGCATTGATGAAACTTTGCAACATAGGTTTTCGTTTAGAACAACTTTTCCTTGTTCCTGCGGATATACACCGTTACCAATCTCAAGTAGCAAATCCGAAAACTCTTGAGCATTTTCGTTGCCTCCGATTTGCGCTCGCATATTTATTGACAAATGCAAAGGGATAATGTAATGCCACAGTCGAGAACTCTTTAGACAGGCTCTAATTTCATCAGCCCTTGTTCCACGTGGTATTACAGGGAGAGTCTGACGAAAATCACCACAAAAAAGTATAGTGATGCCACCCATAGGTCGGCCATTTTGCTTGACATCACGCAACGTTCTATCTACTGCTTCAACCGCTTTGCGGTTTGCCATTGTACACTCATCCCATATAATAAGGCTACAATCATGAAGTACCTTAGCTTTATCGCTGTTTCTAGAAATATTACAAACAGGGCTTTCTGTGCGGTCTAAGTCTATCGGAATTTTAAACATTGTATGTGCAGTTTTCCCTCCTGGCAACAAAGTGGCTGCTATGCCCGATGAAGCAACAGCAAGCGCAATTTTACCTTGGCTTCGTACCTTCGCCAAAATTACTTTGGTAAGGAATGTCTTACCCGTTCCACCGGGAGCATCTATAAATAGCATTTCTCCCAAAGCACTATCAACGCTGCTACACACCCGATCAAATATTAAACGCTGTTCTTCAGTTAGTCTCGAGACATCAGTTTGTAAAATTTCGGCCAGATCTACTGGATCATAGTTGATTTCTATCGCGTAGTCTCTATTAATACGTTCGCAGTCAAATGATGGCTCGGGCATGCCATATTGAGAAATAAGATTACCCCCAATAGATGTAACTATATCTTGAATAGCCAGCAAACAACGATTCAAGTGACTTTCACGTAATCTTTCACTAATTGGATTGTCATCATTTAGTTGTGCGTGCCTACAAAAATCCTCAGCTAATTTGTTCTGATACTTATGCCATAACTGTGCAGCATCAGAAAGTGCACAGAACACCAACATGACTGCAAACAAATGGCGCAACCGCTGAGGACTTTCGCTAATACTTGCTTCGGACAAAGCATCATCCCAGTGTTGATCCCCTTCCAGTAAGTGACGTGCTTGGCAAGCCGCTTGGTATGTAGGATATACGATATTTTCAACCTTTCGAACCTCGGCAAAAGAAGTAGGCCCTTGAACAACGTGTAGAAGTAAGCGCAGGTAAAAGCATTCGGAGTTATTCGGATGCACTGTATAAACCCTACCAATAACATGTTCTTTAAAAATACCTGGTTCACCTACTACAGCTGTTCCACGTCTTCTGCGGTTAAAAATACCCTGTTGTTTATTATAGGTATAATACGATGGCACTTCATTATATAATAGAGACTTAGCAAATGCGTCTGTTTCGCAAAGATTAAAGAAAGCGAGGAGAGTGGTTCGTCTCGGGTTATCTAAACGCTCCGTTACATTTTCAGGGTTGAAGTATATCCTTTGTCCACCTTCAAGATGAACGTCAAGATGGATAACGGGTGGATATCTTTCATGAATTGAAAAACTTAAAATACGCCAAACTGCCTCAGAAGAGCTAATATATCGGCCTGACTGAAACCTTGTAACTTCATCGTTATGATTATTTGTGAATCCCACTGTTGCTTGATCACTGCCCTTGTTCACATATTTACATATGTATTTTATGGATTCGACACTGTTACACACTTTAACATTGATGTTAGCTTGAAAGGTTCTCGATAATACCGGAGAATAAGGTACCACCCATCTATTATCTACATCTATTTCCTGACCATGTAACCTTATTTTAGCAGTGAAGCCACCTTGTTGAGGTGATTTTCGACGATACAGTGGATATCCGTTTTCTCCCGATATTGTTTGTTCTGAAAGTGCCCGAGGATATCTTTTAGAGCAATGACCTTGTTGCATACAGGGAGAATTCCTGTTTAATGTGCCACATGGTCCGTGTATCATATGAGTCTTTACGATATCGAATAATATGGGATCTTCGGTCTTATCAGGTAATTCAGCACTTATAATATTATCGATAGCATCGGGCCTAACCTTTTCTTCTAGCCACAATAGTATGTGGGCATGTGGCAATCCCCGTTTTTGCCACTCAACACTGTACATATAACATAAAAATGGTCCGAAAACCTTTTCTTTTGTAAGTAGGTCGACCAGCAGCTTTAGTTTAAGGTGAAAAACTCTGGCTATTATGTCATGTCTATCATGAGGCATCTGAGCGGGAAAAAGTTCTTGTGAAATTTCATTCCACTTTGGGTTCGTGGTGAAAGTGATGAAAAGGTCAGGCCGACCGTACTTACGGACATAGCAAAAGGCGCCTTGCGTACGCTCATGCATATAACGTGGACCTCCAATAAAGCTTGACGGTAAGATAACTAATCGTCCTATGTTCTCCACATTGCTATCTTGCCGCATTGCATCTCGCAGATGCACGTAATCCTCAGCACGTAAACGTGTCTGGTTAGTACGTATATAAATTAACCTCTCCGTTTCTATTTTTGCATACATATCCACGATGAATTGGCTAAACAATCCTCGAAATCGTTGCAAAGAATTAAAACAATTTCGTCTAATTTGTATCTGGTATGAATAAAACTGTAGGGCTGATATTTTTTTATTATGATTTGTTATCCTAGTGCTTGGATTAACTTGATAGAGTCTGAAATTGTACCCATCCTCACCATGAAAATATATCAAAGGATACTGCAGAGCATCATAAGCTCGGTGTGTTTCACAAATACGTTGTAACCGATCATCATGAGTACGCAGCACGATGTCACGTCTATCACATTCCTGATCGACTAATATTACTGCAACTTCGTCTGCAACAGGAGCATTGTACCTTCCACGATGTTCTTCCGCAGGACGTCTATCAGCCTTAATTATAACTTTGTAAATGTTATTTTGACCTTGTGGGATCGAATCTATTGCGGCTTTAAAACTTCTGACATACGGATTTACTTGATGTAACATATTCTGAAGTTGAGATATAAGGTTGATGTTTAATTGAGGAAAGTAATGATGTCGGATATGGGCCTGTTCATTGTAATTTGATACAAAATAAATTTGAAGAAATTTTGGCTCATTTTGGGGCAGCAAAGATCCAATAAGGTGATAAACTTGGCCCTGCACCTTAAAAGTTGGCATGAATAATCCCTCTGTTATTTGTTTGGCCCCAAAAGATGTCATTTGGAATGCACTATTAAATAAACGGATATTGTCTAAAAAATGTTTAGACTGAGGATGCTCACCACTTAGTAAAGCTTTTATAAAGTCCGGGGGCTCATGGAAATTTTCAATGAGCACTTTGCCACCTGAACAGCATATTCCATTTGGTTCTTTTCTCCATTTTAGAGCATTACAAAACTGACAACACATCACCATACCTCCTATAGATGCGAATTCAGAGTAATCAATTCGGGGCGAATATAAAAAACCTGCTTTCTCTTTGGTCATCCATCGAAATATATCAACTTCCGTTCTACTCTCTGGGTCTTCTGTCGAACTTGATAACATTCTATTGAGTGTATGCCGAAGTCGATCACCATTTAGTCGTGACTGACGTTGGTCTGCAGTTTCGCCATACCGTATTTCCGTTACTCTTTCTCTCTCAACTAATAAATAATTTTCCTCACTCTGACGGGTTAGCCCATAGTTCTCTCTAGCTGTTTGTAATCTTTGTCTATGTTCATTTTCACTTTCTAGAATTCTGGCATTGTTGTGTCGCTCTCGATCAGCAGTCAATCGAGATTCACGATCTAAACTACTTTCCAGCTCTCTAGACTGCAAAGTTCGTGTTCTTTGAGAGCCCAGGCGGGTTTCCCTGCCTGTGAAAGTCTCAGACTCACGTGATAGTGCATGAGCTTCACGATCGGCAGTGAGACGTGCTTCACGTGCTTCAGGTATCTCCTGAGACCGGGCATTTGCTGTCCGAACCCTCTGAGAGCTCAAGCGGGTTACCCTATCAGTAAAGGTCTCGGACTTACGCGATAGTGCATGAGCCTCGCGATCGGCACTGAGACGTGCTTCTCGTTCTTCAAGTGTCTCCTGAGACCGGGCCTTTGTTGTCCGAACCCTCTGAGAGCTCAGGCGGGATTCCCTATCAGTGAAAGTCTCAGACTCACGAGATAGTGCATGAGATTTACGATCGATGGACAAACGTGCCTCACGCTGTTCCCTGTTCTCCCTAATTCGACTGGTCATCATTCGAGAACGATGTGAACTCAATCGCGATTCTCGCTGAGCCGAAGTTTCTGTAGCACGAAACCTGGCCTGACGTTCCTGAGTTGTAGTGAGTCTTGCCTCATGATGTTCTTCAGATTCCTGTGATCGAACTAATCTCATCCTTTTAGCATTCCTGCTGCACTGGGAGAGGTTGGATCTTTTGCGAGGCATTCTTACAATAAGTCAATAGAATAATTACAATAGAAATAAAGAAAATCAAGAAAAACCTAACCTATACTAAATACACCCAATATGTATTTACAAACCCTAAAATATAAACAAATTATATGTATTGATATAATTACAATAGAAATAAAGAAAATCAAGAAAAAAAATGCCTAACCTATACTAAATACACCCAATATGTATTTACAAACCCTATAAACCCTAAAATATAAAATATTATAAATAAATTACAAATAAAATATGCAAAGAGTCAGTGTTATCGAATGCAACTAATACGCCACTAACGCCACCGCCTCCGGAATACGTGCGTTCGCTGCGAATAATTGAATTCTATAGGCAGCGGCGCGGCTCTAAGCGCGCTTTATATACCCGCGCGGCCGCGCAGGCGTAAACAATCTACAAACGTCCAGCTACGTGATTCTTTAAAATGGCCTAACTTTTTTATTTATGAACCGATTGACATGAAACAAACACTAAATGGTAAGTGAAGCTTATCACAATATATTACTGAAAACCACATCTAAATCAGATAAGCTGTTACTGAGATTAGCGTGCACAAACGCACAGACAAACAGATAAACAGACAAACAGACAAAAATTCTAAAAATCATTGTTTTGGGTTTTATTGCGTTCAAAAAGCCCCCTTATAATAGTTTTCCTGAGATATCTTCCATGTACAGACAGCGACCAGTTACGATTTTATTATATCTACCAGCTACGTGATTCTTTAAAATGGCCTAACTTTTTTATTTATGAACCGATTGACATAAAACAAACACTAAATGTTAAGTGAAGCTTACCACAATATATTACTGAAAACCACATCTAAATCAGATAAGCTGTTACTGAGATTAGCGTGCACAAACGCACAGACAAACAGATAAACAGACAAACAGACAAAAATTCTAAAAATCATTGTTTTGTGTTTTATTGCGTTCATAAAGCCCCCTTATAATAGTTTTCCTGAGATATCTTCCATGTACAGACAGCGACCAGTTACGATTTTATTATATGTATTGATAGAAAACACCCAAACTCCGAAACAAATATTTGTAGATCATATAAACATTTGATCCGACCCGGGAATCGAACCTGAGACCTCATGATCAGCAGTCGCACACACCAACCGCGAGACCAACGAGGCAGTCAAAATAATTATAATCCCAAGAAGGCTCAGCGTCAGGTTAACACCAGGTCATCATGGAAACATCTTAATGTACAGTCAGTATTTAAAATATGTTTTTATATCAGTAACGGCAGAAAACTTTTCATTTATATCCTACGATTCTAAAGAAAACTGCTACTGTTATTCCCATGACGTCACGTCACACTTTCTACACGTGTCTACCTCGTTTCTTTCACCATTAGTGGCCACATATAGAAACAAGCTGTATATGTGTATGTTTGCGACACCACAGATGTGCTTAATTGGGGCATGCGTGTGACGCGCAAATAGCCGACTTAGACTCAATGTATACGCGGGAGCACGTCGCGCGATGGTATTGTATGGATATAGCTTAGAAATAATTATCCGTCCACAGCCTTTAATATAGTAGGAGAGCTGGTACTATTTTTTGGGTAGGTATTGGAGGCAAGCTAAAAACTTGTCACACACCTCTCCTAATATACCACAACACGAAACTGCAGACCTGGCTGGTGAGTAGCGGGGCAAATTTTTGACAACCAGCGATAGAGATGATGACGTAGGCTTGTGTCTCCCACGTGAGCACTGTTTCTCAGAGTGCTATAACTGGCGAAGTATATCGTTATACCATGGCTATTGTAAGTCACGTGACCTCACTCGAGGGGGGGGGGTTGATTTAGCCCCGCTACTCACCAGCCAGTTCTGCAGTTCCGTGTTGTGGTATAATAGAAGGGGTCTTGTGACAAGTTTTCAGCTTGCCTCAAATACCTACTCAAATAATGGTACCAAGTCTCTTGTTCTCTTATATAATAATAATGAGGTTTTTTCTATTAAACCAATTAAAAATTCTATGATTTCGCATATTAAAAGTAAGATTTGCAAAGGTGTTTCATTTCCAATCACTTTGATTATAATTATGCAAGAGAGAGTGTACAGAGTTGTTGAGCAACAGAATTAGCACCAATATTATATTATATCGTGATAATTTTTAAACCAATTAATTATCGAAAGTGCGGAGTAGTTTTGTTCTATCTCCCTTAAAACGACTATGAAATACTAGCTATCACACGGCTTCGCTCACGCAGACTTTCATCCCCTGATTTATCCCCTTAGGGTGGAATTTCAAAAATTCCTTTATTAGTGCTCACTTACGTTACCTAAAGAACCTGCATGCAAAATTTCAGGATTCTAACTTCAGCGGTTTGGGAATATCCAGAAACGCTTAAATCTGTATCTTATCATTTTTAATCAGCCAAAACACAAATTTTCATGTTTCTCACTTAAAAAATGACGGAATTCCTTACAAACTTTCAACCCCTATTTCACCCCTTAGGGGTAGAATATCAAGAAACGCTTCAATACGTACCTATCTACTCATTTTTAATCAGTAGCCCAAAACTAAATTTTCATGTTTCTCACTTATAAAATGACGGACTTCCTTACAAACTTTCAACCCCTATTTCACCTCTTTAGGGGCATAATGTCCAAAAACTCCTAAATACGTATCTAATAATTTTTATTTAGTAGCCCAAAAATAAAGTTTCATATTTCTTATTTAAAAAATTACGGACTTCCATACAAACTTTCAACCCTTATTTCACTCCCTTAAGGGTAGAATATCCAGAAACGCTTAAATACGTATGATCACTCCTCTCACCAATGGGGCGATCACTTTGTGATACTTGTAATACCTATAGGACCCATGAGTATAAGCATTAAATCGCTACAGTCCATTGGCAAGAAGAATGAGCTTTACGGCGATTCACCGTGTTCCTAATCTAAACTAAATTCATCAAGCACTTACTGGGGTGTGTGGCTTGAGTGTTCTCGGCGTTCCAAGAGATCTCTTGGGTAGCTGCTTCTCTGCGTCGTCACACAAACATAAACTCCTAAAGTTCTGTACAACTTCCAAAGTATTCGAATTACAACAAACTCGTATCAGCTATCACGGATATTCGAATTACAACTCACTCGCTTCAGCTATCGCGGAACGCGCCTACAAAACTCGCGAGTCCACGACCTAACACACAACGGTTTATCACTAAAGACCGGGTCGATGGACAATACAATTAGTTTAATATCAATTAATTACGGTTCTCAAACAATAATCGTCTACCATTCACAACGCGCGTCTTTCAAGTCCTTTTTTACACCTCAAACGTCAAAACGTCAAACAAGAAAAAAGTGACAATCAAAAATGTTGCCATTATAATGACGTTCGAAATCCAACAACGTATCTACTCTTTTTTCATCAGTAGCCTAAAAATAAAGTTTTATGATTCTAACGTAAAAAATGACGAACTTCCATAAAAAAATTCAACCCCTATTACACTCCCTTAGGGGTAGAATATTAAGAAACGTTTAAATACGTATCTATTCATTTTAAATCAGTACCCCAAAAATAAAGTTTCATGTTTCTTACTTAAAAAATGACGAATTTCCATACAAACTTTCAACCCCTATTTCACCCCCTTAGGGGTAGAATATTCAAAAAACGCTGAAACACGTATCAATTCATTTTTAATCAGCAGCCAAAAAATAAAGTTTCATGTTTCTAACTTCAAAAATGATGGACTTCCAGACTGACCTATATACGAAATAACAACCCCTATTTAACCTCATAGGGGTAGAATATCCGAAAACGCTTAAATACGTATCTACTCTTTTTTAATCAGTAGCCCAAAAGTAAAGTTTCATGTTTCTTACCTATAAAATGACGAACTTCCATACAAACTTTCAACCCCTATTTCACCCCCTTAGGGGTAGAATATTAAGAAACGTTTAAATACATATCTATTCATTTTAAATCAGTACCCCAAAAATAAAGTTTCATGTTTCTTACTTAAAAAATGACGAATTTCCATACAAACTCTCTACCCCTATTTCACCCCCTTAAGTGTAGAATATCCAGAAACGCTGAAATACGTATCTACTCTTTTTTATTCAGTAGCCCAAAAGTAAAGTTTAATGTTTCTTACTTAAAAAATGACGAACTTCCATACAAACTTTCAACCCCTGTTTCACCCCCTTAGGAGTGGAATTTCAAAAATTCCTTTCTTAGTGCTCACTTAAGTTACATATAGAACCTACATGCAAAATTTCAGGATTCTAGCTTCAGCGGTTTGGGCTGTGCGTTGATATCTGGGTATGTCAGTCAGTCAGTCAGTCAGTCACCTTACTCTTTTATATATATATATATATATATAGATGGAATGAAATATTCTGGCATCTAGAAAAGTGATCATTGATAAATGGAGGTACCTACTATACCCACATGGACTCACGTTCTCAAATAGGCCCAACATCAACAAAGACTTGTCATCAACATAATATTTGTTAAAAACATATATTTACTTTTGAAAATACATTGATTAATTTTAAAATTGAATTAATCATATCCACTTTATGCTAACGTGTTTAGAACATACGCTCGATCGCCTTTGGCCAGACGTGGCGATTAACGAACCCTACATACATGAACATACGTTAGAACAACATAAGTTTGATCTACATTTGTGTCACAACTAGTAATATTGCTTTTCAGTTTATATATGATTCAGTAGACGTATTTACTGCCAATTAAAAACATAGTGCGTCGTAAAATGAACACAGTAATTCTCGAATCGCCACTGGTATTGAGTGACTTCTAGTGTCGTTTGAAACCTCTAATAATACAATTGAACGTATTCGATGCGGTCATTACATAATGGAGTGAATGATTGATCCTACCATAATTTTATCTCTTGCTTAGCATATTTCCTCATGAATTAAAACAACATTTAAAAGTGGCTTCCCCAATATACATTAAATAAAACGAAAAAAAAATAGAAGATATTTAACTTTGTATTTACTGTAATATTATAATCAAACTTTACAGCTGTAAAGTTTGATTGTCTGGTTGAACGTGCTAATCTGTATAAATCAAATATGTGGGGGTTATGTGTAGTCAGTGGACAATTGTACCTGAAATTCGGGAAATAACAACACGACTAAACGTATTGTACGCTTTTACTGCGAGATAAGTATTTTACAATATAGGAATACAATTATTTATATATTTTACTGCAAGGAGGTCTTGACTCCACTGACGTGTATCATCTCTTCAGCATTCAAAAAATCAAAGTTTCAAATTATATAAATCAAATTTAGAATATTCGCTTCAAACAGGAGATTTCATGTGCCAGTATCTTGACGTGGAGGTTGTATAGGTCACACACCACGGAGGCTACAATCGCCACCTACTGGTTTAAATTGATAAATATTTTAGTTTTGGGTTGCTCTTTCATCGTGCAATGCGACTACACAGATGGTGTAGTAGTTTAAGCAGTCGCCACGCCATTTTCTACTGCGCTGAGTGTAGTGGGTTCAAATCCCATATGGGACAACACTTTGTGTGATTCAAAAATTGTTGCTCTGACTGCCACGCTATGACTGATAGGAGCTGAGAGTCAATGAAAACTGCTGCAAAAACTGGGATTTTCTTTTCTTACGTGATCCAGACAGAGGGTCGGTCATGAATGAAGATATGCATTCCTCGTGACAAATTTGTTAAAAATTGGATTCCAAATTATCTGTAATAATGAAGCTTATATTCGCTACAATACGTCTTTAGTTCGTTAATGAGAGGGGTAGTGACTAACGGTCGGCAAAGGAATCTAAATCAATGTATGGTGTGCGGAGTGATTTATCGAGAGTCACCATGCTTGAGGTTAATGAGAGAAAACTAATAAGGGCGGGACGTAAGGGGATGATGGCTGATAAACGAGCTCGTATTGCAATTTGTATATAGTATTGTACGTCTACTCTAATATTATAAAGAGGTTAGCTTGTGACGTTGTAGGAGTCTGGATCTACTGAAACTATTTTGTAAATTATTTTACCAATGGAAAGCCACATTATTTGTGAGTCTACATATATCCAAATAAATATAATTGGTGTGTCTGTTTATAAAATTAAAATATCCGCTTTTTACCTAATGCATATGTATGTATACACGGTACATACATCAAAGTATCTTTTTTTACCATTTTTGTCTGTCTGTCTGTTTGTTTGTTCCGGCTAACGGCTTCCGCAGTTAAGGGGCAACGCTGCGGGGCGAAGCTAGTCTAAAAAAGTAGCCTAAGTTACTCCTTATATCATCAGCTATCTTTTAGTGAATGTCCTTCGAAATCGGTCCAGCCGTTCCAGAGATTAGCCGGAACAAACAAACAGTCAGACAAACAAAAATCGTAAAAAAATGTTATTTATATATGCATTTAGTAAAAAGTTTTAAGATTACTAACAGACACTCCAATTTTATTTATTTGTATTGATATCACTGCCTAGTAGAAAACTAACGGGGTTTCCGGAAAACCCTCTCTTACTGAATTACTGTGAAATGGAACTCAAAGAGTTGCAACGTACTTAAGAATCTGACTTGTATCCATCGGCAGCGGTGCTCACTTACCATCAGGCGTACAATCTACTAATCAATAGCCTTTAACCTTCCACTGCTGGACTAGGCCTCTCCTTAAAAAGGGTCTTTGGCTGACTATACCACGCTGGCCAGAAGGGTTGGTTTTTTCAAGATTTCCTTCTCTTTGCAGTCATCTTATTCTGCGTGGTTTGTCTCTTAAGGCGCGTCTCCACCAAAATTGCTTGCAATTTCAGTGTTTCCAACTGTTTGCAACACTTCAAAAAATTGCCATCTTTTGTTTCCATTCTGTCTACACCGAGTCGCTAACAATATGAAAAACATTCGAACTAAGCGTCACCACATAGTCTAGTCAACAAGTGCTTTTTTGGTCAACTTTTTTCAGCAGTCTCCAAAAATTGTGATTGAGGTGTCATTCGATTCGGAATGGCATCTAGATGATTTTTGAAAAAAAAAATAAGTTGGGCTTGCCAAAATTGCACAAGTTATTAACAAGTTATTAACAGAGCCAATAAATATTTGTAACAAGCGTATTCTTTTGACGTTTACCGCCAAAAACAGAAACACTGTTCCCAACATTTGTTGACAATTTTTGTTGCCAGCACAAATAAATTACAGAAACTTTTGTCACCAACACGTGTTGATAACAAAAAAATTGACACTTTTGTTCGGTGCAGACCCGGCTTTAGTTACCTCTTACAATACCTATGGGATGAATAGGACTACCCCTAGGTAGTGGACACTCTATATTCTTAATCCATTACCACACGGACAGATGGTCTGCTCATTTAAAATATATTTGCAAAATCGGTAAAAAAACCTTTATTATTCGTGTTGTTTTACAAAGATTTTGAGCCTTGTTAAGCCACATAATAAGTTGTTAATTACCCTTGCGTACAAGAATAAAACACATGTAGTTAGTACAAACGAGTTTTTAATTGACGGATATTTCGGCTATTTCAAGTATCAACCACTCTATATGGATATCTTAATTACAATAAATGTTTTCATCACAGCATGTGGGTAGAATATAATGTTGTTAAATCTAAGTTGAAAAGAATCGGTAAATAATTGTCGGTTAAGATTTAAATAAAGTCATTATGCAAATGAAGCGGTAATCTGTTTTTGGCTACGCCTAGCTACAAGGCCTTCATTTTGAATCGTTAGCGTTTTTGTAATGAGTGTGTCTACTACTGTAATTACTAGTTTGACCCATATTGCACTTCTTAGAGTAGTTTATCTATTGTTGGGTGAAAGTAAAATGATTTACATGTCTTGTTCAGTTTAGTGCTTCTTACTTTAAAAGTGGGTGCAAATTATTCTTCTCGCATATCAATATAAATACACAAACCTACCAAGTTTCTTAATTAGTAGGAGTTTAAATTCTTAAACACGTATTTTAGTAGTTTTAACGAGGTAATAGTAGTTATTCTGTGGTCTAGGTGCACATTACACTCTCTGCTAACACTATAAAGCTGTAAATATTGTTTAGTTAAACCTGGTAATCTCAGTAACTAATAGATAGCTCATGCATAAAGGAAGGTAAAAGGTTATATAACTTCACGCCGCTACCAATAGGAGCCAAGCAATAATGAGAAACATTGCTAGAACTGGTAAAATGTATTCCTTTTGAGAACCAGACGATATTGAGCGGGTCAACTAGTAGATAATATATATAGCAATATAGCATGTTGTTATTGGATGTGAGAGAACGGGGATTACGTTGTCAACGGGAAATGATGGGTGGTCTCTACAAAGTCGACAGTTCACAACATCCATCACACACAATTGAATACATTACAAGCTATCAATTTGAATCGAGATCAATCAGTATACGTATAATGTAATGAGGAAATGTTTTGTTTGTTTCTATATTCCGGCTGTCGTGTTATAGATGATTTGCTTTTTTTAACCGACTTCCAAAAAGGAGGAGGTTCTATGTTCCACTGTAGGTATTTTTTTTATTTATACATTTATGGATGTTCACCGATTACTCCGTCAATTGTGGACCGATTTTGAATTATATTTTTTTTGTATTCGAAAGTGTATGCTCCCGAGGTGGACCCATTGCCACCATATTAGGATCTGAGATAGGATCCCAGGGAAATCGAGGGAAACCCTCTTTCTTTAGGCACATATTATGTTTTTCGTATATTTTCTGAAGATACACCGGTATTTGCGTCTGGTAGTCATCATTTTATGATGATGAGCTGATGATGTAAGGTACAACTCCTTAATGGTTAGGAGTTGGAGGATAAATCTTTAAATATCATATGTATGTATGTTATAATAAAATAAAATAAAAAAGCCTTTATTTCTTACAGATTCCAGAAATAAAAAGTTATATTATGTTAAGTTAGTGTACATATTAGTTTTGTTAGAAATTTAATTTGCTTCTAAAAACTGTTATGACTTTACATTAATGTTTACTTAATTTTACATAACTATTACACATGTTCAATAGTCTGTAAGAACCCCTCTGTAGGTGAAGGCCTCCTCCAAAGATAGCCAGTCCTCTCTAGATTGGGCTACTTGAATCCAGTTGGGGCCAGCTGTTTTTTTGATCTCATCTTCCCAGCTTGCTAATGGTCTACCTCTTTTTCTCTTGCCCTGTGGACCCGCCCATGTGGTTACCCTTTTCGTCCATCTCTTGTCTCGTAGACGCGCTACATGTCCGGCCCACTTCCATTTTAATGATTGAGCGTGTGTCAATCCATCTTTTGCCTTGGTTATGTCTCTAATTTTGGTGTGCCTTATTTTCTGCATCTTTCTAATATTTAGCATACTGCGTTCTATTCCCCGCTGGCATGAAATTATTTTATCCTTTGTTTTTTTGTTGAACTTCCACGTTTGGCAACCATACGTCAAGCATGGTATGAGGCTCGAGTTTAGTACCTTAGTTTTGATTTTGATTGGCATGCTGCTTTTGAATATGTCCTTCAGACCTTCATGTATGTATGTTACCTTAGTCGTATTCTTTCAAATTATTTAGGTAAGCTGATGATGGAAGATGGAAGGTACAACTCCTCAACGGTTAGGAGTTGGAGGATAATTCTTTCAATTTCATACGTATCTAAAAACCTTTTTAAACTAACATGGAAAAGGTTCCCAATTGAAGTAAGTATTTTTATTTAAAGCGTAAAAAGTCAAACAAACTGTTGATTTGCAAGTAGGTAACTTCTACGGATACCAATAAGCAAATGTCATATTCATTTAAGTGTAGGTACGATACATAATCACTAGTTCAACGTAATTATTAAGAATAATATTCGCTAGATAACTATCCATTCTACACGGAGTTTCAGTGATAAAACTTAGCAGCAACTTGAAAAAACCTTGATCAAAAGTTTTTCTTTACTTATTTATAAATGATTTTATTATTCACTAGTTTTTGCTCGTGGCTCTCCCCGTGTGTATGTCAGTTATCACGGTAAAGAATAAGCTATGTCCTTTCACAAGAATCAAAGTATCTCCATGCCAAATTTCATTGAAATCTGTGCAGTGGTTTGATCGTGAAAGCGTAACGGACATACAGAGCTCCTTTAAAATTTATATTATTGATGTAATTTGGTTCATACTTCTTGCAAATACATTCCATAAAAAGGGACTTATTGGCATACGTTTTTTAACCGACTTCAAAAAACAGGAGGAGGTTCTCAATTCGACTGTATTTTTTTTTTATGTTTGTTACCTCTAACTTTCGACTGGGTGAACCGATTTTGATGATTCTTTTTTATTATTTTTACGGGAATTAACGCGATCACTATTTCAAGGTACTCAGGCAAAACAGAGGTATGTAGTACCTTGAAATAGTGATCGCGTTAATTCCCGTAAAAATAATAATTATTATATCATGGAACGCGAAAGTTTAAAAGTTAGTATAGATTCTTTTTTTATTTGAAAGCTGGTGCTTTCCAGTTGGTCCCGATTAAAGTCGGTATTTTTTTGTTAACATTTGTAATTATTTTAATTTTCGTTGTATTATTATCACTTGTGATTAATAATAAATCTAAGATTAAAAGTTAATTTGACCATACTTTGAAATTCACTTCTATTCATATTTTGGTGCTGATCAGATGATTAGGGGGTAATTACTGAAACATATTTTCATTTCCAAATTCAATTGTTATTCATTTTCCTTGTGATATTGAGGGAAACCTGGAGACGAATCACTCACTCGTAAATGAGCACAGTCGACGATAGGCACCGGCAACTCAAGTCTTTCTCAGAATCGGTAAAAACTCTCGTCAGAATTTTTCGGTCGAAAGCCACGAAAAACCGTTTAACACTGCTTTTCTGTACTGCATGGCTACCACACTGCACTAATAGGTGTAATGTACTAAACTATAATGTACTTATAGTTATCTTTAAATGAATACCTAAACCTACGTAAAGGCCTTCAGAATACAAAACACCAATTAACCCCTACGACCGAGTAATACGTACGATACACAATATTTTTATAAACACATTAGCATGTTGGACCCCGCCTCTCGCATGTAATATTTCGTGTAACCACAGACCAGCATTGACACACAAAGTGACAGACAGACACATTACCGAATTAGTGATAATTGTATACTGCGTCTTAGTGGCGCGTGAAGTAGAATGTAGAATAGACATCACAGAGGGGACACTTGTTTTATGACGAAAATAACCTAGATTTAGGAGTTATCAGTACAACAGTGATGCAGAAGCATCACTAGGCGGTCACGATGTGGATCACCATGCTGCATAACAATACAACATACATGCAACAGCATCGTCTACATTCGCTAAGAATATAAAGTAACGACCTTGTACGTAAATACTAAATACCAGCACACAGTATTGTTTTTATTCACGAACTAGCTGACCCGGCGAACTTCGTACCGCCATATTTACATATCTGTCTCAGCTTCCCACAGGCAGTGTACAGTCGCGGACAAAAAAAACACTTTTCCCGTTATCTTTTATTTTTTTCTTTCTAGCAAAAAAAGAATGAATGAAATCGGACTATGTGTTATTGAATTACAACTAAGTACGTATTTTGACTTTCATCCCCTCTCTCCAGGATACCGTGCTGAATTTCGGGATAAAAAGTATCCTATGTCCTACCTCGTAGTATGAACTCAAATCATGTCAAGTTTCATTTGAATCCGTTCAGTAGTTTCGGCGTGATGCGTGGCCAAATACAGACAGACAGACAGACAGACAGACAGACAGACAGACAGACTGACAGACGGACAGACAGACAGACAGACAAAAATGAAAAAAAAATTAGTTTTGGCTTCTGTATCGATAATAGAGAGCCCTCCAAAAAAAATTTTCAAAATATCTTCAATGTACAGAATTTGACCTGTTACATTTTTATTATAAGTATATAGATTCTTACCGAGAGATAAATTCAGCAATTTTGGGCAGAATAAAGCTCAATTCATTCAAACCCGTTGATCCTTTTTGGCTATATTATCTTCATGCTGAACTTTGCATTAATAATACAAAAATTAATGACAGATTCTGTTTTAAACGCCACCACATACTGACAAGTGACCCGTCTGCGTGTAACACTACGCAAGCAAACTCTTGGTCAAGAACTGGTGCAATAGATCCATACCAGTAGGTATACATATATTTTTAGTATATTATACTGAAAATCTTAATTTTATTATAGCCACCATACCATATCTAAGCTTCTATTCCATTAATAAATATCGGCTCCAATGAATAAAATAAATCGTCTCGCCAATTACCTTTGCCCAATGATGGGACATTAATAGCCTATTATGCAGAGTTCGTTGACCCGCACCTCTGTGCTACCCTACTCTGTGTGCCGTACTTTGTGTACTGTGTACTATGTGTGTACATAAACTGTGTTTTCCTGGCCACACCCTCCCAATTACCATTACGAACTCGCGCCGCGTTGAAGAAACTCAAATTATTTTTGATCTTGTTGTGTAGTGAGAAGCGAAACTATAATAATATGAAATGCCATAATAAATAATTATGACTGACTCGTTGGTCTAGCGGTCAGCATATGCGACCAGTCAAGAGATTTCGATCTCGATTCTCGGGAGGAGTCGTGTTTATGGCGTTTTTAAACAAGAAATTCTTAAAATTAGCCCGAAGTTTGGAAGTCTGGCAGTATTTCGCACAAGGATGCAACGTGTCTAAACACTGAACGCGAATGTAAATTATGTGTGACGCCGTGCACAAAGATATTTTACATATCCATGCCATAATACATACAATAAGAAAATAACAAATACAAAAAACAATAATTACACACACACAATATTATCCCATACTTAACATATTTTAACATTGCGGGGACCGCTCGTCAGCATTGCGGAACTGAGTGTGAAGCGATGCATGTTGGTATTGGTCTACGCTATATAACAGATGTGTCTACATTCAGCATATTCAGTCTCCGCTGTACGTGATTATTATTAGCATTTATATTAAAATATTTTCCAATAGGTTCAAATTAATAAAAGAATAGTGGTATTCTATAGGTAGTTTAATTATTCTCTCAGCAGCTTTGGTCCAATTACAATAAAAGCGATAATTTCCAGCTTATTATCGCACATATCTATCTCTACATCACACGCCTGATAATTCCTAGTACGTGCGTTAGTTATCTTGCGTGAGGGCCCACAATATTTATATTCACACCGCTTAATAATAGAGAGAAGGCAGCGATCGATACGATGTGACATTTTGTTTTCTCTGTATTTATGGCTTTTTTGGTATTAACGATATTTGTAACGATGTTGGCTTGATGTTGATTTTACAGATAAGTAAACATGATAATACTGAGAGATTACAAAAATTAAACAAGTCAACTGTTACTTTATTTATAAAACACTAGCTGACCCACGAAACCTCGTTTCCATTCCTATTGCCCGTAGCGTAATAATTTTTCCCCGTTTTTTTATTATTCTTCATTGGTGCTCCGCGCCTATTGATGTTAGCATGATGATATATATAGCCTATAGCCTTCCTCGATAAATGGGCTATCTAACGTTGAAAGAACTAGTTTATGTGATTAGCGCATGTAAGCAACCAAACAAACTCTGTAGCTTTATTTTTTTCTAGCACATCGAATGTCTTGCAACGTTATCCGTAAATAATTTTAAATCATGTGTCTACATTTCGGTTAACGTGATAAATATATTAGTATACATTTGATTTCTATGTTTTTTTTTGTATTAATGTTATAAGATGTCATAGCGCGGACTGGTTAAATCAAGGTAAGTGACTTATGCCGACTGAAGTGTCAAATGTGTCTTAGCGATCTTAGAGACCCTTAATAAATAATAAATAAATATTTCGGACATCTAACACACAACGCCATCTAGTCCCAAGCTAAGCAGAGCTTGTGTTATGGGTACTAGACAACTGATACAAATACATATATACTTTCTTTTTATAAATACATACATATTATACATAGAAAACACCCAAACTCCGAAACAAATATTTGTAGACCATACAAACATTTGGTCCAACCCGGGAATCGAACCCGAGACCTCATGATCAGCAGTCACACACGCCAACCGCGAGACCAACGAGGCAGTCGGGCCTTAATTAAAGGGAGCGTGAGAATTTGGGATTGGGGCTTCTCCTGGCGCTTATTTTCTGGGGCACGCAGTATCACACTGTTTGAGCCGACCTATTTGTGTAGAAACTTGTCAACAGTTAATTGCGAAGCGAAAAGAAAGAACAATATTTTGTACAGTTAGTCTTTACACCCGAAGTATTGTAACCATCTTGCTTTCAAATTGCTTTCTTTCTTTCTATGTAAACTGTGTTACTGTTTAAACTACATTACTAAAAAGTTTTATTTAAATTCGGACAATATTTTTTGCGTGAAAGAGTCGCAAAAATATTTTATCATCAACAACCACTGCTTAACACAACCACCTGCTTATAAACAAGGTTTTCGTGTCCTATGACGTTGTCTTAGTGCTTATTTAAACATATAAATAGGCGACATTATATCTTGGAAAGTATAAGTAATACTTTCTTTGTGCAGAAAAATAATAGGAGGCCCAATGATGCAGAAGCACCACTACGCCGCCATAGTGTGGGTCACCATGCTCCATTGTTGCATTGTCTGCATTCATAATGAGTATGGTGACCACCACTCTTGGATTCTGCTTACGCTTTCCATCAGGCAGAGTTATTTCAGGCGTTATTTATTTATTTATTTAAACTTTAAAACAACAATCATTACAGGCGTAGCCCAATGCGACAGTGTTATACAATCCATTCATTTATTTTACAATCTTCTTACTATGATAACAAATGATTTTTAATGCTGTCATTGTGAATTCACTCAGTGAGCAATAAAATAAATCTATCGAATCCGCAATTACATTAAGAGTGCAAAGCGCGCGCGTGAACGGCGCCTCGCTCAGCAGGTTGGTTCGCCCGCTCGGGACAGCCAGCAGTGGTGGCCGGCGGCGCCGCCACACGTATCTGTCCGGAACACATATGGTGATTCGGCCTAATATGTCTGTATTAGGTACCCCACCCCTAGGTACCCTAAACAGATACGAGACGAGTGTGAGTTCGCTTCTAACCCTCAGTTCGTTGTATCCCACCATACCCATTCCAGACCCAGTAGAGTCATTTTGGCTGGCTCAAATATAAAAATAATAATAATAATGTAATGCTTAATAAGCATTAAGAGAAAAGCTGAGAGGAAACCGCTTGAGGCAAAAATACTTTATTTAAAGAGACAGTGCTAGTTACGGTAGCTCGGTATTTACTAAGAAATATCTGTGAGAGATATTAAAAGATTTAAAAATTATTATGATAAATTGCCAGCTTTATTTATAACTTCTTTTGACTACAAGTTTGAATGTCAGTTATCGTAGTAAATAGTAACCTATGACCTTCCTCAAAAATCAAAGGATCTCCATTGTAAATTTCATCTAAATCGGTTTGACTCGGTGGCGTAGTGGTAGCGTAAGCGACTGCTGTGCTTGAGGTCTTGGGTTCGATTCCCGGGTCGGACCCAATGTTTGTATGATCTGCAAATATTTGTTTCGGAATTTGAGTGTTTTCTATGCATAATATTTTAAGTATTTACAAAAAAATGTAAATATGTAATTATATCAGTTGTCTAGTTTCCATAGTACATGCTCTGCTTAGTTTGAGACTATATGGCGTTGTGTGTTAGATGTCCGAAATGTTTATTATTATTATTTAAGACAAATTGAGTTATGTTTGAATTTTGTCATTAATAAGGATGTTGAATGGATTAATATATTCCTAATGCGAGTTGGTGTTAGACAGGCAACCAGTCACAATGAAACCGCGATTACCTACCACAAATGAAATTTAAAAAAGGAACATACTTTTGCCGCCTGTTTAAGTGTTATATAATAACTTTTGCCCATAACTCTGCTCACGTTTGTATAAGCATATATACATACGTTCTTCTTTATCAAAGTATCTCCGTGCCAAACTTAATCGAAAAGCCGTGAAAGTAGAAAGACTTACTTTCACGTTCATAAAAGGATTATTCAAAAACAGTAAATATTTGTTGCTTAAGATGTGGAGCACATTACTCAACACCAATAATCAATCGTAAACTATAACCACTTAAAGTCCATTATCAAATAACACAAATCAGGTCACGTACACGACACTTATTGATCTGAAAGATGATCGAGTGGCAACTCAATAACAGAGTCATTCGATCGATATCGTTACAAATGATCCATTAATGTTGATCAACTTAATTATATCATAATGGAATAACAATTTTGAAAGGTAATTGGAAATAAATTGGAGTGGCAAAAGGCAAATTTATTAGGCGTTGGCCTCTTGATTGAAATGTCAACGATCAACGTCTGCTGTAACAGTCTTCAGAAACGGAGAAACGCTTTGATTTGAAGTTGTTTTGAACAGATTCTTTTAATTGAATTTTGATATGAAATATATTAATAACACCAACTGTTACCATGATATCCATATTTGCTATTATAAATTCAAAAGTAACCCAATCTAACGGCTAAACCACCGCATCGATTTCTGAGGAAGAGGACAATGCAGCATGGTTACCTTCACTGTGGCGGCTTGTTGAGATGCTTCTGTATGAGTCACTTTGGCAGCCTCATCTATCTATATATATAAAAGAGGAAGGTGACTGACTGACTGACTGACATACCCCCGGAGTTTCGGAGTTTGGGTGTTTTCTATGTATAATATGTATGTATTTACAAAAAAAAAGTATATATATATATATTTGTATCAGTTGTCTAGTACCCATAACACAAGCTCTGCTTATCCTGGGACTAGATGGCGTTGTGTGTTAGATTTATTTATTTATTTATTTATAAAAAAATATTTATTTTATTTATACCCAGAGATCAACGCACGGCCCAAACCGCTTAAGCTAGATTCCTGAAATTTTGCATGTAAGTTCTTTATATAACGTAAGTGAGAACTAAGGAAAGGAATTTTCGAAATTCCACCCCTAAGGAGGTAGATCAGGGGATGAAAGTCTGCGTGAGCGGAGCCGAGTGTAAAAGTTAGTAATATATAAAAAGAGATACTATAATATCTACCACACGGCCCACGACGTGAGCGATGGTTCGATACCCATCATTTACTGATTTTCATATCTAATAATAATATATTAGTATAATTATTAGGAAGGGAATTTGTACATATATTATGTGTACAAGCCGTAGACTCAAGTCAATTCACTTCAAAGAAATGTAATGTAAATGCGTTGATTATCTAAATTCTTAATAAAATCGTTCAAATTGAACCTTAAAAAAATAACAGTTAAGGTAACTTATTACGTGAATAACTCTTGAAAACGGTAACCTTATTTACATGCTTAGCAACATAACTCTGTGAGTTAAATATGGCGGAAGCGGAGTTAAGTGGGATCTAATTTGATAAGTCACATCAAAGCGACTCATTGGCCTAATGAGAAACATCAGTGGACTAGCAAAACAGCGGAGGCAAAATGTTCTCCACATTATAAGTAGTCAAATAACAGGGTTGAAAAGAAAAAGTAATAAAACTATGACACGACACATCTACACAAATCTATATCTTGTATTAATACAATTTATACAAATAAATAAAATTAGAGTGTCTGTTTGTGATATTAAAATAACCCGTTTTTACTAAATGCATATGTATGTGTACATAGTCACAGGCTGACTCTGTCAGTCTGTCATTACCGTAAAAATAATTATTATTATAGTTGTCAATATATTTTTGAAGGCGCTGACTTTCCATTAACGATTGCCGTAGATATTCCTACCAACTGGAAAAGTTGGCTTAACATACTCTCCGGGGTACGAGCATGAAATACCGCCAACTTTCATACTCCGGGGTTCATATTAACACGTTCCGGGACACTTGACTTTTTGCAAATATCAAGATATGACACTTCAGAAACGCCGGCGACGCATAAGCCACGCCATGACACTAAATATTTACGCGTTTGAACTTGTATGGCTTAGTCTACGCCTGTCGGCGGTGTAATTTTGGTGCATAAGCACTGCGTATGTGTGTGTTGAAAAATGACTCCAAAAGAGTTTGCTGTGAAACCTATAAACGCATGAAGTCGCGTGATGTGCCACTAGATTATGTTCTTTCTAGAAATGTTATGGGCCAGCGACGGTTTGCCAAATTACATGAAATAAAGTTCACCGCCCGTAGCCGTACTGTTACATCACGATGTACCGAGATAACGTCGAAAGGCGGTTTGTCCCGGAAAGTGTTAAGAAATTATTCAAGAAAAATTCCACAACACTTACTAGCCCGACCCACAATCGAACCCGAGACCTAGGTATTGATCGTCAGCCGCATACGCTATCATACAGAAAACAGATATACCTATCAATGCTTTATATGTATGTTTTATAACCGTTTTTGAACAAATAATACGTTTTCGATGAATTACAAATTTAATTGGGTGCAATCCACGCCACAGCGGCAGTGTTAAAAACAATGTTTTGTTTCGCCCTAAAAGTGAAAATTATCGGTTTTACTGTACGGCATATCAAAGTTAACATACCGTGGAATCATTTTTTACTCGTATATGTGTTCAAATGTATTAATTAAATACATAATATACCGTTTCAATTACTGTTAACTGGGTTTTTATTTGATTGGCTTTAGATGGATGCAGGAGTCAGAGCAAAAGCAATTTGAATAAAATTAGTACCGACTAATGAATGAGGGGAATTAAAAAGGATTTACGCATGTTAATAGAAATTATTAAATACTATATATAAATAAAAAAAAACTAAATTGAGGTAGTAGAGCCACGCTGATTTCAGCACGAATGGGCCGGCTCGACCGGGGCGGTACTACCCTCGCACAGAAAATCAACGTAAAATGACCACGTTCGTGCTGTCGTGTTTCGTTGGTGAGTGCGAGACCGGAGGCCCAAGTAGTCTAGTCAACAAGTTCCATACTTGTTGACTATGGGACTAATCCCGCCCACACGCCCACCACTGTAACTCCTGTACACCAGGATCAACAGCGGTGACCCACGAAAACACCGAGTTATGACACTCGGGAAGTCCCAGGAAAAATTTAACTGTCTTGGAACCCGCAACGAAATTAATCAGAAGAAAACTGGAGGAGTTGGAAATATAATAAGTCCACTTCCCTCCTTAGCAAAGCGGGAGACAAAATGGAGTCAAAATAGGCAGACGCCTTTTTCAAACCGGGAAGCACCACGGATAAAAAATATTATGGGTCCTAAGTGAGCTATATTTGATTTCTATAGTATGTATGGCAGAATCGCTTAAACGCACGGAAATTCACCGCAGTTGACACAAGATCCCCATAATATACTACCCCAGACGTCATTTGTAAGCTGAATCATCAACTCCTGCGGTACCTAGAGGATCATCATCTGCTTAGTGACCAGCAATACGGTTTCCGTAAGGGTCGATCAGCTGGTGATCTTCTGGCGTACCTGACACATCGCTGGGCACAGGCGATTGAGACTAAGGGGGAAGCCTTGGCAGTTAGTTTGGACATTGCGAAAGAATTCGATCGGGTCTGGCACAAAGCGCTTCTTTCGAAGCTCCCTTCCTATGGGCTTCCCGAGAAACTATGCGAATGGGTCACCAGCTTTTTAGCAGGTAGAAGCATAAAGGTCGTAGTCGACGGTGAATGCTCTGACTCTATACCTGTGAATGCTGGTGTCCCGCAAGGTTGTGTGCTATCGCCTACTCTGTTCCTCCTGCATATCAATGACATGCTGCAAACTAGCGGCATTCGTTGCTATGCGGATGACAGTACAGGCGATGCTCTCTACACCGGCCGCGCTAATATTTCTCGGGAAAACGTCATTGAGAGTCGAAACAAACTTGTGTCCCAAATTGAGACGTCTTTAGAAAAGGTCTCAGACTGGGGTAGACTCAATTTAGTCCACTTTAACCCCACTAAGACACAAATTTGCGCGTTCACCGCTAAAAAACTGCCGTGGGTCGTATGCCCTCGGTTTCAAGACACTCCCCTATCAGCCTCAGCCAACATTGGAATACTTGGTGTCGAGATATCGAGCGAAGTCCAGTTCCGTGGCCATTTGGAGGATAAGGCCAAATTGGCCTCGAAGAAGCTTGGCGTGCTCAACAGATCGAGACAGTATTTCACTCCGGCCCACCGCTTTCTTCTATATAAGGCGCAGGTTCGGCCACATATGGAATACTGTCCTCATCTTTGGGCGGGGGCACCCCAGTACCAGCTCCTCCCTCTGGACCGCATTCAACGGAGAGCGACTCGAATCGTCGACTGCCAGGAATCTTCAATTCGGCTGGACTCTTTGGCGCTGCGTAGAGATGTGGCTTCGCTTTGCATCTTCTACCGCATTTACTATGGGGAGTGCTCCGAGGAATTGTTCGGGCTGATTCCTGCCGCCTCTTTCCGCCATCGTCCTACGCGACAGCAATTTCATCCCCATCACTTAGATGGTTGGCAGTCCACAACTGTGCGGTTCTCTAGGAACTTTCTGCCTCGCACAACAAAACTGTGGAATGAACTGTCGCCTGCGGTATTCCCGGACCAATACGACCTTCAAACCTTCAAGAAAAGAGCGTACTCCTTCTTAAAAGGCCGGCAACGCACTTGTGACGCCTCTGGTGTTGCAGGTGTCCATGGGCGGCGGTAATCACTTACCATCAGGTGATACGTCTGCTCGTTTGCCCCTTATTCAATAAAAAAAAAAAAAAAAAAATTTGTAAGCTATTTAGCATCATGTTACGTTCATTGTACCAAAGACTACATTCCCAGAGGATATGATGAGCCGACTGTTCACAGCTAGAATCAGGTGTTGAGCATTGACAAAATGGTGAATCGACTAATTTAAATGAGTATAGTTTGCTCTTAAAGTTACCGTGGCCTGTAAGAAATTGAGCGACACAGTGATCTACCTCGAGCCATGTCCTTGACAACCTTTCGCGAACAGATGGAAAGAACTGGTAGAGGTGGCGCCCCTTAGATGATTCGTCCCATCGTTTCTGCCATTCATCCAAGAGGTCGTTATAGACATTGGATTTTTGTTGAAACAATCTTATGATTTTACCGCGGTCTCGTATGCCCAAAAAATCGCATTCCATGTTTTGTAGTGTGGAATAGTACATGGCTGCACGTCTTTGCACCTCGAGATCGACTGGAAGAACACCTGCCAACACCGGTAAAGCCTCAGTGCTAATCGTCCTATATGCCTTGCACAAGAAAATCAATGCAGGTCGTTGGCCTTGTAACAGTTTGCTAGACTTGTTGACTAGACTAAAAGATGCAGCAGCATCACTAGGCCGCCATGGTGTGGGTCGCCATACTGCATTGCCCATATACCAACCCCTCCCCACATCCCTCTCCTAATCCCCCAAAGGCCGGCAACGCACTTGTGACGCCTCTGGTGTTGCGGGTGTCCAAGGGCGGCGGTAATCGCTTACCATCACTCGATACGTCTGCTCGCTTGCCCCCTATTCATAAAAAAACAAAAAAAAAAAACAAACATACAAGTGAAGTTAATACGAGCTTGTTAAAAGTCATTGAAAAGTTGAATTAGATTAGTTGGTTGTCAAAATTAGTGGAAGAAATTGTATTCAAGCTTTATATTTTACACCCTACTTCACAACGAAAAAAAATTAAGGAACACAGACAAACATTCTTAAAGGTCATTTTAAACAAATATTTGAAAAGTCTATACATCGGACACTAGTGCAATCAGAAAGACAATTACAATGTAATTGCATTGACCAGCATTCAAACAATTCCAATATTTAAAAAAATACTGTACCCCCATGCCACACAGTATATCCGTACTTCGAACACTTATTTAGCTATGTTATCAAACAAAATCTTATATCGAAATAAATAAGCCGCTTGAACAAAAGCCCAGTAGATAAAGTTTAAAAAATGGAAGTTTAAAATCTAAATCACATGGCACGTTACGAAAATCCAGTGGTTCCCGCGCAAAATTCATTATAAATAGAGCCACGGCTGATCGTAAATCACAGAGGATATAAAAATGCCTATCTATAACCATTTTCTATGCACCTACTATCGGCTTGTTACGTCACTACTGTAGTTATCGTTCAAAATCGTATAGGTAGGTAGGCTTTATGATCTTTTTTATTCGACTTGAAAAATCGACTAAAAATTGTTCTGTAATATTCGATGTATTAATGACTAGATGACTTACCTACCGATTCCATTTGCGTCGTTCATCATCATTATATGAACAGCCTTTAACAGTCTACTATTGGATATAGGCCTCTCATAAAAAAAAAAGATTGTCTGCATTTTTCAAAAGAATTCGATTTCGCGTTTCTGCAATAGTTTTCACTGAGATTCGGGTCCTATTATTAGTATAAATAGGCTATCTAAATATCAAAATATGATGATAAAATCATCCAACGGCAAGATTACGTAGCCACAACGTTGTCTTGCCAGTCCCCAACCCGCACTTGGCCAGCGTGGGGGCGTATGGCCTTAACCCTCTCTTGAGAGGAGACCCAAGCTCAGCAATGGGACGTTATGGATTGTTGATGATGATTATGATAAATACTATCTACACTATTATCATTTAACAATGATAATTATTTCGTAAACTTTTTACATAACAAAATTTTTTCCACCTAAAATTTAAAGCCTATTTCTATTAACTATTCTGATTCTTATGCTGTATATATATATATAGCTTTATGCTGTATAATTTGATCTTCTGCAGTATAAATCACCGAATCCTGCACCATTGAGCTATGAAAAAATACACAAAGAAAATGGCTCGTAGAATGAAATCCACGCAATTAATATTTTTAAAATCCTCAACTACAGCAAATATTTAAACCCATGGTAGACGATAAAGATAAATGCTATGGCTAAACTATCCGTTGAAAATATTGAACGACTGTATAAGCCTGAAGCTGCGATATTTCATAAAGGATAGCACTCCGTCTGGTTTAGCCGACTTTTAGAAAAAGTTTGTGCGTTTTTTAGGGTCCTCTTTTGACGGTAACGGGTTCTGTGGTTATTTAACTTCAAATAGTACGAACCAATAGTTCCTTATTTTTAACCCCCGACGCGAAAAGAGGGGTGTTAGAAGTTTGACGTCGATGTCTGTCTGTGTGTGAGTGTGTGTCTATCTGTGACATCGTAGCTCTCAAACGGATGAACCGATTTCGATGCGATTTTTTTCATTTGAAAGCCAGTTTCCTTGCGGTGGATCTTATCTTTTTGGTTAATATCGGTCCAGTAGTGTAAGAGTATCAGCTCTCTTCCTAAATGATGTAAGGTATTTTTGGCGTATTATTACTCGATTAAGAGCTTGCGTAGAGGGCTTTTAAAATTTTAAATTTTAGCTTGTTCTTTTAAGTAGGTATGTTTAATGGTATTTAAAAACAACCTACATAAAATCACGCTAATGTCACAGAGGGGTAGGCAAAGACAATTTATTGATCTCCAACAACATGATACTGATAGACCTCTTTCAAAAAGTATGGTTGAAGTGAAACAGAAGAAACAGTCTATCATTTTAGAATACTTAACCTGATCTTTGTTAAATTCAAAGTTTGATGTGTGCTTCATATCTCTGAAAATTGAGTGATAGTGAATGTCTTAGTTAAATTTAAAGAATCTTCTTTGCTTTTCATTAAACGCCATAAAAATACCAAAAACAATTTAATTTATATGATGCCAATACGGACTTCCTATGGCCACTTACCAGCTCAATCATCAGACCCTGGATGCTATCTATAGATAAAGTACTTGTCAAGACAAACTGGACATGTTTGTCCGTCATGTAATAAAAATAATAAATTTCCGTTGCCAGTAAAATATATTCTGTATGTATGTAGTATAAGTTAGAAACTTAATAATACTTTGCAAATATTATAGGGCTTAAGTGAATGCGGTCACACATACACCGTTTCTTATTCAGTGTTAAGTTTAATTTAACAGCATTCCGGCTTGATTGTAAAATGTAGTGCTTTACTGAAAACATGTGTTAATGGAGGCTACTAAAAGGTTTTCATGTGTTTTTTTTTTAAAGACCACTCCCGCACTAGGAATAAATCCTGTGTTGCGGGGGGCTTTACAAACATACATGAAACGGACACAAAGAACACCCAGACTCAGAACAACAATTTGTGGATCACACAAAGTGTTGTCCTACGTGGGATTTTAACCCACGACACTTGGCGAAGTAGGAAACGGCGTGGTGACCGTTAAACCACTAGGCCAAACGTGCAGTCAGTGTTCTATTTTGATGAGATGGCAACAAGTCGGATCAGCTATTTCTGCCAGTGTCAAGTATTTAAAGTCTTCAAATCATAAGTCTTTGAGTCTTCAAGTCTTCGTCGTGATAATATTAATAATAAAAAAAAATGTGGATGAGATGAAATATGGACCGTCTTTCGAAAAAACAAAAAATGATCTCCAAAGTTTTTATATCATAGCAGGCAAATGAACAAAAGTGCAGACAGAGACAAACTCAACGTAAAATGACAGCGTTCGTGTTGTCGTGTTTCGTTGATGAGTGCGAGACTGTAGGCCCAATGATGCAGAAGCATCTCTAGCCCGCCATGGTGTGGGTCACCATGCTGCATTGTCTGCATTCGCAGTGAGTATGGTGACCACCACTCTTGGATTCTGCTTATGCTTTCCATCAGGCAGAGTAGAGTCATTTTGGCAGGGACAAACATAAAAAAAAACTTCGTCAATTTTGACGAAAGTACTGCCAAAGATTACAAAAAAAAGCAAACAAAAAAAGCTTATACATCTCACAATAACGCTTAGATCTGTACCATATACCTATGCACTATAAATATACCTGTACCATTCTATACCAGACTTCTTATTTAAATAAATATTATATAACATTTTACAACTTCTAATAACTACCCAAAGTTTTTATATTCAAAGTATACTAAAAAAATAACACGTTCGAAACCTACTTAAAAATTTAATTCAATATAAAAGTTTAAATCGTTTTAAAGTGGCACCCGAGGGTCTCTAAGCCGGTGAAAAATCTGTAAAGCGAGCATGAAGCGCGGTCGGCTTACTTGTGATTTAAAAAGAGCTTTCGTTATCCAACTGCGTCGAAATACGAGGGTTTTGTGTTGCAATGACGAGTATTAACGAACTTTATGGATTTTAGAGACTTTTATTTAAAAATCCTTTTGGCTTCTGGGAAATAGCTTTCCACTGTGCTCTTTATTCACTTTGATTGTGATCGAATTAGTCGCTTTAACTGTTCAATTTTAGATGCAAATTAACATTTGTAGGTAGCTCGACTAACTAATAATAATTTTGTGATCTCGGTTTAACTATTGCACTTTTGTTCATTTGCCTGCTATGATATAAAAAACTTTGGAGATCATTTTTTGTTTTTTCGAAATACGGTCCCCATTTCATCTCATCCACATTTTTCTTCGTCACCCGATATTCTCATTTCGTTGCGAAATAAATAATCGAAATTATTTATTACTTTGAGACAAAGTATCAAATTCAAGAATTCTGTTTATAAGAATCAGACGAGCCAAAAATATTCTACCGTCAGATAGCGAGATCAACTTTCGAAAATATAACAAAATCACTAAGATTGAGTATTCCAAATCCCATATACAAAAATAATGCACTAAACTCCATGGGTATAAACAAGTCAAAATCTTCCTAAAAATTAACTTACACAGACGTAAACATTACGAAAAAAAATCACCTATAAATTGCAAATATTATAAAACTAGTTGTTAGCTGTGATTACCTATAACTGAATGAGCACAGGGCATGTATTTTGTTTTCTTTATATTCATATTTGATGTGTGTATCATTTGTTGGTGATCCGAAATAAATAAAAAAATTAAATGAATAAAATAAAAAACTACGTAAATATTTTCCCCAATTTTCCAACCCTGCAACTCCCAAGCCTCAAATGAAGTAACTGAATTGTCGTCTTTTTTCTGAAGGCTGTGACGTCAAAACGAGTTCACTGGGTCAGGCCCCATGTGACGAGTTAAGTAAACCGACACGTAACATAATCGTTGCATATTTTTTCTCATACCATTACACGACACACCAGATGATTACATTCTGATATGAGATTATATGGTATCAGGATATCGCCTATAGCTTGAAAACTAAGTCATCTTAGATAATATTTATTAAAAAAATGGGGGGCAAACGAGCAGACGTATCGCCTGATGGTAAGCGATTACCGCCGCCCATGGACAACCGTAACACCAGAGGTGTCACAAGTGCGTTGCTGGCCTTTGGGAGATGGGATGGGGGATGGGGAAGGGTTTGGGGTGTGGGCCTCAGGTATCGTCACTCACTTAGTGAAACACAGCGCAATCACTGTTTCACACCAGTTTTCTGTGAGGCCGTGGTATCACTCCGGTCGAGCCGGCTCATTCATGCCGAAGCGTGGCTCTCCCACGGTAAGGTTTTATGACTTCTCCATTAAAACGTTGAGTAGAAAGTCCTTACAGCTAGGAATGAATTGATTAACAAATAAAATGTAATAAAAAGTATAATTAGTAGTTGCTTTCAGAGGTAAATGTATTTTAGAAGTGTTGTACTCTGGGGGAAAAAAGTAAAACTATCAAAAAAGAAAACATACTACCGTATTTGCCTACATCGATCTACAACAGCCCATTTTTAAAGCTTTGTGGCGACCTCCACATACAGCGCAACAGCAACATGCTACAGCGTCATCGACCAAAAATACACCGAACTACGGTGTGACGTCACGACACGGAGTACACAACAGTACCAATCCTGAATCGCGCAATAAGATTTCTCGGGCCAATTAAGATATATACAACTTCTCAACATCAACCGTTGGGCAGTTGGCCCGCCAGGCATGATCACCTCGCGTGGTCGGAGGATCCTCCCTTTGTGTTGGAGGGACATGACACTCGTTCCTTCACAGCTTGAATCTTATAGCAGAAAGTAATCTGGAAAATAAATTCAGTGCCATGTTTATCAATAACTAGATTGTACTATAGTCTAGTACAATGTGATTTGTCCGCAGAAGATGTATCCTTCTATCAAAAGAAAAGTGATTTTCTAGGTTAAGAAATTGGTATCATAAAGTGTCTTCTTAGCATACTCATTATGTTATAGATAATGTTTTAAACTCAAAAACCTACATTAAGTTTTACACTCAATAAAGCATAAAATCTTCTCTAATTTGTATGGACAAAAACAAACATCTGTTCTGAACACAAACTAATTCAAACTCACGCGAGAAAGTCCCCGGGATGACAAAACATTTTTTTTCAATCACCCAAACTCAACAATTTACGCACTTAAAAAACAATAGACGCTGTAATCCGCAGCGACACAGCCAGTTTCCGCTCAATTTCAGCGTTTACCCGACACCAACCTAGGCGGTCTTAAGACTCATTCCTTTACCACAAGCCAACGTACTCGGACCTACAGGTTTCAAACACCTGTGTGAAGCTTTTATAAACTGGACGGGTCAGCTGTGGCTGGTACGTTACATTAAGAAAGCGACTCACGTATGAACATTCCGGTCTGATCTCACGTGCTTTGAAAATTGGCAAGTCCGAAGGAAATGTTGAAATAACTCTAGTGTGCAGACTCTCTTATATTTACACAAATTTTGAGCAACTTTTTAAATAATGTAAAGTGTAAATTTATCATTAATTTTATTTTTAAATTATTCTTCATGGACATCGTTTTCTTTTCTATTTTTTACTTTCTCTAGTATTATTAATACTAATCATGTAATACATGTCATACAATGTTATCTGATCTCCCATTAGGTAGACTCTTAATTATGTATTATGATCCCAGGCTATTAATTAGTATAGTAAACAGATCTGGGGGCACGGTCGTGCCCCCGCCAAGACGAGCCAAGCGAAGCGCAAGGGCACTACCTACCTTTTCTCGAAGTGTTTCGTCGTTTTTTGAACCCTCATAACTTTGGTTCACGATATACCAGATTGTTAAAATTCTTAGGATATGATGTTACCAATAGACTAATAAAATATACAAAGTTTCAATTGCGTAACTCTGATACTTTAGATTTTATTGATACCTAAAAAACACCGATTTCGTCACTGACACACTGATGATCATCAAAACTGTTAGGGTACTTCCTGAAGTGCTAGAAAGCTGAAATTTGGTATGTAAACTTAGTTTAGTATACAAACAACTAAAAAAATCATAAACCTATTACTTTTGCCCCCCAACCCCCAAATTTGGGGGGTAGAATTTTGTATAAGACTTTCACAAATGTTTATGCTAGAAGTTTTATTTTTGGTACACGGACTTTTTCGAAAGAAGAAAGAAAATTTACAAGAAATGCAGCCCAAAAAAAAAACTGCCATAAGCAACTTACAAAAAGAAATGAAATCCCACCAAAAACATTTTCATGTAAAATGTTGCCAAGACGACTACATATGGCTTACCCTGTGAAAAAGATATCAGATCTCATGTAGAGCCAAGGTTCCGAATCTACACGCCCTAACTCTACAAACCCTAACTTCATAAACTCTACATCTCAGTAAAAATGTATGGCTTGGCTGTTTCGTCACTTCAGAAACTAAATATTCGTATAGCACATTACTTCAGAAACTAGATATTTGCAAACAAGCAAAAAGGCGTTCGTTTCCCCTTCGTGATGGTATGGGAGCGAAACGGCGAAGCCATACATTTTTACTGAGATATAGAGTTTGTGAAGTTAGGGTTGGTAGAGTTAGAGCCTGTAGATACAGAACCTTGGCTCTACATGAGATCTGATATCTTTTTCACAGGGTAAGCCATTATGTAGTCGTCTTGGCAACATTTTACATGAAAATGTTTTTGGTGGGATATACATATATTATAGAAAAATACAACGAATAACAAAACAATTACCTAATCGCTTACACAATTGTATTATTTGCTAGTCAAAACGAAGAGTATAGCCGAAATTAATATTTTATATTTACGTTTAACTAAATATAGTTTAAGGCAGAGAGATAGAGAGGCAGATATATTTGGCAAAATATAAGAAGGAAAAATAATGATTATTTAAATACCAAGGTAGTAGAGCCACGCTTATTTCAGCACGGTTGGGCCAGCTCGACCGGGGCGGTACTACCCTCGCACAGAACATCAACTTAAAATGACAGCCTTCACGCTGTCGTGTTTCGTTGGTGACTGCGAGACTGGAGGCTCAATGATACAGAAGTATCACTAGCCCGCCATGGTGTGGGTCACCATACTGTATTGTTGCATTGTCTGCATTGTCAGTGAGTATGGTGACCACCACTCTTGGATTCTGCTTATGCTTTCCATCAGGCAGAATAGAGGCATTTTGGCAGGGTCAAACATAAAAAAAAAAGTTGTGGCGTCGTGGCACACTAGATAGGAACGAAGTTCATTATCAAAAATACAGATGGCGCAATAAATAAATATTTCTTTCATTTTTTTAAATACATAGAAAATAAAATAAATACATACAAATAAAATATTATACATAGAAAAAATCCAAAGTCCTAAAAAACAAATATTTGCAGATCAAAAAAAAAAATTGATCCTACCCGGGATTCGAACCCGAGACCTCAATCACATCATTCTCATACGCTACTATTTTGACACCGAGGCGTCAATCTTACGTTCAGGACGTTTTTTGCCGGCTAGGGTACCCCCCCCCCCCCCGCCCCACAACGCCCCATAAGGAACTTCGTTCCAAATAAAATTAGAGGCGCCTATTCAGCCTCATCGTTACGTTGCCTACTACCGGTGTTTCGTTGTGTTCGTATACCGTCATTTCCGCACTCCATCCATTTCCTGTAATGTTCCTTTATTATTAATATCTCAGCGTTACAAATAACAACTGCCCATTTAAGATACTATAGATATTGGGAGGTATCCTCATGTAGTGTTATGAATAATGACTGATTTCTTTTTATTATTAGAAAGTAAAACACAATTTTACCAAAAAAATATTGTTGATTTCTATGCATTTTATCTACACTATTATATAAAGAGGTAAAGTTTATGAGTTTGTGACGTTGTAGGGGGTAATCTCTAGATCTACTGAACCGATATTGAAAATTCTTTTACCAATAGAAGGCTACGTTATTTGTGAGTGACATATGATATATAAGAACCCGAAAAGTGTAAAGACATTTTCGTGGTAGACGGATTTGCAAAGTAAGTCGGAGAAAAAAATGTTTACCGCCCAACGAAGTGGGCACGAGTCAGCTAGTCTTAAATAAATTAAAGTTTCGAATATTTATAACCGAATTTGATACTGAAGCTGTAGACCAAATCCTCATTTCCAAAGAGAGGCGTATGACTAGCAGTGGTCTATTAAAATCTATTAATCTGATGTCATAAACAAATATTAAGTCAATATAAGAACTTAAGAACAGAAGAACAACTATACAAATAAACCCTAGAATTAATCCACCTAAAATATCGGGTAATTTTTTATTTAATTCTTTTATTTATATGCCAGTAGTGGTTGCCCGCGGCTCCGCCCGCGTATATATCGGTTATCGCGGTAAATAGTAGCCTATGTGTTATTCTTTTGTATGAACTATATTAGTGTAAAGTTTCATCCAAATCCGTTCAATAGTTTTTGCGTGAAAGAGTAACAAACATCCATCCATCCATACTTACAAACTATCGCGTTTATAATATTAGTATAGATGTAAAAAAATTATGCCATTCAATATTATTATTTTCAATCGAAATTTATTCAGTAAAAAAAAATAATTATCAGATTTTTCTGTGTGCTGACTTAAACAAATAATGTATGTTATATTCATATTACGAGAAAACTATATCAATATCCCATTCTATAAACCATCGACTGACAAACAAACAAGATTATTATAAACATAAATGTGAGAGCGATTTGTATGAGAAACAACGATAGTCGTACAAAAATATCCGTTACGTCGGCAAACATGAATGTGTCTTAACGAGCTTCTGTAAAAGAGGGAGTCATGTGGATTTAACACTTAGAGGATACGACACGATGCTTATACGAGATGGTATACGATATGACAGTGTAAAAAACCTTTACAAATGTAAGCTTGTTAACTAATCTGATAATTTTATTTGCGTACAGATATCAATTACATACTAAGAAATATATTTTTTTTCAAACTTTGCTAGCACAATTTTTCCATTTGTAAGGTTAGTAGTTTGACAGGCGCATACATAAACAAGTAAAATTTTAACAAAATAAAAACCGAGTTCAAGATTCGACTCGATTTCTCTTGGATGCCATCATCAGATCTTAGTATCCTTATCATATACCACCGTTAGGATATCTCCTTTCCATTAAAAAAGAATCATTAAAATCGGTTCATAAACGACTAAGTTATCCGCGAACACACATAAAAAAAACTATATACGGTTGAGAACCTCCTCCTTTTTTGAAGTCGGTTAAAAAAGGGCCTAGATTGGTTTGCTAATCTTTTAGTTACTAATTTTGACTGCGATGATACTCGTTGATCTAGCGGTTAGCGTAAGTGACTGTCGATCAAAATGTCTGGAGT
Organism: Diaphora mendica; assembly: GCA_949125395.1. NCBI lineage: Eukaryota > Metazoa > Arthropoda > Insecta > Lepidoptera > Erebidae > Diaphora > Diaphora mendica. The sequence goes on along the minus strand of OX421326.1, from coordinate 1,328,570 downwards.
TCGATACCCGGGTCGGACTGCTGTTTGGTTTTTCTTACAAGAAATTCTTAATGGACCTGACATTCTTAATATCCCGGAATAAGGAAGATGGCAGTCTTTTCCACCCGTGCTTCGAGAGCATGCTAAGCCGTCGGTCGCGGTTGTCATGAATTCCTATGACAATTGTTATTGGAAAGTCGGTAAACTCAACTAGTTCCACTTTCGAACTCTGTTCATTCTAAGATACGATTGCGGAGGTTCGATGCCAGTCGCTCTGTGGAAAAACTGATATTCAGGTAAAACAGGTTGAACTAGTAGCCGACCCCAATTAGTCTTAGGAAAAAAAAAAAGGAAAGGAAGATGATAATATTGTGTTTCTTTAAACGTCTTCAATATCAAAAGTTGCCATGATAGAAAATTAAAAGAGAAACGAAAATTAAATACTGAAATATCCAAAATATATTAAGATGCATACTATGTTTCTCATATTATGTATTTTTATAACACAACTAGCTGACCCGGCAAACTTCGTACCGCCATATTTACATATCTGTCTCAGCTTTCCACAGGCAGTGTACAGTCGCGGACAAAAAAAAACACTTTTCCCGTTATCTTTTTTTTTTCCAGCAAAAAATAAATGAATGATATCGGACTATGTGTTTTTGAATTACAACTAAGTACATATTTTGACTTTCATCCCCTCTCTCCAGGAAACCGTGCTGAATTTCGTGATAAAAAGTATCCTATGTCCTACCTCGTAGTATGAACTCAAATCATGCCAAGTTTCATTTGAATCCGTTCAGTAGTTTCGGCGTGATGTGCGGCCAAGATACAGACAGACAGACAATAATGAAAAAAATACAGTTTTGGCTTCAGTATCTATTATAGAGAGCCCTCCAAAAAAAATCCAAATATCTTTAATGTACAGAATTGGACCTGTAACATTTTTATTATAAGTATGTAGATATTAGATATCAATTGCTGATACTTAAGCTACTATAATTTATCTATGAGCTGAAAGACATCGTATAGCGTAAATAGTAGTGGAGTTTACTCGGCTCCGCCAATTACAGACCGCGTCTCGATAATGTAACTCTAACGAACGATGCCAAGTGTTTATTTGTGTTCCACCGACTTACATTTATTCACAAATACTGTTTAACATTATTTGATTATGTTTCATTCTTTATAAAGGTAATGTTGACAGATAAACACATTTTAATTAACTTGCTTTTGGCCAGCCGGCCTTGGAAGTCACCGCTTCAGAGTAGTAGACATACGTTCACGTACTCATCGCTTCGGTCCTTCCTTCCTGTGCCGAGCGGTGAAAACCTGGAACTCACTACCAGCATACGTGTTTCCTTCCCACTATGATCCTGGGTCCTCTAAGCAGGGCGTGAAAAATCATCTCACCAGGCCGCCATAGTGTCGGTCACCATGCTGCATTGCCCTTATTCGCAATGAGGATGGTTACCACCACTCTTGGATTCTGCTCATGATTACCATCAGGAAGGGCAGAGTCATTTTGGCAGCAGACTATTAAAAAAAATGTTTCTTTAAAGTAATACCTAAAATTTCACATAGGTATGGCTGTCTGTTCCCAAACGGTAAATTGATATAATAATCTAAAAGAAATACAGTAAAGTAATGATACAAGTAAAAACTGTATTTATCACGAAATATTATATTTTAAAGATATCTTAAAAACGCCACTATTTCTATTCATTCAGGATTTCTTGATCTTACTTGTATTAAAGTATGGTTGAATATTAATATCAGTTTTTTTTGTAACTATTTTAGGACACCAGAGAGTTAAGACTCAGAAATAGTATAGGAGCCAGAATAAGTAATAATTATTATTTTTTACGGGAATTAACGCGATCACTTATTTCAAGGTATTACTATTACTACTGCAACCTGGTCGAAACGTCAGGCAAAACAGAGGTATGTAATACCTTGAAATAAGTGATCGCATTATTTCCCGTAAAAATAATTATTATTACATCATGGAACGCGAAAGTTTAAAAGTTAGTATAGCCAGAATAAGGTCATCATGCGATGATGATCGAACTAATAGTAGTGCTAGAAGAGAAAAGTGATTAGTCTTTTGTAATCGTGAAGGCCTAGCAAATGTCATGGGACCAAGGAATACTGATTAATAAGGAAACCAAAAAAAAAAAAAAAAATTATAATAAATATTCCGGACATCTAACACACAACGCCATCTAGTTCCAAGCTAAGCAGAACTTGTGTTATGGGTACTAGACAACTGATATAAATACATATATACTTTTTTTTGAAATATATACACATTATACATAGATAACATCCAAACTCCGCAACAAATGTTTGGTCCGACCCGGGAATCGAACCCGAGACCTAAAGCATAGCAGTCGCATACGCTACCAATGCGCCACCGTGGCAGTTATATAAAGTACATAAGTACGTAAGTTCCAAACTCCATAGAGTAATTAACTTTTGTTTCTCTCACTACTCTGTAATAGTTGTAATACTACCGTGAACAAAACAAAATGTAACTCAAGCACAATCACTAAAAGTAATAAAATCTTTGATCAATTCCCTCCTTCAATCGTCAGTAAAGAAACAACACCAATAAATATCATCTTACTTTCAGATCCATCAAACAGAGTTGCATACTACTTTATATTTATACTGTCGTGATTCACCGTCTCTATTTACCCCAATAAGGGTAATTTAGTTACCCATGTAAATAAATTCGATGGCCAAAATCACGACGAATACATTCATAGAATATTTATCATCATATTTTGAGAATACTCCCCCAAAAAACAACGTACATTACCGTTTCTATACCATGTTAATTGTGAAAATTCTAACCCAACAGGCAATGGATTGTATTTTTGATATTTACTCGATATATATTGGAAAGGTAAGAAGAGATGTGGTACAGAGGTTTAAAAGATACATTTCCCGTAGACGGATGCGTGTGTTATATTAGGATCGATTCCATAAATAAAAATCCTTCTTGTTTGTTTGATATTTTGGTAGATTTCTTCATATTGGCACATTATATAGACAATGTATACATATTATTTATACAAATATACATGTATGTGTATGTTTACATATGAATATGTATCTACTAGAACTTGTACAGTTTATTCCTGGTGTACTCTTAGTATTGGCGTAAGTACCTACTCGTAAAAATACCACAAGTCATCAACTACAAGAATAGGTAGAAAATAGGATCTGAGGCAAAAAATCAAAATAATTAAACACGCTACTAACATCTTGTGATGTTATACTTCATATTTCGTAGCTCTGCTACGGTTCGTAGCGCTACTGCTACGATGTCTGTTTTAGACAAGTAATATTTGTTGTTAACACTTCTATTATCTACATAGCTAAAGGGTATAGTAAAATCTTAGCCCTTAAAATATGAAACAATCGTACATTATTAGCTGCTTTTAATATTTATTTACATCTACTACTGAAATTTTAATCTGCGATTAAGATTTACTACATAGAACCCTAGAAACAAAGCTAAAAGAATTATTTAAAATATCATCCAAGTCAATTCCCGGATATATCCGGGTCAGATGGCCCCAGAATACAGTATTACCCGGGTGGATGAGGTCAATGGCCTCGTTACACGTAATTACTGAGTGCTGACGTCACTGGACGACCTCTCAATTACACCATTAATACGTTTTAGTCTTAGACATAATGTTGATGGTTGTGGTACTCTTTTTTTTCGTATTTATGCTACTGGTAATTAGGTTTAAATTACAATAGACATTCTCTACTAGACATACATCTCTTTTAAAAACTTTCATGGTGTTATTGGTACGACTGGCCTAGTGTTTAGTGATCCTGTTCGTTAAACCATGTTTGGTTTAGTTTGGTTCTATTCTCATACAGGACAATTGTTTGTGTGATGAATAAGATCATTTATTTAGTTCTATGTCTGAGTATTATTTGTCTATGATATGTATCTAATTCGAAAAATATAAGTATGTTTATCAACAGTTTTGTCACCTTAGTATAGGTTCTGTTTGGTTTGAGACTAGATAGTCGTGTGTGAATTTATTATTATACATATTTTATCTAACACTATAGAATTTACTCTTTAAAACTAACAACAACATCACCTTGGGAGAGCCACACTTAATATGAATAATGAATGGGCCGGCTCGACCGAAGTGAAACTACGGCCTCACAGAAAACTGTGAAATAGTGCTTGCGCTGTGTTTCACATAGTGAGTGAGGATACCGGAGGCCCATACCCCTATCTCCCCACCTCCCATCCCCCAAAGGCCGGCAACGCACTTGTGAAGTTGTGACGCTTCTGGTGTTGCAGGTGTCCATGGGCGGCGGGAATCCCTTACCATCAGGCGATAGGTCTGCTCGTATTCCACAAAAAATAAAAAATAGACAGTCAGAACTTGTAACATCAGAGTTGTAAATGGCAAAATCCACAAGTATTTTGAAGGTAAATTACAAGTAAGAAATTGTAAAGATTTGACACTCCTTCGCACCCCGATGGAGTGATTGTTGATTGTAGTTTTTTTTGTGGAGACCACTATTCGGCAAATATCGGGATAGTTGTTGCTTCGACCTTCGTTCAGCATTGGCAATAGGTTGATTTGATATAACTTTGAAGGCCTAACCCTCTAGTGTTATTACTAGTTAAACCAGACTGATTCGGTAAGCAGTGTATTTATTGCAGAAGTGGTAAGCAGCAGTAACCTTACGCTTAACTTTTGTTACATTCAATTTTTTTATGATAAACACTTTATAGCTAAAATAATAAGATTGATCGAAAAAGGCTAAAATATTATCTTTCACCACGTGACAGCAATCGCCAACCAGATCCCATACGTCACTATCCGGTAAACAGGCTGACAGCTGTCAATTGGTATCATATTTATATAGGATAAACGATTTTGCTCACGTGTGTATATCGGTTAGAGTTTAGACTTGACCCAAAAAGCCAACCCAAGATCTCTTCAGCCTTTCTTAATCCAGACATTCACAAATTCATAATTTATGTCTTTTTCTTCAATGTTGTCCCGCATAGTTCACTTCCTTAGTTCCCTACACCCAAGAGATGAACAGGGGTGGTGAGACTCTATATTTCTAATCCGTCACCGTCACAAAAAAAAGATTTTAAACAAAATATTCTAAAACAAAAATGTTCTAAAAAGTTGAAAAATCAGTAAACATTTTCGTGTGTAAAATTGTTATTTTTGGATCTTCTTAATTCCCCTTGAAAAGTCCGCCAAAAAGTCCGAGACAGTATATGTCTATCTTCTATGGTTCGTATTACCTTTTTATTGGGAAACGGGCAGGGTAAAGGACACCTGCAACACCTGCGTCACAAGTGCGTTGCCGGCCTTTGGGGGGATGGGGGGAGGTGAGATAGGGGGAGGGGAGTTGGGGTATGGACCTCCCGTGTCCAGACTCACTCGGTGAAACACAGCACAAGCACTATTTCACACCGGTTTTCTGTGAGGCCGTGGTATCATTCCGGTTGAGCCGGCCCATTCATGCCGAAGCGTCGCTCTCCCACAGCATGTTTTCGCGATATAACATCATGCTATAGGCAATAAAAGACACAGACGGGGCTCCGTGGGTCAACTAGTGTCATATAAATAGATACTTTCATTCAAGGAAATAGACACAAAGTAGGAACAGTGTCTACAAAAGCTAAATACAGTTAACATTAGCGTCACACGTTTCGTCCGCACGTGCCTCCCTCTGGTGGCAAAGCTTCGTACTATGATATCTATTGGCACGGTGATAATCTCCAGTGAATTCGGCTAACGATACCTGACCGCTTTTACCAAAGTTAATAATGTTATTTAAGTTTGCGATGTTCTTTTTAGTTTCTTGCTCTTCCATCCTCACCAACAATGTCTTTGAAAAAAAACATTGTTTGTGTTTTTAGGATAAGAATACCGGCTACTCGAAATATGCAGATGCGATGATGCCTTTTAAGCCTGTGAAGGGAGGTCCCTTCACAGGCTTAATACCCAATCTAGTATGATACAAGGGGACCACCAAAGGTCTCCAAGAAAGATTGCAAAACCATGACTTCAGCTCACCAATCTGAATAACTTTAAAAAAAAGCGAGTTCCCAAATGAACTTGCAAATCCGACTTTACATACGAACACTGGTCAGTGGTTTGATAGTTTTGTTAGAAAATTTGATGTAGAGTATCTTTTATCTAAAATAAATACCACTAGAACCCTTACACATGGTGTTTTCATTCAGATAAAAGTACTTTTGATAAGAAGCAGTTTGCATTTATTGATAACATTTACGTCTACAAGACCAAATCCGCAAGACAAGACTGGTCATATAAAAAAATCAAATCACCGTATTCGATATCTAGAATCAATGTTATGCTGAAATAGATAGATGTTAAAGGCTTATATTGCCCTACGTACCGAAATTCAACAACTATTTCTCGTCTAAGCTCCTCGCGTCCCATCCATCTCGTCGGTACTCGAACGATTCGATACAAGCACAATTTACCTACATCAAAGCGTTGACAGGCAGCGCCTATGCTGGGCACGTGCTGAACAAATCATCGTTAAAATACCTACACTAGCTGTACGATATTCTTGTATAGAGCATTCGAGATTTTATATAAACAGATATGTGTTTTTCCAATAAATCCTCAGATTCACTAACTTTTTATCTTCAGCTTCAATAGCTTCTCCTCAGTCAAGTTGTATCAGCTATTGCCTCATGATTAGACAAAAGTCAATCTGTGACAACGAATAATGACACAAAGCCTGTTTTATAATTACAATCTTTTCCACACGTAGGTAAATTTTATTAGATTCGCGATATGCCTTTTCCAACTATTTATTTTCATCACCATCATAATTTTCTTATCTCTTTCGAATATTAGGATGCTAATCCTAATATTCGAAAGAGATAAGAAAAGTATTTTCTTCAATTTTTATATAGTATCTTAATTACTAGAGTGATATGGCGTGGTGTATACAAAAAATAAAACATTCAGTAGTATTAAAGTTGTGTTTTGAGTGCTATTAAAGTCAAAACCAAAATATATTATCAACCAAGTAACATCAAAACGACCGCTACTCTGTTATTGAGCTTTGATTGATTTCCTAAACTATTTGTTTTGTTTTACCATTTAATTAAACTCACCATACACACTGGGTCTAAGCACTGTGTAATATTTAATCTTACAATTATTTAATAACTGCGACCATTTAGAAGTATTTCGACGAGCAATCAAACTAATGTTTGGTTAGAAACTGCCATAGTTATGCCACTATACTATCGGTAAATACCCTCATATTCTTATAACTAATATCCTAAAAAAATGCGTCTCTCATTCCTATTATCATCGGGACTTACCCAAAACGCAACGTTCCGTACTAAGTACATACTTAGCGTGTTCATATCAAAGATGGCGGTTCGTTGAGTGGCCGGGAATCAAATCTATGCACAAAAGGGAGCACCCCGGTCCTCACACAAAGCCACTTCGACACAAGCGAATGCGCCCCGCTGATGAAATTGTTAGACTAGTATGGCGTGGGGCTTCGCTCGTTATTTTGTGAGTAGGTATATTAAGATCGTAATTATGGCAACATTGCAATAAGAAATATTCATACATTAACTTCACACAAATGTAACAAAAAGTTAATAAAAAGTAGGGCCAAAGTTGACGACTATTTCATTCGTATCTCTTCACGCGTCACGCTGTGTATGTGTGTGAATTTAGTAATGAAATCTGTGCACATTTAAACTCACCTCAATATACATTCACATACATAATATATTTTAGCATCACGTTTATAGAAGGTTCAGGTAAAGGTTATGGTGAATGGCAGAGTTTTTGTTCACCGTGAGATTTCTAGAGTATGTTCCCCAAACTAAACATTATCAAAATTCTATGATCCTAGTAGTCCAGTACTAAGACATAATAATCTTTTAAGTTATTGTATATTTAGTTAATGAAATGCAAGTCTCAAGAATGGTTAGAAACAAAAGGTTTTTGCGCTTTAGTTTAGTTTTTCGATAAACTATGTCAAATCTCTACGTTTAAGTAAATATTTTAAAAAGTGCTTTAATTTCACTTATCTGACATTTTACCTACGTACAACATAACATGATAAAAATTCGCCCAAGCGAACGTTTTCGCGGTGGCCACCAATATTATTGAACCGAATTCATTAAGAAATAATTTCGTTAATAAACTGGCGTGCATAAAATTACGCCACTTAAAAATGGTAATTTTTTGCTTTTTCAACCGATTTTTAACGACATAGATGAATCTACATTATTATACACATATTTCAACGAACAAACACACCGGCACACCACATTTTTATCTTCAAATATATCCGTAGATATATCTCAGGAAATGGTGAGTTAGGAATTCCGGCATATGATTTGTGGCGCACTTTCAACGGAGGTTCAAACCCAGTTTATTTAGATGCCGGAGACCTCACTGTGTTAGCATAATACTTTTATTTTTCAAGAAAAATTGTTAGAAAATAAGGTGCCAAATTTTGAATTGTATTGCAACTGAAACTTTACAGAATATTGCTAACATGAAAATTTCTTGAACGGATAGCATTTTGGATTTTGAACTGCGTTTTATTTTATACTAGAATTTTTCTGCAATTTCATTCGCAGCGATATCGCTTTTTAAATAAAAAAGAATATCCTACTTTCGTTCCAGATTTTATCTATTTTTACCGTTTCAGCTCAATTGAGTAACTTTGATCGAAGTGGATAAGTAACTAATATTTGTCTAAAGTTTTAACACAATATTATAAAAAAATGTTTTGCCTAAGATGTTAATAATATGATGTCTGGTGGTTTGTAATAAAAATAGTTGCAAAACAAGATAAAGAGATGCAAATGAAGTTAATATATAAAACAATTTTGCCGCACTAAGAAAGTTAATAGTATAAATTGAATATAAAATACGCATTCTGCAAATTATTTATTGGGAAAACAGTTGTTATTCAAAATTCCGTATTTGGTTGACCAATGGATATTAACAGTTACAATAAATCAGTTTCAGGATATCCGAATGCAGTAAGTTTGCTAGTTGTCATGTGTCAGCTGACATGTTGACAGATACAATTAATTTAATGAAAACAATTATTTCATACAGTTTTTAAAGAAATTTATTATTGAACTGACAGCGCTAAGAACAAAAGCCGTACAGCTAATAAGGTGTTTCAATTAATTGAATTTGATATGTGTGACCTGTGAGGAATGGTGAAGGGTCATTTAAAAGAAATTACCACTAATGTCGTTGATCCAAAACTGACTAAAAAAAACATTATCTGCACTATTGTCAATAATACAATACGGTATAAAAAGTTGATAGACCGCGGCAGAGCTACGCTCTGATATAAATTGTCATTCAAGGTATAAGTATGTCCCATTAATATCCGTGAAACGTATATTTTAATACTTCGCTTTTTAAAAAAAACTACTAAAGCATAAGTAATAAAGTAAATCCTGTGTTGCGGGGGACTATACACATACAAGAGACTAGTACAAAGAGCACCCACACTCATAACAACAATATTCGTTGATCACATAAAAATCATAAAATGTTATTCTATTTCGGGTTTAAGCACAAAACAGTCAGCACAGTAGAAAACATGGAGATCGCTTAAACCCCTACGCTATTAATGCAGTCGAACCTAGTATATATGTATCTCGTATTTAGTATAATCTTCTGTACCTAGTATATAATAAATTAAATAAAAAAGCTTTTTAAAACAAGCTTTTATTGGAATGCCTCAAGACGAATCAAACGAGTCCAAACTCGATGATGTTGCGAGGTTTCTTTACAGAGTTCCTATGGCCACTTTCCAGCTCCAGCATCAGATCAGCTCCATGTCATTATAATATTGTATTGGCACGCTTTATATATATGCTTGCAAAATTTCAGCAAAATCGGTTGAAGATATCTGCTTCAAATTGAGTTGCAAGATTCCACCCGAACGTACATGCATACATACATTGCAAGTTAATAAAAAGCTTGTAAAAAAAAAGAAGTTAAGCAGAGCGAAATATATTGTAGGTAGATTTGCCTAAAAATATTATCCAAATGTTTAAATGCAAAACACGCAATCAGAAATATCGAGGACTATTTCTTACAGAAAAACCTAGTTGACACTTCAGAACTATCTGTTTTTCCACACAATAAAATATCTATGCGATAGGTAGAAAAGTATAAAGATCAAAGATAACAGACACGACGAACGCCCACCTCCGCACACAGGATCTTACAAAACAACCCAACCCCCAAACAGCCAGCCAGCAATAAAATGTTAAATGATAATTTCGCGAGATGTCCGCTCAGTTTCCGGCCCAGGACTTCCGGCGACACGCATTAGCCATTAGCATGGCGGCTGTTGGTGACGTCACATCCGCTCATCCCCTATGCGATATAGTTTGAGAGAGCGTTTGTTTTGCCCTCAATTGATTGCTTACGTATTTGCAGTAATTTTGATGAGGTATGGTTATATTTTATATTAGGAATTTTATGTGTTTATTAACCGAAAGATTTTCATAACAAACCAAAAATTTACTTTGTGATACGGTGTACCTCAATATATGTACAACTAAAAAAAAAGCCGACTTCCAAAAAAACATCCAACGAAAACTCTCTGCCAAAAAAACACTTAAAAGCGTAAAATAAACTGGTTCTTCATAAATTGCCTATACCTCATTCTTTATTCATTTAAATAGTAGTATTATAATGTGTGCTAGGTACCTAAAATCTGTTTTGGCTTAGCACCGACTTCAAACAGATTTTAGGTACCTAGCACACATTATAATACTACTATTTAAATGAATAAAGAATTAGGTATAGGCAATTTATGAAGAACCAGTTAAATTTCATTGTCAAGAATACAAATTAAGGTCTAACGTACGTGTAACATCAAAATCATCCTCTAATCCCTAACTGTTGAAGAGTTTAACCTTCTATCATCAGCTCACCTAAATAACTTGAAAGTGTGTGAAATACTCTTTGAAGAGTATTTTGCTTATGTCTTAATAATGTTGTTTATCAATGGGTTAACTGTGTTTGTGATTTTGATTTATACGTATAATTCCTTTTTTCACTATTTAATATAACTTGTTACTAACGTTTGCATGCTGTGGTCTCCTGTAATTGAGGGAGTACACCGAGAGATTTATGTAAGTTTTAATCTTAAGTTATAGTTGTGTATAGCCTTTGTTGGAGACCCTTAATCTGTATAAATAAATAAATAAATAAATAAAAAAAGTGTACGACTGAAGATCTTTAGATACGTATGAAATTGAAAGAATTATCCTCCAACTCCTAACCGTTGAGGAGTTGTATCTTCCACCTTCCATCATCAGCTTACCTAAATAATTTGTAACACATAATTTGAAAAACATAGTATGTGCCTATAAAAAATTAGGGTTTCTCTCGATTTCCCTGGGATCCCATCATCAGATCCTGCTGCTGGCTGGCAATGGGACCACCTCGGAAGCATACCCTTTCGAATACAAAAAAAAATTTCAAAAATCGGTCAACAACTGAAGGAGTAATCGGTTAACATACATAAAAAAAAAAAAAAAACATACAGTGGAACATAGAACCTCCTCCTTTTTGGAAGACAAAAAAGAACTCGATATCAAGAACTGGACGAAATTGAAATAGGTCCATACAGGAAGCACCAGCTTTCAAATAAAAAAAGAATCATCGAAATCGGTTGGTGTGATATTGAGTTATTCGTCAATTTGTCGCGCACATCTTAATGAAAATTGAAGACTTTTATGGTTTTCTCACGGATGACATTGTCAGAACTGGACCAAAAATTTCACCACACGGGAAGCACCAGCATTAGAATAAAAAAGAATCATCAAAATCGGTTCACCCAGTCGAAAGTTATAAGATAAAAATATAAAAACATACAGTCGAATTGATAACCTCCTTCTTTTTACCCGACTACGGCATAGCCAAAGAAGGGTTATGATTTTGACAGGCTACGTATGTATGTTCATTTGTTCCCTCATAGCTCCTTAACTACTTATTAGAACTGGACAAATGAGGTATCGTTAGAAGCGTCTTGATTGTCCGCTGGTTATAGGCTATATGAGTGACACTAAATCTGATGTGGCGCCCTCTAGCCGACATAAAGTACTGTATTAAAAAATAAAATTGAGTTAAATATGCCGTATTTGGTATCATTGGAAAGGGCGTTGCTTGTACATTTCTAATATATATTATATATTAATAACGGCACCAAAACATTTTAAATAAAAAAAAGTAAAAACTAAAACCCAACTACGACAAAAAACGACGCTGAAAAAGTATAAAACAAGTTTGAAAAGCCGTAGTCAAACGTTACATAGAAACATACTATAACACTTTAACAACGTGTGACTACGTACGTTTTTCAGCGTCGTTTTTTTTTGTCGTAGTTGGGTTTTAGTTTTTACTTTTTTTATTGGAAGTCGTTTAAAAATAGAGTACCTGTATTTCTAAAGTAATCTTAAACAAATGTCCAGAGTATTTCGTTTTATATTCAGGTCAGATTCAAATTAGGTACACACTTCCGTGGGAGAGCCAAGCTTCGGCATGAATGGGCCGGCTCGACCGGAGTGATACCACGGCCTCACAGAAATCCGGTGTGAAATAGTGCTTGCGCTGTGTGAGGATACCGGAGGCCCATACCCAAACCCCTCCCCCTATCTCCCGCTCCCATCCCCCAAAGGCCGACAACGCACTTGTGACGTCTCTGGTGTTGCAGGTGTCCATGGGCGGCGCGGCGGTACAACAAATGAAAAGCTGCAATATTTCAATTTTCCGTGACGTTTTTTTTTTTTTTTTTTTTTTTATGTATTGCCCGCCAAAATGACTCTACTCTGCCTGATGGAAAGCATAAGCAGAATCCAAGAGTGGCGGTCACCATACTCACTGCGAATGCAGACAATGCAGTATGGCGACCCACACCATGGCGGCCTAGTGATGCTGCTGCATCTTTTAGTCTAGTTAACAAGTACGGAACTTGTTGACTAGACTATTTGGGCCTCCGGTCTCGCACTCACCAACGAAACACGACAGCATGAACGCTGTCATTTTACGTTGATTTTCTGTGCGAGGGTAGTACCGCCCCGGTCGAGTCGGCCCATTCATGCTGAAATCAGCGTGGCTCTACTACCTATACGTTTTGTAATATTCGCTTTATGAAGAAGACATAACTATTTATTTACGAAAAGCTACGTTGTTTATTACTTATTTGTGAATAAGGTATGTACATATAATATTATACGGTAACTCTATAGAATAGAATATTAGATTATTGTACATCAATCACAACAGTATATTTGAAAATTAACAGACTATATGCACAATGGACGGTCTAACTGCTACATGCAATCCCTTCCAGGATGAGTTCACGTCGAGGTAAGAAGAAACAAAGGGTAGTTTATGTGGTTTGTTGAAGGGTAGTTGATGACTAAATTGTAAAAATGTTTGAATAGCACTTACTTTTCAGAGTGGTAAAATGTATTAGCTAAACGAAGTTGTGTCAATCCATATTCACAATCTACAAAATGCGACAATAAATTACAACTCATTTGTAAATAAAACCACATATTTATGTAAACTAACCATATGTTTCTTCATAAAAATATGTTAATAAGTATATATGCAGCACTGTAAAATATTAATACTCTGAAGATATTTTATTACATTAAGGATTTTAAAATATTCAAGTCACACCATAGCTATAATTTCGTTGCTTTAGTAAATTAAACGATAAACATTACGAGTATGTAAAACAAGCCATTCTGTCTAACAAATACCATTTATCCTACAAACACTCCAGCTTCAATTTAAGAGAAACAATACGGGATTGTTGACTCTTTGAAAGAAGTAAAACATTTTATTACCGACTCAGTCGCCAGTTGGTCTTATTATAAACCTTTGAATACACTAGTAATGACAATACCCCGGTATGATAAATAACAATATCCAATTCCAATAACAAATTTATGTACATCTAGACATATCTTTACAACCAAACTTCATACTATGTTGTACGTAAATCTTATTAATAAAATAAAACGAATAATGTGTATGAAACGGTTGATGTTCGACAACAGACGGACAATCAGATTCATGACTTATTTACAAGAAAATTCAGATCGTAAAGGTCTCGTCAAGCCATTGAACTGTATAATATTGATGACTAAAATATTTGAGAACCTCATCTCGGCACATATAGGCCAAGTCCCATATAAGCAGCTCATTCATCGCCTGACTTACAGTAAATGAGGTAACGGGAACCAAGCTCCGTGATTCAGGGGAGCATGATTGAAATGGGTAGCAATACACATAAGGCTCTTGGCAGTTGCAGATGTCTATGGGGATAATAGTCACTTAGCAGTAGTATCATCAGGCTACCTGTCTGTTCGATTATTCCACTACATCATAAAACATTCTGACGTGGATTTTTTTGCTAAACTGTCGCGGCTTTGCTACTCTATCAATTCCAGTAATTTTTTACGACGTATATTCATCAGGGGAGAAAAGACTGTATTTCGTCGTAGAAATAATCACAAATTTTAACAAAAAAAAACTGACTTCAATCTGGACCAAATTTAAATGGGACCATACGGGAATATTGAGTTATTCGTTAATTTGTCGCGTACATACATAATGCAAATTACTTTTATTTATTACACTTATATGGTTTTCTCATGGATGACATGTCAGAACTGGACCAAATTTAAATGGGACCATTCGGGAAGCACCAGCATTCAAATAAAAAAAGAATCATCAAAATCGGTTCATCCAGTCCAAAGTTATGAGGTAACAAACATAAAAAAAAATACAGTCGAATTGAGAACCTCCTCCTTTTTTTTTGAAGTCGGTTGAAAAAGATTCCGATGAATTGAAAATCTCCTTTATTTTTTAAAGTTGTTTAACAAGGTAAAGTAATGACTATCTTCCAACTTGACAATCTAACGTGCCAAAGTTAGTCTTTCATATTGATGTGTCTGATCGGTCAGTGGTATAGTGAGTTAAATAAGTAAATAAAAGGAGGATCGACATTTGCACATAATCTCAACGCAAATACCTGGGCACGCTGTTTATAGTGCTATTTATTTATTCCGCTAGAATTTTGTGCTTGAATTTTAGTATCCTTATATGTGGAGATAAGGATGGGTGTGAGAGACATCGATAAAGTTAATCGTGGAGAATACTAATTTATTCGCTTACTTTGGTAACTGGCTAAAAACAATAGCTTTATAATTTAAAAAAAAAAAACAATTACAATTTTTATTTTAAAGCTTTAAATTTAGTTGGCCAGTTTTATTTTACTTTAATGTGTTTTGCTTGTATTTTGTTTATTCTATTGCTTTCGGAAGGCAACAACGTTTTTTTTAAAGATTGTGATATAGGCATGAATCATTTACATTTCAAGAGGTGCTTGTGATGTAATACGTCTAGTAGAATTAGTTAACAGAAACAATAAACTCGAAAATATGTATTAATTAAAGTTTTGAAGGGAGAAATGTAAAGAGATATAGGATATGAGCCATGAAAAATATTCCCAAAACTTGCAAGTTAGTATATAATGTCGATTGTCGGCACTTGATGGAACTTGTTATAATACATTCTAGAATTAAAATCACTTGTACTTATTCCACTATTTTATTTTTTGTTTACACCTGACTGGTTTCGCTTTATGGTATCATTAATGGTTACTCATTTTAATTCTAGAATGTAGTATATAATGTATCATGATAGTAGAAAAGTTGTGAGGTATGTAAGAACAGAAACGTATAAGCTTCAATTTTAATAAAGTATCATTGTTTATTGACCTTATATATCATCACTCTAAACACATACGCGTGAAACGGGTGACTGAATTTATACTGGTTTTTCACTATGATTAGCTCACATCATGACCATGACATTACTCGTGAATAAAGTCGATATATGTACTCTGTCAAAAGCATCGACATTTACAACAAAACGTATCTCCTCACTAGCGTATAATATCAACTTTTACGATCGCCTCTTACCATACAAATGTCATTTGCTTTTGTGTATAAACTACTCCCCTTTTTATGCGTTTTATTCGAATGTTTGCTAGCTTTGTACTGACTTTACTTTTACTGCTCGCCACCGATTTGAGTCGGCGTGATGGGGTAATATGATCTCGTATCGAACTGATGTACATCCACGATGGGGAGATCACCTGACTTGGAAAAGAGGGGTTGTTATGAATAACAATGTTATTACTGCTTCTTATTTTTAGGTCGATGCAAAATATTCAGAAGCTTGAGAAAGAAAATCTGTTCTATTGCTAGGTTGAGTATCCCAGATTAAAATAAACGCTTGTAACGTGGTAGAAATATATTGGACAATATCGTATATAAATAATCGATTGTTTCATTTCGGCGTACGCAAGTTATTTAGTCGAGTCGGTAGGTACACCATTATTTATGAGTACCTATTTAATTGATGTCGGTGTATTCAAATCTTTTCATTTCTTGCTACAAACTTAACGAGCCACTACCGAACTGCCGTCGTCGTGCTGATTTTTAGATTGTTTAATTGTTTAAGTATACGTGACCCGAATATATTTCGGTAAGTTTAACTTCCATATTTTAAATCTTTCTTATGCCGTTCCAGGGCTATTACAGTGCTTAGTAGCTGTTAATTTAAATATAACTATGATTTAACTCAAATACCCGCAATCGCCTTATGTGATTTCGGATTCAATAATTGTATTTGCTTGGCTGTTAGTAATTGTTTTATGTGTATTATTTCCTTAACTGTGTAATTATTGTGAAGTGTCTGTAAGCGTGCAGCGAATGCCTAAACGGGTATTCGTTGCGCGTTTCGACCTGTGTGTGGTAACCTACTGAGGCCACCTACCTTCTCCGCTCCAGGGTCCACCCTACGGGTACAAATCCACCGTACGGGTTCAAATCCATCCTACGGATTCAAATTCACCCTACGGGTTACAAGTTCACCCTACGGGTTACTAGTCCACCCTACGGGTACAAGTCCACCCTACAGGTTCGCCTCCAAAGTAAACCCCACGGGTACGAAGCCACCTTACGGCCAGCGGCCAGTCTGCGGCCAGAGCGTCGGGTGACTCCACTGCGCCGCGTCACCGACGAAGGGGCTACCACAGGCACGTCATATCCCGTGTGCGACCCCGATTATTCGAACCCTGAGACGAAATAGCCGCGACGCTAATATTAAGCTGCCGGAGCACTTTCTTCATTTATTTTTAAACATATTATCGTAAATTATTACCTTCTTTTATTTCTATCATATTTTATTTCTATCTAACCAGGGTAAAGGTTACACGCTATTGAGTTTAGTTTTAATCTGTGAATGTGACAATTGTCATTTTTTATTTATAACGAGACAAAAAACATCGAATATTTCACAGATAGGAACAGTTTATATCGGAAAATTTAATTGTCTTTTTTAGGATTTTCCCTTACTTATTATTTAGTTTCTCGCTGTTTAATCCTTCCCTGAACTTCCACAAATATTTCAATATCAAAATTAGCCAAATGGGTTTAGGAATTCTCAAGTTTTAGCAAGACAAATGAACATCAATTCATTTTTATGTATAGAGATGTTCATCAGCAATCTTATTCCCGTAGTATTATTGACTCTATATATCATATATTGATCAGAGTGCCGTGAATAAGATTTGTAAAATTATTCTGTAACTGTTCTGTAATTATTTCTCATCTTATACTCTAACATTAATGCCTTCAAGCTATTAATCAATATTTCACTAAACAATACCCATCTAAACACAACATATGCTCAACGAACCGAGTGGTATTTACATTATCTTCAACACACACATTCGCGTTCCAGTGTTGCCAAACTTTCAACGAAACATCAAACACCTGTTCCCGATTACCATAAATAAATATAGACATGAAGTTACACTATGATATTAATCCGAGCTGGATCTACCAGACGCCGAGTCAATAAAAGCAATGGCCTGGCGAAATTTAACTTGTACAGATTCGAATGTACTCGGTACCCACTTTGAGTTTAATTATGCATTCGTTTACGATAAATTTGAGTTGGACACCAACTCATCACACCAACATACAAAATATTTTTAATGACTTTATGTTACGTTGTTTTATTTACATTTCTAAGCATGTCTTAGTGTAGAAATGTAAATATTTATATTACTAACATATGTATTTCGGTTATGTTTGACTAATTTAGGACTTAAGTTTCGTCAGGCTACTTTTTGAATTGAAATCAAATTCAGCATATGAATACATTACATAGTTATTGAATCGTTCGGTTAAAGTGAGAACAAATAATTGTCGAGTAGTCTCCCTAAATTGACACATTTTTCTTTAAACTATAAACGTTAAAAGCTTACAAAGGTTGCAGGAGATCGGGCAGCATAAGACCGGTTGTCATGACAACATTGAGAGAAGCCTAAAGGCGTGTCTTCTGCGCCTAAAAATAACAAAACATGTTAGCAAAAAGTCGCAGGAGACCGACTTTTAAACGAACAGCAAACATCTTTTATCTACTCGACAAAAAAACTTATAGTACACTTACTTACTTTTATAGTCTAAGTATGAATAATATAAGTGTTAATGTTAGTTCAATTCAGTTTCATTATACGAGAAGTATACGCTGGGATGTTTTCTGTCCGCTTTGGATAACATGTTTGCTTGTTTTAGCTAATAAAACAGTTAGGCCACGCCCATATTTTGCTAGATTTTTTATGTTAGGTGTTAGAAAACAAAAAACAGTGTCGTAGGAGACCCGACTTAAGTGTGACAGTGCACGTCTATCATAATCTAAATCAAATATCTTTTATTTCAAGTAGGCCTTTTCAGGCACTTTCGAAACATTACATTAATGATACCCGTAATGATACAGCATACTCTAGACAAATCAGTATTGATAAACAAAGTGTCAAATAAAAAACAGAAAACACCTCTTATACAAACTCTACCTACTCTGATTGGACACTTGAATGAGATCTCCAATCGACTACAGTTTTCGAAACTACGGTTTAAATATTTTTGCATCGACTTTGGTTAACATAAAACCTAACCGAGTGTATGTATCTGCTTCGTTAAAATCCCGCTCGTCGATGTCCGTGGCAATGGCCCTTGTAAACGAACCGCCGACGGAAACTCTATCTCCCTTCGTCCTTAACGATACATTATACATCATGATTTATTTATGATAAATGCCAAAAAAATAATTATTTAAAAACTTGTCTTGACATATTTTTATCGGACATCTAACACACAACGCCATCTAGACCCAAGCTAAGCAGAGCTTGTGTTATGGGTACTAGACAACTGATAGAAATACATATATACATATTTTTTTTGTAAATACATAATATATTATACATAGAAAACATCCAAACTCCGAAACAAATATTTGCAGATCATACAAACATTTAATCCGACCGGGAATCGAACCCGAGACCTCATGATCAGCAGTCGCACACGGCAACCGCGAGACCAACGAGGCAGTTATATATCTCATACTTGTACACGTACGTACACGTACAGCCCTTCTCAAGTAGAGCATGAACTAAACTTATGGTCATTATCATTAACAGCTTATATTAAGCCACTGCTGCTAGAGGCTCTCCTTGGGAGCCAAAGGAGATCACATATTTGACAATACTGTTTATGCTTCTACAGGTACATGTGACTATAGCGAATGCAAAACACTACACGGTTGGCCTAGTGATTTAAGCAGTCGCCACGCCTCTTCCGTCAGCGCCAAGTATTTGTGGGTTCAAATCTCAAATGGACAACACTTTGTGTGATCCACAAATTGTTATTCTAGGTTTGTTTATTCTTTATGTCTGATTCATTTTCGTTTGTAAAGTTCCACGTGATACAGGATGTATATGCCTAATTTGGGAGTTGTATTTAAAACAAAAAAAAAACATATCAAGGTAAAAGTACTATATCAATTTTACTTATTAATATTTGAACAAAAATATAAATACTAAAAAGCGGCCAAGTGCGAGACGGACTCGCCCATGAAGGGTTCCGAAGCAGCAAGTAACATAATATAAAAGTTCTTGTAGTTCGTTGTAACTTTGATCTATGTTTTAATAAAAGTGTTTATTTTTTGCGGTTTACCCTTTATGACGTATTAAAAAAAACTACTTACTAGATCTCGTTCAAACCAATTTTCGGTGGAAGTTAGCATGGTAATGTACATCGTGTATTTTTTTTAGTTTTATCATTCTCTTATTTTAGAAGTTACAGGGGGGGGGGGGACACATATTACCACTTTGGAAGTATCTCTCGCGCAAACTATTAAGTTTAGAAAAAAATAATAGTACAACTAATACATTATTCACCTTTCAGCGTATTGGAAGTTACAATGTACATGTACAAACATATTTCTTTAGCCCGCCTTTAAATACATTTAAACTGTCACATTCCTTTAATTCATTCGGCAGTCTATTAAACAGCTGTGCTCCCTCATATAATATTGTTTTTTTTTCCGTAGTTAGTTCGTACTTTCGTTAGTTGTATTTTATTTGTATTTCTTAAATTATGTGTGTTTGAATGGAATTGTTTGTGATCTTTTTAACTAAAATACATGTATTATAGGTGTAAAGTTGTTTGCGGTTCAATATTAGAAACCTCAACATCATTTTTGAAGACCTATCCATAGATACTCCACAGGTATGGGTTTGATGAAAAAATTTTTTTTGAGTTTCCGTTCTATGTATGGAGACCCCCAAAATTTATTGTTTTTATTTTTTATTTTTGTGTAAAGATCTTAATGCAGTTCACAGAATACATCTACTTACCAAGTTTCAACAGTATAGTTTCGGAATAAAGTGGCTGTGACATACAGACGGACAGACAGACAGACGGACGGACAGACAGACAGACATGACGAATCTATAAGGGTTCCGTTTTTTGCCTTTGGCACGGAACCCTAAAAATGATAAAAGAGTTCTGAATCTGAATAAAAAAATGATAAAATCAAATTAATAAATAGGTCACATAGTCAATTAATTAAATTGAATAGGAAAAACCCACCCTTCACCTAACCTACCCCTCGGTTTTTAAACCCCAATGATGATAACAGCCGAGAATAAACTTTTTAAAATAACATAGACACGCACAGCAAATAAAATTCCTGAACTGCTTACTTGGTTTTTCCGCTAAACTTCCACTTGCATTACCTAAGTGATAACTCGAGGCTTATTTCGCTTTTACACTAGTTTGAGCAATTATCACACTTAATACTAACATTGTATAGGTCAGCATGTGTAACGCAACAGTGTAAGTGTATATAATATCTCTTATATATATATCTTATAAGGTCTTTCCGACAACGCGCGACCCCATACTGCGCAACAGACAGTCTTCAAGCTGCAAGAGCTGGGGTTGGAAGCTCTCCCTCATCCACCATACTCACCAGACCTTGCACCTACCGACTATTACTTTTTCCAAAATTTAGACAACTTTTTAGTGGGTAAAAAATTCAATTCCTGAGAGGCAGTACAAAATGCCTTTGAAGAGTTTGTTGCCTCCCGTCCAGCTGATTTTTACAAGAAGGGCATCAATAAACTGCCAATGCGTTGGCAAAGATGCGTCGATTGCATGGGTGATTACTTCGAATAACAGAAATAAAAAAGTTTGAAAAAATAAGTACTTTCACTTATTGCATACAAAACGTTGCCTATTATTTGGCAAACGTTGTGTAGTACACAGGCCCGGTGAAATTACGACTTGCGGAAGATGACTGGTAGGAGCTGGATGTGAAAAGCCCAAAATCGATCAGAGTGCCTATGTCTAACAGCAGACTGAAATAGGCTGTATATGATGATATTTGTTACCTCTGCACACTCAAACAGCTGTATCACTTCTGATAAATAAAGTTGTAGAGATGGTTGACACCCTGAATTAACACATAGGCTATATTGTATTGTTCCCGTGGCATGAGCAAGGAATTGAAACTATGGGTAAAACTAAGGGAGACAATTCGTTTGGTAATGAATTACTCAGTTCAAATACATCCCTATAAAAATATACCCCCTTATATAATTAGTTTTTTAAATATACAACTTTACAACAACATTAGGAATTTATCCTGTGTCGCGGAGACTTTACAAATATACATGAAACGTACATAAAGAGCACCCAGAATCAGAACAACAATTTGTAGACCGCACAAAGTGTTGTTCCATGTAGGTTTTGAACTCACACTGCAGTAGAAATCAGCGTGGCGACCGCTTAAACCACTAGGCCAACCGTGCAGTCGTACAAATAACAACAACAATATATGTATGTAGAAGATTACTTAGGTAAGTTTTTTATTTCATTATGAATTAAATCGAGCATCCTGTACAAGTCTAGCCGCCCATATTTAAGACCTACATGTCTAAGGCTTGACAACCTAACTAATAAGCACCGAGTGCACTTGTTTTACAACCTTGTCAGTGTTAACTCGACAAGGTCAAATGTGGCTGGAAACTAAATATTATACTTGGCGATAGACGATGCTTTTAACAGGAACACGTTTCGAACTTTTGGAGTTCATCCAAAAATCTTCATGATCAACACCCCTCGTAGAACGAAAAGAGTACGCTTGTGAGCATACATTGTCTTGAAACAGGGTTATCAAATACTGTTAGTTTGTCTATATTATTATTTGGACTTCACTACATATGCATTTTAATTTTGATAATGGTTTTATTTTTCTCTGAATTAACTTGAATCTGAAACTAAGTGTAGTTTGACTTTTAATTCATAGTTTATTAAAGACCAAAGACAACACAATAAACTTACACAATTTTGCTGAAAACCGGTACACGGATAACGTTTATTAAATTGTAAACTAATTTCACGGGTAAAATAAATTGAAATAGTGTCTTTAGTTGGGTAATAACACTGAAATAAAGAAAACGTAGTTTAAAAAATATTCCTTAGATAATGTATAAAACAAACGCCAATAACCATAATAGAGATCGTGTTTTTAATTTTACAAATATTTTGTTTTAAAACCAGTATATCCGAATTCATTTAATTATGCTAGTTACAGTTAATGAAAACGGCGGCAAAACGGTAAATGCGAGTGACGTAAGACAATGACGTCAACTATTAGTACACAAACATTGGCTGTCAAATTGAAGAAAGTGGTACAATAACTTACATGTTACATTTAAGTGTTACATCATTTCAAATATATTTATTATTTATATAAGCTCTAAAAGATGGAGTACAAATCATGTAAAAATCGTGCGAACTTCAGATTCTTCAGATTTTTTTTACCGTGGGAGAGCCATGCTGCGGCATGAATGGGCCGGCTCGACCGGAGTGATACCACGGCCTCACAGAAAACCCGTGTGAAATAGTGCTTGCGCTGTGTTTCACGGAGTGAGTGAGGACACCAGAGGCCCTTACCCCAATACCCTACCCCTATCCCCAAAAGGCCGACAACGCACTTGTGACGCTTTTGGTGTTGCAGGTGTCCATGGGCGGCGGTAATCGCTTACAATCAGGCGATACGTCTGCTCGTTTGCTCGCATATTCCATAAAAAAAAACTTTGATAAAATTTAGTGTCGAGGTAGCTGACACCTTAGATTAATATATAGACCACTTTTTTCCGAAAAAACTTGTGTCCTTGTGGTCTGAGCGGAGAATTTAAATATATTTAATAAATAGCGGGTAACTCCCCAGGCCCCATTCAAGTTTTATTAGTCACAGACAAAAGAGCTGGTAAATTAACAATTTGTTTCTAAAAAAATAGAATAGCAAGAAACCTTATTGTACACCATCACAATATTCGTACCCTTGAATACAAGGGTCTAATCGCTAAAAGCAATTTCTTACAGGCGTTCTTTGGATGGACAAAAACGAAAATAGAAAAGAAAATAATGGTTAGTTTTGGTGTTAAAAAGAAATAAGGGGAAATGTAATTTAGTTGAAAGGAATTAATCCTCACTGAAAAAGCTAAGTTCCTACTGACATAACTACATGTATTTTTTATTTAAAATAAGGAAAAGATAACAAAAACTATTGTAAGTAGTACATAATACAATACAAATTCCATTGTTAGGGTTCCGTGCCAAAAGCAAAAAACGGAACCCTTATGGATTCGTCATGTCTGTCTGTCTGTCTGTCCGACGTCTGTCTGTCCGTGTGTCTGTCCGTCTGTCTGTCCATCTGTATGTCCGTCCGTATGTCACAGCCACTTTTTTCCGAAACTATAAGAACTATAATGTTGAAACTTAGTAAGCACACGTATTCTGTGA
Organism: Diaphora mendica; assembly: GCA_949125395.1. Classification (NCBI taxonomy): domain Eukaryota; kingdom Metazoa; phylum Arthropoda; class Insecta; order Lepidoptera; family Erebidae; genus Diaphora; species Diaphora mendica. Next base: position 1,304,278 of record OX421326.1, on the reverse strand, counting down.
ACCGCATTAAGATTTTTACACAAAAATTGAAAAAAAAACAATAAATTTTGGGGGTCCCCATACTTAGAACTGAAACCTAAAATTTTTTTTTTCATTAAACCCATACCCATCTATGGATAGGTCTTCAAAAATAATATTGAGGTTTCTAAAATATTTCTTTTCTAAACTGAATAGTTTGCGCGAGAGACAATTCCAAAGTGGTAAAATGTGTGTGTGTGTGTCCGTCTCTGTAACTTCTGAAATAAGAGAATGATTAAACTAAAAAAATATATGATGTACATTACCATGCAAGCTTCCACCGGAAATTGGTTTGAACGATATCTAGTAAGTAGTTTTTTTAATACGTCATAAATCGTAAACTGCAATTTACCTTTCATTAAATCAATACAAATATAAAAATAAAATAAAAAGTATATTGTGTTACTTGCTGCTGCGGAACCCTTCATGGACGAGTCCGACTCGCACTTGGCCGCTTTTTTTATACATGTCGTCATGGTGGTAAGTATATTTATTTTGAATTTCCAATTAATCAAGGTAGTAGAGCCACGCTGATTTCAGCACGAATGGGCCGGCTCGACCAGGGCGGTACTTCCCTCATATAGACGACCAACCTAAAATGACAGCATTCGTGCTGTCGGGTTTCGTTGGTAAGTGCGACACCGTAGGTCTAATGATGAAGAAGCATCTCAATGGGCCGACATAGTGTGGGTCATCATGCTGCAATGTTGCATTGTCTGCACCACCATTCTTGGATTCTGCTCCTGCTTTCTATAAGGCAGAGATATAGTTACTTTGACAGGCTCATAAATTAAAAAAAAAAAACAATTTCATCTAGACTAGACTATATTGTAGTGGCCTGAACAATAGCCTTACTTCCTTTTTACAAATAGTAAATGGTAAAGTGTCATCTAGTCATTAGGGAGATAAAACCAAACTACTTTTACGTATCCATACTAATATTATAAATTAAAGAAATAATAAATATTTTTCAGATATCTAACACACAACGCCATCTAGTCCCAAGTTAAGCAGAGCTTGTGTTATGGGTACTAGACAACTGATACAAATACATATTATTATTTTTTGTAAATACATACGTATTATACATAGAAAACACCCAAACTCCGAAACAAATATTTCTAGATCATACAAACATTTGATCCGACCCGGGAATCAAACCCAAAACCTCAAGCACAGCAGTCACATACGCTACCACTACGCCACCCAGGCAGTCATAAATTGGAAAGTAATTCTGTCTGTCAGTCTATATGTTACGCTTTTACGATTACATCACTGCACAGATTTCAATGAAATTTAGCTCGGAGAAACTTTGATACTTGAGGAAGCACATTGGCTAGTTTTTACCGCGAAAACTGACATACACGCGGGTGGTGCCGCGCGCATATTTATAGTATTGGGCACATATGTATGTATATCACATATAGTATAAATGATATACTTAGTAACTTTTATTATTATTCAATTACAAATAAGTGTATTATTAGGTACCAATTTAAGGCATCTCTTGTAAATTCAAACAGAAAACAATCCCGTGCCCCGTCATACCTCTACCTGTACGTACATATATATATTAACATACATATATATATTGACATACATATATATATGTTATACTCTTAAGCATGTTAGGTATATTGTGAGCGAAGCCAGTACCGTTGCTATGCATGTGACATTCTAGCCGGAATCCGTGACGATGCAGCAGGGCGTGTAAGCCTGCAGTGTCGGGTTACTGGACGAGGCCGCCAGACGGCGCGGCACCCGCCCTACAGCCTGTTACTAATACGCTATGCCTACATACCTACCGTATACATTTTCGATGTTTAATACTGTAAGCTATATAATTTGAACTAAAACACCAAAGCTATGAAACAGAAAGTTATTGTGATAATAAGTGAGAGTTTGGGAGTTAAAAATATTGTTCTCTATAATCTGAAAATGTTTTGTTCTCTTTACTCATTAATAAGAAGAAGACAATTATACTATATTGTTAGCGATTATCATCATCGTCATCTGCCGTCCACTGCTAGACATTGGGCCTCCCCCAAGGTACTCCACGATAATAAACAGTCCGGTCGATAGCGATTGTATCATATCACTTATCGGTTGTGTTGTAATGTGATAACATGAACAGAAATCAAAAGAAAAAATACAATTCTAGACCTTTCTTCCTACATCGCACAATAAAAAACACCTGCAGACACTGGATCTAAATATAATAAACTAGCTTTTGCACGCGGCTTCGCTTACGCAGACTTTCATCCCCTGATTTACCCCCTTAGGGGTGGAATTTCAAAAATTTCTTTCTTAGTGCTCATTTACGTTATATAAAGAACCTACATGCAAAATTTCAGGATTCTAGCTTCAGCGGTTTGGGCTGTGCGTTGATCTCTGGGTATGTCAGTCAGTCAGTCACCTTACTCTTTTATATATATAGATATATAGATAGTTCTATAATTTAGTCACATCAACACTTTAATTTTTTTATTTAAGAAAACAATGGCATTGAAATAAAAATACAAGCAGCTAGAGTAATAATTACCTTATTTTTTTGAAATGTTGACTATACGTATAAATAATCTATATAGGTACATTTTAAATTATAAAATAAATATAGCCAGTCTCTCTAATTAAACACTTGACTCTCATCAACATATTACTTCAAAGAATTGTAACTTATGGTTATTAACTCTTTAATGAAATTACGGCCAATAGAAGTTTCGTAATTATTCTCAAATTATATCTCGTGTTCAATTAAAAGTTGTACAATAACACCTCAGGGATTGTCCTCTCGCACGAATGCAGCCTCCGCACAAAACAGCCTATTTTAATGGCCTATTTAAATCTGTTTTGTGGGCACGAGAGGAGAATACCAAAATTTATCTCTACACTCCACTGAGCTGATTTGAAATTATCGTTGTTAAGGAGTTACGCACTTTCTGCGCCAACGAGTCGCTACTGTGATTTCAGATTTATACTACAAACTTTAAACTTACACAACAAAAAAATATCAGTAACTCATAATCTGAACAGTTTAAAGTTCAATATTGTATGACAAAATTATACCTGAGTTGCGAGCACAACTTGGTCCTTCGAGCCCCTAAATGTAAAGGGTTCCTGAATAGGTGCTTTTTCTGTAGGCCGTAGATGTGATTTTCCTTAAGACTGTATTCTGCATATTTTGGTCGTAAATATCTTAGATTTTCTGGTGGATGCACTTTCTTTTTTAACCACATGTCTTTTCCCATGCGAAGAAATAAGCTTAAAAGATATTGGAACGCAAAGCGTTTAATGTGCGTGTAATAATAAAAGAGAATCGATTCCTATGTCTTGCAGGAAACGTTTCAAGTGTTTGTTTTTCTAGTTCATTTGCTACTTTGCACGGGCTGGTCTTAACATCTACACACATAAATAACATTGAAGTGCTTGTAATTTCAAAGTAACATTTTTTCACTAAATGCATATGAATGTATAACGGTACCTACATAAAAAAGAAACAATTTTTAAATCTCTGGAACGGCTGTATCAATTTTGGCGGGACTTTCACTGTCTGGAGTAACTTAAGCTACTATTTTAGACTAACTTCGCCCCACGATTGTTGTTGTAAAGAACCACGAGTAACACCCCGAGGCACAGGTAGTTTTAGGTAATTATTAGCTGACACGACGAACGTTCGTACCGCCATATTTTTCTTTGGTAAATATATTCTGAATTTCTCGACAACTCTCCTTGTCCTATCAATAACGAACATATAGAAAAAGAAATTATCCAAATTTGATGCAGTCGATCGGAAGTTATGCGCGTACATACATTTCGGCGATTCATTTTTATTTAATAAATAATAATAAATAAATAAATATTTCGAACATTTAGCACACAACGTCATCTAGTCCCAAGCTAAGCAGAGCTTGTGTTATGGGTACTAGACAACTGATACAAATACATATATACTTTTTTTTGTAAATACATAAATATTATACATAGAAAACACCCAAACTCCGAAACAAATATTTGTATATCATACAAACATTTGGTCCGACCCGGGAATCGAACCCGAGACCTCATGATCAGCAGTCGCACACGCCAACCACGAGACCAACGAGGCAGTCAATTATATAGATTATGCAAATATTTAAATATTGTAAGTGGGCACGAGGATTTTATTAAATGTAAAGAGAATGTTGACTTCTCTATAGTGTTCTGTCTTCAAAGCATACTTATTTTCGAGCCATAACACTATGCGTATCACTTCTATGCGATAATAGCTCCCCTCATCAAAATCAAAATGTTTATTTTGCCAATACACAAAACACAACGGTGATGTAGGGGAAAATGTACACAACAAATAATGCTTGTTTTGAAGCTATTTTATAGTAAACTTACTAAACGTATCTATAAAAAATGATTATTTTAACTGACTTACTGACTGTTTAGACTTTAGACCTTTATTGGGATGACTAGCTGTGCCCGCTACTTCGTACACGTGACATTTGGATTTTCAAGTTAGTTTTAACTAGCGTATGTCGGTTATCGTGGCAAATAGTAGCCTTTGTGTTATTCTGATTTATAAATAAGCTATATTGCTGTAAAGTTTCATCCACATCCGTTCAGTAGTTTCACTCACAAACTTTCACGTTTATAACATTAGTATAGATTTTTCACCGTTTAAACCTTCCCTGGACTACGACAAACATTTCAAAACCAAAATCAGCTAAATCGGCCCAGCCGTTCTCGAGTTTTAGCGGACAAACGAACAGCAATTGATTTTTAGATATAAGAAGATTATAGTGTCTAAGTTCCCAGTAAAGTTGAATAAAAGTAATTCTTACTACTACTACTAACACATGATATCAACAGCCTTTTAGTCCACTGCTGGGCATAAGACTCTGTATAGAAAGTAGTTCTAGGCCTAGCACGCTGGCCAGACGGGCTGGTATAGTGTTTGTTTTAAGTTTCTCTCACTTTACAGTGATGTTGTCTTGCGTAATTGGTTCCTTAGCCGTCACTTACGACACCCATGGGATGAACAAGGGTGGTGACACTTCGTATTTTTAATTCGTCAGCACTCGGGCAGAGTGACTTACGTAATTTTTGTAATAACATTACCGACGGTTGGGTATTAATGCGATTATTTATTAGATATTATTACACATGGGAAAGCCACGCTCGGAAAGGCATAAATGGGCCGGCTCGACCGGAGTGATACAACGGTTTCATAGAAAACCGGTGTGAGATAGCGCTTGCGCTGTGTTTCACCGAGTGAGTGTGAGTGAGGATACCGGAGGCCCATACGGCAACCCCCCTCCCACATCCCCCTTCCCATCCCCAAAAAGCCGGTAACGTACAGGAGACGCCTCTGGTGTTGCGTGTGTCCATGGGCGACGGTAATCGCTTACCATCAGGCGATACGACTGCTCGTTTGCCTACCTATTCCATTAAAAAAAATGAAGCTTATAATGGCAATCGTTATTACAGAGGATTCACTGCATAGCCAGTAAACGCGAAATATTAAATGATAAGTAATCATAAAATACAGGGTGGAATTTTGTAATACCACCTGAAGGGAAAGTACTCTTAATACTGTAGATAGAAAATATTACTCAAAGAAAACATTCCTTTATTTTTGAAAAAAAAGAAAACTACATTCAAAGATTTCCGAAAATTCGCTTGCCACACTTGGGAATCGAACCGACTAAAATCTGTAAAATTACACTCTGTACTTTTATTGCATCGATCGTTAGGGTCAAGTACAAGAATGAAATCTTTCTAACAAACTTGAAAAATCAAATCAGAGGAAAACCATGAAATCTTTAATTATTTACAAAAAATGGTAAACTAACTAATTGCGCCGCCCGCCGCTGGGGTCACGGCCCCGATTTTTTTGGTTTAAATAGCAAGTTTTTTTTTGTTATAGAGGGAAAAAATCCCTATCCTAACTTATCCGCTAGTTATACGGCGCTGTTTAGTAAAATAAAAAGTACAAGTTAAAATTCAAAATTAAAAAAAACCCCTACTCAAGCACTTAATCAAGTAATCATACGCCAATGATATTTTTGCAGACATTCGGTTATTCTTCTCCACTTTCACCCCCATAGCTTTTAAACGACTTAACCGATTTTCATGAAACATGTCTAAGAACAGTTGCACGTAACTCACCTTTCATTCAAAAAAAACTAAATTGAAATCGCTTCATCCGTTCGCGAGATACGGTGCCACAGACACGTCAAACTTATAACACTCCTCTTTCTGCGTCGGGGGTTAAACATAAAGTCGTTTAACAATCTACCGTTTAATTATAATATCACTACCTAGTAAAATTGTACAACGGCTAGGTCAATATACCGGCTACAATATAACTAACATAAAAGTAATCAGGTATTTTCCATAGTGCGAAATCTATATTGTATAGGTACCTATCTCTCCTAAATTATCTCAAAGCCTATCGACATTATTTCAAGCTACTTCAATCCAAATCACCCCGAACTTAAGGTATTATCCCCGCAAACTTAGCTCATTTCCTTAACGTTGTTTATTTTCCAAGATTATCCCCTTGTTCTATGTATATTGCGAGGGGTAGCAAGGGGTGTTATTGAAAACATACAACTGTGGATTTTATGAATAGTATATTTATTTTGTGTTTATTTGTTTTAAATTGCGCACGACATTAAAATGACTGCACGTTTGGCCTAGTGGTTTAACGGTCACCACGCCGTGTCCTACTTCGCCAAGTGTCGTGGGTTCAAATCCCACGTAGGACATCACTTTGTGTGATCCACAAATTGTTGTTCTGAGTCTGGGTGTTCTTTGTGTCCGTTACATGTATGTTTGTAAAGTCCCCCGCGACACAGGATTTATTCCTAGTGCGGGAGTTGTCTTCTTATTTAAAAAAAAAAAAAATTACTTGTTTACTTTTATTCTCAATTTAAGCGTTAAAGCGGTTGTACCGCGGATATCATCGCGGGGCTCAGCTAATATAAAAAAGTAACCCAAGTTACTCCGTATATCATCAGCTGTCTGCCAGTAAAAGTCCCGTCAAAATCGGTCCCGCCGTTCCAGAGATTACCCGGAACAAACAGACAGACAGACGGACAGACAGAGACGAAAATGGTAAAAAAAAAAATTTGGTACATGTACCCTGTATACATACACATGCATTTAGTAAAAAATTGATATTTTAATATTACATACAGACACTCTAATTTTATTTATTTGTATAGATTACTTGTTTTTTTTTAGTTTCAACTAGCTTTTGCCCGCGGCTCCGGTCGCGTGTATATCGGTTAATGTAGTAAAAAAGTAGGCTATGTACTCTCTCAAGAATCAAAGTATCTCCATGCCAAATTTCATTGAAATAGGTCCAATGGTGTAGCTATAAAAGCGTAATAATCCGAGGGCTGTGTGTGAGATGCATGTAGTGTTTATTATTATTTTACATTACAGACACATGCGTTTTTATATTCGAACTGGTATGAAACGCCAACATTTTGCCGACTGTAATAAATATCACCTAACGTTTTAGGGGAACGTCCTATTGCATTTAACCAGACGCACACCCAACCACAAAAGTGGATCTCGTACTCATCATATAAGTATATGGCCTGTAAATGGTATTACGTCTGGCTTCACTAACTATTAGAGTTGCTGGACCAGCAGGCAAGTCAAAACAAATAAATTATATTGTAACCTTAACGAAAAGATCGCAAATAAACTAATGCAACGCTATGTAATTATGTAGCACCAGTTAACCTATCTATAGGCTGAACAGTGACGTCACAATTCCTTATAGAATACCTGTACGTCAAACATACTCTTTCTCACAAACCTCTTTCAAGGCATAAACTATTTTGAATTCAGTTCAACGTGTTAAGAAAAATTCCACAGTAAACATACGTTCAAATCTCATGAGAATAAAGCTCAAAATACACATCAAAAAGCCTTACCCACAATATCACCGGCGTAATGATAACACACTTATTTGCACTTGTACTCCAACTCCCGCTGCTCATTATGAAATCTGTAGATACACTGAAAAAAAACATCGTTTCCAACTCGTGCAGAACTTATCCAGAAACACCAAATCTAAAACCAACCGTATAACTTCTAAAGTAAAGTTGATATTCGAGTTTAGTTTAGGAAAAGTTGTGTCAATATGGTTGTATAAAGGAATGTAGGTCTCAATCAGCAGACATCAAAGTATGAAGATCAAAGCGGCGACGCTGGAGGCACAGGTATATATTGAGCTACGTTTTAATAACGTGCCAAGATACCACACACGGGACTGGTAACGGGTGACGCCGTATACAAATTGGCATTCAATTATTTATTTGCGATTAATTTCTGTTTATACAAACATTTAAGGGTTTCACATGAAAATATACATTTATTTTTCTTACCTATTTTTGTTTGTAAAAGAACGAGAGTGGTGTGCTCAACAGATCGAGCCAGTATTTCACTCCGGCCCACCGCTTTCTGCTTTATAAGGCGCAGGTTCGGCCTCATATGGAATACTGTCCTCATCTTTGGGCAGAGGCACCCCAGTACCAGCTCCTCCCTCTGGACCGCATTCAACGCAGAGCGGCTCGAATCGTCGACTGTCAGGATTTTTTAATTCGACTGGCCTCTTTGGCGCTGCGTAGAGATGTGGCTTCGCTATGCATCTTCTACCGCATTTACTATGGGGATTGCTCCGAGGAATTGTTCGGGCTGATTCCTGCCGCCTCTGTCCGCCATCGTCCTAAGCGACAGCAGTTTCATCCCCATCACTTAGATGGCTGTCAGTCCACAACTGTGCGGTTTTGTAGGAATTTTCTGCCTCGCACAACAAAACTGTGGAATGATCTGTCGCCTGCGGTATTCCCGGACCAATACAACCTTCAAACCTTCAAGAAAAAGCGTACTCCTTCTTAAAAGGCCGGCAACGCACTTGTGACGCCTCTGGTGTTGCGGGTGTCCATGGGCGGCGGTAATCGCTTACCATCAGGCGATACGTCTGCTCGTTTGCCACCTATTTAAAAAAAAAACGAAGAGGGGTTCGTAGCTTAGTGTTCGCCGAGTAGGTTAGTTTAATTCAAAATGAAATAATAAAAGTCAAGTCAATATATAGATGGGTGATCATTCTTAACTCAACCTGCGCTGCTTGGAAAGTACGTTAAGTCGTCAGTCCAGGTTGACATACAAAAAGGAAACTAAGAAACTACTAATTACCAATCCTGAATCGCGCAGTGAAAGTTCGCGCGCCAATTAAGATACATACAACATCCCAACATCAACCGTCGGGCAGTTGGCCCGCCAGGCATGATCACCTCGCCTGGTCGGAGGATCCTCCCTTTGTGTTGGTGGGACAAATTATACCTGTCCTCCACAAACCTAACTACATAAAACACTGTAGATAAAATTTATATAGCCCTTGTCACCCGGGCCTTTATTACGAAACTGTTGACACCTCTTTCATTTTAATCGATTCAGTATTTTAAACGTCATGGTGGAACTTAACAAGGTAGTAGAGCCACGCTGATTTCATCACGAACGGGCCGGCTCGACCGGGGCGGTACTACCCTCGCACAGAAAATCAACGTAAAATGACAGCCTTCACGCTGTCGTGTTTCGTCGGTGAGTGCGAGGCCGGAGGCCTAATGATGCAGAAGCACCACTAGCCCGCCATGGTGTGGGTCACCATGCTGCATTGTTGCATTGTCTGCATTGGCAGTGATTATGGTGACCACCACACTTGGTCCTGCTTATGCTTTCCATCAGGCAGAGTAAAGTCATTTTGGCAGGGTCAAACATAATAGAAAAACACAACAATTTATTAACTGCCAAAAATATTTCCCTTTCTTTTGGTTTTGCCGTAGTTATGTAAAAACATCTAACAAAATCTCAATCTAGAGAAATTCACAAAATTAACAAATAAAACTATTCTTCTGTTTTTCTTTTATTCCGGTATACTTATAGACATTTAAACGTACAAGTCATCATCAAAGTGACGTATATTTACAACTTATAATTGCCAGCATCTTCGATAAAAACGTGAAACAAGTTTCGACATGTCCTGAACATGTCAGAGTAGTTAGATACCGTCACGAACGCCATTTTCCCGTTCTTTTATCCAAAGTCCCTGAGGGAAGCCTCTATACCGATAACTTGTTCCCACCTGCCATTTTATTCCCCACTATAATCCTTATACATACAAATATAATTCTTTTACTATTGATTTTTGTTATTTTTTCATAAGATTTGAGTATCAGCTGTTTTTTTATATCTTTAAGTGTTTGTACATTGAAAATAAATAAATGGAAGAGAGGAAATGAAAGGAATATACGTCATAGTTGTTTTAATCTTTGCATAAATAATGTTTTTTATGGAATTATTTCTGTAGTTCTTGTTAATCATCATCAACAGCCTGTAAGAGTCCACTACTGGACATAATTATGTCCTTGGCAAGGAGGTCTTAGCCTACTCTACCACGCTTTTTTTCTATGTCCTAATGTAAATGTTACAATTTCAAATCTACCTAATACTAGTTAATATATACTAGGAACAATAGCTATTATTATATAAAAGCTATTGTTCCCTACGTGAACGAACCAGAGACCTAATAGAGGTTTGAAAATGTAACCAAAAATTTTAAGTTAAACCAAAAGTTAAAAGTTAATGGACTCCAGTAGGTATGTTAAGTCTTTTTCTTTTAACGTATGGAATTCAAAATATTTAATTTTAAATACAACTAATGAAACTAATTATAAGAGAAAACCAAAACTTTGAGGTGACCATTTATAGATAGAAAATATTTTTTAGAAGGTATGAATTTACAACATACTAGTACCCAAGGCTCCGCCTGCGTATATTTCGGTTATCGCGGCAAATAGTAGCCTATGTGTTAGCCTGGTGTATAAGCTATATTACTGTAAAGTTTCATCCAAATCCGTTCAGTAGTTTTTGCGTGAAAGAGTAACAAACATCCATCCATCCATACTTACAAACTTCCGCGTTTATAATATTAGTATAGAAGTACCTTACCACGAATCACTTTTATGTCTAAAACTTCTTGAATAATCACAAATTTCAACAGAATGAAAAAACCGAGTTCAACAATTGAACCAAATAGAAATGGGACAACATGGGAGCACTAGCTTTCAAATAAAAAAAGAATTATCAAAATCGGTTCACCCAGTCGAAAGTTATGAGGTAAGAAACATAAAAAAAAAATCGGCCAAGTGCGAGTCGGACTCGCGCACCGAGGGTTCCGTACAAACCTGTATATAAGTAAAAGTTTTCAGAATTTTTCTGACAGAACAGTAACAGAAAAATTCACAAGTAGTTTTTAGGCTTTGATTCCCTTCCGAGTAGTCGCGAGTTTCAAAATATGCGGTATAAATGGTTGTACCTTTGCGTTTTGCGTTGACTTAGGAATTTGTTTTTTTTGCACAGCTTAAAGGCAATTAGACCTAAGTATTTTATATGAATTTCAACTTAATACCTCATAATACAGAAAATGGTAATACATAATTTTATAATTATTAAAAATAAAAATAGTGTCGTAAATTTGCATCATAAACGACTTATTACACGAAGTAACTAAAAAGTCATACTTTTCGCAATTTTTCCTTTCTCTGTGCTATAAGGAGTTGCTTCGTACCAAATTTCAAGATTATGAGTTCACGGGAAGTACCCTTTAGGTTTTGATTCCCTTGCGAATGTCACAAATTTGCAACATAAACGGTTGTATCTTTTGATTGCGTTGGGTTAGAAGTTTCATTTTTTCACAGCTCCAAGAGGCAGTAGATTTGACTATTTCATATGAATTGCAGCTAGAAACCTTCACGTGTTCCTGAGAAAAACGGTCTTGAGAGACAGACAGACGGACATCAAAGTGATCCTATAAGGTTTCCGTTTTTTCCTTTTGAGGTACGGATCCCTAAAAACAGTCGAATTGATAACCTCCTCCTTTTTTGAAGTCGGTAAAAAATTGGACTATCTATACTTATAATCCTCTATAAAAACATATTCTTTTCGAGGTTCTAGTATATCAACCAAGAACAAAATTGATTACATATTCATAGGTCACCCATCGCTATCTTTACTCCATTACTAGAATAACTTAAACTTATTTAATATATGTATTTGAATCTAAACTAAAACACACATCTAGATAATAAACCAAGACACTCCGCTCACATTTTTTCATCACGTCTCATTGCCCTAGGGCTCAGGTACTCGAGTACCTTTCTAGAGAAGTATTATATTTATTATCCAGTAAAATATATTACAAGAACAGCCATTTGCTACTACGGCTTTAAAGCCGCGAGGACCTTTTTAAATTTTACCTGTCTAGACAACTTTTTTATACTCAAGATATATTGAATTGTAAACATCGTACATTTTTCAATGCTTGTTAACAAATTTGTTGGAATAAACCATTTTTATTATGATAACAAATTTAGAAACATTTTGTTTATTTAATGGTCAATATAATATATTATCTATAATTAATAATTATTGCGTAGCGTTGTTGTTCACGATGAACTCCAAAAGTTTCTAACCGATCTTCACATTTTTTTATAATATGTGTGTGTTTGCTGGCGTGCTATATAACATGGCATATCATGACGCTTATACCCATAGGAACTGAGCAAGATAGAAAAAAGACCCAAACAAAATTGCTTGGGTCAGTGATATACGTATGTTATGGGATATATACTATTATGGAGAATAAATGTAGTATGTAGAGTACGGTCTTTTCTTGAATCTTTGATGATCATATTGCAATGTATGGCGTAGTGGTTTAGTCTGTCATCTCGCTTTCTACTGTGCTTAGTGTTACGACTTCGAACCCTACATGACACAATAATTTTTGTGATTTAAAATTGTTCTTCTAGATATTCTTTGCGTCCGTTTCATGTATGTTTGAAAACACCCCCGCAACTCAAGAATATTCCCAGTGCGGGCAAATTTTCAAATCAATACTAATATTATAAAGCTGAAGAGTTTGTTTGTTTGATCGCGCTAATCTCAGGAGCCGCTGGTCCGATTTGAAAAAATATTCCAGTGTTAGATAGCCCATTTATCGAGGAAGGCTATAGGCTATATATCATCACGATAAGACTACGGACTATAGGAGCGGAGCACCAATTAAGAATGTTTCAAAAACGGGGGAAAATTTTCACGCTACGGGTAATAGGAGACGCAAACGAGGTTGCGTGTGTCAGCTGGTAAGAATATAAAAACAATGAAACTTAATTATATTTGATAAATGTAGATGTAAAAGCTTCTTTAGATGGAGAAGTTTATGTCCATAAGTGGATTATATAATTCTATTGATGTAGTGTTTAATAATCCTTACAATACTCGGATACGGGCACTAGTATTTGTTATAAGTCTGAACTAATATAGATTAGCACCATCATCATCATCAGCCCGTTGCAGTCCACCGATGGACATAGGCCTCTCCCAATCCACACCACAGAGCCCGGTCTGTTGCTTTTTGCATGTCATCACTGCCAGCCCTCTTATTAGTACCATAGGGAATGGCTATTCTATGAATGGAATATTCTAGTTCCGAAGCTAATTAGATCGCATCCGTCCTCCTCTTTATTATGGGCCCCTTGAGAGGTTAAACTGGGGTCATGGCTCTAACACACGAAGACCCTTAGAGAATTTTAATGTTATATTAATTGAGATACCCTCCGGGGTTGATCTACGCTACTACTAAGTAGTTATTTATCGCCTCTATTATTTTAACTATGCCCTAGATGGCATTATGTATTGTATATTTTGCAGACCAGCAGTCGCAGACGCTACCACTGCGCCACCAAGACAGTTAAGTTAAATACAGTGTGAGACTATGCTCCAATTGTGAATTTCTGGAACTTAAGAAAGCTGGGGCCCGTATGTCGTCTGTGTGGACAGACCGGCTCAAAACTATGGTCCTTTCTTCAAACGATCAAGCCAGACCCTATACTGTACCTACTTACATAATTTTCTTTAAATGTTCACGGATTTAAAATAGTCACGTCTGTGGTTTTTCCCGTCTTAGGACATGTAGGTAATTGTACACACACACAAATTCACACGTCGCATATAATATATGTAAAATATTTATTGATAAAAATTGTATCACCTATCATTATCATGTGCCTATAGAGTAGACATGGTGTAAGGAAAATGTTCCCTGAAATGAAAACCGCACTAGTACAAGTGATGTTTCTAAAGAGACTTTTTAAAAAAAAAAAAAACTCGACTGCGTCAATATCTGCCATAATTATTAAATTCACGTTTTTTGTATTTTATTTTATTGCTTTTTTTAATTTTTATGTACCCAGTGTCACTCTCACGACTAAGACGAATCTATTGACACCACTCACATAATAATTACAAATTTTAACAAAAAAAAACGACTTCGACTTCAATCTGGAGCAAATTTAAATGGGGAATTCGGGAAGCACCGCACCAGCTTTCAAATAAAAAAAGAATCAACAAAATCGGCTCACCCAGTCGAAAGTTATAAGGTAACAAACATAAAAAAAACAGTCGAATTGAGAACCTCCTCCTTTTTTTGAACTCGGTTAAAAATACGACAAGCCGTAATAGTTGTTGCCCGCTGCTCCGCCCGCGTGTATGTCGGTTATCGCTGCAAATAGTGGAATAGTGGCCTATGTGTTATTCTGACATATAAACTATATATATATACAACGACATAAACAAGAAACTCAACATCGTAGGACTAAACAGCCATGAACTTAAAACTACTTTCACAGACTGGCTTCTGAATATGGACTACGTTGAAACTGAGAAACTACTGACATACATCACATAAACTTCACACTTAAACATCAACATCTACAAATACATAAGACAACACAAAATACGAACTACATTTCACACTAACACCCCACACGCACACACACACCCACACACACCAATACATATATTCACTAAACAACATACGGTCCACTTATGATCTTATTTTGCATAAAGCCATGTGTATACAGAAAGAGTGTAATTGTAATTCAGATTCATATACATGACTGAAAACTGCCACCCAAAACACAAGTATCAGCTTAGTTTGGGAAACACTGTCAGTACCTAAAGTAAAATTATAAGGCAACTTGTAAGTGTAAACTTTGCGACAATAAAGATTATTATTATTATATTACTGTAAAGTTTCATCCAAATCCGTTCAGTAGTTTTTGCGTGAAAGAGTAACAAACATCCATCCATCCATCCATACTTTCAAACTTTCGCGTTTATAATATTAGTATGGATACCTATTTATATACACTCGAAAAACATGACCCTCCTTCTTTCGCAAGAAAGACATGAAAAACTTCACTACCCAGAACTAATAATTGTGGGATAAATACGATGACTTCTTCTGTCTCTAAATGTAATTTATCTTAAGTATATATATGCGTTTTAGAATATATAAGTAGATACATAAACAGACCGCTTTAGGGCTCCCACACATAACTGCGAATTCGCACCGCATCGCAAATATCTGCGAGCTCGCACGAATGCACCGCAAGAACTTCACGCCGCATCGCATCGCTGTTATGTATGGTAACTATCATTTTGTTTCATATAACTTTCAGGCGACTTATTCATAGTACGTCACTTAAGAAAAACGTTTTGAAGTGATCCCTCTTAGACGTCGACATTGTATTAAAATTATAAGTGTTCTACACAAACTCGCCAACTTATAAAATTTAAAACACGACAATCTGGGGAAACATTCTTTCGTCAAATTGACGTCATTAAAAAATAAAATTAAGTCCGGGCATAACCTACTTTGCTGAAGTATTACTTCCTGGTTTAATGAATGACAGTATAAATTTCCCTGCTTCTTTTAAGTTATTTCAAAGGGAGCCATGTTTTCCCAGCGTTTACGTCGTTACGCCGTCGAAGCCAAACATTGTTAAGTACAGCACTTAAATAACTTGGTACAGTTCATGAGATACGGCGACATTGCTGCATTGTTGTCTATTCGATTAATGGCGTTGTAAATGTAAATGATGAATATTTTAATTGTTATTTACTTTCATGTTTCGACATGAATTTATTTATTATTTTATATTTTATTTATTACTTACTACGGAGGATTTGCAGCATTGACAGACAAATACGTCAAAAATTTAATTATAACAGATTTAATTTAAGTTTTATTGCGAAAAATTTACGTAATTTTGGAATTATACATGGATGAATTCCGTTAAGCAATTTCAACGAAAACCCTGACAGCAGTATCAGTACTAAATATTAAACTAAAAGCAGAATTTGATACTATAATATCTCATACTATTATAATCCTCATAATAATATAAACAAGCAGCAATACATACATGCACAATACTCGCAAAAGTTTTAGGGGACACAGTACTATTAAATTCGACGGAATACGAACCTCCTTTTCTCTGAAGGTTTCAGAGCGCGAATAAGGAAGAAAAACCGAGAGAAATCTCGAGTAAGAAAACAGCTTAGCATAATAAATATATTATGTGACGTATAGAAACTATACGTACTTAGACACAAACGTATAGGTATACACATAAGATATTTCCTTTATTTAATACCCAATTCGTTATTTATTAGTATTACAAGATGTACTCGTATATACCTATCAATATCGATTTATATAACATTGACTTAAATTAAAAACGCTACAGCTCTTGACTTACTCTACATCCCGCCTTAAGAACTCACTCTAAGTGTATTTAGCTTAGTTTTTAACTTAGCTCTTTTGATATGAGCACGTTCTATTATGCTAATTCACTTAAACCTGACTGAGTGTATGGCATTTCGCTTTTTACTTTTCCCAGTCCTCAGTACTTAGCTTAATTATTTAACATATATTTTATTTTTCTTAACTTCCCCTGTTTAGTTGTAGTTGTACCTAATTAATTATATTAAATGTTTGTGCATGTCGTAGGGCATTTATTCTCTATTCATATCTTTAGTACGTTGTTGATAAGTTCTTCGAGTTCGTTTAACATTTTTTTCAAAGGAGTTGCTTTTTGGGTATTGTAACAACTTTTGCCTGCGGATCTGCCCGCGTGTATGTAGGTGATCGTGGTAAATAGTAACTAATGTATTATTATGATGTATAAGCTATATTACTGTAAAGTTTCATCTATATCTTTTAGTGGTTTTTGCGTGAGAAATAAACATCAATTTAATACTCAATACTTTATTGCATCACATAGGTTTAACAAGGTCTTACAGTAATATAAAATTGTTCCACTATGTACCCTGTCGGGCACAGCAAAATTACAAATAAGAGAGGACACAAACTTAAAACTAATACAATTCAAATCAATAATACAATCTTTTTATATATAAAAATCTACTGCCGCTCGCCCGTCTCGTTAAAACTCGAGAACGGCTGGGCCGATTTAGCCGATCTTGGCCTTGAAATGCCTGACGCAGTCCAGGGAAAGGTCCAAACGGTGAAAAATCAAAACAACCCGAAAACCCAAAAAAGTTGCGGGCACAGCCAGTTTAATATATATGTATGTATTTAATATTAAATATATGTGTTTGTGTGTGTGCGTGTTTGTGTATTTGTATGAACATGAATCCATATATGTATCACATTTAATTTTTTTTTTACTGCCAATGCCATACTATACGTATTCACTTTAATTGGTGATTTAGGTACTCATGAATACTATAGTAACACTTAGAAATTAGAAACTTCTTTAATTTTTTTGTAAAGTGATTAAATTTGTTTTCATTTTTTTTTTCTGGCGGCAATCTATTGTATAGTTTGATGGACATCACGTAGGTGCTGGAGGAGTGAATTTTTAGTTTTCAACTTGGTAGATTCAGTCTTGATTTATGTCGTAGTGTGTATCTTTGTTGTTTTTCTTCTCTGGTTGTATATAAATATTGATGTTTTTTTACAAATTTGCATATTTCCAATAAATAGATGCTGGAGAGTGAGTATTTCGTGTTCCCGAAAGTAAGGTTTGCAGCTATAAGTGTCGTCAATGTTGGCTAGGATTCTAATAAGTTTCTTTTGCATTGTGAACAGTGTTGGCGCATCCGTGCTTTCACCCCATAATATTATACCGTAGCTGAGCCACGCATAAGCATAGGCATAATATGTGGCGAGGGCAGTCTTAAAATTTGTGGTTTTTTTTTATTTCACGGAGGGCATATATAAATTTTGATAGTTTTGACTTTATTTTAGCGATGTGAGATTTCCAGTTGATGTTTGTGTCTATTGAGATACCAAGTAGAGTGAATTCAGGGACAGTTTCTATTTTAAGATTGTTATAAGTTAGATCAATTTTTAAAGGGGCTTTCATCGGGACATCCATCCTCACATACTTTTGCATTTATAATATTAGTAGGATTGTCGTCAATCGTGGAATGTAAATTATTTCATTACCTTTTTTTCGTTCTTTTTTATGTAATTCCCTGCCAAAATTAATCTACTCTGCTTGATGGAAAGCATAAGCAGAATCCAAGAGTGGTGATCACCATACTCACTGCGAATGCAGACAATGCAACAATGCAGCATGGTGACCCACACCATGGCGGGCTAGTGATGCTTCTGCATCATTGGGCCTTCTAGCATCGAAGAACCATATGCATGTATTGGCCAGCTCCACAAAAAACTGATGCTGAACAACTATTTAGTTGCTTTTCAGTCAGTTATCATTAACAGTCTTAAACATTCTACTAGTCACACAGTTAAGCCTAAAAATCAAAATAATTTATTCATCTAAGACACCAAGTGACACTCATGAACGTAAATTGAAGCTATAGTTAAAAATCATAGATCGACACAACAGACGCCATAGCATGTGCTGTATTGTCGAAGTAAATTAGGCGAAAACACCAAAAATCTACTGCCTGCCTGTGTCGATCCATAACTTCCAGTTTCCAAAATGCGTAGAGCCTCATGAGAAGAATACTGGCAAAGAAACTCATGGCTACTCTTTTTCAAAGTCTGATTTTCAGGTACAATAGTGTTAGTATTACATGTAAGGTAAACAAGCTGTTGCCACCTGAAATTACTTTTATTAAAAAGCTCCAAAATCTAACGCACAAACAAAATAAAAAAACACTCAGTGATAACGTTTGAGTCTATTAAACATAGAAGTCGTTCAAGGTGCACATTACCTACAATACCACGCTGGCCAGACGGGTTGGTATAAGGTTTGTTTTAAGTTTTCCTTCTCTTTTCAGTGTGTGATTAGGGTAAATTTGGACGAGGAATATTAAGTGGAAGAGCCACGCTTCGGCATGAATGGGCCGGCTCGACCGGAGTGATAGTGGCCTCACAGAAAACCGGTGTGAAATAGTGCTTGCGCTGTGTTTCACCGAGTAAGTGAGGATACCGGAGGCCCATAAGCCAACCCCCCTCCTTCATCCCCCTTCCCATCCCCCAAAGGCCGGCAACGTACATGTGACGCCTCTGGTGTTGTAGGTGTCCATGGGCGGTGGTAATCGCTTACCATCAGGCGACACGTCTGCTCGTTTGCCCGCCTATTTCATTAAAAAAAGGCAAATACACAATGAAGTGGTCTATGAGGCGCTCATAGCTCAGTTGCACTCGGTGCTTAGAAATTATCACCGAGGGTAAGTAACGACGGCGCGGTCAGTACCTGGATGGGTGACCGCTGGTGGCATTATACCATGAGCGTCTTCGTGAATCGAAGGTCTCGTTAATCAATTGATTTCGATTGATATCATAGGATAACAGTCGTTAAGCTTCGTTGGAGGCCTTTTTGCGGCTTAAAAACATCCAACGGCAAGATTACGTAGCCACAACGTTGTCTTGCCAGTCCACAACCCGCACTCGGCCATCGTGGCCTTAACCCTCTCCTGAGAGGAGACCCGAGCCCAGCAGCGGGACATTATGGGTTGTTGATAACACACTGATACAAAATGGCCTATGTCCAACAGTGGACTGTTAATGATGGCCAAACTTAAGATTCTTTTTATTTTTTTATTATTTATTTATTTATTGATTGAAAAGGTCCAAACTTTAACTTATATGTAAGATGCCACATAAACTCATTCGAGTTTTTCCGTGCATCAGTGTCATCACCAAGGCATATTCTTAAATTGCAATTATCCATTAGTGATGGTGATGGTGATCACATACCATGACTGAGATGACTCGTGAGTCCTCATCGAACAGCTTCTTGATATTTTATTAGTGCGAATAAAAGCAAAACCAGATTTGAAAACAAAAATCTAATAATTACGGCCTCGAAAGATGTCACATTTTTATTAATTCACCAAATGGTAATTACTTTCTAAGTGGATCACCATTTGACAACTCAACACTCGGTACTTAGTGGCGCAGAAAGTTTGGACTCATTTAATTTTCTTCTGGACAATTTAATTATTTATTTTCCAGTTCAATGTCCTAATAGAGTCACTGAAAGAGGGTGCAGGCGTATAGATGTTATTGTTGCCGTAGTTTGATAATATAATTAATTCTCAATTGAGCATAAATGAAAATTTAATAAAGCAGTTGGTCCTGCTTGCCATACGAATAGTCGTGGCAATCATTACGGGTGGGAGCCTAACACTTCAACAATTGTCTATCTAAAGAACTTCAATAATGCCTAGTACTTGGGTTATGGAAGTCTGAGGTAGCTGTCTACCTAATGTAAAAATTCGAAGTTCAGCAGTATCGTAGTTGATTATAGCCGAACCCAACTTAAATTGGCAAAAGTTACAAAGGATAAGATAATAATTGTTGTCACAATTACTGGTCTTGCCACAGTAGGTAACTATTGGTCTACACTTCTCTTCTTTTCAACGAATTTACAAACGAGTTAAATCAATATCAGCATGAATCTACTTATGGATTGATGTCGATAATATATTAGGATTTAATTTCACAACCATTTGATCACAAGTATACTTGCAATTTATGACAAGCCTGTAATAGCCTAAAGGCCTATTTTCTACCTTGCCATAAATGATTCAGAAAAGTCATCTAAAGTTGTATTTAATGACCTTTCTAATACCATTATTTTTTAATACCTGAGCCTGAAAAAGTTACTATACTCTGCCTGATGGATAGCATGAGCAGAATCCAAGAGTGGTGGTCACCATACTCATTTCGAATGCAGACAATGCAACAATTCAGCATGGTGACCCACACTATGGCGGCCTATTGAGATACTTCTGCATCATTGGGCCTCCGGTCTCGAACTCACCAACGAAAATCGAGACAATAATGTACCTATAGTAAATTTGACATTTATCTGCAAATAAACTAACACTGTACTTGTTTTAGATCAACTGATACACAAGCAGTGTTCAGTGTAAATACAACTTTACATCATTAAGTTAAATTGCCTTTTTGTGCTAAAAGCGAAGTAGTGATTAAGAACTTTCCGTGCTTTTTGTGCCGATAAAAATACATGGATACTTAGATGTAAGCACTGGATAATAGAATCATCCAGTATCAAAAAATTTTATGTACGAGTATATTTGTACAGTAATTACACTTACTGGTGTAATATTGGACTTTCTAGACTTTCTACCGAAAATTGTGCTTGTATTGTAGAAAGTTCATTTTATATACCATCTATTTCAAGAGTTACAACATCCATCCTATATTAAATAATATTGCAAATAAGTCCAGGATTAAATCACACTCAATTCTAACGTATATTATTTAATAGGCTTTATAACAGCGTCCTTAACATTCAAATTAATGCGGTGAAATGACCCTGACGACCTAGTGAAGAGACATGAAAGTTATGCAACGCCTATGAACTAATCAACAATCACTTGTGTCATATATTTATTCATAGTCGTCCCTAAAACAAAATACTTTCATAAAAATTATACTTAAAAATCCAAAAAGCTTCTTTAATGACGTGAGCACTTACGATACCATAACATATCCATGTTAGTGGTACATATATTAAATAAGGAAGGTTTTTATCGCAAGTGCATTATGCTCACGCACGAACGTACTCTTGCTTGACATAAACACACATAAATGTACGGATTAATGGAAGGTTCGCCATTACTACAGCTTAACGAAGTAATTTTTTTCTCGTTGTTTATTCGCCGGCACGGCTCTCTAAGTAGGTTGTAGGTAAGGTTCTACTATGTGGAATGGAATTTCAGGAAAATGTTCTTTCATTGCTGTGCTTGCATTAAAATATGGCTGTTTTGTAAAGATCTTCTTGGCACAATGAAATTATAGCCTGAGGCTATTTTAGACTATAAAATGAATTAGGATAGAGATTAGTTCGTAAATACTTGATGTAGTAATTTTGTGTTTAAGTATTTCTTATATTGGTATACTAGCTTTTTTTTTTTTTTTTTTTTTTTTTTTAATAATAATCTTTATTGTCATAAAATTTAAAATACAATTACTTGAAGTCCCTGTCTCCCGTGCTAGGTATTACACCTGTAATACAGGAGCCAGTGCCCTCTCCTGCTATAATGAACCATTACATTTTTATGCAACAAAGGTACATGTTCATTGCTTAAAATTATATTTAAAACTTACTTCTAATTATGATAAATTGAGTACAACATTACATTTTTGTTGTTGATTGTTGGAGTCCTCTGGGTGTGTGGAATGAATGAATGAGTGAGTGAGTGTCAGAGGGTGTGTAGATTTAAATAACAGATATTAGATTCTCTCTTAATTAGTTGTCATAAGAGGGTATACCTTCTCATTATATATATATATATATATATATATATATATGCTTCATTTAATCCAGAATAACCAGTAAGAATTCCGTATCATCATATGTAAGTTTGCTGAGCCACTGGGATACTGACTTTTTCAGGTTTAATTTATTTAAGGCGTGGATACCAATAGCCTTGTTTAACCTATTATATATGTAAGGGCCTAGAAATGGGTAAAAGCTGCGAACAAAAGATGTCCTTGGGTGAATAATGCGATCACATACTTTGTGGTTTCTACGTTTTGAGGTTAAGCTCGTGGCATATTTTACTGTAGCATGCTGTTTTACTATAATATTTAGAAGAAAAAGTTGGCGAACGGTGAGTACCTCACAGTATTCATATAGTTTTGCTGTTGGGAATCTATAGGGTTTAAAAGTCGCCACTTTTAGAACCGCCCTTTGAGAGATCTCGAGTTTTATGAGATTGGATTTATTTGCGCCACCCCATGATGTAATGCAGTAACTGATGAGTGACTGCACGAGAGCGTAATAAACTTGTTTCAGAACTAGGGGAGTAGCAACATGTCTCAGGGTTTTAAAAATGTAAATGAGTTTGCGTATCCTTGTGCTAAGTGCTGCAATGTGCGTTTTAAAGTTAAGATTTTCATCTATCATGATGCCTAAGTATTTTATTGCTTGGGTTCTTTGTAATGCCGCACATGCGCACCCAGTGGATGGCGTAGCAACAGGTAGGCAGTCATGAGTGATCAAGTTTAAAGAAGTACTTAATGACCCACGTATACTGAAGGCAACGTATTTGGTTTTATCGATGTTCAAGGTCAATACGTTATACCGTAGCCACGTTTTAACTCTATTGAAGCCGCTCTGGGCTGTCTGATATGTCTCGGTCCAGGTCTTAGAGGCAAAAATGAGGGCAGTATCATCTGCATATGAAATTACTTTTCCCGGAAATGAGGGCAAAGTTAGGAGGTCATTTATATAGACGAGGAAAAGGGTCGGTCCGAGAATACTACCCTGCGGCACGCCGTGTGTGACTAAAAGCTCTTTACTAGTCTGCGAACCAATCGTTACACACTGTGTCCTATCACTTAGGTAATCTTTCAGAAGTCTAAGTTGATTTCCCCTGACACCTACTCTCTCCAGCTTGTCCAACAGGATTGGGATAGGGACCGTATCAAATGCTTTGGCTAGATCTAAGAATATCGCAACGCATTTGTTGCCTTTGTCAAGATGAGTGCTTAGGAAGTCTGTGAGTTCGCCAACTGCATCATCCGTAGATTTACCACGATGGAAACCAAACTGATGATTAGAAAAAATATTATGACTCTCTAGATAGTTTATTAGTCTAGTATTAATTACTTTTTCAAAATTTTTTGAGATCGATGGTAATATTGATATTGGTCTGTAATTTTTAATACGGTCCCTATCCCCACCCTTATAAATTGGACGTATTTGTGACTTTTTAAGGTCCCTGGGAAAGACACCGTCTTGAAGACACACATTGCAAATATATGTTAAATGTGGAGTGAGAATGTCTCTATGGTCTTTGAGGAGTTTATTTGAAATACCATCACATCCCACCGCACAGTCATTCCTCATCATAGATATTAAGGCATGAACTTCCTCTTCATCGGTTTCAACTAGCGCAGGTCTGCCTAACATTTGCCACATAACTACATTTTGAATAAGTAGTTGGCTCCCTAATTGTTTTTTCGGCTAGATTTTTACCCACGTCACGAAAATAGCTATTGACACGGTCAACAGACGTTTGAGGCGTACTTGCTATATTAAGTAACTCATTAGGAAACTGAGTTTCCTTGGATGTATTAGTAATCGATTTGATTGTATTCCAGAGTCTTCTACTATCTTTCCCTGCTTTTTGGATCAGATCTTTCTCATAGTTACGTTTAACTTTTTTCAGGATTGAACTGCAGAAATTTCTATAACGGTTATACGTAGTTTTTAGCCCTAGATTGGCCGGGTTAGCTTTTGATTGTCTATGCAGTCTATCCCTATTGTGCATACAACGCAACAGGCCCTGAGTGATCCATGGTTTCAGTATCCTTTTACGACGAGGAAGGTGAATTATCGTAGTGTTAACAGTAATCGCGTGTTTTAATGAATCAACTAGATAAGATAACATATAGTTGCAATTATTTGTATTATAAATAGGGCTGAAGTCTATATCTTCTATTTGAGCCCTTAATCCTTTCTCATCAATTTTATTATAAGTTAAATATGAGTGATTACGGGACTGAGATTTTTTGAGACACAAGATGACTGACTTGTGGTCGGTGAGAGCCGATTGGGGTACGAATGTTACAGAGTTAAACTTGGTTTTCAATAGGACGTGATCGATACAGGTGCCAGCAGAATCACGTGTTACAAAGGAATGTGTGGGAAGGAGACCATGATATGCAGCAAGAGTCAAGTAATTGCTGGTATCACCACTCATATTTCCGGGTATAATGTCTAGATGGATGAATGGAGACCTGATCTCCAACTAGAACTACATTTCCAAAAGCCGACACATTTTCGAATGTTTTTTCGAGTGAAGTAAGAAATGGGTCTATATTAGAATATGAAGGGGAACGATAAATAGCGAGAATTGCGGTATCATTATTGCCTAGCTTTAACAGCAGACAGTTACAGTCTACCATGTAAGGTTCTTCGATGTGAGCGGTAAGCTCCTCCTTTATATACACTACAACGCCGTCATTTTGAATGGGATTTCTTGTAGTCATTGAGGAACGGTAACCGTTTAAGGTAGGCAATGTAAGCATACGTGACAACCAGCACTCAGTCAGTACCACTATGTCAAAATCATAATCCATTTGTGCCATCAAAACCTGAAATCCCGAAAAATTACAATTTATGCTTCTTATATTTTGTGTAATAATGGATAAAGACGTCTGTGATGGCAGTATTTCTGAGCAGTCTTTAACTGAACATTCAAGACTCTCCGAAACAGCAAAGTCATCAATTCCGTTCGATAGATCGCTCATGTTAGCCATCACAAAGTATAATTGTATTTAAATGATCTTGTTGAAAGCATTTTGAAATCACTACCACAAAATTAGCAGCAATAGATAACATATTAGCGGTTTTTGTATAAAAATAGTCAATATAACATGAAGTATAATAAATAGGCCCGGTAAATACTTTAGTGACAAAGTTTGTTTTATGTTTGATTTTATGAGAATCTATGACTCGTTTGAGGGTTGATATGTATAGTGTAAATAGTGTGTTTATACAACAGTGATAAAAAAAAATTGACATGCAGATGATAAACACTATTGAAATTATAATAAAGAATTTTTGCAATCTTGCTCCAGGTTTGAGAAACGGTCCCTTAATAGCCACCACACAGTTTAGTCAATTAGATTTTCTTATCCTCTCAATGTCCATCTCCGTAGTAACTTTTATGTGGGGGCCATTTTCCTCTTTTCTCAGGTAGACAACACCGTGTGAAGTCCAGCAGTACCGATAATCAAGTTGTTTTTGGAGAGCTCTGGCCATATAATATATTTTTTGAGTTTTAGTGGTAAGAGTTTCCGATATATATATTGGTTTATGAGGTCCTGGCAGACCTAGGTTGTCTGTATTTAGTTTTTTCCCCGTGGTTTTTTGTTTATTGAAAGTCTTTAAATTGGTTAGGAGCTTCTCTTTCATTCCAACTGTCGTGAATTCCACAACAATTGGATGGGAGTGGTCTTTAGATTTTATTCTGTAGATGTCCCTTACACATTTGTGGGTTACCTCCATGTTGATTGTGTGCCCGATGGTCTCAATGAAGTTGGACAGATCCTGTTTTGTTTCACCAGCCTTTTTCGGTATATTACGAATCTCAACTCCAGTAGCACGTGATTTTCGTTCGAGCGATTCGATTTTCTGTTCAAGAAGTTCAATGCGTATCTTGTTTTCTCGTTTATCCGATTCCAATTGAGATATTTTATTGAGGAATTCATCATATTTAGTTGACATGAACTCCACCGTTTCAGTCAATTTATGATTTTGTTCCACAAGAGTGCGAATTGTAGCTTGAAGACTCTCGAATCTTTCCCCTTGTTGTTGCGCGAAAGAAACTAGCACAGTTCTTAAGTCATCGGTATCGCTAAACTCAGTGTCGCCTATCAGTTTCTTAGACGGGGAGTTATACTTGCGTTTCTTTCTTTCGTAAGAAGTTTCAGTAGTCACGCGGACGTCCGGGGCCGAGTCATAGTGGTGGATTCCCACCGGGGCAGTCAGATTGGACATCACGTCATGCAGTTGGTCAACTACTGTGTTTGTCTCCACGGTCGATTTATTCGGCGGAGGCTTGAGGGGGGACTGGGACGCTGGCGGTGGCGTACGTTTCAGTGGTATTTTAGACGGACAAAAAAGCAGTCGCACAAAGCTCAATTTCACCGAACGTTCAGGATAAATCTGTTGCGCCTGCGGTAGTGATTCTCTCTCACTTTTGGCCGACACGATGCTATGTTAATAAGGTCAGGTGCTGAAGTTACCGTGGTGCGTTCGTTGATTAGTATAATAAAGTTTTAAGGAAATGCTGATTAATTATTTATTTATGACGTATGGAGTGTTACACGGTGATATATTCACTAAAGCGTCAGAAAACCTTTCGAAAAAGCACAAAAAGTGATAGAGTTGTGGAGTCTCGAACCCAAGAACTTACGCACAGCAGGCAACGTATACGCGACCGAGAAGAAGTGACTGTTACGCTTGTTGCCAAATTTATAGTTCAGTATGTAAAGTTTTATTTATGAACAGCTGGTAGATGTAGAAATTATGAATAAAAACATAAAGTTGGGTAGATTAATTATTATCACTCAATCCAATATTCCCCACTTGCAGGAATACTTAGTTTTATTAAAACCACACTATTGTTCACAGTCACTACATTTCACTTAGTTTGCTAAGGCACTGATACACCAACAGGACTTAGTTTGCGTAGATTGTTAAATTAAGCCGAAAATAGTAATAGAAACACTTATATTAATTTTTGACCAGGAGCGTACCAAAAACACGTCCGTTTGGTACTGTTGTCGGGCGGGGGGGGGGGGAATTTTATTTTACTCGCGGCTTCGCTCACGCAGACATTCATACCCTGATTTACCCCCTTAGTTAGTTATAAAAGAACCTACATGCAAAATTTCAGGATTCTAGGTTCAGCGGTTTGGGCTGTGCGTTGATCTCTGGGTATGTAAGTCAGTCAGTCAGTCAGCTTCCTCTTTTATATATATAGATAAAAACGAATCCCTTGGTCACGGTTTCACGCAACAGTTACCATACTTTTTGCGCTGTAGCATGGTGCGTGGCATGGTTCAGTAGCATTTCGTTTCACTCTTGAAAGTTGCCGCGATTTACAAATTACGACTTAGTATTTCAGCTGTACCACATTCGCAATATATTTAATCATTAATAATTGTAGTAAATTATATGAAACCATAAACTGTAGTAAATTAAAGTAATTTAAATTAAACCACCACGCACCATGTTACAGCGCAAAGGGTATAGTTCGAATTGAAAAATTATTGCATTCTTAGAATGTCCATTTATCGTTTATTCAATATATAAAACAATTTTGTAAAAATGTATTAACATATCTCACCATGTCGTACCATACATGTTGGTTACGTAATATAAATATTATTACTAATATACTGTTTTAGTAACTGTTTTAATTTTTTTGTAGGTATCAGGTGTTTGATAAGACTTTAAGAAGTTAAGTCTAAGTCAAAATAAGTGACTGCTCTGTTGACTGCCTCGGGGGCGCAGTGGTAGCGTATGCGACTGCTGTACTTGAGGTCTCGGGTTCGATTCTCGGGTCGTACCAAATATTTTTATGATCTACAAATATTTGTTTCGGAGTTTGGTAAAATATTTGTTTTGTTTTCTATGTATAATATGTACGTATTTACAAAAAAAAAGTATAACGTGTATTTATATCAGTTGTCTCGTACCCATAAGACAAGCTCGGCTTAGCTTGGGACTAGATGGCGTTGTGTGTTAGATGTCCGAAAAAAAAATGTCCGAAATAAGTACTAGTGAACCATGTTAATATATATGTCTAACGATTGTATTATAATTAACTAGCTTTTGCCCGCGGCTCTGCTAGTCTGTATGTCGGTTATCGCGATAAGTAGTTGCTTATATCCTTCCTCAACAATCAAAGGAAATCTTCATTTAAATTTTCATCGAAATCGGTTGGGCGGTTTAGCCGTAAAAGCAAACAGATAGATATACAGCGCTGCTTTCGAATTTATAATTATTAGTATGCATTGCACTTTAATTGTAATAAGATTAGCACGTACAGAATGAAAATATAAGTGACACGAAATAAAATTGCTTGTTCAAAGTTACCTAGATCAAGCAATATTTTAAGACCTTTAAGTATTATATTTTAATATTGAAACTCTTGTACTGAGCAAGGCTAGACTGCATGAAATGAATATTTTTACTGACTAATAAACATGTTTACTGTACGATGTCATTTACAATTTTATCTTAAATACCATAGAGTAATACCATCGTGCAAAACGGACAGGAGTAGCCATAACGCCTTTTGGGGGGGGAGGGGGTTTAGAGATCTTCACAATACTCGTACACTTTTTAGACTCACGCACAAAAACAATCGCCTATTACTACTATCTCACAAAACAAAACATTCACAAATTCACACACAAACTTATTCTGTATCATAACACTGTAATGCGTAGGCTCATTTGGGCTTGTACTTTGACAAAGGCGAACGTCTGCGTATGGCTATCTACCATTTTACTCTTTGTTATATACTTTATTCGTCTAATTGCCATTCCTGACAGTAACTGAGGTGGCTGTAACTCGTACTTTTATCTGAAGCAGTAACTGTAACAACTAGTAATAAACCCGGCGATAAAGTAAAAAACTCGTTCAGTACAGGACATAAACACACTGCCTTGTAGTTCAAGAAAACATCGTAAACGTTTACAAGTCAACTAAGTGTGACTGCCTGTCTAAGTGATAGACTAAAGTCAAGCTATTAAATAAGCCAAATAAGAATTATTATTTCTTTATTTACGCAAGTTTTACCCATATAAATATTTATCTTGAACCACTCTATATTTTACCAAAAACTGCATTAAAATCCGTTATGAAGTTTAAAAGATCTTAACAAACAGACAGCTTAAGCGACTTCATTTTATACTATGTAAAGATACCAGTTTTATCATTAAAAGATACTTAATAAAAATCTTATTCAACGTAAATAAAGATCAATGGCCGAGATCTGATTAAAACCAATCGGGTTTTCTCGATATAAATATGTGTAACGAAATCTGATTTAATCTATGCTGTCTCAGTAATATTTAAAAACTAGCTGAACCCCGCGGTGTTACCCGCGGTTATTGTCGTACCGCGGGTAACGCTGCGAGGCGAAGCTAGTCTAAAAAAGTAGCCTAAGTTACTCCTTATATCATTAGCTACCTATGAATGAAAGCCCTGTCAAAATCGGTCTAGCCGTTCCAGAGATTAGCCGGAACAAACAGACAGACAGACAGATTCAAATTGAAAAAAATGTTATTTTGGTATATAATAATAATAAATAAATAATAATAAATATTATCGGACATCTAACACACAACTCCATCTAGTCCCAGGCTAAGCAGAGCTTGTGTTATGGGTACTAGACAACTAATACAAATACATATATACTTTTTTTGTAAATACATACATATTATACATAGAAAACATCCAAACTCCGAAACAAACAATTGTAGATCACACAAACATTTGTTCCGAACCGGGAATCGAACCCGAGACCTCATGATCAGCAGTCGCACACCCCAACCGCGAGACCAACGAAGCAGTTGTTTATAATATATGTACATACTGTGTATACTTACTACTTATAGATTAAAACTCATAGACTTACATGAGGGCGGTCAATCGTTATCGCTCATGGCTTGTCCCACAGCTGATTCGATACTCCCTCCCCGGTTTTCCCAATCAGTGACAGTCACTTATTGAATTTTGTTGTGCTCGCAACTTTCAATAATTCCAACGGTTCTGTACAAAACTTTGTCAATTTCCTTAACTGGGAACATATCTCGGTTGGGTGAAATTCTCCCAAGTTGCGAACGTTTTAAAGATTTCGTCGGACTTGCACCCACCTTACTAATAGTTGGAAAACATTAGCTTATTTCATTACGGGTGATGCTATCCGATTTTGAGTTTAATGTTTTGAAAAATTTGTGTTTATTTTGTTGAATTATTTATTACAAATGTGCGATTTAACGTTAATATTAATAGTCAAGACACACAATATAGGAATTTGGCTAGCCTAGTTCTTCTTCGAGGTCTATGCGATGAGAAAACTTACAATGAGTTTTCCGTTTATCCTATTGGTTATAATTACCGGTGGTGATTTAAATTTCTCATAAAAATTAATTGAAAAAATTTTAACAAAAAAAAACCGACTTTAATCTGTACCAAATTGAAATGGGCCCACACGGGAAGCACCAGCTTTCAAATTAAAAAAATAATCATCAAAATTGGTTGGCGTGATATTGAATTATTCGTCAATTTGTCGCACACATACTTAATGCAAATTGAAGACTTATATGGTTTTCTCATGGATGACATGTCAGAACTAGACCAAATTGAAATTAGACCACATGGGAAGCACCAGCTTTCAAATAAAAAAAGAATCATCAAAATCGGTTCACCCAATCGAAAGTTATGAGGTAACAAACATAAAAAAAATACAGACGAATTGAGAACCTCCTCCTTTTTTTGAAGTCGGTTAGTAAGAAATTCGTAATTTGAAGATCATAAAGTTCCATAATCACATTATAAAGTTTATCACACATTTTTTTCTTTTGTACTCAACTTTACTCAATTAAAAATAACACTAACATGAAAACTATAGGCTTAAGGGGTAACATAATTATTTTTATTATTTATTCTTAACTAACTTTTGCCCACGGATCCACCCGCACCCACATACATGTCAATTACCGCGATAAAGAGTAACTTATGTTGCTCCTCAAGAATCAAAGTATCACCATGAAAAATAACATCAAAATCGGTGCAGCGGTTAGCCGTGAAAGCGTAATTAAAAAATTTATTATAATTAATCTTTTTTTTTACTTTTTTTAAATGTAAAACTTGGCGGGCAAACGAGCGGACGCCTGATGGTAAGCTATTACCGCCGACCATGGACACCTGCAACACTAGAGGCGTCACAAGTGCGTTCCCGCCCTTGGGGGATGGGGTGATTGGGGGGGAGGATACCATGTTCTGTTATTTTCTTTTACTCAATACAATTTTAATATGATTAGATAATTCTTGGTAATAAGAGGTTGTAAAAGACAGAGGGACAGACCGAGTTCCTTTCGAATTTATAATAAATAATTAGTAAAGCCGTGTGTTGCCGGTTAAGAATAGCTCCACCCCATTTCTTCCCTTCAGTCGACTAAGGGATATCATAGCAGAGGATGGGCAGCAGCATCCTACTGTGTACAATACCATCTCACTGCGATCGCCAATCCGCATGCCAAGCGTGGCGATTACGGCAAATCCCCCCTGATGGCAAGCACAACAAAGAAACGGCCCCTAGTCCCCGGCAGCCCTGTTGTTCCTGGCTACGGTAGCGGCCAAGGAAATGGCGGGGCAGGGGGTGCGAAGAATCTCCGGGTACGATCGGGCTACCATAATCGACGACTGGACCTGGCAACTTACAACATGCGCACATTGCGGACCGACGAGAAAGTGAGGGACATTTTGGGTTTATCTGAAGTCTGTAGAAAGGGGGAGGACTCGATAATACTACAATCTGGTAACTTGCTCTATTTCCGGGAGGGCGATCATCTGTCTCAAGGTGGTGTCGGGTTCCTGGTACACAAGTCCCTCGTGAACAATGTGATCAAAATTGAGAGTGTGTCACCAAGGGTTGCGTACCTTATACTCAGAGTAACCAAAAGGTACTCGCTGAAGGTGATACAGGTATACGCTCCGACCACTACACACCCTGATGATGAGGTGGAGACTATGTATGAGGACATTAGTAGAGCAATGCATGTGTCTGATACTTACTACACCGTTGTCATGGGAGATTTAAACGCAAGGTTGGGTAAACGAAGCGGTGAAATGCTGCGAATGGGGCCATTTGGAGTTGGTCGACGGAACCACCGGGGCCAGCTATTGGCCGACTTTATGGAGAAGAAGGGACTCTACATGATGAACTCCTTCTTCCGAAAAAGAGAGCACAGGAAGTGGACCTGGATTAGTACCGATGGCAAAACTAAAAATGAGATGAGAAGACTTCATCATGTCGACGAAGAGGCAAATATTCAATGATGTCTCGGTGATCAACATGGTAAAAACCGGCAGCGATCATCGACTAGTTAGAGGCACATTAAATATTAACACTAAGCTTGAAAGGTCGCGACTGGTGAGGTCCACGCTCCGACCATCCCCCGTTCACATCCAAAACCCCGAGAGCTTCCAGCTTGAACTTCACAACCGCTTTGCATGCCTTGAGAACTGCGTCGATACCAACGAACTCAGTGACCGTTTAGTGGAAAATATCCATACGGTTGGGTCTTAACTATTCAAGACCCGCCAGATCATTAGAACCAAGAGATTCTCTGATGACACTCTTAAGCTAATGGAAGAAAGGCGCAACGTGACTCTGCAGTCTCCAAAAGAAGTGTCCAATTTCCGTCTGCTCAATAAACGAATATCAAAATGTCAGAAAAGAGATCTACGCCAATTTAACACCATGTATGTTAAAGAGGGCATAGAGCGAAACAAAGGCACAAAAGTGTTCGCAAGAGTTCTGTCTATTGGGCAGAGCCAGTTGACAAAATTGAAGACCGAGGATGGCAGACTGTTATCGTCGAAAACTGAGCTTTTGAGTGAAATCGAGAAGTTCTACGGACAGTTATACACGGCAACACTACACCCTGTCACTGACCTGCCTGAAGACCCACGGGCTAAGTTAACCCGACACTACACCGAAGATATTCCGGACGTCAGCTTGGACGAGATTAGTATGGCTCTCAAACAGCTCAAGAACAGCAAGGCACCAGGTGAGGACGGAATTACAGCTGAGCTTTTGAAGGTGGGTGGCAAACCGGTCTTAACAATCCTTCAAAAGATATTTAATTCCGTCCTATTGGGTGGGAAACCGCCTGACGCATGGTTCGGGAGTGTGGTGGTGCTTTTCTTCAAAAAGGGTGAAAACACCTTTATATTATATTATAATTATATAATTTATATTATAATTCTTCAGCAAAGAATTATAGACCCATCTCCCTTCTTTTTTTTTTTTTTTTTTTTTTTTTTTTTTTCGCTGCGGCAGGTTATAGAAAGGTCCGAAGAGTATAAGCTCCCACTGTGCTTGGCGTTTGTGGACTATGAAAAGGCTTTCGATTC
This sequence comes from Diaphora mendica, assembly GCA_949125395.1. Classification (NCBI taxonomy): domain Eukaryota; kingdom Metazoa; phylum Arthropoda; class Insecta; order Lepidoptera; family Erebidae; genus Diaphora; species Diaphora mendica. Next base: position 1,270,202 of record OX421326.1, on the reverse strand, counting down.
GATTGAAACATGGGCTGTGCTCCAGTCTCTCCAGCGGTGCCAAATCGACTACCGGTACATCGAAGTGTTTGTACGAAAGCGCTACTATGTCGGTCCGTCTACAGGACCAGTGCTCGAAGCCTATACAACTGCAGCGAGGAGTGAGGCAGGGTGACATAATATCTCCAAAACTGTTTACCGCAGCACTGGAGGACGTTTTTAGGCTTCTTGACTGGAACGGACTTGGCATCAACATTAATGGCGAGTGTATCACCCACTTTCGGTTTGCCGACGATATAGTGGTCATAGCCGAAACCATGGAAGACCTTAGCACAATGCTCGATGGTCTCAGTAGTTTCTCTAAGCGAGTGGGTCTAAAAATTGAAGACTCCACACTCGAAGTTGTAGATTATTACATAAACCTAGGACAGACTATCCAGCTAGGTAGGGCCAATTTCGAGAAAGAGGTCAAACGTCGAATCCAACTTGGCTGGGCGGCGTTCGGAAAGATGCGTGACATTTTCTCGTCCCAGTTACCACAGTGTCTCAAGACGAAAGTTTTTGACCAGTGTGTATTGCCAGTGATGACCTATGGCACAGAGACGTGGTCACTCACAATGGGCCTTATAAGAAGGCTCAAAGTCGCTCAAAGAGCAATGGAGAGGTCAATGCTCGGCGTTTCTCTGCGTGATCAAATCAGGAATGAGGAGATCCGCAGACGAACCAAAGTCGCAGACATTGCCCGTAGAATTGCTAGCCTTAAGTGGCAGTGGGCGGGGCATATTGCTCGCAGACGGGATGGCCGTTGGGGCCAAAGAGTTCTGGAGTGGCGGCCACGCACTGGAAAACGTAGCGTGGGTAGGCCCCCTACAACATGGTCAGACGACCTGGTGAGGGTCGCAGGAAACCGCTGGATGCAAACAGCACAAAACCGATTGTTGTGGGGAGCCTTGGGGGAGGCCTATGTCCAGCAGTGGACGTCTTTCGGCTGAAATGATCATGAATTAGTAAGGATTTTCTACTAAACACAATCTCCGAATTCTTTATTTTATTTTTGTGAGTGTTCAACGGAATAATCTTTAAATGATATAATATACCCATAATTTAATTAATACCAACTCTACTATCATACGAACTATTAGCTTCATTGGCCATTTTCCAAATGTTAGTGACAATCTTAAATCCAATTTAAGATAAATAAGTAACAAAATCACGAAGTTTCCATTAAATTGTTACCACTGTACTCCCAAGTTATACTAAACTTATACTCTAAAAGTAGATCAAATCTTTCATTAAGACTGTCAATATCGTTCAAACTTCTACAACATATTGTACAGATGATTCTGTTCTGTCAAAGCCCTTATACAAACGTCCATTGACGTAAATGCTATCGTATTTAAACGTCAGCCAAACGATTCAGCTCAAAGGCGATATAAAATCAAGAAGCGATTTCGTTTACAGAGCGATCCCACTAGTGGGCTACGTGCGATGGAGTGGACGGCAAAAATAAACACACTTGTTAAAGAAACGCTGACTACGAACGTGATCCATTTACACCTTACGATTTTATAGGTTTTTAATGTCATCGGTAACGTATTCGTTAACGACTTTCTAGCAAAGGCAACTTCGTCCGTGTCTCGCAAACGGAAAATATTTTGTATCTGTATTTTTCATTGATGTTGCAACTTTTATAGAACGATCTTGGTTAAATAGACTAATCAAAACTATGTTTTTAATTCATACCAAGTTCTTGAAATTAGCGCTTTCTACCAATAAAACTAGACTTTAAATAAAAGCATCGACGGCTCAAATTTCTAGTTTGTAGCCCAAGTGATTCAGATAGATAGATGGAATAAGTTTTATTTGTACACCATAATATTACAAAGTTACAAGAGAGTACGTAAAATGTGAGATGTACAAGGAGTGTACAATGTGAGATGTGAGAGGCCTCATTGCCAAAAGCAATCTCTTTCAGTCAACCTAAGGATTTAGATTTTGCGTTCATTAGTTATTCACTAAAACGAGGTAAGTGTTTTTTTAAAATATGTTTATCGTATTAGTATAGTTAAACAGTCATGAACCAGACTGCTTGAAATCATTTTTAAATAATTGAAATTTTGTCGTGAAACCAAAGTCGGAGGATGTAAAAGGGTCACACCAAACTCAGAATCGCTACGTCAACCGAACACCGCGGTGGCGACTGACTTATTGCTATTAAATTGAACACACTACTTTTTGGGAAATTCCTAGTGGTTCCACGATTTTTGACGTATTTGCTGAAAACTTGTGCCTATTTGTTGAAAGGGAACGTTTGACTTAATGACAAACGAAGTATACCAATATGACATTATCTCAAAGAGACTGTACATTTTATGGAGTAAAAATTATTTTATTCATGTTTACATTGCAACATTCGAATAATTCCAGGTAATTTATTGGACTACCCGCAAATATTTTATCAAATGTAACAAAATAAATAAAGCTCTCTTTGATGCCATAACTGACTGTGGTTTCGACCGAGAGAAAATAAATTTTATAGTGGATTGATGTTTTACTAGTTTTTTTAATATATTAATGATTTATTCTTTGTGTGGTAACTGTAATTGATCTACATAATCAACCTATCCTACAGTGGGTTCTATTCTAATTTAGAACAAGTAAAGTAAATGATAACATTCATTTATTTGATTTCTGAGCTGTTTATCAGAAGTCAGTAATCATTATGCTGTGCTATCCTTTTTTCAGACAAGGCGGGATAGTTTCAGGTCTTACGAAAAATATGAAGAGTCCTACTTTCGATGATGAATGATGAAAAATTTACACACCTTCATTTTCAATCTCTTTTGAAAAAAAAATCGATAATTTTTATTTTAATAAAATAAAAACATTTTTATTATATATTTTATTGAACGTTAGGAGTAGTAAATTACTATGAAAAGAGAAAATATTACAAGTTGTCATTTTAAAATTTATGTGACAGCCCATTTACTTGGTACTTAACCTTATATTTATGATCCACGGACAGTACATTGCTATCACAGGTAGGGTAGCATTATCTTTGTATCCACATGCAGCACTGTCTTCACAGCCTGGTATGTCCTGGTGTGATGGCACTTGATAATTCTAATTTTGTTCTAAGTTTAGTTTTATTTTCTTTATTCTCTTTCCTAATCACTAATTGATTCTCCCTGAAAGGAATTGCATATGGCGTTACAAGTTATTTATACATGTCCTGATATAATATGTATTTTTTTTAAACTTTCTATTTTAATATGTATTTGTTTGAATGAAATGATAAAAACATGAAATTAAAAGATAACATACTTACCAATTTATTATTATTATTCTTTAAGTAAGAGGAGACAGATATAACGGTAGATGGTAGCTGCGGCTATCGGCGGCGTCAAATCGAGTGTTACGGTGGGCACTGAAAATCAGTACTGGGATGGGTTACTTACACCCATCGCAGTGAATGCTGAGAGTCCACCATTTTGCTAGACACGGTAACATAGTCCATTAATTAGTATTCTGTCTTAGAGGCTTATTATGATGTTGTATATTTATTCATGTTAAGTGACTTAATTTATTGTTTGAGAATATAATTTCATTTATAATGGCCACAAATGTCAGATAAAACGTGTGCACACATGTACACGTCACCAATGCCACGTCACTTAACTTTGACGTTGATATTTTTTTTTATTTGTTTTATGGCTCTGGGTTCTAGCCCTTTTGTTGCAAGTCTCTTAAATTAAGGTTCGTTTTTTTTTTTTTATTTTATGTATGAAAAATTTAGAATAAGTTTTTTTGTTTGTATGCTGTGTCTATCAAATAAAGTTTATTATTATCATTATTATTATTATTATTTATTCATAGAAAATATTACATTCCGATGGGGCAAATGCTTTGGTATATTATAAAGATATATTAGGTAGGTACCTTCCCTTCATTTCTTTAGTTGTCTTGCTAAATGTCAAATGAATGAAACATTTTCTCAAAGAATTAAGCAAAGATTCGGCAGCGTTGTATCGGTACAATCGGCCAGGGCTGCCCATTGGAATCATTTGCAAGTAAACTGATACTATTTTTTGTTGACGTTGTAGAAAATACCTTTGAATCTTTGACTCTTTGGAGATACATGAGTCAAGAATGTATGTTATCCAGGAAGAGTAAGTGGGGAGTACCGGAGCCCCAAATTCCCCCTTCCCTTTTTTCTGACGAGGCCAAAAAAGGCAAGGAGAAACACTTATCGCAGAATGTTGTTTTTTTAAAACAACTCCCGCGTTAATAATAGAAATCCTGTGTCGCGGGGGACTTTAGAAACATTCATGAAACGGTCACAAAGAACACCCAGACTCAGAACAACAATTTGCAGATCAAACAAAGTGTTGTCATATGTGAGATTTGAACACACAACACTTGGCGCAGTAGAAAGCGGCGTGGCGACAGCTTAAACCACTAAGCCAACCGTGCAGTTAACATGAAGATGTCTATTTCCCCTAGAATATGGCTTGACTAGGTGTGGCATCGATCCTGGGGGGTCTTAAAATAACATGGTTCGGGTACTCTTCAGTATAGGGTGCCTGAGACTGTCAGGGTGGTTTTTAGTGGAAATAGTGCTAGAGCCACGCTTCGGCATGAATGGGCCGGCTCGACCAGAGTGATACCACGGCCTCACAGAAAACCGGTGTGAAATAGTGCTTGCGCTGTGCTTCACCGAGTGAGTGACGATACCAACCCCCATCTCCCCCCGCCCCATCCCCCAAAGGCCGGCAACGCACTTGTGACGCCTCTGGTGTTGCAGGTGTCCATGGGCGGTGGTAATCACTTACCATCAGGCGATACGTCTACTCGTATGCTCGCCTATAACATAAAAAAACACCACTTACTCCTAACTTCCGCTTCCACGTGGAGCCGGAGATCCGAAGAGATTTGTCACTCTGTCAACAAAAAAAAACGTCCAACGAAAACTCTCTGCCAAAAAAACACTTAAAAGCGTAAAATAAACTGGTTCTTCATAAATTGCCTATACCTAATTCTTTATTCATTTAAATAGTAGTATTATAATGTGTGCTAGGTACCTAGAATCTGTTCAATTTCAGTCGTTTTCGTTCGTTCGTTTCTGTTCAATTTCAATTTCATACGTATCTTTAGATACGTATGAAATTGAAAGAATTATCCCCCAACTCCTAACCGTTGAGGAGTTGTACCTTCCACCTTCCATCATCAGCTTACCTAAATAATTTGAAAGAATACGACTAAAGATAACAGATATACATATGATATTTAAAGATTTATCCTCCAAAATTATCCTAACTGTTAAGGAGTTGTACCTTACATCATCAGCTCATCATCATAAAATGATGACTACCAGACGCAAATACCGATGTAACTTCAGAAAATATACGAAAAACATAGTATGTGCCTATAAAAAATGAGGGTTTCCCTCGATTTCCCTGGGATCACATCATCAGATCCTAATATGGTGGCAATGGTACCACCTCGGGAGCATACCCTTTCGAATACAAAAAAAAAATCAAAATCGGTCAACAATTGACGGAGTAATCGGTGAACATACATAAAAAAAATACATACAGTGGAACATAGAACCTCCTACTTTTTGGAAGTCGGTTAAAAAAGAAAGGCGTCTATGACTTACAATCAGGTGATAAGGATTTCTCGATTTTTTGCCCAGAGCACAGTACATTGTATTAAAAAAAATACTCTACATGGTAAAAAAATCTTTGAATATAAATCACTTTCAAAGTGACAATAAGTTATAGTATTATAACTATCGAAACACAAAATAAATGTAATATCAGTTTCTGTTTTCGGATACATCGGCGGTTATCTGCGACTGTCCCGCAGCCCTGGTATCGACTTAAGGCCGTATTTTATTTTTATTTATGACCCGCCCCGCCGACCCCTGGCCTTCGACAATTAATCAACTTTGTGCCGACCGCCTAATGGCTGTTTTCCTTTGCCTAATGACCTAGGCATAGATTCATGACTGATGCTGTATCAGTATCTACTTAATTGCGCTTCAGTATTTACGGAAAAAAACAAATTTTATGCCTCTCAAATATTCATTATTAGAAATTATCATAAATTATTTTTTTTTAATTGAGTTTCTCAACATAATGATTAGGATTCCATATTTTCATACTGAAAATCATCATGTACAAATATTCTTAAATTATAATAAGGATTTAAGAAGCAGAAATTTATTCAATTCTTACCAAGAGCAAATAGTTATGTACTGAGCATGATCGTTCATCCTGTACCTGTTTACCTATGAATTAAGAATTAAGCCTTAACCGCTGAGGTTACAAATTTGATATTTTGCCAGCTTATCGTTTTTATTTTGTAAGTAATTATTAACAAACAACTTTAAGATATGTCACTCCTAAGAGATAAAATAAGAGATTAATAGTTGTATGGAAGATCGCCATTTTACAGTAAGAAACACGAATTAAGAAAAAAATACGATTAGCGAAGCCGAAGATAATTTATAAATCAGTACTACACTGACAGCAAAATAGGATAATATTATTTGCAGCTGAGCACTTACTATTCACATAAAGTTTGCATAAAGTTCAACAACAAAACACACATAACACTAATATAAGGTTTGTTCATTCCTCTCGCCAATGCAGCGGTCACCTTGTGACGTTTGCAATACCTATAGGCCCATGTTATAAGCATACAATCACTAAACTAGTTCATTGGCAAGAGCAATGAACGACGGCGATTCACCGTGTTCTTATTCTAAGCTAATGTAGTATCAAGCACTTACTGGAGATGCGTGAAGTCCTTGATATCGACGTTCCCTTGGTATTCTCTCTTGGTATTCTCTCTGCGTCGTCACACATACATGCTCCTAAAAGGCTTGTACAACCTTCCAAGGTATTCGAATTACAATACACTCGTATTAGCTATCGCGGAACGCGCCTTTTTTGACGTGATTACTAAAAATCGCGAGTCCAAACCAGACCAATCATAACGGTGACCGACGAAACACCGAGTCGTTGGAAAATTAGCTAATTATCAATTCAATTAACTTAAACCGGCAGTCAATTGCGAAAACCGTTTTCGACCGGCAAGCGTCTCAACAATACTCCTTGTCACTTCAAAACGTCAAACAAGAAAAATGACAATCAAAAATGTTGCCATTATAATGACGTTCGAAATCCAACAAGGTTTATAACTCAATCTAAATTGCTGATAAATTTTAAGGATTTTCCAAACCAAGGGACTACAATTCAAATTGGGTCATTTTTATATAAAATCTATTCCTTTTTAAAAAAGTTCTATCGCTTTTTTTAACCGACGAGTTCTCTCAGACTCTGATATTTTCGAGATAACATGATTTAGCGATTCTGGTTAGGGCGCGCTATCTGCTTGACACTTTATGAATTATTTGTTTGTGCTAATCGGTCTTCTAAAGTAAACAGTACTAACGCTTTTATTTTTTTATGTACTCTTTTTGCTGCCCGGAAAACCCTCGGTTACCACCATGTACCTACTAGAAACTGGAGAGCCAGGTGTACTCAAAAAAGAAATCCTTGTACCCCTACGGACCTCAGGCCACCCAAAGCTTGTAAAAGAACCCCTCCTATGTTTACCTTAACCTTAGCAGCAAACCTAGGTGGCTAAGTATATCAATAAGTACACCTAGCCTCCTATAATACAAGATCCCAGTCAGCCCAGACTTACGTCATTTTAGGAAAGATGAAATTTTTAGGGTCGGTAGTCTAACATATACTCAGAAAGGAATGGATACTCACTAAGATGAAAGTGGGGCCGTTTTACAGTTAGCAGGTATCAAAGTTGGAAAAAAACCATGCTAACTTACGTCATTTTAGAAAGCCTGAATTTTATATAATATCGTTAAGCGTAATATTTTAAAATATATTTCAATCAGCCAGACACGATCTGACGAGCAATAAAGCTCGCCAGACGTTTAAAGTTTATAGGAACTAACGCCTTGGCTATATTTATGGCTGACATACGCGTCATGTGTATTGCTATATAAGTTAGCGTAGGCGTTCATACTTCTCAACTAGGGATTGCAATCCGGTGTCATTTTCAATCCGGCAGGATCCGGACCGAATTTCATAAAGCCGGCAGGATCCGGCCGGATTCGGTCGGATTGATTTAACCAAGATAATTATTCATTTCCTTGTGCGTTTCAACATAAACCGTTAATAAAGTGTAAAAAAAACGATAACTATAAACGAAGTCGACTTTATTATGATGACTTATCGTCGTTCATCGCCAAAACAAATAAAATCACAAGTAAAATTAAAACAATTAAATTTTCAAAAAATACTAATAATTTATTTATTGATATTTTCAACACATAATGGGATTCCCTTATACCTACCTGCGCTAGTAGACTGTGTTGCAAGTATGTCTTCCCCAATTCTGTAGTGACAATAGCGTTACGTCAACTTGATTTTGAAGATATAATAAAAGTAAAATAATAATGGCTTTATTACCTACATAACGTAGCTGATAGCACAGTCTTCTTTTTACAGATTAATCAGAGATCAATACAACGAATATAAATCAACATTATCAAACTAACTAAACATAAAGTAATGATTAACCTTAACTGAGATCAAAACTTCGTAATTGTAATATTTGAACTCACTGATCTGACATCTAAGTAGATTTTTCAAGTGTCAAATAGTATGAAAAATGGAAAGCAGTCGTTTTGATGCTTTTGAACTCAAGTTGTAACATGGAAAATTTATGTCTAGTTATATGTCTGTCATGTTTGTGTTCGAACTCTTTACCTTGTAAATAAATATTATTTATTAACTATTGGTGGTACAAAGATTTTAAAAAACAGATGGTGTTATTTGTGTCATCTCCCAATCATTTATACATCATGCACATTTGGTGCATTGGCGGACTTAATGCCTACGGCAGTTTCTACCAGTCAACCAATCAACTTTTAGTAGAGCTGCAATTGTAACCTCCGGGCTAGGGACGAACAGGCAATGCCAACAGCATACTCTTAAAGTGCTTTCATTCGTGACAGTGCGATTATTTTGCCAAAATATACATTTCCCGGATCCGGGAACGGATCCGGAGTAATCGTACCGGATCCGGTAGACGTATAATTATGCCGGATCCGCCGGATTACCGGATCCGGCAGATCCGGCATAATCCGTTTTCCGGATTGCAATCCCTATTCTCAACTAGCTGAGAAGAATCGTAATATTGGATAGGTATTAACATGTTAAATACCATATTTTTTGTCCCAGTTAAACAATAAGGGGCAAGGTCGCTACTGTTAAAATACTAACCTAAATGTGTGTACGAGTAAGAATCTATAAAGATCGGGAACAGTCAAATGACTGCGTGTTGCAAAATTGTATTAAATATTAATGACACGTCTAGACTTTTCTAATATAAAGACAAGAATTCAAACTATGAGTCAAAGAAAGACGACCAGTCCTCTGTCGCCTTATAAAATGGATATAAAAAATATAGCATGACATATATTCACATTTCGTTGGCATTCCATTTGATAAATGGTCAATATTCATCATGCGAGGATCCAAGGTTGGCGGACGCGTTTATATTATCTTTATGCATTGGACATTATAGTATCCATGGTATAATGGCAGTGATACAGTTCTGATGGGAGGACATCATCATTTGGAAGGTTTATAAATGAAAGGATTTTTTATTGTATAAATGAATGATTTGAATGTACAGATGTATTTGAATGTTAAATGTATTTTAATTTGGAATTAATTGACAGTTCTAGAGATAGTTTATTATTATTTATGTTACTGCCTCGTTGGTCTTAGCGGTTAACGCAAGCGACTGCTGATCAAGAGGTCTCAAGTTCAGTTCCCGGGTCGGACTGCTGTTGGGTTTTTCTTACAAGAAATTCTTAATAGCAGCCCGGAGTATGGAAGATGGCATTGTATCCCGCCCGTTAGCACATAAAACCATCGGTCCCGGTTGTTATGCCACCTATGACAATCGTTATTGGGAAAACAGTCGCAGTCGCAATGTAGTCGCTCCGGCAAAAACTGACATTCAGGTAAAACCAGTAGAATTAGTAGCCAACCCCAATTAATCTTAGTAATAGGCTAGGAAGATGAAAATGATGTGACCACTGACAATCTCTGATCTTGATGATCACAGTATCATGACTTCTAGATCTAGAAGCCTCGGTATCTTATGAGCAGTGATTACTTATATTTTCATTATAATTATACAAGTTTAGGCTGATATTTCAATACCACATTAGTGGGACATAAAAATAAAGAACTTGTATTGCAGTTTTTCTATCATGCCTCTATATAATCTGCATATTGTATTTTCCTCAAACTTTATATTTTCGTATTACTCGATGTACTAAGTTAGTTTAACACACATGTCACTTAAACAGTTTGTTTACAACAACGTTTTTCTTAGTATTGAATTTTGAAGATAGTGTTTCTTTTAGAATGACTGCCTTTGATTTGATTTACTGCCTCGTTGGTCTCGCGGTTGGCGTGTGCGACTGCTGATCATGAGGTCTCGGGTTCGATTCCCGGGTCGGACCAAATGTTTGTATGATCTACAAATATTTGTTTCGGAGTTTGGGTGTTTTCTATGTATAATATGTATGTATTTACAAAAAAACAGTATATATGTATTTGTATCAGTTGTCTAGTACCCATAACACAAGCTCTGCTTAGCTTGGGACTAGATGGCGTTGTGTGTTACATGTCCGGAAATATTTATTTATTTATTTATTTAGAAGTTAATTTTCATTTGCCTATAAAAATAGCCATATTATATTGTAACTGTCAAGTAAATCTGCCAGAATAATCGTTTGCAATAACCATTTTGCAGTTCCGTTAAACTAAAGTCAACTTTGTAGTCAGCAGCCAATTATTCTCAGCTCAGACATTAAAACAAGTCTCAACTAAATCATCCTAAAACTCTCCCTATAGTACCTAAAATACCTTTCTTGAAGCAAAATTACACAAGTTGTTCCCAGTTAACGAATTTGAATATCCCAGCATTGGCCCTGAGCAACTTTACTTTACACTACGAAGTTTGTTCACTTTTCTACAGACGTGTTGCTTTGAGACCGGCCAGTCATTAAGAAAGTAATTATTTCCCTTTTTTCAGGCTTTGTTCTTCGTTTTAATTGTGAAAGTTAGGTTTAAACTGTAATGAATTGTCGATGAGTTCACTATCTTTGAGGAGCTGTTTGCGCGGTGAAGTGAAGTTTTTTAATAAAACCCGTCACGGATACTCATTCAGTCTCATTATGGACTTGGGACTTGAGGTTGAGTTAAAAAAAAAAATATTTTAAAGGAATTTATGAATTTGCTTACTTTCATACAACAGTACCTATCACGATTTTTGTAGCGGAGTCATTTACTACCTTGTTTAATGCAGGTATCGTTTTAGTATTTTTATTCAAATCTGTTGTTTTGAATGTTCAGATAAATTACACACATTGTAAAAGTATAGTGTGGTAAAGTCATGCTTCGGCACATAAAGGCAAGCTAGTACCCCAAAAACTGGAGTTAAGTATACAGAGAGCAACAACCCCCCCCCCTCATCCGTTGATTGCAATAAGTTCCGTTGTGGAACATAATATTTGAAAACAAAACTCATCTCATACTCTAAGATATCAACTCCAACGATGGATTACCAAATTTCCTAAATAAAACGATCTTTAAAGAAATGTCTCCTACGACAAGCTAATCATTTAGTACTGTGTCGGTTCTGTTCCCATTATTTGGGATTAACACCAAAAAAAAAGTAAGGGTTTGCTTTAGCCACTCAATTTTAAAACACGTATACATTACAAAGCTCTTTTTATTTCCTCTGTATCGTTTAATTCAAGTCTTCCTAACTGAAATGTTCAGACACGATCTACAAAAAAATATATAAGAGATACTGTGTAACCCATCATAAATCAGAGTTCAATAGAAGCCTTAAAAATCATGGCCAGCTAGAATTTGTTCACGTTATCGGAGATATTTCTAACGAGAACTAAAATATCGTCGGACGTTCAGCCGGCCCTCAATGCTATCTACGGTGATGTATGTGCCAGATGGGGTTGCCAACTAAAATAGTTTTCCCCTAAAAATGGCAAGTCTGATAAACAGTTATTATTTAATTTGTTTTAGAAGTGTTATTATCACAACTTTTGTTGACAAATTAATGATCATAATGTAAAATAATATATTTCGGACATTTAGTCTCATATCTAGTCTCAAAATAAATAGAGCTTCTATTATGAGTCCCTCCTAGATAACTGATATCACTACATATACTTTTTTTGTACATATTATGCATAGAAAATACACAAACTTCGAAACAATGATCAAATATTTCATCCGACACGGAAGTTGAACCCGAGACCTCAAGCACAGCAGTCGCATACGTTACCACTGCACCAACGAAGCAGTTAGTTAAGGAGTCGACAGTGTGCGGCAAACTTACAGATTTTTTAAAATTTACTCTTATGAAACAGTTCCTTCTCAATCTGTATCGTTCCCAATACTGTGTTTATTCTAAAAGTGACCGTAAGCAAAAAAATACTTTTTATCATCATCAATAGCCTTTAACAGTCCACAGTTGGACATAAACTTGTCATATCTTTTGATGCCCTTCTTGTAAAAATCAGCTGGACGGGAGGCAACAAACTCTTTAAAGGCATTTTGTACTGCCTCTCGGGAATTGAATTTTTTACCCACTAAAAAGTTGTCAAAATTTTGGAAAAAGTAATAGTCGGTAGGTGCAAGGTCTGGTGAGTATGGCAGATGAGGGAGAGCTTCCAACCCCAGCTCTTGCAGCTTGCGTGGAGTTCGCGCGATTTCGTGAAGGAGCAGTGGGGACGACCGATTGACCAAAGCTGGTTGCAGATGTGCAAGGTTCTGCATCATTCTCTCCAGTTCTTCACAGTACACATCTGCATTAATGCTCATGCCGTTTTGTAAAAAGCTGTGGTGAATCACACCCGCACTAGACCACCAAACAGTGACCATCACCTTTTTAGGGGTCATTTTTGGTTTAGGGCATTGCTTTGGTGCTGAACCAGGGTCTAACCAACTTGCTGAGCGCTTTCGATTGTCGAACAGAATCCATATTTCGTCGCACGTAAGAATTCGTTTCAAAATTCCTTCATTTCTTTGCCTGTTGAGCAGCGCAAGGCAAGTCTCGACGCGTACGTTGCGCTGGCGATCGTTAAGGTCGTGGGGCACCCATCTATCAAGCATTTTTACCTTGCCAATTTGTCGCAAATGGATCAATATTCTTTTGATGCTTACATTAAAAGCTGCTGCTAGCTCAGCTGTAGATTGAGTTTCGTCAGCTTCCACAATCGCCTTTAATTCATTATTGTTAACCAAAGTCTCCGGACGACCACGAGCTTCATTTATCAAGTCAAAATTTCCAGAACGGAACCGGGAAAACCAATAACGGGTTGTGCGTTCGTTTGTACAGTTCTCTCCGTAAACGTTTTTAATGTTACGTGCCGTTTGTGTCGCGTTGGTGCTACGACGGAACTCTTATTCCATAATTACACGATTTTTTAAAGTATCCATTATGACGAAAAATGTTCAAATGTAATGAAAATACAACGCTAATCAGAAAACAAAAGACTGAGTTTGTAAATAGAATGTCATGGTTTTAAAACAAAATTAATTTGAATTTAGAATACAGAGCCATTACAAACTTTTTTTTATTTGAAATGACCAGTACTGAAGAACGGCAATTTCATAGGTAAAGACCTAATATATATATATATATTACTTGGTGACAATACCTCTGAGCCTCTAAATCTTTTTATTATTTTTCGGAGATTCCAATATTTATGTTGGTATCCCCGACTAGGCTTAAAGTGCAGTGTGTACAACCATTACAGCTATATATCTTCTCTCGACACCGTACGCACTTCACAATGATATCCTGCGATATACCAAATTATTTTCAGAACAGACCTGTTTCATGTGTAGCTATAAAATGTAAAATGATTGAGATTAAAACTCGACAATAGTTGCTAAAGCAAAAAAATACTTTAAAAAATTTCCAAGGTCTTCAACACATTTTTATCACTAAGAATAGTGTAATAAACTATATTTCTTTTTTTCTTATTTGTCTACCCTTGATCTGGTATTCTTCTACAAATTTGAATGGAATCAAATTGGAAGTAAACACTTCCATATCTAAATCAATTGGGGTTATAAATAAGAACCAAACTAACATTACAACCAAATAGAGATCGAACTTATTTTTAACCGACTTCAAAAAAAGGAGGAGGTTCTCAATTCGACTGTATTTTTTTTTTATTTGTTACCTCATAACTTTCGACTGGGTGAACCGATTTTGATGATTCTTTTGTTATTTGAAAGCTGGTGCTTCCCATGTGGTCCCATTTCAATCCAGTGGTCCAGTTCTGACATGCCATCCATGAGAAAACTACATAAGTCTTCAATTTGCATTAAGTATGTTCGCGACAAATTGACGAATAACACAATTTACGCTAACCGATTTCGATGATTCTTTTTTTATTTGAAAGCTGGTGCTTCCCGTGTGGTCCCATTTAAATTTGGTCCAGATTGATGTCGGTTTTATTTTTGTTAAAATTTGTGATTATTATTAAGGGTTAAAAATCGACTACCAATATAATATAAATAAATCACTTGCAAAGCAGTCCAAAAAATTTATAAACTATTTTGTATTTATCCCATCTGACAACACTGGTTTTATTCCTCTTTTTTTATTATTGAAGATAAATTCCCTTGACCCCGTTTATGTGCCTACCCTGACTTTTGTTAATAGGTCAGTTAAAGGGACTTCCCCGAACTGCCTTAGACATAAAGTTAGTCATATAAATGTCATTACCTGCTCTGCAAGGGTTGTATCACGCAATCATGTTCGTTAACAATCACTACTGATGACAACTGTAGACCTTCAGAAACCTGACCTTTACAAAAATCTTACACGAATTCTATTATTATTAATCTTTAAGATTTTTCAAGGACACAAGGACCCTTCGGAAAAACTAAGCAGATCTTAAGATAGTTGGAATGCTAATAAATATATTTGTATAGTTTTAAATACTGTTCATCCAAATTGAAAAAAGCGGCTAAGTGCAAGTCGGACTCGCCCATAAGGGTTCCGAAGCAGCAAGTAACATAATATAAAAGTTCTTGTAACTCGTTGTAACTTTGATCGATGTTTTAATAATAGTGCTTTTTTTTGCGGTTTACCATTTATGACGTATTAAAAAAAACTACTAACTAGATCTCGTTCAAACCAATTTTCGGTGGAAGTTTGCATGGTAATCTACATCATATTTTTTTTTGTTTTATCATCTCTTATTTTAGAAGTTACAGGGGGGGGGGGACACACATTTTACCACTTTGCAAGTGTCTCTCGCGCAAACTATTCAGTTTAGAAAAAAATGATATTAGAAACCTCAATATCATTTTTAAAGACCTATCCATACACGTATGGGTCTGATGAATTTTTTTTTTTTTGAGTTTCAGTTCTAAGTATGGGGACCCCCAAAATGTATTGTTTCAACAGTATAATTCTTATAGTTTCTGAATAAAGTGGCTGTGACATACGGACGGACAGACAGACAGACAGACAGACAGACGGACGGACAGACAGACATGACGAATCTATAAGGGTTCCGTTTTATGCCTTTGGCACGTAACCCTAAAAATGATCGTGTTCGTCACACTATTATTTGTTCTGCATCGGAATCGAACCTATTACTTCCGGTTATCAGCCAGGATTGCAAACCAATGCATTCTTATGTATTTTGCTAAAAAAGGAATACATAACTTGCACTTATATTACAATGTGTGACTGCCTCGGTGGCGCAGTGATACCGTAAGCGACTGCTGTTCTTGAGGTCTCGGGTTCGATTCCCGGATCGGACCAAATGTTTATATGATCTGCAAATATTTGTTTCGGAGTTTGGCTGTTTTCTATGTATAATATATATGTATTTTAAAAAAAAAGTATATATGTAATTATATCAGTTGTCTAGTACCCATAATAGAAGCTCTGCTTAGTTTGGGACTAGATGGCGTTGTGTGTTCGATGTCCGAAATATTTATTATATTTATTATTTATATATGTTTTTTTATGATATAGGGGGCAAACGAGCAGACGTGTCACCGGTTACCTTCAACTAAAATGGAGGAGGGAGAACTCCAATAACCTCACTTACTTCGTGAAAAACAACAAAATATATTACTTAACACCGATCGTGTCAGCCCATATGCGCCGAAATATGGCTCTCTTACGGTGTCTCTAACGCCTCCACTCTATTCTCTATCACTGTAAATACCCAATGAAAAGATACAAAAACCGTCAGTATTCCAATACAGCCACAGCCTTATTTATACATCACTTTATCTTTTCATTAAACGAGCGTGATGTAATAAATGAAGGTCCCAGTCTGAAAGTGGCTCCGCGTTCCGCCACAAGCGTTAATACACATTTTTAATATACCAATTACCTTCAATATTAAGTCCACAAGGCTCCGACAATATCTGAATTATTAATTTCAATTTTTCCAAGTCGAGAACTTGGCTCACTTATTACGCTCCGGTCGTCTTGTATTTCGCCTCGCTCCGTATTCGCCCTTCCCAAGGGCTATATTAACTTTGACCTGACGAATGGAGTTTTGACACTTTTTTCGTGTCACAGAAGTAGGGTAGTTTGTTCGTGGTACTTTAGTAATGAAGACGGAAATTGGAATGGTAACTTGAGTCGGTTGCTTTCATAATGTATCTCGACGACTTAATTTTTTGTTCAACGTTTTGAATGTGCTGTGGGTATGTCGTGTTATTTTTTAGAAAGGAAAAAATTCTATCTATGTTTTGTATTTTCTGTGATGTGCTGTCTAATGGAATAAAAAGTTTCTTTTTTCTTTTCACTGCTGCTGAGCGTTTGAGTAAATTGAGCCTTTTTAAAAACTTTTAGATATATTTTTGAGGTGTTTTTATGCTCATAAGTCAATAAATACCTGGGTTATGTGTGTATAATATCAATTAATTTATGATTGATAACAATCATCCCTATTATTTTTAAGGAGACGCTTATGACCAACATTAAACTATTAAAGGCAATATATAAAACTAACTGACCCGTGCTCACTTCGTTGGGCGGTAAACATTTTTTTCTCCGACTTACTTTGCAAATCCGGCTACCATGAAAAAGTCTTTCCACTTTTCGGGTTATTATATATCCTATGTCACTTACAAATAACGTAGCCTTCTAGTAGTAAAAGAATTTTCAAAATCGGTTTTGTAGATCCAGAGATTACCCCCTACAACATCACAAACTCACAAACGCACAATCTTTCCTCTTCATGTAATAGTATAGTTTTGACTGCACGTTTGGCCTAGTTGTTTAACGGTCACCACGCCGTTTCCTACTTCGCCAAGTGTCGTGGGTTCAAATCCCACGTAGGACAACACTCTTTGTGTGATCCACAAATTGTTGTTCTGAGTCTGGGTGTTCTTTGTGTTCGTTTCATGTATGTTTGTAAAGTCCCCCGCGACACAGGATTTATTCCTAGTGCGGGAGTTGTCTTTTTAAGAAAAAAAAAAAAAAAATACCCCTAAGTTTTTTCTATGGAGGAGATCGTCACTTTCACTGTCTTCTTTTTTTTAAAAAGACATCTTAGGCATTACGAATATAAATTCTGTGTCGCGGGGGACTTTACAAACATATACGTACGGACACAAAGAACAGACTCAGGACAACAATTTGTGGATCACACAAAGTATTGTCCTATGTGACCCATGACATTTAGCGCAGTAGTAATCGGCGTGGCGACCGCTTAAACCACTAGGCCTACCACGAGAAAAAATATACTATAAGAGATCCAATGAAAGAACACAAATGTTACAGTACCTACTACACTAATGCTTTAAATTTTAAAGACTATAAAGTATAGAAATAGAATATAATATAGAAATTTAAATTTGTAAATTTCTATGAGAATTACCCATAGTTACCCATAATTACCTTTCCAAAGAAGCGATAATTGAAGCGAAAGTAAAATTAGTGGCATATTAGGCGATAGTCATAAAATTAATTCAGCTGATGCCAATAACGACATCTTTGGGCGATGCTCGCCCGAGTGGGCTTGTTGTAAAGTGTTACACTCCGATAGACCGCTCCATTGCTGGCGGTGATGATAATTCTTACCTCTCTATACTATGAATGAACTTATTGGTCCTCTGAAAATGAACCAGCATTATTTTTATGTATATGTTATAATAATTTTTAAATTAAAATTCATTGCGTGCCACGTAAACAAGGCTGTAAATAAAATGAAAACTTAAAATAAACCTTACATCAACCCGTCTGGTCAGCTTGGAATAACTAGTAGACAAAACCCTAGTAAAGATTGACTGTAATTCAATTAATAATAACTTAATAAAAAGAATTTATTCCGCTCTAACTGAGACCCTACAGGTACAAGAAGCACGTAATGTCTCCCCGAGGAGACATCGCCGGTACTGGCCCGACACTCAGCTCCACTCCGTTCATTCTCGCTCTGAAACTGGCCTCATTTGGCGAGGCTTGTTACTGTCCAAATGGTAAAGTCTACCTTACTGAACGTAACCCAAATCTAATCTCAAGAAGACTTGCTCAATATAATTTTTACTGTTTTGGTTGCAACTTACAGTAAAACAAAATTTTAGCGAGAAAATCCTACTAATATTATAAACGCGAAAGTTTGTAAGTATGGATGGATGTTTGTTACTCTTTCACGCAAAAACTACTGAACGGATTTGGATGAAACTTTACAGTAATATAGCTTATTCATCAGAATCACACATATGCTACTACTATTTGCAGCGATAACCGACATACACGCGGATGGAGCCGCGGGCAACAGCTAGTTTTAGATAATTCGTTGTCTCAATTTTTTTTAATGAGCTGTAGATAATACAATTTAGAGAACATTAAAGCCTTCTAAGTATTATTTGAAAACATCGAAATATGTAATTATTTTGGTTGATTGGTTAATGGCCCCGTCTTAGCCATACTGGTAACCACAACACGGTTTGTATCATGGACAATGATTCGCACTCGTGATAAACTTTTTCGAGCAGTTCAAAATGCCAATCTTCTTGAAAAAATACTTTTTTTGACATCAAAAGCAGCTGTTCTTTCACTAGTACACCTTTCTCGATAAACAAAAACTGCAAGGGTAGTTAATGGGTTCATAATTTGTACGTAACCTCGCAGTAGTCTTATATCCCATCGTCACGGCATTCGACCGTAAGACGGTGGATTATATCTTGTAATTGATATTGATATCTTTAGAAATACACTCCGTAGATATTTTGCGGTATATGTGCATGGACGAGGAGATACTGACCAGATATGATCATAGATTGAATATGTATACAGGCTACTTTTTAATGGTGCTTCTTCATATGACATCTTATGATCAGTCATAATGATGATGTGATTATTATTCCTTAAAAGTGATTTGTTTATTACACTGATCTGATCATATGAGAATACTATCGTCTTAAGCTGTATCAAAGCATAGAAGCTCTAAGTCTTAACTCTATTTATAAAAAATCTCATAATATTGTTTTGTTAAATATTCTAATAACCTTTTAAACTGAGTAACACGCCGTATACCGAAGCAGCTCCGGTTTTATCGCTTATACAAAGTTTTGTGATTTCTTGAAAACGTAATTCGAGCTATATGCTACTTAACTTGAAGACATCGTCCATTGAATGTGAGTAGAGACTATTTGCAATTATTCAATATTTCCGTAGTGTTTTTGCCATAGTCTACCAGTCAACTAAAGAATCAAACGAATGTTTGGTCATGTAACTTTTAACCGTATTACTACAAAAATAGAGTATATATTAACCAGACCACAGTGAATTTCATCAGAAAACAAGTTTTATACTGCAGTATAGAATTGTGGTACGCGTTAATATTATCAAGAAAGCTGCACTCCTGAAACTCTCTTAACCAAACAGGCAATAAAGACTTAAGCAGCTGTCATCCTCGCTCCATTTATACTAGTACATTTTAGAAAATTCAACACGACCACAGGGTTTATTATTATTATTATTTAGAATCGCTGCTTTAAAAGATTTTGCACCTCCAAAATAATTATTAAATGTTAATCTTCTAAATCATTTTATTGTATTGCAACAGTTTCGGAGTTAGAATTCTAAAAGTGTGTACTTTGGCCATTTTAAACATAGTTTTCTAAACTTAAAACTTTCATGAGTTAAATACATATGTAAGCATAATGTACAGGCAGGAAAAAAATCATCTCTCTAAAGTTTTATATATATATTTAGGGAACTCATTTCTACTATAAGACGATTTGTATAAAAAGACGGTACACGACTATGCGTGACTCTGGCACACTTGCTGTTTGAGCAGCGCGGCGGTCGGTAAGGTGTTTTTATAGGATCGCAAGGCATACGTCGGCCATATCTTGTCGTTTAATGTTATATCGTTGTAAACCTATTGCTTTATCGTTTTAATGTCGATCTGTTGTAGTACGTGAATTGCTTGTAATCGTGAATTATAAGATTCGTTTGTTGTGAACTGTTTAGTGTTTTAATTATTAAAATAAGAACTAAGGTTAGACTACCTGCAGTTTGTTTCTTTTTTTTAAATCTTCACTCCTAGTTTCAAAAATATTTTTAATAGTCTAATATCGAGAATGTGATCTCAAGATCATTAGAATTTATTCACAATAAACTATAAATATAATTACATATACTACATTCCCTTCTCTATTTCTCTTTTTAAGACCGTTAAAATATATCCTCTGTGATTGTTAAGACTACACAACACTCTTGCTCGACAATAAATTATTCCACTCCACAAGAATCAGAATCCTGGCATTCACACGATAGTCTATTATCTGTGCCACATGTCGCCACATAAACACACATAATGTTATTAATAATTTAACTAAGATATATTGAGTTCGTCACGTGTATCGTAAAATGTTGAAACAAATAAAAATAGTACATGCCATATGTGGCTGTTATTGTTTCTCGTTACGAGGGGCTGGATTGCATGTTTAAAAATGAATTTATGCGCCATGCAGTTACAACTGGTCGAACATAATTCAAATTCAAAAAGATTTCATTCAAATAGGCACTTATTTTACAGGCACTTATGAATAGTCAATATTTAATATTTAAAAATCGAGTGATTCTAGTCGCTAGTTCCAAGTGCAGCCTACCCTTTATAGAGAAGAATCATATACTCGTAGAACGAAAAATTTATTTAAAAAAAATGACCTATGTAAACACCGCCAAATAATATTTGATAGAATCAGTAGAAGTAGAATATCAAGGTATAACTTAAAATGAAAGTATTCGTGCGGTCGTGTTTTGTTGGTGAGTGCAAAACCGGTGGTCTAATGATGCAGAAGCACCTCCATAGGCCGCCACAATGTGTGTCACATTGTTTCATTGTGTGCAATAGAAACTCTTGGATTCTGCTTATGATTTCCATCAGGCATAGTAGGTAAAAAATCTCGTTCTATCAGAATTCTGTCAAGTTTAAGAGACATTTTGTATTTACTCTAATTAGCGCAGATCTGTTACCGTTTATTGTGTAAGAAAACTACGAAAAGAGTGAACTTATTATAAATTTCCATGAAATGGACAACATTTTAATAAATAAGAAACTGTTTTAATAAATCCGTAGCTCAGCGTCAGATGTTGCGTAAACAATATAATCCGATTGTAGATCGTTAATTCTTACAGCTTTTTTTAATAACACCTTTAAGCGTTTACGGTAAATGCTATTAATGTTTTATGAAAAATAAGCCATCTTATTCTAGTACAGCTTTATTTATTTTTCAGAAGACAAATCTATTTCCTTTCTTCATTTTTTCTTCACTTATAATACAAGTCAGTATGAAAAAAGTTGCAACTTATGATAAAATAAAATTTGACATTTTGAAATACTTAAATTCAATAGTAACATGACTGTCCTGTATTTATTGCGGGTTATACTCACATTCACCTACACTATATAAATTCATCGACCCAAACCAAGAATGCTGTTCTTGGTAAGTAATAAAAGTGCTATGAAAACTGCCTCAGTATACGATACTATTGAAATCTTAAGCCACTTATAATGTAGCGTCTTCTTATAATGTAATTTAAAGCAAAATATAGTAAAAAGATGTAAACAGAGGGGAAGTAGCAATAACAACGCAGTTTATAAGGTTAACATATACAAGACTACCATCAGGCAATGTACATGACAGCGCTGTGTGACCATTTTCCCCTCACCGGGTGTCTGCCTCTACCTCAATATTTGTTAAGAAAGCTAATTGCAGTTCCTCATTAAGTATACATTTGAAACCATAAACTTCTAGGAAGCATGTATAGGTAGTTAAACTAAGAAGTTCGAACTCTACACCAAGATTACACCCAACTTTCGCTGGTGCATACATCAATCCATCCTCACGTACAGTCGAACGCGTAGAGCTCCGGATGCTGTCGTCGTAGCAAGTCACGTGTCGCAGCGACAATTAGTTGCGCTTATTACTTGTTTGTCGTGTCGCGATATATTATGTGTCGGTAACGTGTTGTTAAGGGTTGGTGCATAGTGAGAGTATGATAAGATTTAACGAAGAAATGCATTTTTTAATTCTTTTACAAGTTCATTGAACGCACAATATACAGAATAAAGAAACAATATATGTATGTAAATATAATTATTAATGACGTAGTGTTTGTAAGACTCGATTGATTTGGAGGGTAAAAGATAGACCTATGCATCAACTGACATTTCGAATGTATATATAGGTAAAATATATATACCTATATAGGTAAAATTTTACTGAATTCGCAATTTTGTTTGTTAATTTCAAACTTTCATCAACTTTAAGTTTATGCATTCGAGTGACAAGCTGTAACAAACATGTACGAGTATAAAGACTTGTCATGTCATAAATTCAATTTATTTGCAAAAATGTAAATCCACCATATCACACCATACACATTTTTGCAAAGGATCTCATAAATACGGTTTACAACTTTATTTCGAGATATTTTGTAAGTGCTCTATTATTGCAAAACAAAACACACATACAAAACTAACATAAATTAACAATTTAAATAAATATGTAGTACAAATTTATACTCGGTGTATCTTCATCCTAGCTATACCATATGTGCCATCTCAAAATCACTAGTAGCATTGTCACGTGTGAGTTATTGGTGCGATTATACTCACGTATTTATGTACACGACTGTACAGGAGAGTCGCGCTTATGTTCAATACAACGACACGATTGTGCACAAATGTTGAAACACATTTTATTTTCGTTATGAAATTCAAGTATCTTACTAAGCAAACGATGAATTTGTACCTGAAAGTCGTTATCGCGATTTTGAGTTGCATAAAATTATATTCTTTGATTACGTGTCGACTTATTCAACAATAAATCATTTTTGGTACATTTTAGTGTCGATTGAAAAATTAGTATTTTACTCTTGTGATCACTGATAATTTAGTCTGAATATTTTTATTACATGTCTATACCAATATTATAAAGCGGAAGAGTGTGTTTCTTGATTGAATCTCAAGAAGTACTGATCCGATTTGAGAAATTCTTTCAGTGCGAGCATGCGTTCTAAATTGCACGCGCTATGTAAAAGGAAATTTTCATAAAAACAGTATTGCGAACCAATTTAAATTTAATTTAAAAGTTCTAAAAAAGTCCGTGACATCATATATTATGTCTATATTTTAAGGTAAGCTCATTATAACCTGTTTTACGGTTAATTAACAACTTTGATCGCACTATTTTAACATCACGCTACGCCATTATACAGGGTGGAATTTTGTTATTTTATTGATTTATAAGTCGAAATTTCATGGTTTCCCTCTCATTTCATTTATCAAGTTTGTTAGAGAGATTTAATCCTTATAATTGACCCTAACGATCGATGCAATAAAAGTACAGGTTGTAATTTTTACAGATTTTAGTTCGACTTTTGGGTGTGGCAAGCGGATTTTCGGAAATCTTTGAATGCAGTTTTCTTTCATTTCATAAATAAAGGAATGTTTTCATTGAGTAAAATTTTCTATCTACGGTATTAAGAGTACTTTCCCTTTAGGTGGCATTACAAAATTCCATCCTGTATAAAGGTATACGCATTCGTGGATCAGCTAGTGTCCTATTTAAATTGACAGGTGTACAATAGGAGATGAAATTTTAAATAGGATAAAGTCATATATAATCGACCTACAGAGTGTTTAGATAACATTTAACTCTAGTTCATGCACTAAGAGATATTGTGTAATGAATAATCTGTTAACACGTTAGTTTATAATACATATTAATAAATGCATTACTACAGGGTTGCGGAGTGAAACTAATTGGGGGTTGGAGACGAAAACATCGTCAAGTGTTTGCTTCGCATTCCTGGACACACGGTACACGAATATTTTATAAGCGACCATGATTATAGTTAAATGGAGAAGGTATTTTTCTTTTTTTGATTGAGTCATTCTATCAGTGACAATTTAACTACTCAATATTATAGGAAAATAAAGACATTAGCTTGTAAAACCTTCTTAGGTTTTAACAAAATAAAAACACTTAATATTCTTGTTATAAAACACTTATTTACTGTTTCACTCCTCGACCAAGACTACCTGCTTCCCTGGCAGCCAATCTGGACTATAGCCAAACACTAATCACTACTAAACGGATACGAAGTAACTTACATACCATCAACAACCCCCACGAGGGGGTTGGGGCAACGTTCACTCCTCCGCGGTGCCCTGTGGAATTCGTCACCAGACTTGTAATTTCCCCACAGGTAAATATCGCCTCGTACACACGATATAAAACACAGAGATACAATAAACCACAAATCAAATAATAGAAAACTACTTACGACTCAGGAGTGACTCATGTCACAATCAAGAGATGTGGTCGTCCCGAGATCTGAAGAGAGACCGTCCTGTTTCCGATCGCGCCGCTTTATATACTACCTCGCCCGACTCACGGAACCACACTTTTATTATTCGGATACCCTCATTCTGACAAGTTCAATAATATGTATTCAATACTCCATTGCATCTAACTATGAGATGTTCCGGAAGTCAACTGCACAATCACAACTGTATTTAGAATTACCGCTAACACTTGTGAGATTGACTAAAGTGTGGCATATCCAATATTTTAGTGCATTTATTTCAATTAAGGAGGAACTACGTTATGACACATCATGAAGAAACGAAACGCTTAAACAATTATTTATGTCGTCCTTAAAATATAGTTGGCTGGTAACGAAACCGTTCCGCTCTCTACTTAGCTGAGTATTATCAATGTGTAACCCCACTTAAGACAACACTGTGTGATTCACAAATTTTTGCTCTAAGTCTGGGCGTTCTTTGTATGTTTTAAGTACAACGCGACACAGGTTATAAGTTCTAATGCGGACGTTGTATTTAAAAAAACCCTTTGAATTTTTGTATAAATCTGCTCATAAGAGAAAGAGTTACAAATATGCATCCTCTCAAACTTTGGAATATTAGTAGGATATTGCTGCCACATCCATTGACTGTCGTCACCTAACTGGACGTAATCCTTCAGGGCTGGAAGGGTTCACCGCGTGCGCATACATTATGTATGGTAATTTATCGACGGGTCAGCTCGGGATACCGCTGTAGCGTGCTGTGCTATTCTTGAGGAACCAGGACTGTATGACAGTGAAGAGGGTACTCATTAAAGCGACAGTATTGATTGGGGGACGTGACAGTGCTCTAGGTTTGTGTGAATGTTATCATATAAATGGACTAACCGTGGGAGAGCTACGCTTCGGCATGAATGGGCCGGCTCGACCGGAGTGATACCACGGCATCACAAAAAACCGGTGTGAAATAGCGCTTGCGCTGTGTTTTACTGAGTAAGTGAGGATACCGGAGGCCCATACCGCAACCCTTCCCTCCACACCCATCAGGAAGCTACAGCACTACGGAATAATGAATAATGCTCTAAATATTCTAACGTCGTATTTGAATAAGCGAGTTCAAAAAGTTGATATTAATGGTAAAACATCTTCGGGATCCCCGGTAACAATGGGCGTCCCACAGGGTTCTATTCTAGGGCCATTTCTGTTTCTTATATATATAAATGATCTAGCCTATTATGTAAGTGACAATCATGAGATTTTATTGTTCGCGGATGACACATCGTTAATTTTTAAAGTTAGGCGCCAACTTGACAGTTTTACTGAAGTCAACAGTGCACTCTTGAAAGTGGTACATTGGTTTAATACAAATAACCTTCTCCTTAATGAGAAGAAAACTAAATTCATTAAATTCTCTACACCAAACGTTAGGCATGTTACAACCAATGTTCGATTGAATGGACTAGAGTTGGATCCTTTGGAATCTACTGTATTTTTAGGTATTACTATTGACGCTAAGTTACAATGGGGTCCCCAAATAGAAAAACTATCCGGTAGGCTAAGCTCAGCGGCTTTTGCTGTAAAAAAGATTCGACATTTAACTGATGTTGATACAGCTAGAATAGTTTACTTCAGTTACTTTCATAGCATAATGAGTTACGGTATCCTACTCTGGGGTAACTGTGCAGATATTAATGCCATATTTGTTTTACAAAAACGCGGCGTACGAGCCATTTATAAATTAGGCCCTCGAGTTTCTCTCCGTTCCAAATTTAAAGAGATAAATATTCTGACTGTATCTTCACAATATATATACGAAAATTTAGTTTATGTTCAAAAAAATATATCAAAGTTTTCTAAAATCAGTGATGTTCATTCGGTAAATACCAGAAACAAACATAATCTTAGTGTTCACGTCACTCGTCTCCACAGAGTAGGCAACTCGTTCATGGGCCAATGTATACGTTTTTACAATAAACTCCCTATTGATATTAGGAATTTGCCATTAAAGAAATTTAAGAATACCATAAAATCTAAGTTATCTGCAAAGGGGTATTATACCATAGCAGAATATCTTGATGATAAAACCGCCTGGGATTGAGCTGCCCATTCTGCACATGCTGTTTACTTTGAATCTTCTTCTTCTTCCTAGCCTTTATTATTCCCAAGATTTGGGGTCGGCTACTAGTTCAACCGGTTTTACCTGAATATCAGTTTTTACACGGAGCGACTGGCATCGGACCTCCGCAACCCTGAGGGCGAACTAAATTCGATGATTGAACTAGTTGTCAGTATATTTGAGGGCGCTGACTTCCCAATAACGATTGCCATAGATGTTCATGACAACCGGGACCGACGGCTTAACGTGCTCTCCGAGGCACGGGCGGGAAACACCGCCATATTCCATACTCCGGGCTGCTATTTAGAATTTCTTGTAAGAAAAACCCAACAGCAGTCCGACCCGGGAATCGAACCCGAGACCTCTTGATCTGCAGTCGCTTACGCTAACCACTAGACCAACGAGGCAGTCGATGCTGTTTACTTTGAATGTTTAAATTTATTTTAATGTGACGATAATTTATAGTTTGAAACAAATTCATTTTAAATTATTGCTATTGTTGTCATGTTTTTAAAATTATTATCTTTACTGATTATTGTAATTGTGACTCAAATTGTAATTATCGTATTTCTTTTATTGAAATAATGTCTTTTGCATATTGTCTGGACTTTAAAAGAGACGGTGATCCCTGAGTTTGTTTCGTCCTTTCTTCTCAGGGCAAGTCCAGTTAGGAAAGGCCGAACTCATCTGCTCAAAAAAAGTTTAACTTGCAAAAGTGTTCATGTAACCTAATTGCAGAATAAATGATTTCATTTCATTTCATTTCATTTCATTCCACCCCCCTACCCAATCACCCAAAAGCCGGCAACGCACTTGTGACACCTCTGGTGTTGCGGGTGTCCATGGGCGGCGGTGATCCCTTACCATCAGGTGATACGACTGTTAGTTTGCCCCCAGTTCCATAAAAAAAAATGTTACGAATTTATAACATTAGTATTATATCAGACATACACGCGGGCGGAGCCGCGGGCAACAACTAGTATAAATATAATTCTCTATAGATGTCATAGTGAATTATATTTATACTAGTTGTTGCCCGCGGCTCCGCCCGCGTGTATGTCGGTTATCGCTGCAAATAGTAGCCTATGTGTTCTGATGTATAAGCTATTTTATTACTGTAAAGTTTCATCCAAATCCGTTCAGTAGTTTTTGCGTGGAAGAGTAACAAACATCCATCCATACTTACACACTTTCGCGTTTATAATATTAGTAGGATTTTTACGCCATCTTGCTTCAAACTAAGCAGTGCTTCTACTATAAAAGCTAGATTGACTGATATAATAGAAAGAATGACACATAGAAAACATCTAAACTAAGTAACAAATATTTGCAGATCATACAAACATTTGGTCCGACCCGGTAATGGACCTAGCGACCTCAGCACAGTAGTCGCATATGCGGCCACTGCGCTCGAATGCGAATGAATAAATATTGTACCATATTTGATTGTATTCAGTAAAATTATTGTTCTTCTGTGAATTGTTAACTATACAGTATTTGGAGATGTGAACAGTGAAGTGCACAAGCTTATTGATAATCATTTTATAACACATTTGTGACTCTTAAGTTGGGGCTGTCTATGGGCGGCGGTAGGCACTTACCCTCAGTACCAACCAAATGATGCAGGAGCATCTCAATAGGCCGCCATAGTGTGGGTCACCATGCTGCATTCGCAATGAGTATGGTGACCACCACTCTTGGATTCCTATCATGATTTTTATCAGACAGAGTAGAGTAACTTTGCCAGGCTTCTGTATAAGAAAGGTGAAACATGTGCGTAGATAAATATTATGGACCAAGAGCTACTGAACCTCTCTTTCTTTCTGTGTGTCTGTAAGGCTAGAAACTCTTGTAGTGATGATTCATAATCAGTGTGGTGTGTAGTGCTAAGTACGGTAACCATCGCCTGGCAGACCTCAGCCCTGCGCATCATCACGGTCACCTAATATGTTTTTTAATGTGTAAGAAAAAATGGGAAAAAAAAACTTGTTCATGTTAGCCTGAATTTTTTATAGGATTTAGTTAATTCATTAAGAAGTTCAAAAACAAAATGACAGGCGATTCCGATGAGCACAAGTACCTGCCTGGCGAACAGAAAGACACACCTTTCTTCAATTACATGATCAATGTAAATAAATTTTATTAGCACGTTATGAATCATCACTACAAGAGTTTCTAGCCTTACAGACACACCGTTAGTCGAAAGGTTTAGTAGCTCTTTTACTATTATTGTGTTTACCTTTTTTGTTGTACTTTCATTCGAAGCATTTAATTAAAATTCAAATTTTCACTTGTCGAATATAATAACGAATCCACGTTGCTTGTCTACATTCATTTGCTCTGTGCTTACGCTTAATATCTAAGTGCTTATTGTTACTTTAGTGTCGTATTTTCTATTCTTTTGCCTGGCACTGTACTTACCTTCTGTTTCGCGCCTTATGAATTCCCTTCTGTGAATTAAATAAGTGTTAGTTAAATCTATTATGTTATTATAAACTATAAACTTACCTGTACGCAGATATACATAGTGTAGATAGTGATAGTGGGACTGAATACGAGTACAAATACTTACCTACCTAAGCTACCATACATCGTATCATCGCACTGTATCGATTACCTCTTAGACTCTGTATCGAGAAACTTCGATAGGTCACTAACCCACAACCGAACAAAAGAAATTTCAATATTTATAAAAAAAGTTCGAACCAACTTTTAGGTTATCGTCCTATTAAATTAAAAATGAAGTTTAGTTTTTTAGGCGAGTCTGGCAAACCTAGGCGTGGCAGAAATCTTATTGTCTGGATATACGCACTAACCTCAACAATCGATGCGACTAAAAGACACTGTTTCGGTATCTAGTTTCATAAACCTTAAATAGTCCACAACTGGACATAGGCCTCTCCTTAGTAAGGAGGGTTTGGCCTAATAAACCATACTGGTCCGACAGGTTGACACCTATAGGATTCCTTCTCTTTGCAGTGCCTTTGGCCTATGTACGTGACAGAGACAAGCGACCTACACAGGAGACCGAGACCGGAGACCGCGACATTAACTTTTTGAGACTACTTGTCCTTCTCGTGTCCCGGTTTCGTTCGCGAACTGTCGCTTATACGTTGCCTATGGTCAAGTGACTGTCGCAGTCTCCGGTCTCGGTCCTCTGTCTCGGTCGCTTGTCTCTGTCGCGGTGCGAACCGCTACCTTTAGTCAGGGATCGGAAAACCCATGCATAACGGTATTCGTTATAAACGGTTACCGAATCAATCTGTAACCGTTTCAAAGGGTTCTCATCAATTCGGTTAACAGATTATATATGTTATTGTTTTAACCCAAACAATAAGGGTTAACCCAAATTAAAGGGTTTATGTTTTTGAAATTGTTAACCCAAATGATAGATGTTAACCCAAGATTTCGGTTATTTTACGACGTGACGCGATTCGAAAATTAATCAATTTTACTTGATCTCTTGTGAAAAAAAATTAACTTGTTATCCCCTTTTCCCATTCCACGCAAATAATGAACGTCACCGACGACTGTAACGAAAAATGAATCACGGACCTACAAATATCCAGAAACCTATATCAAATTCGGTTAAGGTTAACCGTAATTATCCTGTATTAGATTATTCCTGTTAACAGTTATAATTCGGTAACCCATATTTAGGTTAATCCTAAATTTAGGTTAACCCATATCCAAAAGGGTTAATAACAGATTATTTCGGTTAGGTTAACCCTAACCGGAATATCCCTGCCTTTAGTCGCCTCTAAAAAAACTCAAGGAGATATTATCAAATTGAAAAGTTACTATGATGGTTTCGAAACATTGACATCCAAATATAACTTTTTTCTTTATGAAGAAAATACTACATCTTCGTGCATATTACATCAAGATTTGCCAAATACTTTATTTTCAAAACAATCCTTTCAAAGTAATAATATTTCTAAAATAAATTAAACTCAACGTTTACCTGTCCTAGTGCGTAGTTTTATTATTAAAATATTCCCGTCAAACAGAAACAAAAAGTCTAATTTAGAAATCTTTGGGATGCCAGTAATGAAAGGTGAATTAATTGCCACCATGCAGACGATTCTGAGAAGAATCCTGGACGAAGTTAAGTTTATTGCCATTTTAGTTTTGGTTGAACCAAATTCTTAACATTAAACATCATGATTTATAATTACTATATAAAAATACCAAGCGCAGTTTGTGTTAAAGGCTTTCGTGAAGTATTGCACAATGCAAAAAGAAAGGAAATATTTAATTTGAAAGCAAGTTTATAACAAATAATAACAATAAAAAGTTTATATTCTTTTCAGAAACAAATGGTTCTTATAATAATATTTGAATTCAATACATTCAATTTAAACCACATTACAGAGTCAGATATGGTGTTTAGCTAACTCTAGACGTGGAGATATCTATTTGTGTACATACACATCTTCTGCTTATCCATCTTATTTAATAACTTAAGATCAAAACTAAACTAATTATTCTCATACCTCAAAAATAGGGTAATTCAAAGCATCAAGCTGAAAATCAAACCACCTAATTACACATTAACTTATCATGGCTAAATTATCACTGGGCAAGTCATTAGCGACTAAAAAAACATTTATTCGCCATATTATAAAACGGTCAAACACTTAAACATCATCAGACGCCATAAATTCGGTGGTCATTAAATACCCGGTGTCGGGCAATTGGTGGCAATTGGCGTCGTAGGGATGTAATAAGAAGGCTATGAAGACCGCTCAGGGACAATTATAGGACACCTGACTGGGACGATTATCGTGATTATAATTACTGATGGTTAACTCGTTAATCGACGGATGAGGACGAATTGTTGCGAAAATTTTTTTGTAGTCTAGGAGATGTGGTTGAAAAGCACAATACATAAATATGTTGATAATATCTGACGTGATATTTGACATATCTTGTCAAGTTTTGTAAGACGAACGAAACGGAAATTTCGTTAATGACTACAAATATTTCCATAAATAATGGGTACATTTTCTAAGACATAGAAGAAAATGTAAGATTGAAGACAAGATACTTGTAATAAATACTATATAGGAAATTATTGGTATGTTACTAAAAATAGTAAAGTTTCCAAATGTATAAATTATAAGCAATACATTATTATTTATTAAACTTTGCGAGCACAAGTATTTTTTTTATTGGTACATTAAAAATATCGGATAGCTTATTGGGAAAACATACAAAGAAACACAAACATCTGGTTAATTTAAACGGTGCCTCATGATCAATAAAATCTTAAATATTAATAAAGATCTTTAAGTACACTACAGAGTAATGTTAAATCAACAGTAAAGGGGAACATGATAGACGTGGCAGATCATTTTATATTAAAAAAAAAATTAACAACACCATCTCCTGGACTACAAAGATCAACCTGTCAGTTAAAAACCTGCGCCTGAGTGGACGGCATTTATCATTTACTCACGACTTCGCAGAAAAATCTCCTTTATTTTGTCACTACTTGTGTTCGCATCAACGACACAGATTGTTTTTCATGTATTTAAGCTAATGGATGAAGAATTCTAATCAGAAGCAGTCTGGAATTATGTTCATTTGGTCTTTTTAGGGCTCACATATACCAACATAAAGGGCTTTGCAATATCTTTTGAATGAACGTAGCTATTTATAGTTGGACTTAAATTTAAAATATATGATACTAATAACAACAAAAGTATAATAATCAACGGGAAGGTCTAGATTTTCAAGAACTAGGTAGCTAATGTTAAAGAAACTGCACAATTTTAATTCCATTTTCTGGGTTAGGTAACTGCTTTGGTAAGGCAACATTTTATCGACTACAATTTTAGACGTATTTAATAAATAAGTCTATTACTTTCAACCGGGTACATATTTCCAAACTAACACACCCATCATTTACAAATTTCTTAATTTCATATTTCATAAGTTCCAGTGCCGACAATCGAGAGTATAAATTTCATATTTCATAATTGATCAAGGAGCCATACCTACCAAAAACTGTACTGTAGTTTGACAGAAGTAAAAAAAATCTATGTAAATAAATTAATAAAAAAAACCCCGACGCAAAAAGAGGGGTGTTATAAGTTTGACGTCGAGGTGTGTCTATCTGTCTATGTGTGTGTGTGTCTGTTTATGGCATCGTAGCTCACTAACAGATGGACTGATTTCGATGCGGTTTTTTTTCATTTGAAAGTTTGTTTAGTTAATATCGGTCCAGCAGTGTAAGAGTATCAGCTTTTTTCCAAAATGTTGTAAGGCATTTTTGGCGTATGATTACTTGATTAAGTGCTTGCGTAACATACACGTTGTTGATAACTCACATGTTGGCACAGGAGTAATGTCCGTGCTGATCACACAATATTTGTATCCAACCCATTGACGTTCAATAAACGAACAGGTCCATTACATTATTATTTGTGTAAAAATGGAACATAATAATTACAAATTTTAACAAAAAAACCGACTTCAAGAACTGGACTAAATTATTACAAGTTTGAACAAAAAAAACCGACTTCAATCTGGACCAGATTTAAATGGGACCATTCGGGAAGCACCAGCTTTCAAATAAAAAAAGAATCATCAAAATCGGTTCACCCAGTCCAAAGTTATGAGGTAACCAACATTAAAAATAAAAAAATAAAAATACAGTCGAATTGAGAACCTCCTCCTTTTTGAAGTCGGTTGAAAAATGGGACCACACGGGAAGCACCAGCTTTCAAATGAAAAAAGAATCATCAAAATCCGTTTAACCAGTCAAAAGTTAGTTGATAACCTCCTCCTTTTTTTGAAGTCTGTTAAAAACAAATTAAATCAAATAAATATTTCCGTTACCAAGACAAAATTCTTTACGACTATAGTATACTAGTTATCATTGTCTTTAATGGTAATTGAAATATTTTCAATTCAGTAACAATAAAATCTCCCCCAGATGGACAATTATCATTTGTCACGACGCCAAAACACATTAGTCCGACCAAATGACTAAATAGAGACACAAAAACGCATTCTAAAATAATGAACGTATCATCAAATGCCGATTGTGGCCCACATTTATACTAAGTAGAATGAAAATATTCCCAGCGTCTTCATCGATTACAATCGAACCAATAAAGTCAATTAAATATCAATGCTTTTTAGAAAATCGGTCGATATAAATCAGGGGCGATGCGTTACGTATTCCGTGCATTTACATAATCGACCACTTCACTGTCGCTTGACTATCGGCTCGTCCAACCATGTTTCATTGTAATTGTAATACGAGACAACCCTAAATCTACCACCGAACTTAATAATTCTGGACTTTAATAACTTAAAATAAAGTCGAAAAATTTAAATTGGACAGTATGCACAAGGTTGTGTTAGTATGTTTAAGTGAGAACGGACTACAATGGGACAAAGAAGCGTCCGCAATTAAAGTAGAGCTTTTTGCGCAGCTCGTTTCAGCGCTGGAGGCTTTTATGCGAGGCTACGCATTGATCGTGTTTATTGACAGATCGAGGTACAATCGACGGTACCTACGACGCTAATACACAGAGTCACCGCCATCGTTCTGAAGATAAGCCTTTTTTTTCATTCATTTCAATCATTCATTCGACATATCTAGTCTAGTTAATATAACTGCAATTATAGTGGGCATGTTTAAACGAATTACACGTAGGGAATCGATTTTGCTGTTATTGCTTCATAATATTGATGTTGTAAGGTAGAGGTTCTCCCTAAGCTATGATTATAATGTACAATTTTATCGATTATGGAGGAACTACAGAAAGAATCAGTGCGTATAACAAATTTCTGCTCAATATTGACGCTTTATACTTTTTCAGGCAACATAAATCAAATTAACACATAACACAAATGAAATTAGGAACAATAATGGTTAATTATCTCATAAACTAGTTATGAGATCATAAAGGAGTACAATATAGTCCGGCAACACGCAAGCTAGTGATGTGATTTTCAAGGGGTTTGGAGATTCGAGGGCCTCAG
Organism: Diaphora mendica; assembly: GCA_949125395.1. NCBI lineage: Eukaryota > Metazoa > Arthropoda > Insecta > Lepidoptera > Erebidae > Diaphora > Diaphora mendica. The sequence continues at coordinate 1,235,149 of OX421326.1, read as the reverse complement.
AAGTCCTGTTCACATTTTATTTACAAGAACAAGTTTAAAAAACTGTAACCTGACTACGTAAAACTTTTGATAAAAGTGTATATAGCTAATATCAACTGGGTCATTATTTCGAATCTATTGACACCTCATTCCTTATAAATATATATATACGGTCGAATTGAGAAACCTCCTCCTTTTTTTGAAGTCGGTTAAAATTCAGTTCAGTAGTTTACGCGCTACAGTAGAACGTACAAATATTACCGTGGAAGAGCCACGCTTCGGCATGAATGGGCCGGCTCGACCGGAGTGATACCACGGCTTCACAGAAAACCGGTGTGAAATAGTGCTTGCGCTGTGTTTCACCGAGTGAGTGAGGATACCGTAGGCCCATACCACAATCCCCTACCCCTACCTCCAATCCCCAAAAGGCCGGCAACGCACTTGTGACGCTTCTGGTGTTGCAGGTGTCCATGGGCGGCGGTAATCGCTTACCATCAGGCGATACGTCTGCTCGTTTGCCCGCCTATTCCATAAAAAAAAATACATAGATGGCCTAAAATATTTCCTGTACTTTTGGCTTCGCCATAGTTGGCTAAAATGAAGTGATGCTCAAAAATGTTTGCTTTTAAATATCAAATCTACTTTTTACATAACTTAATCGTCAAAAGGGCACGCGACTCGCCCTACAAATGTCAACAAAGTGATGTCAAAGTTTACTTTATCCCCCGGTTATGCAACTAACTTAGCTTTGGATGGGCACACAAATATATTTCTCTGTTACAGCTTTGAGCAGTATGTTAGTGCTTAACTTTAAACTGTTGCAATCAAAAAAGCTGTTTGATTTTTTTTTTTATATCAGTTCAAAGGTTTTTCATCATTTTAAAATCTGAATTTGAATGTTAATGAGAAACTCAGTTGCAGGCAATATGTATAAAGAAGTTATTCGTCTCTTTTTACTATCATAACCGTGGTTTTAACGCTTGCCAATTCGCCAAGTGTTGTGGGTTCAAATCCTACACGGGACAGCACTTTGTGTCATCCACAAATTGTTGTTCTGAGTTTTGGGTGTTAGACATACATACATGAAACGGTGTGTCCACACCGTTTCATGTATGTCTGTAAAGTCCCCCGCGACACAAATGTTTATTCCTAATGCGGGAGTAGTCTTTAAAAAAAAAAAAAGAACACAAACAATATAACATTCTAAGTGAATATGATATTAGACAGACACCGATACATTATCTTGAAGCTTCATACACAAGTGGAACAATCCTTTGAACAAGGTAGTCTGTCAACACTTGCGCTTATTAAAAACATCTCAATGATGTATTGCCAGTAATTTCTGTGGAATACCCCCTTAATGGGGGTGCGTCTCGTCGGTAGAACTACCAGTGGGGTGCAAACAGGGATGCCTAACTTCTCATAGCTTTTTTTTGGATGGATAAAATGGGAATAATAGTGTCTGATTTAGTTGATGGAATTAAAATCCTGTATTGGTCTTTTCGTATATTGGGAAGTACTGTAATGATGATATAAGATAGTGAGGTTATGTTTCATGCGATTTGAAGGCATCATTAGATCAGCTGCTAACACTCCCCAATTTTTTTTTTCTGAGTAAATGCTGCCAAAACGACTCTACTCTGACTGATGAAAAAAGCATGAGCAGTATCCGAGAGCGTTGGTCACCATCCTCATTGCAAATGTGGACAATGCAGCACGGGGCCCCACTCTATGGAGGCCTAGTAACATGGTTTTCTCTGAGATCTATATAAATAATACAAGTTTCCGAACTAATGTCAAAGACTACTTTATATTGACGTAACTACCGTTCCCAGCAGACTTTTTTGCATCTATTTTTTCAGGAGATCGTATATATAAAAAAAAAGAGGATATCCTTAAATTCATAATTTTACATTTAATCGTTTCAAGCCGTTGGAAACTCTAAGTAGCCAGCATAACCCTTACGGCTTTCTTTTTATTTTAATGCTGTGAAAAATGGGAATTACGCGTCACGTATGGAAAGTCTTAGCTACAATCTTGTTACTGACCTAGACGTTAATTTTACCATTCCCACCGTTAAATACAAATTATTAGGTACTGCGTGCTAAGCGTTCATTTTCTTTTTGGAACGAAGTTCCTTATGGGGCATTGCAGTCGGCAAAAAGCGTCCGTAACGTAAGATTGACGCCTCGATGTCACAATGGTAGCGTATGCGAATGCTGTGTTTGAAGTCTCGGGTTCGAATCCCCTTTCGGATCAATTTTTTTTTATGATCTGCAAATATTTGTTTTTTCAGAGGTTGGATGTTTTCTATGTATAATACGAGTACATTGTACTTACAAAAAAAAATGTCCAAAATATTTATTTATTTATTTCGTAAACGAAAATTTTTGTATTGCGTAGTAATCTGTAAGTTGTATGTAACAAGTATGGAGTTACTCTAGACAGAACTTGATTCAGTAGAGATTACTAGGTGGCAGCACAAGTGACCAGTTTAGTTTTATTTTTTATCGATAAAAAATCATAATAAAAAATGTATACCTGAATAGTTATTTTCTTTATACCTCGCATTGAAATTTTATATATTTTTATGAACAATTTTAAATAAAATAAAGGTGTAAAATTTTCTGGTTTTTAAAGAGCGTGAACGAGAAATGTAGTATAGCGCCATTTGTAGTTATGTATTTATTTCGAAAACGAAAATTTTTGTATAATAGCGCCATCTGCATTTTTGATAAGGGACTTCGTTCCAATCTGGTGTCCCACGACACCACACGACTTTTTTATATATTTAAGCCGAGCTACCTTTTTTCTAAGTAGCAACCCTAGCCATTGTTGTGATTTATAGGTTTCTTAATAAATACGTAGAGTGGCGTCACGATCGGTGCTGTAATATTAATTGTGGTGCTCGTTAGTAATTAATGCGCTACTACCCGCAATGGTAATAGATTGTCCCCGGTCTGGAGTGAAGTCACTCTTGAATCGTCTTGCTTTTAGTATGGACCCTGTCTTGCACTTTCTACATATATATATATCACGATGGAATAAATTTTTGTGTTCGAATGAAAACCTTATAGAAAGTGGCAATGAAAGATGGGAAATATGTATACAAGATAAACCGTATCTTATTCATCATGCATGTATCATTTTTAAGTATAGTGTACAATTCTAGATGAACCTATGAATGAAGTTATTTTCATTTTTTATTTCTTTATAATTTTTAAGAGTGACGACTGTTAATTAAGACTATTTTGAAAAAAAAATTTAAATAATAATATTATTACTGCTACTGAAATGAATTATTTATAACAGACTAAATGTGGCATACTTTTATGAATACAAATAATAATTTTAAGAATTAGTCCGTTTTTAAGAGATCGAGGAACTTCTAACAAACAAAGCTCTATACTCTTTACAAATAGAACCTCGTAACAAATGTTAACTGCCTCGTTGGTAGTCGTTGGCACAGAGGTATCGTACGCATAGAGGTATTATAGATAGAGCAGGGGAGCCAGGCCTCAAGCTGTCCCTCGGTTAGAAAGAGAGTGACATACGCGGTACCTATAGCAACTTATGTCACCCATAACAACTTTATAAGGTATTTAAGTTGATTTGATTTTATTATTCGAGGTTGTCATAATAACAAGCAGTCCTTTACTGCGCATGCGTCAGTAGAGAAAGGCAGATGGGGTACCGCGATCTTCTCTCTCTTTCTAACCGTTGAACGTTTCTGCTTACAGGCAGCCGTATGTCTTCCCTACTCTATCCATAATAACTCTATGATCGTACGCGACTGCAGCAGTATGATCTGCAATTATTTGTTTCAGAGTTTGGGTGTTTTCTAATGATATAATGTACAAAAGAAGTCTATAAGGACTCTAACAGTCAATCTACCTTTCATAATACAAGATATTCTTAGTTTGAAGCTAGATGCTGTCGTGTAAAAAAAAAGAAAAAAGAAATGGATCTGCTCGCTCAGATAATTTTGGTTCTTGGTACCAACCACGGCCACAGTGAAAACCGGAATTAAGTTTGTTATTTTTAAAATTTATTATTTTGTAATTAACTACTACTTTACTTTTATACTGAAAGCCCCCCATCCACACACACACCCCCCTTCCCACCCGGCATTTATCTCCTACAAATGCATGGTGGGATACATAGTGCATACACAAAGAGTGTAATTAAATTGCATCCCTTGGGTTGCAGGTGTCCATGGGCGTCGCTAGTCAATCACTATTAGATAACCTGTCTGGTTATTTGCCTCCTATGCTATGTACAAAAAATTTTTTTTGAATTTCCTAACTCTACGACTCCAAAAACACATGAAATTTCGAAACCAACAAAACAGTCATAAATTTTTTATGTCCAACAATTCCAGTAAACTTACGCGGAAACAAAACTGTTATACGTAAAACCAATTTGAAGTTTACATATTGTATGAATTCGAGTGTACTGAAATGCCCAATCTAAGTTTTTTCTCTCATATATCATGGCCAACGCTGGGCGAGGCTGTGGGTGAGCAAGGAGATCGGTCAGTGGGTACATAAACAGGAGCCAGTTGTCTCGCACGCGCAATTTGAAGCAAATGGGCCGCGGCTCATTTACCACCGGCTTGTTTTGGACGTGGCCAAAGCGTAACTTGTGTAAACAATGAAGACGTGACACTGACTACTTAAATTAGTTAAGTATTCTACCTACACTTTCCTTAAGTTAAACTTGAGTACAAGATTATGTATTTTAATTTCACTACAAGATATTTTATAGTACTTAAAATATCCTTACTACATTTATATCACATAAAATCGTCATCATGATGATGATAAGCAGATATGAAAGAAATTTTACGTCAACATTTTATAATCCCTAACAAAATTAAGAACGTTTACTAACAAATGACAAATAAATGTTTTTTTATAGTCTCAGTTGGGATTTATAAGATCAATCGACTTGGTTGAGAACAATACATTTTTACGACAAACTTTTCACCCAACGACTACGATCTTGTACAAATCACCATACAAACCACCAAAAGTAACCATAATCTTACATATTTCATTTCTATGGCACAGGAGGGCAATTTGGTCAGATTAATCTCCTGCTTTCAACTGCAACAAATTTAAGTCCTCCTATTATGAGAAGAAGAGAGGTTTGTCCTCCGGTAACATTGCTCTCCTGACCTCTCCCATCATCCTCTTTAAAAATCAACGAAGAATTGCTTAACACAGTTTTTTTAGGAGAGGTGGTGATGACACAGATTGAACCGACGCATTTGTTCCTAAGTATGGCTCTCCCATTCCTTATACAAATGCGTTTATTGAACCATTACAGTTACATTCTGCCTCCTAAACTAGGTTGATTAACGTCTATCTTAGAAGTCAGTTACCTTCCTACATGAGTGTTAGTAACTACTAGTGAACTAGTATTATGTAACATAATCTACTGCTTATACCAAAATTACTTAGTAACCAAAAATAATTAAGTCATTTATTAAAATATTTTTTCAAGAAATTATGTCGCCTCTTCGCAATACTTTCTAGTCTATGTCTATCACGGACAGTAGTTGCGAACTATCGCACTCAACCGCTACCACCGCCCTAATAAAGGAGAAACATTTTTTACACGAACGTAGCCGAACATTGCCGACTATTGCCGAGCATTACTTCCGCGCGGGCGCATCTTCGCACAAATAATAAAACTTTTTGAACTGTACATAATCTTTTCTATTCATACGTCAGTTTGGAAGAAATAACAGTTTTGTTATGTTATATGAATGTGGGACGACATTTGGTTCAAATAAAAACATTTATTCAGCTCTATTTGGCTTATATTAGACAATTTTGTTATTATTTATTGTTCTAGCACAGAAATAATATTGAATGAATAAAGTTTTGATCGTCCCAGCGATAGGGGACTTGTGTTAGATTGACTTCATATCCGAATCATATAAAACTTTGCGATGTAATGTTTCGAAATAGCATGGGGTGTGTACATTATTGTTTGACGATAACTTTCTAGATTTCAACATTCTCTTTTAAAGGAAACAAAATTGAGTGAAATCTAGTCACTGTGAAATCAATGTGACCCAACTTTTTCTTTTTTTTAAAAGACAACTCCCGCATTAGGAATAAACATCCTGTGTCGCGGGGGACTTTACAGACATACATGAAACGGACACATAACACCCAAACTTAGAACAACAATTTGTGGATCACACAAAGTGTTGTCCCGTGTAGGATTTGAACCCAACAACACTTGGCGAATTGGCAAGCGTCGTGGCGACCGCCTAAACCACTAGGCCAACCGTGCAGTACTGCAGTACGTGCAACTATCAGTAGGATGTGTCCATATTTAATATTACCTAGATAGACTACATAAAGATGGAGTTATATTTTATTATTATCCAAAATATAATTCTATTTTTCTATTTATATATTGAACATTGACATTTTAAACAACTTATTCTTTTCCTTACAATTCTAAGAAATATATTTTTTTTTTTTGTCAAATTTTTAGGGGCTTTTAGTCACACATAATACCATGTCAGCCCCATCGTAACCTAAATTTACAATGTATTCATATCTAACTATTCTACGAAATATTAGCTTAGCAACTTACCATTTTTTTACATGAATAAATGCTCTTATCATCATCACAATCACCAGCCTATCGCCGTATGCTAGACATAGGCTTGTCCAATTGATAAATAATTTTTAAAAGCCATAAAAATAGTAACTAATTGCCATAATTTGAAAAACAAAATTGAGAAAAACTTAGGTTAATACTCCTTTATATCCCACTCTGGGAAGAAAAAGAGAGGGTGTTTGCATAAAAAATGATTAAAACAATATTGAAGGCAATCAGAATTAGGCAATCTCAATTTATTCTTGTACACCGATCTTATTCGTATTCTTGTAATACGAACAAGAGCAATCAGCTAGTCCTGTTTTGTGCTACAAATCTTTGAAAACCCTTCCTGTAATGAGATGAATCTAAACTATTCAACGTACAAATACGGGTAAGAGAACAAATACTAAAGGCGTTAATGAATAATGTGATTGTTCGTGCGCGTGGTTCGGGCGACACAACCACGACCCGGTACCATTCGGCACGATAAATTAAACAAATGCAATGATTTGTATAAATAAATTCTTGTTCTTGCAGCGTCCACTGCGAACCAATCAAATTACTTCACTTTGTTAGTTGATTGCGTACCACGAATACAAAAAGAAGGATGTGGCATTTCTTTATTAATTTTTCGGTTATCCTGTGAAAATTTGAAAATACAGAAATCTTGCCAACTTTTAATCTCTTACTCTATACGATGTCTCAGACAACAAAATCGATTAGCACAGTTGGTATTTGAATAAACAAATTGTCTTCATGACGGCTTATATAGTATCTTCTTTTATTGTCTAAAATACTCACCATCACCATAATTAAAAACCCTGCCAAGCGCGTGTTAAACCACACGCAATGCAACATTTCGTAATCGTTTGTCACAACATGCGAACTAAGAACACCTAGAATGGGGCTTTATTTTATTACAGTTTAGCGGCCAAATACTTGACAACGGGCTTACTGACTTGCCTGCTCATTAAATACTCATCATTTCATTAATAATCACAAATTTTAACAAAAAAAACCGATTACAATCTGGACCAAATTAAAATGGGACCACACGGAAAGCACCAGCTTTTAATTAATAAAAGAATCATCAAAATCTTCCCCCAGTCTAAACTTATGAGGTAATAAACATAAAAAATAAAAAATACAGTCGCATTGATAACCTCCTTCTTTTTTGAAGTCGGTTAAAAACAAGTAAATAACCTTCAGTGCTAAACTGTCAACTCTAGAAAACAATATAAAGCTAATTTGAATACTAAACATTTTCTTTCGTTTTCCTGCAACTAGTGAGAGTGATATCATGAAAAAAACGGAAGCATGTTACAGGGGGCGAAAGAAGCACACATATTTAATTTGGCTAATGTTACACGCGCAGTGCTAAAGTTACAAGTCATCTAGTAGGTCAGAAGTGAGCTGCTACACGCAACATGAAACTGAAAATGTAGCTCTTTTTATGGAACATCCATTATGAAAATGATTACTGCTCTGTGACCACACAGTTCGACGTCCATGTTGGTCTTAATTAATTTACACCCATTCTTGTCCAGGTACAAAGTAGTTCTATGAAAAATCGTGTTTGCCATGCGCTACGTGCCTAATAGTTACTTCAGAGTAGTTAGTTGGGGTGTTCTGTGCTACATGAAGTTTGGTTCTTAATATATAATATTAACATGCTATTTCCCGCTTCTGAATGTGATGTTTTAGGACCTTGATTATTTCAAAATAGATACCCCACTCAAATGAAAAAGAATTGTTCACTGACTCAGTGACTCATAGTATTAAATTTTATAAAAGTTTAATATAACTATTATAAATATGAATCATAATTGCACATACATCGCCTGGCATGCTCTATTGAAAATTTGATGGACATGATTCTGGGGTTAATACTCAAAGACTCGCAACACACTTGTCATTACGTTATAGCATTCAACATTTTATTAACGTGACGTTAGGGTGCTAGACAACTGATATAAATGCATATATTATACATTTTTTTTCGTAAATACATACATATAATACATGGAAAATACCCAAACTCCGAAACAAGTATTTGCAGATCATAAAAACATTTAGTCCGACTCGGGAATCGAACCCGAGACCTCATGCACAGCAGTAGCGTACGCTGCCACTGCGCCAACGTGGCATTCAATCACTATCTCAGATATATTGATAATTCAATTATTATTTATTTGCGAATATGGTTATACACTTGCAGATCTTATAAGCTAATACAATGACTTAGTGATTTAAATGGGCGTCACGCCACATGGAATAACACTGTGTGATCCACAAATTGCTGTTCTGAGTCTGGGTTTTCTTTGTGTCCGTTTCATGTATATTTGTAAAATCCCAACCACAAGGCATGCAATTAGTTAGTTTAGTTCAATACGTGGTGTGATTGGAAAGAGAAACAGTGGCAACATTGTTTCACACATTACTGGTTTGCGTGAGAAACACTGTTCTTCGTATTAACGAAAATCTTTGTCGGGAAGTCGTATTATGCGGCCTTATATTGAGTTAAGGCCGAGTGAAGTTCCCAGTTAGTTGTTAAATTGTTTTGATTTTACTTCCATACCCTTGTTGTACAATCCAGTTTGTAGTGCAATTGTGAGAAAATCTCATTTGTTAGCACAATTTCTTTAGTTTGTTATGAATTGCGAACGGCTTTGTGCAATAAAGTGGCGGTTTAAGTTTATTATACACAAATGAATGTAGGAACTTAAAGATGACTGCAAATAAACAGAAAGATATAATTGAAGGTTTTACTTACTTAATAAAGTTTTTAAATTAACTAGCAATTCGTCTGTATTTTTTAATGTTCCACAGACAACTCTGTTATTTGATGTATTTTTATGTATTTGTATGATTCGAATTTGAAGAAAGTCGACCCCTAAAGACGAAAAAATTAAAGGTTTTTTAGGTTTATCATGATGTGGGTATAATGAACATTCAAAATCTAATAACGTGATGGTTGACAATCCATCAGGATATGTCAAGATTTACTATTGTAGAGTTTTTATCAGCTCCCTTATAAAACAATACTGTGATAAATTTCATGTTAATAAATCAATTTCGAAACCTATTTACACTACTTACTAGCTCACCTAACATTTGCCTTAAAACTTGTGATTAATGTTGAAAGAAAATGAAATATTTATACCTGCTTATATGTTTTTCGATATCTGGAATGTGAATTCGGCAATAATTGTACCGATAGTGGTATCGGACCATAGGCTGGCTGCCAAGAGTCCGGGCTAACATCTCGAGAGGATCTCAAAGAACTGGCTGCCTCAGGCACAACATTCAAAAGGTAGTTCTTCTTGATACGGCACGCAAATGTGAATATGTTCTTGTCACTAGAAGCCTAACTACAAAGTAAGTTTTAGCTGCCAAAATGACTCTGCCCTGCCTGATGAATAGCATAAGCAGAATCGCATCACTTAATTGACAAATATAGACCTTTAGTTTGTTCCAGTGTCATAATTACAAAACCAAAACAACCGCTTCTCCGGTTTCTTTCGGTTTTGATACAATTACAAAAATTAGTTACGAAGTTTCGTTATTTTGTAGACACACATTTCAGCTCTAGACAGATCCTATTCTTTAATACTAAACAAGACACAGCGGAACTTTCTAAAAACTGTGTAAAATACTTCGAATACCAGAGGCGTAGACATTAAATGGGTCTAGATTTTCTCAGAACTCCGTCTGTTTCTATCTGAGGTCAATAACATTTTGACAAAAAACCGTCTGGCTTTTTAAATGGTTTAAGATATTTATGCCGTGGGTCAGTTTTAACTGGTTGATTAATGAAAGCATTTGTTTAGAAATATGAACTTGAGTGTATTTTCAATTTTCTGATAAATAAGCTATTGTGTTTGTAACTGAAAATACCCTGAGATTATAATTAATTGTTTAACTAGACTGTTAATCTACACCAACCCGTCTGGCCTGCCTTTCAGGTTCTGTATACATTCAGCTTATTTTAAGATCAAGTAATCGTGTGTGATATTCGACAAATTATTTTAATTATTCATGTTCAACATAAATTGAACACAAGACATGTTACATTTTTCACATTATCAATTGAAGCGATTATTATGAAATTTTCTATGCATGTTGACTACAAAAAACAATATATCCATACTTTATATTATAAATGAGAAAGTAACTGTCTGTCTGTCCTGCTTTTACGGCCAAACCGCTGCATCGATTTCAATGAAATTTGTCATGGAGATGCTTTGATTCTTGAGGAAGGACATAGGCTATTCTTTGCTGCGGAATGGCGGAGCCGCGCGCAAAAGCTAGTAACATAATAAAAAAACTATTTCAAGAAATACAAAAAATACGCGAGCGTAACCGTGGTCAAAAGCTAACACAAAAGTGACGCGCATTAACACCATTGAGTAATTAACCCTAATTAGGGTATCTTATGAATATCGCACATGGGTTCCGCACACCGCCTCAGGCCAGATTAAATAAGTTAGAATCGGACCGCTAATCGTGAGTACCGAACTAACACCTAACAAATTACTAAAACCACTAATGGGGTATGTGAGAGATTTAACAGGGCAATTCTATGGGTCGCTTTAAAAGGATTTTGTAACACATGTGTATGCAGAACTTAGAGAACATTAGGTATAGGTATACATACTTGTAAAATGAAAATAAAATATCAAATAACTACAGAAGAACAATTTATTCCCATATTATTAGGTTGAAGTTTTCCCTAGAGCTTTTAAAGGCACCTATCTCGGGAAATATCGGGCAGGTCTACATGACAACACGTGCGTGGCATTACGCTCTAGAACTAAACGGTTTCGCTCTTCCTTCCTGTGCCGAGCAGTTAAAACCTGGAACTTACACTGCCATAGCACGTGTTTCCCTTCCTCTATGATCCCAGGTTCTTCATGCGGAGCATGAAAAAGTCCGCATTCACAATAAGTATGGTGACCAACACTCCTGCTTTCCAATTTTTTTTGTGTATGGCACGCCAAAATGACTCTACTCTGCCTGATGGAAAGCATAAGCAGAATCCAAGAGTGGTGGTCACCATACTCATTGCGAATGTAGACAATGCAACAATGCAGCATGGCGACCCACACCATGGCGGCCTAGTGATGCTGCTGCATCGTTTAGTCTAGTCAACAAGTATGGAACTTGTTGACTAGACTATTTGGGCCTCCGGTCTCGCACTCACCAACGAAACACGACAGCACGAACGCTGTCATTTTACGTTGATTTTCTGTGCGAGGGTAGTACCGCCCCGGTCGAGCCGGCCCGTTCGTGCTGAAATCAGCGTGACTCTACTACCTTTGGACCTACCCTCATGGCAGTTATTTAAAAAAATAGGTTGATTTTTTATAGTATTGAATAACCACAATTTTTATTATTATAGTTTCGGGTGACATCGCCGTTGGATAAGAGTTTGAAGTAGGGTTGCCAATCTTTCAATATCAAATATAGTTTATTTTACCCGTGAACCTGATAGAAATGGCAGAACATAAAAAATATATATACATAGTATATTTCAGTTTTTTACCACAATATTTTTACTACAGTGAATTTTTAGATGGAATACTTTAGTAAAGTAAATACAGTCCGTAAGTATATTTCTGTAGTGTTCATCTCTTTAGTAAACTCAAATGGTCAAGTGAACGAACAACGATTATAGCACCAAGAAATGAGTGAGTGCATACATGCACTCTTTCATTTCTTATAGAAGATGTAAAGAAATCAAGAAGAAGAGAAGAATACATTTTATTTCAATATCTCCAATTACATTTGGGAAAAGGATAGGTAAAAGGTTATTACTACGTTTAGACCTCAACATTTTATACATTGGGTTCCTAGTTAAAATAAATAAATATAATTCTGTCTTACACATCACATCAACAGCATTTAAGAGTCCACTGCTGGACTTAGGCCTTGACTTAGAACGGAGTCTTGTCCAACTATAGTACACTGACCAGGTTTGTTTTTAATTTTGCGATGTGACGGTTAACCGACAACATTCGGGGAGAGATGGGGCGCAGGGCTGACAGTTTTATGTGTTCTCCGAGACACGGGGGTTCAGAACCCAACTTCCAAACTCCGAGCTGTTATTAAGTATTTATATAATCAGAAAAACTTAATAACACTTTTGGCCCCACCCGGGATTTGGACCCGAGATCAACAGGCAACAAGCCAACGAGGCAGTTAAGGACAACAAAAATAGTTAAAATTAAAAACAATAACAGTAGGCGTGAAAAATAAATACTGAAATGAAGTTCGTTCACCCCACGTTCTAATAAAAAGTACCCACTCTAGTTATAGTGGCTGTAATCACATTATTCAATAGCCAGTCTACCATAGGCTTTATATTTAGCCCTAAGCGCAGCTGGGTGTGACGCCCTAATTAACTTAATTACACATTACACGCCCCAACTAACGTACAAACATGGAAATATCTAACTACCCTACAACTTAACCCAACCTTCACTCGTCGGCCCTTTTGTCTACAATTTTTCTCAAAGAACTGTAGGCTTGGCTAATTTTAAAGGAGAAATTAAATTTACTTCAGACTAATTACATAATTTGAATCTGTTAAATGAAAATTATTTAAAAAGCTAGCTCCGCTTTGATAAAAAATGTAGAAAAACGCCCCAATGGAAAACTCTTCTGTGATGTTTTGAATAACATGATTTAAGATTAATTTTCATATCCACCTATATCCACTGTTACTTTTGGTGAATCTTGAATTTGGGAGTCCGTGGGAGAGCCACACTTCGGCATAAATGGGCCGGCTCGACCGGAGTGATACCACGGCCTCACAGAAAACCGGTGTGAAATAGTGCTTGCGCTGTGCTTTACCGAGTGAGTGAGGATACCGGAGGCCCATACCCCAATCCCCCTACCTTCCCCACCTCTAAAAGGCCGGCAACGCACTTGTGACGCTTCTGGTGTTGCAGGTGTCCATCCGGCGGTAATCGCTTACCATCAGACGATACGTCTGCTCGTTTACCCGACTATGCCAGAAAAAAAAATTATAATGGTGGTAATGGTCACCTGATGGTAAGTAACTACCAACGCCCATGAAGTCCACAAGAATCACAAGAGTGTGGCTACTGTTTCTCTAATACAACAACCAACAATTCGTGACGTACCGCGATAACTAAAAAGAATAAACATGAAATAAATCACGAGTCTAAGCCGGGTCTCATATGCGACACTGTTTTATGTTTTTAAACACCAAACGTCAAATAATTATCAAAATATGGGCGTGGCCTGTTTTGTTAATTTTAACAAGCAAAAAATTTTTGTTAAAGCGGACTGAAAACATCCCAGCGTATTCTTCTCGTATAATGAAACTGAACTGAACTAACATTAATACTTATATTATTCATATTTATACTATAAAAGTAAGTAAGTAAGTGTACCATAAGTCATTTTGTCGAGTAGATAAAAGATTTTTGCTTTTCGTGTAATCGTGTTTGATGTTCGTTTAAAAGTCCGTCTGCTGCTACTTTTCGCTAACATGTTTAGTTAACAAGTTTTGTTAATTTTTTTTTTTAATTTTAGCCGCAGGAGATACGCCTTAATGTTTTTTTTTGTGTTTGACCCTACCAAAATGACTCTACTTTGCCTGATGGAAAGCATAAGCAAAATCCAAGAGTGGTGGTCACCATACTCATTGCGAATGCAGACAATGCAACAATGCAGCATGATGACCCACCAGTGATGCTTCTGCATCATTGGGCCTTCAATTCATATTTTAAATTTGATTTTATTTTTTATCTCCCATTTCTTTTCTTGATGTAAATTATCTATAATTGATGTTATATTTTTTTATACTTTATTGAATATCTTAGCTTGACTTAGTGTTTCTTATTTTTTATGCTCATACGCAACATGACACATCTAATAGATATCAATCAAACGTGTTGTATTAATTGTTTTTGTAAAATAAAATATTTAGGTGTACGGGTCAATGGCCTTACATTTGCGCTGTCAGCAATTTACACCCAAACCAAATTTTATAACGGTTGTACTCAATAGCATAAATCATTTTACATTTCATATCATTAGTTTATTAAGTTTTGTGCAACAAATAAATAACTTCTATCATTTAGCAAGCTGTGTACGCGACTTGTATATGTTTATATGGTCCATCGAGCCGGATCTGATCCAGCGACCTATGGATTCAAGAGAAGGATTTATATGTGTAATACATGCATAGTACAGTAGAGAAAATTCGTGAATTTCAAAATCTTCCTTGCGAATTTGGGCCGGGTCACTAGTATAATTTACATTCAAGAACATATTGATACATGAATCGTATCTTGTATTACTGGGCGTAGTAAAAATAAATCGATACTAGTGTAATGCTCAACAATGGCATAATTAACTGGTAATTACTTAGATTTAATTAATTTAGTATCTGGAGATGGCATTCGGCTTATCCTCATTAAGCGGAACATAATTGCTTTTGCTTTGTCTCATGTAATTGCTTTATTAAAACTAATTTTATACTAAATTGAATATATGCGTCTATTATTTAGTCCTTATTTTTTTCAAATATGACGGAGAGAATATAACACATATTTTTATGTAAGCAATGTTTACGGACTTTTAAAAACCGACCAAGTGCGAGTAGGACTCGCGGACCGAGCGTTCCGTACAAACCTGTAAGTGTATTATATGATTTAACAAAAAAATATGCTTTTCGCAATTTTTTCTTTATCTGTACTATAAGACGTTGCTTCGAATACCAAATTTCAAGATTGTGAGTTCACAGGAAGTAAGTTTTGTAGTTTTGATTTCCTTGCAAGTGTCGAAAATGTGCAATATAAACCGCTGTTCTTTTGATTGCGTTGGTTTAGAAGTTTGATTTTTTCATAGCTCCAAGGGACAGTAGACCTGAGTATTTGATATGAATTTCAGCTTGATACCTCCACGCATTCCTGAGAAAAAGGGTCTTAACAGACAGACGGACAACAAAGTGATCTTATAAGGGTTCCGTTTTTTCCTCGAGGTACGGAACCCTAAAAAAGACGTCTCTGTGCTGCCAGAGTGAGTCTTAGTGAGTCATCTAGCTATAAAGGTGTAAAAAGAGCTGTACAAGATTTATTTACAAAAATAAATATCATTAATCATTTACAACTTCCATATACTTTATACTACTCATATACTTGCTGGCTGTGTAACGTAACACGGCCAGCAATTACACATGTGGGTTTATTAATTAGATTAATTAGTACCTAGTAATTACTAGCAAATCTAAATCAAACAGAGATTAGGTACCTATATAGTGTATCAAACGCTAATTGATGTGTTATGAATTATTTATTACAGGTGAATAGGTATAATATGGAAAGTGGATGCAACAGAAGGATTATTCTGTTGATTTTAGTAATGCAAGTTGATAAGTATGTCTGTAGCTTAGATAGAACACATGAACATCTATACTCTATACAATACAAATACCTAAATAAAATTGGAGTGTATCATCACTACACGCTTTCTCGTTCCCTATGTCCCTATGTTTGCTTAAATCTTTAAAACTACGCAACGGATTTTGATGCGGTTTTTTTTAATAGATAGAGTGATTCAAGAGGAAGGCTTTTATGTATAATAAATGCATAATATAGTATGGAAACACTGTTAATTTTAGAGGTTTTTAATGTGATGTAGCAAATAAACACATTTTTTGCGCTTACATTGCAAACGCTGGTTGCACCCTACGAGATAGATCAAAATAATGTAGAACAGTATTGTACACCTTAAAAAGGTCTACAAAAAAGTCCGCGACGGTATATGTCTATCTCTTAGGGATAACCCACAATAAACATTTTTTATTCCTTTCTTTTTACGAGAAATAATTGCTTATTTACGAAGCGATATTAAGCAATACAGAATTAATCTTATACAATTAAGTAAATTAAAAACATTGTGCATTTAATATTGTGGCAATAAAAAAATGGCCCTTTACTGTATCTAATTTAACTGAATATATTCGAAGATATTACAGATTTAAAATGCACGAATCGTGTCGTCGCCGCGGCGGGGGCATCTAAACTCTACCCGTGCGAAGCCGGGGCGGGTCGCTAGTGTTTGTAATAATAAAATAACCGCTTTTTACTAAATGCATATGTGTGTATATACGGTACATATATCAAAATAACATTTTTTACAATTTTTGTCTGTCTGTTTGTTCGATTAATCTCTGGAACGGCGGGACTGATTTTGGCGGGACTTTCACTGGCAGATAGCTGATGTAATAAGGAGTAACTTAGGCTACATTTTTAGGATTCCGTGCCAAAGGCAAAAAACGGAACCCTTAAAGATTCCTCATGTCTGTCTGTCTGTTCGTCCGTCTGTCTGTCTGTCCGTCCGTATTTCACAGCCACTTTATTCCGAAACTATAAGAGCTATAATGTTGAAACTTGGTAAGTAGATGTATTCTGTGAACCGCATTAAGATTTTCACACAAAAATAGACAAACAAACAATACATTTTGGGGGTCCCCATACATAGAACTGAAACTAAAAAAAATTTTTTTATCAAACCCATACGTGTGTGGTATCTATAGATGACCTATCTATTTTTCAAAAATGATATCGAGGTTTCTAGTATCATTTTTTTCTAAACTGAATAGTTTGCGCGAGAGACACTTCCAAAGTGGTAAAATGTGTGTCCCCCACCCTTGTAACTTCTAAAATAAGAGAATGATAAAACCAAAAAAAATATATGATGTACATTACCATGTAAACTTCCACCGAAAATTGTTTTGAACGAAATCTAGTTAGTAGTTTTTTTTTAATACGTCATAAATCGTAAACTGCAATTTACCTTTCATTCTATCAACACAAATATTAAAATATAAATTATATTAAGTTACTTGCTGCTGCGGAACCCTTCATGGGCGAGTCCGACTCGCACTTGGCCGCTTTTTTTAGAATGGCTACGCCCCGCTGTGTTACCCTCGGTTGTAAAGGTACAACAGTAGCTGCGGGGCACCACGGAACTCAGCTAGTATTTAATAAAACTGGATGTAAGGAATAGGTATGGGTACCTACTTGAATAATTGAGTTTGTATAATTTTCGTAAAAATGGGGTACCTACACAGTTTTTGCTTCACGTATCTAATAATATGTTTTAAAACTTCAGCAATTTTAGAGTACGCGTTCTAAACCATACAAGTACCTTTAAGCCATTCATCTACTCTATTCTTCACAGGCTCACTCAATCAAACTTGATATGTGATTTACTTTACACATGAAACGTAAAATTATGTTGTAGCACGATGTATTTGCTATTAAAATATTACAGGCGCTTACTTATTTCTCACAAAGCATATTGCGCTGTATATATTCTTTGTACTATTTAATGTTGTAAAATGTTAATTAAGCCTACATACTTTATTCAAACACAATGTAACAATGTTATACTTACTTAAGTTTAGTAAGAAGGTTGTTTTAAATATTATAAAGAGCTTAAGAAGCATTTTGTAATGAAATCTTCAGTAAGAAACACGAAGATGCACGATTGTGCTAATTTGGTTTTCTAAAACTCTATAAACTAATCTAAAAATCCGTAAAAAGTAACGTTTGTCATGCCAAACGACGTCCTAAACGCTGTAGATTAAATAAAATTTGATAAGTCACACTAAATTAAGACGTCATCGCATGTTAGAAATTTTAGTTTAGTTTAGTTTTTTTAAGGAATAGGTGGCCAACGAGCAGTCTTATCGCCTGAGTGGTGGACACCCGCACCACCAGAGGTCACAGGTGCGTTGCTGGCCTTTGGGGGATGGGGAGGGGGATGAGGGGAGGGGTTGGTGATGGGCCTGTCGGTGAAACACAACGCAAGCGCTGTTTCACACCGGTTTTCTATGAGGCCGTGGTATCACTCCGGTCGAGCCGGCCCATTCATGACGAAGCATGGCTCTCCCACGGTAGTTCGGTGATGCAACAGTTGAAATAGCACCAGTAACTCTTGTTATAATATCCTAGTTTATTTAACTGTGTATAGAACCTGAGGTTATCGTATGATTATACACCTTGAACCTAAGTACTTTTATTGCGCGTTAGTAGTTGCTAACTTGAAACATCTCACACATGACCTAATCCTAAATTAGGCAGAGCCTGTATTACGTAAACAGACTACTGAAAACAACCTACTAATATTATAAACGCGAAAGTTTGTAAGTATGGATGGATGTTTGTTACTCTTTCACGCAAAAACTACTGAACGGATTTGGATGGAACTTTACAGTAATATAGCTTACACATCAGAATAACACATAGGCTACTATTTGCCGCGATAATCGAAATATACGTGGGCGGAGCCACAGGCAACAACTAGTACTTATATATTTCTCAAAACAGATGTAGATATCCATACTAATATTATTAACTCGTAAATAGCTATGACTGTCTGTTTGTTTCTATTACGCTTTTTACGAATAAACCACTGCACCGATTTCAAAGAAATTTGAGATAGAAATGCTTTGTTTCTTGAGGAAAGAAATAGGCTTTCTATCGCTATGACCGTAGTAGAGCCACGCTGATTTCAGCACGAACGGGCCGGCTCGACCGGGGCGGTACTAACCTCGCACAGAAAATCAACGTAAAATGACAGCGTTCGTGCTGTCGTGTTTCGTTGGTGAGTGCGAGACCGAAGGCCCAATGATGCAGTAGCATCACTAGCCCGCTATGTGGGTCACCATGCTGCGTTGTTGCATTGTCTGCATTCGCAGTATGGTGACCACCACTCTTGGATTCTGCTTATGCTTTCCATCAGGCAGACTAGAGTCATTTATGCAGGGACAAATAAAAAAAAAAGGCCACGTACGCAGAGCCACGGGCAAAAACTTGCTATAGATAAGTTATTAATTGATAAGGCAAATGAACGTGCTCATCACATAATTAATTGTTTTGAGTTGGAATGGAACATACGTTATCTGTTTTAGCAGTCAGGTTCACTGACCAGTGAACCAACAGGTCAGCTAAACCTCTATCTCTCTGTCTACCTACCTATTAGTAGTAGGTAGGTAGGCAGAGAGATAGACCTACCTTAACACTCACCTTTTAATTTTTATCCAAAGAAATACAAGAACAGTATTTAATATACATATGCAATAACAATTAATACCAAAGGAGGCAGCCATTTTGCCGCAAGCGAAAGATAGGACCACAACTTAGGGCTATCATGTCCAATATTTATACCTCGCAGGTAGGACTGTTGAGTAATGTGGGTTCAGTAGGGATATTTTTGTGGACCCCTATGTAGGGTCTGGCGCAAAAGATAAGCGATAAATAGTACACGTGTTTGATACAGTAGTAGATTATCAACAGCCTTTAATAATCCGCTACTAGACATAGACCGGTCATTAGAAAGGTTTTAGATTACTATACCAGGTCAGACAGTTCGGTAAACAGTCAATTTTTGCTTCTCTTTGCAATAGTTTATAGCTTCCTTTATCGGCTATTACGATACTCACGTGATAAATAGAAATGGCGACTCTCTGCATTCTTAATTCGTCACCACTCGCATCAGTAGTAGTTTACCTTACCAGTACCTTAGAAACACTCTCTTGGCCCGTTCATGCCCTTGAAGTAGCTTCTCCAATCATAGGACGGATATGATTCTAGATGTAGAAATGGTAGTGAAACTGCAATTCAATAAACTAGAGAGCTTATTTTTAATGACAGTTCAAGTAGCCTCACCAATTCAGGGAAAAGCAACGAAAAAACTTTATTCAAGAAGCGTATTTTCTTGGGAGACCATGATATCACACCAGTCGAGCCGACCCATGATCCTCTCATGATCAGTTATTTTTCTCTTTTAGCTTTTACCATGTTAAAATTCTATCTGGAAAGAAATCTAGACTTATGATAGTCCATGCTTACAATATGTTTTTTTTTTTCAAGAAGTACCAAAGATATCGACACTGAAGTATAGTGCACCATTATCCTTGGTCACATTGCGCCGACCACAAGTCAAGTGGTCTGCAACCACTTAATCATAATTAATACGCTACCGCTTCCGCTTATCGCTTATACGTCAGCCACATTGAACCTTTCAACCAGATTTGTAGTCGGGCGAGGTTATTGTAGTATGACAGTCCCACCGTTTTTAGTTTATCTATAGCAACAACATTGCCTCTAAGTCCGCACACCATTAACGTCCCATCTCGGGTTTAACAATTAACGCCGAGACAAATGTTCGGAACACGAAACGATAACTGCCAACATTTGGGTTTAAACGCGCGGATTCGCGTTACAATTTATCACGTTGATAATGTTGTGAGGTTGGAACTGATAGCGGGGACTTTTGTGATGGTGTTCTATGTGGGAAGGTTCTAAAGTGTTGAGGATTGTGCGTCATCGAGCTTTATGGAAGGGTTGATATCCAAAATTGTATTAAGATTATACATATAAAAATATGCCTTTGTGGTATCGTAGAATGAATTGGTGTTTATGTTCTTGAGTGGTTATGAATTTCTGGATCGGATGTCTTGATTAAGTCAATGTAAAGAATTTTCTTGTTAAAAAGTTCGTAACTGTAACTCGCTTACGACCTTTGAGTTGCAAGTGTCCCTGGATAGTGTAGTCGCTTTCACGTCAGATGACCCTTCTTTTTCAACAACCCGTAATGTCCCAATGCTGGGCTCAGGTCTCCTCTCAGAATAGGGTTTAGGCCATATGTCTCCACCATGGTGGAGTACGGGTTGGGAACTGGCAAGACAACGTTGTAGCTATGTAAATATTGCAGATAGAAGTTTTGCTTCACCCATCCAGGTGCTGACCGCGCCGTCGTTACTTACCCCGGTGATTGTTTCTAATCACCAAGGACAAATGGGACGATGAACCTGCTGCTATGTTCTGAAGACAACTTCCGAATTAGGAATTATCCTGTGCCGCGCCGGACTTTACCAACATACATAAAACGGACACAAAGAACACCTAGACTCAGAACAACAATTTGTGTTTTGAATCTAGTACACTTAGCGCAAACTTTAAAAACGGTGTTATGATCACTGAAACCTCTACGCTACACGCAAATAAGTTTGTCTCTCAAACCATATAAAAACAGAAAATATTTAGATGATGAAATATTAAAGAAATTGGATTACCTAAATGTAATATTTATTCCTTGTGAACTACAAAAATATATAAAAGAGTTTGCGTATGTTAAGCGCAACAATAGGTAGGTATCTATACATTACAAAGGTGTATTTTCTCTCCTCGCCTCCGGCTAAAAGGCGAAGGTCCATCTAAAACGACCCAATATCTTATTATTGTATGCAAAATAAGGTAAATCACATACAAAACTTTGTGGAAATATAATATTTTGTAGCTTATATGTGTGTTATAACATTAGATACACCGAAATTGAGATGATGTTATTCTTTGACATGTGAAACATTTTTAAGAAACATTTCTCCTGAAGGCATTTTCGATAAGCCGGACCAGTTTTGGGCCTAACAGGGGTTTAAAAAGGGGTTTTAAAAGGTTTTAGAGCGTCGCAGTTAGCATATTGATGATAAAAAAATGCGATAATTCAGTCGTTTTACACGCCTTAAACACCAACCAAACAAGAGCATAGAAAGTTTAATTATCTAAACTTATTACCATGAGGAAGCGATGTTTTGGTATAATGGACGATAGAAGTGATATCACGGGCTCAGTCTTTCCTTTGTTGCTTTTCATCGAGTGAATGACGTAATAAGAACTCAAAACCCTTCTAATTGTGAAGGTCTAACTCAAAGGTGGCAAGGCCCTTATTACTATTGACTTACAGGTACATAGGTGGCGTTGTCACTTACCATCAGGTTACCCATCAACTCGTTTACCTCCCTATAAGGTATAACCTTTTTTTTGTGCGGAAATCCCCGAGGGGATTTATTGGACTCAAACCGACTATAACCGCACACCGTCTCGGGTACTAGAAGCCGGGGAACCAGGTGCACCCTCGAAAGGAAATCCCTGGAATCCCGGCGTCCTATAAGGTATACCCTAAAAGTGTATTTTGAAACAGTCAGTCGTAGGATACAGCCAGTCTGTCATAAAGTCGGTTGTCTATTCCAGTATTTATATCCGAGAGGCAAAAAACAAGTCATCGCTTACTGTTATCTCTCCCATATTGCCAATACTTTGAAGCTCGTCTTTCATCTAATATGTAAATGATAAAAATATTTTATAGGTACTTTCGCCTATCGTTTACATTAGGGCCAACGTTCAGAGTACGTCGATAACCCATTAGCGGGCCGTTTGGCACCACCCAAATATGTCCCTGTGCCCCCGATAATACGGGATTATGGAAAACAGTCGAGTACTGTTTACTGCATTGGGGATTATGGATATTTTTGGGGATTCAATATGTTAAGAGAAATTTTCATAGTGATTCCTTTTATTTCACTATTAACCGACTTCAAAAAAGGAGGAGGTTCTCAATTCGACCGTATATATATTTTTTTATGTGTGTTCGCGGATAACTTCGTCGTTTATGAACCGATTTACCGATCGGTGGTACCATGATAAGGACACTAAGATCTGATGATGGAATCCAAGAGAAATCGAGTCGAACCTTGAAGTCGGTTTTTAAATAAATAAATATTTCGGAAATCTAACACACAACGCCGTCTAGTCCCAAGCTAAGCAGAGCTTGTGTTATGGGTACTAGACAACTGATACAAATACATATATACTTTTTTTTTTTTGTAAATACATACGTATTATACATAGAAAACACCCAAACTCCGAAACAAATATTTGTAGATCATACAAACATTTGGTCCGACCCGGGAATCGAACCCGAGACCTCATGATCAGCAGTAGCACACGCCAACCGCAAGACCAACGAGGCAGTTTTATTTTGTTAAAATTTTATTTTTCATATCGTAACAACGAATCACATAATTTGACAAAACTTTCCTTGAGTTATTCCTTTACACATTTAGTTACAGATTAAAAATAATAGTACTGGATAAAATCAATAATAAGTACGTACAGAGTACTTACCCAACTTATAATATTATACTAGTTAAGCACCGTGGTGCCACCCGCGGCTATTGTTGTACCGCATTTAACGCCGCGGAGCGATGCTAGTCTATAAAACAAAGTACTCTACGTTACTCCTTATATCATCAGCTATCTGTCAGACAAAGTTCCATCCAAAATCTGTTAAGACGTTCCGAAGATTTGCAAGAACAAACAGACTAACATTTAAAAAAAAATTGTTGTAAGTACTATATTTACTTTCATATACATTTAGTGAAAAGCTGTTAATTTGATATTACAAACATACTACAATTAAAATGTTAAAACAAATAAACATCACATCCTTGTAATGGTTTGCTGTAAACTTTGCACAACTCGACGTGTCGGATAGAAGTGAGAGAACAGAGAGTGCACCTATATTTGCGCACACACACTTGTGCGCTATGATATCTCCTGCGTAGTTGGCTGGTCTCCGTATATTTTTTGTATACCTATATCTTTTTTCCCTTCCATATGACAACCCACAATCCGTATTACGTCGCACTCTAAAGCCACCAAATTCCCATTAACTTTTTATAAAGGTATCTCATTATACAACAAACAATGGCAAACACGACGGTGTCTGGCGCTTTTCGCCGATTTTCGCGTATTTACACAGCAGCTTAGGCGGCCGCCGGGCCCAAGATTAACCGGGATAGTTTCACAAACACTCATTCATTCGGCCGGCCCTATTCAGGCGCGCTTTAATAAGAGAGACGCGGTAAGCGGCTTACTTTCTCAAATACCGGACATTTTGCTTCCGCACTGTCTACGGTTTTAAGATTCCTGATTACACGACGCTTCTAATTCTACAAACAAATTATCGGTTCTGTGTCTTCTAATTTAGTTCAAAATTGATGACATTTTATTTTGAAACTTAAGACTTGACACTTAAGTTATTATTCGGGTACCTATTAGTTTTATAAAAAGTGGCCAAGTGCGAGTCGGACTCGCCTATGAAGGGTTCCGCAGCAGCAAGTAACATAATATAAGTTTTGTTTTATTTTTATATTTGTGTCGATTGAATGAAAGATAAATTGCAGTTTACGATTTATGACGTATTAAAAAAAAACTACTTACTAGATTTCGTTCAAACCAATTTCCGTTGGAAGTTTACATGGTAATGTACATCATGTATTTTTTTTAGATTTATCATTCTCTTATTTTAGAAGTTAAAGGGCACTCATTTTACCACTTTGGAAGTGTCTCTCGCGCAAGCTATTCAGTTTAGAAAAAAATTATATTAGAAACCTCAATATCATTTTCGAAGACCTATCCATAGATACCCCACACGTATAGGTTTGATTAAAAAAAAAATTTTTGAGTTTCAGTTCTATGTATGGGGACCCCCAAAATTTATTGTTTTTTTTCTATTTTTGTGTGAAAATCTTAATGCGGTTCACAGAATACATCTACTTACCAAGTTTCAACATTATAGGTCTTATAGTTTCGGAAAAAAGTGGCTGTGACATACGGACGGACAGACAGACAGACAGACATGACGAATCTGTAAGGGTTCCGTTTTTTGCCTTTGGCACGGAACCCTAAAAAGAGTAGATGTTAAAGCCCACAGCCAATTGGTAACATTGTCGCTCATCGCGATGGTCCATATTAATATCTAATGTCAGATCTGCAAACCGTAAAATTTATAACTTTTCACTAGAGAATGTGGATGAGAAAATTTTGAAGATCCACAGTTATTTGATTAATTTTTATCGTTAAAACAACATTTGAAATACTGTACTCAAAAATTTACATTTTGTAGATCCGACATTATTAAAATAGGGACTATCGATCGGTAGTTCCGGCAAGGAGGATCTGCAGGAGGTTTTCGTTAAGTGTGGGCAAGGTTTTATCAAGTAGTATCGTATTTAGTGCGTATCGCGTGTGTTTACTTGGAACTACGCGCGTTTTTTCTGAACAGAACAAGACGGTGCGTTATCTACCTTTTTTATTTGATCTGAGACTGGTTGATGAAAAATATGCATTTACCCGACTACGGCCAAGCCAAAGGTAGTGTATTATTTTGGGCAGTCTATGTATATTTGTATATTCCACCGTTTCGTTAGCGTCTTAATTACTGAACCGATTTTAATGAATAAGATGTCAATATTTTTGTAATAACGGCCTTGGTTACAAATTATTACAATTATATATAATCTATATATATAAAAGAGTAAGGTGACTGACTGACTGACAGACTGACTGACTGACATACCCAGAGATCAACGCACAGCCCAAACCGCTGAAGCTAGAATCCTGAAATTTTGCATGTAGGTTCTTTATAAAACGTAAGTGAGCACTAAGAAAGGAATTTTCGAAATTCCACCATTAAGGGGGTATATCAGGAGATGAAAGTCTGCGTGAGCGAAGCTGCGTGTAAAAGCTAGTGCTATATAAAATTTATCAAAAGTGTTTACGTAGGTACCTAGTTAGGTTATAGTTTTTTAAACTTTTCTTTGTAATACTTATTGCGTTAAAGTACTCTCTAAAGTAGGTACACTCGATCTAATTGTAAGTACACTGGAAAACTCTCACGAAATGTGTTCTCATTCTTATTTACGTCACACAACATTATTTCTTATTTTCTATGTAGACTACAACATGAAAATACAGACTTTACGCATTAACGGAGATAGTACCTAATGTGTAAAGGTATATTATTTACACGTAACTATCAGTGAAAGTTGAACGAGGTATAAAACACACTCGCAGCTAAACAACAGCCATAGAAATAGTATACTAAATAGTCATTATCGACCTAAGTTTATTTATACGCAAACCAGTTGTTAATCATTGCTCTATCTATAACTAACAAAATCAAAAGATCCACTGCACTTAATGAAGTTCCGAAAATTAATCAGAGCTTAAGACGTCTGGTGAAGGAATTCTCAACGCATCGCTGACTCTTCATTCCCGCAATAAAATAAATAATTCCCCGGGCGAAATGTCCAAAGTTCCACTCGGTCAGACCCTCAGAGGAGGACCGGCTGGCCTAATTAGGGAATGCACTCGAGTGTCCCTTCGGTTTACGAGCAAAGGTCAATAGATAGAGGGCTTCACTGGAGGCAAATGACCGTAGTTTGAATCTGTGGTAGAAGCTAAATTCTACATTACAACACAAGGAATATTTCTTCATTTACATTGTATATTATCCTGTTTATCAAGTCTCAACTTCATTAGATTCTACTATGTTACTAAGGTTTATACTGTTTTATATGTAACGATAAATTAAAATTAAATTCATATAGTTAGTTAAATTGCAACATGTGTTTAGACGAGTAGATTATAAAGTTTATCAATAATCGTTTTGACATTATGAAGTATATACATTTGAACATTTTTGTACTCGAATAGTTGGCCGCGAGTGGTAGTGTATGCGACTGCTACACAGAGGTCTCGGTTTCAATTTCCGGGACGAACTAATTGTGTGTATGATCTGTAAATATTTGTTTCGGAGTTAGGGTGTTTTCTATGTATAATATGTATGTATTTATAAAACAAAAAAGGGTAATGGCATGTGATATTTGAAACACTTACAATATACACTCATTTGCAAAAATAACAAGTGGTTTCGATTTTCTTCCTGGCTGAAAAAAATAAAATACCAAAAAGGTTTTAATCATTTGAACATGTTACTGGCCAGTTATAAAAGTGCCATAATGTTTATGTACATTCCAAATTCAAATTTTTGACTGAGCCTGGTTTTCAAAGAAAACAACTTTTAACTACATTTTGTGGCGCGAATTCCCTATAGTTAATATCGACTCTAATTAACTTTTTGTCAATTTTTATTAAATTATCTGATGTCCTTGACATTTAAAAGTGTTGTTGTTGCTGTTTAGCAATCTCGAAAATGGTAGATAAAGTGATAAAAGCGAGAAAATTATTGCGCAGCTTGGAGAAGGTTGCAGCCAATGCTTCGTGGCTCAGAGGCTAAATGTGCTATCAAGAGACCGGTTCCGTCAAGAGAAGGCCTGGTACTGGCAGAAAGACATGTACCGAACCACGGGATGATCGTTTTCCAGTTAGTCAAGCGTTGAGAAATCGCAAATCTTCTTATGTGGACCTCAAGAATAGCCTCGAAGAAGTAAGAAATGTGCAAATTAGTCTATGAACGGTCAGGAGGAGGCTTCTCGGTGCTAATATACGCAGTCATCGCCTGGCACGCGGCCCTAAATTACTCCGTGGACATTGAGTTGCCAGGCTTAGCTTCGCTCGAAATTGTGTGTCATGGACTGATGAAGACTGGGATAGGGTATTGTTCTCCGATGAAGCCAGGATATCTCTGCATGGTGAAGACCGACGTCGGCGAGTGCTACGTAGACGAGGAGAACGCTTTGCAGAGGCATGTTTTGAAGAAATCACACCTTATGGAGGGGGCTCTGTTATGTTTTGGGCAGGAATAAATTCTATGGATCGTACGGAGTTAGTCTTCATCGAAAACGGTACACTGACTGGACACCGATACATAACGGAAGTTCTAATTCCTTATGCACAACCCGCTTTAACCGCTCTTGACGAAAACTCAATTTTTATGGACGACAACGCTCGCGCCCGCCGGTCTGGCGATGTGGAAGCGTATATGCTAGAAGTCGGAATTCGTCGTTTGGACTGGCCAGCTAGAAGTCCGGACCTCAATCCCATAGAGCATGTCTGGGACGTTCTGAAGCGACGAGTGAGATCAGTGCAGCCGGCTCCGCAGACCATCAGAGAGCTAAAGAATGTGATTACCGCGGAGTGGGAACGTATTCCCCAAGAAACCATAAAATATATACACGCTAGCATGCCCAGACGAATGCAAGCCGTGATTTCAGCAAGAGGGGGTCACACTCAATACTAAACTTTTATCTGCCTTTAATGTATTCAAGAAAAACAAAGAAATGAACGCGTTTCATTTTTATTTAGCGAGCAGGTACAATAATAGTGTTTTGAGCTTAAACATTATTTCTCAATAATTTAATCAAAATGTTTTGATAAATCTGATGAAAACTATTCCTTCCTAATTAATTTATAAAATTCTGAGGATAACAATACCTAAAATTGTCAAAAAAACTAATAGTAACTATAAAATAGTTCTTTGCTTAAGTGCCCGTTTTTTTTTTGCAAAAGAGTTTATTACTTACGAACAATATTGGTAGTAATTAAATTACATCATCATCACCAACAGGCCAATAGTCCAGCAGGAGTTTTTGTCCTACTATGAAAGCTCGTCAGATAGGACAGGTCAAGATTCATACTGATATGCCACAATTTTATGGAGCCGTTTAAACATATTATTTGTCTAGTATAACTGGTTTTGTAATGACTATCGGCCAATCGTAAAGGGACTTGTTGAAGACCGCTATTGGAATAAATGGACAGAAAGATATGCTTGCTAAGCATTCTTGGTATTTCTTCAAGTTACTTTCATCAGCTTTTGAGTGATAGACAGTTCAAGAGATACCTACGGTGATCTATCTAATATTATAAATGCATAAGAGAGTTCAATTTGTATGATCACCTACCATTCTTATTTGTTACCTCTAAGCTACTGTGAAGATTATCTGCCTGAAGATGACTGTCTCGTTGGTGCAGTGGTACCGTATACGACTGCTGTGCTTGAGGTCCCGGGCTTGATACCGGGATCGGATCAAATATTTGTATGATCTGCAAATATTTGTTTTGGAATTTTAAAGAAAGGACTATGTGCAATTGCTTTTTTTTTCATTTATTTTGGTACAAAATAGTCATTAACATAAATCTGAAAACACATTTAACAAAAGTCAGGGAGTACCCAAGAATGAATATTTATATAACTATTTCATAAATAAACTAGCTGACCCGACGTACTTCACACCGCTATATTTACATATTTGTCTCAACTTCACGTCGCGGTCGCGGACAAAAATAAAAGACTTTCCCTGTTATTTTTTAATTTTTCTTGTACACAAACCTTGTCCTAACATAACAAATCACAAAAAAAAATTAGTGCACCCGATCGGAAGTTATGCGCGTACATACATTTCGGCAATTCATTTTTTTAATATAGATATAAGCTCAAAACAGAAATGTTCATTTCATTCAAGTACAATCTACTAACAAACAAAAATAAATACAATTACATATTAAGAAATTGTCACTAACTTCCCTTTCATATTATATTAAAGTAAAAATTATCTAAAAATAATTCCTATCCTTTTCTTCTGAACTTGGAGTACACTTCTCTGAGGTATTTGACCCTCTCATTGTACCAGAGAGGTGCTGTGCTGAACTCCGAGTCTATCACCAGAGTCATTGGTGATGTGCTGTTCGTTCGATGCCACTTCACCGGAGGATTAGTAAAATCAGGTGTGGGGTCTCTATAAACGAAATACAAACTTTGGAAACCAAATGCAAACAAGTACATAAGTAACAATGCTTAGTAATAAAATAAAACGGGACTGTTGAAACCCTCTTACAAACTGAGGAGATTTGGCTAATGTCTGTGGACGTAGCAGTTGTTCATTGATCTGACTTATCATCGTAAGACTCTACTCAGGACTCAGTTCCTTACTCAATTTTTATTTTAGTAGTAATAATACCCATCAAATGATTGCTTATACTAAATAGGGGGTAGACAGTTCTTAGGCACTAAAGGAATGATAATATAGGAAAGACTAAAAATAATTTCACAGCTCATAAATATTCTACAGTGAATTGGTGAAAAACTGGCATTCATCTTCCCCACAAGAGTCAGACAGAGGCCAGCTATCTCTTAAAAGCTCACATGTCACTAAATGTTTAACAAAATTTTATTTTAATTTTGTAATAGCGACAGCACGTTGCCATTATTCTGACAATTACAAAAATAGGTGAGAAAATCCATACCTATATTATAAATGCGAAAGTTACTCTGTCTGTATCCTGTGTTTGCGGCTAAACCATAGCACCGATTTCAATGAAATTTGGTATGAAGATACTTTGATTCATGGGAAAGGACATAGGCTACTCTTTGCTGCGATAACCGAAAAACACGCGGGCGGAACCGTGCGCAAAAGCTAGTTATATATAAAATAAAATATATAGTTCAAAGAAATATTATTTCCTCGTTATGAATACAAAATACCATATCAAATTCAATAATATATGCTCTTCAAATTCTACAATCTATTCATACTCCAAAAAATTATAGTTGAGAACATTCGAAACAGAAGAAAACGTACTCAAAGAGCGAAGCAGTTGACGGAGTTTCGTTTTTTTAACCGACTTCCAAAAGGAGGAGGTTCTCAATTTCATCGGTTTTTTTTAAATGTATGTACACTGATTGATTGTATGATGAAACACTATTATTTGTATGTGCTACATACAAATAATAGCACATACAAATGCACGCACTCGCCGCGCGTGACCTTGAGCGGGATAGCTGCTCTTCGCGTAGAACAAAACAACTGAAGCGTCGGAGACGTCGTTGACGTTCGTCGAAATATAGCGAGTGTCACGAGTGTGGTGGTACCTACTATTACATTTGGCTTGGCACCGACTTCAAACCTATGAATAGGTAGCACATACAAATAAGTAATAGTGTTTCATCAATATCAAAGGTTTGCATATGAGGTGTATTTAATTAAATCTTTATTAAGTTATTTTATACTTTTTAGTTTTTGAAGTCGGTTTTTTTAAACGAAGTTTTTTTTTTCAACATATTTAAAACAGAACAAAATACTTACCCATATTTTGCAAAATTCGTCCACATAGTTGTCATGCTTTCGATCATTTTGCTCTCAAAAATCGTCGTCGGGATAGTACTTTGTGAGAATATGTAGAATATATCGTCAGCATGAGTAGCGCCTTTAACGCCTCTCAATCGTGGTGGCATGGACAACATAGGTATATTCCTGTAACCAGAGTATTGAAACATATAGTTGTAAATAGGATTATCATTCGTCTTCAGTAGCCATTCAGTTTCTTCAAGTGCCGGGTAATTAAGTCCCAGCTCACCCATCATCCTCGCTAATCTCACATATATGTTTCGAGAAAGTGATTCTCCTCTCGTAGGCATTTGGTCACCTTCCATATATAACTTCTTCATTTTTTGTACTACCTCTATTTTGTCATTTTCAGACGGAAATTCCAAATTTTTCGGTAAAGTGTTCTCAAGTATAATGCGACGTGTCATAGCATCGGTGTCCATAGAAAATAGTAAAAGACCTTCTTCATTATTGGTACCTACTATTACCGGCACTTTATTGTAATCCCCTGTTTTTAAGATTTCAAGTGGTGAATTTGTTAAAAATGGTTCTTCGCCCTCTATAACTTTCTCAGCACAAATTGTATAAAGTATTTCTGAACCAATAAGATCCCCTTCCTTTCTCGGTACCCTTGTAAGGACCAATTCAGCGTCGGACTTTGTCATAAAATAGTCATATAATTCGTAAGGGTCCTGTGATTCAAATAACATCACCTTAGCTAAGAGACTTGCTAAGAATACAGGACGGAATTGGTAAGCCCAATGAGCTAAACTTGATCCACTCTGAAGGATAGCTTTATGAAATAGTCCCTTTGACATTGGGGAATACAAATGCGCAGAAACTGATACCGCTCCAGCACTCTCACCGAATATTGTTATATTATCCGGATCCCCACCAAATTCTTTAACATTTCTTTTAACCCATCGTAAGGCTGCCACTTGGTCTTTCATACCAGCATTTCCTGGAGCTTCTTTAATACCCAGACACAGAAAGCCCTGAATGTTAACTCTGTAGTTGACAGTGATAAGTATCACACCTTTAGGGACTAAGTAATTTGGCCCATACAAGAAACTACCGCTTGCGCCCTTAAAAAATCCACCGCCGTGGAAATAAACCATGACAGGTAGTTTGGAACCAGGGGCAGTATTTAGAGGGTGGTAAACATTTAATATGAGACACTGTTTGGTGCCTGACATAAAAATGTCGTCATTACTTTGAAAACAATGTACGTGTTCATTGACTGCATCGAAAACATCTTCCCATAAAGGATATGGACCTGGTCTCTGAAACAAAATGTCTTGTTAAGCTTTTTGGAGGCATGTAATTTAATGCAACGTATTTTTTGACGTTTCTAATTTTAAAATAGAAATCTGCGGGATTGCTACCATGAACCTTTTTTTTAGTGAGTATCCGATATTTCGGCAAAAGGTACATGGAAGCAATCCCGCAGATTTCTATTTTAATGTTACTGACCATGAAAGTTCAAAACAATATATTGTTTCTAATTTTAGCCGGCAACGCAGTTTTAGGGAGTATAGTATACATTGTAATATTGTGTTTTTGTCTCGGCATTGAGTGCAAGGCACAGAACCTGACAGGTTTGCCTGCACAGTCACACTCCACAGGTAAGCTTGAGCTGAGTAGAGAATATACCTGCACAGTTGTAAGACATATACGCTCCGGTTTCTGTAAACTTCAACTGTACAGGCAAACCTGTCAGGTATATCCTAACGTATACATGTTAGGGTATACGTGTAATATTTGTAAGGTTTATATGCCTACAGTATATCAAGGGCCACAAAAAAAAACTTAGCGTACAGTTCCAAATACGACTCGAAGGTTAGTTAAAAAAAATGTTGCTCACCTGAAATCGCTCTCGGACAGTAGCGTAATGTATGCCCGTGTACTGTGCATGTGATCCATCAGGAGAGATTGTCCCCCTCACTGGTCCATTGCTCAACTGGATCACTACGGTTGGCTGAGGAAGAAGTCGAGCTGCCCACAGAGACCACAGCACTAACCACTTTGTACTCCATAAACCCATCCCTAATAGTGATAGAGATTTTATGTTGAAATTTGATTGATTATAAACACTGTAAATATTTATTTTATTTCAAAAGCCCTTGGGGCACTTATTCAATTGGTTGTCGAAACACATTTACTTACTTCAAGTTTTAATAGAACACATTTCACTTACTACTTTTTAAAATTTTATTCATTTACGAGGAACGATGAGATAAAAAAATGGTGTATTTATATTGTGATTTTTTGGGTAGAGCAAAGTGCGAATGATAAATGACGCACATATCAGTGGGTCAAAGATCCTCAGAGCGGCAGTATACTGTGGAACAGCATAGTTAAAAGCACCCGCAACCAACAAGCGTGTATGAAATTACTGATGTAGAAACGCAGGATGCATGAATCATAACAAATAAATAAAGAAACCACAGTCTCTCTTTCACTGTAATTCTGTAATTTCATGAAGAAGATACAATTATAATAACATAATACATATTCAATGTTAATACCAAATTATGTGTCCAATATCCAAATGGTAGTAGATAGTAGTCAAGTATATCTAAATCTATAAATGTACCGGTTTTTAACCGTAATGTAAGTCAATCAGTACATGATCTACACAACTAAATATGTCCTAGGACCTAGCCTATCACCACATGCCACAATGTTATCACAGGTTATTATTATGATTTGTATCATGGTTATCGTTGGCAATTGGCACGTCCTTATTATACGAAGTATATTAACCTATCAACGACTTCGAAGTTATAAATCAAGTTGAGATAAGTCTTGCAAGATAGCTCAAGTATTTATGTTATTTGAAATAGTTATTCAATGATTGTAGATGTTCAAATGTCTTGTCCACGTCACAAAGAAACGCAAAATAAATTCAAATAGAAGTTGGAATTACTTGAACAAATTAGGCAGTGAGTAACCAGACTTTTGATAATATATATCTTTATACCTACAGATTATAGATAAATTACAACCGGACACAGAACAGATTAAATGATAATGCACTCATTTTTGCAAACAATGATTTTTCCCGAGTGTGAAAAGATCGATTGATCGAACTGGCGGCTACTGGTAGGTAGTTACCTAACTACGTAGTAATTACTAATTCTGCACCCCCTATGAAAGTTTATATTATGTAAAGGGGAAAAACCGAAAATTCTCATTGAGCAAAAAAATAGCTTTGTGTTTGCTCCAAAAGTTCCTCTGTGGGTTCTAATGGAAACGCTCATGACACTCAATAAATAATAATGGAAATATAAAAATGTATAGAAATATAGATCAAGCCTTATTTGTACAGTATTGTTACTGAGTAAGTCTAAACATATCATGCTGCTGGGCTCGGATCTCCTCTCAGGAGAGTAATCTTGCCGTCAAATGTTTTTAAGCCACCCGAAGGCCTCTAACTAAGTATCACTAATGTTATCCTATGAAAACAACTGGGACCAACTGGTTACACTCGGTGATTGTTTCTAATCATCATAATAATCAAGGGCAACTGGGCTATGACCCCCAATAAATATACCTGTGCATTATACAGACAATTTACAAATGGTAGCAAAATTGCTAAATGCAGTATCTTCCAGACAACAGAAAATTCGAATCATATTAAAATTTTACCCAAAATACAAGATATATCTACATGTAAAAATTACCTTAACATGGATTCAGACAACGTCCAAACATACATAAAATAACCCATAAAATCTTTCGAAATATCACAATTACTGAGAAATATAACAATTAAACATTAGTGCACATCCCTATAATAACTTATGAATCTATGTTATCCTTTCTTTCTGAACTTAGAGTACACTTCTCTGAGGTATCTGACCCTCTCATTGTACCAGAGAGGTGCTGTGCTGAACTCCGAGTCTATCACCAAAGCCGTCGGTAATGTGCTGTTTGTTCGATGCCACTTTACCGGAGGATTGGTAAAGTCCGGTGTAGGATCTCTGTAAACGTTATAAGTACTTTGGAAATCGCAAATATACATAGAAAAATACCTATGATATTAACCTCAGATACCTTATACTGTGATAATTACTTTGTAAAAGGATGAGATCAAATACACCAATGTGAGATTTCTGAGAGCAAAAGAACCTGGTTTTCAATGCATAAAGAACCAGAATATGATTCAAAAACTTTTACTAAATTTATTTGTAAGTGCAAATGGCGTACAATCCAAATTAAAACAAATAAACGCTACTTGTTCATCTTTGAACACCAGTAATTAGCCCTTGCATCAATTCACATTTCTTTAGATAGGGCTTACATCAATTGATAAATTTGTTAAATAAAGTTAGAAAGCTTTTAATTTTTTTGTGCTTACCCATATTTGGCAAAATTCGTCCACATAGTGGTCATACTTTCGGTTATTTCGGTCTCGAAAATCGTTGTCGGGATGATATTTTGTGAGAATAAATAGAATACATCGTCGGCATGAGTAGCGCCTTTCACAGATCTCAAACTTGACGGCATCAACATTTTAGGTATATTCCTGTTACCATAGTATTGAAACATATAGTTGTATATAGGATTATCATTCGTCTTCAAAAGCAACTCAGTTTCTTCAAGTACAGGATAAATTAAACCCGTCTCGCCAATCCATCTAGATAATTTCACAGAAGCATCTATAGATATTTCTTCTTCTTCCATATACAATCTCGTTAGTTTTTCTACGACTTGTAACCTGTCGATTTCAGATAAAAATTCCAAATTATTTGGTAATGATTTTTCAATTTTAATGTTTCGTGCCAAATAATCCTTATCCAAAAAATATAAAAGAAGACCTTCCTCATTGTTGGCACCGAGAAGTAAAGGCACTTTATTGTAATCTCCTCTGGTTAAAATTTCAAAAGGAGACTCGGTTAAAAATGCTTCCTCACCTTCTATAACTTTTTCAATACAAGGTGTGTAAAGAATTTCAGATGTAATAATAGTCCCTTCTTTTCTTGGGACTCTGGTTAGTACTAATTCAGCATCGGTCTTCGTCATGAAAAACTTGTACAAATCGTATGGGTCATGTGATTCAAAGAACATCACCTTAGCCAAGAGACTCGCAAAGAACACAGAACGGAAATGGCGAGCCCATGGAGCTAAAC
Source organism: Diaphora mendica (assembly GCA_949125395.1). Classification (NCBI taxonomy): domain Eukaryota; kingdom Metazoa; phylum Arthropoda; class Insecta; order Lepidoptera; family Erebidae; genus Diaphora; species Diaphora mendica. The sequence goes on along the minus strand of OX421326.1, from coordinate 1,198,672 downwards.
TCGATCCACTCTGAAGAATAGCTTTGTGAAATAGTCCCTTTGACATTGGAGAGTATAAATGGAATGAAACTGATGCGGCTCCAGCGCTTTCGCCAAATATTGTTATATTATCAGGATCTCCGCCAAATTTTTTGATATTTTTCTTAATCCAACGTAGGGCTGCCACTTGATCTTTCATACCAGCATTACCTGGAACCTCTTTGATACCGAGACACAAAAACCCTTGTATATTGATTCTATAATTTAGAGTAACAAGAATCACGTTTTTGGACACCAAGTATTTCGGGCCGTAAAGTAAACTACCTCCTGAACCTTTGTAGTATGCACCACCGTGAATGAAAACCATAACGGGTAGTTTGGAGGCAGGAGTGATATTCAGTGGGTTGTAAATATTTAATGCGAGACATTGTTCTGTGCCCATCATAACAATGTCTTGTATACTTTGACTACAACGAGTATGTTCTTCTATGGCATTAAATACTTCTTCCCATACAGGTTCTGGCCCTGGACTCTGTAATGAAACATTGGGAGCTTTTAATTTTTTGATGTTCTTTCTGTGTTTCTTACTCTACAGAATATCGTATTCACTACGCTGAGTTTACTTATGAAAAGATAAGTTGAAATGCCCTGATGAAAATTTTCAGTCTAAACATCTTCAGCAACCGATAAATAACTACTGGTCATTGTGTTAAACTTTACTAGTAAGTATAAAAGATGCTCACCTGAAATCTCTCTGTGACAGTAGCATAAGGTATGCCTGTGTACTGTGCATGTGATCCATCAGGAGAGATGATCCCCCTCACTGGTCCATTGCTCACTTGGATCACTACGGTGGGCTGAGGAAGAAGTCGGGCCGCCCACAGAGACCACAGCATCAACCACTTTGTGCTCCATAAACCCATGACAAATAGTCTCTGAGATTTTTTTGTTTTAACTTAATTAAAACACTTTTAATTTCTGCCTTAAAACTTAAGAGCACAATAATAGGTATTATCTTCTATTTCCACTTTCATTGTTCTGTTAATGCACTCATTTATTGTATTTACACACATTTTCGGTTCACATATAACATTTCGGAAGTTATCAGTTTTGCCGAGTTTTGTGTATCACTTCAAAGTTTTTCTTCTATTGTAATTTGAAATAGTTGAAGTACTTTGTTTAAGGTGAATAAATTTTGTTACAAAAATTTCTACAATATTCCTTTAATATCCACTTTTCATCCTTTGAGATTCAAGTAGATTATGTGTTCATCAGATATTGCTGTTTTTGTAACTTTCTGTTGAATCACTGATTAACTAAAACTGCTGCAACGATAACGAAGTGTCTGTATCCGAGGTTTAAGCTAAGCTAAGCTAAGCTAAGCTAAGCTAAGCTAAGCTTGAGTGGAAGTTCACTGAAGCTATATCGGCAAACACTAAATACTTAATAAATAGGTAGAACAGACTCGGTGAGACATGCTGTGTAAATTTGACGAGAGTGAAATTTAGCACATAATTACCCTTATTGGATAAATAACGTTATTATTCGTTACCAAAACGTACAAAATACAAATGTATACGTTATTACGAGAAATACCTCGACTACCAAGAGACAACTGACCATTATTCGCTCACAACCTAGACAGATACTACAGCTTATGAATATGTGATAAAAATAATTACACCGATAACATTACACAGCTGTGCAGCTGAGGGGCAACAAGATTAAGAATGTTTTATCATGTATTTAATGTGTTTTGGTTAGTACTATCGTCTATATAAGTATATTCAACCTTTCTTTTTAGACTTTGGTCAAGCACACGAGTATCAGTGGCAAAGGTGGTTTCGAACAACTATTCATCATAATATTATCCTTTGAAAAGTTAAAAACTTCTTCGGAATCCGCTTAACTTTATATTTTTTAAATTATTAAAGTGCTAACTGTGATAAAAATGGCAGAAGTAATGAATTTCGAAGTTGTGGAGGAACGGGTCACATGTCCCTCCAACACAAAGGGAGGATCCTCCGACCAGGCGAGGTGATCATGCCTGGCGGGCCAACTGCCCTTACGGTTGATGTTGGGAAGTTGTATATATGTTAACTGGCGCGAGAAATCTTACTGCGCGATTCAGGATTGGTACTGTTGTGTACTCCGTGTCGTGACGTCACACCGTAGTTCGGTGTATCTTTGGTCGATGACGCTGTAGCATGTTGCTGTTTGCACTGTATATGGAGGTCGCCACAAAGTAACTCTTATTCTTTAATTTTTCATGAAATAAATTTTTAGAAAACATAAAATCACAGCATTCTTACATATTTTTTATCGATAATAGTAGATTAGTAGCCAAGGGCTGTAAGGCACCAATTGCAGCCTCGTTGTGCTTACAACCGAGCTAACTATTCTGCTTTACATCTCAACTGTGAGGTAAGTAGAAAAAAACCGGCATTAAAAGAAAAAATAATATTTAAAGTAAAAGTTTTCTATTCCCGCCTTTTTTCATTAAAAATAATCAAGTAAAGAACTTTTTAATTATTTTTTTTCAAGAACGAAATTGAGCTTCGCCGTTCGATATTTAAAATTGATGACTATTATACTCACACAAAGACAAGACTGAATAGCAAAGCGACCTCTTTGGTCATTGGGCTGAATGCATGATGTCTATTGCCAGTATGATGGTTAGATGTACGCGAACTTTTTGAAAGAAAGAAGTGGTTTTTTTTTATTACTTACCGTCCTAGGGCTTTTCTAGCTACATTATTACCCTAGAGCGCTAATTAGTCACCTACAAGCCCCATTTGGAGGTAATAAGAACCTACTTATCGAACATGAGAGATGTATAAAATATAAAACGCCTTTTCTAAAACATTGAGCCAAGTAGTAGACGTGCGTCACTTTTAATTTAAAATAAAATTTTGTATGTAGTAAACTTTTGGGAATATTCCACAACTCGTGAACGTTGGGATTGTTACCTAACTTAGGATGATATGAAATACAGACTTCAATCACTGTAGTTGTATAATATCAAACAATACAAACTTGGTCGGCAAACTTAACATTAAAACATTATCAATTGTTGAAAGTGGTAGCTAGGCGAGAGCACAGAGTACATTGTTATATAGGCGAATACCGGGCGGATTATGTGTGACAGCTCTTTTTTGACGTATGTATTCCTCCGTCGCGTTCCAACTCGCCACAAACTTACGATTGTCGCAACATATCTTTCAGAAAGCAGTTTTTACAAATACTATCTGGCCTTACACAAGGCCTGGCCTTACTATCTGGCCTTCTTGTAATTGTATACACAGTAAGTCAATTTTTGTGTGTATTACTGGAATAAATAAACTCTTTTGCAAAAAAAAACGGGCACTTAAGCAAAGAACTATTTTATAGTTACTATTAATTTGTTTGACAATTTTAGGTATTGTTATCCTCAGAATTTTATAAATTAATTAGGAAGGAATAGTTTTTATCAGATTTATCATAACATTTTGATTAAATTATTGAGAAATAATGTTTAAGCTCAAAACACTATTATTGTACCTGCTCGCTAAATAAAAATGAAACGCTTTAATTTCTTTGTTTTTCTTGAATACATTAAAAGCAGATAAAAGTTTAGTATTGAGTGTGACCCCCTCTTGCTGAAATGCTGCTTGCCCCCTGGTGGGCGCGAGTGTTGTCCTCCATAAAAATTGAGTTTTCGCCAAGAGCGGTTAAAGCGGGTTGTGCATAAGGAATTAGAACTTCCGTTATTTATCGGTGTCCAGTCAGTGTACCGTTTTCAATGAAGACTAACTCCGTACGATCCATAGAATTTATTCCTGCCCAAAATATAACAGAGCCCTCTCCATAAGGTGTGATTTCTTCAAAACATGCCTCTGCAAAGCGTTCTCCTCGTCTACGTAGCACTCGCTGACGTCGGTCTTCACCATGCAGAGATATCTTGACTTCATCGGAGAACAATACCCTATCCCAGTCTTCATGAGTCCATGACACATAATTTCGAGCGAACCTAAGCCTGGCAACTCGATATCCACGGAGTAATTTATGGCCGCGTGCCAGGCAATGACTTTGTATATTAACAGCGAGAAGCCTCCTCCTGACCGTCCAAAGACTAATTTGCACATTTCTTACTTCTTCGAGGCTGTTCTTGAGGTCTACATAAGAAGATTTGCGATTTCTCAACGCTTGACTAACTAGAAAACGATCATCCCGTGGTTCGGTACATGTCTTTCTGCCAGAACCAGGACTTCTCTTGACAGAACCGGTCTCTTGATAGCGCTGCCAGGTCCTTTGAACTGTCGACCGACTCACATTTAGCCTCTGAGCCACGAAGCATTGGCTGCAACCTTCTTCAAGCAGCGCAATAATTTTGCTCGCTTTTATCACTTTATCTACCATTTTCGAGATTGCTAAACAGCAATAACAATACTTTTAAATGTCAAGGACATCAGATAATTTAATAAAAATTGACAAAAGTTAATTAGAGTCGATATTAACTATAGGGAATTCGCGAGACAAAATGTAGTTAAAAGTTGTTTTCTTTGAAAACCAGGCTCAGACAAAAATTTGAATTTGGAATGTTCTCTTATAAACATAATGGCACTTTTATAACTGGCCAGTAACATGTTCAAATGATTAAAACCTTTTTGGTATTTTTTTTTTTCAGCCAGGAAGAAATTCGAAACCACCCGTTTTTTTTGCAAATGAGTGTATAATGCTGTTTAGGCGGTTCTCTATATTTTTATCCATCACCACGCTGAGGTGTCACAACCCCTATTTATCTCGTGGGTGTCTAAAAAGGCGATTAAGACAGACAACTTCACTGCAAAGAGAAGGACTTTGAAAGAAACCCTATACCGTCGTTTTGTATGCAATAAGTGAAAGTACTTATTTTTTCAAACTTTTTTATTTCTGTTATTCGAAGTAATCGCCCATGCAATCGACGCATCTTTGCCAACGCATTGGCAGTTTATTGATGCCCTTCTTGTAAAAATCAGCTGGACGGGAGGCAACAATCTCTTCAAAGGCATTTTGTACTGCCTCTCGGGAATTGAAATTTTCACCCACTAAAAAGTTGTCTAAATTTTGGAAAAAGTAATAGTCGGTAGGTGCAAGGTCTGGTGAGTATGGCGGATGAGGGAGAGCTTCCAACCCCAGCTCTTGCATTGCATACAAAACGACAATTTCATAGGTAAAGACCTATTATAAACTTAAAAATTAGTAATTAGGTAAATGTACATCTGTTTTATTATACACGTGTCACGAAGAAAACTGTATTGATTGCTGTGGTTACGATGAACGCGATAATTGTTTAAAGGCTACTAAGTCGTTAAAAACCTGTATGTGTTAACTGTTATGTGAGTTTTATGTATGGTCGATCTACGTAATATGTAGTCACACAACTATTTAGTGGTGTTATGCCCGTCCAATATAAATGGAGAATCTTTCGACGTGGCAGGGTGATCATGCGTAGCGGTGCAACAGTTGATGTTGGGAAGTTGGAACCAATCGAATTTTCCATACCGTCATATAGTATTAGCAATTGCTCCATAATTCGGTGTATCTTCGGTCTTTTTAATACTAGTCCCGCACTAGAAGTATATTATCCTGTGTCGAGGACTTGACAAACGTTTATCAAATGGACGCAAGAAACGCCTAGACTCAAAAGAATAATTACTGGATCACTCAAAGTGATCTCCTCTCTCCTCTGCCAGATGGATCCTGTGCACGAGCAGAATCTAAAAGTAGCGGTCACCTTACTCATTGCAAATGCAGACAATGGAACACTGCAGCATGGTGACCCACACTTTGACGGCCCATTGAGAAGTTTCTACATCATTTGGAGTCCGGTCTCCCACTCGCCAATGAAATAGTAAGCACGAATGCTGTCATTTTACGTTGGTTTTCTATGAGTGGGCAGTGCTGAAATCACCGTGGCTCTACTACCTTGAGAATTTAAGCAATTTGTTGCTTAATTTATTATTCACAAGCGAAGTTACTTATATTAGTTATTTTTCGCAACGTCTTTACATACTAAGTAATAAGTTTTCAATGACACATTACATTCAATATAATGAATAAACAAAATCCCACCAAAAACATTTTCATATAAAATTTTATTTTTATTTTATTTTATTTTATTCAATAGGTACAGATACAGATAACAGATTGAAAAAATACAAAAAGCAGTTTTAACAGTACATTATAGTAAACCTGCCATCCAGTTACAAATGTACACAACTTTGGCAGTAGACAGTGCTTCGCTTTGGCATAGGGTTAAATATTATAAGAAAATTATGAGAAAAAAACAAAAACTAACCATAATTAGATACATCGTTACAAACTAAATAGATATAATTATATAGGAAACTGAGATGTGCTTTAAAATTAAAGCTTGCTATAACGATGGAGAGAAGATTTGAAAGCATTGAGGCTTTCGTGAAAGACATCCAACTGTGGGCACACGGTATTATAGTTCCTGCACATTCTGTTTAGTGGGTTATTATGTGAAACATTGTTATTGCTGGGAGGTACACTAAATAATTGTGGTATACGTACAGATCGTGTGGGTATTTTAATTTCAATCTTTTCTACGAGATTACTATCGATTGTACAATGTTGCCAAGACGACTGCATATGGCTTACCCTATGAAAAATATATCAGATCTTATAAAGAGCCAAGTTTCTGAATCTATACGCCCTAACTCTACCAACCCAAACTTCACAAACTCTGCATCTCAGTAAAAGTGTATGGCTTGGCTGTTTCGTTACTTCTTTTCTTTTAATTTTTAGGGGTGTATTTCTTGTACATCTTCTTCCGAAAAAGTCCGTATACCAAAAATAAAACCTCTAGCATAAAAATTTGTGCATGTCTCATACAAAGTTCCCCTCCGAATTTTGGAGGTTGGGGGGCAAAAGTAATAGGTTTGAGAATGTGTTTGTTGTTTGTATACTAAACTTAGTTTACGTACCAAATTTTAACTTTCTAGTACCTCAGGAAGTATCCTAACAGTATTTTTTTTATTTTTACGGGAATTAACGCGATCCTTATTCAAAGGATACCTCTGATTTGCCTGACGTTTTGACCAGGTTGCACCGGCCGTGGTCACAGGCTGACTGGCTCAGCGGCGTACCACGGTTCTTCGTCCACCCGCACATTTTCGACATTATTGATAAATTTGTTTCGTCACATACCACACAAACAGTGTCCCTATTCTGTAAGGAAACCGATGTGTTCCTATTCTGGTGTTTATCCGACTGCGCAGAAAAGCGAGGTGGTATGTTTGTTAAACGTACCGCTAAAAAACTGCCATGGGTCGTATGTACTCGTTTTGAAGACACTCCCCTATCTGCCTCAGCCAATATTGGAATACTGGATGTCGACATATCGAGCGTAGTCCAGTTTCGTGGCTATTTGGAGGGTAAGGCCAAATTGGCCTCGAATAAACTTGGTGTGCTCAACAGATCGAGACAGTACTTCACTCCGGCCCACCGCCTTCTGCTTTATAAGGCGCAGGTTCAACCACGAAAGGAATACTGTCCTCATCTCTGGGCGGGGGCACCCTAATACCAGTTCCTCCCTCTGGACCGCATTCAACGGAGAGCGACTCGAATCGTCGATTGCCATGATCTTCAAATTCGGCTAGACTCTCTGGCGCTACGTAGAGATGTGGCTTCGCTGTGCATCTCCTACCGCAAAACTATGGGGAGTGCTCCGACTAATTGTTTGGACTGATCCCTGCCGCCTCTTTCCGCCATCGTCCTACGCTACGGAATTTTTTATCCCGGTCATCTGGCTGGCAGTCCACAACTGTGCGCTTTTCCCGAAACTTTCTGCCTCGCACAACAAAACTGTGGAATAAACTGACGCCTGCGGTATTCCAATACGACCTTCAAGGCTTCAAACCTTCAAGAAAAGAGCGTACTCCTTCTTAAACGGCCGGCAACGCAATTGTGATGCCTCTGGTATTGCGGGTGTCTATGGGCGGCGGTAATCGCTTACTATCAGGCGATACGTCTGCTCTTTTGCCCCCTATACCATAAAAAAAAATGAAAATAAACTTGCAAAAACGGCTAGAAATGCTTATAAATTATATTTTTCAATAAATATTTTTGTACGCAGTCAAGAAATTGGGAAAAATATATCTATACTAATATTATAAAGCTGAAGAGTTTATTTGTTTGTTTGAACGCTCTAATCTCGGGAAGTACGGGTCCGATTTGAAAAAATCAGTTTAAGATAGCCCATTTATTGAGTAAGGCCATAGGCTATATTATTATATCATCACGCTAAGGCCAATAGGAGCTGAGCACCAATGAAGAATGTTTCTAAAACGGGGGAAAATTATGACGCTACGGGCAACAGGAGATGCAAACGATGTTGCGTGGGCCAGCTAGTATTTATATAAATATATGTCTAGGATATTTAAAATATGTACAATATGTTAAAATATATAATAAATCTCGTCCTAGAGATCTTACTACCAGAAAGACATCGCAGGTACTCCTAAGTAATAACTTCAATGAAATTATGGAAGAGGCTATTTAAATGATACTTGTGATGGTTGAATAATATTATAATTAATGGAAGCAAGCAAGCATTACAGTACGCATACCTAATACCCTTATGTATAGTATAATATGTAACATCTCACTAACTATATGAGGGCCTAGTGGGAGTTCATATCACGTTCCCTCTATCGTCACAATGACCGCGTTCTTCATTGCTATTGGCCTGCACTGAAATCTTCACCAATCACAACACTGAACGCGCTCGCCATCGAGAACAAGTTGATGTGAAATAAACTCACACTAGATAATCATTGGTCAAATCAAATAACGCGCGCTTCCCCGACTTCCTGTTACACTCTTCCGTCCCTTTTAACAAAATAACTCCCACAGATCGCAAAAAAGTGACTGGCAAGATGTTACAAATGAAAAATATTGACAGAAACAATTAAGCAAACGTTATCAAAACGAAATAAACATACCGGTGTTGTTTAGTCTAAATTGATCGATAAACCAAGGTGAATTGGTATCAAAGTCCAATTCAGTCGTTATCACCCCAGGACAAGGTTATCACACATCACAAAATTAATTATTACACTGTATTATCACATTACTCGAGACGTCTTTACTAAGTGAAGTTTCTGCTCATAATACTTAAATCGGAATATTTGCTTAAAGAACAGCGCTGTCTGACGTCATCACAAATATTTTTTGTACATTGTACTTTGATAGTAACTTGTTATATATGATAATTCCATGAGAACATCGTATATTAATATTATATATAATAAATATAAGTGTACTGAGTTCTGGTAACTGTTTTCATTTTCTTGGCAGGTATCAGATGTTTGATTTCAGAATTCAAGAGGTTAAGTATGTCTAAGTCTAATATTAGGTATAAGTAAGAATTAGTGAACCATAATAAAATATCAAACGATTATATTAAAATTAACTAGCTCTGCCTGCCACTCCGCCCGCGTGTTAGTCCAGGATCCCCGGACGGTTGATTGATGCATGTCTGAGTTAGCTCATGGCTGTGCAGCAATGACTCCAAACCTTTTGTTTTGTTTTCTTTGGTCGACTTCGTTCTCATTCAAGTCTCTTAGTAAAAAATATATTGTAAACCCTATTTTTTTTTAAAAAAGGAGCAACAATGGAGTTTCTTGACATATTCTTCTCCGTGAAGGGTAGGCTGCACTTGGATCAGACGACAAGAATCACTCGATTTTTAAATATTAAATATTGACTATTCATAAGTGCCTGTAAAATAAGTGCCGATTTGAATAAAATTGAACAAAGTCAAAGTCAATTTTTTTTGTCGGTTATTGCGGTAACAAGTAGGCCATATCCTTCCTCAAGAATCAAAGTATCTCCATGCAGAATTACATTGAAATTGGTGCAGCAATTTAGCCGTAAAAGTAACAGACATACAGGATTACTTTTGAGTTTATAATGATTAGTATGGATAGTACAATAGTATAGATTTGTGTCAAGTTTTCATTCTCTTTGCAGGGCTATCATCGCCCTGCGTGGTTTCTGCCCTATTCGACTTTTACGACACGTACGAATGAATGAGGGGGTTAACACTCTGTATTTAAATCGCGAATTTACGGACGGACAATTTTAACAATTTTATTTATTGAATTTTCTACCAATCGTGGGAAAGCCATGCTTCGGCGTGAATGGGGCCGGCTCGACCGGAGCGATACCACGGCCTCACAAAAAAACCGGTGTGAAACAGCGCTTGCGCTGTGTTTCACGGAGTGAGTGCGGCTACCGGCCCATACCCCAAACCCTCCCCCATCCCCCTTCCCATCCCCCAAAGGTCGGCAACGCACCTCTGACGCCTCTTGTGTTGCGGGTGTCCATGGGCGGCGGTAATCGCTTACCATCAGGCGATACGTCAGCTCGTTTGCCCCCTAATCAATAATAAAAAAAGATGTATGTAGTAACCAGTGTTATTATCGTACTGTCACTCTTATTTACATTCCAAGGTATTCTACGATGTTCTCGACTTTGATCTTAAATCTGAATCATACACACTATATAAAACAATTCGGAGCAGTATCAAAGAGCACGGTCCAAGGTCGACATTTCTAGAAGGACGATAAGATACATGATTAGATAAACGTTGTTGATAGCTTAATATTAAAAATACGTATATCTTATCTACAGGTGTGTTGCGGACATCCTTGTTATATAAACTTGGTAGGTACTATTTTAGTACAGAAGATTAACTTGGTTATTATTAATATACTTTATATGGTATGCTCATTCGTTTTTTCGCAATCTCGGGCTCGATTTCCGGGTCGGACCAAAAAACTATTGTTGAGATTTTCTTTCAATAAATTCTTAATGACAGCCCGGAGTAAGGAAGTTGGCGGTGTTTCACGCTCGTACTCCGCGGAGAGCCGTCGGTCCCGGTCGTCATGAACATTTATGGCAATGATGATTGGGAAACTAGTGCCCTTAAATATTTCGGCTTCAGTTCTCGATCACTTATTCAGTGTCTGTGTGTATAAATATGTATTTATTAACAGATATATGTAAGTATGTTCATCAGTAATCTGTTCAACAGCTTTGCCTAGTTTGGGATCAGATGGCCTAGCTTCAGATGTGTGAGGAGATTAAAAAAATAAATCTTTCCCCTGCCTCGAATAAAACATAGTCAGACAGGCGTATGCCCACTACAGTGCCTGTTAATAACAATACCGCAATACACAACGAGACGCAAGGTCTGGTACCTAGTAATACCTCACTACTAAGACAAATCCCGCGTGGTTGTCGATTATCGTGGTAAAAATTACATTATGTCCTTGCTAAAGATTTAAAGTATCGCCAATTCACCATGCCAAAATTCATTGAAATCGTTCGACAGGCAGGGTTACTTTCGAATTTATAGTAATTTAGCTCGTATGTATGTTAGTATGGACAAAATCTGTCATTATACGTAAACCGTCCTAGCCAGTTAAGAAAATGTATACAATTTTGACTGCACGATAGTGGTTTTAGCGGTCGCCACGCCACTCTCTACTGCATCAAGTGTTGTGGGTTCAAATCCTGAATGTGATCCACAAATTGTTGTTCTGAGTCTGGGTGTTCTTTGTGTCCGTTTCATGTATGTTTGTAAAGTCCCCGCGACACAGGATTTATATTACCAAGAAGGAGGTATCTTTAAAAAAAATTGAAACCTCAATACCAGACAACCTCCAGTTTTAATAGATAGTAATGTAATAATGTCGATAAGTCTATAATATCTGCATTATTTCGATTAGTTATTTTCCATTATTTAAATGAAAGTTGTAATGCTGTCTATTTTAGTTATAAACACAATATTAAACATGGTAGGGACGGCCTTCTGCCTGGAAACTAGGCTTGATATTACTACTTACAAGGCTTCCCCCAGTGCCTGATATTAGGAACTAAGCAAGACACTAATCATTGAAACGCAAATTACTTCTTCCACGAAATGTCTAGCGATAGAAGATATTATTTCAGTGTAACGGCTAAAACCGACGATATTTGTCTCTCTGCTCTTTGGCATAGGTGGTCCTTTCTTTTAATGGTTAAGAATTAATATCTCCAGCTAAATATCATGATAATCCTAAAATTAATTTGGAGTTTTCTAAGATGATAAGTAACCAATCATAAACGATTAGCATAGACTATTCTATACTAATCATTTATGATTGGTTTATATGTTTTATACTACTTATTAAAATTGTATATGTTATAGTCTACTACTTATAACAAGCTAAAATTCAAAATTTAAAAAGCCCCCTACTCAAGCAATTAATCGAGTAATCATACGCCAATGATATTTTTGCAGACATTCGGTTATTCTTTCCCTCTTTCACTCCCATAACTTTTAAACGACTCAACCGATTTTCATGAAACATGTCTAAAAACACTCGCACGTAACTCACCTTTCATTCAAAAAAACTAAATTGAAATCGCTTCATTCGTACTCGAGCTACGGTGCCACAGACAGACAGGCAGAGAAACAGACAGACAGACACGTCAAACTTATAACACCCCTCTTTTTGCGTCGGGGGTTAAAAATTCGCCATTGCTTTAAAGAACAATCATATTAACAGTTTACAATTCTTATTCTCTGTCAAATAAAAACAAAGACCAAAATCATCAAATTCTACCATTGTAAAATCAAAATATTTTAGCGACATTTTAATTTATTGTTAAAAGCTACCCTAACAATTACTTACATAGGTCTTTATCACTGATTTCATCTTAATTAACACACAATTTTAATTACAAATTTAATAAAGTATGTAATACAATTTCTACTTTACGCAATCATCCAAATATTTGTACATACAACACATAAATCTAGTCATTATTACATAAAAACAGGAGTAATAACGTTACTTAAATCCCTACACTTCAACCGGACCGGTTCGACACGCGGCGCGCGTGCATCGCATTCGACCACAGATCTGACAGTCGATCATACGCGTCGAAAGTGAATCTAACACTGCCAATGTATAATATATCATGAACCTTTGACTTCAAAGTTGATTTCACATTGTGTCACAGTGTACTGACGTGTTATAATAGTGTAACTTCGCGTAGTTGCTTCTATGTTGTGGGAACTCAATGTAAGTAGGCTAAATAGTTATAAAACGATGTTTGAATAATAATGTCATTATGACAGTTATCTAAAAGTCTAATTTGAAATTTAATTTAGGAGTCTTAAGGTTGATTATCCAATGGTATGATTAGAGTTCATATTGACTCAGGGGTCAAGGTTATCAGCAGGCACAATAGAACATCAGCTGTCTCTCGTGTTAGACGATGAGGAAATAATAAATAATGTATTTTGGTAAAAAAAATTGAGTTCTTCTTTTAACGGCCCACGGGTTATTTAAATACATTTTTTAGTTGTTATTTTAAGAAAGGTTATTCAATATAACCTAGGTACTATAGAAATCTTACCTTACTAATAACTTAATCAAAATTAACAATTAACTCCAGTCATATTATAGTCATATCAGTCTCCTGGTAGTTCACGACATGGCCCATCAATTTTCGGCACTGGCCTGTATTTTAAATATGCATATATTATTATAATCTAGCTAGTATACTTGTAGAAATCTTAGTTAACAATGCTAATTTCCTAGTTCATTTACATGTGCCAGATTCATTTTCTTATACTTTAAAGTCCTTTGCCCCTTTGGAGAAAACGATAATTTGCTTCTTTCTTTCTTATTATTAACATATTTGCCAATATTTGCATTCAATATAGTCTATTAAAATCTAATTTCTTTTACTGGTAAAGTTCTTTATTTATTTTTAAATTTCGTAATTTTTTTCCTGATTGTTCGATTGATTTAAATTTAAGTGGTGTAATTTGGATGAGTGACCTCAATATTCATTCAAAGATTAAATAAGATTGAATATAATCTCATTATATTCAATTAATTCTTATATTCAAATAAGATGAATACTTTATTTATAATAACGAACAGTCTATGAAATTGGTTGCTCACATAAAATTAGTATTTTCTTTGCATTTATTGTAGACGTATTTGTATTTAACGATATAATTTCATATAGTTTCATATAGTATCATCATTGGATATAGTAATACATACCAATATTATAAATTCGAAAGTAACTCTGCCTGTCTATCTTTCGGCCTGTGTATTACGCTTTCATGGCTAAATCACTGAACTGATTTCAATAAAATTTACCAAGAAGATACTTTGATCCTTGAGGAAGAGCATAAAGCATAAAGCTTGCCGTCGGACGTTTTATAATAATAATATAATATCACCTACATTGGCAAAAGTAGTTATATTGCGTTTTGAGAACATTGATATCATATAAAAAGTGTTTCGTTGTTGTTTTGCTCTAAGGGAGAGCGCAAACGTGGACACTTTTGTGTCTTGTGGCGGATACAAGCCACTGGTGAATATTTGATTTCTATAGAACCAGTATGAAATCGTCCACTCGCTGCGCATACGCATTTTTTGTGTCTAGTTGCTTTCACTTAATGTGTTCGGTGTCGGTAACTGGAAACCTGTTGAAGACACAAGCAACATTAACAAATTTCCTTATGGTCTAAGATCCGACCCTAGATCGACCTGCACCGAGCTGATAATAGAATAAAACTTATTTTATAATTAATTTCGTATAATATACTATATTTTAACCTTTTTAACTTTTTATATTTTAATTTTTGGACAACCCAGTCCAAAAAAATCCTGGGCAGATTATATTTTTTGAAAAATGATTTTTTTTAAATTTTGCAACATCAAGATAATAAGAAAATTTTATACTGGACTTAAAGTACGAAACATGTAGAATGTGCCGACATAGGGTTGTCTATTATTTACCTGGACGAACTACTGGGTTGCCAGGTATAAACAGGTATGTGTGATATCAGTTACTTTCACTTGTGTGATAATAGAAAAAAATTTATATCACCTTATGCGATGTTTTATTGTGAACACGTTGATATAGGGTTGTCTGCAAAAAATTTGGTCCTAATAGAGGTTTGCTAATTTTTAACCGAACTCCAAAAGGAGGAGGTTCTCAATTTCATCGGTTTTTTTATTTTTTTATTTCATGTATGTACATTGATTACTCCGTCAATTGTGGACCGATTTTGAAAATTATTTTTGTATTCGAAAGGGTATGCTCCCCATGTGGTCCCATGGCCACCATATTAGGATCTGATGATGGGATCCCAAGGAAATTGAAGGAAACCCTCAAATTTACGTGAGCGCCTGCAATTATTTTAAAGGTAGTAGAGCCACGCTGATTTCAGCACGAACGGGCCGGCTCGACCGGGGCGGTACTACCCTCGCACAGAAAATCAACGTAAAATGACAGCATTCGTGCTGTCGTGTTTCGTTGGTGAGTGCGAGACCGGAGGCCCAATTAGTCTAGTCAACAAGTTCCATACTTGTTGACTAGACTAAAAGATGCACAAGCATCACTAGGCCGCCATGGTGTGGGTCACCATGCTGCATTGTTGCATTCGCAATGAGTATGGTGGCCACCACTCGTGGATTCTGCTTATGCTTTCCATCAGGCAGAGTAGAGTCATTTTGGCGGGCCAAACATAAAAAAAAAAAAAAAAAAATAATAATAATAAAGTTAAGGCAATTGTCTGCATGCTTTCATATTCTGTAAACATCATGTCCGAAATATTTATTTAATATTCTATACAGTATGTTGTATGTTACCTTTAGTCGTATTCTTTCAAGTTATTTAGGTGAACTGATGATGAGAGACTTGAGAAAGACTAAAAAGCGAAAAATAAAAAAAGAAAAAACTTCGTTTAAAAAAACCGACTTCAAAAACTGAAAAGTATAAAATAACTTAATTTGTATGTGCTACCTATTCATAGGTTTGAAGTCGGTGCCGAGCCAAAATGTAATAGTAGGACTCGCCGCGCGTGACCTTGAGCGGGATAGCTGCTCTTCGCGTAGGACAAAACAACCGAAGCGTCGGTGACGTCGTTGACGTTCGTCTCGAAATATAGCGAGTGTGGTACCTACTATTACATTTGGCTTGGCGCCGAATTCAAACCTATGAATAGGTAGCACATACAAATTAAGTTATTTTATACTTTTCAGTTTTTGAAGTCGGTTTTTTTTAAAGATTTAAATTTTCAACGCGTGTGGAAATGAGTGACAGAGAGATCCGAGGTAAGTATCCGTGTAATAATGTTCGGTACATTGCAGTCATGGCTGATGGGACCCTGAATGTAAGAAAGTGCGCATACTCGGTACATAAACTATGAAGAGTAGAGATACCCCTACTAACGTCCATATTGTAAACAGTACGGCGTTATTTTAGAGCAACTGACATTTGAATTGCAAACAAAATAATTAAAAACATAACAGTCTAATGTATTTAATATCATACAAAAATATTAAACAGTGTAACATAAATTAAACAAATAAATAAAAAGGGAAGCAAAGTGGACTGCTGAACATTCAAATAATAAATAACAAAAAACATAGACTAAAGATCTTGTATTATATTAAAAAAAATATTACAGAACAGCAAGATCCAGTTTTAAAATATAGTATATTATACGAAATTCATTATAATACCGCCGACCACTCGCTCCACTCCATGCCGTCCGCCACCAGCTCCAGGTAGTAAGCTAGGCGGACGAACTCTTGGCGGGGAGTGGACACTTCCGGGAGTTCGTTAAGTTTTATTCTATTATCAGCTCGGTGCAGTTTGATCTAGGATCGGATCTTCTACTATTACAACATCGTGAGACTGACGGAAAACAAGCGACGAATTGTGGCCAGCAGTAGCAACCGATGACTGTTTACGGTCGCCGCCACCGGACACAGCAACTACGGTTACTAGTGGCCGGTAGTAGCAACGGGCAACACGTTTGCGCAGCGCCTAAAATGTTTTCAGATTATACTGATTAAAAATAATTGATAAGCTTGTCAATGAATAGCGCGATAGTAATATATTATGTATTCATTATTGTTATCGATTATTTTATCATATAAGGAATTTACCGAACATGATACGCAAGTAGTTCAAGTAATACCAATTCCTTGTTCCTTTCTTCATTATTGTTAAAATAAATTCTTTTTTATTGTTTTTGTTCAATCCTCTCGCCAATTCAGCGTTAACCTAGTGAATTTTATAATGCTTGCAGGGCCCATTTGTACAGGCATTCAATCGCTAACTCGTTCACTGGCAAGAGAATTCAACCTTACGGCGTTTCGACGTGTTCTTATTCTAAGCTGATTTAATCAAGCACTTACTGGAGTGTGTGTGGATTCCTTGATCTCGTCGGTCGTTGAGGGGTACCCCACTGACGTTCCTCTCAGCGCGTTCACACATACATACTCCTAATGCTTACAGGCTCCCGAAGTCTCGTAATTACAAGACACCTGATTTAACTATCGCGGATCGCGCCTAATTGACGTGACTACTAAAACTCGCGAGTCCAAACCAGACAAATCATAACGGTAAGCAACGAAAGGAACCGAGTCGGATCGACAATTAGCTAAATTTCAATTAAATTCCACTTAAAACCGGCACTCTTTTACGAAGCCCTGCTCGACCGATCCAAGCGCCTCATTAAGTTCTCCTTAAACGTCAAAACGTCAAACAAGAAAAATGACAATCAAAAAAAGTTGCCATTATAATGACGTTCGAAATCTAACAGTTTTTTTTTTTAATCAACAACGAATGATTTACATATCAATTACAGGCAATCACAATCACTATGGAACTTGTATCATTTTACATTAAAAAGTAAAAAAACGATGTTTTGTACACAAAAAAAAAAGAAAACTTTAAAAACATTATTAGCAGCAAAAACATTTTATGTTCAAAGTCGACAACATCCTACTGATTATTTAAACCCAAACTTAGTTGTTGCTTACTAGGTCTAGACTCAAGATAGTCCACTTTTTATTCTAAAATCAGGCAAATTATCTCCAAAAATGTCCAAATCAAACAAACGAAAAAGTTCGTTGTAAGATTTGGTCATTCTATTTAATGGTGAATTAGCAAGTAATAACTTCATAGGATACCATTTTATACAAATTTACAAAAACCGTTGACACTCAAACACCATGCTATACGTTGTTTCCCAAGAAGTTGCTTGTATGATTTATTAGTGCATTGTTAAAATAAATTAAATTAAAAAGCTTTTTAAAAACAAGCTTTTACTGGAATGTCTCGAGACAAATCAAACAAGTCCAAACTCGACGATGTTGCGACGTTTCTTTACAGAGTTCCTATGGTCACCTTCCAGCTCCAGCATCAGATCAGCTCCATAATATTGTATTGTCACGCTGTATACATAATGCTTGCAAAATTTCAGTAAAATTGGTTAAAGATATCTGCTTCAAAATTGAGTTGCAAGATTCCACCCGAACATACAAGCATACATACATACATTGCAAGTTAATAAAAAGCTTGTAAAAACAAGTCACCTATATATTTCATAGAGCAGATCGTCACGAGGTATGCCACGGTCAGCCAACCGAGACAACTCAGGGCTCGACATACCGTGACAAGCCTAAATCAGTAATTAAACAATGCTTGTTATTTTTTCGTAAACTTGTGTTCTTGTTAACTGTTTATGATAAATAGTCATAGAAATGAACTACGTTTGCTACTGTTTTTTTTTATTAGGACAACCAACAAGAACATTCAACTTAAAAGCTAAGAGGCACAACAACAGTAAAATACAAGCATTAGGTTGCCACGGAAAGCAAAATTAAGTAATAATAACAGATAGTTGGGAGCATAAGGCATCCCTTAACTTAAAAAGAGTAATTGAAACACGAGAACAACAAGTACATACAAACACAAAAGTTTCAAAAAGTACTAATACAGAACAAAAAAAAACTAAATTCGCTTGTCCCAGTTTAACAATGACAGTATTTTCTTTCAAAGCTGTTATAAGCTCTTAAGAAAAAGAAGAATGCGATTTACTTTTTGAGCTTAAGACACCTTTCACACGACTGTCTAATCTCAAAGTATATAGATACAGAATGGATATACGTACAAAAGCCTTACATATTGTAGATATTATTTAAATACTATAAAATCTAAGCAAAAGATTTACTTCTCAAAAAGATTCCCGTGCCGTGAAAAAGCCCGAAGAAAATCTCAATTAATTAACACTAGCTAACCGGCGAACTTCGTACCGCCATATTTACATATCTATCTCAGCTTCCCACAGGCAGAGTACAGTCGCGGACACAAAAAAAGACTTTTCCCCTTATCTTTTTTTTCTAGCAAAAAAAAATGAAAGAAATCGGACTGTGTTATTGAATTACAACGAAGTACATATTTTGACTTTCGTCCCCTCTCTCCAAGAAACCGTGCTGAATTTCGGGATAAAAAGTATCCCATGTCCTACCTCGTAGTAAGAACTTAAATCATGCCAAGTTTCATTTTCCAATCCATTCAGTAGTTTCAGCGTGATGCGCGGCCAAGATACAGACAGACAGACGGACAGATTATAGAAAGCCCTCCAAAAAAAATTTTCTAAATATCTTTAATGTACAGAATTGGACCTGTTACATTTTTATTATAAATATATATTACATTACAAATTACATTACATAGGTATAGATATTTTCTCTGTGTCGGCATTTTTTTTCCTTTTAGTTACTAAAAACAGAATTCATAACCTTGAATAAACACCAAACCATACCAACATCCACATTTTTTATACAATTCTTCTGTCACGGCAGTAGATTGTTCTTCTAAATGTAGAATCTGATCACTTCTCCAGGTACAGAATCGAATTACTTCAGGACTTCATTAGCTTTTTTTTACGTATTGAAATTATCATATACTAATTAAACAGGCAAACTTAGTACTGCCTTAGAATTAATAAGTGTTGTATATATATATAGTTATTAACCTGATGATAACATACTGATAGCAGCACCTACCAAGTACCAATGTGTTGCTAAACCATCCAGGAACCCATTGAAATATACACACAAAACTTTTTTAGACACAGACATTAAGCAGGAGTTGGTGACAAACACACGTACAGAATAACAATATACGTTAAGAGGAGCTATATGAGGTAAAATGACAAGAATTTTCATTAGCCGAGCTTCGTGTTAGACTAACACAGTCTATTGAATACATGCAGGAGTTGTATGCGCAATTAGTGCATAGCAATTGTTACGTGTTCAGTGCAATCACGAATATTGAACGAAGCAGTTTGTCGGACCAGAACCGGTGTTAAGGTTTACATAATTGTTTTATTGTTGTTTGAGAAAGTTGCGAAAGATTTTCAACTAGCTGAAGTACAAGGACATTATTAAGTTCTCGCTAACCATCGCCATGTCGAACTTCCTAACTAATTAATAAAGAATGACGACTGTTTTCAGAATGCTCTGCTTTCATTGAATGTTTAAAGGAGTTGCAAAATCATAAGATAATAACAAGGTAGAACGATTTTCAATGAAAGTTAACAAAATATTTCAGCAACTTTTTTGGTTTTGAGATTCATCAGCTTTTAAATTAAAAAAAAATCATCAAAATCGGTTCAACCAGTCGAAAGTTATGAGGTAACAAACATAAAAAAACAGTCGAATTGATAACCTCCTCCTTTTTTGAAGTCGGTTAACAATTAAACTGAAGGGGTTGAGTTTACTTTCTTTTTTTAAAGTCGCTTGTCATCAATAATCCATAACGTTCCACTGCTGGGCTCGGGTCTCCTCTCAGGAGAGGGTTAAGGCCATACGTCCTTACGCTGGCTGAGTGCGGATTGGGGACTGGCAAGACAACGTTGAGGCTACGTAATCTTGCCGTTGGATGTTTTTAAGCCGCCCAAAGGCATCCAACTGAGCTTCACGACTGTTATCCTGCGATAACATCCGGACAACTGCTTAACGTGACCTCCGAATCACGGAGATGCTCATAGTATCATGCCACCAGCGGTCACCTATCCAGGGACTGACCACGCCGTCGTTGCTTACCCTCGGTTATTGTTTCAAATCACCGAATGAAACTGGGCTATGAGCGCCTCCGAACGGTAAAATAATGTCGTTCATGTATCATTAAGAAAATCATCTTTTATTTTTCTAGATCCACACTGGACTACCACGAAGATAGATATTAAAATATATTTAAGATCGTACCCATAGAAGACAAAAAGAGAAACAGTAGAATTAGATTAATTAAACAGCAAACCAAACAAAACAGAATCAAGTCTGAAAAGAAAGACAGCATGTAAATCTGATACTCGTCATGTAGAAGCTAAAACTCTTCCAATAGCAGTAGTAAAATACCAAAAATAATGTTAACTGACAACTTCCATTAAAATACTCAGAAGAAGACTAAATCATGGGGTTAATAAATATGAAGTGGTTGGTGCTTTGTTCACTGGCACTGGGTCGATTAGTGAGGCAGCCAACAGTACCTGTGCAGATCTCTGGAGGCCTGGTACGAGGATCGATCAGGCCTGACGGTGCTTTTATTGAATACTATGGCATTCCGTATGCAACAGCTGTGAACAGATTTCAGGTGAGTTTGAATTAGATTTATACACAAGGCTTGAATATAATTATTTATTCATTGTATTTAAGGAAATTGGGCAGAGCCTGTACTATGGCAATCAGACTCCTCATAAATAAATAATAATAAATACATAAATATTTCGGCCATCTAACACACAACGCTGTCTAGTCCCAAGCTAAGCAGAGCTTATGTTATGGGTACTAGACAACTGATACAAATACATATATACTTTTTTTTGTAAATACAGACATATTATACATAGAAAACACCCAAACTCCGAAACAAATATTTGTAGATCATACAAACATTTGGTCCGACCCGAGACTTCATGATCAGCAGTCGCACACGCCAACGGCGAGACTAACGAGGCAGTCAAACATATTTACGAGTATATATTCCTAAAACATACAAATTATATACAAATGAAAAAGAAAGCGCTTCTGCTACAAGAAAGGTCATGATGTTGGAGACTGACAACAGCTTCTCCACAGTGACAAAAATGCGGCGAAATACAAGGCGCTCCTAAACGGAGGCAAGT
Source organism: Diaphora mendica (assembly GCA_949125395.1). Lineage (NCBI taxonomy): Eukaryota > Metazoa > Arthropoda > Insecta > Lepidoptera > Erebidae > Diaphora > Diaphora mendica. The sequence goes on along the minus strand of OX421326.1, from coordinate 1,176,639 downwards.
GGCAAGGCGAAATCTAGTATCGTCCAACAAGGTGCCTATGTTGAGCGATGGAAGTGTCTGAATCCATAAGCTCAACTAAGCCATCTAGTCCCAAACTAAGCTCTGGCGTTGTGTGTTAGATGTCCGTTTTTTTTTTCATTTTAGACATATAAAGAAGAAACTTATATGCGACTCTTTTATCCTGAACTGGTTATCTTCTGTATGTAAAATATCATTTGCCATAAAGACTAAATAATGCAGGACCAAAACAAAACAATATCGCCACTAATTGCAGGTAATATAGGTAATAATGAATTTGCGATATGATCACTTATGTGTATGACAAATCAGTCCTCCGTTTACCTGTTCATGTCTCATCAAACGCTAATTATTCACTGAACTGCCAGACCACTCACTTATTTGGACACTTTACAAACGATCGAAGAATCGCTCTTATGGAGTTTGTTGGATTTCGAACGTCATTATAATGGCAACATTTTTGATTGTCACTTTTTTTCTTGTTTGACGTTTTGAGGTTAACAGATAGTACTATAGAGACGCTTGCCGGCCGAACACGTTTTTCGCATTTGATTGTCGGTTTAAGCGAATTGAATTGATATTAAGCTAATTTTCCAAAGACTCGGTTTTCGTCGGTCACCGTTATGATTGGTCTGGTTAGGACTCGTGAGTTTTTGTAGTCGCTTTCAAAAGGCCGTGATCCGTGATAGCTAATACGAGTTTATTGTAATTCGAATACCTTGAAAAATATACAGCACTTTGGAGCATGTTTGTGTGAACGTACCAAGACAAGTACCCCACGGTACCCCGTCAACGGCGCCGAGAACAAGATCTGGCCATGACATACGCCACATAAGCCTGAAAATCTTGTTTGTGCGAGAGAGGCTCAGTATTTACTGCGTAGTTTGTTCTGTTCTCGCTAGATGGTGCTCCTATGCACCTATACACGACTCAGTTTTTAAAATGGATTATACTAATTTAACTATATTTCAATACTAGCTGTGCCCGCGACTCCGTCCGCGTGGAATAGTGACTTTGGGCAGCAGTTTTTGGACACCGTCATTTGGGTATTTATAAAAATCTAATTTAAAGTAATGCTTCTCTATACACGACATTAAACGTATAGCCATCGGGGATCAAAGCATACACGTTGCTGGAATTGCTAACACGTGATAGAGCTACATAAAGCTGACCGTGTGAAAAACAGTTAATACTTAGATCTACACCCACAACTTTTAGCGTCTGACCTTGGGCTTTATTTACTGTCATCGCGAAACATAGGCTCACTGGAAACTGGACTCGTTTAAAACTAAACGGAAAATTGTTTGGGATGAGAGGAATCCGAGGAATAAAAACACTATCACCTTTACCGCATCCTGTTAAAATCTCTGCTTCTATCAGGTTTCGTTGTAAATAGGTCACTTTTAATCTGGTACCGTTGCAAAGTTTTGGCGGGCTTAAATTTCTAAGGAGCATTATGGGTACGCCGACTTTTAAATTTATTTTATGAGCTGGTAGTCCAGTAGCACTAAGGGATTCTAAAAACTCTACTGGGTAGCTGGTAGATTCTTCATCATCCATAACTCTGTTAATGGAGATATATTCTACATTTTCCCCAGAAACAAAGCTCAAAATTTCAGCGTTTATTGCTGCTGCTTGGTCGTTTCGTGGAGTCAAAATAGCCCTTTTGCAAAGCCAGGAATTTTGGCAAATTGGTATTCGTGTTGCGTTGCCATACACGGATGATATGAGGTCTCGCATTGATGAAACTTTGCAACATAGGTTTTCGTTTAGAACAACTTTTCATTGTTCCTGCGGATATACACCGTTACCAATCTCAAGTAGCAAATCCGAAAACTCTTGAGCATTTTCATTGCCTCCGATTTGCGCTCCAATATTTATTGACAAATGCAAAGGGATAATGTAATGCCACAGTCGAGAACCCTTTAGACAGGCTCTAATTTCATCAGCCCTTGTTCCACGTGGTATTACAGGGAGAGTCTGACGAAAATCACCACAAAAAAGTATAGTGATGCCACCCATAGGTCGGCCATTTTGCTTGACATCACGCAACGTTCTATCTACTGCTTCAACCGCTTTGCGGTTTGCCATTGTACACTCATCCCATATAATAAGGCTACAATCATGAAGTACCTTAGCTTTATCGCTGTTTCTAGAAATATTACAAACAGGGCTTTCTGTGCGGTCTAAGTCTATCGGAATTTTAAACATTGTATGTGCAGTTTTCCCTCCTGGCAACAAAGTGGCTGCTATGCCCGATGAAGCAACAGCAAGCGCAATTTTACCTTGGCTTCGTACCTTCGCCAAAATTACTTTGGTAAGGAATGTCTTACCCGTTCCACCGGGAGCATCTATAAATAGCATTTCTCCCAAAGCACTATCAACGCTGCTACACACCCGATCAAATATTAAACGCTGTTCTTCAGTTAGTCTCGAGACATCAGTTTGTAAAATTTCGGCCAGATCTACTGGATCATAGTTGATTTCCATCGCTTAGTCTCTATTAATACGTTCGCAGTCAAATGATGGCTCGGGCATGCCATATTGAGAAATAAGATTACCCCCAATAGATGTAACTATATCTTGAATAGCCAGCAAACAACGATTCAAGTGACTTTCACGTAATCTTTCACTAATTGGATTGTCATCATTTAGTTGTGCGTGCCTACAAAAATCCTCAGCTAATTTGTTCTGATACTTATGCCATAACTGTGCAGCATCAGAAAGTGCACAGAACACCAACATGACTGCAAACAAATGGCGCAACCGCTGAGGACTTTCGCTAATACTTGCTTCGGACAAAGCATCATCCCAGTGTTGATCCCCTTCCAGTAAGTGACGTGCTTGGCAAGCCGCTTGGTATGTAGGATATACGATATTTTCAACCTTTCGAACCTCGGCAAAAGAAGTAGGCCCTTGAACAACGTGTAGAAGTAAGCGCAGGTAAAAGCATTCGGAGTTATTCGGATGCACTGTATAAACCCTACCAATAACATGTTCTTTAAAAATACCTGGTTCACCTACTACAGCTGTTCCACGTCTTCTGCGGTTAAAAATACCCTGTTGTTTATTATAGGTATAATACGATGGCACTTCATTATATAATAGAGACTTAGCAAATGCGTCTGTTTCGCAAAGATTAAAGAAAGCGAGGAGAGTGGTTCGTCTCGGGTTATCTAAACGCTCCGTTACATTTTCAGGGTTGAAGTATATCCTTTGTCCACCTTCAAGATGAACGTCAAGATGGATAACGGGTGGATATCTTTCATGAATTGAAAAACTTAAAATACGCCAAACTGCCTCAGAAGAGCTAATATATCGGCCTGACTGAAACCTTGTAACTTCATCGTTATGATTATTTGTGAATCCCACTGTTGCTTGATCACTGCCCTTGTTCACATATTTACATATGTATTTTATGGATTCGACACTGTTACACACTTCAACATTGATGTGAGCTTGAAAGGTTCTCGATAATACCGGAGAATAAGGTACCACCCATCTATTATCTACATCTATTTCCTGACCATGTAACCTTATTTTAGCAGTGAAGCCACCTTGTTGAGGTGATTTTCGACGATACAGTGGATATCCGTTTTCTCCCGATATTGTTTGTTCTGAAAGTGCCCGAGGATATCTTTTAGAGCAATGACCTTGTTGCATACAGGGAGAATTCCTGTTTAATGTGCCACATGGTCCGTGTATCATATGAGTCTTTACGATATCGAATAATATGGGATCTTCGGTCTTATCAGGTAATTCAGCACTTATAATATTATCGATAGCATCGGGCCTAACCTTTTCTTCTAGCCACAATAGTATGTGGGCATGTGGCAATCCCCGTTTTTGCCACTCAACACTGTACATATAACATAAAAATGGTCCGAAAACCTTTTCTTTTGTAAGTAGGTCGACCAGCAGCTTTAGTTTAAGGTGAAAAACTCTGGCTATTATGTCATGTCTATCTTGAGGCATCTGAGCGGGAAAAAGTTCTTGTGAAATTTCATTCCACTTTGGGTTCGTGGTGAAAGTGATGAAAAGGTCAGGCCGACCGTACTTACGGACATAGCAAAAGGCGCCTTGCGTACGCTCATATGCGTACGTACATGCATATAACGTGGACCTCCAATAAAGCTTGACGGTAAGATAACTAATCGTCCTATGTTCTCCACATTGCTATCTTGCCGCATTGCATCTCGCAGATGCACGTAATCCTCAGCACGTAAACGTGTCTGGTTAGTACGTATATAAATTAACCTCTCCGTTTCTATTTTTGCATACATATCCACGATGAATTGGCTAAACAATCCTCGAAATCGTTGCAAAGAATTAAAACAATTTCGTCTAATTTGTATCTGGTATGAATAAAACTGTAGGGCTGATATTTTTTTATTATGATTTGTTATCCTAGTGCTTGGATTAACTTGATAGAGTCTGAAATTGTACCCATCCTCACCATGAAAATATATCAAAGGATACTGCAGAGCATCATAAGCTCGGTGTGTTTCACAAATACGTTGTAACCGATCATCATGAGTACGCAGCACGATGTCACGTCTATCACATTCCTGATCGACTAATATTACTGCAACTTCGTCTGCAACAGGAGCATTGTACCTTCCACGATGTTCTTCCGCAGGACGTCTATCAGCCTTAATTATAACTTTGTAAATGTTATTTTGACCTTGTGGGATCGAATCTATTGCGGCTTTAAAACTTCTGACATACGGATTTACTTGATGTAACATATTCTGAAGTTGAGATATAAGGTTGATGTTTAATTGAGGAAAGTAATGATGTCGGATATGGGCCTGTTCATTGTAATTTGATACAAAATAAATTTGAAGAAATTTTGGCTCATTTTGGGGCAGCAAAGATCCAATAAGGTGATAAACTTGGCCCTGCACCTTAAAAGTTGGCATGAATAATCCCTCTGTTATTTGTTTGGCCCCAAAAGATGTCATTTGGAATGCACTATTAAATAAACGGATATTGTCTAAAAAATGTTTAGACTGAGGATGCTCACCACTTAGTAAAGCTTTTATAAAGTCCGGGGGCTCATGGAAATTTTCAATGAGCACTTTGCCACCTGAACAGCATACTCCATTTGGTTCTTTTCTCCATTTTAGAGCATTACAAAACTGACAACACATCACCATACCTCCTATAGATGCGAATTCAGAGTAATCAATTCGGGGCGAATATAAAAAACCTGCTTTCTTTTTGGTCATCCATGGAAATATATCAACTTCCGCTCTACTCTCTGGGTCTTCTGTCGAACTTGATAACATTCTATTGAGTGTATGCCGAAGTCGATCACCATTTAGTCGTGACTGACGTTGGTCTGCAGTTTCGCCATACCGTATTTCCGTTACTCTTTCTCTCTCAACTAATAAATAATTTTCCTCACTCTGACGGGTTAGCCCATAGTTCTCTCTAGCTGTTTGTAATCTTTGTCTATGTTGATTTTCACTTTCTAGAATTCTGGCATTATTGTGTCGCTCTCGATCAGCAGTCAATCGAGATTCACGATCTAAACTACTTTCCAGCTCTCTAGACTGCAAAGTTCGTGTTCTTTGAGAGCCCAGGCGGGTTTCCCTGCCTGTGAAAGTCTCAGACTCACGTGATAGTGCATGAGCTTCACGATCGGCAGTGAGACGTGCTTCACGTGCTTCAGGTATCTCCTGAGACCGGGCATTTGCTGTCCGAACCCTCTGAGAGCTCAAGCGGGTTACCCTATCAGTAAAGGTCTCGGACTCACGCGATAGTGCATGAGCCTCGCGATCGGCACTGAGACGTGCTTCTCGTTCTTCAAGTGTCTCCTGAGACCGGGCCTTTGTTGTCCGAACCCTCTGAGAGCTCAGGCGGGATTCCCTATCAGTGAAAGTCTCAGACTCACGAGATAGTGCATGAGATTTACGATCGATGGACAAACGTGCCTCACGCTGTTCCCTGTTCTCCCTAATTCGACTGGTCATCATTCGAGAACGATGTGAACTCAATCGCGATTCTCGCTGAGCCGAAGTTTCTGTAGCACGAAACCTGGCCTGACGTTCCTGAGTTGTAGTGAGTCTTGCCTCATGATGTTCTTCAGATTCCTGTGATCGAACTAATCTCATCTTTTTAGCATTCCTGCTGCACTGGGAGAGGTTGGATCTTTTGCGAGGCATTCTTACAATAAGTCAATAGAATAATTACAATAGACATAAAGAAAATCAAGAAAAACCTAACCTATACTAAATACACCCAATATGTATTTACAAACCCTAAAATATAAACAAATTATATGTATTGATATAATTACAATAGAAATAAAGAAAATCAAGAAAAAAAAATGCCTAACCTATACTAAATACACCCAATATGTATTTATAAACCCTATAAACCCTAAAATATAAACAAATAAAATATGCAAAGAGTCAGTGTTATCGAATGCAACTAATACGCCACTAACGCCACCGCCTCCGGAATACGTGCGTTCGCTGCGAATAATTGAATTCTATAGGCAGCGGCGCGGCTCTAAGCGCGCTTTATATACCCGCGCGGCCGCGCAGGCGTAAACAATCTACAAACGTCCAGCTACGTGATTCTTTAAAATGGCCTAACTTTTTTATTTATGAACCGATTGACATGAAACAAACACTAAATGGTAAGTGAAGCTTATCACAATATATTACTGAAAACCACATCTAAATCAGATAAGCTGTTACTGAGATTAGCGTGCACAAACGCACAGACAAACAGACAAAAATTCTAAAAATCATTGTTTTGGGTTTTATTGCGTTCAAAAAGCCCCCTTATAATAGTTTTCCTGAGATATCTTCCATGTACAGACAGCGACCAGTTACGATTTTATTATATCTACCAGCTACGTGATTCTTTAAAATGGCCTAACTTTTTTATTTATGAACCGATTGACATAAAACAAACACTAAATGTTAAGTGAAGCTTACCACAATATATTACTGAAAACCACATCTAAATCAGATAAGCTGTTACTGAGATTAGCGTGCACAAACGCACAGACAAACAGATAAACAGACAAACAGACAAAAATTCTAAAAATCATTGTTTTGTGTTTTATTGCGTTCATAAAGCCCCCTTATAATAGTTTTCCTGAGATATCTTCCATGTACAGACAGCGACCAGTTACGATTTTATTATATGTATTGATTACTGGATGTTCATAAAAAAAACTTCGTTTAAAAAACCGACTTCAAAAACTAAAAAGTATAAAATAACTTAATTTGTATGTGCTACCTATTCATAGGTTTGAAGTCAGTGCCAGGCCAAATGTAATAGTAGGTACTACACTCGCTATATTTCGAGACGAACGTCAACGACGTCACCGACGACGCTTCGGTTGTTTTGTTCAACGCGAAGAGCAGCTATCCCGCTCAAGGTCACGCGCGGCGAGTGCGGTACCTACTATTACATTTTGGCTTGGCAGCGACTTCAACAGCGACGGATGTACATACATTAAAAAAAAAATACATATACCGATGAAATTGAGAACCTCCTCCTTTTGGAAGTCGGTTAAAATGAGAACGTGTTGAAAAGCTAACAGTACTATTGATCGCATACATAAATAATTTAAAATCCCTAATACGAACATTAATCATGCTAAATACCTCTAATAACATAATCTACCGTGAACAGTATCTTCAGAAGCGATTGCAGTATAATTGTTTCTTCAAACTGCGAGCTAATAAACGTTAATGATGCAGTAAAGCCGCACGTAACAATTTAGTACTAATCTACTTGTGATTGCAAATCTTTCAATCCCCCCCTCCTTCCCCCTTACTCCTTCATGCCAGTAGGTGGCTGCCGACTACCGCCCTAATCATAGTTTGATGTATTACGAAGTGTCGAGTAATTGGAGCTATTCATTCTTAATCCAGTGTTTCTGTTAGCCATTTCTCTGATTACTGTGTTTTCAAAATCAGATAATTTTAATAGAGGTAAACATACAATGAGTCTATTATTTCCTTACTGAAACAATAAAGTACTGTTACGATTTTTTTCTATAGTTAAAAACCCAAGTGCAATTGGTACAGCCTTAGTTTTAAGCAATATATTTTTCTTCACATTGCATTTTCTTCTCATCTATTTTCTCTTTCCAATGAAATGAGTTTTAAATTAAAGTTATAATTTAAATAATACACATTTCTTGATACTGACTGCATAATGTACATGTTTTTAAAAAATTGACCATCCATCATGGCGGATAATTCCCGCCTACCGCATCTTATTTCTACGGTCGACTGGGAGAGAATGCCTTTGTACAAAACATACTTTTAAGACATGGAGTTGGATCCTAGTACATGTTAATATTTATATATTTTTTTTTTAATTTCAGAGTCCCATGCCTGATCCAAAATGGGAAGGAATTTTCGATGCCTATGATGAACATATTAGATGCACTCAAAGATTTACCAGCACTAAAATATTAGGAAGAGAAGATTGCCTTAGGGTGAACGTGTATACCCCAAGAAAAACGTCTGATCATCTTCTTCCTGTCATGGTTTTTATACATGGTGGAGGCTTTAGAGACGGGTCTGGATCACCTTTCATATACGGTCCGAAACATTTAATACAGCATGGTGTCATTCTAGTCACTTTCAATTATAGATTAGAAATTTTAGGTTTCTTGTGTTTAGGAATCAAAGAAGCGCCCGGTAATGCAGGATTAAAAGATCAAGTGGAAGCATTGAAATGGGTTCAAAAGAATATTAAAGTGTTTGGTGGAGATCCTGAGAATGTCACGATTTTTGGTGAAAGTGCGGGGGCAGCATCAGTTGTCTATCACTTAATCTCTCCAATGTCTAAGGGTTTATTTAAAAAAGCTATAATACAAAGTGGATCTGCTATAGCTCCTTGGAGTCTACAGCACGAGCCCATAAAGACAGCCAGTCTTCTTGCCAAGCAAATGGGTTTCGACACAAAAGATCCAAAAGAATTATATAGAATATTTAGCAATTTCACTTCGGAGGAGCTATTAAAAGTCCGTGTGCCAAGAAAGAAAGGCGATATTGTTTTATCCGAAAATATTTTTGTTCCTTGTGTGGAGGAAAGAATACCTAGAGTTGACCGGTTCTTATCTGACTTGCCATATAATTTAATGAAGAACGGAAACTTCCAGAAGGTTCCCCTAATTTATGGCTTTAACGATGCCGAAGGCTATATGTTTACGGGTAAAGAAAATGCCACAACACTACTAAACATGAATTTCTATGGTGCACTACCACGGGATCTTGTTTTTCCAAGTGTAGAAGAAAAAATAGCAACTGCTAAGAAACTGGAAGAAATTTACATGGGAGGGGAGAAGATTACAAATGAGACTCTTCTTAAGTTTTCAAAATATGAAGGAGATTCGAGTATAACTTATCCTACGATTGCCACAATTGACCTACTCTTGAAGACTTCTGATAAACCTGTGTTCGCCTACAAGTTCTGTTACGATGGTATGCTGAACTACGCGAAGATTTTATATGGATTCGGGCAATTCAAAGGAGCAACTCATGCTGATGAATTGTTTTATTTATTTAGTACTGCAGCACCTACGAGGTACTATGTAGAACAGAAATTCATTGACAAATTTACTGAGCTGTGGGCAAGTTTTGCCAAACACGGGTAAGATTATTACTTAATGTACTTTTGCTTTTAATATAAACTATAAAACAAAGGGATAAACATCTTTACGTCTTCAACGTCATGTATCTTAAAAACTATATTCTCCATTCCTTACTCTTGTATCTTCAAATGTAAATGGATCCAAATGAGAAGCATACCTTATTACAATTGTACACTTTATATAATTTATTTTTATACACGTTTTATGGGAACACTTTAAATAAAATAAAAAGTAAAAAAATACCGTTCCAGACAAAAAGTAATTTTCTAAGTCGGTTCACATATTATAAATGAAAGAGTTAATTGGCAATATCCTTGATTCTTGAATTACATAAAAAGATGTGAAAATGCAGAAAATATAACATAATTCTTATAAGTGTACCTATACGTAATTTAAACCTGTTTAGGAGGGAATGAATTTTACTTATATCAGGAGTTTTTAGAACAAAATGTTTTGTGATAACTTCCCAACTAAACAGGAATAAATCATTTGAATGAAAATAAAACAAAATAATTTAGGATATAAATCCAAATAATTATTATTAATTCATCTTTGAAAAAATTAACTTAGGTAAATCGTTTGAATGCTTTTAAATACTAAAAACAACAATTAAATTATGGGAATCTAACTAATATTAAAAATATTATTTAATAAAAGTTAGAACCCTTGATTTGTTAAAAAAAGATAAAATCATAGGTGATTATTTATTTATATGTATTAAAAACTATGTTTTATTTTTACAGAGATCCTACGCCATCAAAATCAGTGTTGCCAAAGTGGGAGCCAGCTGACCGTCTAGACCCATACTTATTAGTCATAGACAAGGAGTTCTCAAAGGCGCCAGTATGGGATGATGAACATATAAAGTTTTGGAACGAAACATATTTCAAATATAGAAGAAAAAATTGAATGAACATTACGAAATAACGGGAATTATTCTGTTAATAATAGTTAAATTGTAATATAAGGAACGAGATTTAAAAAAAGTACATTACAATGTACATAATATTTAAAAATTAAAGACTACCACATATCGCACATACAAGTAACTTTCAGAAATGTTTTTATATTTTTCTCTTCTGGGATAGTTTATAAGGGATAGATATTAAGAAATAATAACCACTTGAAACCTGAAAAGGATCACGTTTCACATTTCAAAACACTATGCTCTAATAAGCAGCAATTAATTCGGTGGTGCGCAAAAAAAGTTATATTTATAGCGAAGAGGTTGGCAGTAAGATGATAAAGGATTCGGATGAGAAATATTTGTTTTTTTTTATTTATGTGAAAAAGTTCTGCACTTAATTTAAGTATATATTAACTTACATGTGGAATATAAGGATTTGTATATTTTTTTATGGAATAGGGGCCAAACGAGCAGACGTATCGCCTGATGGTAAGCGATTATCGCCGCCCATGGACACTTGCAACACCAGAGGCGTCACAAGTGCTTTGAGGGCTTTTGGGGGATGGGGGGGAGATGGAGGGGTTGGGGTATGGGCCTCCGGTATCCTCACTCAATCGCTGAAACACAGCGGAAGCACTATTTCACACCGGTTTTCTGTGAGGACGTGGTACCACTCCGGTCGAGCCGTCTCATTCATACCGAAGCGTGCCTCTCCCAAGGTGATATCAGAAAGTGCGGGCTATCGATCTATTAGTAGCTAGCGTTCCTGGCTGTGTTTGAAGCTCGCCGTTAGGATGACTGTCAGTGAAACACCACATAACCCTGGCCACCGCATTGCAGCAAAGAATTCTGTCAGCCTCAGGAGCCAACAGATCTGAAAAAAAATGACAAAGACAACGAGTTATTTAAATATGAGTCTTTACCTTTTTTTTAAACCCGACCTTTCACACAATTACTGTTACGAGTTATTAACAGTGCCACTTTTGCAATTTGACCTATTAGTTCGACTCCGACAGCTCATAAAAGCGAGGTTTTTATTTTTATGGTAACTCGCGACTACTACGCTTAAAGTCCTAAGTAATGATTGTATGATCTGCAAAGATTTGTTTCCGAGTTTCCGTATTTTCCATGTACATTTTTTTTTAAGTTTAAAAATGTAAACACTTAAGTATTCATATCAGTTAACTAGTAGGTATCCACAGTACAAGGTTTGCTTAGTTTGGGACTAGATAGCGTTGTGTTAGATGTCCGAAATAGCTATTATAGGCACTAATGTAATTATATTATTTGTGAAAGATACCGTAAATTCCGAAGTTAAATACATTCTGCTTTGCAGTCTTTGCATTCGAAATACTAAAAAACAAACATTCTTCACAAGATTCGTTTGTTATACCTACAGCGAAACTTATTCTCAATACAATTATTTTAAAAAAATCCGACAAATTGATAACCTCTTCCTTTTTTAAGGACGGTTAAAAAGGTTACGATATTTTCTATTTACCGACGTTTCGAACGGGTTCGACGGGAACGGAAATAGAAGGTATCGTAATCTTTTAAACAATTGTATCGCGAATTAGTCCCACTGTATATCTCTAACGTCTAAAAACACTATTCTGTATTACCTAAATATTTTACAATCCACGTCATAGCCTTACACATAACGTCTACTGCTAGACTTAAAACTTCCTCACTGATTTCCAGAAGACAGGTTTGACCTCGGGGTGAACTTAGATCTTGTTACTAACCGACTTCAAAAAAGGAGGAGGTTCTCAATTCGACCGTATAATATGTTTTTTGTTTATGTGTGTTCGCGGATAACTTCGTCGTTTATGAACCGATTTTGATGATTCTTTTTTTTAATGGAAAGGAGATATTCCAACGGTGGTACCATGATAAGGACGCTAAGATCTGATGATGGCATTCAAGAGAAATCGAGTCGGACCTTAAAGTCGGTTTTATTTGTAACCGACTTCAAAAAAAGGAGGAGGTTCTCAATTAGACTGTTTTTTTTTAATGTTTGTTACCTCATAACTTTTGACTAGGTGAACCGATTTTGATGATTCTTTTTTTATTTGAAAGCTGGTGCTTTCCGAATGGTCCCATTTAATTTGGTCTAGGTTGACTTTTTTGTTACTACTGATTTTTTTGTTAAAATTTGTAATTATTGGTAAAATTTTACTTGTTTGCATAACTAGAGACATCGTATAGTCTGATATGTGAGGGTACATTGTGATTAGAAAATATGAAAAAAATCGCGGGTAATTGAATAACATTTATACGTCACTGATTTGACGACAAGAGGCGTGCACCATTGGACAAGTCAACCAGAGACCTCGGCCATTGCAACTTGGTCGAAACGTCACGAATCGGGTAATTGAAAGGTATGTCATACTTGTTATAATTATGACCGTGGCCGATTTCAGCCAAGTAGAACTTGTACAGCTGTTTTGTTCAATCATTTTTTTTAGGGGCTTGTAGTCACACATAAGTTTATGACAGTCCCGTCGAACCCCAAAGGCAGGTAAATTGATAAGTAATAGAATACTTATATACTTTTATTGTAAATGCATATATTTATGATGTACCTACCTATGCCTTCCTAAATTCCTAGTCGACTTTGTCCACGGCAGTCAGCCTCAGCGGCGGCGGCGGCAGCGGCAGCTAATCAACTACTCAGGAGATGTTATAGTGTACAAGTGTGTGCGCAACCACAAGTGCACTCTCTGTTCCTTCACTAGCACAATCCAGTGGGAGTGGGACGGTTATCCAACACGACCAGGAAGAGATGAGGCGCAGGACCGACGGCTTCACGTGCTCTCCGAGCCACAGGAGTTAACTTTTACAATAAATTGCCTGAATCGGTCCTTGGTATGCCTGACAATAAATTTAAAACATTTGTTAAGGCCACCTTATGTAAAAAAGCATACTATAGGACAGTCGATTACCTTGAAGACAAAAATGTCTGGCTTGAGCATGGTGCAGGAGGCCCCTCCTAGAATGCTAAAGTGCTACAACTACAGAATGCTGTAGTTGTGGCATTTGCCTACTACAATATAATGATATTGTTGACATTACTATATTTTGACATTTTCAATTATGTTATTTTTTATCTTGGGTTAGAAATTATTATATCTCTTTTTTTATATATTTTTTTTTTATACATATTGTTGTTTATATATTGTTATTTTTTATATTTTTTTTTATATATATACCTTTATTTATATTGACACGAGACAAAAATGTACATTCGCCCATATTTAGTCTTAAGATATCTATGTATAAGCTGACGTCTGAAAATGCAGCAGTGGAGTTTGTTGCGCCGTTTCTTCTCCACTAGCGCCTAGAAAGCGGTGGTAAACTTAGTATTAAGTAGTTTTGACGTCAAAAAGATGTAATTACGTTACACTATTTTGAAAAATAAAGAAATTGAAATAACACCCCAACTTTAAAACTCGGTGCAGTTATTAATTTCTTTAGGTAGCTGATTTCTCGAATGGGCCAGCTCCACCAGGGCGGGACAACCTCTCACAAAAAACCAAACTACAATGACAGCATTCGAGCTGTCGTGTTTCGTTGATGAGTGCGAGACCGGAGGCCCAATTATGCAAAGAATCTCAATAGGTCGCCATAGTGTGGGTCATCATGTTGCATTGTCTGCATTCGCAGTGAGTATGGTGACCACCACTCTTGGATTCTGCTCATGCTTTCCATCAGGCAGAGTAGTCACTTTGGCAGACTCATAGGATTTCTATAATCAGAAAAACTGAATAAAACTTGGTGTACTTCCAGAAATGTTAAATTATACCTTTGTTTTGAAACGAAAAGTTAGTACCTCTAATCTAAACTTATATTCCGAACCAACTGTCACACTTTGCTGTGCACATGGAAGTTACATTAATGAGGCATGGTCTTCAAGTATTCGAAATCAAGCAGTTTAGGCTACAGAAAGTACCAAACAAATATACATATACAAAACATACACTCGAAAAAAATAACCCAATATTCTTTACTGTGAATCATAGGTAATACATATGATGTTTACATAAGTGATAATGGTCACATAAGTGGTACAATAATTTAAAATTATATTCAAAGCATGCAATAAATAATAATATTTTGGAATGTTTCACCGTGTGAGTGAGAATACCGGAGGTCCATTTCCCAACCCTCCCCCCGATGCCCTTCCCCATCTTATGTTGCGAGAGTCCATCGGCGGCGGTAATCCCTTACCATCAGGCGATACGTCTGCTCGTTTGCCCACTATTCTATAAAAAAAAACAACTGTGTAAATAACAAACTATACAATACTTGACATACGCATCATGATACCACATCGTAGTATGGTGGTTAATGCGACCACACTCGCAATACCATGCAGTATCACTAAGTGTAAACACGTCTTATTACTCCGTTGATAACCAAGCCCCTACTACTTGCTCACCTGTGGCATTGTCGACTGACCTTCGCATTGTGAAAGGTTCGTCTCGCTATCATCATTCGCAATATTTAATAAGACTAAAGTCGCGAGCGAAGCACCTGAGCGATATCGCGCCGCGAGTTTGCGTAAAGGTGTGAACTTCAAACCAATAGTAATTTTTATTAATATTTTAATTCTAAATTTTATTTTTTTAATTATTTTTATTTGTTGTAGGAGTATATGGGTGTAAAAGTGTAAACATATTTGGTAAAATCAAATGCGTTTAACTTTAGGGATTATGTATCTTCAAGAGCTGTTTGCCAAAACTAAAGTCATAGATTAAAAAGTGTGCGAAATTTGAAAAAACACAACATTAAATTTAGCTTAAGTGACCACAAATATTATTGCAACCTAAATTGTGTAAAGTTACTAGTGTACTTGTGTGTATATTGTCAATTGCTGTAGTGTAAGATTTCACTTGCTTAATAATTTTAAATTTAACTTTTTACTGGAGATCACCTCGTGCTTTTAATCCGACTAAATTAGTGTGGGTACATGACTGCAAGTAAAATTATATATAACTAAACGTCAAGTCATATGTCCAAAATATTTGTGTATTTATATTTTAAATATTTGATTTCGATTGAAGGTAATTCATACTAAATAGCTAATAGCACTTACTGCGTTATATTGAAGTTCATTTTCGCGCGCAAATGTAAACTGTCAGACCTGTCAGTTTGTTTTTTTTTTGTTTTGGAGTATAAGTTTATTGTCCTTTTTTAAAAAAAAAAAGAAAACAAATAACATATAATGAATTCCGTAGCCAACGACCTTCCTATTGACCTATTGATTTTTTAACTTTTGTTTCCTTGAGCTCTGGTATTCGCTTCAATATATTATTGAACACAAAATTGCATTAAATGTGTATTAAACAAAGAGAAATGACGAAATATGCGAATTAGCGGTCGTACCAACCGATTTCCCCCGATTTGATTTGACGTTATAACCCAATTGAATTGACCTTGAATTGAGCAATTTGGCTTCAGATGAGACAATTTGATTGTAGTCAAATTTCGTGAGAAATTATTACGTAGTATGGTTTTTTGACGTGTAACTGTGACTAGCGACCTTCAGACTATATATAAACCTTATTTGTAGTCATTTGTGGTTTAAAGCTAATTGTCGATGAGGGTCATGGTTGCTCTTCATGTCCTCAACCCCACAGGGCACATTACATCATCATAAATGAGTTCCAAAATAAATATTATTCACCTTTTGAACGACTATTCTATTCATTGCCTTATTATGACAAGCCTGTTTTTCTAGTGTTTAGCGATCTTGGCTGAATTCTAAATTATTCGATATACTTATAAATGCCGACTTTAGTTTAAAGAATATTTAAGAAAAAGAAAAATTATTTCGATTAAGGTAAACATGTGTTTAATTACTAAATCTGACATTAATCTTATGAAAGTACTGATAAGACACTGCATAAAGATACGTAGTGGTATACCCTACTACCCCATACAACTACTTGAGTGATAGTTTTTTTTTATTCTCCGCTAATAGGTAGGCAAATAAAATACCATGTAATATATCATAGCGTAGTATGTTAAGTATAGAGTATTATTTTTCTTGATAACTAAATATAAATAACTTTTTTCAACATCTTAAATCGATTTTCACTTTTATGACCCAACCAAAAAACCTCACAGAGCTATTTTTATTGAGATGATAATAGCTATATCCGTACATCAATAAATTGAAAGTCCAAGAAAAAAGATATCAAAAGACGTATGTTTGACCTGTATCATTAAGAATCGAACCTGCCAACCCAGTCTACGATATCGTAAGATAAAAACACATCCTAATAAATAT
This sequence comes from Diaphora mendica, assembly GCA_949125395.1. Classification (NCBI taxonomy): domain Eukaryota; kingdom Metazoa; phylum Arthropoda; class Insecta; order Lepidoptera; family Erebidae; genus Diaphora; species Diaphora mendica. The sequence continues at coordinate 1,159,785 of OX421326.1, read as the reverse complement.
CGGAAAGCTTGCCAATTTATCAAAGTTAACACGATAAAGTAAGCATTAGAATAATGCCAGTGGATAATAATAATGTATTTGGGTGAAGATGGGTGAAAAAACACGTGGTTTATTGGGATAAGTCACGTGATAACATGATAACATTTAACATTGCAAGGGTTTAAGGCTGTGTTGCCGATACAGATTTACGAGGTAGCGGGGCGGAGTGAGCTCGTTTTGCTAGCTTTACTTAGTGCAGGTGTAAAATTAGTGGCGAAGTCTTTGCGAAAAAGTGAAAAAAAATTGCGGGGGATGATGGCAAAGGACGCGAAGCAATGTGTGTATAAGCACCGGCACGTAAGTTGGTCAGATTTTGGCGTAGTTTGGGTAAGTTCGGGGTAAGTACATTTAGTGCCACTAATCAAAACAAACGAAATCGAAGCGTAGTCGACTAACGCTCCAATCGCTTAATCGGAACGGTGCTACTACAATCCCCGGGTCTCTCTATCACTAGAGGGACCTAAAAAACTACTTTCTGCCTATCTAAGGAATCTAGCCAAGTTAGGTGCCGGTATCTATACCAGTATGAAATAATCATTGCCCTTTGTCGCCGTCCTTTGATGTATAATTTTGTATGATTGATGATATCTTAAAAAATAGGTGGAAAGGTTAGACCTCTAATAACCTCGCTCAATCGGTAAAAAGTAACGAAACAATTACTCAGCAGCAGTTTTCTCTAAGACTGTGACAGAAATCTGAGATCTGATTATTTTCGATCTTAAGACTCTGGTCAAGCTTGTCCACCAGCTTGGCTCTTACGATTGAATGGGTCATGGGTCCAAATTCCTTTTTACGCAAAGAATTTACCACTTTGCTACGCATATTCATAGCGCTTGGCTTGCCCGCACATCTACGTTCTGATCGCAGTCTAAAAAGGAGGTCCATTACGATTACTTCACACTTAAGATCGCAATGTCGTTCCTTTAGGGTTTTTAACTCAATTCACTTTATTATCGACCAGTTTAGGTCCTAATAGGGAACCTTTAGCAAGGGGTGAAACGAATCTTCGACGTTGATACTAAGTGCTATACAGCTAATAGAAGTCACCCATTTCATCCGAACATTGATAAGTAAGTAAGTATTAAACTCTTGAATAAATATTACTGCCTTCTTCTTTTCCTTTGCCCCCCTCTCGCGTTAGGTTAGGTAGGTCTACGGGTAGTAGAGCCACGCTGATTTCAGCACGAACGGGCCGGCTCGACCGGGGCGGTACTACTCTCGCAGCCGCACAGAAGATCAACGTAAAATGACAGCGTTCATGCTGTTGTGTTTCGTTGGTGAGTGCGAGACCAGAGGCCCAATGATGCAGAAGCATCACTAGGCCGCCATAATGTGGGTCACCATGCTGCGTTGTTGCATTGTTAGCACTTGCAGTATGGTGGCCACCACTCTTGGATTATGCTTATGCTTTCCATCGCGCAGAGTAGAGTTGTTTTGGCATTACATAAACAAAAAAGAAAAAAGGTGAGAATAGATATTACTGCCTTGAGGAAGGATATTGGATACTCTTTACCGCGATAATCGATTTATACCTACACGTGTGAGCAGCCGTGGGCAAAAGCTAGTCAATCATATTCTTATTCATCATTAATTAATAAGTAAACAATTTACTCTTACAAGTAAAATGCAATCAAACGATAAGTATACTTTTCCATATAAATAATTAATTTTCCAAATCTTAAGCTACAGGGCGTACCAGAGAACTATAAACATACATATAATTAAAAAAAAACTACTGCAATTTAGTAAAAATAAGTGTTATTTGTATAAAAACAAACAAAAAAACGATTACAATATAAAAACTATTTCTTTTATTTCATTCACTTTCAATTGGCAAATAAGTTGGCAAATATCCGTGAATTGGTAATTAGCGAGAATGAACATCCTAATCCCGACAAAAATGATTACATTGCAAGTTGGCAACGTAATTGGACCGACTCGAGCGTAAATAACACATTTATTTGTAACCCTTCGTGTAGAAAATACATCGTGTTAAAGTAATAAGGAAACGTACCGAGCCTTTTTATACTTGCTAGGAAATTTCCTTCAGAAAACCGGTTACGAAAATATACATATATACATTTGTATACAAGCGGACATGATAAACGTTGTCTTACTCGAAGTTTGGTTATTCTCTATGGTACAAACATAAGATTTTCATTTCTATCGTCAAAGGAGTCTCATCAAGTCATTTTCCACGTGAGCCAAGTAAATAGACTCTTCCTGAGTGATATCACGACCTTACAAAAACGATGTTAAACTTTTGCCTCCCAAAGCCTCGTTCTAGGAATATTCTCAAAGGTTGGCAACACCGACATCGTGTTCTGTTGCTTTAGAGTGGAAGGTCACGGTGGGGTAGGATCATGGGCGATTGTAGTTAGTTACTTACCACCAGGTGACCTGTGTATAAATTTGCCTCCTTAAATCATAAAAAGATAATAATTTCAGTCTTATTTACTTTAAGGAGCTGTAATTCTACTCTGCTTAACAACTTTAGATTTTTAGTGTGGAAATCCCCTAGAATACCACCGACTGGTGGCTATGTCGGACTCGAACCGACTCAAAACCGCACAATGTCTCTGGTAGTTGAAGCCGAGGAACCAGGTGCACCCTCGAAATTAAATCCCTGGAACTCTGCTTAGATGGGATTTTAATTTTATGATTTTTTCCGTGTATCACTTTGAAAATTTTTCTAATTTAGAAGTAGTTCAGAAATATCTTTTTTATTTAAAAATATAGAAAAATGGCTACATTAAACAGTAAAAGTTCAGTACATATTATATTTTAACATGTTATTATACAAAAATGAAAAATAAAAAAACAAAACATGCAATCTGGTTGAAATCTGAGTGTCATGCGATTAGGCTAAATACAGTTATTTATTATTTTCTACAACATTTGAAAAAGATTAGCGCGAAAATGAGAAAACACAATGAATATTTATGTAAGACAGACAGATTCCTAATTCAAATATAATTTTATTGATGGCCAGACTGAATTCGAATAGGGAAGTCCTACTAATAAAAAAACTGTCACATTCATTCAACAAAGTCGTGTGTAAATATTTTAGAATTAGATTTTATGAGTAACACTTTTATTTTTAGGTAATACGATACTCGTATTTGACAGCACGGTTGGTCTAGTGGTTTAGGCGTTCGCCAGGCCGCTACTACTGCGCCAAAGTGTTGTAAGTTCAAATCCTACATGGGACAACACTTTGTGTGACCCACAAATTGGTGTCCTGAGTCTGGGTGTTCTTTATGTCCGTTTCATGTATGTTTTAAAGTGCCCTGCTACACAGGGTGTATATTTCTAATTCAGGAATTGTCTTTTATTAACCGACTTCAAAAAAGGAGGAGGTTCTCAATTCGTCCGTTTATTTTATGTGTGTTCGCGGATAACTTAGTCGTTTATGAACCGATTTTGATAATTCTTTTTTCAATGGAAAGGAGATATCCTAACGGTGGTACCATGATAAGGACACTAAGATCTGATGATGACATTCAAGGGAAATCGAGTCAAACCTTGAAGTCAGGTTTTGTATTGTTTTTTTTTTTTTTAAAGATAGAAATAATAATTATATTTAAACATCATATTGGACACAAATTTTAATGAAAGCTTTAAATACATTTAAGTATACTTTAAAACTGTTTTACAACAAACCAACAAGAAACCTATATTTATATTGTGTTTACTTTTCTTTTGAAATAGTTTTGAATTGATGAAACAAAGCATTTACGGAATATAGAGAGCGTTACGTACTTAGCATAACGTATTTTAATACCTTGATATATTCGCAAGTAGAACTAGTGATATAAGGTCATGACTTCAATGCTCCGCTATTTGTATACCAAGCATTCGTCTTGACCTCACGTATATATTCGCTTGTCCCAAAGACCTATACGCAAACCATAATAGTTTTTTTTATTATGTTTTTATTAGCTTAGTATGCATGTCACGAATATGTTACACAAACAAGGAGGCTATTAAGCCCATTTCTAATTTAAGCGTGGTAAGCGGACTTCTATAATATTTAACTTGTAATAATTTGTATATATAATATTTTGTTTTTTTATTTTATTTTTTATTTTAAGATGAATTGTTATTTTCATTGAGTATGTGTTTCTTTGTGCACTTGTACAGCAATAGATGTAATAATAGAAATATAAGTTAGCCTCTCTATCGTGTGAGGTCAACTTGTTATGATAGTGATGGTGATGTAACATATATAAATAAATAAAGTATGTACAAGCTGTTTTCTAACTTATTTTAGTTGTTCGAATAGTAGAATTATTACCAGAAAAATTAAATGATAAAGATACCAGACCTAAGTGGATATATTCTTTATCTTTTGTATTACGTTACAGAAAAAATAATTCAATTACATCTTGGGATGACAGATATCTGTCACTATATCAGTTCTAATATTAAAATCATGATTATTTTTAAAATGATTGTAAAAAACATTTAAATAAAAAGGGTTTATTAGCAAACTTTTTGAAAAGGACTGTTTGAAAAAGAAAGACTGTTTGAAATTAAAAATAAAACATTTAAATAAAGAGAATTTATTAGCAAATTTTTTGAAAAAAAAATTGTATAATGAATTAAAAAAAAAACAACGTATGTAATTAGGGCGCGAAATTCGTCATAGTTTTAATTTTAAACTAAGAACAAGTGTTTATTGCTAATCAAATAAACAAATTGTTATCGAGTGTAACCTAATTTGTTGCTAGTGATTTTCTTGTCATTTACGTGTTATTATTAAATGACGCTGGAGTTTCGTACCGTAACAAATACATAGGTAGTAGAAAAAGGGCACGCGCACAGGTTTCACGTGTGTCGGTTCATTAGTTCGCTAGTGTTTTATAGAAATATTTGTGTTGTATTTATTATTGGTAAGTGGTAATTTTATTATAAAGCTATGGAAGCAAATAAATACTAAATGATTGTAATTATTACCCGTTTGTGACCTTACCCTGCAAGTATTTTCGTATTTTTTTTTCTATTTCATTTATTTTCTACATGGGGTAACACTTTGTGTCCACAAACTATTAAATAAATAAATGTTTCGGACATCTAACACACAACGTCATCTAGCTTGCTAAACAGAGCTAAATACATATTTGCTTTTCTTTTTTAAATATACACATACATATTATACATAGAAAACACCCAAACTCCGAAACAAATATTTGTAGATCATACAAACATTTGGTCTGACCCGGGCATCGAACCCGAGACCTCATGATCAGCAGTTGCACACGCCAACCGCGAGACCAACGAGGCAGTCAATTATTATTCTTAGTCTGGGTGTTTTTTGTGTCCGTTTCATGTATGTTTATACATTCCCCATGACACAGGAAAATGCCTATTCTGGTCGTTGTCTTACAAAAAACTTATTGAAATTTTGCATCAAAACTAACCTGCGAAATGGTATTTAAAATCATTATTAATTTACAAATGTTTAATTTTATGTAAATTTAATTGAACTCTAGTGTTTATTTTGTCTACAAAATATTCTAAGAGGTAAATCATCGTAAAAACCGCTTCGCAAAATTCCGTAACCTTTGTACCAATGCTATAATGTATGAATGAATATATTTGCTTGTTTGTTTTGCCAGGCTATTTCCGCATTTAGCCTCTTGATTGGACCGATGTACGTGGTTTTGTCATCTTCTTACTCCAACGTTCCCAGATCATCCCAGAAGCTCAGCAACCTTTTCAGGTCACTACATGTTTCCGGGAGTGATGTTGATTAAAGGATATACGCCCGTTGCTCTGCCACACACTTCTACATTCTGTGAGAACGTGCTGCGGCGTTTCTTCTGCCCCCATGCATCCCCTGCACAGAGGGCTGTCTGTTGCGCCTATAGTGAATAGGTGCTCGTGACAATGCCCAGTCAGTATACCTATGACCTTCTTGAGACCTTCCTTTCAATCTAATCAAGTTGCGGGCTAGTCTATTTGATAAATACAAATAAATAAAATTTGAGTGTCTGTTTGTAATATTAAAATAACCGCTTTTTACTAAATGCATACACGGTACATTTACCATTTTTTTTTAATTTTGTCTGTCTGTCTGTTTGTTTGTTCCGGCTAATCTCTGGAACGGCTGGACCGATTATGACGGGACCTACAGTGGCAGGTAGCTGATGACCTAAGAAGTAACTTAGGCTACTTTTTTTAGACTAGCCTTGTCCCGCGACGTTACCCTCGGTACGACAATAACCGCGGGTAATACCACGGGGTTCGGCTAGTGAATGAATATAACTGGTATCAATATTATTAAACTTATACAGAACCAATATTATTAAACTTGAACCGATAGGTGGTATATGAGGTCTCGGGTTCGATACCCGAGTCGGACCAGATGTTTGTATTATCTACAAATATTTGTTTTGGAGTTTGGGTGTTTTCTATGTATAATATGTATGTATTTACAAAAAAAAAAGTATATATGTATTTGTATCAGTTATCTAGTACCCAAAACACAACTTAGCTTAGGACTAGATGGCGTTGTGTGTTAGATGTACTAAATATTTAAAAAAAAGATACACTTTTGAAAATCCTCGTTTCATCAACATCAGTCTGCCAAAGTGACTACTCTGATTGCTGGAAATCATGAGTGATGAAATGAATCAAAGAGTGGTGATCACCATACTCATTACGAATGCAGACAATCCAACAATGCAGCATGGTGAATTAGTGACCCACATTAAGGCGGCCTGTTGAGATGCTTCTGACTTACAACACTTGAGCTACCAAAACCGGAACCTTTTGTCGTAGAAATAAAATAAATAAATAGAAATATTTCGGACTTCTAACACACAACGCCATCTAGTCCTAAATTAATCAGAGCTAGTACTATGAGTACTAACTTGTACTATGGGAACTGATATAAATACATATATGTATTTTTATTTTGTAAATACATACATATTATACCCTCTCCTGAGAGGAGACCCGAGCCCAGTAGTGTGACGTTATGGGTTGTTGAAGATGATGTTACATTTTATACTTAGAAAACATCAAAAAATCCAAAACAAATTTTAGCAGATCATACAAAATTTGGTCTGGCCCGGGAATCGAACCCGAGACCTCAAGCACAGCAGTCGCATTAACTGCCACTACGCCACCGAGGCAGTTAAAATAACCAGTCATTCAATGCAGGTAGTTTTATGCAATTACGATTCCAAATAACTAAGAAATATGTCAATCCAAATTAACAATCATTAATATTAATGATTGTTAATAATAATTAATAGTAATTACGTATGCATATTAAATAAACATTATGTGCGGTTCATTGTAACGGAGGTTCGTCAACAATCCACTACGCTCTGGAAATCAAACTAAAGTTATGTATATCTAGTTTTACATTTCCATTACATTCGTCTGTCTGTCTACATTATGTAAGACTTAAAACTTAGACTTAGAAGCTGCACATCAATTAGCTTAGCCCCGCGGTGTTACCCGCGTTTGTCGTTGTACCTTTACAACAAAAACCGCGGGCGAAGCTAGTCTAAAAAAAGTACTAATAAAAAGTACCTATTTACTCCTTATATCATCACCTACATGCCAGTGAAAGTCCCATCAAAATCGATCTTGCCGTTCCCGAGATTAGCCGAAACAAACTTTCGAATTAATTAAAAACTAGAATCTGTTTGAAGTCGGTGCCAAGCCAAAAAGAATACGAACGAACAATTACAAAAATCTAAGCGATAGTCGCTTGGCACCGACTTCAAACAGATTCTAGGTACCTAGCACACATTATAATACTACTATTTCAATGAATAAAGAATTAGGTATAGACAAGAATTGGCACATAGCAATTTATGAAGAGCCAGTTTATTTTACGCTTAGTGTTTTTTGGCAGGGAGTTTTCGTTGGATGTTTTTTGGAGGTCGGTTTTTCTTTTTTTATACCACACTCGATGTATTTTGAAAACTTTATTTTTTTAGATTACTGTTTGGCGCCAAAAATCATTAATTTTGTTTTTTTTTTTTAATTTTGATGTACCTACTCAGTGTCACTCTCACGAATAAGACGAATCTATTGACACCACACACATTGATTGATGATGATGATTCGATGTTGTTGTCCAATGAAATTCGCAATACACACTAGATATGATATAACTAAAAACAGCGCTGTATTTAATATAAATAACAGACGCAACTTAAACTCCGCCCCAAAAATGGAAAACAGTTGTTATAACAACAAAAATTTAATTTGGAACCATAAAGAAATCATCCATTCCCGATACTTTTTTGACTGAATGTATAAGAGATAAGTCAAGGTTCCAAAAGCAAAATTATTTAATTCTGCTGTATTTAAGCAATACTTCGGTGACAAACACAACATATATTGTAAACAATACATAACCTTTAAAAGGTTAAAAACATAGCGGAAAAAATATGCAATAAACTTAAAAGTCAGGTAAAGTTCAAAATTTGACTAAAATAACTTAAGCACAGAGAGACCTTCAAATTTTAATGGATCGCAGTCGACTCCCTCTTGAGTTATTTCTTTAGTATTTGAGAAAGAAGGTTATACGCTATATAGCATTGCACTACTAAAATTGGGGTTTAAAAGGTATTGAAATTGTTTAAAAGTCGGACACAATAGGCGAACAAGCGCGAATATATATTCGCACTTGTGACGCCTCTGGTGTTGCGGGTGTCCATGGGTGGCGGTAATCGCTTACCATCAGACGATACGTCTACTAGTTAGCCACCTACCTCATTAAAAAAAAACAAGAAAACCGAGCTGCCATTACCAATCTAATGACATCTCATTTATTAAAATTGGTTCAGTTATTTAGACGCTACGGTTGAATACACATACTTACATATGCTGCCAAAACTAACCCTTCCTTTCGGCTTCGACTTATCCTTGCTGACTGATTTATCAACGCAGAATCTAAACTACTAGGGCCACAAACTTGAAATTTTGACAGTTAATTCTGTTTATGTCGTAAACACCACTAACAAAGTATTTTTGGAAAATTAAACCCCCAAGCTCGTAAAATTAATGGTTGTATGACAGTCATTTTTGAAGTTAAAAATGGTTGTCTGTAGAGTCTGTTTACGGACGATAGTTTAACGTGACAACGTCATAACGAAACATTGAGGAAATGATGAGAGATAGATGCGGCTTATCAAGCTGCAAGCGTCGCATCTATCTCTCGCTTCCATTTAAGGCTTGAAGTGCAAGCGAGAGAAAGATGCGGCGCAAGCGCATGACGTCAGGTAACGCCGCATGAATCATGTTTTTTCGTGCATGCAGCCTGCTCCATTGAATTATAAGACGTTGTCACGAAATAAGAAGCCGTAGGCAACAGTTATTAAATTTTTGAATGTCTAATTTCAGGTACGAATCATTTACGAAAAATTACCAACTGGATTCAGTAGAACTGTTTCCTTACACTAAGATGGCCGCATTAAAGAGTTAGTGATGAAGTGGGTCTCGTTGGTGTTCCTGATAGCTGCTGGGGTGGTGCGCCAACCATCGCCGGTGGTACGAACCACCAGCGGGAATATTCGAGGCGCCGTTAGTCACAATGGACGGTTCATCGAGTACTTTGGGATACCATATGCGACTGTCAATGAGAGTAACCGTTTTCAGGTCAGTATAGTATTATGTATCTCAGTTCTATTATACTAACTTTTAAACTTTGCGTTCGCGTTCCATGTTCCTAACAAAATAAACAAAAGCAAAAGTACAGGCCAGCTCATTTAACCAAGTTGCAAGTTTTTCGTCAATGCCCTTTCTACAATTGCTAACTTCTCAATCATTTTGTATTATTGGGTAATACTTTGTTTCGATCACATGATTTAGCGATGATAGACGTCATTCCCATGCATTTGTTACTTTTTGTATGCATGCAAGAGTGGTGGTCACCATACTCATTGCGAATGCGGACAATGCAACAATGTAGCATGGTGACCCACACTATGGCGGCCTAGTGATGCTTCTGCATCTGTTCAATTCTCTCGCCAATGCAGCGATCACCTTGTATAATTTGCAATGTCTTAGGGCCCATGGGTAAGTCATTCAATCGCTAACTATGTCACTGGTAAGAGAATACAACATTCACGGCGTTTCACCGTGTTCTATTCTAAGCTACTATAATCAAGCACTTACTGGAGATGCGGGAAGTCCTTGATATCTGCGGTGTTGAGGGGTACCCCTCTGCTGATCCTCTCACCGCGTTCACACATTCATCCTCCTAAATGGCTTACAGGTTCCCGAAGTATCGTAAATTACAACACACCCGATTCAACTATCGCGGATCGCGCCTAAGTGACGTGACTACTAAAACTCGCGAGTCCAATCAGACCAATAATAACGGTAACCAACTAAAAAACCGAATCTGAAGACAATTAGCTAAATTTTCATTAAACGGCACTTTTTCAACGAAGCCCAGCTCGACCGTGACAAAGCGTCTCAATAATACTACAGTCAACGTCAAAACGTCAAACAAAAAAAATGACAATCAAAAATGTTGCCATTACAATGACGTTAAATTTCTAACAGCATCATTGGGCCTCCGGTCTCGCACTCACCAACGAAACACTACAACACGAATGCTGTAATTTTACGTTGATCTTCTGTGCGAGTATAGTACCGCCCAGGTCGAGCCGGCCTTACCGTGCTGAAATCAGTGTGACTCTGCTACCTATTAAAACTTTTCTATCAACGTAAACGTTGAAGAATGCAAGTGGGCTCGGGAGGCAGGTGGAGTGACGATTTGCGTAAGATGTCTGGCAGGAGTTGGATATGAGAAGCCCATAATTATAATCGATCAGGGTGGGAGATGCCTATGTCCAGCAGTGAACTGCAAAAGGCGGATGATGATGATGCCTACATCATATGCTTACAGATAATACCTGCAGTTTTATAAATATACGGATATTGCTTTTAAGTCTACAAAATGTAAAATATGGGCCTATATACAAGATGCTCTTGAAAACAGGACACTAACTTTAAACATTTATTGCATTTCTTTGTGGCAATCAATTAAAATAACTATACATTCTCAAAATTTTAAAAACCCCCGACATAATAACCTGAGTTCCCTTTAAAAAGTAAAAAACACGTTATGCGCTTTCATTTGAGACCCCACTCGATGATATTTTTGCAGACATTTGGGTACTCTTCCCCACTTTCACCCCCATAACTTTTAAACGCCTCAACCGATTTTCATGAAACATGTCTAAGAACACTCGCACGTAACCCACCTTTCATACGAAAAAAACTAAATTGAAATCGCTTCATCCGATCGCGAGCTACGGTGCCACAGACAGACAGACACGTCAAACTTATTAACACCCCTCTTTTTGCATCGAGGGTTAAAAAACTGTCTGTTTAAAAGTTATGATCTTTTTAATGTTCAGATTATATGGACTGAGTTGTTTCTCATAAAACGGTACAACGTTATAAGTTGAAAAAAAAATGTCCTTCTATAAGAATCAAAGAATCTCCATGCCGAATTTCATTCAAACCGTTGTAACCGTTTAACCGTGAAAGTGTAACATCTAGACGAAGTTACTTTCAAATTCAAAATCATTCATACAATTAAGACACTAAGTGATATTTATGATCGCTAAATTGAAGCTACAGTTAAAAATCATAGATCGACACAAACAGACGCCACAACATGTACTGTATTGTCAAGGTAAATTAGTTGAAAATACCAAAATCTACTGCCCGTTTGTGTCGATCTATAACTTCCAATTTCCAAAATGCGTAGAGCCCTATGAGAAGAATACTGGCGATGAAAGTCATGGCCAAACAATTTAGCACTTGTAATGTTGCTAGTATGAATGCTCTGTTCTAAAAGCAAGGTGTCTTTAGGCTACCTGAATTGAGAGTACCTACCTTTCTACGGCCGTGAATGATAACTGGATATGTAAGATATATAAATTTGACTTTTCCGTACCTTTTATTTCAATAATTCTCAAAATTATAGAAAGGAGTAAGGTCGAATTAAAATTTCGTATTTCAGAATCTGTCCACATCAATGCAATAAGCGCTCTTTTAATTCCGAAACTAGTAATTGAGGTTTTCATCAAAGGCAATACTTTATTAACCGACTTCCAAAAGGAGGAGGTTCTCAATTTCATCGGTTTTTTTTTATGTATGAACACTGATTACTCCATTTTAAAAATTCTTTTTGGTCCCATTGCCCTCATATCAGAATCTGATGATGGGATCCCAAGGCAATCGAAGGAAACACACAAATTTGTTAGGCACGTACTATGTTTTTCATATATATATTTTTATTACTCTAATAGACTCTATATTTTTATAAACGAGTTACTACTCCAGCGCATTTCATTTGCCACATTGTTATAAGAAAGATTAAAAGAATAATTTTCTTTAAGATTACCCATGTTTTAACGTTTTCCTGAAAATTGCTCGACTCATCTCAAGTACACTTGAGGAAATTTGTTTCCTTAAATCCCTTCCATTGTAGCCTGCTTCGAATTTTTCCTCAGTCAAGTGTGTTTAGCTAAAGCTATATCGAAAAGTAATTTAGAGCACAATAAGGGAAGGTTTAAGTATCTATAAATTGTTTTAAATTGATGGAAAAGTGTAATACAAATGAAATCATACAATTAGGAACAAACGTTCGTGTTTTAAAAACATCCTAAGTATTAGTTTTCTTCTCTTTTCCAAGTGCCTCATCAATCTCGAAGGTTGGCCGTCAGCTACCTGTACTCCTCCTTGTCATTGGCCAGGCGGAAAAGTTATTCAACTAGCTAGGAAATTTTACAAAAAATTAGATTTAAAACAATGTTATGATAGAAAGTATATTCTTTCACTTTTTTACTTGTCCATGTGGTGACGCTTATAGAATATGGAGTGTTACCATTCCTATTCATTACTTGAGTGTCGCAAGAGGCTAGTAAGGGAGCAAACTACCCAGTACAGCATCACTGCATAGAGAAGAAAAACTTGAAACCAACTCTATAGACTTCGGGCCCGTGTCGAAAATTGATGGGTCATGTGAACCATCGGGAGACCTTTTTAGAAAGATACAGGGGCATAAAACATTAACATTCAGCACTATGCCGTCACTTGTACGCTGTCCAACTGAGTACATGTAAAGGGGAGGGGATAGCAACACTAGATTGTTCTCCCTTGTCACATGATTTTTGTACGGCGTAGCGGAATCAGGGATTAGAAGAGGTATTGAAATTGTATGAAACCGATGCCGTACAAAATCAAATTACCAAATTGATCGAGAGAATCGCTGGGAAACCAAAAAAATCTAACTTTGTGGCACACTATTTTTGTATGTTTTCGATTGGGGCTCGTAGTCTACCTTCTGGCCAGCGTGGAATAGCCTACTTTATAAGAAGAAGCCTATGTCCAGCAGTGTGATTTATTGATCGACCTTTTTACTAAAAAAATCATACACTGAACTACATTGCAAACTAATTTAAGTTAGCCTTCGAAAACCTCCGATGGGTGAGTCAGAAAATTTTAGAGTACTTCTTAAAATATAAGTGCAATCTTAAGAAATTTAATTTTGCAATAAATGCAACAGTCAAGCAATAAGATCAAGGTCTGACTGAGGACTGCGCGGTAGGTACATAATCCTGGCCACCTTGACCGCTTACGTTCGCGAATACAACGTACGGTGGTTTTGCGTTCACCGTGACAGTGCAATTATGGACGACCGGTTAAATTCTACCTAAACCACGTGAATGGTAATTACTGCTAATAGGTGATAATAGCTTAAAAGTTTATGTGGAATTATGGTTAAACTGTAATAATATAGAAGTACCAGGTTTCACTTGCAGCTTCAAATAGTCTGCAAACCCTATAAACCCTCCATCCATAATTGCATGAATTGCATTACTATCGTTCGGAGTGAGCATCTGAGTCCAGTCAAATTAGACAGTTTTTTTATGTAGGCAGTCGGTGCTTAGAAAAGCATATTATCGAGTCGTCGTATCATGAGACCTTGATGCTTTTTTTTGGGCGGAGGAGGGAAGGAAAAAACGGTTTTTTCGCTATAACTCTGCGAATTTTTGACCAAATGAGACGTGTGAAATCTCATTTTGCAAAAAAAAAATGCGTTTCGTTTTACTTTCCGAGATAACCCCTATTTTATGTCTAATTTGACTGGATTATCTTTCCTTGTGTCGTACTTTTTTCGATTACGATTCAACTGCAACTTAAAACTATAATTTTCCCATCCTTTGTACGGTTTAGGAATGTGACATTTGTTTTCGATTCTGTTAAATTGCTTTATATCTAGTCCGAAGAGACCATAGTCGCGAACTTTTCGCGTAAAGTTCATCCTATGATTTGAGAGGGCAATTAAGCTGAGATATGCAGAGCCTAGAATTTCCTAATAATTCAAAAATAAACATATTACATCTGGTAGCTAATCGGTGTATAAAAAATCGATTGAAATAAGAAGAGGTTTCGTAAATGCTGATCTGAAGAAAACACATGTTAATATGTACTTACAATAGTAATTTGTTTATCAAATTTTCACTAGTTTGGTAAAAGTCTTAGTAATCTAATCGCTAAGTATAGCTATTTCAAATAGTTTGACTGTTGTCTGACTCATTGTTCATATATTTTTGAGCATCACAGTTACTGAAAACTATTGCTGACACAATAATAAAAGGCACTTGTATGAGGCTACGTAAAATATTGCAAAAATATTTTTGTGTGTTACAAAGAGAAACTTGCGATTTGCTTATCTACCCTTCAAATCTAACCTTACAACTACATATTTCCGTGGGAGAGCCACGTTTCGGCATGAATGGGTCAGCTCGACCGGAGTGATACCACGGCCTCACAGAAGACCGGTGTGAAATAGTGCTTGCGCAGTGTTCCACCGAGTGAGTGAGGATACCGGAGGCCCATACACCAACCCCCCCAAAGGCCGGCAACGCACTTGTGACGCCTCTGGTGTTGCGGGTGTCCATGAGCGGCGGTAATCGCTTACCATCAGGCGATACGTCTGCTCGTTTGCCCGCCTAATCCATAAAAAAAATCTTGTAATTTAAACATATATTTCAAGCTGAGGCGTTCGTAGTTCTTAATGGAAATAGACTGGTGTGTATTCAATTTTCTGGTATAAAGGAGCAACCCAGAACACGGGTCAATTTGTGTTTAGTAACTACCGTGCAAGTGCGTTGCTATGTATTATTTGCAACGTTATATTCTGTAAGTATGAATAACACTTACAGCTACTTTTATTTTAATCACTAAGTGAGTGTAGTTATTAGAATACCAACTCCTTCTCGCCCCCTTTAGAACTTGGAAGACGGGGGTGCACTGGCAATACAACGCCTTTTGAATTTCAAGTCTCTAAGTTCAATTGATCCGTCTGCTCAATAGTCCCCTATACCGCAAAAAAGAATCAAGGTCAAAGAAATCGTGTTTCATTAAACATACATATTATTATGTTATTATTTGTTATATAAAAATACCGGATCACTCACTTTCAAGGTCATATCTGCAATGTCTATTAACAGTCCGGACCTTGGCATACTTGAGCTATTATATTTTTTACTAAATCAACATCTCGGTTTCTTACGTCAGAGCATAAGTCATTCAAATACAGAACACGAATTCTCAATTGCATATGTGCATGCGCAATTCTCCTCATCAATCTCTATTATATTGTAGGCTATTCTAATATCCTCGGTTAGTAATATATCTTTAACTGTAGGTATTCGAATTTTGAAAGTCTTATGATTTAACCATCAAGTATTATTTTGATTGAAGGTATGACTCACAGAACAGTTCTGTGGTATGACTTTAGAGGAAATAACCAATATAACTACTGAGCTAAGATTTTTAATCAATATCCAAAAATTAAGTTCTTTATAATTGGATGTGAGATATAAACAAATCCGTTCAGCGTCGAAAAATAGTTACATGATAAATTACATTAATCCACCAAATTACTTTTTATTTCTTTCAGGCGCCACTTCCTGCACCTACTTGGAATGGCATTTTGAACGCTCTCAACGAAAATACCTGGTGTCCGCAAAGTTCAGTTGGTCACATAGTTCTTGGAGAGCCCAACTGCTTGAAATTAAACATCTATTCACCAGTTCAATATACCAAACTCCTGCCAGTGATGGTTTACATTCATGGTGGATGCTTCTTCGGTGGCACCGGAGCACCGTATTTATACGGCGGTGATTTCTTCCCAGAACATGATGTGATACTAGTGGGTATAAGCTATAGACTGAGTGTGGAGGGCTTCTTATGTTTAGGTTTAAAAGAAGCGCCAGGGAATGCAGGATTAAAAGATGTGGTAGCTGCTTTGAAATGGGTCCAGGAAAACATAAAAGCATTTGGTGGTGATCCTAACAAAGTAACTCTATTCGGAGAGAGCGCTGGTGCAGTAGCCACTTCATTTATGATTATATCTCCAGCGGCAAAAGGTTTATTCCACAAAGCCATTCTGCAAAGTGGATCATCTCTGGCACCTTGGGCCCTTCAACATGACCCAATAAAAGCAGCAATGAGTCTAGTCAAAAAACTTGGATACAGTGCAAAAAATCCTAGAGAAATGTACAATATTCTATCAAAGAAGACAACCAAAGAATTAATTAATACGATTAGCAATTACGAAGAGAAATTCTGTGTAGCAGAAACTGATATATTCGTACCTTGTGTAGAAAGACACATAGATGGAATTGAACCCATTATAACTGATTATCCCGCGAACATAATTTTGTCAGGGAACTACACAAAGGTTCCCATGATAATTGGTTATACGAACCACGAAGGTATCTACTTTGTATCAGCAGATTATGGCAACAGTCTGAGAAACAACACAATAGCTATAGATCCTGCGAGAGCCTTGCAGAGAGATCTGCAGTTTCCTTCTGAAATTGACAAGAACTGCACCGTGGACAAAATTAGACGTCATTACTTCACACCTTCGAAAGAAGAGATGATAATGGACATGGTGAATTTGTACTCTGATCTTCATTTCAAGTTTCCTTTGGTGCTGGAGTCTGAGTTGTATTCAAGGACGAGCGATCAGCCGATTTATTACTACCACTTCAAGTATAGTGGGTTGATAAACATGCCTAAGGTTATATCAGGCTTCGGACTGAGTACTGGAGCGTCGCATGCGGATGAGTTGTTTTACCTGTTCAAACCCCATTCGATCCCGTTGCCTCACCGGTTTCTGGAGAACGAGATGATAAAGCGAATGCTCACCATGTGGACAAATTTCGCTAAGTATAGGTACGTATTTTATTATTTATGTTTGTCTTTGATTTTGATAGATTTACGAATGTAAATCTTTGGAGAAGTAGGGAATTAGACACTGTTTTGTCAACTCTGATTTTTAATAATCCATATCTTGAATATATTTTCTATTCCATAGAATGTTACAACATAAAACCAAATGATATAATATTATGTTTTTATAATAACTATAATGGGCCACAGATTTTATGTCTTGTTACATTTTTTCATGAAACTTATTAACCGGTTTTCAAAGTTGTCAGGGGTACAGAAAAGATATCGGATTAGTTTTATCAAGATAAAATAAAGCAGCATTAACCCCTAACAATAAAAAAACTTTTTATAAAAAAAAAAACCGACTTCCAAAAAACCATCCGACGAAAACTCCCTGCCAAAAAACACTAAAAAGCGTAAAATAAACTGGCTCTTTATAAATTGCTATGTGCCAATTCTTGTCTATACCTAATTCTTTATTCATTTAAATAGTAGTATTATTGTGTATGCTAGGTACCTAAAATCTGTTTGAAGTCGGCGCCATTTGAAAAACAAACAAATATACTAAACGAATTTCAACGACTTAATTCATTATGTAAGAACTAAACTACTTTATTTTATCTATATCTATACACTAATATTATAAACGCGAAAGTTTGTAAGTATGGATGGATGGATGTTTCTTACTCTTTCACGCAATAATTACTGAACTGATTTGGATGAATCTTTACAGTCATATAAGCTATATACATGAGAATAACACAGGATACTATTTGCCGCGATAACCGTCATACACGCGGGCGGAGCCGCGAGCAACCACTAGTACCGAATGAATTAAAACACTAGGAAATAGAAGAATGCAATATATGGATGTTGTAAAAATATATTGTTTAATATTAATAGATTATTATTTTACAGCCGTTTATAGCATTCCTCTATTTCCTATTTATATTTTAGTACCTGGATGACCAAACTTTGCTCGTTGTAAATCCTAGCTAGATCGATTTACCTCCCCGGAACACTCTGCATCCTAAATTTCATGAAAATTGTCTTAGACGTTTACGAGATTCAGGTTATATACAATATGTATTTATTTATTTATTTATTTATTTATTTTATAGTTAATTAAAACGGTTTAAACCAATTACATTAATTAACATTGAAACAATTGATATTACAAAACAATAACATAAAATAAAATTCAATAACATAAAAATCAAAATAAAATTCAATAAGTTAAAGATTAAAATAAAATTCAATAACATAAAAATTTAAATAAAATTCAGTAACATAAAAATTTAAATAAAATTCAAAAACATAAAAATTTAAATAAAATTCAATAACATAAAATTAAAAGTAAAATAATAATAAAATTGACACAAAATAAAACAAAATTAATATGGCACTGTAGACTTCCTCGCGTACCTCATCTCACAGAACACCAAACAAATTCTCACAATGTCACTCCATCCATCCACAAACAAATCGCACTCCGGGTTGTTGATGAGGAGGGTATTGAGCGCTTCGAGGGTACGACACACAGGA
Source organism: Diaphora mendica (assembly GCA_949125395.1). Lineage (NCBI taxonomy): Eukaryota > Metazoa > Arthropoda > Insecta > Lepidoptera > Erebidae > Diaphora > Diaphora mendica. Next base: position 1,140,960 of record OX421326.1, on the reverse strand, counting down.
GACTCTGCTCTAGCGACTGTGTGACATACCGGTTGCGCAAACAATTTGCGTCGACGGCTTTGACGATGTGCACAGTAATTGAGAGGCACATATAGCCTACAGAATGCATTGTGGAGTTCAGGACAGTCAATTCCCCCACGCAGGGTTTTACAAACTATTAAAAGCTGATGAAGACCTCTTCTAACCTCCAAAGAGTTAAATCCTAAAACCCCTAATAAATAATTAGTTGGGTACATATAGGGGTAGTAATAATAAGACCTTTTAAAGAGGTATCTGAGGAAGGTCTTTTGCACTTTTTCAAGCATCAGAGTTTGGTTCGCCGTATGGGGGTTCCAGACGCAAGCATTCGCCTCTAATTTGCTTCTCACCAGCGAGATGTACAAGAGCCCAATAACTGATGAATTCTCAAAGTCCTGGGTGTTACGCAGAACAAATCCTAAGCGTCTGAACGATTCCTGCGCCAGAGAAGAAACATGATCACCAAATGTCAAACGTATATTTATGTGTATATTTATACACACAAAAATAACTCGGTTAAAGGTATTACATAAACTAAATTCTATTGTTAAAAGTGGCGACTGCCACATACAGCGGCAAAAAAACATATAACAGCGCCATCTAGCGAAGGAACACTAACTACGAAGTAACGCACAACACGGAGTAACTACCAATCCTGAATCGCGCAATAGAAGTTCTCGCGCCGATTATCATATATACAACATCCCAACATCAACCGTTGGGCAGTGGTCCGCCAGACATGATCACCTCGCCTGGTCGGAGGATCCTCCCTTTGTGTTGGAGGAACATGACACCCCGTTTCTCCACATTAAATATAAGTTTATCATTTTACTAGTGGTTGCCCGCTGCTCCGCCCACGTATATGTCGGTTATCGCGGCATATAGTAGCCTATGTGTTATTCTAATGTATAAGCTATATTACTGTAAAGTTTCATCCAAATCCGTTCAGTAAATAATAATAAATATTTTGGACATCTAACACACAACGCCATCGAGTCCCAAGCTAAGCAGGCTTGTGTTATGGGTACTAGACTAGACAACTGATACAAAATACATATATACTTTTTATGTAAATACATACTTATTATACATAGAAAACACCCAAACTCCGAAACAAATATTTGCAGATCATACAAACACTTAGTTCGACCCAGGAAACGAACCTGAGACTTCACAGTGACAAGGACAGCAGTCGCATACACGCTACCACTGCGCCACCGAGGCAGTTGTTTTTGCGTGAAAGAGTAACAAACATCCATCCATACTTACAAACTTTCGCGTTTATAATATTACTAGTATAGATAACACCCATTTATAGCATTCCTCTATTTCCTAGTCTTTTAAGTTATTCGGTATAAAATAAAGTAGTTAAGTTTTTATAGAATGGGTTAAGTCAGCGAAATTCGTTTAGTATGTTTGTTTGTTATCATTGCTTTTATACCTTCATTTACAGGGTTTTTAGGTACGTGAGCAGGAAATAAAAAGAGTCTAATAAGACAAGGGTCGCTCTCAGTCCGTTTACGAGCATATTAACCGAACCCTTTGCCTTAGTCAGATCTTTTATCATTTTTTTCATGACTCCATAGAATACATTTAGCGTAAAAGTGAACGTAATTATTAACCGACTTCAAAAAAGGAGGAGGTTTTCAATTCGACTCTTTTTTTAAGTTTGTTACCTCATAACTTTCGACTGGGTGAAGCGATTTTCATGATTCTTTTTTTATTTGAAAGCTGGTGCTCCCCGTGTGGTCCCATTTTAATCTGATCCAGTTCTTGAAGTAGTTTTGTTTGTTTTGACAATGACATCCATGAGAAAACCATATTAGTCTTAAATTTGCATTAAGTACTAGCTGTTGCCCGCGGCTCCGCCCGCGTGTATGTCCGTTATTACAAAAAAAATTATAAATGAAGAACCGCTCTACCGATTTTGTGCAAACTTCACATAAACCATCTACTACATAGTCCGAACAAAGCCTATTACATTTATTTATTTATTTAATCATGGAAAACTTACAGCTAGAATTATTAGTACAAGAAAGCAGATTGGTCATCAGAGAGCCAATTATAAATTTTCACTTCTAGTTTTAGATTAATTTAAATTATTGTAAGCAAATAGTTTAGAAACAAAACACAAACCGAACACAAAACAAAAAGAAAAATCTCACACAATACGTTAGTTCCAAATACGTAATAAAAAATTGCTTCAACGCAAATTTAGGCACCACTATGTCTGCTCAAAAAAATTAAGGCCTAGACGCCTTCTTGCCGAGGTGTATCCTCGGCAAGAAGGCGTCTAATCAAAAAGGGATCAATATCATGCAGTTTACACAATTCATAAAATTTTCTGCTTGCACGTACCAAGTAGCTGTTCTGTCTATAATTTGTTTTAGCTTGAGAAATGTGAAGAGGGGGGTTAAAGCCAAGTGTCTTAGATGGCACATTAAAAGATATCTGCTCAAGTAGATCAGAACAGTCAATATTGTGGTTTAAGATATTGACAAGAAAAATGAAGTCCGCTATTTGACGTCGATTTATAAGAGGGAGGAGGTGAAACTTTTTGCATAGCCTGAGGTAATCCTTAGAATAGTATGAAATTCTCTGATGATAGCAAAGATATTTAATAAACCGTTTTTGTATATTTTCGATACGGTTGATGTACACTAAATAGCACGGGTTCCATATTTGAGACACATACTCCCAGTGACTCCTTACATAGGTGCAGTATAGTACTTTAAGAGTTTTTGCTTCAGTGAAACTTTTACCTACACGATTTGGATACCTTTTTAACAATTGTGTCAATATGCGTGTCAAAAAGTAACTTAGAGTCATGGTACACTCCCAGGTCTCGGATGGTACTATTTCTTTGAAGAGTATGACCCCCAAAGTATAAGAGGTGTGCAGGACTTTATGTTTCCTAGTATAAGTTACAAATGAACATTTAGCAGGGTTGAGATCAAGTTTATTTAGACGGCAGTACTCATGTAGCCGATTCAAATCGCTTTGCAGTGCCCACATATCTTCTGTTAAAGAAACTTTTTTTAGGATTTTCATATCATCTGTGTAGCAAAGCAACTTTGATGATTGAATGCACTGGCCGATGTCGTTCACATAGATCACAAACAAGAGGGGCCCGAGCAGGGAGCCTTGGGGCACGCCGCTGGATACAAACACCCAGTTAGATCTATAGTTATTCATCGCTACAGCCTGAGATCTATTCTCAATGTAAGAGGAGAACCATATCAGAAGATCCCCACGAATTCCTAGCTTGAATAACTTTTCAATTAAGATGTGATGGTCTAATCGATCGAAAGCTTTGCTGTAATCTGTCTAAACGACATCGACCTGGCTGCCATCATTCATGGATTCGGTTTGGATACGTGAGCCCGTTCTTGAGTTATAAAATTACAACGAAAAGTGGCATTTATTTTTATATAATATTGATGTGCGCGACAAATTGACGAATAACTCAATATCACGCCGACCGATTTCGATGATTCTTTTTTATTTGAAAGCTGGTGCTTTCCGTGCTGGTGGACCCATTTCAATTTGGTCCAGTTCTTGAAGTCGGTTTTTTTGTTAAAATTTTGTATTATTTTCATGAATACATCACAGAATACATTTAGCGTAAAAGTGACCGTAATTATTTTAATTCAAACACAAAATTGTCGAGGTCTCAAATTTTGTAAAAACGACACAGAGCTTTAGCCATGACATCTGAAAAGTGCATTAATAAAAAATGCAATTGATTAGTTAAAGTAAAAAATCGATTAAAAACACTCAGTGATTTATAAAATCTATGATAATTATTTATCTTTTATAAATATGAATACCACTTACAAAAGTTTTTATTTCAGTTGAATAGTTAATCGTGAAATGATTTACGTAATTATTCAAATATTCAATGCAGACGTTAATTAAAATAAATTAACATTTTATCGCAAATATTTACCTTGACATTAGTATATTAGTCTGATAATAACACAAATGTTTATAATTTATAATCAATACTAATAATAAACTCGTAACTAGTCGCTGTCTGTACATGAAATGAAAACTATTATAGGGGGCTATAATAACGCAACAATCAGCACAGACAGCGCAATGCTCAAAACAATGATTTTTAATTTTTTTGTCTGAATGTTTGTGCATGCTAATATCAGGAACGGCATAACCGATTTGAAGGCGGGTTTCACTAATACGTTGCCGTTTGCTCCACTTTACATTAGGTAGTGTTTCATTTCAATGAATCACCGCGATAACTGATCTTTATGCGGGCGGAGCCGCAGGCAAAAGCTAGTATTCAAATATGTTATAAAACTTGTTATGTTAACGATCTAGTTCCGAAACTTTAAACTGATCAGGAATGGGTGTGAGGAAGTAAAGAGAAGGTCAACTTGAAACAAATCCCATACCAACGAGGCTTTTTTATGGAATAGCGGGCAAACGAGCAGACGTATCACCTGATGGTAAGCGATTACTGGCGCCCATGGACACCCGCAACACCAGAGGCGTCACAAGTGCGTTGCCGGCCTTTGGGGGATGGGAAGAGGGATGGGGGGAGGGGAGGGGGGGTGAAACACAACGCAAGCGGTTTCACACAGCGTACATATTACAAAAAAAAACATAAAATTTTCATACCGCGGGCGAAAATCATTTTTAAGAAGTCAACTCCAAAAACAGCATTATTTCCTTCTATAATCAATTGTTTAAGTAAATTTTCCGTACTTTGCCCACAAATTACACTATTATTGAATCATTTTATCCATTCCAGTGATCCGACACCCCATACATCTCGCCTGCTGCCGTTCAGATGGAACCCCAGCAAACGGTTTAACCCCACATCGCTGGTGATAGACTCGGAGATCACCACCGCGCCGATGTGGGACGAAGACTCGGTACGACTGTGGAACGACACCTACAACAAATATAGAAGAAAAGATTATGGGTTCAAGCAGTTTCAGCACTATTAACATACTCATAAAGTCGAAATTACAATTTATCGTCAACTTACAGGCTTTAACAGTCCACTGCTAGACAAAAAGGAGGCTAGCCCCAACCTAAAAGGAGGCCTTAGCCTATGGATGACGATTCTTTCCGAAAAAGATCAATTTTTAATTCGATTCGAATCATATCCTGAAGAATCGATTCACAAAAAAAACGATCTTTTAAAAGATTAACATAAAAAAAAATTACTCATTTACAATTTCAATATTTAAATCCATTTTGAAAAACAATAAAAATACCACTATAAACAATCTCTTATTAGTAAAATCAGGTATTTTTTAGTTCCGATAATTAGATAAAATGACACGTATGTTGAAAAAGTACCATGGAGTAGTGAGTTCGTATTTTTGTTTTTTTTTTTCACTCTCTAGTCCACTCATATCGACTGGGTAAAATTCTGTGATTGTAAATGATTTTATGAATTTTATTTGAACAGAAAAAATCAAATGCCGATTTTCTAAGGCGAGATATCCATTTACTGAATCGAGTTAGTTCTACATATCGATTTAAAAAAAAGTTTTTTTACGAAAAATCGATTCTTCGAATAATCGATCTCTGACTGCCTCGGTGGCGCAGTTGTAGCGCTGCTGTGCTTGTCTCTGTGAAGTCTCAGGTTCGATTCCCGTGTCGGACCAAATGTTTGGATGATCTGCATATATTTGTTTCAGAGTTGGGGTGTTTTCTATGTATAATATGTATGTATTTACAAAAAAAGTATATATGTATTTGTATCAGTTGTCTAGTACCCATAACACAAGCTCTGCTTAGCTTGGGACTAGACGGAGTTGTGTGTTAGATGTCCGAAATATTTATTAATATTATTATTATCTCTACTTTGGCCTTTGAGTAATGACAAATGTGAAATTATAGGTATTAGGATTAAGAAGACTGGTTAATGCAGGAGTTTTCTCCCTTTAGGATAGTGTCCGAAAGTTATTCGCAGAGAACAAAAGTTATTAAACTGTAAAGATGGCAATATCGGTTTCAGTCAAGATATACCATGTGTCCCAAAATTCAACGATAAGCGGGCGCCAAAAGGTAGACCTGCTAATGAGTACATAAGGAAAAATAATAAAAAAAATACACCTAGTTTTTTTTTAGTTACAAGAAAATATTTAGAATTTCTTTGAAAATTTATACCTTTCATGATATTCACCACAACTCTTAAAAACACCAAATTGCCCGCAGTTTTTACACAAAAAACGTTCAAAATATTTTTTTTCCCTACAATTTTAAAATATTTTTATTCTTAGTGTACTTTGACTCATGGTCTTGTAAAAAAAAAGTATGGACACCACTACGTAATAAATAAATAAATAAAAAATGTAGGGTGTAAATTTTCAAAGAAATTCTAAATTTTTCTTGTAACTAAAAAAAAACTAGGTATATTTTTTTATTATTTTTCCTTATGTACTCATTAGCAGGTCTACCTTTAGGCGCCCGCTTATCGTTGATTTTTGGGACACATGGTATAAGATATATTTTTTTTTTTAAAGACAACTTCCGCATTAGGAAAAAAGCCTGTGTCGCGGGGGACTTTACAAACATACATGAAACGGACACAAAGAATACCCAGACTCAGAACAACAATTTTTGGATCACACAAAGTGTTGTCCTACGTGGGATTTGAACCCACGACACTTGGAGAAGTAGGAAACGGCGTGGTGACCGTTAAACCAATAGGCCAAACGTGCAGCCTGGCTGGCATATAAGAGGTATACTAAGGTCATTTCGAGGATCGAACCAAGTGGCGCGCAATTGGAGAGGCCTATGTCCAGCAGTGGACTGCGATAGGCTGATGATGATGGTCCATTTTAACAATGTCTATGGTTTTCTTTAAAATCGTATAGCAGTTGCTCTATGAAATAAAATTATAATGCATAATTGACATATTTTTCTGTGACTGCTCGCGACATTTATTTAGTACTGACTGTGCCCGCTACTTCGTACACATGACATTTGGATTTTCAAGTTATTTTAAATTTTTACACACGAAATTTTCAGACTACGACAAACATTTCAAAACCAAAATCAGCTAAATCGGCCCAGCCGTTCTCGAGTTCTAGCGAGACAAACGCTTTATATTTAAGAAGATTTATATTTTACCTTACACAGACACTTATGGTTGTCGGTTTTTATAGTAGGTATACTGTACTACTACGTACCTACTGATTATAGTAGAACTGTACTACGACGATGACAAAGGTTAAAAGGTTATAATTATAATGAGATAAAACTGGGTTTTTATTATAGGGTATAACTTATTAGTAGGGTAGTGTAGGGTATAATTGGTGGATTCCACTTTGACAGTCATCGTACTGCTCCTAAGCGTTTAAACCTGATACTTACCAAATATATAACTTTCTTTAAGAATCAGGCTGTAATATAATAAAAAATATGTTTTTAGGGTTCCGTACCTAAACAGGGAAAAACGGAACCCTTATATGATTACTTTGTTGTCCGTCTGTCTGTCTGTCAAGACCCTTTCTGTAGGTGTCGAGTTGAAATTTAACCCGTATACCAGGTCTAATTATTGTCCACTGAAGTTGTGAAAAAAAACTCCATATTAATAGGGTCCTAATCAGTATGTATGTGTACAAAAATCGTGGTTTCTGGTTACTTTTAAGTACAGTCACGGACGAAGAGGTGTTGTTTTGTTTTATAAGTTGTATCGAATCTAGTCCGTTTGCTGTTACAGTGAAAAATAAATTAGTACAAATAATTATAAAGTGTTTTATTTACTGGTTATCGCAGTTGACAATCAGTTACTTTTGTCACACATCTCACTGCATTGACCATTAAGAGGAAATATTAGTAAATAAAAAAAAATAGACACTAAACGTCTATTTTTCTTTGAATTTTACATACATACCTATTATTATAATATACAACAGACATGAAATTATTTAACGATTTCTTAGTTTCAAATTATAATTTGTATGAGTTGGTATTTATAGGATATTCTTTCTTAAGTACCAGTCGAACGCTACAATTCAAATTTGTTGTACCTATGTTAAGTGTTCTAATACCATAAACCAAACTGTATTTAGTGACAATTAAGAACTTATTATTAAAAAAAAATCAAGTAAAATGCTCTATACAATTTTGAACATTTTTTGTGAACTTAAACACAAGTTAACAACAAATATTCAATGAACATTGTTACAGTTTTTTCTCATTATTTCTTAGTAATATTTTTGTTCAAAATTCACATAATTATGTATTTCTAATGACATACAAGTTTTCACAGTTGACTGTACGTTTCGAAAAGAACGAGTTAAAATAAATATAAAAGACTTTCTCCAAAAAAACGTAGGCGTCTCTTTCTACCAGTCTGTGCACTACAAATATAATTTAATGAAAAGCAAACAGATTCGAATTCCGAGTAGCGAAATAAAGGGCTGACCCTCAGATATTTGGTTAGGGCTCGTCTAATTGAGCTCCGGGCCTCGACCGTCTACGCGCTGGTTCGGCCTTACGCACGATACTTATAAATTGGGTTGCGGTAAGCAAAAATACACGCAATATACCTAAGTTTATACTTACTTTGAAACTTTCTTATTTCATGATATATAATTACGCGTGGATAAAAGTGGTTGAAACGTCAGGCATTTGAATTATTATGGTATAGGAAGGCCAACGCACAGGGGTTTATATTATATACTAGCTGACCCGGCGAACTTCGTACCGCCATATTTACATATCTGTCTCAGCTTCCCACAAGCAGTGTACAGTCGCGGACAAAAAAAAGAATTATTCCGTAAACCTTTTTTTTCTTTCTAGCAAAAAAAGAATGAAAGAAATCGGACTATGTGCTATTGAATTACAACTAAGTTCATATTTTGACTTTCATCCTCTCTCTCCAAGAAACCGTGCTGAATTTCGGGATAAAAAGTATCCCGTGTCCTACCTCGTAGTATGAACTCAAATCATGCCAAGTTTCATTTGAATCCATCTAGAAGTTTCGGCGTGATGCGCGGCCAAGATACAGACAGACAGACAGACCACAATGAAAAAAAATACAGTTTTGGCTTTAGTATCGATTATAGAGAGCCCTCCAAAAAAAATTCCAAATATCTTAAATGTACAGAATTGAACCTGTTACATTTTTATTATAAGTATAGATAAGGAAGTATATATATATACGAGTATGAGCCGAGAATCAAGAAGGGTAGCGCGCAATTGGAGAGGCCTATGTCCAGCAGTGGACTACGGTAGGCTGATGATGATGATATATATGAGTCTGTTAAAAGTACCCTGTTAGAAATATGTGTGTATTTACTCTGCCTGATGAAAAGCAGGAGCAGAATCCAAGAGTGGTGGTCCACATACTTATTGCGAATGCAGACAACGCAACTATGCAGCATGGTGACCAACACTATGGCGGTCTATTGAGATGCTTCCGCATCATATTTTATGGTAAGTGACAACCGCCGCCCATGGACTCTTTCATCTAAAGAATAACAACTGCGTTGTCGCCCTTATAACTTCACTCACTTGTGAACAACGACAAATCTGTGAGGCGTGGTAGGTATCGAGCCGGCCGATTGCCGTGGGTGGCGAATAGTCGAACTCTGGCTGAATCTTATTTTGTATACCACTATGTAGTGTAAGGTCAAAGTACTAACAAATAATATTGACGTAATACAAGATTTTAAAATATAAAACATACAAACATAGTCCTAGGTTTTGCATTCAACAGACCAACTATTATTTAGTACCTACTAAATGATTGGTAAATTTTCTATAAATGAATTCTATGTATTTGTATCAGTTGTCTAGTACCCATAACACAAGCTCTGCTTAGCTTGGGACTAGATGGCGTTGTGTGTTTGATGTCCGAAATATTTATTTATTTATTATTATTTATTTATTTATCCAGATCGGTTTATCGCCAAAACCCAAAATTGCTCATTGGAATGGTATTAGTTTAGATGGGTAGTATATTCAAACTCAGAACAATTATTGTTTGTTGGTGACGGGTCGATAATTACTTGTAGCGAAATTACGTCTCGAATTATTGTCTTATTTCTGGGTCTGAGTCAGTAACAAAAGGTAGTTACATCACAATGAAACACAATTACTTAGTAACCCATCAACAAATATTCAAACACCATAAAATGCACCGTTAAAAACTACAATTGAACTCTTTCTTAAGACAAACTAGCTGGAAAACAGCACTTAAAATATCAAGAAGTATAACAAAATCTTGGCAAACGTCTTCAGGGAGTAATAAAGATAATATAACCGCTGTTTGTAGTTTGTAACAATTTAGGATGGAGAATAAACATGAATCACGAAGAAGTTGCATAAAAGCGAAGCAACGACAGTCAGAGGTAATGGGCGAACTTGTGCCGGTAACAATGGACTTATTACAGGGAATCATTGTGCGATATGTACATTTTCAACAACATCCAGCGTTTGTAAGTCCCCGTGTATCCTCCAAGGAAATGCCATATCTTTTAGTTAAGTGCAAACCTGAAATATATACAGTACAGTACAAGATAAAAGGATCTCGTGTCCAGAATAGTAGAAATGTCAGGTAAAATTTAAATCTTTTGCGAAATTACGTATTATACAAGGTGTATCTCCAGCAAAGACAATTTGCGAAATCATGGCATTAGATCATCGTTCCAGACTATTTTCCCAAATAAAATATTTATCTAAATGACGACACGACAGCATGCATGCTGTCATTTTACGTTGATCTTTATTTACACAAAGGAGGAATTTAATTGAATTGCGGAGTGCACAAAGCTGAAAAAAAAAGTCGAATTTAGACCTCTGAGTTAGTATAACTATAAATTTGAGGTGCTGAAAGAAAGACTGAACGCAAAAGACTTCATTGAAGAGATAATGCTAATTGGAATATATTTCAAACTACATGAAAACTAATTCTTCCCTTCAACGTTGTACATTAATGAAACACGACGAGTATTTATCACAACAACTCATTGAACTAATATTACAACGAATTATTATGATAGGTCTTTACCTGCATGCAATAAGTGAAAGTACTTATTTTTTCAAACTTTTTTATTTCTGTTATTCGAAGTAATCACCCATGCAATCGACGCATCTTTGCCAACGCATTGGCAGTTTATTGATGCCCGTCTTGTAAAAATCAGCTGGACGGGAGGCAACAAACTCTTCAAAGGTATTTTGTACTGCCTCTCGGGAATTGAAATTATTACCCACTAAAAAGTTGTCAAAATTTTGGAAAAAGTAATAGTCGGTAGGTGCAAGGTCTGGTGAGTATGGCGGATGAGGCAGAGCTTCCAACCCCAGCTCTAGGTAAAGACCTCCTCCTCAATGCAACAACTACAGTATTTTATAATAAAGCCTTTCTACCCTCTACCCACGATATTTGTACATGTATTGAATATTGAAATACAACAATAACCCTATTAGCGAAATATCAGAAAATAATACCTTTAGTTTAAAAATATAATTTTATACTATGTAGAGAATATAATTGTAGATCATGCAACGAATATATAAAGTTAATTATTTCTGTCGTACCCTTAGCAAAGTTATCAATCATATTAGACGTAAAAAACGTTAATTTAGGCTCTCAGAATACCTTCGTGGTTTCTAAATCCTACAAACAATAAACAAGCTTTACGAAAACTTGTTATATTCCAGACAAGGTTAGGAAGACTTCTAAATTCGGAGGCTTAATTCTTAGAAAGTTTTCCAAATCCTTGAGTAGTTCAGGGCCATTGAACTGACAAATAAAATATAAAAATTTAAAAATAGAGCCTTCATTTGCTAGATCCAAATAAGATTTTCTTTTTTTTTTTTTTTTCTTTTTTTTTATGATATAGGGGGCAACGAGCAGACGTATCGCCTGATGGTAAGCGATTACCGCCGCCCATGGACACCCGCAACACCAGAGGCATCACAAGTGCGTTGCCGGCCTTTTAAGAAGGAGTACGCTCTTTTCTTGAAGGTTTGAAGGTCGTATTGGTCCGGGAATACCGCAGGCGACAGTTCATTCCACAGTTTTGTTGTGCGAGGCAGAAAGTTCCTGGAAAAGCGCACAGTTGAGGACTGCCAACCATCTAAATGATGGGGATGAAACTTCTGTCGCGTAGGACGATGGCGGAAAGAGGAGTTATATAAGTTTATTGTAGTCTTATTTTTTTATTTTAAAATCTGCCAGAGTGCCTTTCGTCTGCCCGATGGAAAGCATGAGGAGAATGCAAGAGTGGTGGCCACCATACTCATTATACCCAGACCATGGCATAGTAGGTGCTTTTACTTTTTGCCTGCTCGGCATAAAAAGTAAGAACCGAAACCTTTAGTTTTACATTGTATGCCTGCCACACTATAACGATGACTTTGTAAGTGAAAAATGTTTTTTTTTCCTGTATAATTAACATCAGATATGTGGTGTTTACCTGTAATTGTTTGTTACACTTGAATTAATTTTAAATTATTTATTATTCATGTAATAGTGTAAACAAATGTTAGTAAACCAAATAAAGAAATAAATAAAAATGACTTCCAAGACCAACACGTGCTGTCGTGTTGGTAAGGTAAAGGGATAATGTGGTACTAGTTGAAAGAGCTCGTCAGAACACTCTCCATGACAAAGGTGATAAAGATGATAGTCAAATTAAAGTAATATTATAAAGGCTAAATATCGTTTTCATCCCACCATCTTGGAAAGAGTATTTTTGCTCTTCGATATCTGAGTTCAAAAGCCGTTTTTATCCGCTAGAGGATAAAGTAAAATTGAATTTTGAACATCGTGTGCACTAAGCTTGTGAAGTCAAAACATCATTAAACCTATTTACTTCTACCTCCATGGTGCCGAATTAATCATACATTTTTTTTAAATTTGTTAAGAACTCAGACTCGGAACCTTCTTGTTGTACTTTTTTTTTGATTTCCTTTGCCAGCGCCATTTTGTTTTCACGTTATTTACTTAGTAATTTCCTCGCTGAGGTGGAATGAAAAGTTACGTGTTGCACTCGAGTGCAATTTTTTTTTACCTCTTCCTCTTTTGATTCCCTCGCTAACGCTCAGGATTCTAATTTTAGAATCCTGAGCTTGCTCGGTCATCAAAATTGAGCACGCGGTTAAAAAGCAACTTTGGACTCTTGTATAACAAAGAACTATTGTTTGTTTTCTACACTTTCGTGTCTTAACAGGATTCAATGTCCTTGTAAGATAATATCATGTTAGAAATATGTGTGTATTTTTCACGATTAAATAATCCTTATTAGAAATCGACCTTTTGTATTTTATGTACCGGTGGCACGAAATTTACTAGTAAATAAATAAATAAATATTTCGGACATCTAACACACAACGCCATCTAGTCCCAAGCTAAGCAGAGCTTGTGTTATGGGTACTAGACAACTGATATAAATACTTATATACTTTTTCTTTTTTTTTCTAAATACATACATATTATACATAGAAAACACCCAAACTCCGAAATAAATATTTGTAGATCATACAAACATTTGGTCCGACCCGGGAATCGAACCCGATCAACATTTTATTTATAAATAAAATATTGTTATTCTCATAAACAGAGTCTGGTGACGTATTAAGAATACGGCGCGTCACCAGCCCTATTCATCCCATGGGTGTCGTAAGAGGCGACTAAAGGAACAAACTACCAGGACAACATCACTGCAAAAGAGAAGGAAAACTTGAAACAAACCCTATACCACGATATAAAAATACAAGTATGGCATTCCGAGATACATAGAGGACGAGATGACGTCACATCATCATCACTATCGCTGGCTCAGTGTCACCAGTAGTGTGAAATAATAACTCCCCAACCACCATTATTCCCTTTGTTAATTCGATAGAACAATAAAGTTTTAAGTTATCATATATTTAAATTCAAATATTTTGTTTGATTATGTACGCAAAACAACAATTTAAATGCGTTTTAATTTTTTTAAATAGAATGGTGACTGATTTTCTTTCCATAATTTCATGTTATGTTGCTATAAAATGGTAACTGGATAGTGACGTAACCCTGGGTAGCTTTCGGAATGTCTTACCTGTATTTTTTTTTTTTTTTTTTTTATTTAATATTTATTGTTTACAATAATAAAACCTTATTCTAAAACATAAGGTCCACAAAACTGTTTTAAACAGTTTGTCTGTGGACTCAGTTGAGTCTCTATATACAATATGCTTGTACGCAACACTGCACAAGTCACACCCATGCATTAGCTACCTCAGATAGGTACATGATACGTGCGCATGCACAGTCCTACGCACAATGCACAGTCACAAATGCATATTTACATAGGTACATGCGATACACATAACACTATATAGTAAATATAAAACTTATAATAATATGTGGGTATAATATATTTAACTACATCCATATATACATATATTTATATATATTTTTGCCATCAAACAAGATCCAATAAGAATTGCTTTAATTTTCTTTTAAGTTTGTTTATATTGGGTTCTTGTCTAATATCCACCGGCAAACGGTTCAGTACATATGGTAACCGTTTTTTTAGGGTTCTGTCACCATAGTAGTTAGCAACTCTTGGTACATGAAACCTACCAGTAGTCGTCGACCTTGTTCCGTGAGAGTTCGGAACAAGCGATAATTCATGCTTTTGATTGCCACGGCGTAGGTTTATTACTAACAGGTATATATGTCTTAATTTAGCCGGGAGGATATTGCATATTTTAAATAACTTTTTGTAATCATCTTTACAACTGATTTTAGTTTTATTGTTTACCAGTAGCTTTAGGAATTTAATTTGTAATGTTTCTATTTTATCCATATAGGTTTTAAAAGTCAAGCCGTAGCAATCAAGAGCATAACTTATGATAGGTTCAACCAATTGTTTGTACAGGCATTTCAATGTGGTGCTAGGTACCCTAAAACTTAGGTGATAGAATTTTCCTAGTAATATTCTAAGTTTATCACAAATTAAATCAATATGGGGCGACCAGGAGAAACTGACATCAATCTTCACTCCAAGGTAAGTGACATTGTTTACTTTTTCTATTGGTTTACAATTACAATTGTTTAGGTGATTATGATGACATGAGAAGCTATGAGCTATGATGGGGGGTGTTACACCTGAGGGGCGCAAGTAAGGCGAGTGTATTACCATAAATTTTGTTTTATCCGAATTAAGTACTATTCCATTGTCATGTGACCATTGGACTATTGCGTCTACATCTTGCTGTACTAAGCGGCAAGTCTCCGCCAGGTCGGTACCGGCGCGCAGTGTGCAGAGGTCGTCAGCAAACATATGTGCGGAGCAGTGACGTAATACACCACATAGGCCATTATTGTTATACCATGCCCTATACCAACACGTCTGGCCAGCGTAGTATAGAGGCCAAAACCTTCTCTCTAAGGAGAGGTCTGGACTGTTGAATACTATGGATGAAACAGAGTCTACGCAGCCAATTCAGATCTCTAGGTATACCTAAACAATCACAGCTTAGTACATGCCCATATAGCTGTCAACATCTGTCCACATTCGCTCGGTTACATATTAGAACAAGACGAGCCAAGTCAACATGTAGGCAAACACAGGCATAAGTAAACTAACATCAGTCGTGGGCACAATTGGTGGTGTAACTTGAGATCAAGTTAACTAAGTAACCAACTTATGTTCGTAACTGTTGCACATTCACTCAACACACTTCTTGAACTTAAATTTAAAATGGCTGACACTTCTCTAAATATTAACTTTGACAATTATTTAGAAATGTCACTAAGTTATGTCAGCTATTTTAGAGAATTTTGTATCCATAATATCTATAAAGCATATAAAGCTGGTAGATACCTAATTACATTCATTTTGTAACCTCCCCAAAAAAGGTGGAAATTCTTAGTCCGTTTAACAAGGATTCTATTGAAAATTATGTATAAATCTGACGACAATGTTAGAGCCTTTTCTAGTAGCTATATTTAGGTTTTACCTCTATATATTTTTAGTCTAGATATCATGATTTATATTAAAATATTTAATATTAGTTGTTGCCCACGGTTCCGCCCGCATATATGTCTGTGATCGCGGCAAATAGTAGACTATGTGTTATTCTGATGTATAAGCTATATTACTGTAAAGTTTCATCCAAATCCGTTTAGTAGTTTTTGCGTGAAAGACTAACAAACATACATCCATCCATACTTACAAACTTTCGCGTTTATAATATTAGTATAGATATAGATTTCATTGATTTCCAGAAAGCGCGATATTTGGTGATATCAAAAGAACGTATAACCAAACCTAAACTATTTGAAAACTGACCTTTGTAACGCACTTTAACAACAAATAATTCTAGAAAAAAACATGCAATGTATGCAAATAAAATACTTAAAACATTCAATAAAGTCTTTGCCTTTGAGCTACTCTTTAAAAAGATTTAGTCACAAGAGGTCCAGCTATAAACGGAATAAGTAATTTCACTGAACTCTGTTGACTTTTTCAAGGACCTTTTACGTTATCCAAGTTATATGTCCCACTATATTATTAACAAAAGCCTTAAAACTAATAACAGCTACTGAAAAGTGGGATTAAATCTGCCTCAACGCGTCAGGTGAAGATTCAAACTACATTAGCATACATGAATGGTCTTGATTAGTTCTTGTCTGACTGAGCGCTTGAGTTAGGTCTAACGAAATTTGTGTGAAATGTGGCATTTGCAAGCGTTAATTTACGTAAAACAATGGCTTTAGGTGTTTATTTTAAACAGGTGTAATTTTTTTAAATCTTTATTACTTATTAAAGCTAGTATAGCTTTTGCTGAAATGAAACACAAAATATTAAGTGGAGCAAACAGCAACGGAATAGCGAAAACCGCAATCTAATCTAATTCGAAAAAAAAAACCGACTTCCAAAAGTCAAGTCTTCCGAAGTCGGTGCCAAGTGACTAAGTAATTGTTCGTTTGTATTCTTTTTGGCTTAGCACCGACTTCAAACAGATTTTAGGTACCTAGCACACATTATAATACTATTTAAATGATAAAGAATTAGATATAGGCAATTTATGAAGAACCAGTTTATTTTACGCTTTTAAGTGTTTTTTGGCAGAGAGTTTTCGTTGGATGTGTTTTGGAAGTCGGTTTTTTTTTTTATAAAAAGTTTTAAATTTTCAGTTTTTAGTGCAAACAATCGTAGGTAAGTAGTAAGTTGAACTATTTCATCAAATTTCATCATCAAGAATACAAATTAAGGTCTATACGTACGTGTAATATTAAAATCATCCTCTAATCCCTAACTGTTGAAGAGTTTAACCTTCTATCATCAGCTCACCTAAATAACTTAAAGTATACGACTGAAGGTCTTTAGATACGTATGAAATTGAAAGAATTATCCTCCAACTCCTAACCGTTGAGGAGTTGTACCTTCCACCTTCCATCATCAGCTTACCTAAATAAATTGAAAGAATAGGACTAAAGGTAACATATGTACAAATGATATTTAAAGATTTATCCTCCAACTCCTAACCGTTAAGGAGTTGTACCTTACATCATCAGCTCATCATCATAAAATGATGACTACCAGACGCAAATACCGGTGTAACTTCAGAAAATATACGAAAAACATAGTATGTGCCTATAAAAAATGAGGGTTCCCCTCGATTTCCCTGGGATCCCATCACCAGATCCTGATATGCTGGCAATGGGACCACCTCGGAAGCATACCCTTTCGAATACAAAAAAAAAATCAAAATCGGTCAACAACTGACGGAGTAATCGGTGAACATACATAAAAAAAAAAAAAAAAAAAAGAATACATACAGTGGAACATAGAACCTCCTCCTTTTGGAAGTCGGTTAAAAATCATATTTTTGGATTCAATTGCGTTTATAAAGCCTCCTATAATAATTCTTCTTATATATCTTCCATGCTAACTTTTAAAATTTCGCGTTTCATGATATAATAATTATTTTTACGGGAATTAACGCGATCACTTATTTAAAGGTATTACAAACCTCTGATTTGCCTGACGTTTGATTTGACGACTGATATCATTCTTCCATACTCCATACTAATAATAAACATTCGAAAGTAACTCTATATTTCTATCTGCATGTTACACTTTCACAGTTAAACCGTTGAAAATGATAATAAAATTAATTGAAATAATATAAATAAAATGAAATTTGGCATGGAGGCTGGCTTTTTAGCGCAAGAACCTACCTACACTCGGGTAGGATCCGCGGGTATCCTAATATATAATAAAATGACAGCATCGTTTACTATTACCACAGAATAACTAATAGTACTTACGCTATTACACGCTTCCCTAGTAGTAATAAGTAATCTATCAGGCACCAAATGAACATATTCAATGACGTCAAACTAAGAAAGACAATAAGAGTTGCCCTCAATCTTGCTTACCAATAATGAAGAGCACGGTAAAAAAGAAAAAGTACTACGACACACATTAATCTGATGCAAGAAATACTTACTTTAATAATACTACCTTATATCACTTCAATTACCATTCACTTTTCAACTGCATTCATTAACTCTTTTTTGATTTCAAGGATTTTTTATGTGTAACTGGCCACAAAAAATAAAGTGCATTACAATTTTTACTTTAGCATTATTATACTATATGTCATTATGGATCTATTTAATGCTTATGAATTTCTCTGTTCCTCCCCGGTTCACCCTGGGATGATAGAGAAATTAAAAGTGATAGATGCTAAGTCATGATCAAAGGACTCAACGAGAGAGAAAAAACTTGGTGGAGATTGTAAAAATCACGATTAAGTGTAAATAGTTTAGTAGATACATAATTAGCCATTATATTTCCAACTTTCAATAGATGACTGGTTAATATTTACATTACCAAACATTAAAAGTATTTAACGGTCATCTACTTAAGCACACAACGATTGAGATTAATAAATCCACCGCTAGTGGTAGATTTGTAAATACAAAAATACACCCTTATCAGAGAACTTAATTTATTTATTCATTTATTGATCAACTGTTTACTGCATCTGCAAAAACAGTTTGCCCAACACGTACAACGAGCCATTACAATAATATAATGTTAAAAATAGGGTAACAGATGCTTAAGTATACTTACCGTGGGAGAGCCACGCTTCGGCATGAATGGGCCGGCTCAACCGGAGTGATACCACGGCCTCACAGAATACCGGTGTGAAATAGTGCTTGCGCTGTGTTTCACCGTGTGAGTGAGGATACCGGAGGCCCATACCCCAACCCCCCTACCCCTTTCTCTCCCCTCCCCCCCATCTCCCCAAAGGCCGGCAAGGCACTTGTGACGCCTCTGGTGTTTCAGGTGTCCATGGGCGGTAGTAATCGCTAAAAAAAAACTCCACTTAGGAAAAGTATGCAAAATTTAAAAAAATACTAAAGTTGGTATAGAATAAGTCGACATCCATATACTGAACAATCAGATAGTTGACAAACTAACTGCCTGGCTAGTTTAGTTTATATATTAATAGACGTGAAAAGCAGATTACAGATGCAGATTCTACACGACACTTCCACACATGATACGCCGCTACACCAGAACCGCTACACCAAAGACAGAAAGGCAAGTGCACTGAAAAGAAAACTTCAATATAAATAAGATTGTCTACTACATAATAATATATCAAACTTGGTATTTACTATCCCATAACCTATAAAACTTTCTTATAAATGTTCTGCCATTGTAGTTTATGCCATTATTTTCTTCTATTTGTAATAAAAAAATGGACAAAACATTCTCACAACCAGGTATTTCTTAAAACATACACTCAGGCAGTTACGTAGATTAAAAGAGTTCTCAAATGGGCATTTCCTTATAAAATTTTCATAAGCTCATCAAGATCCTAATCACAATAAGAGGCATTTAAGCCGGCAATAAACGCAGCAATCGCACTACGCATTCATATATAAAGCGTAATTAAGTGCAAGTCGGAGGTACGCTGGACGGCGGCTGTTAATCCGGGTAATAAAGAAAAATACCCGGGAAGCAACGGCTAATTGTTATAAACTGGGCAAACATGCAAATTGGACGAGGAAAGGACTTCCTCGGCGTTTTAATTCAAAAGTTATCTCGTTGGACCCGTCCGCAGTCTACTGCGCGAGGTGGACTAGTATTTACTCTCTCTGTGCTAACTGTGCTAACCATACCTATACCCGACAATTATTTATCTTTTTATCGAAATACAAACTAATCGATTTTTCGCTCGTCGAGTTACAACGTTGTTATTGGTTACTTGTAATTGGGTTGGCTGCTTAGAAAACAATTGTTTTTACAATAATCATAACCTAACATAAAGTATTACAAGATTATATTAAGACAGTGTGATGTCTGAGACATAATTGGGATATTATGTGTCGCTATTTGAAAAAGGACCCTTGTCGAGTTTAAAACCAAATACATATCATTCTGATATCCGTTAAATACATTCATAGGTAAACCCTGTACATAGTCTTTAAAATATAGTTTGATTTATGTGACAATCGTCACTAGTGTCAGTTTAGAACATAAGAAGAACATTTTAGGAGTAAATTTTTATAATTATGTATTAATGTATTGCAATTCGTTTGTGATAAAACTGGCATGCTAAGAATAAAAATATGACAAAATAAAGTCGCTTGTTCAAAATACTTTGTCAGTTTCGTAGCTATCTCTCACAGAGATGACGCTATATTTTAAGGACTATAATATATATCTCATTAATAAAAGATTTTATTTTTGGATTATTTTACTCATTATTTATAGTATCTAGACACGCGGGAGCGTGTTAAGCCAAGTTCAAGCGAAGGAACTGGCTAGTCATCTCCTTTTTAACCGACTTCCAAAAGGAGGAGGTTCTCAATTTCATCGTTTTTTTTTATGTATGTACATTGATTACTCCGTCAATTGTGGACCGATTTTGAAAATTATTTTTGCATTCGAAAGGGTATGCTCCCGATGTGGTCCCATGGCCACCATATCAGGATCTGATGATGGGATCCCAAGGAAATTGAAGGAAACCCTCAAATTTACGTGAGCGCCTGCAATAAAGTTAAGGCAATTGTCTGCATGCCTTCATATTCTGTAAACATCATGTCCGAAATATTTATTTATTATTCTATACAGTATGTTGTATGTTACCTTTAGTCGTATTCTTTCAAGTTATTTAGGTGAAATGATGATGAGAGACTTGAGAAAGACTAAAAAGCGAAAAATAAAAAAAAACTTCGTTTAAAAAAACCGACTTCAAAAACTGAAAAGTATAAAATAACTTAATTTGTATGTGCTACCTATTCATAGGTTTGAAGTCGGTGCCGAGCCAAAATGTAATAGTAGGTACCGCACTCGCCGCGCGTGACCTTGAGCGGGATAGCTGCTCTTCGCGTAGGACAAAACAACCGAAGCGTCGGTGACCTCGTTGACGTTCGTCTCGAAATATAGCGAGTGTGGTACCTACTATTACATTTTGGCTCGGCACCGACTTCAAACCTATGAATAGGTAGCACATACAAATTAAGTTATTTTATACTTTTCAGTTTTTGAAGTCGGTTTTTTTAAACGAAGTTTTTTTTTATTTACCTTTATGTTTTTGGTGGGATATTATAGTCCAATCCAATTCCATTATATATTATAGGCAAGATGGTAGGCTACCTTATACGTCACGATAACTTTTTAAGTAATATAATAGAAGGAAAAATAGAAGGAAAGAGAGGAAGAGGAAGACCGAGACACAGTTATATAGATCAGATTAGGGAAAAAGTGGCGGTTGCGACGTATAAGGAGGTCAAGGAAACCGCTCTTGAAAGGGAGAGCTGGATAAAGCTGCATCGACAAGAGCGTAGCTCTTAAGTTAATGACGATGATTATATTCCAACTAGCTTTGCCCGCGGCTTCGCTCGCATTTAATAAAAAGTATCGTATGTTACTTCTAATACATCCAAGAATATGTGTACAAATATTCATGATGATCGGTTAAGTAGTTTTCGCGTGAAAGCGTAACCAACAAACTTACATTTATAGTAATAGATAAGGATTGTTAAACTATTAAAAATAAGTGTTATGACGTCACAACTGTTCTGCAGAACGTACTGTTCGAACCTATAACTATATTAGTTAACTCAAGTACGTTTATTTTTAACTAATTTCAAATCAAGGTCAAAATATGTCTATTTCACAAAATTATTTTAAAGCTATTTGAAATAACATCTAATCAACACACAATAGCAACTATCTATGTAGTCATATATGGAGAAAAATATTTGACTAAATAGAAAATCTATTACCTGCCTTTGACGATCTACAACGCTCGTTTCTAGAGACTGGCTCAATGGACAGCCAAACCATCACAATACAGCTGTCCACGTTGGCCTGTTGTGTAGCCTGATAGGAACATCGTTTCTGTTCCTCCATCTTTTCCGTTCAATCTATTCTAGATACTTACATCAGATCATCAGTAACTGCCAACTATTGATAACCAGCAATCGATCAGATTCAAACGGCAAATAAGTCAGGACAACGATACGTAAAAATGGAAGCAATGTTTTTTGTCGTCTTTTCTTGTTTCGAACTCCGTGAAACATCAATATGCAGATGAAGATTAATTATCGTGTACAAGAATTAGATGGACAGTTTGTCTTTACATCGTGTGGATGTGTGTTGTAACTAAATCAAATCAAAAAACTTTCTTGCTTTCTAAGTGTACATTTTGTGATCTTTTAATACAGTTTGTCTCATGGTCTCATGGGTCTCATGGTCACTTAGAAACTTTTTCTAAGCATTGCAAATTTGAGAGAAAGCATTATATAGGCATAGATTGATACACAATTGTTACATGTTAAATTAAATAAGTTAAGTTAAATAAAGTAATGAACAATATTAAAATTTATGACATGTAAAATCTATGCATGTAATCATGTCTACTAATGTCTATAAGTGATTTTTGGTCGTGTTCCCTTTCAGCTATGAAATCCTAATACATTCAAAATAATAATATATTCACCTATCTCACATACGGGCATCTGATCGCTCCGAACCCAAACTATTCAACATAGCCTCATACCATAGGAACCAGGCTGCTAAAAACCGTACTTATTTAGATATTCCTAAATACATTTTTTTTTTTAGATAAACTACACCCACACATAAATCATAGTTTCTGGGTTGGAATCAAACTCTGACCTCTAGCTTGGCAGTCCACTAACCACTAGATCGAGACTAGTCCATAGAATAGTGTAATTTAAATTACTAATGACTGTTGAATACCTAAAACACAAATTAATATAACGTCTAATATAAATGAACAATCTTTTAAAAACCTCATGAATAATACATTAAGTTTTTGTTGAAAAAGGCAGCAAAATTTCATGAGTGGTTTAATTTTAATGCACTCCAAATTATTGTTTCTGACTTAAGTGTTTTCATTTCAACTTCAGCGAAGAACTCTTTCTTTGAGACCAGTCTCCTGTTGAGTGTCTCAACTTTTACATCAAATCATTTCTGTTTGAGAACAAACTTGGGATTTAAAATTCGTATTGTCGACAGGAAGATATTCTGTATAATATATTTCTACAGAATTGTTCGCTAGAAATCAGTTTGAAATCAAACCTATTTTATTATTCTTATAAATATGAGGTTTTTAAAAAGAACTAGCTTTTGCCGGCGGTTACCCATGTCCTATGTCCCTTTCCAAGACCTAATCTATCTCCATACCAAAATTCATTTAAATCGCTTCTGTGGTTTAACCGTGAATGCGTTACAGACACATGGACAGGGTTACTTACATGGATAGGATATAAATGTCTGTGTCTAAGTATTTGTATAGTAAGTATTTTAATTTTTCTGAATGTAAAATATGTTAAAATCAAGTTTTAGGTAATATTTTATAATATTGCAGAAAGCTATGGTAGATTTGTTGTATGTATGCCCATGTTATGGCCCGTCGCTTTGGAAGTAAAACCTTTTTAAGATAAAATAAAAAAAGGAGATCAATTTGGGTAAATAGTAAATAAATAAAGGAAAATAGAGAGAGCAAGGAACTTAACATAGTTAAGGATACCTTAAGTCTCGGATAGAGAACGGGACTGTGAATTGAGGAGGCCAGAGTCAACTAACCAATCACCACAGCAGTACAGCGCCTTTTACTATAGTTTTTCTCCAAAATTTCTTCTATCCTAGGATGCCATCGATAAAACATACGACTGACGTGAAAGGGAAAGGTCAACGAAGTGTGGTATTATGTGACAAAGGGGTTTAATTAGCAATAAATATAACATCACCACTGGGAGGAGGAGATTCCTAATTATGTAGCCAGCTGTGACAATAACGGGTTTGGGAGTCAGAAAAAACCATGAAATCGACGACGGTATTTGAAACATGACAGTGGTTTTACCTGGGTCTAGTTAGTCCGATTGCAAGGAGATAATCTAATAGTCCCGCAAAACACAGAAAATCACTCCACAGCCTCCCTGAGTCAAAAGTTGAACCCAGCCTATTATGTTCTTATCTATTAAATAGTGCAGTGTGTTTTTCGTTTAGGTTCGAAAAATATTGTTAAAATCAGTTTGTTTATTATTTATTTCCTTGAAATTTATATGTAGTCAGGCTGGCAGAAGCTGGATGTGAGCCGTGGATCGAACATAGTTGCGTACCATTGGAGAGGCCTATGTCCAGGAGTGGACTGCAATAGGTGTATGATGAAAGACTTCTTATCAAGGGTGTGCACTTGCTCGATTTATAGTAGGTACGGTCCTTTATTTACCCCACAATAGATACGGTTAGCTTAGATATAGCAGACGGTACCCGAATCAGTGCGGGCAGGCGCTGCGAGGGATCCGGATGGCTTAATAACAGCAGTTCCCGGATCCCTCCCTTCTCAAGCGCACAGTGGCACACTGTGTGGTTTTAGTCGGTCCGATTCCGATACACAACCCCGCCGCGAAACCCCGATGGGCTGACAGCCCGTGGGGGTTTCCACAAGTAATTATTTTTACAATTTAAAGCATTATTTTTCGCTGACAGATACATAACACGACAAACATCCAATTTAAATACCAACATGACCTACTGCATAGTATTAAATTCAGCTAAATAGACATGATTTTGAAAATTAACCAGTAATTATAATAATTTTAATTCTAATTACATAATTACATGATAAGCTAATTAAATATTATAACTTTACCCTCCCGCGGTGTAGTACCCGACGGGGCCCTAAATGAACTCTAATTATTACCTACCCATGTTTATAACATTACTAGCTGACTCACGCAACGTTGTCTGCATTGCTTTTCAATCATGCTCTACTCCTATTGGTTTAAGCGTCATCTTAGACACGCTAGCAAAACGAACATTTAAAGAAAATGGTAAATATAGGTTAGATGGTTTAGATTTCATTCAGTTTCAAAATTTCAGTTCCAATTTATTTTTGGGTCGTATTAGTAGGGTCGGCTACTAGTTTAACCGATTTTACCTGAATTTCAGTTTTTCCACGGACCGACTGGCATCGGACCTCTGCAACCCTGAGGGCGAACTGAATTCGAAGGTTTAACTAGTTATCAGTATGTGAAAGGGTACTGACTTCCCAATAATGATTGCCATAGATATTCATGACAATCGCAACCGACGTCTTAACGTGCTCTACGAGGCACGGGCGTGAAACACGGCCAAACTTCCATACTCCGTACTGTTATTAAGAATTTCTTGTAAGAAAAACCCTATAACACTTTTGGCCCGACCCGGGAATCGAACCCGATACTTCTTGAACGGCAGTCGCAAAGGCTAATCGCTAGGCGAACGAGATATGTAGAAATATCTACATATGTACTTAGATAATTCTAAATACATACATGTTATAGATACATTATACGCACACAGTAAAAGCATGATTGTGTTCATCACGAAAGTATTTGCCCTGAGATGAGAATCGTAACTGCACCACGAAATTGGTTTAAACGGGCCTAAACGGTTATTTAAATCTGTCGTAATTCTAATTTTACGTGTACAGTTGTCAATAGGGCTTTCATTAATACAATTGCAGCAATTATTTATTCTGAAATGAAATGACATTGATTGAATGAAATGTCTTTGAAATTCTAGGATTTTCTCTACTAAAATACTTATGTACTACATTATATAAACGTCTTGAATTACTCTATTGCTGATAACTGCATAAAAATCTGTTGTGTAGTTTAAAAGATATACGCGACAGACAGCGAAAACGACTTCAGTATGTAATGATTTTTGAGAAACTCTAAACTTAAGGTGACTGACCCTAACTGTATTCAAAACGAAAAATAATCGCAAGCTTAATCGGGTATACTGTGAACCGAGTTTAACAGGTTCGGATGAAATGTACGAACTTTGATCGATTGATGAGCCGTAATACTAAATTTTTAGTAGAGGTAGTGGAGTCACGCTGATTTCAGCACGAGCGGGCCGGCTCTACCGGGGCGGTACTACCCTCGCATAGAAGATCAACGTAAAATGACAGCAGCATTTCGTTTCGCAAATGTGTTTCGTTGTTAAAATGCTGATTTGTTGCATTAGCAGGAGTATGGTGACCACCACTCTTGGATTCTGTTTATGCTCGTCATCAGGCAGAGTAGAATCACTTTGGAGTAGAAACACACACTTTTGTACTGTTGTGTGCATACAAACTGACAAATCAAATGATCAAATTATTAATTAATTTTAGAGATTGATTTGATTTTGTTGTTGTAAACAACAACCACGAGTTATAGAAGTAGATTATCTTAGTCCTTACAACATTAGCTATCTGCCAGTGAAAGTACCATCAAAATTGGTAAAGCCGTTCTAGAGTTTAGCCGGAATAAACAGACAGACGTAAAAAAAATTTAAAAAATGATGCAAGTACTTTGTACTTTTTTATGCTGTGCAATAAAGAGTACCTATCTATCTATTTACTTTCAAATGCATTTAGTGAAAAGCTGTTAATTTGAAATTACAAACAAACACTACAATTTTATTTATTTGTATTGATTTTATATAGTGTATGCATAAATTACTTAAATCTAAAAAAACAGGTTTATTTTAGTTCAATGACCATTGCGTTGAAGCGGTAACATCGTACTTTAACCCCCGTTAAGCACTTATTATAATTTTATAGCACCTACAACACTAAGAGTTACGCAAACCTATAAAATACTATAACAAATCTTCGTTTTACACATTAATTATTTTGTTTACTTAAAAAAATGTGTGATAATCAAATATTGCGACACCATGGTGTATTTACATATGGATTTTTTTCTCGATCCTACTAAGAGACCTCAATAACTTCTTAGTCAACTGATCAGGTCCGTAAGTAGCCTACAGTTTACGTATCTTGACAAACATTACGCGTAGTTTACGCAACAATTGTTGAGACATTCTGTACAGATCACCAGGCCTTTCTATCAGTACCAGTTAGGCTGCCCTAACCGCGTCTTGTGGCTTATGCAAGTGTCGAACTTCATCAATGAACTTGATTTTAAACAGATTAACCTAACCTACATTCCAAGGGTCGAGTATCATTTGCATTATTTGCGGCCAATAATCTCATTTGTGGTGTTATATTGTCCGGAAAACGTGTAACGTATCGAAATCAATAGTTAGAAGAGTTTTTTAAGTGGACCGTGAAATTTATTAGCTTCTGAATTAGTGTTTTCGAAGAAATCTTCTTCATTGTTATATGTTCTCATTATGTACATTTTATATACAAGACAATAGATAATAACTAGTGATGTACCAAATCTGAATGTGTGTAGTCGTGTACTATGGACCTCAAGCTTTTTAACCGACTTCAAAAAGGAGGTTTCTCAATTCAACCGTATTGAGTGCATAAACACGTGATCTAAATAAAACTATAAAAAAAAACATTAATATTAACACAATATATTTCGACTTACAATAATTATTATCTTAATACACATACAGACATTGATCTTATTATAAAAGTTCACGAGTATCAAAGATTACATTTTTAATAATTATGACTTTTAATAATAATTTTAGATAGGACTGGAAAGAAAAGCTACTTTTTAAAAATTTATGACTAATCAATATTTATAACCATAGCAAAAAATAATAGGCTTTTAACGAGGTTAAAGGTCAGTTGAGGATCTTCCAAAAACACCGTACACGGATATCCGGTATATAATCATCAAAATCGTCGTAATTTAATAGATAACATTGCCCCCGATACATAAGGTTCTTTTCAACGAATTCCTTGTACAGACCGGTATCTCAACGAAGCGGAGAGGTCGCGCCTTCAGACAAAATCAGTTTACGATCAGGCCTAAAGATAAAATAATGTGTGCTTATTTAAAAAAAAAACATGTCAAATAAAAAGGAGGTACTAGTGATTTTTTTGTGTATACAGTGTGTTTATACAGCGTACGTCAGGTACACCCCTACTGTACAAGTTGCTGAGGGAAGGTTGAGAGGTATCCGTGACCTCAACAGACAGAACCAGTATTTCGGGATACCGTACAGCATCAGCGAGAGGTTTCAAGTAAGTATATAAATAAATATATTTTCGGACATCTAACATACAACGCCATCTAGTCCCAAACTAAGCAAAGCTCAAATTATGAATACTAGACAACTGATATAATTATATATATAGTTTTTATTTGTAAATACATACTTAATTGTACATAGAAACACCCAAACTTCGAAACAAATATTTGCAGAATATACAAACATTTGTTCTAACCCGAAACCTCAAGCACTGCAGCCGCATATGCTACCACTGCACCATCGAGGCAGTCGTAATAATAACTAAGCTTAAATCATCCCGTAACTATCAACTAGGGAAAAAGAATAAATGTGTCTTATAGGCTATTTGACAATATTGAAAATAAACTATGGATTGTGGTCATCCTATCAGATAATAGCCTAAAAAGACATATTTCACTATGAATGAAACAAAATAATGTGATTTTTTCGCAGATTGCACGAAATAAATTGTAACAAATTTTTGAAATATTTTCTGCGACATGAACACCTTGTGATTTGTTGCAACTCTGGTGACGTCACACACTAGTAAACGAAAAATTCCTCGACTGAGTATTGTTCGCGTTTTGTGAATTTGTTTACTAGCGTGTGACGTCACACGTGTCATGTGACCAGCGCCATTAAAGAAATGTCGTTTTTTGACGCGGTTGTCAAACTTGAACTTTATCTTATATTTTAATTCATTATACAGTAGAAATTCCGCAAAATATTAACGCAGTGTGCTTATTACGTAATAAAGAATAATTTAAAACGATTTCCAAAAATCAGTCAAATAGCCTATTACGCCAGGACGGTTGAATGGATCTAAATGACATTCCATAGAGAGTTTTATCGAGGAATAATACAAAATTTTAACAAATAAAAACGACTTCAAGAAGTGGACCAAATTAAAATGGGACCACACGGGAAGCACCAGCTTTCAAATAAAAATAAGAATCATGAAAATCGGTTCACTCAGTCGAAAGTTATAAGTTAATAAACATAAAAAAAAATACAATCAAATTGATAACCTCTTCCTTTTTTTGAAGTCGGTTAAAAGTGATCGATAACAGTCGACTTTAGCTATACAATACATACTAATAGTAGGAGAGCTGGTACCATTTTTTGGGTAGGTATTTAAGGCAAGCTGAAAACTTGTCACACACCTCTCCTAATATACCACAACACGAAACTGCAGACCTGGCTGCTGAGTAGCGGTACAAATTTTTGACAACCAGCGATAGTGATGATGACGTAGGCTTGTGTCTCCCACGTGAGCACTGTTTCTCGGAGTGCTATAACTGGCAAAGTATATCGTTATACCATGGCTATGGTAAGTCACGTGACCTCGCCAGTGGGGGGGTTGATTTAGCCCCGCTACTCACCAGCCAGGTTTGCAGTTCCGTGTTGGGGTATAATAGGAGAGGTCTGTGACAAGTTTTCAGCTTGCCTCAAATACCTACTGAAAAAATGGTACCAGCTCTCGGACCATAATTAAAAAGACACGAAACAGAACAACTGATCGTGTTCATCAAATAATTATTGTCCTGAGGGGGCCACCGACCTCTAGCTTAACAGTCAGGGTCACTGACCTATAGCGCAACAGGCCAACTTAATGCGAAATTAATTTGCATAAGCATTATACGTCATATGCAAATGCCTGTAATAAAGCTCGGCTTCTATTTAGCCATTATTATGCGACTGGTTTAGGCTATATCAGGTATAAAAAAAAAGTAAAATCTAAAACCCAACTACGAGTAGTAGTCGTAGTTGGGTTTTAGATTTTACTTTTTTTTATTTAATATGATTTGGTGCCGTTATTAATATATAATATATATATTTGAAACGCCCAAGTAACGCCCTTTCCAATGATACCAACACGGCATATTTATCTCAAATTTATTTCTTTAAACAGTACTTTATGTCGGCTAGAGGGCGCCACATTAGATTCAGTGACACGTCATATAGCCTATAACCAGCGGACGATCAAGACGCTTCTAACGATACCTCATTTGTCTAGTTCTAATAAGTAGTTAAGGAGCTATGGGGGAACAAATGCACATACATACATAGCCTGTCAAAATCCCTCCTTTGGCTTTGCCGTAGTCGGGTAAAAATTACCTTTTCCTGCAGCGAGCGGATGAAAAAATTGCCGTCAAATGGTCTTCTTGGTCTGAAACGACGGGTAGAACGAGGATGATGTTCCGCCCATGAGGGGATCGAAGGCAGGGATACCTGCCCGGTGCATGCCTGTGTCTATTGCCGCCTATTTAACATTCAGTCACTCAGGCCCGTCAAAATGTTTAATTGCATTTTAACAGTTTTACATGAAACACCATGCTTAGATTAGGTAAGCGATTACCGCCGCCCATGGACACCTGCAACACCAGAAGCGTCACAAGTGCGTTGCCGGCCTTTTAGGGATGGGGGCGGAGGTAGGGGTAGGTGATTGGGATAGGAGCCTCCGGTATCCTCACTCACTCGGTGAAACACTCGCAAGCACTATTTCACACCGGTTTTCTGTGAGGCTGTGGTATCACTCCGGTCGAGCCGGCCCATTCGTGCCAAAGCGTGGCCCTCCCACGGTATCCCTCTTTTGAAATCGAAATCCTTAGTTATCAGGCAAATAGGTTTACATTACGTATGGCCTTAATCCTCTCCTGAGAGGAGACCCGAGCCCTGCAATAGGACGTTATAGGTTGTTGACGAAGTTTACATTAATCTTTCAAGGACATTATTAGCACTTACTGATGACCACTTGCTATAATTAGCCCTACAATTAAATTAAATTTAAAAAATCGTTAACCTTTCACTGTTTTTCATTTGTCCTTACAATACACGATTTTATCTTTATTTTTTTGCGTAAGATAGCCCAATTACTGAGAAACAACTAATAACTATATATGCGTCACATTGCTTACAACAAGAGAGATATAAAAACTATAACAAGCTAAAATTCAAAATTAAAAAAACCCCTACTCAAGCACTCACTTTCACCCTCATAACTTTTAAACGACTCAACCGATTTTCATGAAACATGTCTATAAATGTTTCGGACATCTAACACACAACGCGATCTAGTCCCAAGCTAAGCAGAGCTTGTGTTATGGGTACTAGGCAACTGATACAAATACATATTATACTTTTTTTTTGTAAATACATACATATTATACATAGAAAACACCCAAACTCCGAAACAAATATTTGTAGATCATACAAACATTTGCTCCGTCCCGGGAATCGAACCCGAGACCTCATGATCAGCAGTTGCACAGATGTCAACGAGGCATTGAAATCGCTTCATCCGTTCGCGAGCTACGGTGCCACAGACAGACGGACAGACAAACAGACAGACAGACACGTCAAACTTATAACACCACTCTTTTTCCGTCGGGGGTTAAAAAGGCGAGTGAGGTTATGGAACAGAGCTAGTTTATTCATGTTAATATTGTGAGTCATAATTATGCGTTACTGCATCTTAAGTATTATTCAGGTTGCGGTTACCAACTCCCAAGGTTTTCCATCATAAAGTCCGGCAATTTATATGCTCAAGCCTTAAGATAAGTTATGGAATCAGGCGTTACTTTGCGGAAATCCATGACATTAAATGCTATGAAATATATTTAGCTTTCATTCCGCGAGACAAATATCCAGGTCTGAAAGCAGGGCACAAATCCCACCGTCATGCATACTCACATGCAGATATGGGTATCATGCATATGCACACATACAAAACAAGTGGGAAATAATTAGCATGCCATGCAACCAAACCTATACTCGACACGTGTTTCGCCCCTCCACGGGGCATCCTCAGGAGATGTTGACTCGTCGAGCGTTCGAGCTCAAACGCTCGACGAGTCAACATCTCCTGAGGATGCCCTGCTTTCAGACCTGGATATTTGTCTCGCGGAATTAAAGCTAAATATATTTCATAGCATTTAATGTTGTAACCTTGTTTTCCTAAAGAATCCTCAGCAGCAGTATGGACTCTTCTATTGTGCTCACTGCCCAGTAGCAGTAAGAAAAGAAAATGTAAAATATTGATTAAACTGCTGAACTCATCTTCCTAATCTTTATTATTCCCAAGCTTAATTGGGGTCGGCTACTAGATACATGTGCCTAACTAGAGGTCAGTATATAGTAAACATATCAGCGTGATTGTCTAATGTATCTCAATAGAACGAATAGATCACTCCAAAGATATTAAATTGTACTTTAAATAATTAAAAACCTTTGGGAGTACTATTCCAAGGCATTGAACAACATTTTCTTGTTTTTCAGCCACCCAAACCACCAAGAAAATGGAGGGGATTGTTCGAAGCGGTACGACGGTTCACATCCTGTCCACAAAATGTAGCCTTTCTGAACTTTGGAACCGAAGACTGCTTAAAACTCGACGTTTACACTCCAGAGCATGCCTCAGCAGGGCAAAAGCTTCCTGTCCTAGTCTTCTTCCACGGCGGAGCCTACTATTACGGAGCTAAGTGGCAGTACAACCCAGAGTTTCTAGTCAAGAAGAATGTCATAGTAGTAATAGTTAATTATAGATTAGGTGTTCTTGGATTCCTCTGCCTTAATAATATAGCGAACCTCGGTTTGAAAGACCAGCTAGCAGCTTTACGCTGGATACAAAGAAACATAGCAGCTTTCGGAGGAGATCCCGACAACGTGACTCTTTCCGGCCATAGCGCAGGCGCAAGCTCTTCGTCTATGCATATTCTATCGAGGCGAAGTAAGGGATTGTTCCATAAAGCTATACTAATAAGTGGCGTTGCACTCACTCCCTGGGCATTCAATTTAGACCCATTAAGACCAGCCTACGAAGACGCAGGCAAACTAGGCAATGTAAAAAATATAACAGATGTGTACGACACATTCCTAAAAGCGTCCCTTCAAGATTTAGTGGCTGCTACTCGCGGTTCTTCGATTGATCCTAAGTATTTTAAGTATTCACCCTGTTATGATGGCAACCTGACTGATGCTTTCTTCCATGACACTCCTTACAATATTATAAGGTCAGGAGAATTCAACAAAGTTCCAACGATCATTGGTTACACTGATCTAGAAGGCGTGTTGTTTTACGGGCTAAATAACCAAAAAAATTTGGAATACTTAGATAGTACATTCGCAGACAGACTACCATCGACGTTCGCTTGGTGTTCTGACAAAGACAAAAGAAAAATAGCTGATAAAATTCGTTCGCACTACTTCGGGACACTAAGAATGAGCAGCAAAACATGTAGAAAAGATATGGTCAATTTGTTTTCAGATTGGGTAGCTTATGCATCAATAGATGCGTTCTCGAGACTAATGGCCAAATACTCGGATAAACCGATATATAACTATATATTCTCCTACGAAGGAAACAGAAATTTTGCCAGTTTCATACTGAACAGATTTGGAATACCTGGAACCACTCATGCGGATGAATTATTTTACCTGTACAAACCTGGTGGGATCAGTTTTAATGTTGACAAATTGGATAACCTAATGATAGAGAAGTTCACCACAATGATCACCAACTTCATGAAGTTTGGGTAAGTTTCGTGACATTCATTTTTTCCCAATAAGTCTTGACACAATTTCAATACACTATACTCTTTGCGCTGTAGCATGGTGCGTAGTGGTTAATTTTACTTTAATTTACTACAGTTTATGGTTTAATTCAATATACTACAGTTATTAATCTATACATATAATAAAACTGTAGAAGTGTTCAATTCTGTACATTGAATAAAAAAAAACGGGTATTCATATGTAAGCCACACAAGCCAAAAAAAATATTTTGATTTTTTTGTCTGTCCGGCCTGTATTGTCCGGCTTTCACGCAAAAACTACTGAACGGATTGTAATGAACCTTTTTTATTATATAGCTATTAATCCTCGGCAACATATAGACTATAATTTATTTTGAAGATCGGAATATCAGATATAAATTTTTGTCTGTGTCTGTTGTTCGGCTTTCACGCAAATACTACTGGACAGGCGCATGCGTTGTGTTTATCAACGTCTCCTTGCCATAGAATAACTTAAATATCGGGTCTAGAGGTTAAAGCCAGCGCCATGTATTGACTACCTGTCAAAGTGTAATAAAACATATCTATAGAAGAAAATAGTTCATGGCCCATGCTGTGATTAAATACCAACTCTCCGTGCATGCAGAAGAGACAGTGTATGAAACGGTACCCAAAAGCCATGATTCAACAAACTATAACAGGCGAGAATGTCTACCCCAAGTACCGCCGACGTTCTCAGCAACAAGGAGTATTTGCTGCAGAAATTAGATTACGTGGCCAACATCCGACGATGGTTGATAATAATAGATGGGTATTACCATACTCTCCTGTTTTATCCAAACCATTTAACGCCCACATACATAAATGTCGAAATGTGCATCAGTGTGGAGTCTATCAAATATATTTGTAAGTACGTAAATAAAGGAAGCGATCAAGCCACTATTGCTTTGCGAAATGAATGTGACTAAGTAACAAGATTACAGTCTGGCCGCTACATAAGTTCATCCAAAGCTGTGTGGCGTATACTCAGTTTCCCTATCAACGAAACACCCACCTGTGACGCATTTCGCTATAACATGGAAGAAGGCCAGCGAATATATTTGATTGATATGCGATTGAGCGATTAGGAAATCCTCGACAGATCACTTTATTGGCATTCTATGTCTTCTGTGCTATGTTAGACTGATGATTTTACCAACACTTTGCTCTGTGGTGAAGCGCCAGCGTACTTTATATACAACAAGGAAGGTTTAACCGTAGAAAAAGAGGCACTCCAGTAGAGGGTGTTCCTGAAGTTTTTAAAAAAACACGTCATCGGTAGGGTACAACAGTGCACCCAAGCAATGCCGAGTGTTATCGGTATCCAATGGCCTACTTTATTCGAAGCTTTGAAAAAGTCGATGACCCGCAACACCCATCGTTTCAAGCTGCTTGCCGAGCACGACATCTGCTCGATGACAACCAACATTGGGATGACGCTCTCAATGAGGCATACGTCAGTGACTTTCAGATGCTGTCCAATTGTGACAAAAATACCAAAACAACTTAACCGAAGATCACATTCGCGATATGCATCGAAATATTTCTATGAGCGAATTGAACCATTAACAACGGGAAATTATTTCTAATCGCTGTTTAAATGAAATCCAAGACATGGTTTTGCCTATTGGTGGAAATTCTTAATCTTATTAAGGGTTACCCGAAGCCATTTCTAACGAAGAGTGTAGTAATCGGGAGTACTCAGCTGAAAGTATGTAATTACGATTCTAAGAAGCTTTTACATACTCCTCGCGATGGTATTCCGACTCTAAAGGACAAACAAAGGAGTATTTTCCATCGTGTTTGTAACAGTGCCAATAAACACATCGCAAGGCAGTTGAGGATGTAGACAGGATGTTGAGGGACATTCGCCAAAGTGATCGGGCCATCGGTGGAATTACAGTTTTGTTTTGTGGTGATTTTAGGCTGACTCTACCCGTAATACCACGGGGGCCCCGAGTTGACAAAATAAACGCGTGTCTCAAGAGTTCAACCCTCATATTTCAAAACTAAAACTCACTGTTAATATGAGAGTGCGCAGATTAGGAAACCAAAACGCCAAATAATTTTCCGATTTGCTTTTCAAATAGGTGACGGTAGATATCAGAAAGAAGAAGGGCTGATCTCACTGCGAGACGATTTATGCGAGGTTGTAACTTCACTTGAATGACTCATATTTTCAGTTTATAGAAATCTTACTAATATCACAACTCAGGAAGATTCTTGGTTTTGTGAGCGAGCAATTTTATCACCTCGAAACCAACAAGTGATAGAAATAAATAATATTATTTTGGAGCAAGTTGAAGGGTCACAAGTTGAGTACACTGATATTAACAGTGTTGTCGACCAAGATGAAGCTATGACGTATCCAGTTGAGTTTTTTAAATTCTTTGTCCTGCAACTGGTCTTACCTCACATAATATTATCAAATTAAAAGTTGGAGTGCGTAAATGAGAAAATTGAGTCCACCAAAATTGTGTAACAGCACACAATACATTTAAAAGTTATATCGCTCCAACGGAACGTGATAGAGGCACAAATGTTGACTGTGGTGCAGGAGCGTGTTTACATTCCACGAATACCGCTCATCCCAAAAAATCTGTATAGATTTAAACGTGTGCAGTTCCCATTAAGTGTGAGTTTAGCCCAGGGACAGACTATGAGTCGTGTTGGTGTAGATCGGCGAAAGTCCTATTTCTCTCATGGCCAGCTTTATGTAGCTTTGTGACGTGTAAGCAGTGCGCAAAGCCTGTCTATACTCACTTACACAAATGAAAAAACAAGTAATATTGTTTATGAAGAAATTCTGTAATTAATTTTCTTATATTACAAACTCACACGTACACACAGATTTTCTTAAAATAAATATAATATGTAAAATAAATACTATAAGTATAATATGTATGTATTTACAAAAAAAAATATATAAATATATGTATTTCTATCAGTTGTCTAGTACCCATAACACAAGCTCTGCTTAGCTTGGGACTAGATGGCGTTGTGTGTTAGATGTCCAAAATATTTATTATTATTATTATTAACTTTGTTTTGGAAAATAAATTTGATTGGAATATGAGATTGAGAAAAAAGATTTGAATCTAAGCACGCACGAACGAAGTCGCGGGCACAGCTAGTGATTTAATATATTGCTAATGTGGTACAGCTGAAATACTAAGTCATAATTTGTAAATCGCGGCAACTTTCAAGAGTGAAACGAAATGTTACTGAACCATGCCATGCACTATGCTACAGCGCAAAGAGTATAGCAACTGATATTCAATACATGCATCACTAAAAATGAACTTAAATAAGTAATTAAAGAACTCAGGTTCAAGTTTAAAAAATGAATGCGTGATTTAAAGTGTTCGCGATTTGTCTAATGTGATTCTCTGAGTATGTAATAAAATTGTGTAGTACTAATACTGACTGCCTAGTTGGTCTAGCGGTCAGCGTAAGCGACTGCCGATCAAGACGTCTCGAGGTCATTGCCCGGATCGGACTGCTGTTGGGTTTTTCTTACAAGAAATTCATAATAGCAGCCCAGAGTATGGAAGATGGCGAAGTTTTCCGGCCCGTGACTCGGAGAGCACGTTAAGCCGTCGGTCCTGGTTGTCATGAATACCTATGATAATTAATCATTATTGGGGATTCAGTGCCCTCAAATATACTGACAACTACTTCAACCTCCGAATTCAGCTCACCCACGGGGTTGCGGAGGTCCGATGCCAGTCTGTCATGGAAAAACTGATATTCAGGTAAATCCGGTTGAATTAGTAGCCGACCTTAAATAATCTTGGGAATAGGCTAGATGATGATGATAAGTGTAATACTGGTATTGTCCTAAACATGTCTCTTACCCTGGCTCCACGAGTTAACACATTCTCTTAAGTGCAACTTGTACAGTATTCGCGTTCCAAACGAATGGAGAAAGCAATAGTGCTAATAAACCATTCTCAATGTAGTTAGTTGCCTCGCGGCCTTCGATTTCTGCTTAAGAAAATAAAATGAATAGAGTCGGGATAAAATGGTTTCTCATATTTGCATTCATTTCGAAATTACTTATTGTGTTTTGAAAATATCTGAGTTGATCTTGAACTTATAATAGCGTTTCTAAACATATTTAACCAGAGTGTAGCATTAAGTTCATTATGTGAATGAAACGCAAACTTATGTACCTACATATTACAGTGATGTATATGTACACACTGCGGAAACAAGTCTAATGGTATTTGAAGAGAACTTTATTAGCACTTACAACATACGAATCATAAACCTATGTTTCTGGCATAAATTATGAAATTAATCACGGGTTATTCTATAGATACTCATTATATTATCACACAATTGGATATTGCTTTTAGCGATTCACAAACATATAACCTTAGTTTTTTACACAGTGTATGTTAAAAGTGAACAGTTGTGTACAATTCACGAGAAAATCTAATTAATATTTTCATAACATTTCACAAAACATTTGTACAATATTATCTCAGTGGCAGTGTCTTGAGACGAGACGTTGACACAGTTTGTTTTGCTTCCATTTCTCGACAACACAAGATATAACTGTACGTTACGTTACCAACATTGAATACACATCAGACATGCTGTTTGTTTAATAAATTATAACTTTGTGTTATTAAACCTTAGGTTCTTAGTAGCGTCTCATATTCTTTGAATACCAGGAGACGCTGCCATTAATAATTTGGCAGGCGCTTGAACAGTGAAGATTAAAAGTGTCTGACACTAGTTTAGAATACTAGTCTACAAAACGTATAATAAAATCAACCATATAAATTTAAGTTAAGTAACTCTTATTTTTAGTTACCTTTCTCACCTGGTACCTGCCCAGGTGCTACAGGTTAAGGGGGGTTCCACAAGCACGCAGGTATTCAAAGAACATGAGACGCTACTGAGAACCCAAGGTTTCATTTATCTATACAAATAATAAATAATATAAATAAATATTTTCGGACATCTAACACACAACGCCATCTAGTCCCAAGGTAAGCAGAGCTTGTGTTATGGATACTAGACAACTGATATAAATACATATATACTTTTTTTTGTAAATACATACATATTATACATAGAAAACACCCAAACTCTGAAACAAATATTTGCAGGTCATACAAATATTTGGTCCGACCCAGGAATCGAACCCGAGACCTCAAACACAGCAGTCGCATACGCTACCACTTGTGCCAACGAGGCAGTCAAATAAATAAAATTGAAGTGCCTGTTTGTTATATTAAAATAACCGCTTTTTACTAAATGCATATATATGTATACACGGTACATTACCAAAATAACATATTTTACAATTTTTGTCTGTCTGTCTGTTTGTTCCGGCTAATCTCTGGAACGGCTGGACCAATTTTGACGGGACTTTTACTGACAGGTAGGTAGATGATATAAGTAGTAACTTAGGCTACTTTTTTTAGACTAACTTCGTCCCGCGGCGTTACCAGCGGTACGAGAATGACCGCGGGTAACACCACAGGATTCAGCTAGTGTGAAAATAAGTTACGTCTGATCGTTGTGGGATCTTGGACTAAAACAAACAAAATAAACAACGAGGCTTCTAAAACGAAAATTAAGAAAACATATTAAAACGACCGTTCGTAGTAACGGAAATGCTCGCAGTATTGTAGGTTCGATTACCATGAAGTTATAGTTTTTCAGGGATTTTGTCTAAGAACTTTATTATCAAAATTAAACGTAAATAAGCATATGGTGTGTCTGTAACCAAGTGATTAGATTATGACTGTCTGTAAACAGGCATGTTAATCATATATTGTTCCAGCTGCAGTGGAGGTTACGGAGGTATCCAAGACAGAATAATTACGTTGCCAGTTAATTATATTGTAGGAACACACTGGTTTATGAGACGATCCCAATCTAAAATAAATATTAATGAAAATATAATATAATTAATATAATTATATGTAATAATGTTCTCCTAGCCGATTACGGCCACGGCGGCCAGTCTCAACGGATACCGTCCAACTACACGGGAGATATTATAGTGCACAAGTGTGTGAGCAAATACAGGTACACTCTCTGTTCCCTCTCTCTCATAATCCGATGGGACGGTTAACCGACACGACCGGGGAGGGATCACGCGCAGGACCGACAGCTTTACGTGCTCAACATACGAATCAAAGTTCTTAAAATGTGAAACGTTTTAAATAAGCAAAATATTGTCTGCTGCTGTGTTTTTAAAGTTCATGTCTTTATCAATTGAATAAACACACCTGATCTTCGAATAGACTTACCACTTAGATAACATATCATAGTGTAACTTTAATTTTACGAAAAATTTCAGGGACCCTACGCCGACAGAATCGAAGGTCATCCCCATGCGCTGGCCGCCGATCACCGCGAACTGGACGCAGGTGATGAAGATAGACAACCCACTGTCCGTCATCGACACCCCCGACAGATTCAGAGGGGGTTTCTATTTAGAAATCTTATGTGAATTTGGTCTAAAAGGCTTTGTGCCTTGTGAGAGTGCTATGCATTGTAATTTAACTGAGTAAATGAGCTTGTACAAGTTATTTCTTTTTTTTAAGACGACCCCTGCATGAGTCTAGTATTAGGAATATTCGTGGGGATTTGCACCCAAAATGCAGTAAAAAGTGGCGAGTAGACCGCTTTAATCCCTGCGCAATCTGTGAAGTTTGCAGCAAATGTGAGTTTCGCAGTCAGTCAAGCAGTTTTTAGTTTATGTTTTAACATCAGAGATTTACTACGGTAAATGGTTCTTCCTGCCTGATTTCAGTTACAGGGACGAGTGTTGTGTTTGTCTTTAAAATATACCTGTGCTTTTCTACCTCGTGACAACACAAATTAAGATATGTTTGATGTCTAAACCAAACTCATAAGCCAAATCGTCATTCAGGTCAATGACGTTTATAACGATCTGGCCAACTTTTCAAGGCCGAATTAGTCAGTGATTTAAACCTATCCGTGTCTTCCTCAATTAGATAAAAAAGTAGACACACTGTGAAGTATATTTTAGTACTTATTTTTATGTATAAACCAGCCGTAATTATTCGTGAAGTTATTAACATAAAACTTAAAGTAATAGCTTAGGTACGTGGTAAATGCACCGTAGGGTATACCTGACAGCTTTAAAATAAATAAATAAATATTTTCGGACATCTACAAACGACGTCATCTAGTACCAAGCTAAGCAGAGCTTGTATTATGTTGTGTTGTATGTTGAGTTGAATTTAACAGGTACACCCTAGCGTGTATGGCTAGCTTTAAAAATGGGGTAAAAAATCAAGTAACGTGAAAGTGCTATGACTTTTTTATTCACTCAATTTTTCTCTGAAGAAACCTAAGAGCACAACTAGTTATTAATATAATAATAATGTTTATTTCTATAAATAGTACAACATTACATATTGTCAGAGTAAGTACAATGGGTAGAAAGAATTATACATAAAAAGAAAACGGAACAATATGTTTGAGCATGCATTGTTTGTATATATTGTTTGTAATATGCATATGTATATATGTGTAAATATAATTATATTATTAATACGTTACAAATGTCACAGAATCTTTTAAAGGGTTTGGTTTAACGTTATAAGTTGACTTTATGTAATAACGATTCATCATGTACCAAATGTATGCAATACAAATTATATATAAAAATAATATATATGTACAATGCTTTGTCTAGTTTTGACTGCCTTTGACTGCCTCGTTGGTCTAGTGGTTAGCGTAAGCGACTGCGGATCAAGAGGTCTCGGGTTCGATTCCCGGGTCGGACTGCTGTTGGGTTTCTCTTACAAGAAATTCTTAATAGCAGCCCGGAGTATGGAAGATGGCGGTGTTACCAGCCCGTGCCTCAGAGAGCATGTTAAGCTGTCGGTCCCGGTGTTATGAATGAACATCTATGGCAATCGTTATTGGGGAGTCAGTGCCCTCAAATATACTGATAACTAGTTCAACCTTCTAAATCAGTTCACTCTCAGGGTTGCGGAGGTCCGATGCCAGTCGCTCCGTGTAAAAACTGATATTCAGGTAAAACCGGTTGAACTAGTAGCCGACCCCAAATCTTGGGAATAATAAAGGCTAGGAAGAAGGTTTCTAATTTCATTTTTTTTCTAAAATAAATACTTTGCGCGAGAGACACTTCCAAAGTGGTAAAACGTGTCCCCCCCCCCCCTGTAACTTCTAAAATAAGAGAATTATAAAACTAAAAAAGAAAACATGATGTAAATTGCCTTGCAAACTTCCACCGAAAATTGGTTTGAACGAGATCAAGTAAGTAGTTTTTTTTAAACGTCTTTCATTCAATCAACTCATTTATAGAAATAAAAAAATATATATATTTCTTGCTGCTACGGAACCCTTCATAGGCGAGTCAGACTCGCACTTGGCCGCTTTTTATTTTTGATTGACGGATTGGAAAATCATTCCATAAAAATAGAGTCCATAGACAACTATAATAATAATAGAACATGACATAAAAAACAAATGTCGTGACAAATTCGAAATGACTAACAAATAGTTATTTAATTTGGGAAATAATTTAATGGCTATAGTGCTGATGTTAGGTAACCTTTCATTATTATTTAAATTGTCCTTTACAGTATAAATATGAATGATATTAGTATTAATATAAGTTCAGTTCAGTTTCATTATACGAAAAGCATAAAATAAAAATGTATGAATATGTATCAGCTACTTAATTATAACGAAATTGATCACTGGTTAGCAAGTCGATAACATCCGATTTGTAAATCAAAACGATTAATCGTTACCTCCGCAACGACTAAAATGAAGAATGTTATGTGGTAAATGCACAACCCTATGTTAGCAAACGTAACCCCTCTTGCAGGCGAACACGGGGATGTTTTCCGTCTGCTTCGGATAACGCGTTTGCTTGTTAAAATTAACAAAACAGTTAGGCCACGCCCATATTTTGATAAATATGTGATGTTTTGTGTTTAAAAACATAAAACAGTGTCGGCTTAACTGTTTACGTATGTTCCGCGAAACTCAAATTAATGTCAGAAATATATTCACAAAATGCACTCAACATTTTGATACTACAACTTAGTACATTATGACTCAAGAGCCCGTGTCTGTCCACCTACATACGTTGTTATTGCTTCATAAATTTACAATTCAATTTAAAACACCCCAAAAGATTGCGGTCGAATACAAAATATTCTACGAATGCGAAGCAAACAAGTAGTGTGGTGATGTCGGCGGACCCTCGCATGAAATGAAATAAACTATAAATCTGCAAACACGCTTGAGGGGCGCACCAAACAGTCCGCGCACAATTTATAAATATGCAGATCAAATATTAAAAGGAGAGCCACAAGATCATCCCGGAACGACCAAAGAGTTTACACTTGCAGACACGACTAAGCTCTCTTGTTTAGAGGTAGTTTTTACCAAACAACGGCAAAGCGAAAAGGAAGGTGGGTAGTGTGTAGCGTCTAAACTCGTGAACCGATTTATGAATGGTGTGTCAAAAGATTCATAATAATGGCCGGCGTTATAGCCTATATAAATTTAATTTTAAAAAAATACAAAAACTGGTTAGAATTTTAAAATCTTCTTCTTTCAATTTGTTGTAGTTCCGGCAAGTATCAGTAGCAAGTTTTCAGAGAGCTGTAATGACATCACGTATTTCTTTTTTTATTGTAAAATAGTAAGCTTCGGTTAAAAGCCTAGCTGTGGTGAAGCTTTTTGAGATTAGAGATCAGGAGATGTTGACTCGTCGAGCGTTCGAGCTCAAACGCTCGA
This sequence comes from Diaphora mendica, assembly GCA_949125395.1. Taxonomy (NCBI): domain Eukaryota; kingdom Metazoa; phylum Arthropoda; class Insecta; order Lepidoptera; family Erebidae; genus Diaphora; species Diaphora mendica. The sequence goes on along the minus strand of OX421326.1, from coordinate 1,097,156 downwards.
CGAGTCAACATCTCCTGAGGATGCCCTGCTTTCAGACCTGGATATTTGTCTCGCGGAATTAAAGCTAAATATATTTCATAGCATTTAATGTTGTAACCTTGTTTTCCTAAAGAATCCTCAGCAGCAGTATGGACTCTTCTATTGTGCTCACTGCCCAGTAGCAGTAAGAAAAGAAAATGTAAAATATTGATTAAACTGCTGAACTCATCTTCCTAATCTTTATTATTCCCAAGCTTAATTGGGGTCGGCTACTAGATACATGTGCCTAACTAGAGGTCAGTATATAGTAAACATATCAGCGTGATTGTCTAATGTATCTCAATAGAACGAATAGATCACTCCAAAGATATTAAATTGTACTTTAAATAATTAAAAACCTTTGGGAGTACTATTCCAAGGCATTGAACAACATTTTCTTGTTTTTCAGCCACCCAAACCACCAAGAAAATGGAGGGGATTGTTCGAAGCGGTACGACGGTTCACATCCTGTCCACAAAATGTAGCCTTTCTGAACTTTGGAACCGAAGACTGCTTAAAACTCGACGTTTACACTCCAGAGCATGCCTCAGCAGGGCAAAAGCTTCCTGTCCTAGTCTTCTTCCACGGCGGAGCCTACTATTACGGAGCTAAGTGGCAGTACAACCCAGAGTTTCTAGTCAAGAAGAATGTCATAGTAGTAATAGTTAATTATAGATTAGGTGTTCTTGGATTCCTCTGCCTTAATAATATAGCGAACCTCGGTTTGAAAGACCAGCTAGCAGCTTTACGCTGGATACAAAGAAACATAGCAGCTTTCGGAGGAGATCCCGACAACGTGACTCTTTCCGGCCATAGCGCAGGCGCAAGCTCTTCGTCTATGCATATTCTATCGAGGCGAAGTAAGGGATTGTTCCATAAAGCTATACTAATAAGTGGCGTTGCACTCACTCCCTGGGCATTCAATTTAGACCCATTAAGACCAGCCTACGAAGACGCAGGCAAACTAGGCAATGTAAAAAATATAACAGATGTGTACGACACATTCCTAAAAGCGTCCCTTCAAGATTTAGTGGCTGCTACTCGCGGTTCTTCGATTGATCCTAAGTATTTTAAGTATTCACCCTGTTATGATGGCAACCTGACTGATGCTTTCTTCCATGACACTCCTTACAATATTATAAGGTCAGGGGAATTCAACAAAGTTCCAACGATCATTGGTTACACTGAGCTAGAAGGCTTAGCGTTTTACGGGCTAAATAACCAAAAAAATTTGGAATACTTAGATAGTACTTTCGCAGACAGACTACCATCGACGTTCGCTTGGTGTTCTGATAAAGACAAAATAAAAATAGCTGATAAAATTCGTTCGTACTACTTCGGGACACTAAGGATGAGCAGCAAAACATGTAGAAAAAACATGGTCAATTTGTATTCAGATTGGATAGCTTACGCATCAATAGATGCGTTCTCGAGACTAATGGCCAAATATTCGGATAAACCAATATATAACTATATGTTCTCCTACCAAGGAAACAGAAATATTGCCAGTTTCATACTGAACAGATTTGGAATACCTGGGGCCACTCATGCGGATGATATATTTTATCTGTACAAGCCTGCTGGGGTTAGTTTTAATGTTGACAAATTAGATAACCTAATGATAGAGAGGTTTACCGCAATGATCACCGACTTTATGAAGTTTGGGTAAGTTTCGTGTCATTCGTTTTTTTCCCAGTAAATCTTGACACAATTTTAATACACTAGAAACTGATATTCATCACTACAAATGAGCTTATGCTATGAGATAAGTAATTAAAGAGTCAGGTTCTAGTTTAAAAAATTAATGCGTGTTTTAAACTGTTCAGACTCCAGTAATTAGACCTTATTGTCCCGGATTCCGAAAACCTACAAGCTTTGTAACAACATAAACTAACAATGATAGTATTTAGCCAACTAAATAGATTATGGACTAAAGAGCGAAATCGAATGTCCATGAATTTAATCAAGTGTAAACTGCAGACTCCTATCAATTTTGGCGTGTCATGCTCAGATATTTATCAGTTTTGCAAAGCTTTGACTAAGAAAAACTAGAAACAAGCTAAAATTCAAAATTTAAAAAACCCCCTACTCAAGCACTTAATCAAGTAATCATACGCCAATGATATTTTTGCAGACATTCGGTTATTCTTCCCCACTTTCACCCTCATAACTTTTAAACGACTCAACCGATTTTCATGAAACATGTCTAAGAACATTCGCACGTAACTCACCTTTCATACAAAAAAAATTAAATTGAAATCGCTTCATCCGTTCGCGAGCTACGGTGCGACAGACAGACAGATAGACACGTCAAACTTATAACACTCCTCTTTTTGCGTCGGGGGTTAAAAAAGGCAAAATTCAGTGATAAACAAGATATTTTACTATGGTCATGAGCGAGCGACCCGCTCGTTGCCGTTGTCCTTTTTTTTTATTTTTTTTTTAATACAACTCCCGCACTAGGAATAATTAATGTGTCGCGGGGGACTTCACAAACATACATGAAACGGACACAAAGAACACCCAGTACAACAATTTGTGGATCACACAAAGTGCTGTCCTGCGTGGGATTTGAACCTACGACACTTGGCGAAGTAGGAAACGGCGTGGTGACCGTTAAACCACTAGGCCAAACGTGCAGTCAATTGTCCCAACCCTATCTAGGAGACAACGTGTGAATAGAGTCGGGATAAAATTGGTCTCTCATATTTTTATTCATATCGAAATTACTTATTATGTTTTGAAAATATCTGAGTTGATCTTGTTCTTGTGTTATAATAGCGTTGTTTAACATACATCACCAGAGTAACGCATTTAGACCATCATGTGAACGAAATACACACTTATATACCTACATATTACAGTTGAAACAATGGTCTCTGAAGAGAGCTTTATTAACACTTACAACATATGAATCACTAGCTGAACCTCGCGGTGCTACCCGCTTTTATTGTCGTACCGCGGGTAACGTCACGGGGCGAAGCTATACTAAAAATGTGTGTGTGTGTGTGTGTGTATGTAGTTCGGTTAAAGATCTAGGTTTATACCTCGATTGCACACTAAACTGACGTGAACAAGTAACAAAACAGTGCCAGGGGTTACTGGAACTGTTTTGTTATTATTTTCCCTTTCGACTATGGTGATGTGTGCTGCTACGACCTGAATGCTGATCTTCTCGATTAATTAGACCGTCTTCTTAATAACTGCATTCGATTTATTTATAATCTCCGTAAATACGATCATTCATCCTCTCTCCGTTCGCAGCTCAATTGGCTGCCAATTCGCCTACGCCGTAAATAACGGCGCTCACTGTCCTATACTCTATTCTGAATAACCCATCTTCGCCAACTTATTTAAAATCGTACTTTCAACTCTTATGTAGCAATCATGCCAAAAACTTCGGTCCTCTAATAACTTTCTTTAGAAGCCAACGTTTCTGGCATAAATTTCAAAATTAATCACAGGTTTATGTATCCTATAAATACTCATTTTATTTTCGCACAATTGGATAGTGGATAGTGTTTTTAGCGATTCACATATGTACATATAACCTTAGTTTTTTACACAATGAATGTTAAAAGTGAACAGTTGTGTACAATTCACGAGAAAATCTAATTAATAATAGGTCTTTACCTATGAAATTGCGGTTTTGTATGCAATAAGTGAAAGTACTTATTTTTTCAAACTTTTTTATTTCTGTTATTCGAAGTAATCACCCATGCAATCGACGCATCTTTGCCAACGCATTGGCAGTTTATTGATGCCCTTCTTGTAAAAATCAGCTGGACGGGAGGCAACAAACTCTTCAAAGGCATTTTGTACTGCCTCTCGGGAATTGAATTTTTTACCCACTAAAAAGTTGTCTAAATTTTGGGAAAAGTAATAGTCCGTAGGTGCAAGGTCTGGTGAGTATGGCGGATGAGGGAGAGATTCCAACCCCAGGTCTTGCAGCTGCTTCACGACCGAAAATTTAGACCTATTATTTCCATAGCAGTCGCAGACGAGATGTTGACACTGTTTTGCTTCCATTTCTCGCTGTTTTTTATCAAATTATAACTTTGTGTAAACTTTATTCCTGTAAGTAAAGTTTTACTACATTATATTTTGCAAACAAAAAAAACAAACGACGAATAAGAAAACGTATTAAAACGACTTAAAAGTCTTTGTTCTTAACGACAATGCTTGTAATATTGTAAGGTCGATTACCATGAAGTTATGGTTTTTCAGCTATTTTGCCTTACTACTAAATAATCAAATTAAAGGTAAATAAGCACATGGTTCGTCTGAAACCAAGTGATTATGGGTGCGTGTAAACAGGCATGTTAATCCTATATTGTTGCAACTGCAGCGGAGATTACCCTAGGTGACTCTGATACAAGAAAGGATCATCACGTTCGCAGTTAATTATTTTGTAGGAACCCACTGATTTATGAGACGGCCCCTAGTCATTAATAAAAATGAAAATATATTTGTTCATATTATGTAAAGTTCTTAAAATGTTAAGGTAGTTCTGCAGGTGTATTTTTAAACACCTTTTTTATGATATAGGGGGCGTATATTTAGCAAAGTCATAAACTAATCTTAACCATTCGAATAGACTTAACCACTTGGGTAATATTGCGTAGTGTAACCCTCTTTTTGAAAAATTTCAGGGACCCTACTCCGACAGAATCGAAGCTCATCCCCATGCGCTGGCCGCCGATCACCGCGAACTGGACGCAAGTGATGAAGATAGACCACCCTCTGTCCGTCATCGACACCCCTGACAGATTCAGAGGGGGATTCTATTTAGAAATCTTATGTGAATTTGGTCTTAAAGGCTTTGTGCCTTGTGACAGTGCTATGCATTGCAATTTAACTGAGTAAACGAGCTTGTACAAGTTATTTCTTTATTTAAAGACGACCCCTGCATGGATCTCGCATTAGGAATATTCGTGTGTCGCGGGGCACTTTACAAATATACACGAAACGGACACAAAGAGCAACCAGACTCAGAATCACAAATTTGTTCATCATACAAAGTGTTGCCAATGGGGGATTTGCACCCAAAACAATCAGTGCAGTAAAAAGTGGCGAGTAGACCGTCACCGAGTTCTCCATACAAATTGAATACCAAAATAATTTGTGGTTTGAACCTATTTCCACCATATTATGTTGATATCCAGATTTAAACAGTATTTATCCAGGCTTCCCTTTTTATTTAAAAAAAAACTTACGTAAAGTAACGAAAAAGTTGAATTTAATTTTGCATATTTTTACAGCGTAAATGGCATGTTTTAAGTTTGTTTTTTCTATATTATAAACAGCAATACGTTTAATATTTATTATAAAAAAGCATAGCTTGTATTATCAAATTACTAATTATCGAAAAGAAAATGAAAAAACATTGAGTTTTCATTGATGATTTCTGGTAGTCTACAACACATCCATATCTATACTAATATTATAAAGCTGCAGAGTTTGTTTGTTTGTTTGTTTGAACGCGCTAATCTCAGGAACTACTGGTCCGATTTGAAAAATTCTTTCAGTGTTGGATAGTCCATTTATCGAGGAAGGCTATAGGCTATATTTTATTTTCAAAAAAATTAGGGATCCGTAAGAAAATTGCTATTTTCTAACCCAAGGTGTGAAATCGAAAACCTATTTTTGCGTGCGCTGCAAAGACTATTGACAATAGAACAAAATAATGTATTACGGGTTTGTAGGGCCCATTAAGATCTACAAAAAAGTCCGCGAGAGCATATATCTAACTATCATGGTTTAGTCACAATAACCGCTTTTGTGTTCGAAAAAATTATTAAATCGTCTGAAGAAAGAAACTACGTTAAATGTGTATCGTAATATTAATCCTTATCCAAATTAAGCTTTATGCTATCAAGTGTATTTATGTAGAAGTAAAATACTTTTTGTTTCATCCCAATCCGACATTTCGTTTAGAAGTTATCACGAGTATAAGACGCTAAGAGTTGGTATGTAATAATGAGTTATTTGCCAAAGAGTTTTTATCAACATAATGCGTAATATTAATCTTTATCTAAATAATTGTGTTGTTAATTATGAGTAGTAGATCTTAGAAGAGTATAATAAATACATCTATACTAATATATAAAGCTGAAGAGTTTGTTTATTTGTTTGAACCCGCTAATCTCAGGAACTACTGGTCCAATTTGAAAACTTATTTCAGTGTTAGATATCCCATTTATCGAGGAAGGCTAGCCATAAAGGCTTCCATAAAATAATAAGATAACAATTAAATTTATAATAAAATAAATAAAATTTTAAGATCAAGGTAAAATAGCAATAGGGGATGAAAGTTTGTATGGAAATATGCAAGGTTTGTGAAGGAAAGGCTAGGCAAGGCCTATGTCCAGCAGTGGACTGCGATAGGCTGATGATGATGATGCAAGGTTTGCGAAAATGCTTCATGAGTTTGGGACAGGAGACAAAATATTAGAGCTATTCAGATGTAACATTTACTGAGTTGTCACAATATGCTTAAGTGTGCTTACCCGAACGTCTGCACAAGAACAAATGTCTACCACATGTGAGGGCAGACTACTGTGCCGCATGCGGATGTTGAATTTTGCTACTACAAATTCGTTATTATTCACTAGGATTCGATTTGTTTACATGATTTTTTGTTTATTCAAATAATTTTCTTCGTGAAAAAATCCGAAGGAAAAGTATCCGGCGGGATTTAAACACAAAAAAAAAAGCAAAAGGGGTACGCCGAAGATGAAATAAATGCCTGTATGAAACATATGTATTATGGGTACATGTTAAAAAGTTTTGTCTTACTACAATTATGCGAGTACAATTTCACAATGATTTATGAGCAGTGTCAATATGCAAATGCTCTTCTAAAAATAGGAGATGATTGTATGCCAAATGACAGTAACGACATGATTACACTGAGACGTGAGTTCTGGTATATGATAGCACACATGATCTAAAAATAATATCTATTCTGATCCGCCGACTAATGAGACAGTTATCAAATAAACGAATGGATCATATCATGTCAGACGTGGAGGAAGATGTTATCGAATACCTCTCCGGAAATACAAGAGACACTGAACCAGTCATATTATAGCTTATGCATAGAGTTTCTCAACTCTTTACAATTATCAGGAGCGCCTTACCCTAAGTTGAGACTGAAATTTAATGTTCCAGTCCTATTAATGAGAAATCTTGAGCGCCAATGCTATATAATGGTACACGGCTACAAAATACACGTCTGGGGTACAACATTGTAAAAGCTACAATCATGATGCATGGAATGGCAAAAGGAGAAAATATTTTAATGACACGTATTCCAATAATTCAAACTTATTTGCAATTTCAATTTAAAAGAATGTAGTTTCCACTGAAAACAAAATTTGCAATAACAATTATCAAAGCCCAAAGACAGACGCGTAAAGTTGCAGTTCATTTAGAAAAAAACATGTTTTTCCCATGGGCAGCATAATCACGTGTATCAAATCCGCTAAATCTCTATATTTTGGTAAAAGATGGCAAATCAAAAAACGTAGTTAATAAAATTGAAAAAAATGAGAATCTGCTTAGCCTGAGGGAAAACTCAAGTAGAATCCAACCGGAGTGTCAACTCCAATCCAAGTGGAGGCAACCGTACTCGCTGCGAACCCAGACAATGCAGAACCAAACCGTTAGGTTCGAGAGCGTATTTCTAAGACTGAGGCGGTGACTTCCAAGGCCAGCACGTGTTGTTCTGTAGAAAAAGGGAGAAGGTGGGATCAGTTGGAAGAACTCTTCAGAACACTCTCCATGGTAAAGCGATAGAGGACTGCCATAGAGGCGATGTCACTCCGCAACTGCAGAGGCCCAAGGGACTCGGTGGTATCAGGACTGTTGATCATGCGGACTGCTCGCCGCTGCAACCGATCGAGAACATCAAGCAAATACTGCGTGTATCCATCACAAAGATGAGAACAGTACGCACGAGCGAACCTGGGTCTTATAAAGAGCTTAGAGAGAAGCGAACGGTGCCAGACCCGGTTGAAAGCCTTGGCCATGTCAAATGTCGAAATAAGCTCATGTAAAACACTTTTTATTTAATGTACTTATAGAAATACTTAAATGTGTTTTTAACAGTGAAACGTGTGTGTCTTATTTTTAAAATAATATTATCCTCAATAATTAAAACTGCTACCCAAAGTCACTATTACACGCGGACGAAGTCGCGGGCACAGCTAGTATGTTATATAATGGAACATAATGTTTCTTAAAAATATAATTTTTGATCGCTTTTATTGCTCATATTGACTAAATTTTACTACATAGATCTTGCTTACTTACGTGCTTTTTTCACTTTTTGACAAAAAACGACGCTGAAAAAGTATGAAACAAGTTTTGAAAAGCCGTAGTCACGTGTTTTTAAGAGTTATGGTACGTTTCTATTTTAATTTAAGTTTTTTTTTTATGTTTTGGTGTAGTGATAATAATAATTTGTATGCAAACTATATTTTCAATACCTAACATAAAAATATAAAAAAAAATGAATAAATACGAACAAAGTCACCAGCAAATGCTAATAATACCTATATATATATTTGAAATGTACAAGTAACACCCTTTCCGATAATACCAAACACGGCATATTTATGTCAAATTCATTTTTTAATACAGTACTTTATGTCGGTTAGAGGGCACCACATTAAATTGAGTGACGCGTCATATAGCCTATAAGCAGCGGACGATCAAGGCACTTCTAACGATACCTCATTTATCCAGTTCTAATTAGTAGTTAAGGAGCTATGAGGGAACAGATGAACATACATACATAGCCTGTCAAAATCATAACCCTCCTTTGGCTTTGCCGTGGTCGGGTAAAAAAATAAAAAAATACAGTTAATTTATAAACTCCTTCTTTTTTTAAGACGGTTAAAAAACAAACCATTTGTCTTAAAATTTATCTTAATATATATAAATCTCGTGTCACAATGTTTGTCCTCAATGGACTCCTAAACCACTTAACCGATTATAATAAAATTTGCACACCATGTGCAGTTCGATCCAAATTGAGAGATAGGATAGTTTAAATCTCAAATTATAGTCGCAATTTTAATTTATTGCTAATTATTGTATTTAAATATGGCGGTACGAAGTTCGCCGGGTCAGCTAGTATATTATATTATAAAGAACCTACATGCAAAATTTCAGGATTGTAACTTCAGCGGTTTGGGCTGTGCGTTGATCTCTGGGTATGTCAGTCAGTCAGTCAGTCACCTTCCTCTTTTATTTATATAGATTACAGATATCAGATAATGTAAGGGATAGGGCATATATTGTTTTACAATTCACCAATTGATTAAATTCGAACTTAAGGGATGAATAATAATGGAAATGACGTAAAGTGTAGATGGGACCCTTTTTTACAATTTTTGTCTGTCTGTCTGTCTGTTTGTTTGTGCCGGCTAATCTCTGGAACGGCTGGAGCGATTTTGACGGGATTTTTACTGATAGGTAGCTGATGATATAAGGAGTAACCGCGGTTGGTGTAGTATCGCGGGTAAGACCGTGGGGCTCAGCTAGTTTTTTTTTCAAAAAAGACAACTTCCGTATATATCCAATAAATCCTGTGTCGCGGGGGACTTTACAAACATACATGAAACGGACACAATGGACACCCAGACTCAGAACAACAATTCGTGGATCACACAGTGTTGTCCCATGTGGGATTTGAACCCACAACACCTGATACAGTAGGAAGCGGCGAGGCAACCGCTTAAACCACTAGACCAACCATGCAGTCAAAAATAAAACTGTAATTTTAAGGTCTTTCATTATTTCAGTAGTAGTTATTCAATTCTAACAGAAATCATTAAAAAAAATTTTTTTACTTTTTTAAAAACAATTTCTCAAAGTGTCTCGGTCTGTCAAAGTGTATTCAAAGTACTCGTCAAGACAAATCAAACGACTCCAAACTCGATAGGTTCCGTCGTTACAAAGTTCCTATGACCACCTTCCAGCTTCAACATCAGATCAGCTCCATGTCATCATAATATAGCATTGTCACGCTATATACATATGCCTACAAAAATTCAACACAATCGGTTGAAGATATCTGCAAAATTGAGTTGCAAGATTCCGTCTTAAAAAATATAGTTAGATATATACATACATAGCAAGTGAAAAAAAAACATAAAAAAATAAGTTCTGTGTTAATAAAAAATACTAATATTTTTCATTGAAATTATTCTTTAAAAAAAATTAAATTAAATTCAAGAATACAAATTAACAGTTACAATTCGACACTCACTGGCAACCCACCCTAAAACTTGTCATTTACGTATTATGGAGCTCAGTGCGAACTACAAACGGACGTGGTGTCACCTTGAATATTCGGCGGACACTGAATTTTTTGAGCGCGATAAAACTTATTTATTGCAATTTACGGGAGACGATATCTACGTACTAAAATGTATGGAACTTTTGTCGCTAAAATGAATGATGTTTAGCCTTATATTATGGCTTTTTGGTGAGAATTAATAAAAAACTAAAAGGGTAAATCTTTTCTCCATACTTTTTTCTCGCGAAATAAGAAAAAAACATTTAAAATAGAGAACGAAATAGGACAGAGTATGCTAATTAAAAAGGTCGATTTCGATGATTTAGATCTTTGTTAAGGCTTTTTTTCACAAAAATAAAGAATTATTTTATAAATGTCACTCGGTAAATTGGTAGACTGATTTATTAAACTACTGAGATTTTTTTTTAGTTTCAAATATGAATTGAATTGTTTGTGTTTTGCAAAACTGCAAGTGCCTTTTCGCGCGTTTTTAGGGACGCGCCCCTTAAACTCTTTAGAAATATCAGGAGTGCCTACCCATAAGTTGAGGCTGCAAGTTAATGTTCCAGTACTATTAAATGAGGTATCTTGAGCGCCAAAGCAATGTAATAGTACATGGCTAAATATTACACAACTGGGGTACAACATTGTAAAAGCTACAATCATGACGCATGGAATGGCAAAAGAAGATAATGTTTTTAACCGACTTCCAAAAGGAGGAGATTCTCAACTTCATCGGTTTTTTTTATTTTTATGTATGTACATTGATTACCCCGTCAATTGTGGACCGATTTTGAAAATTATTTTTGTATTCGAAAGGGTATGCTCCCCATGTGGTCCCATGGCCACCATATCAGGATCTGATGATGGGATGCCAAGGAAATTGAAGGAAACCCTCAAATTTACATGAGCGCCTGCAATAAAGTTAAGGCAATTGTCTGCATGCCTTCATATTCTGTAAACATCATGTCGGAAATATTTATTTATTATTCTATACAGTATGTTGTATGTTACCTTTAGTCGTATTCTTTCAAGTTATTCAGGTGAAATGATGATGAGAGACTTGAGAAAGACTAAAAAGCGAAAAATAAAAAAAAAACTTCGTTTAAAAAAACCGACTTCAAAAACTGAAAAGTATAAAATAACTTAATTTGTATGTGCTACCTATTCATAGGTTTGAAGTCGGTGCCGAGCCAAAATGTAATAGTAGGTACCGCACTCGCCGCGCGTGACCTTGAGCGGGATAGCTGCTCTTCGCGTAGGACAAAACAACCGAAGCGTCGGTGACGTCGTTGACGTTCGTCTCGAAATATAGCGAGTGTGGTACCTACTATTACATTTGGCTTGGCGCCGAATTCAAACCTATGAATAGGTAGCACATACAAATTAAGTTATTTTATACTTTTCAGTTTTTGAAGTCGGTTTTTTTTAAACGAAGTTTATTTTTTATTCCCCGTATTCCAATAATTCCAACGTATTTGACATTTTAATTTAAAAGAATGCAGTTTCCGCTGAAAACAGCATTTCCAATAACAATATTATTAAAACCCAAGGACAGATGCTTAAAGATACAGTTTTTTTTTTCTCATGGGCAGCATACTCACGTATATCAAATCCGCAAAATCTCCATATTTTGGCAAAATATGGCAAAAGAAAAAACGTAGTTTGCTCGGCACAGGAAGGATGAACCAAACCGTTTGGTTCGAGAGTGAAGATATTATTCTGCAGAGGAAGGGAGAAGGGGGACCAGTTGGAAGAGCTCCTCAGAATACTTCCAATGATACAGATGGTAGTGGATTTCTATAGAGGCGATATCTCTACGCAGCTGCAGAGGTTCAAGGAACTCGGTGGCTTCAGGACTGTTGGTAAAGCGGACTGCTCGCCACTGCAACCGATCGAAAGCATCAACCAAATACTGCGAGGATCCATCACAAAGATGAGCACAGTACTCGAGGTCCCGGCAAATATCCATGCCCAGGACACAGCTTACCCCGTAGTGGCAGTTGAGTGCTCTGAAAAGTGGGGAGGGAAAGGAATGAAGACTTTTTGGTAAAGAACGCGCACAACTGTGTTTTCGTATCGTTGAACTCGACCAGATTCTTATCACCCCATTGTAAAATGTGGTTCAAAACCCGGTCGAGCTCAGCGACAAGCTTCTGTCGATTTTCCTCAACGTATGCCAGCTTGGCTGAACGGTGTCAAAAATATCGCCCATGAACTGTGCTATCGTCTGCATAGCAATGTATGTTGTCAAGAGCTAACATGTCATTGATATGCAGAAGAAATAGTGTGGGCCACAGGACTGAACCCTGAGGTACGCCAGCGTTTACATCCAGAACATCAGAGGCCGTGCCGTCGCAAAGGCCCATAATGCAGCGCTGATGAAGAATAGCGTCAATCCAGTGACAGAGTCTAGGAGGCAGACCGAATGCCGAGAGCTTGGAGAAAAGCGAGCGGTGCCAGACCCGGTTGAAGGCCTTGGCCATGTCAAATGTCGAAATAAGCTCATATAAACACTTTATATTTTATGTACATATATAAATACTTACTTAAATAAGTTTTTAATAGTAAAACGTGTGTGTCTTATTTGTAAAAAATCGGGTGGTGTCGTGGGACATCAGATAGGAATGAGTTCCACATCAAAAATACAGATGGCGCTATACTAAATTTTTCGTTCACGAAATAAATAAATCATTACAAATGGTATATGTATGGATACAATATGTATGGATACAAAATTTTTAGTTTTCACAAAATTATCTTAACCCCTTTATTTTATTTAAACTGATTTATAAAAATATATAAAAGTTCTATGCGAGGTAAAGAAAATAAAACTATTCAGGTACCGATACATTTTGTATTATGATTTTATATCGATAAAAATCCTACCTATATTAATAACGCGAAAGTTTGTTAGTATGGATGAATGTTTGTTACTTTTTCACGCAAAAACTACTGAACGGATTTGGATAAAACTTTACAGTAATATAGCTTATACATCAGAATAACACAAGCTACTATTTGCAGCGATAACCGACATACACGCGGGCGGAGCCGCGGGCAACAGCTAGTAGCATCATACAATCATCATTGGCAGAATTGTCGACATCGGCACAGTTTGCAATTACAAAAAATAAAATAAATTAAAAAAACTTTTTAAAAACAAGCTTTTATTAGAATGCCCTCAAAAAAAAAACTTAATAAAAAGCTTGTAAGAACATACTTCTCTGGTGAAAATACTTTAAGAATATAGTACCTAGCTTGAGAAAGGTTTTCATTGTGAATGTGGTTATACATTACACTTTTTACGCCTACCGTAATTTACGACGCAAAGCAAAATGGTATTCATTATCAGACCTGGTTCTACAGAAGTCTATATTTAGAGAGTTCTGGCACTGGGTCCGACGCCATAGTTTCAAAGAGAATATCTTAAATCCGCCGATCTCAAACCCTTCAGAGCTTTCTTCATTCGGTGTCAAGAGATCGATTACCCTCTTTATATGTTGTAGCGACTAAAAATGAAGTTGCTAAAAGATAACAAACGCATATTTATTATACAGACCTTCTGCTCTCTGGATCACAGCACAGTGCGGCACAGTCAGGTACCATGAGTTCTTATTAGGTTAAGGTTATATAGGTTTTGTATCGTGCTTTAGCGGTACGACATTGTGGGGTCTGGGCTGTATTACCATAGTTAAAAAACTAGACTACCTACCTTCTTCAATAAGGAATAAAAAAGTCGAAAAACCGACTCTGCCTTGCGTAAGTAGACACTAATGCAAGGCAGTGTCGGTTAGACAGGTACACGTTATTTGCAGTTAGTTAGTGTAACATTTAGTAAATTCATCATCGGCCTATCGCAGCTCACAGCTGTCCAGCTGTAGGTCCATACTTAGGTCCCCTCTAATTGCACGTCACTTGGTTCGATTCTCGGCTTCTCGCATCCAGCTCCTGCCCGCCGTCTTGAGATTATTTTCTTTAAACAAGGACAACTCCCGCACTAGGAATATACATCCTGTGTCGCGGGGGACTTTACAAACATACATGAAACTGAACACAACACAAAGAACACCCAGGCTCAGAATAACTATTTGTGGATCATACAAAGTGTTATCACATGTGAGATTTGAACCATCTCACATGGTCTCCAACCACTGGCGCAGTATAGTATATTCTGACCGTGGGAGAGCCACGCTTCGGCATGAATGGGCCGGCTCGACCGGAGTGATACCACGGCCTAACAGAAAACCGGTGTGAAACAGTGCTTGCGCTGTGTTTCACCGAGTGAGTGAGGATACCGGAGGTCCAAACCCCAATCCCCTACCTCCCCCCCCCATCCCCAAAAGGCCGGCAACGCACTTGTGACGCTTCTGGTGTTGCAGGTGTCCATGGGCGGCGGCAATCGCTTACCATCAGGCGATACGTCTGCTCGTTTGCCTGCCTATTCCATAAAAAAAAAAAAATTGTGCGTTTCATCAAATAGTTCCTTTGCCGTCATGTTGGCATCCGGTTGGCATAGTAAGAAAACAAAGTAAGATCATAGTAAGATAGATCAATACATTCTTCAGGGAAATATTGAGTTATATATTGTGTCAATAGAACTTTAAAATATCTTCCATAATGTAATGTTATGTAGCAATAAAGACAACACTTGTTTGCTTTACTGCCTCGTTTGCGGCTGTTTAGTCCAATCACCAGGGCTTCGTTCCTGGAAGTAAGGAAACCTTGTTACTAGGCTATCCGGGCCCATTAGATATAAGCTAGACAATCGAAGACCGATCACCTGGTGAAAGGATTTCAACTTAGGGCGTTAGGGTATAGAATGTGGCGGGGCGACCGCTCAAACCACTATGCCAACTGTGCAGTCAATTATTTTCCTGGTGTATTTAGTAAAAGGCTTTTTTTTTTATTTAGCGACTGTAAAGGACTGTAGTTTGCTGTTTGGGATGAAGAAATGATAGTCATGTGAGCAGTTTAAACATAATATATTATTAAAAAAGAAAACAATACAATATAAGGACAATATTGTAGACTGATCTTTACAGAACATATTACACGAGGCTTAGCTTGGCGATGTCGAGTGTCGATTAACTATTATACATGAGCAAACATTAATGAAACCGACAGGTAACACTAACATTTGAATCTTTACATACAAACTTATACACTAGACTACAAAAAATAGCCAATCAGGCTTTTATTCAGTATAAATTGGTTAAAAGCATGCAAAATTATTTAGGAACTTTGATATTCCTCTAACAAATAACCACAGTATTTATAGAAATGTATTTATTTTGTAATGTACAGTCAGAGACAAAGTTTTTCACCGCACATCGTCGTTTAAAATGCGACTCCAAAACTATGTCATCACTAAGTCCCAGATCACGGTTCCATAAAATTATTATTTTACAATATTAAAGTATAAAATAAGATTACTCATTTCCAAATGCCTTTATAAAAGTTTTTGTAGCTATGTTACATTACACTGAAGCCAGTCAAGGAAATTGGCATTAAAAAAAGTTTGAGAAATTCATGAAACTCGTAGACCGTTGTGGTCCATTAGTCTAAGAGAAGCAGAAGCCTTCTCGAAAAGGGAAAATGTAGTGGATAGGTCTTTATTAAGCAGTAAACATTATGATATGATGATAATTAACATTCAAAATCATCTTTTATTTTAGCTGAACTGTATTTAAGTTCATTTTAAAGCCAGTTTTTATCGAAATCATAGCTTAAACTGGTTAGGCCCGATATTGCGGGTATTTTCTTCATGTCCACCCATCATATAAGCCCTTAGTAACATAGGCCTGAAACAACACATCGAATACATACATTCACCATTGATTAACTTACGATGGCACTAATATTATTGCTCTCTACGTAATAAGTACCATACAATGATTATCGTGTATAAGTTTGTTTGTATTTAAAAATACTCGAACTATGCCTTGTCTCAGTCTGATCTTATTACTAGTGCATTTAGACCATTCTACTTTGATATCAGTCTGAAACTAAGTACTCAGTATCCTTGCGTTTATATGAAATGAATAATATTATGTGAAGCTTAAGTGGTAGTACGCGACTGTACCGAAGGGGGCGTGGCTTAAATACTGTAGCGTGCAACGTGACAGTTGCAATACTATTCAAGAATAGACATTGTGTTGCTATTGCTTGTTGTTGTTAATATGGTATTGCAATATTAAGTTATTAATTAAATTTTTTTGTGTTTTAAGGGCACTTGGAATTAAAAACTATTAGTACGTGAGCAATATTATTATAAAATGTTATGGTAAGATTATTGTCAAAGATTAGGGTAAATAGGGGTTTCTTGGTGCAACAATCTGGTAAAAAGCCCATGTGCTAACTGGAGGAGAAATATGAGGAAACGTTCGACTGCGATAGAACGATAACTTTTAAGTCACTGATCAAGATGAACACGAGCAATATAATAATTGTAGTAATATGATCGTAGTTATGAGGTATTTCATTCTATAAATGGAATCATATGGTGACTTTTATCATCAGTCTATTGCAGTCCACTGCTGGACATAGGCCTATCCCATTGCTATTTGGACTACTCGGATCCAGCTCCTGCCAGAAGTCTTGCGCAAGTGATTGCGCGTGAAACGTCCTATATTACGTTTACTGAGACGAGGTCTCCACTATAGAATTCTTGGTGACTTGAAGTTGTTTTATTTGACATCAAGTCAGTAAAAGACTACGTATTGTAGATTGTCGTAAAATTTTGAATATATAATTATTGTTTTTGCGATTTCTTTAAAGGTCGGTCGTGGGTAACAACTCCGTAAATTGATAGTACAAATTTACAAAGAATTAAAGTTTTTTTTGCTGCAAATCATCTTGTCATAAATATAGATTGGGATTTAATAAAAGTTTACTTTCTTTACATATTATTATTCATGGAATTATACTAGTACAATCTGTGGAGACATAAATTATGTAGGAGACTGTGCCAAGTACCTATATATTGCATTGGAACTGTTGGAAAATCAGGTAAAAGGTGTTAGCTATGTTAGTTAAAGGATGACTTTATTTAAAGATAAAGTATTAGACCGGCCGTCACACAGTACGGTCTAAACGCACTAACACTATATCGTATTCATAATCTTATCATCTCTACACTCTTCGTATATTATAAATTTCTATATTAAACATTAGCGGAGTCACAGTCGCCGTAGAGTCGAGTCTTTAAAAAACATTAGTCCGTTAGTTCGCGCCGACTAAAATGAACCGCTACAATCGCCGTACGGCCGCGACGATACGACGTACGGCCGCGACGAAACGACGTACCACGCGTCGCAAACAAAAATCGTTATAAAATTATTTGTTGATAATAATCGAGTTTTGTACACGTCCGCCGCACCGGGGCCCGCACACACAGCTACACAGGCGGGTGGTGGGGTGGTGGGGTGGTGGGGAGGTGGGGAGGTGGGGGGCGGAGGCTCAGCGGCGCAGCAGGGCTCCGAGCTCGGCGAAGGCGCAGGCGCCCAGGCCGCCGCGCGACATGCGGCGCAGCAGCTCGCGCGAGTGCGACACGCACGCCTCCACCGGCGAGATCCACTTCATGCCCTGCGCCTCTGCAACACGCAACACACACACACCATTATTACATTAGGACAACTCCCGGATTAGGAATATATCCTGTGTCGCGGATGACTTTATAAATATACGTGAAACGAACACAAACAACATACAGACTCAAAACAATTGTGGATCACACGAAGTGTGGCCATGTGGAATTTAAACCCTCAGCCTTAACGCACCACAAAACCACGTGACGACCACTTAAACCGACCAAATAAAATTCATTCAATTGAGATGCTTCTGCATCATTGGGCCGCTGATCTCACAAAAAGTAAGTGAATCTAAATAAATGTCAATTTACAAAAATGAGAAATATTATTTTATTAGCTAATCCTCACGAATTCGTCGGCATCTCTTAAAAAACCGAGTTCCTTTTTTCTTCAGACTTCAAAAAAAGGAGGAAATTCTCAATTCAGCTGTATTTTTTATTTATCTCTCGTCATCTCATATCGACTGGATGAACCAATTTTAGACTTCTTTTTATTTCAACGAATTGAATTTTATATTATTTGGTCCAGATTGAAGTCAGTTTTTTTTTGTTAAAATTTATATAGGTATTATTGCAACTTATTTTTTATTAATGCTCATCTCCCTATTCGTAAAAAGTCATGTTAAGTCTGTAGCCTTCCTCGTTCAACGGGCTATACGACGTAAATAACTTTACAATTCGAATCAGTAATTTCTGAGATCAACGCAAACAAACTCTAAAAACTTATAATATTAATATGAATAGTAAATATAGATGACATCATTTCCAAATTGAACACGAGCTGGTACAAGACAAGCGAGTAAATTCCACTACATACCGAGTATGGCAGAGTTGAGCGCTTCGCAGACGGCTTCCCGCCGTACGGGCTCTAACTGCCAGCCCACAGGACTGTCCCACGGGTTGCTGTACGCGAGTAAGCTAAACGCGTCCTGCAAAATAAATTTATGTAATTTGGATATGTGTCACATTATTCATAGATTTTATTGCCATTCCTTTGTAATGACAATAAAAAAAAAAGAAAAAAAAACATTAGTAAGAGTTGTAAGGCTGCTATCCAAACAGATTACCATCTCCATAACATAAAGAGACTATATACACAAAAGCTCATTATGTCTCAAGGTCGTATTAATTTTAAATCTATCTTTAAAAATAAATCACCCAATGCTTTGCTAAGAACTCGAGAACCGCTTGTAACGTGGTAGATATATATTAGACGGTATCATTTATTAATAATCGATTGTACGCAAGTTGATTAGTCGAGTTGGTAGGTACACCACTATTTGCGTGTACCTTATTTAATTGCTGTCGGTGTACAAACTTAAACCACAAACTGCCTTAAACTACCGAACTGCCGTCGTTGTGCTGAGCTTGGTGCAACTGTTAATTGTGAAATTGTTAATTGTTTACCTATACATGACCCGAATATATTTCGGGTCCACCCTACGGGTTAGCATCTACCTTTCGGATTCGAACCCATCCAACGGGTTACAAGTTCACCCCACGGGTACGAAGCCACCTTACGGCCAGCGGCCAGCTGTGGCCAGAGCGTCGGGTGACTCCACTGTGCCGCGTCACCGACGAAGGGGCCACCACAGGCACGTGATAAACAGTGTGCGACCCCGATTCTTTAAAACCCTGAGACGAAATACCCGCAACCCTGACTTTAAGCTACCGGAGCATTTCTTTCTTTTGTTTAAATATACCAAGTGTTACCATAATTATCTTTCATTTATTTATCCGACGTATAAGGGTTACACGCTCGACCATTTCTTTTTTTTTTTTTTTGTATTTTTGACTTGTTAAGATACAAGAAAGATCTTATGGAGAAAAACCGTAAAAATTACGAGGAAAATAGTTAAAAAAAAACACTTTTGACAGAACAACATCTGTCGGGGAGCTAGTTCTAAATCAAACTGACATAACTACAACAAGAAATGACGTCACAATTAATCGTTTCCTGTCAAAACAACTGTAAACCAGCATGTTATACAACAAAAGAATATAAACTAACCTCCAGCATGGATTTGACGATCTGGTCCTGCTGCAGTTTCTGGCTCATCGCGTACAGCTCGCGGCCAAACGCCAGCATCCGCTCCACAGAGGCGCGAGAGCCACAGGTGCCATCACCTTCTGTGTACGAACACCACTCAGTCACCACACTTCTACACTTACCACTATCCATCTAAGCCAAAATATCACACTGGACAAGCCGGCCACACCTCGACATACAAAATTAATATAATATAATACTTCCAATCTAATTATTTTGGTTTAGATATAGAAATGATAGTTGCATTTACACTTAACTAGGGTGACGGAGGGACTTAAGTTATATAATAGACGAAAGTACTAATTAAATTAAAGCACACCCCCACTTACTAAAGATTATCAACTTTAAAAAAAATTGTCTATGACACTACTAAAAGACTAAACTGTCAACCAGCTGTCACATATGACATTTCGGTAGCAATACAAAAAAAAATGTGTTTGTCTTCATAGCTAATATGGACCTTATATTTAATTTAACACTTAATAAGTCATTATTAATTACAATGCGATACATATCGACTAAAGTCCTTCCGCCACGATATGTACAGATTAGTAAATAAAACTAAGAAAAATAAATAATATACACATTATACTGTCGCAGAAGAAATCGGCGAACAGAAGAGATGAATTAAGATCAAGTGCTTTAGATATGAAATAAAAGTGTTCGGTGGATTTAAAACAACGACCTCTTTGGTAGGAAGGTTACAATTTTGAGTCCCTCATGCATATGACGTCCCTGTCGGTATTATCGTGTATACATACAGATATTAAGTATACATAATAATATAAAAGTGTAATATTATAAGAAGCGTTTATCAAGTCATGCTATATACATATCTCTTTTCAGCTCGTATGGGTCCCTCCATGCTGTCTCTATGCATGCATCACTACTACACTATACCAATCATCATCGACAGTATTTAATCGTCCACTGTTAGACATAAGCCTTCTTGAGAAAGGAAGCTTTGGCCTACCATATCACGCTGATAAGAGGGGTTGGTTTCTACATACAGCCATGTTTCTATATATTTAAAAAAATCATTTCTCTGGCCGTGGTCACAGGCTGACTTCTGAGTCAGCCTGTGACCACGGCCAGTGCAAACCTTTAAATAAGTGATCGCGTTAAATCCCGTAAAAATAATTATTATTATATCATGAAACGCGAAAGTTTAAAAGTTAGTTCATTTCTCTCCTTGGAAAAGGCGTTTTAGGCCCATGCCTAGCAGTGGAGAGTTAAAAGAGGCCGTTGATGATGGTTACATGTTTTTAAGGTACCAGGGGTGACCACAACGACCGAGACATCTGTACATGCATACTGCATTTAATTTACTTTATAAATATGTATATATATATTACATTTATAATTGTATTATTAAATATATAATAATATAGCAAATAAGTATTTTACTACTGTACACGTTTAGATATAAATCGGCACCTAATCGGTGTGATATTTGTTTATAACTTTCCTTTTGGCAATTATAATTCTTAATTTATACGCAATTAGGTCCGAATTTATATACCACATCAGTTTCAGAATATTTCGAAATTACATCGGAAATGACTGACACTATTGATGTATTTTATTTTCAAGTAGGTATTTATGATGTTGGACATTCTAAAACTAAACTATACTTTGTCTAGTAAACATGTAGCAAAATTTACCAAACATTGTCAGCTGTGAAATAGTAGCAAAAACATAAGGAACTACAACACAGTACTTACTCTTTATCGACCGGCAACTAAAATAAAATTGAAAGTTACAACTACCTACTTCGGTGACAACAAACATTGGAGCAGGAAATGTTAATACAAGACATTGTGTCCACACTGTAGAAAATGCTACTTCTAATTCTAGAAAACGCCCTTGACTAACTAAAACAACTTTAAAACGTTTATCTACATCTTTAAAAAAAAAAATGAGCAGGCTACGACCTTTAGAAGTAGTAACCATAAAGGCGAGTAAAATTGCGGCGGCTAGTAGTCATTGAGTGTGCAATATTTTAATCACAAAGTACAGAATTTCACTTAAAATACATATACGCAAATACTAGTATGCTTATTAAATGATCATTGCGTTATATGTCCGAAATATTTATTATTTATTTATTTAATATTATTAACCGACTTCAAAAAAGGAGGAGGTTCTCAATTCGACTGTATTCTTTCTATTTTTTTTATGTTTGTTACCTCGTAACTTTCGACTGGGTGAACCGATTTTGATGATTCTTTTTTTAATTGAAAGCTAGTGCCTTCTTTCAATTTGGTCCAGATTGAAGTCGGTTCTTTTTTTTGTTAAAATTTGTGATTATAAGTGTAAAAAGTCCAGCACTAATAACTATTCTCAACGTGAATATTCGCAAACAATGATCCAAATCACAGTAGTAATTCATTTTCTACAATGTGGCAACACTAGTGCAGTGGTGCTATAACGTGAAGTTAGTTGCAAGAGTCAAATCCCAAATAGACTGAGTCCAACAAAACAAAAGGAGTATTTGAATATATTATGATAAGCGCAGAGGGTAAAGTGAGGAATGAAGCCAGCTGGATCCAATGTTCAGAGTAGAACGAATGTGAGGAGTCGCTAGCGATGAGATAATACGAGTGACAGCTGCCATGAACGTGACTACAGAATTCGAAGTGATGATATCAAAGGTTTACTCTGGTTCCTCAGTTGTAGTTTTGAATAGTTTCCTTATAAATGTTAAGTATGGTTATGAAAAGAAAAAGCTTTTTTAAATATTAAAACTAGTTTTTAAGATCTAATCTTTTCTAAATAAGGTGGTAATTAACATTAGTATAACAGTCAATTTAACTGTGTGTTTAAATATAAAATATAAGCGATGAAAGTATCCTTTAGAACTTAGAACCATTAATGATTAACTATATTTTAAACATTTTTTACCAATTAGATTGCTAGTAACTTAAGATAGTTTATTCAGTGCTGTAATGACGAATATTTATTCATTTACATTAAAAAAAATTAGTTAGACCTTGTATTATTTCCTGAACAGGCTTATAATATTTTATTTCAAAAGATTTATATACACGATTTTGGATTTATTATTGCTCTTTTGACTTTATCGACATTCTCAATCGTTAGATTTTAAAGTTTGAATTTTTCTTATATGAGTTGTATCAGCAATTCTTATGACGGTAATAGAAAACTTAGCCCTATAATCGATCTATAAAATATGAATCCTTGTCCTGTAACGTAAATGGAAAGTGAATATTGGATATCAATAGAGGAGAGTAGCGGAACCAGAGCGCAGGCAAAGTGAACACAGAAGACAAGTGATTACCCACCCGCGTGGAAGTCGGGCATGAGCGCAGCGATGCTGGCCGTCACGCCCGGCATGCCCTTCACCAGCGGCCACGGACCACCTACAAGCACGCCCAACACGCTCGTCACCACCGTGACGTCACCGCCCACGTCACCGTCGTGACGTCACCGCCCCGGCGTACCCGCGTGCACGCGACCGACTACAGCCAGCGCGGTACGCACACACATACACGTGGCTCTAGAGCCATTGCCGTAGTGTGTGCGTAGCTGTATGCAGAGCGGTCGCTGGCACGACCACTTTGTTTTAGCAGTAGCGTGCTCGAGATACAAGTTATAACTTAGAAATATCAAAGAATTCCAAATTAGCCCACTATACCCTTAGGTCAACAACGATATTTTATTTCAAAGTTAATAGTAATAACTTGCATCTCCGTCAATCTTATCATGCGTAAGCGATGACTCACGCAAACTAACTCGACTAAACGAAAAAGATAAAATTATAAATTATGCTTCCAAGTGCCGATGGGTGATATCGATTCTATATGCGATGTAACATGAGCGGTTAGTAAAAGAAGCAAGTTTAAAGTTAGGCTAAACACATGCTCACTTACTAAATATTACCAATGCCTAATTGCATTCACACAGTGTTGCCAGAATAAAAATACAAAATTAGTAGATTTATACCTCTCACTGGTACAATTCTACAATTCAAATGTATACAGACGCTTTCGTAACACAGAAAACGTCCTTTTTGGTACCTTCTAAATATTTAACATTTTTAAGAGATTTTTAATATCAAACAATAATTTGTTCATTGAAGATGATATTTTGATATGGACTAAATTATTTCTAGTAGGTTTTTGTTCAAATATTTTTATTTGAAATAATAATTGTGGCAAACTAAAAGGGAGTTAAATTATTAATAAAAGCGTGAATAAAAATTGTATAATATTTTAGTTGTTTTTTTTTTCTATTTCAATTTCTAGTAAATAGTAGTTTTCATCGTGACGTTTACCGGAGTAAGCTTAATTATTTTTTATAATAAATCCTAATATTGTTCTTATCGTATTAATAATAATTATGTAAATTATCACAGCGTTTTATTATCATGCAAACCAAAATAAACCCCGCGAATAATAATAAAAATGTTAAATGTCACTAAATAAATAATAATGAATGATTATGGTGTGCAAATAAATATATAATCTATAATAAGACTTATAATAAAATTAATTGGGTACATAAAATTAATAATATAATCTTTCTTATCGATGTATTTTAATCGATAGTTAAATACAGATTTTACGTCAATTCTGGTACAAAATAGTAAGTATAAGATAGTTTTAGATAAACTATTATTTTAGGGGGGTTCAGGATGAGTTTCCAATGAAGAGATTAGCCGGAACATTGTCCGGTTTGAGCGGCAGTGTGTACATGTGTACTTGTGTGTGTATGTGTGTGTATATGTGTGTGTGTGTGTGTGAAAACGTGTGTGCGCGTGTACCTGCGTGTGCGCCGTTGGCCTGTGGCGGCGCCATGTCCACGTCGGCTGCCGCTACTCCCGCACTTCCCTCTGCTGCGCCTGCGCAAACATCAACCATCAATCAGTTGTCGAGCTAACTTACGACTAGTCAATACGAATCTTCGAATACACAACATAAACGGTGACACTACCAACATCATTAACTTAACATTGTTATAATAAATATCCACCAGTCAATGTTAGCACTTCTAATATATCCCATACCGTAAACTCAGAACGAGTTTCAAAACAACGATTTGTGAATCACCAAGATTTTTTTCTTGTGAGGATCGAACCCTACAAAATATAGCGCAGTAGGACCGCTCGGATTACTACACTATCCGTGCAATAAAGGATTTTAGACTAGGTATCCATGAAGGTACTGACCGTTGGGCTGCTTGTCCCGGAGCCCGTTGGCGGAGGGCGCGCGCGAGGTGTGCGAGATGACGGAGGTGGCCACGCCGTTGCTGGCCGCACCCTTCTCGCCACACACCTGCCGGACAATTATCAAAACAATTTAAAAAAAAGATTTTACAAACATACACAAAATGAAGACAAAGTACACCAAGACTCAGAATAACAATTTGTTATCATAACACAAAGTGTTTTACACAATTTTAAACCGATACTCATGCCGGCGCCTCACATTGGCTATATTCGCTACATGGCTATATTCGCTACAAGTTATAGTCTTGGAACCAATACACCAATGTGGAGATCGGACAGATATTGATCATAAACGGAACGTTGCGTCCAATAGCCAATGTCAACCCGCCATGTATCAGTTTGAGGCGAAAGGGGTACGGGCGGTCAATTTGAGTCCAACGTCGCTTCTCGATCCACACATATGGCCGGTGTACAGTGTATGCGTATCCTATGGGTATGCGCTCTGCCGACATGCACGTTGGACGTGCGACTTTTGCGTGAGCGTACTTTTAACCAACTTTCCAATGCTCTTGGCTGGTGTGTTTTCCCAAAAGATGTTGCAGCAAATGTCTGGCCGCGTACCTGGGATACATAATTGGCCATTTAATTCGTAGCCAAGCTTGGCCTCAAATCATAATGTGAGGCCCCGGCATCAACCGAGTAGAAAACTGCGTGACAACCGCCAGCCAATATATGTTTATAGTCATATAGATCTTCGATAATCCATACAAACACAAGGTACTAGTTTCACCAGTTCCTGATATAGTTTCAGATAGTTATTTAGCATATAATACTATTTAAAAGATAAAACTTGGTAATAAATATATGTACATATGACATTAATGTCTTTATCCAAGACTTGTGAAACCGAAATCTGTAGTTATTTTACAGATAAGTTTACCTTTTTCTATTAAAGACTTTATCCACAAGTGATGAAACTAGCCTATAAATTGACATAACTATTATCGCATATTGTTAGAATAATAACCATAGATAAATTATTTATTTATTACATGTTCATGAATGGTATAAAGAGGCAAACCGGCGGTTAAGTCATGCGATGGTAAGTGCATAACTGCCTTTTAAGCCCCTTCCATAAGAAACAATATTAGGAAGCCTGTGAACGCCCCAGGAAATTCCTGCACATCTAGAAGGACCTGTGTCAGCTCCTATTACCACGGCCCAATACCAATAGAAGTATAGATTCCGGTTAACACACACACGATAAATAGCAATTTTATTAAGTAGTTTTCAAACTAAAAATCGGTCTACCACTACATAAATAAAACCACACATCTCGCGCGTACCTTCCGATCGGCTGCACCAAATCAAATTTAAAAAATCGGTAGAAAGTTCGCCGGGTCAGCTAGTATTTACATAAAATGATGTAACACATTAAATTGGTATAGGTACCTCAGAATCAGAGCCATTGACCATCTCGACGAACTGTCGGTACTTGAGCAGGAACAGTAGGTCGAGGTCCCTCTCCAGGAGCCCGGGGTACAGGGAGCGGGTCAGCTCGATAGCTTCGCCGATACGACCTGATATCACCAGTTTCGATACTCCTGAAAATTATTGACCACATAAAAATATAAATTGTATGAAAGAAACTAAGAACAATCTGACGATACGCAAAATATCAATTATCATTTGGATATATACTTTTTCTTTTCAACTATAACCCGACTACCTAAGAAAATAATTTTGTTAGAAATTCAGAAATATACATCACTGGTCAAGGTGGAGCTGTGGTCTTTAACTAAAATCACTACATATTATAAAACAAAGTACTCCGCCGCGTCTGTCTGTCTGTTCGCGATAAATTCAAATATTCTTTCGCGAAATATTGTGCGGTTTTAACCAATAGATAGAGTGATTCTACTAGAGGAAGGTTTTCGTATATAATCTGCGTTGAAGACGTCGGAAAATTTTAAACCGCACACTTCTCAGAGCAACATTCTATATCATATTTTTCCGTAAAGAACCGTACGTATTTAGTTACGGAGTTTTACTTATAATAACATAGCTGCAACCCTTTTATTTTTCAATATAAGTTTCTACTATTCTCCATATAAATTTGAAGCGTTAAACCTAAGAATATAATACTCGGGACTAACTCTGTCTATTTTTAATAGAGGCGATGTCTTCTTCAATGACCTGTCCTGTGGCGCGGGAGAAGGCTTGTGCTGTGCTGCAGTAGCCGTGGTGCACCAGGTACGTCGATACCATCCTGGAATACAAATCACATTTATGAAATATCATTTAAATCTATACTTATAATGAAAATGTAACAGGTCCAATTCTGTACATTAAAGATATTTCGAATTTTTTTTTTGGAGGGCTCTCTATGATCGATACTGAAGCCAAAACTGTAATTTTTTTTCATTTTTGTCCGTCTGTCTGTCCGTCTGTATCTTGGCCGCGCATCACGCCGAAACTACTGAATGGATTCAAATGAAACTTGGCATAATTTGAGTTCATACTACGAGGTAGGACATGGGATACTTTTTATCCCCAAATTCAGCACGGTTTCTTGGAGAGAGGGGTTGATAGTTAAAATCTATACTTAGTAGTAATTCAATAACACATAGTCCGATTTCTTTCACGGGAAAACTCTTTTTTTTTGTCCGCGACTGTACACTGCCTGTGGGAAGCTGAGACAGATATGTAAATATGGCGGTACGAAGTTCGCCGGGTCAGCTAGTATATAAATAAATATTTCGGCCATCTTACACACAACGCCATCTAGTCCCAAGCTAAGCAGAGCTTGTGTTATATGGGTACTAGATAACTGATATAAATACTTATTTTTTGTAAATAAATACATATATACATAGAAAACACCCAAACTCCGAAAAAAATATTTGTAGATCATACAAACATTTGGCCCGGGAATTGAACCCGAGACCTCAAGCACGGTAGTCGCATACGCTACCACTGCGCCACCGAGGCAGTCAAATGAAATTGGTGAATCTTTATGTAGTGTATGAAATTTAATGTTTTTATGTGAAAGAACTGCAGATATGTGTTATAATAAGTATTGAAATGAAATGAATTAATGGAGTAAATGCTACATGGGGCAAGTATACTTGAAGACCTGTCATACTGTACTAGATTAGGTCAACATGTCGAAGAACACAGGAAGTCTGAACAAAGACAGTCGATTCTTCACTGACTTAAACTACACACATCAAAAGTGTCTAGGGATCAACATATGTGTCTAGGGATCAACATATATTTTTGCAATAACTTTTCTCCTGATTGATATTAATTAAAATTTTCTTTAAGGATTCATCAAATAAAGTGTTTTCGTTTGTCACAGTAACGATAAACCAAGTCACCTTTGCATTAATAAAGAAATTTGCCATTTTCCTAATAAAGGGATTTTTGACATTTGAACCACTAACATTAAAGTTCGAAAAAAAGACTGAAATAACAGTTTTCTTTAAAATTTTATTAGGTAACTTAAACAATTAATAATCCGTGTTTCTACCGCGAACACTAACAACACAAGAACATCGGTTTGGCATACTCAAAATGAGTTCATCCAAACACGCTGTGGAATTGCCGCCCATGTTCGTTGCAACAACAAAAAAAGGTCTTCTTGCGACTGGATACCCTCCATATTCGGCAGAGCTCTTCTCTGTAGCATATCCCATGCATGCTCAATCGGGTTCAAGTCTGGCGACTGAGCAGGCCAGGGCCAAAGCCACATCTCAATCTCAAAGAATCCGCATAAAAATGCTTGATCCCTAGACACTTTTGATGTGTGTATTTCTACAATATATATATTACAACATTTTTCTAAACTTAACACACACAACTATGAGACGACCTGTATGTAAAACATGTAAACTGTCAGTTTGATTCCTGTACACTGCAAATAATTGTAAGTATTGTCAAAAGTATACCTGTATCATCTATTTAATGGTACAAGCCACGTCAAGTTTGGTCCTAGATATCACTATGTTAATAATAAATATTGCAGACATCTAACACACAACGCCATCTAGTCCCAAGCTAAGCAGAGCTTGTGTTATGAGTACCTACTAGACAACTGATATAAATACAAATATACTTTTTTAAATTCCGAAACAAATATTTGCAGATCATACAAATATTTGGTCCCGTTTACCCGGGAAACGAACCTGAGACCTAAAGCACAGCAATCGCACATTCAGACGAACATTTATACAGTACGATGCATACCTGTGTAAGACCTGCTGCCACTGCCCCTGGTCGTCGGGCAGCGGGAACTCGTCGATGGCGAGGCGGGTGCGCGCGCGCAACTCGCGCAGCATGTCCTCGATGTCGAACACGAAGGGCTGCTGGCCGAAGTTCGCGTCCACCACCTCGCCGGGAGTCTGGAGGCCCACTGTCGGGTAAAGGTTTGGCTGGAACGATACAATTGAAAATTGAGCGATCGCTAACCATGACACTACTAGAATTGAATATTGATTTTTTTCTCCAATTCGAGATGCAAGTGTGCGACTCTCACTTCCAACAAGTATAAAACAGACACAATGAACACCCAGACTCGGAACAAAATTTTGTGAGACACACAATGCATTGCTCATGTGGGGATTCACAAACACACAGCAGAAACTAACGGCGAGATCCCCTTAAACCACTAGGCCATGAAATGTAGTCTATCACAGAGCTGGCACAAAACATTTCTATCTATAGTACTTCGTATAGCATACATACCGGTAATCCTCTGAATGCTATTCCTAAATGGTGTCCATTTTTAGTGTAGAAGCATGTGTTGTCTACAAGGTTGACGCCACATCCGATGACGTCACCAGTAGTGAAGGTGGGTCCGTAGGGCTGGCCGGTGCCGGAGGAACAAAACGAGTGGCCGTCGTCGCCGTGGTAACCGTACGAGTGTTTGTCCCAGCCTGGAACAGGAGCAGATAGATATTGTTGCATTGGTGAAAAACTAAAGAATTGCTAAACCAAGTTAAACCTAGTTCTTATAACGTAAATATTTCTTTGTTTTAAACTGGTTTAACATTATGCAATGGTTATGTTTTTGGAAAGCTACAAAATTTACTATGTAGGACACTTGTCGAAGCATAACACTGCAGATAACCTAATTATTTTCACCCAAGTGCTAAAACTATACTCGAATCAAAGCAGGATAGATGAAGTTTCGGCTGCTATATAACAGGTACATCCAGATTCTCTATTAACAAGCACCTAATATTCAATCTTTAGAATTACTCTTCTAGATTGGTGTACTTTTTCAACAAACAGAACGCATCAGAGACGCCTACATTCTACTTATATTCATGTTGAGATAGATGTGTGGTTTGACTAGAATGAAGCGATACATGAATATGTTAAAGTGCGCTGGAAAGGACAACAGATTATAGTGCTATAGACATTTGTGTGTGTAGAAGTTAATATGATTTCATCCTTGTCGTTACGTTGTATAAAGAATAGCCTTCTACACAAAGTATTGGGACTTATTTTCTGCACACTGCTGCGAGCTGTGTACAATATACAAAAGCAGCGATGCACATCGATGCGTTAAATAAAAAAACAAAGAACAGACACGTTGTTAATAGAAGTAATTCGAAATAACAAGCATTAGTCGGACATTGTGTTTCATGAGTCAGTCAGCCTCCTTTGTACTTCATCTACCTGGACAAGGGCACCGTACCACATTAAGCAGGTAAACATTACAAATGACAAATTGACAATTAGACTTAGATCCAAACTACTTTAAGTACTGACTTTTTTTTTTCAAAGTACAAATTTTAACAAATTAGGGGACAGAAATATAGGGCAATTTTTTTTTTATTGTCAACATTGGATACAAGAAATTCATGGATACATTATGTTAATTTATTTTTTATGTATAACATAAAAAACCTTTTTATAAGAACGAAATGAAAACCGCAAATATTCAAAGTTTAAAACTAAATATTGATCAATTTGGCAGTGTTCGTTGCTCTGTTTTAAATGTCCTTGCCCTGTAACCTAGAAGCTAAGTACCGGTCAGATTTGAATTTTTTCCTGTTCCTTGAGTAGTTATAGGGTATTTAACAACACGAAACGCACTCTTGTAGCAAAACAGTAGGTATATCTATCCCTTCGAAATGTCGTTTTCAGAAGTGATTTTATGTTGAATATTTCTCTCTGACAGTGTCTGACACTCACCAGGTAATCTGTTCATGTTCACCCCATGTGCAGAGAGCCCGATGCCCATGTATCCATCGCGGCCTTTCGACACGATGCGAACCTCGAAGTAGTAGAGCCCACAAGCGGCAGGGATCGGGTGCGTCGCGCGCACGCTCGCTGCGTCTTTGTGGGTTTTGCCATGGCCTGTGCAATAATATATCATCAGTTTTGTATAGATCAAATATAGGGTGCGTATATTTGTGTAGAACAATGTTGTAGTCATATGTTAAGAATTCAGTTTAATCGACTTTCTTGAAATAGCTGTGGCATTTTCATCAACTATTGTCAATTAATAAAAAAGTATTCCATGGACTAGTCTATGTCTACCTTAAAATATGAATACAGTATTATATATATAAACTATAGCTATGTTAGTTACACACGTTATAGTATAATACCACAGAGTCCACAGACATTTTGCGCACGACCACTAGCGCGATTAGCGTAAGTTTTGCACACAGAGACACGAATTACGCTTTATCAAAGTTATCCTACATAACATACACATTATACTTTTATACTTCAACCGAAGCTGCAGTGTCTATGTGTGCAAACTTATACTAGGCATAGAAAATATACTCTTTAGTGATAGAAAAGCATGCTCAGTCAATAGAGGAGTTGTGCGTTCACTACAATAGATAGTTTAGGTAGAATAGGACACCACTCTTTAATAAATAATAAATATAAAACAAAGTTCAGAGGGTCCAATGTGAGTTTACCCGATCGTCACCTCAAGCACGTTCAGTGTTGCGTTGTGATTGGCCCGCACTGAAAACATCACCAATCGCAACCCAGCGATGAACGTGCTCGCCGTCAAGAGTGAGTTGATTGACATCAACTATAATCTTACACTAGGCCCTCTGGCTTGTTATATACGTATATATTTAAATGTTAAATATATGTAATATATACAAAAAGATATTATAGTAAATCATAAAACCTAAGATATAAAAGGCCTTGTTACTTATGGTAAGTGTTTAAGGGACCTCGGGTCTCTCAGCGTAGGTGGTGAATGTGATTGAATCTTACACCGAGGGAGACCAGACAGTCATCAAATCCTACACACATCCACTTACATTTCTAACAAATGAACTCGAAGAAAAACACTTAAAGTCTTATATGTACTACAGGTACAACTCGTATAGGCAAACACATGATTTGTGAACCTATTTCACGGTAAACATGGCCTGTTTTAATGAAGAAACACATGGTGGAACTGCACTATTCAAAACTGTAAGTTTGAAGCAGTTTTCTTCTCCATCATAATGATGATGTTCTTTTACGTGAGATATCTACTCTATAACAGTTTTAAGTTCATGGGTAATTGCTTAATGGTCCATGAAACACAATGTTCTAAAGAGTCTCTTAGGTAAATCAGATTCATGTATCCTCGCAATATTCAGTAAAAAACACCCAAGTTTATAACATCAAAAATATCTAAAAGAATTTATATTGTGAGAGCAAACAATCTGAACGCTAGCCAAATACGTGAACTGCATAAATTTTAAAACAAGACTAATGGGAATGTTAATGACCTCACTGTAAAAAGTAAACAGCATTTACATACAACTCTATGAATTTATGGGACATGCAAACTGTGCCTCGTTGGTTTACATCACACGCCCGAAAATAGAACATGATTAGAAAAAATATGGTCGTATTTTGTGTACAGTCGCTGTACTGTGAACGATTACTCTATCACAAGGTCAAACATTAGTAATGATACTACGCTACGTGTTGGTTACAAATATATGTACCAACATATGGCAACAAAGACGTGTAATAATGAGACGGTGTTGGAAAGAATTTATGTTGATGACGGTCGACGACGACTCACTTTCATATTACTTACTCCTCCTAAATGTACGCACAAACGAACAACGAATCAAAACAATAACCAGATGAATGCTTTATCTGCAGTTTGTGTTATCTATAGTCTGATGTAAAGATTACCCTGATTAAGTAATCTGAATTTATATTCGATAAACATCTACAAAAATTCGCCACGGTTACAGAGTGGTAACCAAACAAAAGTTACTTCAAGCTTCATCTGAAGCACTCCAAGTTAGGCGCATGCCTGGCCATATTATTCCTGGCGGGCCAGCTAATTAGGTCGCAATTGCGGCACGGGGCACGCACACAGAGAAAGATGCGCGTACGCACAAAAACACAACAACAGGTGAACGAACTGCCACGCCACGTGTTTACACAATAACATAGATAAACCCACTGGATATGTGTGGGAAGCTTTATTACTTCACAAAGTCTGTTTAAACTTCTAAGTACCATAAAAAAATGCTAAGTGGATCGTCTGCGAACTCCATTACCGAGCAAGTACGGTAAACTGTAAACTACGTTTCAGCACGTTATTTGTAATTAACAAGTTGATAAACGTATACTCAGAATTGTGTTTATCTTACTATTTTTTATTTCCTACTGTTTACATTGAATAGGTATGTGTAAATATTTTTCTCTACGTACCTATATGTTGAAAGCGCAATTTTTATTAGGTATCAAAACAAAACAGGAAATTTCCTATCTTTGTTATGTTTGTTACCTCGTTCCGTTATTTACGAAACGATTCGGCAATTTATTTGAAAGGGTAAAATTTTTTGGTCTCATTTAAATTTGAAGAAAAAATGCCAACAAATATGTCCATTACGACAAATGGACAAAATCTTTTATTGAATCAAATCCTAACCTTCTAAATTAGAATGCAACAATGAATCACTAACGATTGAACCCAACAACAAAGGGCAATCTGTTAAAATCGAATTTAAACCACATCGGACGTTGAAATATAATTTATCAGTTTATTGCGCATCTTGAAACTTGTAACAAAGACAGATCACTTATTAATTGCCACATTAGAACATTAAACGTGTGCAAGCGTGTGATCATTAATAAATATTATGTTTACCATTTTATTGTGGAACAAAAACAAAGAAGCAAGAACTGTTTCTAGAACTTGATTATTCAAACAGGCATCCAGTATAAACACTAAGCGGGTTTACAGAGGACGAGAAGAGTGTGTCTTCGAGTAACTCGGAGAGAGCGGTCAGTTCATCGGCCCCGGTCCTGTGACTTGCAATCTTGACCTTCGATAACTTAACTGTTGAATATCAATAAAATACTTAAGATTTACACGCAATAAATTATTTACTGTCGAAATTTCATTCAGAGAAGATGTTATGTATAGAAAGTGTCTTTGTAGACGATTGCTTTATATCCTCTTATCACAGTTTTTTCCTCTGGACTCCTGTAAGAATTGTGCGATTTGGTTTGGTGCAACAAAATAGCTTCAACTGATAAAAAACGTAGAGAAAAAGCAGAGAATCAGATGTTGTTGTATCTAAGGGTCGTTTCTAAGTAGTAGTATGAACTCGTTGATGAACAAAGAAATTCGAAGCCCGATTACACTGTGAGATTTTTTATTGCCATGTCTTATTATAAAACAATCGGCAAGGTCAAATATACAATACTACATGCTCAAACTCTCAGTATAAACACGATTTATAACAATGATCAGTAAGAAATTAATGAATATTTATTTCCATATTTTTAAAACATACTCGTAAACAACAAACATTCAATCTATTTACAGAAGCGGCT
Organism: Diaphora mendica; assembly: GCA_949125395.1. Lineage (NCBI taxonomy): Eukaryota > Metazoa > Arthropoda > Insecta > Lepidoptera > Erebidae > Diaphora > Diaphora mendica. Next base: position 1,062,160 of record OX421326.1, on the reverse strand, counting down.
ATTTACGGCGTTAACCGCAAGCGACAATCCCAATTTAGGTTAAGATAGTCAAATGTAGCGAATATTGCAATGATGATATTTTGAAGCCAAAACCATTAGCTACATTTAAAATACAAATTTGGTGAATAAGAAGAAGACGCGACTGTCTTCACCGAGAGTTTCGTTACTTGGCACTAACACGGACGTAAATCATGGCAAAAAGTAGTTTTGTTTCGACCATTGTGAGGGTAAAATTAGCGGCAATCGTTACTGGACCGTTGATCTCGATGCAGGTGTACACCGTCCTGTCCGTCCGTCCGAAACGCACGTCTGACTCACTGGTATATATATGTGCATTGACGTATATGTTCATGATCACGTCATGACTCATGCGTTAGATTAAGAGATTCCCTTCCTGCATGCATGAAGTGCCTGGAGAATTAGTAGCTAAGATTAACATTTTCTGCGTTATCTAAACAGTTAATGTGACCAAGTGAACTATTTGCACTTACTAGAACAGTATTACTTCAAAACACACATTTAAAAGTGCATTTGCATTAATAGAATACAATTCATAGTAACCTACAATCATAATGTAAGGCCATTGTTTAACACTGTATATCATTCATTAATGTAGTATTATTATAGCAGTACTATAATATACTGATATATAAAATATAAAAAATACTTTGAATATAAAAATACAAAATAAAATATAAAAATACTTAAAAATTATACACATTGACGACAATAATTTTGCAGGCTACCATGCAAAAACAACTCAATTAATTACATATCTATTAAACTACTACAAACAAGCAGAAACAAATGACTCGCAGTCATAAGTGCATCTATCTACGACAAAGCCACACAAAATGCACTACAATAAGTTTTCTACAGCGTGAGAGGAATGTCTTGAGGCCGCCACGTGCTCTGTGCAATACAAATTGAACAAAAAAATTAGAGAGTTGTCGCTCCAACGACGAGCTGCCGTCTGGCTATTGTGGACCATTTGACAAGAAACAAAGCACATGACGACGCCACACTACTCAAAGCAAACAAGGTTAATAGACAGTCGGAACACATTCGTCGAGATGTTACAGTAGGTAAATACAATGACGATGTTGGCGCACCGTTGCTAACAAACAGATAACGGGCGAACGGTGTAAATATACGCAACAGCATGCATCTTGTGTGTACATCCGACGCGGAAACGCGCGCCTGCGACCTTAATGTATTCATAAACATATGGATGTACAAACGCGTCGAACGTATCGCCACTGTGTGTTAGCAAGGTGCGATCAAGTACATATATATAATATTTGTATGTATGTGTTGACGTACGATACATCCAGAGGCGTAAGTGGAGGTAGGGCAGGTGGGGTCGGCGGCCCGGGCCCTGCGTCCCACCTTACAACAAATAGAGAAACATCCATGTCCATTAAAACGAACCACAGTCGGACCCCATACACACCACTTACGCTTCTGTCTGCTCGGTGCCGCACGTCTTCGCACACGACATCCGTCGAAATCGTGGTGCTGGGTGGTTCCGCGTGAGCAAGTTAGTTGGCTGGCCGTGGCCAGGCGAGACGCCGTGAGTGACAAGCCGTACCAGCAATGAATGCGCGCGCAACACGTCATGCAACGTCCTGACTACGCGCTCACGAGCGTTTAGAGCATAGTGGTGCTATGGAGCCGAATTATATGTAAGCTATTTTACTACTACAGTTAATGCTATCATTACATTCTAATACTTATCAACAAGTATCCCACTTCGGTACATGAATAATTTGATGAAAAAGTTATTTGGAGTCGCAACGACAGAAACGGCTTAACATAAAATAAAGGTCTCCTCCTCGTTATGATCATAGCGTATCTTTTACATGGATATTAATTCAAGGTTAGAGCAGATGAACAATAAAATTGCAGTCAAAGCTGATTTTAAAATTATAAATTGGTCTGTAACTTCCAAGATAGTTCTTTTGTTTAGATAGTTAATAAATACAACTATCAGTTTTCGCAAATAACTGTTGTTATACAAAATTACAATCAAAGTCGGTCAGTATATGACGCCACAGCAAACTTCCACACACTCCCTCTAACTTTCTTTTGCAGTAGCAATGAATACTTGGTAATCAAGTCATTATTGGTTATTGACTAACTTTGTCAAAACCAATCAGTAACTTTATACGTACCAAAATTTAAGTTTGGAGGTCCCATTAAATACGGATACGGACAAGAAAAATTGCCCAAAATCTCAGAGGACGTAAAAAATTACGGTACTCAGAAGAACGAACAATAAAAAAAAGGATAAATAAATTTCAATTAATGTATTATCTTTTGTTATTTATTAAACTCAGTACACGATTAATTTATGTATATTAAGAAAGAAACAATGAAATGAAAAAAAATACTTTGAATCCTCATCGACATGATTCAATCGAGTCATTCACGATCGCTGTCAAAGTTAAAACAAATATTGACCTGTTTGGCCATAAACGTGTTAATGGGCAATCAGAGAAATGACAACTTAAATATTGTAGAAAAGCATGTAATGCAATCGTATCGATGTAATGCAATGGAGTTGATTTAAGACTACTTAAATATCCGTGACAAAAAGAGTAACATCAAACAAAATATTAGGGCCAGGTATTTTCTACGGTGAATTGTCGTAAACACGAAAGGGTCGACTGACAATGGTTTCCAATCATTTCATTTTTATGTAATGAAAAAAATTACAAACAAATAGTACAATTTTACATTTTCTGGGGTGCAAACGAACAGACGAGTCACCTGATGGCAAGTGACTTTCGTAAAATTTGGTACTCAAACCAACGTTAAGAGGAATTAACAAGTGCGTTGCCGGCTTTTAAGTGTCTCGTAAAATTAGGAGTATAGGAGAAACTACTTTCTGAAATACGTTTCATAAGTGCCGAAGCATGGCTCTACCATGGTCAGACATATTAAACTTGTGCAAATCTTTAGCGACGTACCTGCTATAACTAGGACAAGAAACTTAACTAGATCGAATCCTGTAAATAGACAATGATGGAGACAAACTGTAACAAAAAGAATCAGAATAACGTCCAAGGTAGCAGCTGAAAGTATTACAGTCTGCGTAACTGCAGAAGAAATAATGCACAATGTGGAAATGAATGTAAATAATGTATATGCATAGACAAGCAAAGATATCGAAGTATGCGGCGAACAGCGTGGAAACAATTAGCGCGTGTAGCGGTTGCTATGCCGGCGGGTGGCGCGGCCTCGCTTCCACCACAGCCACATCCGAGCGATTATTTCAAATTAAATGAACTCTAACATGTTTCGACATAAATCCTTAATATGCAGCTTTGTGTACGCTCCGGAAGAATCTATCTCACGATTAATATTGCCGAGGTTTCGATGGGCTTAAGTGGGGTTAAACGCACGCTACTGAAGTAATTTTGAAACCTAAGGCACTGGGTAAGTAACATTAGACATGTTAAGCTGAAAAGTATCTGCGACTGAATGAGATGGGTTTTTAATATTAATCTGTAGTTTTAAACGCACGTCATAATTGGTTTCCACACAATGAAAAACCGGTCGGTATAAATATAAAAGCAACAAAATTGCACTAATTAAAAACACTTATTAGCTTTGTTACTTTAAGTTTTTAACTTATGACAAAGATATTTGCCACTTTTTATCATTCACTTGCAAGAATGATCAATGAAAATATTATGCGGAATAGTATTAATTGGAAATGTGAATTTCTGTTTCAGACCGTCAATGACAAACGAAACAGAGACAGTATAATCTAGCATTGTGTTTTGAAAGCTCAACGAAGGGATCGTGACAAACGCAAGAAGATTTAACAATGTTGTGAATATGGTTCGTTTAACAATAACGGTACAACATGACACGATGATAGTGGTACTCTGAGTGAACTGACAGAGTTGTATACCGATAGGCTTACTACCGTAAAGGCTTTGAAACCGTTCGTCTCATTTGTTCTATGTGCTGGAGTTCAGAAAGCAGAATGGTAGATCCTGTACCGCTGGCAATATGTTATGAATGGTTATGATATTTATACCGTTCATTAAGTGAATCAACCTAATTATTTTCATGTATTTATTATATTTTTAGAACTGTGCTAAAAGAGTTTAAATTCTGCTCATAAAGTTGTTACAATTGCATTAACAAAACGCATTCCTACGTGTTCCAAACACGGCATGATTAAAGTCTCCTTAGTCTCAAAACTAGATGGCGTTGTGTATAAGATTGGCGAAAATATTTTACATTATTTTAAAATATATATTACATAAAAAAACGATTATATATTTGAATCGATATTTATTAATGAGCTTACTGGTGAATTTAGTAAAAGAGCAACATTTTATTGACGGATCAAGAAAATTTTAGAAGAATGATTTTGATTTCAAAAATATAATATTACGCCATATTGTTGACAAAAATGACAATTCATAACGCTTCACGCTTAGTGTTTTTTGGCAGAGAGTTTTCGTTGGATGTTTTTTGGAAGTCGGTTTTTTTTTATAAAAAAAATATTTTTCAGTTTTTAGTGCAAACAATCGTAGATACGTAGCAAGTTGAACTATTTCATCAAATTTCATCATCAAGAATACAAATTAAGGTCTATACGTACGTTTAATATTAAAATCAATCTGTAATCCGTAACTCTTGTAGAGTTTAACCTTCTATCATCAGTTCACCTAAATAACTTGAAAGTATACGACTGAAGATCTTTAGATACGTATGAAATTGAAAGAATTATCCTCTAACTCCTAACCGTTGAGGAGTTGTACCTTCCACCTTCCATCATCAGCTTACCTAAATAATTTGAAAGAATACGACTAAATGTAACATACATACATATGATATTTAAAGATTTATCCTTCAACTCCTAAAAGTTAAGCAGTTGTACCTTACATCATCAGCTCATCATCATAAAATGATGACTACCAGACGTAAATACCGGTGTAACTTCAGAAAATATACGAAAAACATAGTATGTGCCTAAAAAAATGAGGGTTTCCCTCGATTACCCTAGGATCCCATCATCAGATCCTATAATGCAAAAAAAAATTCAAAATCGGTCCACAATTGACGGAGTAATCGATGAACATACATAAAAAATAATACATACAGTGGAACATAGAACCTTCTCCTTTTTGGAAGTCGGTTAAAAATAACTTTTTTCCGCTATTTTGTAAAAATCTAAGAATTTAACACGTTATTTTCATTGATATTAGCAGCTAAATACAAAAACAATCCCTATTTTGCAATTTCATGAATTGATTGAAATATTCAGTTGTTAACGAAAATGGAAAACTGATAATGGAACAACACTTTATTACGAAAAAAAAACTTATAGTATAGAGATTTATGTGCCTGTTAAATACAATACATTAAGTATTCTCTAAATATATGCCTGTACATGTAGAGTATAGTTAATAAAATTAAATAGACAAACCCCATGAGCAAAGAATTGAGAACTATTAACAATTTAATACTTAATTTAGACAAAAGAATGGTTACTGTCAAATATAGCAATTCGCATCCAAGACACGCAAGACGTACGTAACGGTTGCTATAACCATGACCTGACCCAATTCTCTCAATTGATCTCGTACAGCTTACAATCCGAAGCAAACACTAATTTAATTAGTCAATCAAGCACCAGTTTAAGAAAGTCAGAGCCACGTAGAAAATAAATAACAGTCTCCTTCAAATTCGTCGTCGTCAAAATCCTTATCTATTTGGTTAATTTTGAAAAATAGCCCCTCAATATCATGGGTTATAAATTATTAACCTTGCGACTAGTCTACTGCCTTTTAAATAATTATGTAACCTAACTTTTCCATACTATATTTGTGTTGACATTAAGGTATGAGAATTTTCTTTATCTTTCGATTTGTTTTTTCTTTTTTTATGCTGTAGCTGCCAAAATGACTCAGCTCTGCCATGGCACACCTGGAGCTGAGCTGGGAGTGGCAGCATACAAACCGTCGGCGGAGTGGCGCTGAGTATGCGGGGTCCCTCGATAGTTATCCGAAAATGTATCAGCCAACTTGACTTCTGACCAACAGACTGACGACATAGACAGGATTAGCACACTATGCCCCTCAACAGAAGAACTATATAGCCCATCAACTTTATCACACACTCCATCAAAAGTTTCTACAAGAACACCAACACCTACGGCCACACCAGCAGCCTTAGATGTTGCGCAGGGGGTGAATATCGTTTTACTAGCGTCCAATAAGATTGGTAAACCATGCTTACCTGAATGGAGAGAAAATGTAAACATATTCATCATACGTAGCTTCTACTGCATAACTAAATTTGAAACAGACATTACCATATACAGAAAATTAGTAGATGAACACTTTTTTTTTCACGGACAGTAAACCACATTTCCACCATTTCATTCATAGCTGACCATTCATTGCCAAAGGTATAACATGCATGCTGCTTAAAGGCCAATACACATCACAATCATCACAATACAGACCCATAACTTCCTTGCTCACTTAATCCAAAATTCTCACATCAGCTGTAACCCAAAAACCCACTACTCACGTAGAAAACCACAATATTCTTGCCAAGGAACTTTGTAAAATAGAACAATGCAAAAAGAAAGCACTTCATGGTCGACATCCCCAAGATCTTGAACAATCACATGTAGGCCAATCAGCATCAAACCAATGGCTCACTACTGGAATACATTTCCGGAAACTGAAGGTTATGGATTATAGTAATCCAAGACCAAATCCTGAACACAGAAAGCATATTGTCAAAGACCCTACAGTAACAGACGATAGATATAGAAAATGTCATATTAACCAGGCAGGAATCACACAACGTATTACTGGAGCATACCCTAATCTTTGCAAACCGACTACACGCAAATAGTAAATATCATACACCAAAAGTGTAGCTCTCCAACATAAACTCATTCCGGATACACATGCGCCATACTACCAATATACCCCTCAAGCAGTTTTAGAAAGCAATACCCATAACATTTACTATGACCGTGCAATATTGACCGTCTTGACCGATAGGACCATACATAACAATCGCCCTGAAATAACCGTACAAGACAAAATTAATGAAACAACGTACCTGGACGACGTGGATATGTCAAACAGCCACAACCTACGAAAGACAAGAGCAGAAAAAGAACATGAGTACACAGACCTTAAGGATGAAGTTTTAAGAATCGAAAAGTGTAAGTGTATTTTATTGGCCACTGGTGTTCCAACACAGATACAATACAGCTTTAAACTCCTTGATCTGAAAGCCAATGCTTATATACTTCATTAAAAAGCAGCTATTTTGAAAACCCGTAGATTCGTCAAAAAAATACAGATTTAATTGACTTATTCGAAAAACCATATACTTGACCGAGTCCGTAAATGACACTAAAATACTACCAGCCGAGAAATTACAAATTAACCAGAATAATAATAATATCCACAAGCATGTCTTTTTCCACATTTCAATTTCGCAGTTCTGCCAATTTCATTTAATTTTTTATAATTTATGTCGTTAGGGCGTTAGATAGAACATTTTAAAAAGGAATAATAAGGACAATAAAACAACACGTTACGGCCCTAAGGAAAAAACGGGTCACCAGAGTACATAAATGCAAGAAAGCCGGCACAAACAATGATTTGTTAGTTTCCACAAAATGCAATGCGTTTTGTCGATGTCAATTTCTATCAAAAATGTCGCGTGCCACCCTGATTATTTTCAACTGTTGGCTTGCTAATCATAGCTTGGTACAGGTTGAAAACCACTCGATAACAAATGACCTTCGAACTTTGAAAGAACTATACAGAATAATACAGATTGTTACTAGAATTCCGTGGTCAGGTGAACATTTGTAGGCATTTATCAATCGAAGACTTCCACAGTTTATGTATTTAATTGCTTTTAGTTTGTAATAATCATCTATGATTGATCGACTGATATTAGTAAACATGACTTCATGTTATTTAAGTTTGACGGGTGTTTGTCAGTAAGTAGTGTATCTAGGGGATCCTCGACCATTTTCGGACCCGATGGAGAGGCTCTTTATCTGCCTGCGCCAGAAGGAAGTTTTTTAGATCATCTTAAAACGATTTCATCTGACTCACACATCTTATTCGACATAAACAAACATCCACGGTTAAATTCGAAGAATATATTTTTTATTTTCAGCACCGTACAGCTACCGCACAACATGTTTAATAGGTATCCATAGATATATATATTTGATACATTTATTAGCAGCCTTGTAGTGTCGCAATACACAACCTCACTCAAGGTAACGGTTTCAATTGCTATATTTAATACATTTATATGCAATAAAATTAAAACATCACAGCTTTTGACTTTTATATTAGTGTGTGCGAAATAATTTTAATTTCAAAATGGTTTAAGCATATGATAACTGAAAGCAAGTAGAACAAATACGTGTAATTTTAATATACATAGTATTAAAATCGTCTTGGATAATAAGAATATCTATGTTTAATAAACTCAAACCTTCAACGTTATTACTGAGTGATTTTTTTTTTGTTTTTACGTTAGAATTTTAAGCATTTTAATAAAATTAAATTCATGTGGCAACAGCTTGCTTACTGTTTACCTTTCATGTTATACTAACACTATTGTACCTGATTATCTGACTTAAAAAGAGTGGCCATGAGTTTCTTTGCCAGTATTCTTCTCATAAGGCTCTACGCATTTTGGAAACTGGAAGTTATGGACGCATCGATCAAGCCCCGAAACCTCACCAATCAAATGTCAAGATTTCGTGATAATGTTCTAAACACTATCGTCTAAGGTAACAATAGGTAATTGTTATAGTGTTTAAATAACACAAGTAAAATTTTAACATAAACAAAAACCGACTTCAAGGTTCGACTCGATTTCTCTTGGATGCCATCATCAGATGCCCTTATCATGGTACCACCGTTGGGATATCTCCTTTCCATTAAAAAAATAATCATCAAAATCGGTTCATAAACGACGAAGTTATCCGCGAACACACAAAAAAAACCGTCAAATTGAACCTCCTCCTTTTTTGAAGTCGGTTAAAAATATATAATTACCTTTCTCCAAAATAAAAACAACCAGCCTAGTTTAGGAACCAGAATCAGTATCTTTCGTAAGCATCAACAGCATAGTTGTCTAAGATCACATTTGTAACTTTCCTTTGACAAATGAATAATATTGATTAGCATGACAGGTCAAGAGTTGTGTAACTGATTGTCAGGTGGCCCGATATATTTGATTAGCGCAATATATGTGTCTAACACAGTGACCTACCAACGTGGACTTTGGATCACTGAACTAAAGGAGATAGGTAATCTAAACGTCACAAAACCATGTGAACCGTATGTAAGGGACTTAGGACGAATGAAATATTTTTATAAAAAAAAAAAAAAAACTTAAATAGAAAGTCTTAAAACTTTTGTAATTCTTTAGTCTTGTATCGTTATCGTTCCATTTTACGTGTGAAAAAATTGTAAGTTGATCAGACATCTTGAAGTACATTAAAACAACGTTGAAACCTACAGATCAAGTTAAAGCAGCATGTATAAAAAATCTTTTACATTTTCAATACAAAGACAAGCACAATTCTTTTGTAAATCTTCAGGACATTTACAACATTCGAATAATGTTAAGGGGCGCGTCCCTAAAAACGCGCGAAAAGGCACTTGCAGTTTTGCAAAACACAAACAACTCAATTCATATTCGACACTAAAAAAAAAATCTCAGTAGTTTAATAAATCAGTCTACCACTCTACCGAGTGACATTTATAAAATAATTCTTTATTTTTGTGAAAAAAAGCCTTAACAAAGATCAAAATCATCGAAATCGACCTTTTTAATTAGCACACTCTGTCCTATTTCGTGCTCTATTTTAAATGTTTTTTTCTTATTTCGCGAGAAAAAAGTATGGAGAAAAGATTTACCGTTTTAGTTTTTTATTCATTCTCACCAAAAAGCCATAATCTAAGGCTAAACATCATTCATTTTTAGCGACAAAAGTTCCATACATTTTAGTACGTAGATATCGTCTCCCGTGAATTGCAATAAATAAGTTTTATCGCGCTCAAAAAATTCAGTGCCCGCCGAATATTCAAGGTGACACCACGTCCGTTTGTAGTTCGCACTGAGCTCCATAATACGTAAATGACAAGTTTTAGGGTGGGTTGCCAGTGAGTGTCGAATTGTAACTGTTAATTTGTATTCTTGAATTTAATTTAATTTTTTTCAAAGAATAATTTCAAAGAAAAATATTAGTATTTTTTATTAACACAGAACTTATTTTTATGTTTTTTTTTAACTTGCTACGTATGTATATATCTAACTATATTTGTTAAGACGGAATCTTGCAACTCAATTTTGCAGATATCTTCTACCGATTGTGTTGAATTTTTGTAGGCATATGTATAGTATATAGAGTGACAATGCTATATTATGATGCCATGGAGCTGATCTGATGTTGAAGCTGGAAGGTGGTCATAGGAACTTTGTAACGACGGAACCTATCGAGTTTGGAGTCGTTTGATTTGTCTTGACGAGTACTTTGAATACACTTTGACAGACCGAGACACTTTGAGAAATTGTTTTTAAAAAAGTTTTTTTTTTTTTTTATGATTTCTGTTAGAATTGAATAAATACTACTGAAATAATGAAAGTCCTTAAAATTACAGTTTTATTTTTGACTGCATGGTTGGTCTAGTGGTTTAAGCGGTTGCCTCGCCGCTTCCTACTGTATCAGGTGTTGTGGGTTCAAATCCCACATGGGACAACACTGTGTGATCCACGAATTGTTGTTCTGAGTCTGGGTGTCCATTGTGTCCGTTTCATGTATGTTTGTAAAGTCCCCCGCGACACAGAATTTATTGGATATATACGGAAGTTGTCTTTTTTGAAAAAAAAACTAGCTGAGCCCCACGGTCTTACCCGCGATACTACACCAACCGCGGTTACTCCTTATATCATCAGCTACCTATCAGTAAAAATCCCGTCAAAATCGCTTTAGCCGTTCCAGAGATTAGCCGGCACAAACAAACAGACAGACAGACAAAAATTGTAAAAAAGGGTCCCATCTACACTTTACGTCATTTCCATTATTATTCATCCCTTAAGTTCGAATTTAATCAATTGGTGAATTGTAAAACAATAGATAGGGCATCTTCCCTTCCCTTAATTTCATATACATCTGATAACTGTAATCTATATAAATAAAAGAGGAAGGTGACTGACTGACTGACATACCCAGAGATCAACGCACAGCCCAAACCGCTGAAGTTAGAATCCTGAAATTTTGCATGTCGGTTCTTTATATAACGTAAGCGAGCACTAAGAATAGAATTTTTGAAATTCCACCACTAAGGGGGTAAATCAGGGGATGAAAATCTGTGTGGGCGAAGCCCCGTGTAAAAGCTAGTATTATATACACACATCAAAAGTGTCTAGGGATCAAGCATTTTTATGCGGATTTCTTGAGATTGAGATGTGGCTTTGGCCCTGGCCTGCTCAGTCGCCAGACTTGAACCCGATTGAGCATGCATGGGATATGCTACAGAGAAGAGCTCTGCCGAATATGGAGGGTATCCAGTCGCAAGAAGACCTTTTTTTGTTGTTGCAACGAACATGGGCGGCCATTCCACAGCGTGATTTGGACTTTGAACTCATTTTGAGTATGCCAAACCGATGTTCTTGTGTTAGTGTTCGCGGTAGAAACACGGATTATTAATTGTTTAAGTTACCTAATAAAATTTTAAAGAAAACTGTTATTTCAGTCTTTTTTTCGAACTTTAATGTTAGTGGTTTAAATGTCAAAAATCCTTTTATTAGGAAAATGGCAAATTTCTTTATTAATGCAAAGGTGACTTGGTTTATCGTTACTGTGACAAACGAAAACACTTTATTTGATGAATCCTTAAAGAAAATTTTAATTAATATCAATCAGGAGAGAAGTTATTGCAAAAATATATGTCGATTCCTAGACACATATGTTGATCCCTAGACACTTTTGATGTGTGTATTTACGGAAGTTTCCATTTCAAAGTTTTACACTCTTAATATTAATTTTAAGACAAATAGTTTGTTTTTTAACCGTCTTAAAAAAAGAAGGAGTTTATAAATTAACTGTATTTTTTAATTTTTTTACCCGACTACGGCAAAGCCAAAGGAGGGTTATGATTTTGACAGGCTATGTATGTATGTTCATCTGTTCCCTCATAGCTCCTTAACTACTAATTAGAACTGGATTAATGAGGTATCGTTAGAAGTGTCTTGATCGTCCGCTGCTTATAGGCTATATGACGCGTCACTCAATTTAATGTGGCGCCCTCTAGCCGACATAAAGTACTGTATTAAAAAATGAATTTGACATAAATATGCCGTGTTTGGTATCATCGGAAAGGGTGTTACTTGTACATTTCAAATATATATATAGGTATTATTAGCATTTGCTGGTGACTTTGTTCGTATTTATTCAATTTTTTTTATATTTCTATGTTAGGTATTTAAAATATACTTTGCATATAAATTATTATTATCACTACACCAAAACATTTTAAATAAAAAAAAGTAAAAACTTAAATTAAAATAGAAACGTACCATAACTCTTAAAAACACGTGACTACGGCTTTTCAAAACTTGTTTCATACTTTTTCAGCGTCGTTTTTTTGTCAAAAAGTGAAAAAAGTACGTAAGTAAGTAAGATCTATGTAGTAAAATTTAGTCAATATGAGAAATAAAAGCGATCAAAAATTATATTTTTAAGAAACATTATGTTCCATTAATATAACATATATCATACAAATTTTACTTCATAACATAGCATTAAAATCCGTTGATTACTATAAAAGATCTAAGCTGACAGATAGCGCGAGCGACTTAATTTTATACTGTGTAAAAATATATTATTTGTCCATGAAATGAATTAAAAATGAATAGGTCACTTGAACCCCATTCTCGGCCGTTGACGAGTTACTTAAAGCCCGCGGGCTTTCCGATATGACTAAGATACATTGCGTGCTTTGTAGGACATTCTAAACATTCTTCAAAGGCGAATAGTTAATGAATATGTAACTAGAAGAAAAAACCGAAAGTAAATTTATTAGTTGCCAGGGTTAGTATGCAATAGTGCCCGATGCGTTCGTGTGCATGTAAAATATGAATGTGGGTGTTCAATCACAAATTCCCACGCTCAAGGACTACAGTCTTAATCAGATATCCCAAAGCTACAAACAGAAAATGTTTCCTTCTGAAAAGAAAATCCCGAAATTTTTGTTGTGTATATTAAGTCGTTATGAATAAAATGTTTTCGCCAACACAAAGATATGTCATACATACATTGTATCTATACTTATAATAAAAATGTAACAGGTCCAATTCTGTACATTAAAAATATTTCGTAAATTTTTTTTGGAGGGCTCTCTATAATAGATACTTAAGCCAAAACTGTAATTTTTTTCATTTTTGTCTGTCTGTGTGTCTGTATCTTGGCCGCGCATCACTGAAACTTGGCATGATTTGAGTTCATACTACGAGGTAGGACATAGGATACTTTTTATCCCGAAATTCAGCACGGTTTCCTGGAGAGGGAATGTAAGTCAAAATATGTACTTAGTTGTAATTCAATAACACAAAATAAAAGATAACGGGAAAAGTGTATTTTTTGTTCGCGACTGTACACTGCCTGTGGGAAGCTGAGACAGATATGTAAATATGGCGGTAGGTACGAAGTTCGCCGGGTCGCCGAAAACAATACACAAAGGTCGAGAGTATAGATGTCCCCTTGATTCGTTACCCCCGTTTTGTAAGATTGAGCAGACGGAGAAACTAAAGAAAGTATCTACCAATGTAATTTACGACGACTAGACGAGTTGCCAAAAAATTTACCGAACTGAAAGAAAAATGACACTCAACCGGTCGTAGCTTAAGTGGGGCGCATTTATCAATATTTGCATACCATTCATCACATGAAAATAAGACTGTTGTCATGCGAAGGCGTTGATCGTCAACGTAATTTAATAAACGGCACTTGATTCTACTGGCGTGACAAGAAGCAATTCGAAACCAAGCAAAATAAAAACAGCCAGTATATAAAAAACTCAAGACATGTACTGAGTAGTATTATGCAATGGTGTGATGCTGAAACATCAGGTGTCAGGTGTAATGGACGGAAAAAGTCGGGTGTACGTGTGATAGATTTTAGTGCCTAAGTCCAAAGGAATAAGATTGCATATCGGTTGCTTCGTGTACGAGCCAGTTTTAACGAACTTGACCTAGCATCGGTACTGTTTGGCCTACATCGATACCTCACACTAATTTGGTTGCGATAAAAACGCGATAACTGGTATACACGTACTGGCTGCGTACTGAGTTCTATTATTTGAAACTTCATCACAATTTTAATAAGACAATTAACAGTAGCTTTTTTCCAGAGTTCCGCCTAAGTTCTCGCCGATTATATCCATCACTTTCTCAGGAATAAAATTTATCTATGTTCTGTTTCAGGTTAAAAATTTCATTCAGAATCGTTCAGGGGTTCTGGATTAATTGAGTAACAAACACCCATGAAAACTTTTGCATATACAAGAAATCTATATATATATATACATATATACCTGTAATGAAAATGTAACAGGTCCAATTCTGTACATTAAAGATATTAAAAATTTTTTGGAAGGCTCTCTATAAACGATACTGAAGCCAAAACTGTATTTTTTTTTTCATTTTTGTCTGTCTGTCTGTCCGTCTGTCTGTCTGTCTATCTATATCTTGGCCGCGCATCACGCCGAAACTACTGAACGGATTCAAATGAAACTTGACAAGTTTTGAGTTCATACTACGAGGTTGGACATAGGATACTTTTTATCCCGAAATTCAGCACGGTTTCCTGGAGATAGGGGATGAAAGTCAAAATATGTACATAGTTGTAATTCAATAACACATAGTCCGATTTCATTCATTCTTTTTTTGCTAGAAAGAAAAAAATAAAAGATAACGGGAAAAGTGTTTTTTTTTGTCCGCGACTGTACACTGCCTGTGGGAAGCTGAGACAGATGTGTAAATATGGCGGTACGAAGTTCGCCGGGTCAGCTAGTAGTAAATATTAACATTCACGTAACACACTTCGTAACTTTAGCAAGTAGATTTCGTAACGAGAAACACAAAAATAAATTGCTAAAAGTAACACACCATAGTCAGCAAAATGGGGAATTCCGGAAACTATAGATTACGAACGAATAGTTTGCACCATCCCCTTATTTATGGGTATTTTGGGTTCGGGTCGCTGGGACATGTCGTAGATTGGGACCATTAAACCCGCCTGCCGCAAGAAAATTAAATAGAACTTGGAATAACGGTAGTAAGTCATAAAGTCGGTCATGAACGGGTTGACTTTCACTATCACATGCCGCTGTTGCATAATAGTGCAGTGCCGGCTTACTGTACAATTATAACTTACGTTTCACTTCACGTGACGTTACTCGCAATTGCCTTGCTCAATTAAAAAGAAGTTAACACTCACTTATCATCGAAAGGATGTACAGAGGCGTGGACAGACTTTACAATTTTTTTGCAAAATGTTCTGGTGCGTTTACGTGGTACGATTCTTGCTCCCGAGTGTATCACATCTAAGATAAAATGATGAACAAACATTTACAGATAGCAGATCAATCTTTGAATATTTCTTATTTGGGTTTAAAGGTAATCATCCAAGATCTTCAATTCAATAAATGATATCTCCTAAACCAACGCACTTCCTACTCAATCGAAGGCCACGGATAGGTGACGATGGAAAGAGATCCCCGACATATCTCGTTCCCGGATAAATCGCACTTGACACAACAAACTTCTTCGTTACTGTAAAACAAGTAGAGTCGATCACCAAATACAGCTCGCACCATGACGCTTTTGTCGTCGATGATCATCGAGATATTACGTACTACGTACTAGAGGAGCCACTCAAAACCAATTATATGTTCCGTTTATATTTGAATTAAAACTAAAAAGCGCTGCAGCGCAGCCAAACAATAATTAGTAGTCTAATCCAACAGTATTAACAAGCAGCGCTCTATCGCATTCGAGCTGTAGTTTCCTCGCGAACGAAATGTCATAAGCGCCGTGATTTTCATGGCGCTTACGCGTTTTGGCCAACGAACTGTTGCAAAGATTCGCTTTTATAGAGTAAGCGCCAAACAAGAAAGCAGAACGGATAAATAGCTTTATACCTACGAAGCTTTATTAGGAAATTCACTTTGAGTAAATAGTACTTCAATAGCTTTACCAGTTTTAGTTTTTTTGTAGAATTCATCGAGGTATAAAATATAAAAGCCGAATATTCAATTTTTAAATTATACTTTAATGATAATTTAAATATAATTATTGCAAAAAAAATGTTATGGGTTATTTACGAATCTATTTTTAACAACATTACTTTTCCTTATCCAATTAAATACGTTAAATACGTTGTGTATTTAACGTCAGTTAATTCTACCTAAATATCACTTCTGTATGTTTTACTCTAAGTACTCTATGTCGAATGATGCAACAATGGCGTCTTAAAATATTTTGTTCGTATTTAATTTTAAAACAATTATATCTAGTTAATTACTCGTGAAAAGTTATTCCTTTGTTTTTCTCCGTATTCCTTGTATTATTAGTGCAATATCTCAAGACACAAAATGGCATAATTCACGAGTTTTAGAACGTTTTTAAATTTAAATAATCACACGCTTAAGCCACCGCTTCATCAGAGTGTAGCTAGCAAGCGACTGAAGGAAGTGCGGCGCATGCGCCGCAATTGCATGGAACACCGCACTAATGAGTGGCGTCTTCTCTATACATTATATCTCGATGATGGTGATTTGACGGGATGAAGCGATGGTCCATTCTTCCTTCCTATAATGAATGTTGTAAAACATTTACTAGAATATAACTATCTCATTGCATAAAAGCCTACAAAGACTCGGTTTAAGTCATGAATATTAACGTTAAGAAATATTTATACTCATCTATTCCAGTATATTTATATTTGCACACAAAAAATTAACTGCGGGAAATAAATATAAAATCAAGTGTCACCGAACTCATGCTCTGTGAAAATGGTATAATCGCCAAATTTAAAATGTAAATACTCCATTCTCCTAAAACAATAGAGTAATATTGAACAATTCTTTGTTATATTAGTCATTATACCAATAGTAACTCTAATGCAAAGGAGTAAAGCTCTAAATAGTATGGAGCAAAATAGATTCTCATATCGGGGCTAAAACAAGGCTATCGTAAAAATAAACACAAGGAAAAATAGACTCTAACGCAAAAGATTTAGGTATGGTTATGAATGAAGGTTGTCATTGGGGGAGGAGCACGTGGCAGCCGACCCGACAGAAGCGAGCTTGACCCAGTTAGTAGATGCACCTTTTCGGTCCCATTCTGAAGGCAGGGGCGGCCAACGCCAGCGATGTTTAGAATCTCGCATATTCCTTCTCCTGATTCCTTTGTTCTAACTGTGCGATTTACTACGTCTTACATTCAATGTTTAAGATATATATATGTATTCACGAATTAAATTGTCCAAAACACTGTCTAATTGGTAGTCATGATAAGCATCGTTAAAACCTGTATAACGTTAACGGTGAATTTCAATATAAACTTGTAACATTTGGCAAGTTGCCGTGACACGAGGGCGACGCTTCTTCACCGAATCCTCATAAATATTAAATAAATATTAATCGTAATGCTGTTGTTTACTATCTCTTATATCCGATAAGCTTTATATTTTAAGTAAATAACTAACTGCGTAGGCGACTTTGCAAACATGAGGCCTAATATAACCGAAACGCAATTGATTTATATTTTTAACTTTTATTGGAATGCTCTTAAAAGAATAAACTCGATGGTACTGCGACATTTCTTTACAGAGTTCCTATGGCCACCTTCCAGCTCCAGCATCAGATCAGCTCCTTGTCATCATAATATTGCATTGTCACGCTGTATCCATATTATTATGCTTGCAAAATTTCAGCAAAATCGGATGAAGATATCAGCTTCAAAGTTGAGTTGCAAGATTCCACCCGAACATACATTGCAAGTTAATAAAAAGCTTGTAAAAATAAATAATTTATGCCCAATTTTACAGTACCTCAAGTAATTTTTGTACGCATTTAGAAAAAAAAAAGATGGCAGACCTATTAAAGTATAAAGGGTGGGAGTAAATAATATTCAAGGCATGGTTCATCGACTACAGACAATGGCCGAGACGACACATCATAATGAGTTCGCGACTTTGATCTGCATAGAGTCAACATTATTATTCCAACATCAACAGAGTGTTATTAAACGAGTTTGGAGCCGGAAACGTTGAAATAATACGACGCATATACCAATACTCCAGAAGTTATTCATAGGGACTGACCAAAAATAGAAACGATGATGCTCCTACGTCGGATACATAGATTATGTAAACCATTAGTCCCGTGGACAATTCAATATTCACTGTTATATGTATGTACTTCTATAAATCTTACAGATTACCATATCACAAAAATGAGGGCACTGCAGAACAGAGAAATTATATCGTTCGATGTATTGATTAAGGAACGACAATACCACTGCAGTATCAATCGTTTGATTTTCGTTTCTATGATAGTACTATTTCCTAAACAAAACATGGAATATTGTTGAATTCATTTGACATAGATAGATTGGACAATTAGCGTATTACGCATGTGATCATGGATCAACCAGTTTGCAATTGTGAATTAATTTTATATAGTATTCATACATCGTAGAATACTAGCCATCGTCGTCGGTAGTGAAGGTTGCGTGTTCGATTACATTTCAGATACATTAGTTACAACGTCGAGTCCCTGGAGCATAGAACTTATTATTGAACGAAGTTTACAACCATCAAAGGATATGAAGGCTAGAATTTTGTTTAGGTGTAAAAAATCGTAATTTTAAGTTTATTTTCCAATACAAACTTAGCGTAAACCACTTACAACAAAATATTTCTATTGTTGACCCATTTTAGTGAAACAAAGCTCTGTCTTTAAAAACGTGTTCCGAAACTAACGAGGACATAATTGCAAATACAATAAATAAAGACGTCGCAGGGAAAAACAATGCTAATATCATTCGTAGAAAACCTTATGTAGGTAATATCTGCAGAAACAAAATAGAAAATTCTAATTCTGTCCCAACCAGGCCACACGCTATGAATTAATACACGATAATAAGCGGGGTGAGCGAAAGGGACCGACAACGTTTCAGTCCTTCATTCATAAAGTATAAACCCTTATGGGACCAGTCAACGCCCTGGGTAAATGCGAAAACAGGGTGCTTTATATACCCATACGTACGGTAACGGAATAACTTTATCCGGCAAGCTCCACGAACCTCATTAAGTTTCCAAGAGTAAAATGCAGAACTTTGTTTCAATTGCCGCTTCAAAACAAAAGTCGGTGTCTCCCCTGCTCTGAAATTGGATCATGAAATGCAGATTGAACTTCTTAGTATTATTATTGAAGTCCATAGTCCGTGAAACGATTAAACAACGATCCCCATCTATGGCGGTAGCTGTAATCTGGACGGAGTAGTTAGATCCATAAGGTGCAACATTATACGCATGACTTGCTTAGCTTCGTTGACAGTGCTACATAGCGCAAATATGTCGTATACAAATACAGAGAATTCAAAATCAACTCATTAAATATTAATTATAGTCCATCCACGAGACGTCTATAAGAGATTGTAGCTTGCGATAACACACTGTTACGGTTCATTGTGTCCTACTGATTGTCACATGTAACGTGTGCGCGTGTCGTGTACAATTATTGTCTTCGCATATTCATACATTTAGTGTATATTTATGCTTTATTGGTAAGAATATATATATATATATTCTTTATCTACCTGAAGTAATTATCAACAATTCAAGCTGTAAAGTGATCTTTGCCCTTTGAAAATATTGCTGCATAACTCAATTGGATATCTTTCGTCATAACATAATTAAATCACATGCCAGTTTTGATAGTATCTTGGCACCGTGTGTTGACTAGTAAATATTAAAGTTTCTACTAATATATCTGGATTAACTATATATTTGTATGTAATTTCAAGTGGATTTAAAATAAACATAGATTTTGTTGCCAAGAGCAACACAAATCACTGTTCTGACATTTCTCCTGTAACTGTGTGTCTCCGGTAACTACTTAAGCAAATTTGTTGCGGCTTTCGAAACGGCCCGAGATTTCCCCTGAGTTCGCTTCGATAGCCTGGTTCAACGACAAGCTTTTGATCCCATTCATTTCCAGTCGACCTTTGCAAATTCATAATGTAAATCAGGAATCCTTGAGACAATTTGCTGTATCATACTGAATATTATTTAAATTATATTTAATAAATGTCTAACAAATCATAATAGAGTACTTTATTACTCATCATTACCGTGAATAATGATGATATAAAGGTATGACACTAAAATGGTTGGCATTTTCAAAGACGCATTAAGATCAAAGCGACTTTACAAAAGAGACTGTTTATAATACATATGCAAAGTTTGTAAGGCAATATATTTCTATTGAAAACGAATGTGGTTCCACTGTAACGAGAAAGTGTCCAACAATATAATTGGTCTGCGTGTGGATAATGTGGATTCAATGAGCGTCTCAAACCGCTTGACACAAACAAGTGTGGAGAGAGTAACGATCGAATTTAGTGTTGAACCGATTGTTTTGTCTCCAATATATGAGACTACTATAAATAATTGACTACTATGTATATTGTAACAGTTGATAAGGAGAAGGTACCCTAGATGTGAACTGTACGACAAAGGAACCACTCGAGGCTAGAGCAGGGGGAACGGAACGATGTTCCACTCGCCTGCCTATATCAACTCTTCAAGCGATTTTCTACAGATGAAAAATACCAATAAACCTAGCACACATTGAAAACAAGCTGGTGGATTCTTATAATAAAACTAACAGAAAATAGGCTACAGTTATCAATGTTTTAGTATACATTTTCTAAGGATTATTAAATAAGGAATATTGCTTTATTTTCCTAGTGTACACTTGAAAATGTATTATTTTAACATATTTCTTTCGATTGGTTCTGTTCATTATGTTTTTAAATATGTGGTTTCAGGTTTTTAAGACTTAAAAAAGCGGCCAAGTGCGAGTCGGACTCGCCCATGAAGGGTTCCGCAGCAGCAACATGATTTAATTTTTATTTTATTTTTATATTTGTGTTGATTGAATAAAAGGTAAAATGCAGTTTACGATTTATGACGTATTAAAAAAAACTACTTACTAGATTTCGTTCAAATAAATTTTCGTTGGAAGTTTACATGGTAATGTACATCATATATTTTTTTTAGTTTTATCATTCTCTTATTTTAGAAGTTACAGGGGGGGGGGACACATTTTACCACTTTGGAAGTGTCTCTCGCGCAAACTATTCAGTTTAGAAAAAAATGATCTTAGAAACCTCAATATCATTTTCGAAGATCTATCCATAGATCACGTATGGGTTTGATGAAAAAAAAATTTTTGAGTTTCAGTTCTTTGTATAATTTCAAAATTTATTGTATTTTTTCTATTTTTGTATGAAAATCTTACTGCGGTTCACAGAATACATCTACTCACCAAGTTTCAACATTATAGTTCTTATACTTTCGGAGAAAAGTGGCTGTGACATACGGACGGACAGACAGACGGACAGACAGACAGACATGACGAATCTATAAGGGTTCCGTTTTTTGCTTTAGCACGGAACCCTAAAAAGGAACTAAACACAGACAGAATTATGTTAGAAATAAAATTCTCAGTGAAGTATTCACCAAGTTAAAAACAAGATACCGTTTAGTGGCATGGCGAACCGGTTTCTTGTAATTACAAACTGTAAATTTAGAATACAAGAATATTTAGAATATTACTTTTAAAAACGAAAACACTTTTTGTATGAATCTTTGTCAATATTTTAAATTTGTATGCCCCAACTTCTGGAAATAAACCAGTTTTCACCCTAGAGTTAGAATAGTTTATTGATATCAACTATGAAAGACTATACCATGTTTCCCAAAATTCAACGATAAGCGGGCGCCAAAAGGTAGACCTAGTAGTAGTAGTAGACCTAGTGAAAATTTACACCCTTCATTTTTTTTTATTTATTACGTAGTGGTGTCCATAAATTTTTTTTACAAGACCTTGAGTCAAAGTACACTAAGAGTAAAATATTTCAAAATTGTAGGGAAAAAAATTATTTTGAACGTTTTTTGTGTAAAAACTGCGGGCAATTTGGTGTTTTAAGAGTTGTGGTGAATAGTAGCAATATCATGAAAGGTACAAATTTTCAAAGAAATTCTAAATTTTTCTTGTAACTAAAAAAAAAACTAGGTATATTTTTTTATTTTTTTTCCTTATGTACTCATTAGCAGGTCTACCTTTAGGCGCCCGCTTATCGTTGAATTTTGGGACACCCTGTATAAAAACCAAAAATGACTATTGTACTAAACTTCTTCACTAATAGAAGTGGTATTATCTATCGTGAGTTTTCTTACTATACATTTTTGCCACTTTAATTGTTTAATTTTGACCATATACTACATAAATTACTTCTAAAAACAGCGCGCGCTTACCTGTCTTGATCACAAGCATGTTTTATGTTGAAATGAATATACATTTAATCATTTCAACTCCAACTGCGCGCAATAACCTGAAGCGAGTTCGAACTAATTTGTTTCACTCAAACCAAAACCCTTCAATCAGAATTCCCCTCACGTCTATTTGAGAACAGTATATGTTGAGGTATTGATTTTTTATCAATTTAACTGTACGCGGAAATATCTGCAACTGTTCGATGCCATGAGTACTGACTGGTATATCGCTTATATTTATGTACATCGCCTGAACCATTCGTATCTGCGATTCGGCGAAGTATGGCAAAATTTCTAACACCAGTAATAGGACGTTTTAATCGAAAAACTGACTACCATCATTCATAAATACGAAAATTTAAATGCACATTCGTTACCCGATCACACCAGAATGGCTGAAAGGATCTGGATGAAATTTAACACAAAGGTAGGTCCGAACAGGTTTTTATTCGAAAACTTTTTTCTGACAAAATTGACCACTATTGAAGCGAGTTAAAGCTAGCTAATAAAGGCTAGTTTATCTACATAAATGAAAATCGTATTAGTGGTTGTTTCCGCATTTAGACTTAAGAACCGTCCTTTATGCGTCAAGGTAAAGTTGGCTAGAATATGATAGAATGGCTTCGTATTTAGATAGTAAAATCAGCTTGGTCACTGAAATACTTCAACCTAATTGTTAAATTAAGTTTCCTTAGAGTGGGCGAGAGTTACATACCTCTCGAAGTAGATGCGTTATAGCAATTGACATGCTCTACATAGTAAACCAAACCAATATCCTTGCACACTGCAATTGACTTGCTGTCGACAAACACTTTAGTCTTTGTAAATGACATCTATGTCACTATTAATGTAGATATTCCCTTCACACATCCTAAGACACATAAATCACTATAATTGTTCGAAATAGGAGGTATGTCGCATACTAATAGTGATCCCTAATCAAGTGGCGCCTTTGTTTGTCCTTGATCACATATCGCGATAATTACTATCTATAACTTCGTCAGTACTGAGATTAATGTCCTGTGAACTCGTTCCACCTGCCCATTTCCACTAGGAACTCCCGTGGTAATCTTAACATGTTCAATACCTTCAGTCTCACAAAATTCTACAAACTCATTGCTTGTGAAAGCTGTTCCACGATCTGTAATAAAACGTGCAGGGTTTCCAACTATGTCAAAATGCGTTTATGAGCTCACTGTAGCGACACAAAACAATTGAATGCTATACAAAAAGTTACTTTGATTCAATGAAGCTCTAACAATATGAGGAACGAATAATACAGTTAAAGAAAGAATGGATAAAATCCCCTCCCCACTAGTCTTAGCCAATCACCAGTCCCCTGTAACTAAAATGCATAACTTTTCTGAGATAATCTAATCTTAAAATCTTACAAGCTCCGTTTTACTAAAAGTAAGTCTTTAATAATATATTCTTCGCAAAGCGGTTTTTAAGACTTGCTAACATAACAAACTTGTGTAAGTTTATGTAGGAAACATACATGAGTTTACGCTTTTGAAACTGTCTCATAACTCAGTGTTACTCGCGGTTTCAATAACTCGAATCATTAAAGCGGAGAAGTTCAGCTGAGTTCGCTACTGCATTCGGTTCGATAAAGAAGTATACATACTCAACTGAACAAGTTTCTAGGCAACTTTGTTCAAACGGAGTATTCGACTAGAGAACTTCATTTCTAGCTTGTTAACTCATATCAGGTGCTTACGAACTTTCTTCAATTCCTATTTATGATTCCCGGACAAATTTGCATTTTTATTTTCGGCAATTTTCAATATTAGCGCAGTAGAAAGCAATAGAACCGCCTCCGATTTAACCAAAAATGCATATCTGGTCTCCGAAGGGGTCACTGTTGTAGCATGAAAACTTTAGGTTTTGGTAAGCAATTACATTTACACCTCTGGAAGTGGTGGCAATAACAGTCAATAACTGCTTAATACCATCTTACAATAGGCTAAACTTAATTTAATAAAACTAATTAGTTTCTTGAACAAACCTATATTGAAAACAATTACCTATAAATTAAGCAATTACTTTACTAGACACTGCAGTTTTTCGACCCAAAAAGATCGATGCAGTTAGTCCTTTAGTCACTTGTTTTACCCTAAGAACTAACAAAAAGTAGTTGTGGCCAACGATCAAACTAGAGACCAGTCCTTTAACAGGTTTTGTCGGTCGTTCGCCCCGTACATTGTTCCCGAGGAATTAACTAACCGCCTTCCAGATTCCAGGAACATGGCAGGGGACAGAAAGTAAACATACATTCACTACTCGGGAAGCAAATATAAAGTACACAACATAGCAGTTTCTTGAACTTTTTAGCCGACTGACAATAAGTAGGTTTGGATCTGAAGTTCCGGGATGTGAAAGGAGACTACTATAGGAATCAATTTCAACAGGATTCGGGTACATCCGAGTAAGATAGAATGCTCTAAAACAAGGCTTGGAATAACTCTTAATGAATATTAAAAAAAAACTTTTTTTCGTAGATGGGGCATTGTGAGTCTAGTTCAAAGTAACAAGGTCAGAACTGTACTTAATAAAAGTATATGTCAATTTATAGCGTAACTCTCGAAGCCTAATTCTTACTTTAAAAAGTTTTTTCTACAAATCCCGTCGAGACCTAAAGCCCGCAGTGCCCTTGGCCTCGGAACAAAATCAATTTTCGCAGAATTCCAGAAAATATTCGTACAATTGGCTAAATGTCAGAGAGAACACCTTTATATACCCTTCAATTTCAAACACCAATTTAATATCAGTATATTTGCGATATTCTCAGCTTTATTTGATTTGAGGTTTCATGTTAATTTTGGGAATACAATAGCATTATCTAACAAATTTAAGCTGAACTATCATAACGCATAAAGCACGTTATCAATTTCCGACTCCACTTGCTAACTAATTAAAACAAAACATTACAGGGCTGAGTTGACACGTGCAATGATTTAGTAAATTTGTATGTATTTATCTATGTAGTACTTTGTATGGAAATACAGTTGACGATCATTGGCTTATTTACTGCGCTGGTGGCAGAGTATAGATTAATAATTTAAAAAAAAGTTATCTACAAACAGTAGGTTCTTAACCTTGACTAGAAAGGGTATGTTTGGATTTAAACCAACAAAACTAAATGGTTTCAGAGTTATCGTTCTCACATTTTGAAGTAGGTACATTCGATGTTACACATAAACTGAAGGGGGGATATTGTCGGGGAATGAGGTAGTTTTAGCGTAATATAAATGCAGTAGACAACAAAGGCAACAGTCAGCACCCCAGGGTCTTTGGCCGAAGTCTAGACACGGAATTAGGCGGAATGCACTGACGTGAACCGGACCAGAAGGGTCT
This sequence comes from Diaphora mendica, assembly GCA_949125395.1. Classification (NCBI taxonomy): domain Eukaryota; kingdom Metazoa; phylum Arthropoda; class Insecta; order Lepidoptera; family Erebidae; genus Diaphora; species Diaphora mendica. The sequence continues at coordinate 1,036,140 of OX421326.1, read as the reverse complement.
GCAGCCGGTTGCCGGTCAACAACCGTCGCGACGCTCCGGGTCGATACTGAACCCCGGGCGCACCCTCTCGAACATTAACCCAGTACATTGTTTATCATCCCGGGGTATTAAAGTCATACCTACGAAAACATTTAATAAAATTACACAAACATATATAGATACAGTACATAGTAGAGGAGCAACGGACAATGCCGTGGCGGCGGTGGATTTTTTTTTTTTTGGAACGAAGTTCCTTATGTCACTTTGCGTAAGGTGGCTAGACGGATTAAGACCAAAAGTTGTAACGACAATTTTCGTTGTAACGACACTTTTAACATTGAGTTGACGTCATAGTGCTGGATAGTATATATATATATAAACTTCGTTCCATCCGGGTGTCCCTTGACACCTCTCAACGCACTAGGAATAAATCTTGTGTCGCGAGGGACTGTACAAACATACATAAAACTGACACAAAGAACACCCAGACTCAGAATATATTGGGCGGACAAAATTTAAGGGCGTTTGTCTATTTACACGAACAAGAAGTGCTTGTTTAATTTGTGCAGTATAAAACACGTATGTACGAGTATATGAGAGTAGAACTTAATGACGGTCTTAAATTAGTCGTATTATATTATGATAGTCGTATATATTAATACTTCAAGAGGTCCAATAAAATACGTAAAAGTCCTATTCATGACATACGTAATCTGTCTGTTACTGCTCAATTTTACTTTTAAATTCTTGTCAGTCGTACACACCGGTGATGTTACATAACAGCATAAAATATCTTACGTTCAGACCCGACCCCAAATAAATTTGCAAAAATGGTAAGGCGATAATTTGTTATTCTATAATTTAAAACGTATCAATTTTAAATATTAAAACCCTGTCGCAACTTACAATATTAAGGCAGCACGGTTCAGAAAAGGACAAAATTGGTAGTAATAATCATAAATTAAGAATTTAAAAAACCCCCTACGCAGCATCAGGTCGAAATTATCATTTAACGATTATACTGGCACGCGTAAAGCACTTAATCGAGTATTCATACGCCAAAAATGCCTTACATCATTTAGGAAAAGAGCGGATACTCGGATAACGGATATAGAGCAGTCTGATGCTGGACCGATATTAACCAAACATAGCTAAGAACCACCGCAAGGAAACTGGCTTTCAAATTAAAAAAACCGCTTCGAAATCGGTCCATCCGTTTGAGAGCTACGATGCCACAGATATACACACACACACACAGACAGACATCGATGTCAAATTTATAACACCCTCTTTTTGCGTCGGGAATTAAAAACAAAATTGACCAGGCTATTAATAGTTTAAAGTCCCACACGAGTACGACATTACAAGAAATCTAGTCATAAAATATCAATAAAATTCTTAAATTTATCTGAATTTTGCAATTGTATTTGTTGCTTTGTTACTAGTTTTCACTGGTATGTATTTTTTTATTTACTTAATCTTAAACGAGAAATTTTCGCCTACTTTTATCAAGCGTGTTTATTACTTTTTTCACTGTTTTAATATGGGGGCAAACGAGCAGACGTATCGTTTGATGGTAAGCGATAATAGCCGTGGACACCCACAACACCAAAGGCGTCACAAGTGCGTTGCCGGCCTTTGGTTGATGGGGAGGGGGATCCCCATTCCCCTCCCCATCCCCATAAGGGTTGATTTTGACAAATTTGTTACAGTTGATTAGATTACTTGGTGATTGTTACTCGTTGGACATTTAAATCAATTCTGATATTTTCGCGCAAAGTAAAATGGATTTGCTTATCTTTCTCATCAGCACGGAAAGGTAGGTACAATGTTAGTAACGAGACTACCCTCCTCATCCCCTTTCTCATGGATATGGCAGAGCAACAGTTTATTTCGTAAGTTGTCTGAAACCACATGCATTTAGAATAACCTATGCACTGTTCATTCATCATTTTCTCTAATATCGCTTTTAGAAAACCGTAATCCTTTAAATATCGAGGCGTTTGGAGCACAACAAAATGAACAAAACTTGTCAATCTAAAACTAAGGATCATGGCTCGGAGTTAGCGAGTCCGTTAATTTGTTTTTCCTGATCTATTGCAAGATAACTCATGACTATTGTCCTCTCGTTATATCAATACATTTAGGTTTGGATAACGGTTATAGGTCTTTATTTATACCGACAATGATTTGATACATAAATATACATCTATATTCTATACTTTATTATTATATTCGGTCTTTACCTATGAAATTGCCGTTTTGTATGCAATAACTGAAAGTACTTATTTTTTCAAACTTTTTTATTTCTGTTATTCGAAGTAATCACCCATGCAATCGACGCATCTTTGCCAACGCATTGGCAGTTTATTGATGCCCTTCTTGTAAAAATCAGCTGGACGGGAGGCAACAAACTCTTCAAAGGCATTTTGTACTGCCTCTCGGGAATTGATTTTTTTACCCACTAAAAAGTTGTCTAATTTTTGGAAAAAGTAATAGTCGGTAGGTGCAAGGTCTCAGCAAGTTGGTTAGACCCTGGTTCAGCACCAAAACGATGCCCTAAACCAAAAATGACCCCTAAAAAGGCGATGGTCACTGTTTGGTGGTCTAGTGCGGGTGTGATTCACCACAGCTTTTTACAAAACGGCATGAGCATTAATGCAAATGTGTACTGTGAAGAACTGGAGAGAATTATGGAGAAGCTTGCATATCCGCAACCAGATTTGGTCAATCGGTCGTCCCCACTGCTCCTTCACGACAACGCGCGACCCCATACTGCGCAACAGACAGTCTCCAAGCTGCAAGAGCTGGGGTTGGAAGCTCTCCCTCATCATCCGCCAATACTTTTTCCAAAAATTAGACAACTTTTTAGTGGGTAAAAAAATCAATTCCCGAGAGGCAGTACAAAATGCCTTTGAAGAGTTTGTTGCCTCCCGTCCAGCTGATTTTTACAAGAAGGGCATCAATAAACTGCCAATGCGTTGGCAAAGATGCGTCGATTGCATGGGTGATTACTTCGAATAACAGAAATAAAAAAGTTTGAAAAAATAAGTACTTTCACTTATTGCATACAAAACGGCAATTTCATAGGTAAAGACCTATTATAGAGGTAAAGTTTGTGCGTTTGTGAATTTGTGACATTGTAGGGGGTAATCTCTGGATCTACTGAACCGAACTGCTTGAAAATTCTTTTATATAGGATATATAATAACCGAAAAGTGGAAAGCCTAATTCGTGGTAGCCGGATTTGCAAATTCGGAGAAAAAAATGTTTACCACCCAACGAAGTGGGCACGGGTCAGCTAGTATAATATATGTTATAGCTATTAGGTTTAAAAAAAGGAAAAGAGATAGACAGGCTCGTCTTAAAGGATATAATCGTCTTTTATATCAATTTTATTATACCTAGGTATACGTACCATTGCATTTAGTAAAAAGCGGTTATTTTAACATTACAAACAGACATTTCAATTTTTTTTTTTTTTTTACAGTTGCCAGGTGGATTGAAGTGCCTTTCTATGCATAGCATAGCAACATTGTTCACCTTGAAATGGCAATAAACTATAATTGTACATTTAATAGTTGGTATTTGCTATTTGTTACACACAGACTCATCATTTTATTTCTAATCATGAAATAACAAAAGAATATCTTAAAAGGTTGCCATTAAATTGACTTTACAACTTTACTTAGAGGCAGTAGAGCCACGGGTAGACCGGGCGGTACTACCCTCGCACAGAAGATCAACGTAAAATGACAGCGTTCATGCTGTCGTGTTTCGTTGGTGAGTGCGAGACCGGAAGCCCAAATAGTCTAGTCAACAAGTTCCATACTAGTTAACTAGACTAAAAGATGCAGAAGCATCACTACGCTGCCATGGTGTGGGTCGCCATGCCGCATTGTCTGCATTCGCAGTAAGTATGATGACCACCACTCTTGGATTCTGCTTATGCTTTCCATCAGGCAGAGTAGAGACATATTGGCGGGCAAACATAAAAAAAAACAATAATGATGAAACAAACACAAAGAACACCCAGACACAAATCCACAATTTGTGTATCATTATGGCAATCTGTATGGTAATTATCCATAGGGTCACCAACACAAAGGAAATGGCAAGCTGTATGGCAATTATAAATGGGGTAACCAACATAAAGGTCATGGCAATTATTCATGAGGTAACCAACACAAAGGTATTGGCAAGCTGTATGGTAATTATCCATGGGGTCACCAACACAAAGGTAATAGGCTATTTGACTGATTTTTGGAAATCGTTTTAAATTATTCTTTATTACGTAATAAGCACACTGCAATAATATTTTCGGAATTTCTACTGTATTATGAATTAAAATTTAGGATGATGTTCAAGTTTGACAACCGCGTCAAAAAACGACATTTCTTTAGTGGCGCTGGTCACATGACACGTGTGACGTCACACGCTAGTAAACAAATTCAAAAACGCGAACAATACTCAGTCGAGGAATCTTTCTAAGTATGGATGGATGGATGTTTGTTACCATTTCATGCAAAAACTACTGAACGGATTTTGATGAAACTTTACAATAATATAGCTTATACACCCGAATAACACATAGGCTATTATTTGACGCGATAACCGACATATATGCGGGCAGAGCCGCCGGCAACAACTAGTATATACTAAAATCTAGGCAAAATACCACTTCTAGAATTACTTAATGCCTTCTCATGTAATTTTAGTAGTACAAACTTTTGTTAGCGGGTTCAAACTTCCCACCAACAGTCAGTTGAAACTATGCTGCTTTGATCTTCTCCAGCTGATGCTTAATCTATCTACTCCACATAAAAATTATATCTTTTTGTTCACTAAATCCACGTTTTATCCATCTTTCTCTTGCATACAGCCCATTTGTGTCTTCAAGTAACAATGTTCGTAGTTAACAGCAAATAAGCTTGTTCTTACATGTTTATGTTAGAAATCGAAAATTTAAACAATTTATCACTCATGGCACATGAAACTTTTCTCCTAACTTCAAATTCACTCAATATTTTCTCTTTATTATACCTAATCCACTAACAGTAGAATGCAAATGTATTACAAATTATATTAATATATGCTTAATGTGGTCAGCAGTCAATGCCAAACGTAATAGTAATAATTACGAAGGTACGTAAATCAAGTTACAAGATAGTGGCAAAATAATGACCAATTTAATAACACGTAAGAGTGAAACATGTGAAAATATAATGATAAATTTAATTTCCATTTTCACTTTAAAACAACAAAAACTAGCGAAACTAAGTTTAACTAAATAAAATTATGATTTTAGAGTCAATTTTGTCTGCCATTTTATAGGAGGAGACCTTTTTAAATTGCACGCGCATTTTTAATTTAAAAATAACAGGAATAACACAAAATAACCACGTGTCGTTGTTTTATGACAATTTCGAGACATAACAGTAAAGCCATCATTTATTTCAGAGTGTTGTTCCAAAATATACGATCAGCTGATTTCTTTGTTTGACTGCTGCAACGCTGTCGCCACAGTATGAGCTTTTATGACACGTCAGACGCCTTTTAAATCAAGTAAAACTACGTAAAACTCTAGTCAACTAAATAATAGTCCCTTTAAATTGCATTGACAAAGAGTTTAGCGATTTAGTAATCTATAAACAAACCTTGAAAGTTCTTACCTTTGTAATGGACTCGTAGATTATTTTGCGACAACCCGATATAGCTGAATTTGTCTTTAGAACTCCAAGATCTTGGTAAAGGTGTTTCTTCTTCGTTCACATTAGGATATAGTAATTTTAAACGATCTACTACTGTATCACTTTGCACTTGATTTTGGGAATCCATCGCTCCCCGTCCACTACCTATCGCAGCCATTTCTAATTTCCATATAATCATGTCACGTCAGTGACGTCACATTAGCATTTTTAGTTTTCAAAGCTTCCACAAGGAGGCAGCACAAGTTCAATGCCATAGACAAAGCCGTAAAAGTGCTAAGCACTTTAAGGATTTGCTGGTCTATGATAGTTCTAATGCGAAAAATGTGTGTTTGTTTTTCTTTTTAATGAAGTCTAAAATTATTAATTTTTATCAGCAAATATTTACTCAGCGCAAATCGTTCTCAATAATCATAGTTGTATATCAATTTTGATAGTAAGCAAAGTATGGTTGTCACTACAACAAACCACTTCAAAGATAAGATAAAATCATTTTCGCCTATATTAAATATTATATTTTGTGAGCTAAATATGTCTGGTATACCAAAATTTGTAAAAGAAATTGAAATAAAGGTATCAGATAAACTTTTGAAAATTAAGAAAAGCGATAGTGAATTGTTAGAAGCTCAACAACTACAATGTGATGAAATTTTAGAGGTAATTCATGATTATTTCTAGTCAAGATATAAATATTGTTGAATTTACCTTACAAGTTCTTATATTGTTACATAAACGCTCTGTTTCACAGATTTACGAAGAAGCTTTCAAACAGTTAATAACAGAGACAAGAACTTTTTCAAAACTTCTCAATGAAATTAAAGACGCGTACGAACTTTCTATACAAATTCGTGACAAACGTATATCGCAATTCATCACTCAAGATGTAAGTCGTATGACGTATGACTTTGGTATAAGAATGGCCAAAAAGAATTGAAAAGTCAAAAATTATTAAAACACTGTCCAAAAGTCCAAGTAAGATTGAAATAAGAAAAGTTTAATCGGGAGTTCAATTTGATATTCCCTTGATATCTTAATACTTTTCAACTTTACTAGCCTCTTATGTGTAATCATAAAACTGATATAATTTTTACGGGAATTAACGCGATCACTTAGCAAAAGGTATTACATACCTCTGATTTGCCTGACGTTTCGAACAGGTTGCACTAGCCGTGGTCAGCCTGTGCGTTAATTCCCGTAAAAATATTTATTATTCTAACATGGAACGCGAAAGTTTAAAAGTTAGTATAAAACTGATATCACTAAGAAGACAACACAGAACAGACAGAACGGACAAAGATATATAAACGAGAACGTCAGCTGTTATTCAGAAGATAACTAATTGAAGCTTTGAAGCAGTCGCACTCGCATAATATTACAGTCTGTTTTTATTTGACTGCCTCTGTGGCGCAGTGGCAGCGTATGCGACTGCTGTGCTTGAGGTCTCGGGTTCATTTCCCGGGTCGGACCAAATGTTTGTATGATCTGCAAATATTTGTTTCGGAGTTTGGGTGTTTTTTTTTGTATAATATCAAATATGTATGTATTTACAAAAAAAACGTATATATATATGTATTTATATCAGTGGTCTAGTCTTAGAGTTAATAGTAAGGGTCTAGTACCCTTACCACAAGCTCTGCTTGTGCTTGGTACAAGATGGCGTTGTGTGTTAGATGTCCGAAATGAAATATTTATTTATTTATGTGCTAAATGTATGCTTTGTTTGTTAAGTTTGTTGAGACTGCTAGGTAAAGGGCTTAGAAGTATAGAGTTATAACTCTATGCTTAGAAGGGGGTTAAAGAATGTATATATGCTCTAAGGTAAAGGGTGACCTTCCAATTTCTGCACTGCTGTCATTATGTCACATTTGAAATTGACATTACAGAGACTGACAGAATAAGTATTTATTTGTTTTGTTGCGGTTGGCGTACAGTAATTATAGTAAATCCATTCAGGTTTATTAGTATTTAGTATTATTCTGCTCTCCACAATATAAGGTTGTTACGTACAGATTTTAGTTTTAACTGGAATTTTGAAGTTGTTTCTTCAGTTAGAAATAACTTTTGAATACTATGCTATCTTCCGGAAAAACATCGACCGTTTATGTTTTAGACGCTGGCTTTTCTGTTCATTTATCGCGTCATGTGGGAACCAACCCGGATGGCGATCCACTGTGGTGCTCAAAGTTCCTTCAAACAAATCCTGATGATGTTTTCAAGACACATCTCGACTTTCTGCGAGCCGGTTCAGATATTATTTCAACTAATACATATCAAGCTTCGGTCCCAGGCTTTGTTAAATATCTGGGTGTTACGCCTGAAGAAGGTTATGGTATCATAACGCGTGCAGTAGACCTCGCAAAGCGCGCACGTGAAGCATACAACGACGAATGTCGGAAAGCCAACAAACCAGTTCGTAACATCAAAATTGCCGGTTCCATCGGCCCTTACGGTGCATATCTTCACGATGGCTCAGAATATGATGGCAGTTATGCAGATAAAGTCAGTACTGAGAAGATGAAAGAGTGGCATGCTCCGAGGCTTAGTGCATTAGTTACAGGAGGAGTTGATCTCATAGCCTTTGAGACTCTCCCCTGTCGTAAGGAAGCTGAAGTTCTGGTTGAGATGTTGAAAGAGTATCCACATATGAAGGGGTATTTGTCATTCAGCTGTAAGGATGAAAATTCTCTTGCCAATGGAGAGGATTTCAAAACAGTTGTTAAGAAGTGTTGGAACATGAACCCCAACCAGTTGATAGCTATTGGAGTAAACTGCTGCCCTCCTGCAATAGTAGCTAAACTCTTCAAGGGTATTAATGATGACAGACAGAATAAGATTCCCTTTATTACATACCCTAACTCAGGAGAGAAGTATAAACCGGAAGAGGGATGGGTTGAGGCAGACAAGTGTGAACCTCTTGCTAATTTTGTTAAAGAGTGGTTAGACCTAGGGGTCAGGTACATTGGTGGTTGTTGCAGAACATATGACACGGATATAGTTCAGATTAAAAAGCAGGTTCAAGTTTGGTTAGAGGATAAGGCTAAGGGTAAAGATAAATAGCACTATTTTATAAATATAGGGAAAAGAAAATAAACATATAGACACACATAGATCAAATAAAAAAGGTAGATAATGCACAGCCTTGTTCTTGTTGATGCAAAAAGTAGCGTAGTTCCAAGTTGTCGATACTTGTACTGACGAAAAGTAGATAGATAGAAAACTCTTTATTTGTACACCATAATATTACATAGTTACAAGAGTATATAAAATGTGAGATGTAGTGTATAAAGGGGTGTGCGTGTGAACTGAGGGACCATAGTGATATTTTTGTTTGAAAATTTTATAAGATTTAGTAGTAGGCTCAAAACAATTGTAGAACAAATATGAGAATTTGTAAAAAGATATGTTAAAAACTACAGCCCTTTAAGTGTGGTCCCTCAATCCTCACATACCATCAGCCAGATCTCGGCAAGTATGTAAAAAAATAAGGTATTGTGACTGCAGACATTTAGTAGAGAATTTGTAAAGATATATACTAAATAACTGAGCACAAATCATTAACGATTAAAAAAATACAACGACTATACTGTGGTCCCTCAGTCCACACACGAAAGATTTTGTTATACTGAATATTATCACATCAACGGAATAAAATCTTTATTTTCTTACATAATGTTTTAGAACAAGTCTTAAAGCAATTTGTAAAAAATAAATTTAAAAAATATATCGACGCACTTTGAAGATATTTATAATTAAAGCTGGTCCCTCAATCCTCACGTTCTCAAACATACTTGCATGTCTAGCTGCTAGACGACTAAAGTATCACAAAGTGTAGTGTATTAAACTTTTTGTAAAAAGTTTCTACAAAATAATAGGTATCTTTAATTGTGTGTATCTTACCTCTAAAATGAGATTATAGCATTTCAGTGATCTTATGAACAGATATACGAGTAGTGTGACCACACAATGAAAAGAAATGTAGACTACCAATATAATTTTTATTGTAATAGTCGAAACCCAATGTTGTACGGTTGATTTAGTGTCGTGTTACATTACGTATCTTTACAAAGCATGAAATAAAGTAGCTTTTAGACACTTATCACCATTTAGGCTATGTTTCAAGGAAGCTTTATGTACCTACTTATAATACCCCAGTATTTTACAAACCATTATGGTAACATAGTGGTATTATTTATACAGCCGTGAAAGCGTAATAGAGAAACAGACTAAGCCACTTTCCAATTTATAATATTAATATAGATCGCGATAGGTACTATCGCGGACTTTTTGTAAATATTTTACAAAATCCTGTGTTTTTAAATGTTCAATTTTATGTGTTAATAGAACGTATAAAACTGAGCTGTATAAATAATACCACTATGTTACCATAATGGTTTGTAAAATACTGGGGTATTATAAGTACATAAAGCTTCCTTGAAACATAGCCTAAATGGTGATAAGCGTCTAAAAGCTACTTCATTTCATGCTTTGTAAAGATACGTAATGTAACATAACACTAAATCAACCGTACAACCTTGGGTTTCGACTATTACAATAAAAATTATATTGTAGTCTACATTTTTTTTCATTGTGTGGTCACACTACTCGTATATCTGTTCATAAGATCACTGAAAGTCTATAATCTCATTTTAGAGGTAAGATACACACAATTAAAGATACCTATTATTTTGTAGAAACTTTTTACAAAAAGTTTAATACACTACACTTTGTGATACTTTAGTCGTCTAGCAGCTAGACATGCAAGTATGTTTGAGAACGTGAGGATTGAGGGACCAGCTTTAATTATAAATATCTTCAAAGTGCGTCGATATTTTTTTTTATTTATTTTTTACAAATTGCTATAAGACTTGTTCTAAAACATTATGTAAGAAAATAAAGATTTTATTCCGTTGATGTGATAATATTCAGTATAACAAAATCTTTCGTGTGTGGACTGAGGGACCACAGTATAGTCGTTGTATTTTTTTAATCGTTGATGATTTGTGCTCAGTTATTTAGTATATATCTTTACAAATTCTCTACTAAATGTCTGCAGTCACAATACCTTATTTTTTTACATACTTGCCGAGATCTGGCTGATGGTATGTGAGGATTGAGGGACCACACTTAAAGGGCTGTAGTTTTTAACATATCTTTTTACAAATTCTCATATTTGTTCTACAATTGTTTTGAGCCTACTACTAAATCTTATAAAATTTTCAAACAAAAATATCACTATGGTCCCTCAGTTCACACGCACACTATAAAGGGCGGCCAATTGCCAAAAGCAATCTCTTCCAGGCAACCTGGATGGATGGATCAAAATGTATAGGAGAGACATTTAGCGTAGTTTATAGCAGAGTTAGTGTGTTTACTTGGAACTACGCTACTTTTTTTGCTTCAACAAGAACAAGGCCATGCGTTATCTACCTTTTTTTATTTGATCTGAGGTGTACAGCAACAAATTAATAATTTTTTATTCGTGTCCGTGGCCTAAGAAGTCGGCATGGCGGTAGTGGCGCAGGCAGGCAGGAGGAAAGCCGTATTCTAATGCATAGATTTATATGAAATCAGCCTCTAACCAAATGGCGCGGGGATTGACGCGTGGTCAGCGAGCCTATATTTCCTGCCATTCACTATGCCGCTGCCCGTTTCCCGCTGATGTCGAGACCGGGGTCTTAGTTAATACATATTATCTACTATAAACCTATGTTACTGATGTAATCAAGATTGTTATTATTAAATGTTTCTAATATGAATAAACATGTTGCTACTACTTGCTTATCAATTCTAAGTAAGTTACAATAACGTCTGTTTTGAAGCTTGATAACATTAGATGGTGCAATACTAAGTTATTCATATGCAATAATAGTGTCCTATTAATAAGACAGCATTAAGTAAAAATGAACGGTCTGATGGTCTTGTAATTAGCCATCATGATTCCCAGTGGCCATAGGTTTGATTCCTATACAGGACAAATATTGTATCATCATCAGCCTATCGCAGTCCACTGCTGGACATAAGCCTCTCCAATTGCACGCCACTTATTTCGATCCTCGGCTTCTCGCATCCAGCTCCTGCCAGCCGTCTTGCGCAAATCATCACTCCACATGGCCTGTGACGTCCTACACTACGTTTGCCGAGACGCGGTCTCCACTCAAGAACCCGTTTACCCCAATCGTTATCGGTTCTACAGCAAATATGGCCAGCCCACTGCCACTACAGCTTGCTAATCCTATGGGATATGTTGATGAACCTGGTTCTTTGACGGATCACCTCGTTTCTGATACGATACCTTAGAGAAACGCCGAGCATAGGCCTCTCCATAGCATGTTGAGCGACTTTAAACTTGTGGACCGGCTGTACCGTAAGTGTCCAGGTTTCGGCTCCGTATGTCATACTCATTACGGGTAGGACGCACTCATTGAAGACCTTTGTCTTTAGGCACTGGGATTGAAGGTGAAGTTTCCCAAAGGCTGCCTAACCCAACTGGATTCTCCTGTTCACCTCGTCCTCAAAGTTGTTTCTACCTAACTGCAAAGTCTGCCCGAGGTACACTTATTTCTTAACAAAGCGACTCGAATCGTCGCTTGCCAAGAACTTTCAATTCGGCTAGACTCTTTGGCGCTGCGTAGAGATGTAGCTTCGCTGTGCATCTTCTACCACATTTACCATGGGGAGTGTTCTGAGGAAATGTTCGGACTGATTCCTGCCGCCTCTTTCCGCCACCGTCCTACGCGACAGAAGTTTCATCCCCATCATCTAGATGGTTGGCAGTCCACTACTGTGCGCTTTTCCAGGAACTTGCTGCCTCGAACAACAAAACTGTGGAATGAACTGTCGCCTGCGGTATTCCCGGGCCAATACGACCTTCAAATTCATTCTTTCTCTTCATTCCTTTCTCATAGTCCACGAATGCTACAGGGGCTGATTATACTTTTCTTATGTATAATCAGCCACACTGTGTGGATGTGCTCTATGGTGCCATATCCGCTACGAAACCCAGCCTGCTCCGGTGGTTGGAATTCATCAGGTCTTCGCGCAAGACGGTTCGTTATGACTCTTGAAAACAGCTTGTACACGTGGCTTAGAAGGTATTTAAATATTGTATGATGAGTATGTATAATTTGTTCTGTGTCGAAGTGTAGTTTATAATATAAATATATTTAGAAGCATATCAGTATGTTTATGAGCAGTCCTGTTAAGTCCTGTAACATATTTGATTGACTGCACGGTTGGCCTAGTGGTTAAGGCGGTCGCCACGCCGCTTGCCAATTCGCCAAGTGTTGTGGGTTCAAATCCTACACGGGACATCACTTTGTGTGATCCACAAATTGTTGTTCTGAGTTTGGGTGTTAATTGTGTCCGTTTCATGTATGTCTGTAAAGTCCCCCGCGACACAGGATGTTTATTCCTAATGCGGGAGTTGTCTTAAAAAAAATAAAAAAATATCGAAGTAGGCTAACCTGTGTAATTAGCCTACTTTGAGATCAAATGGATGTGTGAAGATATTTCAAGTTATTATCGTTATTATTGTTACGAATAATAATCTTCAAGCCTTATCTGCGCACACAAATACACACACACTTCTTATCGATCTCCTGAGGCAAGGAATAATGGACCTTATCTCTATATGCAGTGTCGGATATCGATTGGTTGTTGCCTAATTATTATTAACTTCGGTTATTTTATTAGCGTTTTAACGAGACGATTCTCGTGTGTTATAGTCGTTTCTAGAAATGAAAGAATAATAATTATTTGAGTATAAATAGAGCGTTTCGCGGGCTGCAGGAGTTCAGTTCAGTTTGAGCTATAGTGAGATAAACATCGAAGTGATATCATCGATCAACCTAGCGACCTTGGTGACCTTTAAGGATTGTAATTCAGAGTAGTATTGAGATTTTAATAGTGGTTTTAATTAAGTCTCTTTAACACGTCAAATGGCTTCTTTCTTAAATAAATCCAACCCTATAACACGTAACATTATTTAACAACTAATATTGTCTTTACAGAGAGTATTTGGTATATCAGCAAAAAAGAAACAAAACGATGACAAAATCAAAAAGATTTTAAGAGAGAATGAGGATCTAAGGGAGGAAAACCTAAAATTGACATTTGAAATTTCGAAACTGAAAAAAGAAATGGGAAAGGTTGGTATTGTTATACCATGGCTAGTACGGTAATGTGAAGTCTGTGATCATGTGTCTGATGTCAAAGGGTGAAGCCAAGAAAGCGTCTGAGTTGAGAGTCGCATAGGATAAGTCGCAGAATTTACGTTGCATTCAGTTCCATACTATGCTCCACAAGCTGCGTCAGTCAGAATCGCATCTTGTGGAGCATATTTTAACTACATAAGGCAGTTCATTAAAACCATTAATGCATAAGTGAATTTATTTCTTTGTAACGCTTTCAAATCTTAACTTTTTTTATGGAAAAGGGGGCAAACGAGCAGACGTATCGCCTGATGGTAAGCGATTACCGCCGCCCATGGACACCCGCAACACCAAAGGCGTCACAGGTACGTTACCGGCCATTGGAGGATGGGGGAAGGGATTGGGGTATGGACCGCCGGCATCCTCACTCACTCGGTGAAACACAGCGCAAGCGCTGTTTCACACCGGTTTTCTGTGAGGCTGTGGTATCACTACTGTCGAGCCGGCCCATGCATGCCGAAGCGTGGCTCTCCCACGGAAAACTCTCCGATACTCCACCGATCACCATTAAATTTCCAATTAATACGGGATTAATAGGATTCCATTAATCCCGTAAAAAGGCGATTCCTAAGAGCTATCCGGCAAAGTCAATCCGAGGGCTGGCCCCAATGTTATGAATAGAATAGAATAGAATAGAAAACTCTTTATTTGCACACCATATTACAAAGTTAAATAAGCACATAATACATAATATGTCCGAAGTGTAGTGTACAAAGGGCGGCCTTATTGCCAAAAGCAATCTCTTCCAGGCAACCTTAGGATGGATCAAATGTTCCAGAGAGACAGTAGTAGTTGACGTACATTGAGTTTGAAGAAATTATTTACATCCATACACACATATATTTATAAATGTATATATATAAACATACACACATAGTTGACATAGTGAACGTGAAACTGTCTGAAAATTGTTGTACGAGTATAAGTGTTTGTTACTTTACCAAAAAAAACATGCGAATATGAGTTCAGTAACTACGCTTTTATGCTTTAAACATCTAGCCAATCATGCATACAATTTGTCAAGGGTATAAATATAATAGACTACTGTTTTTGTTTCTGTACCTTAGGCAGGGCCGGACCGTGAGTTTAGGGGGGCCCTGGGCTAATACTACTTAGGGGCCCAACAATTTTTTTTTTAAGCCAACTCCCGCATTAGGAATATACATCCTGTGTCGAGGGGGAACTTTATAAACATACATGTAACGGACACAAAAAACAATCAGACTTGTGGTGACTCAACAATTTGTGGATCACAAGCTAGTGATGTCCCACGTGAGATTTCAACCCACAACACTCGGCGCAAAGAAAAGTGGCGTGGCGACCGCTTAAACCACTTTTTTTTTACGTGTGGAAATCCTCTCGGACCGTTACCCCACCGGGGTTTGCGGCGGGGCGGTGTGTCGGACTCGAAGCGACTACGGGGCGACGTACGGCACACGCGTACGTCGCCCCCTCGCGGGTGGCCACTAAAGCGGATGGAGGGGAAAACCCGTCCCTGCCATCCGCGGCCACACTCAGGCGCCCGGTTCGCCGGCGGCGGATTGGGTCCGAGTGGATATCATTCCCGGGCCTTCTCCGCCGCCGCCTTCCTCGAGATTACACCTTCACAGAAGGTTGCGACCGTGGTAAAACTGCTGTCGCTACCGGTCATAGAGCGTATGACGGCCGGTAGCGAGAGATCTCCTCCGGTGACTGCAGTGAGGGCCCGACGCTGCGACGCCCGGCAAAGCCACCGGGTGGAGTCTCCAGCCGGAACGACCAGCGAGCCATCGCATCACACACAGCGCAGGTGCTGTTTCACATCGGTTTTCTGTGAGGCCGTGGTGGACACCCGCAGCACCAGAGGCGTCACAAGTGCGTTGCCGGTCTTTTAAGAAGGAGTACGCTCTTTTCTTGAAGATTTGAAGGCCGTATTGGTCCGAGAATACCGCAGGCGACAGTTCGTTCCATAGTTTTGTTGTGCAAGGCAGAAAGTTTCTGGAAAAGCGCACAGTCGTGGAATGTCAACCATCTAAGTGATGGGGATGGAACTGCTGTCGGGTAGGACGATGGCGGAAAGAGGAGGCAGGGATCAATTCGAACAGTTCTTCGAAGCACTCCCCATTGTAAATTCTACAGAAGATGCACAACGAAGCCACATCTCTTCGCAGCGCCAAAGAGGCCAGCCGAATTGAAACCTCTTGGCAATCGATGATTCGAGTCGCTCTCCGTTGAATGCGGTCTAGAGGAAGGAGCTGGTACTGGGGTGCCCCTGCATAAAGATGAGAACAGTATACCATACGGACTGAAATACCGTCTCGATCTATTGAGCACACCAAGCTGCTTCGAGCAAAACTGGACTTCACTCGATATGTCGACACCAAGTATTCCAATATTGGCTGAGGAGATAAGGGAGTACCTTCAAAACGAGGACACGACCAACGGCAGTTTTTAAGCGGTAAGCTCGCAAATTTGGGTCTTTGCGGGGTTAAATTGGACTAATTTAAGTCTACCCCAACCTGAGATCTTTTTCAAAGAGGTCTCGATTTCAGACACACGTTTGTTTTGATTCTCAATAACTTTTTCCTGAGAAATATTAGCGCGGCCGTTGTAAAGAGCATCGCCCGTGCTGTCATCCGCATAACAATAAATACCGCTAATTTGCATCATGTCATTGATATGGAGGAGGAACAAAGTAGGCGATAGCCTTGCGGGACACCAACATTCACAAGTATGGAGTCAGAGCATTCACCGTCGACTACGACCTTTATGCTTCTATCCGCTAAAAAGCTAGTGACCGAATCGCAGAATATCTCGGGAAGCCCATAGGAAGGGAGCTTCGAAAGAAGCACTTTGTGCCAGACCCGATCGAAGGCCTTCGCAATGTCCCCTACAGTTATCTAGGGGTAATCCAATTTTTCCAAAAACTCTTGTAAAACCTTAAATAAATGTAAGCTAGTATGACTACTAATTTTAAACTCTTGTAAAACCTTATTAGTAGTCATACTAGCTTACATTTATTTAAGGTTTTACAAGAGTTTTTGGAAAAATTGGATTACCCAGATAACCGTAGGGGACAGTCATACGCCGACGCTGCTAATATGGCATGGTGGTCGCTACAATTGTGTACAAGCATTACTAAAACAAAAAAATTAATCTGCGAATTATGTGCCATGTGCTGCGCATTCTCTTAACCAAGTTGGTGAAGAATCTGTTAAGGTACATGCCATTATGTACTTTTATAAAACTAGCTGACCCACGCAACCTTGTTTACGTCTCCTATTGCCCGTAGCGTAGAAATTTTCCACCGTTTTTGTAACATTCTTCATTGGTGCTCCGCTCCTATTGATCTTAGCGTGATGATATATAGCCTATAGCCTCCTCGATAAATGGGCTATCTAACACTGAAAGATTTTTTCAAATCGGATCAGTAGTTCTTGAGATTAGCGCGTTCAAACAAACAAACAAACTCTTCAGCTTTATAATTATACTAGCTGTTGCCCGCGGCTTCGCCCGCGTGTATGTCGGTTATCGCTGCAAATAGTAGCTTATGTGTTATTCTGATGTATAAGCTATATTACAGTAAAGTTTTATCCAAATCCGTTCAGTAGTTTTTGCGTGAAAAAGTAACAAACATCCATCCATCCATACTAACAAACTTTCGCGTTATTAATATAGGTAGGATTTTTATCGATATAAAATCATGATACAAAATGTATTGGTACCTGAATAGTTTTTTTTATTTTCTTTACCTCGCATAGAACTTTTATATATTTTTATAAATCAGTTTAAATAAAATAAAGGGGTTAAGACAATTTTGTGAAAACTAAAAATTTAGTATAGCGCCATCTGTAATGATTTATTTATTTCGTGAACGAAAAATGTAGTATAGCGCCATCTGTATTTTTGATATGGAACTCATTCCTATCTGATGTCCCACGACACCACCCGATTTTTTTTACAAATAATACACACACGTTTTACTATTAAAAACTTATTTAAGTATTTATATATGTACATAAAATATAAAGTGTTTATATGAGCTTATTTCGACATTTGACATCGACCGGGTCTGGCACCGCTCGCTTCTCTCCAAGCTCTCGGCATTCGGTCCGCCTCCTAGACCCTGTCACTGGATTGACGCTTTTCTTCATCAGCGCCGCATTATGGGCCTTTGCGATGGCACGGCCTCTGATGTTCTGGATATAAACGCTGGCGTACCTCAGGGTTCAGTCCTGTCGCCCACACTATTTCTTCTGCATATCAATGACATGTTAGCTCTTGGCAACATACATTGCTATGCAGACGATAGCACAGTTCATGGGCGATATTTTGACACCGTTCAGCCAAGCTGGCAGACGTTGAGGAAAATCGACAGAAGCTTGTCGCTGAGCTCGACCGGGTTTTGAACCGCATTTTACAATGGGGTGATAAGAATCTGGTCGAGTTCAACGCTACGAAAACACAGTTGTGCGCATTCTCTACCAAAAAGTCTCCATTCCTTTCCCTCCCCACTTTTCAGAGCACTCAACTGCCACTACGGGGTAAGCTCGGTGTCCTTGGCATGGATATTTGCCGGGACCTCGAGTACTGTTCTCATCTTTGGGATTGATCCGCGCAGTATTTGCTTGATGCTTTCGATCGGTTGCAATGGCGAACAGTCCGCTTTACCAACAGTCCCGAAGCCACCGAGTTCCTTGAACCTCTGCAGCTGCGTAGAGATATCGCCTCTATAGCAGTCCACTACCATCTGTATCATTGGAAGTATTCTGAGGAGCACTTCCAACTGGTCCCCCTTCTCCCTTCCTCTGCAGAATAACATGTTCACTCTCAAACCAAACGGTTTGGTTCATCCTTCCTGTGCCGAGCAGCTAAAAACTGGAACTCACTACCAGCGCACGTGTTTCTCTCCCACTATGATCCCGGGGCCTTTAAGTGGGGCGTGAAAAAGCATCTCACTAAGCCGTCATAGTGTGGGACGCAATACTGCATTGTCTGCTTTCCCAGTGAGTATGGTTGCCCCCACTGTTGGATTCTGCTTGAGTTTTCCATCAGGCTGACCATAGTCACTTTGGCAGCTTCAAATAAAAAAAGTACAATTTTAATAACTACGTTTTTTCTTTTGCCATATTTTGCCAAAATATGGAGATTTTGTGGATTTGAGATACGTGAGTATGCTGCCCATGAGAAAAAAAAAACTGTATCTTTAAGCATCTGTCCTTGGGTTTTGATAATATTGTTATTGGAAATGCTGTTTTCAGCGGAAACTGCATTCTTTTAAATTAAAATGTCAAATAAGTTGGAATTATTGGAATACGGGGAATTAAAACATTATCTTCTTTTGCCATTCCATGCGTCATGATTGTAGCTTTTACAATGTTGTACCCCAGTTGTGTAATATTTAGCCATGTACTATTACATTGCTTTGGCGCTCAAGATACCTCATTTAATAGTACTGGAACATTAACTTGCAGCCTCAACTTATGGGTAGGCACTCCTGATATTTCTAAAGACTTTAAGTATTCGACAACATCTCCCTCCACGCCTGACATGATCCGTTCGTTTAATTGATAACTGTCTCATTAGTCAGCTGATCAGGATCGATATTATTTACATTTTTATTCATATCTAACCAACAGCTAGCTTATAATGACGATACTTCTGTAGAGAATTTTGAAGTTAAGAAACGCTGTTAATTAATTATATTAATTTGGCTTATTTATTTCTATTAATATAAGGACTGCACGTTTGGCCTAGTGGTTTAACGGTCACCACGCCGTTTCCTACTTCGCCAAGTGTCGTGGGTTCAAATCCCACGTAGGACAACACTTTGTGTGATTCACAAATTGTTGTTCTGAGTCTGGGTGTTCTTTGTGTCCGTTTCATGTATGTTTGTAAAGTCCCCCGCGACACAGGATTTATTCCTAGTGCGGGAGTTGTCTTTTAAAACAAAAAAAAAAAAAGGAACATACAAATCAGATTGACGAATATATACTTAATATCTTAATATTTAATTTTTATATATATAATATCATTGCTATCATTGTTAAGTCTTCATTGAAAAAGTGAAATATTTTTTATGATTGTGACAGCCTTGTTTATTCGTTGTCAAGACGCCCGACGTAGGTAACGCGCAGGCGTATGGCGAGTGAACTCCCAGAACAACCTTTCATCCCCCTTTTAAACCCCTTACAACCCCTTTTTCGCATTAAAAAGTAGCCTATGTCCTTTCTCAGGCTCTAGACTATCTGTGTACCAAATTTCATTCAAATCGGTGCAGCGGTTTGGCCGTGAAAGCAAGACAGACAGAGTTACTTTCGCATTTATAATAATCATTTTTTTCAAATTGGACCAGTAGTTCCTGAGATTAGCGCGTTCAAACAAACAAACAAACTCTTCAGCTTTATATATTAGTATAGCTGACCCACGCAACGTCGTTTGCGTCTCCTATTGCCCGTAGCGTGATAATTTTCCCCCGTTTTTGAAACATTCTTCATTGGTGCTCCGCTCCTATTGGTCTTAGCGTGATGATATATAACCTATAGCCTTCCTCGATAAATGGGCTATCTAACATTGAAAGAATTTTTCAAATTGGACCCGTAGTTCCTGAGATTAGCGCGATTAGCTGACCCACGCAACGTCGTTTGCGTTTCCTATTGCCCGTAGCGTAATAATTTCCCCCCGTTTTTGAAACATTCTTCATTGGTACTCAGCTCCTATTGGTCATAGCGTGATGAAATATATATATATATATATCATCACGCCTATAACCTTCCTCGATAAACGGACTATCTAACACTGAAAGAACTTTTTCAAATTGGACCAGTAGTTCCTGAGATTAGCGCGTTCAAACAAACAAAAACTCTTCAGCTTTATATATTAGTATAGATGTATTTATTATACTCTTCTAAGATCTAATACTCATAATCAACAACACATTTATTTGGATAAAGACTAATATTAGGTATTATGTTGATAAAAACTCTTTGACAAATAACTGAATAATAGGTACCAACTCTTAGCGTCTTATACTCGTGATAACTTCTAAACGAAATGTCCGAATGGGGTGAAACAAAAAGTGTTTTACTTCTACATAAATACCCTTGATAACATAATGCTTTATTTGGATAAGGATTAATATTACGATACACATTTAACGTAGTTTCTTTTTTCAGACGATTTAATAATTTTTTTGAGCACAAAAGCGGTTATTGTGACTAAACCATGATAGTTAGATATATGCTCTCGCGGACTTTTTTGTAGATCTTAATGGGACCTACAAACCCGTAATACATGATTTTGTTCTATTGTCAATACTTTTTGCAGCGCACGCAAAAATAGGTTTTTGAGTTCACACCTTGGGTTACAAAATAGCAATTTTCTTACGGATCTCATTTTTTTTTTAAAATAAAATATAGCCTATAGCCTTCCTCGATAAATGGACTATCCAACACTGAAAGAATTTTTCAAATCGGACCAGTAGATCCTGAGATTAGCGCGTTCAAACAAACAAACAAACAAACTCTGCAGCTTTATAATATTAGTATAGATTAGTATAGATTTTAGCTAGCTAGAAAGGGACATACTCTGATAGGGAAATAGTGGAGCACGAACGAGATCGAATGAATGTGTAATGGTTGCCGAACATTTTAACTGTCAGTTCGAAGTACCAACACCTGAATGTAGACTAGAATTAAATGATTTATCGCAGCAGGGTTTGATTAATCGCAGGATTCGCAGGGCTGCAAACCTTACGATCAGTTTGTTTTAATAATCTTATAGTTTTTTTTGCATTATCGACTATTTTTGACTCGCACTTGACTTCACCGGGGGCCCCTGGAATACACGGGGCCCTGGGCTTAAGCCCAAAAAGCCATATGGTAGATCCGGCCCTGACCTTAGGATTTATCCTGGGGTCCTCTTCCTGAGAGTAAAAATTTTACTTGTGCGCGCGAAACAACGGTTTAAAGCTAGACTGTTTAATTTGGTTAGGTACGGTCATCGAGATATAATGACATCGATATATACGTAGTACGTAATATCTCGATGGGTACGGTGGTGTTGGGCTGTTTAGGCTAGGTTTGGTGAATATTACACATTGTGAAATTTCTTTCCGATTCTTCAAATAAAAAATGTGTTTAGCGAGTTGGTATGAGTAAATGCATATCGTTTACATATTCATCGTCATTCTTATTCAATTTATCGCTATGCTTAATAATTACGTCATTGATTTATATCGATCTATGTAATTCAAATTTTCCGCTTTGTTGTAAAAACTTACAATAGTGTGCTGGTCCACTGCTGGACATAAGTCTCTCCTTGGAAAGAAGGTTTAGGCCTACTACGCTGGCCATTCGGGTTGATAGGGTTTGTTTCGAGGATTGATATTTCAAACAAACAGACGTTTTGCTGAATTGTACCTTCAGTACTGAGTATCGTATTGGTAAAGTGGACGCATCGCCACTAATAAGTGTGTATGAGTGGGTTTGATCCCACACAAACACTGCAACCCTCTACACAGAAGATTGTATAGTCTACTAATAGTTTTTCTGAACCGAGGTTTTCTTAATGTACCTTGGTACTGCGTAACAATCTTTCCAAAGTCTTTGACAAAAGAGAAATGATTCCTACTGCTACATGTATTAAATTTTAGGATTTTTTTGTTATAAATAACAAAAAAATCCTAAAATTTAACAACGTGACGGACTTGTAGATCTAGCGGGCAGTGATCCTGACTGCTAAGCCAAAAGTTGTGGGTTCGATTCCCATCCAGGACAAAAAACAATTGCGTGATGAACCAGATCATTAATTCTGTCTGGGTGTTAAATATTTATCGACAGATAGATAAATTATACATACACTTCACTTCCGAAGCTATCTGATGACAACTTCTCGGACTACCTGTCACTAATGCGAGAAAGAGACGCCCGCTATACGCTGTACTTCGAGAACATGGCGCTACATATGAAGATCAAGGAATTAGATGGAAGCTCATACCAGGTCGACCAAGCTTATGGAGATCCGGTTGTATTGCGAATAGCTTTAGATAAATGCAGGTATGAACTGAGGAGTAACACCTAAAAGTAGTTTAAACTACAGAGTTATAGTTGACTGCCCGGTGGGCCTAGTGGCTTGAGCGGTTTTCTACTGTGCCAAGTGATGTGGGTTCAAATCCCACCTGGGACAACACTTTTTGCGACCCATAAATTGTTGTCCTGATTCTGAGTGTTCTTTGTGTCTGTTTCATGTATGTTCGTAGTTCGTAAAGTCCCCCGCGACACAGGAAGTATATTGTTGCGGGAGTTGACTTTTAAAAAAAGAAGTCATTCGTCACAGAGAAATAAGCTATGCCATTATACATTATATTACTTTGGATCATTTGAGACCAAGTAACCTGTACCTATCTGTTCTTTTAAGTGATAGTGTATGGTATGGTAGTAAATAAATAAATAAAAGACCGGATTCATTGATGTCTCGGGTTCGATTCCCGGGTCGGACCAAATGTTTGTATGATTTACAAATATTTTGTTTTGGAGTTTGGGAGTTTTATATCTATCTATACTTATAATAAAAATGTAACAGGTCCAATTCTGTACATTAAAGATATTTTGAAATTTTTTTTTGGCGGGCTCTCTATAATCGATACTTAACCCAAAACTGTAATTTTTTTCATTTTTGTCTGTCTGTATCTTGGCCGCGCATCACGTCGAAAGTACTGAACGGATTGAAATGAAACTTGGCATGATTTGAGTTCATACTACGAGGTAGGACATAGGATACTTTTTATCCCGAAATTCAGCACGGTTTCCTGGAGAGAGGGGATGAAAGTCAAAATATGTACTTAGTTGTAATTCAATAGCACATAGTCCGATTTCATACATTCTTTTTTTGCTAGAAAGAAAAAAAATAAAAGATAACGGGAAAAGTCTTTTTTTTGTCCGCGACTGTACCTACTGGGGACCTGTGGGAAGCTGAGACAGTTAAGTAAATATGGCGGCACGAAGTTCGACGGGTCAGCTATGTATAATAATAATATGTATGTATTTACAAAAAAAGTATATAATGTATTTATATCAGTTGTTTAGTACCCATAACACAAGCTCTGCTTAGCTTGGGACTAGATGGCGTTGTGTGCTAGATGTCCAAAATATTGATTATTATTATTGCTTTTATTGACATTCTAAGAAACTCTCACGGGCCTGTTGGTCTAGTGACAGTTAGTGAACCTGACTGATAATCCAGAGGTCGTGAGTTCGATTCCCACCGATTAGTTGTTCTGCGGACAGACAGACATGACGAATCTATAAGGGTTCCGTTTTTTGCCTTTGGCACGGAACCCTAAAAAAGAATCGTTAAAATCGATTCATAAACGACGAAGTTAACCGTGAGCACACTTAAAAAAAAACATATTGGTATCGTCGAATTGAGAACCTCCTCCTTTTTTGAAGTCGGTTAAAAAGCACCTAGTTTTTTATGGAATAGGCGGGCAAACGAGCAGACGTATCGCCTGATGGTAAGCGATTACCGCCGCCCATGGACACTTGCAACACCAGAAGCGTCACAAGTGCGTTGCCGGCCTTTTGGGGATAGGGGGGGAGGTAGGGGATTGGGGTATGGGCCTCCGGTATCCTCACTCACTCGGTGAAACACAGCGCAAGCACTATTTCACACCGGTTTTCTGTGAGGCCGTGGTATCACTCCGGTCGAGCCGGCCCATTCATGCCGAAGCGTGGCGCTCTCAAGGTAGGCTAGTATTAAATCTGGGTTATTTTAGGGAACAGCTGTCAATAACGCAACTAGATCTCAACAAGAAGAACGATGAATATGCGGATACAGTTCCTAGACGTGAATACGACGCCCTGGAAACTAAATACTCTGGCGTTGTCAAGGCATTTGATGCACTTATACACGAACATGAAGCTCTTCTGGAGAATTACAATCGGCTGTTGGGTTCGTACTAGTGTAATTCTTTAATTTTAAATAATTAATTCCTAAGTAGAAAAACTTTTAATGTGAAGATCATCCTACCATCACACTAATATATAAAGGCGAAAGTTTGTGAGTGTGTATGTTTGTTACTCTTTCACGTAAAAACAACTGAACGAATTTGGATGAAACTTTACAGTAATATAGCATATACATCAGAATATCACATAGGCTACTATTTGCCGCGATAACCGACATACACGCGGGCGGAGCCGAGAGCAAAAACTAGTATAGAATACTTGCAGGTGTTTGCTGAACTCAATAACTTAGTTTTTTTGCACAAAGACTAATCATGACTCGTGTAAATCGTGTTCTACTTTGGACTTTAAAAACTGGTGTTTGTAGCGTTTGTAGAGATAATTATGTATCTTTGTTGTAGAATCCATTTCTATTGTTAAGTTGCAATTATTTTCCTTAGTTTTAATACAATACATTAAAATGATATTAATTCTTGTAGCATCGAAGAAGTCTATCAAAGAGGAGTTGTCCGAGACAAAGGAACGTTGTAGTGAGCTGGAGCGCGCTGGTACTCCACGGCCGCAGTGGGAATTGTGTGCTGACTTCATCGGAGGTGGACGCGATAGGTATGTCTGCCATATCTTTATTTTATGTTAAAGCGGGAAAACGATCAAACGCCGATGGGTCACCTGATAGAAAGGAACTATCGCCGCCCATGAACGCCTTCTAATCAACTTCATTCTTGTAGCACTAACGCACCTTTAACAAACTTTTCATTTAGGGATTAATATACAGAAGAACTCCAGTTTGAAAATTGCTCAGTTTCAATGGTTACAGATAAGTTTGGGAAAGCTTATCTGACAGATAATTAGACGTATCTTTCATATAAATAAATCAACTATCCGGAACTTATCTGTAACCAATGAAACAGTACCTTAGTCAAATTAATTAAAGGACAATGATCTACCTTTTGACTAACAATCATAATATTATTTTTACCTCTGGTTTTTAATTATTCTCGTCTTTAGAGATTTGTTGTTGCTAATTTTATAGGAGAAGAAAGGGACACCTTCTTATGCTTCATCCTGAAAAAGTCAGGACCCCAATTTTGAAAAGGATATATTTAAAATACAATACATTAAACTTATCAACATTGTTCAGGTGGCGGCAGTTAGCGAATAATCTTACATCACGGGACATTCTAAGAGTGTTGTTGAAGGAACTGGGTCCAGCAGCCGAAGGAGATAACTTGGAACACTTCGATGGACTTGTAAGAAACTTTTTGAAACTTGAACCCTGAATTATTTATATATTTTTCTACACAACTAAGTAATTCTGTATTTAAATGTCTTCTAGGGTATGGATCCAGTCATACCTCCATACTTGAGGTATGAAGGTAAGGTCCGCAATCTGCGTCTGTCCCGGCGGGAAATAAGTGTGATCATCAATGATATTTGGCTCGGCAAGAAAGATCGCATCCAGGATATATCCATGCAAGACTATGTTACAAAGTATTTCGAAAACAGGTTTGTTGCATTTGTTTAAAACAAGCATTCCTCGCTTGAACTTTGAATTCTGATTTTCTATTGTAGGTAAGTATATATTTCTCCTTTAACGTACGATTTTTCAATCTTATTTACTTACAATAGCTACTTAGATCTTCCGTCTAACTGCTCAGGTATCAGCAACCATCAGTACGCGCTGAATGGGCTTACAATCTCTGCGCTGGAGTGGAGCAGATGCTGGACGAACCACAAGTGAAGCTGTTCTGGGGTGTGCTACATGGCCATCTCAGTGAACACATCTATTGGGGTCATCGCAACCAATGGCAAGCGTTAAAGGAGCAACTGTACAAACATAGCAAAGACAAAGAGGTAGAGGCACGAATTGCCCGTAGCGTAAAAAAATGCCCCGTTTTTGTAACATTCTTTTGTTTTTGAGGTGTTTTTGATTAAAGAAGTAGTAGATCAGGAAGAGGATAAGAATTAAGAACCCTCTCGTCCACAGTAAACTGTCATGTCACTAGGTCAGATAACTGGCCGATCTAGACAGGGGTTGTGCTATGTCCTTCCTGTTTCAAATTCAGCATACATCTTCAACCTCGGCTCTTCTTAAGTAATAATCACTGAGGGTTTGCCGTTTGTATACAAAAAACAGGTACAATCCAGAAATTCACTTTACAGAATATATCGATAGATGAATTCGAAAAAATATCTAAGTCCGTATTTCCGATGAAGAGCGAAGTGGATATCAAGAACATGATGGATGTGGTGCGCAAACAGCTTAAATTGAAAATGAACAGCAATGAAATAAATTTGGACAAATTGTTTCAAGAGGTTGGTATTACATTATCGTAGTCTCCCTTAAGTATTTTGTGATAAACAGATACGTAGTGGGAGAGCCGCGCTTCGTCATGCATGGGCCGGCTCCGGAGTGATACCGGAGGCCCACGACCCCAGAAAAACATTTTTTTTTCTAAATGAACTGCAACTTTAAGCGTCTGTCTTTGGGCTTTGATAATTGTTATTGAAATGGTTTTTTTAAGTGGAAACTACATTCTTTTAAATTGAAATTGCAAATAAATTTGAATTATTGAAATACGGTGAATTAAAACATTTTCTCCTCTTGCCATTCCTTGCATCATGATTGTGTCTTTTACAATGTTGTACCCAGATGTGTATTTTGTAGCCGTGTACCATTACATAGCTTTAGCGCTCAAGATTTCTCATTAATAGGACTGGAACATTAACTTTCAGTCTCAACTTATGGGAAGGCGCTCCTGATAATTCTAAAGAGTTGAGAAACTATGCATAGGCTATGATATGACTGGTTCAGTGTCCCTTGCATTGTTTCCTGAGAGGTATTTGATAACATCTTCCTCCACGTCTGACATGATCCGTTCGTTTATTTGATAACTGTCTCATTAGTCGGCGGATCTGAAAAGATATTATTTTTAGATCAACTGTGCTATCTATCATATACCAGAACTCACATCTCAGTGTAATCATGTTGTAAATGTCAGTTGGCATACAATCTTCTCTGATTTTTAGAAGAGCATTTGCATATTGACACTGCTCATAAATCATTGTGAAGTTGTACTCCCATAATTGTAATAAGACAAAACTTTTTAACATTTACCCATAATACATAATTATGTTTCATACAGGCAATTAAATACAGGCATTTAATTCATCTTGCGACGTACCCCTTTTGTTTTTTTTTGTGCCTAAACCCCCCCGGATCCTTTTCTGCTTTTTTAATTTAACGAAGAACATTAATTGAATAAACAAAAATCATGTAAATAAATAGGATCGCAGTGAATAATAACGAATTTGTAGTGGCAAAATTCAATATTTGCATGCGACAGAGCCGTCTGCCCTCCCGTGTCTGCCCGTTCGGGTAAGCACACTTAGGCATATTGTGATAACTCAGTAAATGTTACATCAGAATAGCTCCAATATTTTGTCTCCTGTCGCAAACTTATGAAACGTTTTCACAAAACTTGCATATTTCCATACAAACTATCATCCCCTATTGCTATTTTACCCCCTTGATGGTAATTTTTTTACAAAATCACATTTTTATTGAAATTTTAAGATTTTAGCTAGCTAGCTTTACGATACTTCTGTAGAGAGTTTTGAAGTTTAGAAAGACTGTTTAGTAATATGGCTTATTTATTTCTACTAATATAATGAACATACTAAGGAACATACACAGATTCATGAATATATGTAGGTATTAATTTAAGTCTTCGTTGAAAAAGTGAAATCTGTTTAATTAACGTGACAGCCTTGTTTGGTCGTTGCCAAGACGCCCGGCGTAGGTAATGCGCAGGTGTGTGGCGAGTGAACTTAGAGTGAACCGCCACTCTTCTATACAATCTTTCATCCCCCCTTTCAACCCCTTATTACCCTTTTTTCGCATTAAAAAGTAGCCTATGTGTTATTCTGATGTATAGGCTATATTATTGTAAAGTTTCATCCAAATCCGTTCAGCAGTTGTTGCGTGAAAGAGTAACAAACATCAATCCAGTGGTGGATTTACCACTAGGCTGAGTAGGCTGGAGCCTAGGGCGGCGAATTTTAGAGGGCGGCAAATTTTGTCGATTTTTTTTTATACAGAAATAATAATTATTATAATACAAACGGAGAAAAAAAGTCTTGACAATTTAACAAAAGAGACAATGTATTATGCAGTGTACCAACTAAACGCTTTGTAAAAAATATCTTTGTATGGGTTTTTAAAAAACATCTCAATAGCACATTAATATTAAAATTTAAATTAGTAATTTTGACTAACTTCCTGCTCTTTAATCACCACTGAGGGCAGCATGAGGTCCTACAATGCACCGCACCGCCCGTTTAACCTGGAGGCGGAGAATTAAGTTCGAATAGACATTTTCATACCTAGTCCTTTTCGCCGCCTCTTTCTGCGCGATATCATCTTCGCAGAAGGAGGTAAAACATATGCCGCTACCGACCATGGTGCGTACCACGGTTGGCAGCGAGAGTTGTATCCATCGATGCCCAAGTACTGGCACACCGAATCGGCTAAATACACCGGACAGGCGGGATTTAACTCACTCCTAGTAACCACGTGCAGGTAATTCCCAATGCATTCGTGCTCGGAAAGAACCTGCTTTACCCGGAACGAAACCCACATGGATATTTCAGCCAACGCGCACACCGCATGCGTAGACACGATGTGATGTCCACGTATCTCTCTAACCAACAAACTCTCCAAGGGTGCCAGAGCCGCGCCATACTCTATGCGGTCAGAGCTAAGAGGTCCCCACCCTCTGGCAGCTTGCGGGTCTGTCGACGATTGGATTCGCCGTCAACGTCGTCTATGCTGGTGATCAGCCCTGTTCCGATCTTGTTCAGCGGTCTCTTTATGGTGCATTCCATCTTCACAAAAAGAGGCCACTGCGCCCCAGCCCTTCAATCAGCAATGATTGCTGGTGGGAACAGGTCTCGTCCCATATGGTCGACTTCATCGATCCGACGCCCAGTGGAGTCCCAATCAGTTGCACAGTGGTGGCATTGTGCCATAACCTCGCGTTCGATCTTATTCAGATACTCACCGAAGCAACCATGCCCCCGTCAGCAGGTAGGTGACCCGACCTTCCTCCCTGCCTACCCAAGCTTCGAGGTTAGGCAGAACGACACCAACAGTTCGTTGACGCCCATTCCGTGGCTGCTCCAGCCACGCGCGCGATTGTGCCAAGGCCTATCGGTGAGCGCTTCACCGCATTTCGAGCTCGTCCTGGTCTTCCCTGCTCTTACCCCGGCGGGTAGCACGAGCCTGGTCATGGACCTTCGCGTCCATGTCCACCAGGATATCAAAAGGCGGGAAACGAGCCAGGACTATCCCCGCTTCCGACGAGATGGTGCGGTATCCTCGTACGATCCAAATGGCCGCTACCCGCTTCTCTTGATTGAGCTTGGCTCGGCAGCAGGAGAGGCCGATAGACGCTTAGCCCATATTGGCACTCCGTAGAGGGCCGTAGATAGTAACACCGCACTAAACAACGGGCCTAGTTACATTCTTTGGTATTAGACCGGTACGAGGACCAAATTGAACACGATTGAGGCGAGAATTTTTGTCACGATAGCAGAAGCAAGCCAAGGTTTGATCTTTAGAACCAGGAAGGACAGATTGTGGTCACCATATGCGCGGGGACCATCTGTAAACCGTAGGTGGCTCGAGATCTATCAGGGTACCAGAAGTTTCCTTTCTAAGTTACATCTAGTTCCTCGGCTACTAGTACCCGAGACAGAGTTAATCGCCGCATCCGTGACGGGTGGAACATCATCCACGTTCTTCCCATCGTGGAGGCCGTAAACGGGGACGTGAGCTTCACCTGTATTGTAGCGTAACTTTTCTGCTCCTGCAGAAATTTATTGAAGGCGAACTCTGAAGAGTCTCCAAAATAAGGGCCCAATGGAGCGGATGACGATAATTGTAAATCCGTGCAATTAGGGCGATAACGGTGACTGAGACACAATTGAGACTTATTCCCCCTCCCCCTAAACACCGTATAGCATTACTCGGTTCGATTGCGACACACTACCCATGAAAACCCCTGTAGAATGATGGCTTGCAATGGTTACCACATGTAAAAAAAGTTATTGAATTATTTGAATTGCAGAAGTAAGAAGGGGCGGCAAAATTTAATAGCCTACTGGCGGCAAATATGTAAATCCGCCACTGCATCAATCCATCCATCTTCACATCCATACTTACAAACTTTCGCGTTTATAATATTAGTAGGATTAGTAGGATTAAGTCCTTATGTCTAATATTACTGACCACGACTGCCTGCGCTTGAGGCCTTGGGTTCGATTCCCGGGTCGGATCAAACGTTTGTATGATCTACAGACTACAAATATTTGTTTCGGAGTTAGGGTTTTTTCTTTGTATACATGGCAGTATAATATGTAGGTATGTATTTACAAAAAAAGTATGTATAGTTAAATGTATTTATATCAGTTGTTTAGTACCCATAATACAAGCTCTGCTTAGCTTGGAACTAGATGGCGTTGTGTGTCAGATGTCCGAAATATTTATTTATTTTATTATCTTCGATGCTATATCGAAGATAATAAAATATATCTATAACTCTGTTTTTAGAATGAAGAGGGTTTCGACCGTCTGGAATTCGCACGCGAGTTGTACCGCCAACGACAGATGGCCCAGGATAAATATATTCGAGAGGTAGTTGGTGAACTTGGGGGCAAACACGCTTCTAATAAAATGGTTACTGTGGAAAACGTTAAAAGAGCATTTGCCATAATTGACCCTGCTATAGGTAATTAAATCACATTTGCTGATCTCTTTCAAGAATGTTCGCTTTTTGAAAAAAAATACATAGTCTGTCTGACCTAATTTCTTTTTTATTTCAAGATCACATCAGAATGGAGCGCTATATTCGCTGGGCGTTTTCTGACCCAATCACGGACTTGAACAGTATTCCTCCAGTTCCTTTAAGAGTTCTGGCGACAAGACTAGCTGCTGGAGATATTGAAAGAGTTGGACCACGATATCGAGGAACTCGTCGAACAACTTATAAATAACAATAATTAGGTATCAATGTAAATGGAACCATGTACATTTATTTACAAACACTAATTGATAAACCAAAGTTGCCAAAAGTAGTTCAATCTGTACCTAAATAGTATTTTAATATATTTATTTTTACCATATATACTTTTTTATTATAAAATCCTACATAATCATTTATACTTCTACATTTATATTATTAGTGCTAAAAGTATTAAAATTAAGAAACTTACCCAAAATAATGCTACAGTCGTAATTTTACATACTTAATCATATCAATTTAAGAACTGTGAACATAGAAATCAAGCAATTTCAATAGAATAAACAAAAATATTGTGAGGTTAAAAAGGAAAAGCCAAAGTCCTGCACTTCTTGGCTTTATTACGAACGCTTCGTTAACCTGTCAATGTCAAAACCAGGTTGTCAAGGAGTCATAACCTAAAAATGTTATTTATTTATTTACACTGATTACACTCTCTCTCCGCTATACAACACATAACCTAACAAACTTGGTTCTTTGAATAATATCTGTAAAATGGCTGATATAGTAGACACTGAAGAAATAGACCGAGATACTGTAGATCAAGAAGTCCTCGAGCAACAGTTTAAAAAGAAATATAAGTTGGTAACAGAAACTGCAGTATCGCTTACGAAGTCTTACATCAATAAACTACATGGTAATAAGTGAGTACATGTGATATCTTAATCTTTTTGCCATGAATTACTTGCTTGCTTCTTTCTTTCGTGTGCAAGAGAATTAAAACTCATCATATGTAAGAAAAACACCATATTGCAAGGTTAACCTCTCTTTCGAAAAAGTTCTCAACTTTGAACTAAATTAATGAACTTCCTACTAATTAAATTTTTGACAGGTCTGATGGTCTTGTGGCTAGTGATCGTAACTGCTAAGACAGAGGTTTAAGGTTTTAACCTAACCTAAGACAAAAATTTGTGCAATGAACATGGTCTTTCACGTGTCCGGTGGGATATATCTATAATACATAGGTTTTGTGTTTATGTTTTATGCTATGGAGAAAAGGGCAGAAAGACCCCTTGACTTCTGAAACTGAAGATTCATAATTATGTGCGGAACCACCCACAGGTACTGACCACTGCTACTTAAAGTAACGCTTAAAAGCAGTATGGCATAGTATAGGTGGAGCCTAGTTTGCAATGAGATGACCACATACAATATGTCACTTAGTATGTTATCTCTATTTTGTATATTTAATTTACACCTTATTTGTATTTCTTAATTTGTAATTAAGACCCCCACTATGTGTTACTATTCACTTTAAATGATACATTATGCTACTATAATTTTTTCTTCAGATCTCTCTTTCAACACACCAGACATCACCCTGTACTTTCTCCTAATCTTACTTTTCTCTCCTTCCCATGGTTGCCTGTAACAGATTGCCTTAGAGCAATAAGGTGGCCATGTACCTACATACCTACTTTTAAGTCCATTTTATTTATAAATTATCTTCTGGTGTACAATAAAGATATTATTGACTGTCTCTTTGGTCTCGCGGTTGGCGTTTGCGACTGGTGATCATGAGGTCTCGGGTTCAATTCCTGGGTCGGACCAAATGTTTGTATGATCTACAAATATTTGTTTCGGAGTTTGGGTGTTTTCTATGTATAATATCTATGTATTTAGAACAAAAAAAAAGTATATATATATGTATTTGTATCAGTTGTCTAGTACCCATAACAAAAGCTCTGCTTAGCTTGGGACTAGATGGCGTTGTGTGTTAGATGTCCAAAAATATTTATATTTATTTTATTTATAATATATTATTTCAGATCACTCAAACTAGCAGTAAGCCAATCAGACAATAGCATAGAAGTGTATCAATTTACAAAGTCATCGCTAATAAAAGTGTGCCGGCTAAGTGGCCATGCTAAAGGCCTCACGGAAGTGGTATGTGATCCCAAAGAAGAAAACCACATATACTCTTCAGGAGTAGATGGAGTACTGAAGTTATGGGATACTAGGACTAGCGGCAGTTGCGTCCAGGAGTACAAAGGTATGGTATAGTATTTCTATGTATTAAGGCGCGCATCTACCGAAATTGTTGGCACTTTCAGTGTTACCAACTGTTTGCAACTCTTCAGCAAATCGCCAACTTTTGTTTCCATTGTGTCTACACTGAGCCAATAAATAACTGCAACAAGCCTATTCTTTTAAAGTTTACCCCAAAAAACAGAAACATGGATTCCCACCATTTGTTGACAAATTTTTTTGCCAACACAAGGAAATTACAGAAACTTTTATCACCAACACGTGTTGACAACACAAAGCTGCCAACTTTTGTTCGGTGGAGAGTCAGATTTAAGATTTTGTACATAAATTTAAACGCTCACCGTGGGAGACCCACGAGAGAGGACCCACGGAGACCGAAGTGATACTACAGCCTGACAGAAAACCGGTGTGAAACAGTGCTTGTGCTGTGTTTTACCGAGTGTGTGAGGATACCGGAGGCCCATACCCCAACCCCTTCCCGCATCTCCCCCCCCCCATCCCCCAAAGGCCAGCAACGCACATGTGACGCCTCTGGTGTTGCGTCTGCTCGTTTGCCACCTATTCCATAAAAAAAATGCAATTTACTGGTCACTGTAAAATGTAATTTCCACTATTTGGCTTCAGATAATATATGTATGTCATACTCTTACCTCCCACTAGACCTGACAGTCATTATTGTGTATACATGAAAAGTGACAAAATATATGAGAGCAGCCAACCTAATTCTTCACGTAGCTTGAGGGTCTGTGATCAATTGCTCTGTGTCTGGATGTAATTTGTCTATGTGTTTATTTTAGAAAATACTAGCTGAGTCTAGAAAACCTTGTCTAGAAAAAAGTAGCCTAAGTTACTCCTTATTGCATCAGCTATCTGCCTGTGAAAATCCCGTCGAATTCGGACCAGCCGTTCCAGCGATTAGCCGTAACATTCAGACAGACACACAAAAATTGTAAAAAATGTTATTTTGGTATATGTACCGTGTATACATACTTATATTACATATGCATTTAGTAATAGGCGGTTATTTTAATACTAGAAACAGACACTCTAATTTTATTTTTTTGTATAGATTAGAAAACAATAAGCACTGTCTTTTTTTTTATATTTGAGCTGCCAAAATGCCCTGCCTGATGGAAAGCACAAGCAGAATCCAAGAGTGGTGGTCACCATCCTCAATGTGAACAAGGACAGTGCAGCATGGTGACCAGCACTATGGCGGCCTAGTGAGATGCTTTTTCACGTCCCGCTTAAAGGACCCGGGGTCATAGTGGGACGATAGTCTAGTTTGGGATTGGATGCAGTGTATGAAGGTATTTTTTAATTTTTTAAAAATAAATGTATAAATAATTTCAGATGAAGAGGAAGAATTATTAAGGCCATATGAATGTATGGATATATCACAAAATGGTCGAGTATTGTGTGCTGGTAGCCAGGTGGTGGAAGATGATGCATACCTCGTGTTCTGGGACCAGAGACTGACTAAACCCCTGGGGGGTTACTGGAACTGTCATACTGATGATATTACACAGGTTACTTGGTTAAATAATATTAATTTACTAAGCACAGTAATATGAGTGCCTTACACAGAAACTGCAAATTGTTTTAAAAAGTTTTAGATATGATTATTTAAATTGGATTGACATCTATAACATAGGATTGCCACTGTTATAACAACTTACTAACAGAACTAGTGTTCTTTAAAAGCATTTTTGTAAACCCAAAAAATAATAAAGGTTTTATTTTCATAAAAATTATGTTTGAACACTTAGCTATAAAATTATGATAATTGATGATTTGATAATTTTAATTTGAACATTATGAAATTTCTAATTTTACTCATTAAGTTTACAAATAACATTCTAAGTTATAAGTTTTCACTCCTATCGGCAGTCCTTAGGCCTCTTTCTTTTAATAACTTTGAACCAGACACTGCTGTGACTAAATCGGAAGATCACACAGAATGAAGTGAACCTTAACATTAACTTATCTTTTTTAGAGCATTCCATTAGTTCTGTTTCGGTATAACATCATGATTCGACCGTAATATTAATCTTGAACTGATTAAAAGATGTTGCAATACTTGAATATAATTGTAAGTCTATTGGTGAAAGTTAACATTGGCATGTGTTTTGAAATAATATTATTCTAAAGGAACACCTAAACTCCTTTGATTGTTTGAAATTAAAACAATTTTCAAAATAAATTACAGGTGAAATTCCACAAAACAAAAATGGAAATCCTTGCAACAGGGTCTTTAGATGGGCTCGTCAACATATTTAATGTGATGGAACAATCAGAAGATGATGCATTGCTGTATTCTCTGAACATAGAGAACTCTACAGAGAAACTGTCCTGGTTAGATGAGAAGCACGTGGCCTGCTTCACACAGTCTAACGACCTGCAGGTGTGGAACACTGAGAATGCAGACCTGATCAAAAGTTTCACCAGAGATAAGGTGTCAAGGAGTATAAAGGTAAGCCAAGTGATTTCCTTTAAACTACTGTGATCGTTTTCACTAGTTAACTTACTTTATTTGGGATATTTATTATGATCTTAAATGATTGAATAATGATGGCACTTGCAATAGTAGTATGAAATCTGTATGAAAGAGTTTAGCTTGTTAAATTAAGCCCTCTAGCAACCAGTTTTTTTAATTAGTGTCGATACTATATAAGTACTTGTTCATTAGTAAATTCTTTCGCTTTGATAACACATTAAGGCGAATCTAACGACACCTCAAACGCCATAAACTATCGAATAATTTAGGCTATTAAAGAAATAAACAAACAAACTAGAGTGTGCCAATAAAATATACATAAGTAGGTACATTCACACATGATACTGTGGAGGAACGGGTGACATGTTCCTCCAACACAATGGGAGGATCCTCCGATCAGACGAGGTGATCATGCCTGGTGGGCCACTGCCCTGTTAGGCATATATACAACTTCCCAACATTTCCTTTTTTTCCTTTCCTTTTTAAAAAGACAACTCCCGCACTAGGAATAAATCCTGTGTCGCGGGGGACTTTACAAACATACATGAAACGGACACAAAGAACACCCAGACTCAGAACAACAATTTGTGGATCACACAAAGTGTTGTCCTACGTGGGATTTGAACCCACGACACTTGGCGAAGTAGGAAACGGCGTGGTGACCGTTAAACCAATTAAATTAATAATAAAAACACACTTTGACTGCACGTTTGGCCTAGCCAAACGTGCAGTCAAAGTGTGTTTTTATTATTACGTTGCATACAACATTTACATATGGAAGTCGCGACAACACATTCTACCCTGCATTTTACCACACTCATGTGGTATGAGTAAGACTAGGCGTATCCGGCCACAGTATGTGTATACGTTTCCGCACATCCAAAAAAAAGGAATATGATTAAGTAGTAACATAATAAGAAGTTGCGAAGATTTCCAAACTCCGGCTGAACTTAAGTAAAGTGGGTGACGCATTAACATTACGGAGTTTCACTACTCCTATACATCCCATAGGTTTTGTAAGAGCGGACCAAGCGAGCAGGACAACACAGCGCTGCAAGGACAAGGGAAACTTGTCACATGGTGGCTAGGGTGAGCCTTAAGGTCAGATAAAGTATGTAAAATTAGAACACTCGGTCACAAGAATTTACAAAGTATTTAATGTTTTGGAGGAAAAATATTGCAAATATGAATATATCTTAATTCGCGAGCAAAAGGAGCCAGAAGTTAAATCAGGGCGTAACCGTGGTTCTAGGAGATTCCATCAGCGGCGTCCCTCGGTGGTACGGTAGTGAGGAGAAACTTAACTTCGTAGTAGCTGCAGGGCGAGAGAGAGCAAGTCATACTTGAAACAAACCCTGTACTATTGTATACTGTATATACTATCTATCTATACTTATAATAAAAATGTAACGGGTCAAATTCTGTACATTAAAGATATTTTGAAAATTTTTTTTGGAGGGCTCTCTATAATCGATACTGAAGCCAAAACTGTAATTTTTTAAATTTTTGTCTGTCTGTCTGTCCGTCTGTCTGTCTGTCTGTCTGTCTGTCTGTCTGTATCTTGGCCGCGCATCACGCCGAAACTACTGAATGGATTCAAATGAAACTTGGCATGATTTGAGTTCATACTCCGAGGTAGGACATAGGATACTTTTTATTCCGAAATTCCGGACGGTTTCCTTGGGAGGGGAGATGAAAGTCAAAATGTGTAATTAATTGTAATTCATTAACGAGTAGTCCGATTGCAATAATTCTTTTTTTGTTAGAAAGGAGATACTCTGAAGATTGTAGCATAAAGTATTTAATTTATCACAATCTCTCCATCTATTGGAAAAAAAAATTATAAAGAATTTATCATTACGTAAAACAACATGTAGTGACACCTATTGCCAGCCATGCGTAATTAATAACACTTTGATTAATATATCGTGGAATAATCGTAGAACGTATTACGTATAATTCGGTGTAGCATTAAGTATTTGATTTATCGCAACCTCTCTATCCACAGGAAAAAGAATATCTATATCTCTCTGTAGACATCGAATCTGTGTGTTTGGTTGAGCCCGCATGACTTAAATATTCAAAATAATCGTGGGAACGTTTTATGCACAAGCATTGTGATTAATGTGGTATATAGTTAGTATTTGATAGGAAGGTATTTGTTTTATGTTCTCTCTTTCCATAGAAAGGGTGGTTTTAAATTTTCTTGAAAAATTTCTTTGCTTCAAACAGCGACATCTTTTGGAATCAAGTAACTAACTTTACAATAGGTACGTAATATGATTACTCTTTTTAACGTATGTATAATAAAAATGTGACAGTTCAGTTCTGTTCATTAAAGAAATTTAGATGATTTTTTGGGAGGGCTCTCTAATCGATACTGAAGCAATTACATTTTCTTGAAAATTGTTTCTGTGCTTAAAACAGCGACATCTTTTGGAATCAAGTAACTAACTTTACAATAGGTACGTAATATGATTACTTTTAAACGCATAAGAAAAGTGTATAAGATCAATTCTGTACATTAAAGAAATTTAGATTTTTTGGGAGAATGCTCTTATTGATCAGTATCATGGTTCAGTAACCAAAAACTAGAATGCCATAAACGTTAAATGGTCATTTATAATTATGATATTTATTTTAAGTTTAAAATACTTGAAAGAGGAGTACACATATTACATAATAGTTCATCATAATTTACCAGAAAATGATACAAAACATCTTTATGATAGGTACCCGAAAGGCAGCGCGGGCGCGTGGCCTGCGCCCTGCCACAGAATAACTAATACATAGTACTGCCCTGCGTAGGTTACCAGACACGTCCAAATTGTTTAAAAAGCAGTACCCGCGCGGTCGGTCGGCTCCCTACGCGACACACGCACCCAAATCGACTTAAAAACTCAGTAGTAGTTCTTGAATGTAAATTCGGATAAAAAGTTATTTTTGGAACTATTTACTTGATTTTTGTTCTACCTACTATAAATATTACTTGGTATTATAATATTTCTTCTGTATTTTTAACCGACTTCCAAAAGGAGGAGGTTCTCAATTTCATCGGTATATTTTTTTTAACCGACTGCCAAAAGGATGAGGTTCTCAATTTCATCGGTATTTTTTTTTAATGTATGTACACGGATTATTCCGTCAATTTGTGGACCGATTTTGGAAATTATTTTTGTATTCGAAAGGGTATGCTCCCCATGTGGTCCCATGGCCACCATATCAGGATCTGATGATGGGATCCTAAGGAAATCAAAGGAAACCCTCAAATTTATGTAAGCGCCTGCAATGAAGTTAAAGCAATTGTCTGCATGCCTTCATATTCTGTAGACATCATTTAATTTCATAATATATAAAACGGGTCTTAACGATATCAGAGTTAACCTCAGATAGTCAGTTTACCTCAAATCACTTGAATTATAGTAACCTATAGAAGATAGTCCATTTGAGATTTTATTACAAAAAAATACCTGAAGTCCTTTCGATTTTATACAGCATGTATGTTACCTTTAGTCGTATTCTTTCAAGTTATTTAGGTGAAATGATGACGAGAGACTTGAGAAAGACTAAAAAGTGAAAAATAAAAAAAACTTCGTTTAAAAAACCGAATCGAAAAAACTAAAAAGTACCAAATAACTTAATTTGTATGTGCTACCTAAGTTTGAAGTCGGTGCCAAGCCAAAATGTAATAGTAGGTACCACACTCGCCGCGCGTGACCTTGA
Source organism: Diaphora mendica (assembly GCA_949125395.1). NCBI lineage: Eukaryota > Metazoa > Arthropoda > Insecta > Lepidoptera > Erebidae > Diaphora > Diaphora mendica. Next base: position 996,009 of record OX421326.1, on the reverse strand, counting down.
GCGTGATAGCTGCTCTTCGCGTAGAACAAAACACCTTTTTTATTTTTTTTGTGCGAGTGTGATACCTACGATTACATTTGGCTTGGCACTGATTTCAAACCTAGGTAGCACATGCAAATTAAGTTAACTGATACTTTTTAGTTTTTGAAGTCAGTTTTTTTAAACGAAGTTTTTTTTTAGGATTTTGTCAGGTTATAGCATAGGTATAAGCAGGCGATTTTTGTTGTACCTAAATAATTAGCAAATAGTCTTTTGTAGATACTAATTGGTTTTCTCGGTATTTTTAGAATTTTGTAAGGTTATAGCATAAGTACCTAGGTACCTATAATTTACTTTTTTATAGGATTTTGTTAGGTTATTGGTATAGGCATAGGTAAGCAGATGTTTTTCGTTGCAAATATTTAATTACTTATTTGTTGGTGTTTTAATTTCTTTTAGTAAGTTGTAGATACCTTCCATTTTTTTCGTTGAATTAGTTGTAGCTACTTAATTAATTTTGTTTTATTTACGCTTTGAAAATAAGCTTCATTCGTTATGTCTAATTTTTCATTTAACTGTAGTGAAATTTAACATTGTTTTTCGTATTCGATTTTATCACATCACACTAATTTATAAAAGCGAATGTTTGTGAGGGTGTATGTTTGTTACTTCATCACGCAAAAAGCACTGGACGGAATTGGATGAAACTTTACAGTAATATAGCTTACTAGCTGTTGCCCGCAGCTTTGCTCGCGTGGAAGTTGATTATTTACAATATATTTAATTAAAACTGTGTAAGTATGTATGAATAATTTATTCATGTTTTTAAACGTACCTATTTATTTATTTTTAATCAATAGCCCATTAAAAAGGATTTCATACTAACGTTCGACCCTTATTTTTACCCCTTTAGAAATAGAATTCCCATAAATGATGATATAGGTATTAATTTATTTGTACTTAAAAGCCTAAGGACAAAGTTTCAGGCTACTAAATAAAAAATGACTGACTTCCAAACTAATCTACTTACGACATTTCAACACCTAATTCACCCCTTAGGGGTAGAAATATCATTTATGGGATTTCCTTTTGAGGGCGCTCTGGTTCCCTGGTTTCCAGAACCCGAGACGGTGTGCGGTTTTTAGTCGGTTCGAGTCCGACATAACCACCAGTTGGTGATATCCGAGGAAATTTCCGCACAAAAAAGGGGTAGATATAATATCCAGAGACACTTAGTATCTACGCGTTTTTAACTATTAGCCCAAAGATAATTTTTCATGTTTCTAACTTAAAAAAGACGGACTTCCATACAAACTTCCAACCCCTATTTCACCCGCTTACGGGTAGAATATTGGGAAACGCTTAAATACGTATCTCCTATTTTTTTATCAATAACCCTAAAATAAATTTTCATGTTTCTAACTTCAAAACTGACAGACTTCTAGACTAACCCGCTTACGAAATGTCAACGCCTATTTCATCCCTTCAGCGTAGAATATCGAGAAAGGCCTAAATACGTATCTATTCATTTTTAATCAGTAGCCCAAACCAAAAGAAAAGTTTCATGTTTCTAATTTAAAAATGACGAAGTTCCAAACAAAGTTCAACCCCTATTACACCCCCTTAGGGGTAGAATATTAGGAAACGTTGAAAAACATATCTACAAATTTTTATAAGTAATACAAAAATAAAGTTTCATATTTCTTAAATAGCCCTAAAATAAACTTTCATGTTTTTAACTTCAAAAATGACGGACTTCCAGACTAACCTACATACAAAACGTCAACCCCTATTTCACCCTTAAGGAGTAGAATATCCGCTCTATCTATCAGAAACGCTTAAATACGTGTTTACTCATTTTTAATCAGTAGCCCAAAAATAAAGTTTCATGTTTCTAACTTAAAAAATGACGGACTTCCATACAAACTTTCAACCCCTATTTCACCCCCTTGGAGGTAGAAATTCCAAAATTCCTTCCTTAATGGGTATCTACTTAATGAAACAATCATACTCACCAAATTTTGTATTCCCAAGTTGAATAGTTTCCGCTCGGCGATGATGAATCAGTCAGTCAGTCAGTCAGGACATGTTATTTTATAAGTATAGAAGATACATCAGATTAACACATAGGTTACTGTTTGCCGCGATAACCGACATACACGCGGGCGGAGCCGCGGGCAACAGCTAGTACTTATAATAAAAATGTAACAGGTCAAATTCTGTACATTGAAGATATTTTGAAAATTTTTTTGGAGGGCACTATGTTATCGATACTGAAACGAAAACTATTTTTTTTTTCATTTTTGTCTGTCTGTCTGTCTGTCTGTCTGTATCTTGGCCGCGCATCACGCCGAAACTACTGAATGGATTCAAATGAAACTTGGCATGATTTGAGTTCATACTCCGAGGTAGGATATAGGATACTTTTTATTCCGAAATTCCGGACGGTTTCCTTGGGAGGGGAGATGAAAGTCAAAATGTGTAATTAATTGTAATTCATTAACGAGTAGTCCGATCGCAATAATTCTTTTTTTGTTAGAAAGGAGATACTCTGAAGATTGTAGCATAAAGTATTTAATTTATCACAATCTGTCTATCTATTGGAAAAAAAAATTATAAAGAATTTATCATTACGTAAAACTACATGTAGTGACATCTATTGCCAGCCATGCGTAATTAATAACACTTTGATTAATATATCGTGGAATAATCGTAGAACGTATTACGTATAATTCGGTGTAGCATTAAGTATTTGATTTATCGCAGCCTCTCTATCCATAGGAAAAAGAATATCTATATCTCTCTGTAGACGTCGAATCTGTGTGTTTGGTTGTGCCCGCATGACTTAAATATTCAAAATAATCGTGGGAACGTTTTATGCACAAGTATTGTGATTAATGTGGTATATAGTTAGTATTTGATAGGTAGGTATTTGTTTTATGTTCTCTCTTTCCATAGAAAGGGTTGTTTTAAATTTTCTTGAAAAATTTCTTTGCTTAAAACAGCGACATCTTTTGGAATCAAGTAACTAACTTTACAATAGGTACGTAAAATGATTACTCTTTTTAACGTATAATAAAAATGTAACAGTTCAGTTCTGTACATTAAAGAAATTTAGATGATTTTTTGGGAGGGCTCTCTAATCAATACTAAAGCAATTACATTTTCTTGAAAATTGTTTCTGTGCTCACTGACGAACTGTGCTTAAAACAGCGACATCTTTTGGAATCAAGTAACTAACTTTACAATAGGTACGTAATATGATTACTTTTAAACGCATAAGAAAAGTGTATAAGATCAATTCTGTACATTAAAGAAATTTAGATTTTTTGGGAGGATGCTCTTATTGATACTGAACCAAAAACTAGAATGCCATAAACGTTAAATGGTCATTTATAATTATGATATTTATTTTAAGTTTAAAATACTTGACAGAGGAGTAAACATATAACATAATAGTTCATCATAATTTACCAGAAAATGATACAAAACATCTTTATGATAGGTACCCGAAAGGCAGCGCGGGCGCGTGGCCTGCGCCCTGCCACAGAATAACTAATACATAGTACTGCCCTGCGTAGGTTACCAAACACGTCCAAATTGTTTAAAAAGCAGTACCCGCGCGGTCGGTCGGCTCCCTACGCGACACACGCACCCAAATCGACTTAAAAACTCAGTAGTAGTTCTTGAATGTAAATTCGGATAAAAAGTTATTTTTGGAACTATTTACTTGATTTTTGTTCTACCTACTATAAATATTACTTGGTATTATAATATTTCTTCTGTATTTTTAACCGACTTCCAAAAGGAGGAGGTTCTCAATTTCATCGGTATATTTTTTTTAACCGACTGCCAAAAGGATGAGGTTCTCAATTTCATCGGTATATTTTTTTTTATGTATGTACACGGATTATTCCGTCAATTTGTGGACCGATTTTGGAAATTCTTTTTGTATTCGAAAGGGTATGCTCCCCATGTGGTCCCATGGCCACCATATCAGGATCTGATGATGGGATCCTAAGGAAATCGAAGGAAACCCTCAAATTTATGTAAGCGCCTGCAATGAAGTTAAAGCAATTGTCTGCATGCCTTCATAATCTGTAGACATCATTTAATTTCATAATATGTATATAAAACGGGTCTTAACGTTATCAGAGTTAACCTCAGATAGTCAGTTTACCTCAAATCACTTGAATTATAGTAACCTATAGAAGATAGTCCATTTGAGATTTTATTACAAAAAAATACCTGAAGTCCTTTCGATTTTATACAGCATGTATGTTACCTTTAGTCGTATTCTTTCAAGTTATTTAGGTGAAATGATGACGAGAGACTTGAGAAAGACTAAAAAGTGAAAAATAAAAAAAACTTCGTTTAAAAAAACCAAACCGAAAAAACTAAAAAGTACCTAATAACTTAATTTGTATGTGCTACCTATTTATAGGTTTGAAGTCGGTGCCAAGCCAAAATGTAATAGTAGGTACCGCACTCGCCGCGAGTGACCTTGAGCGGGATAGCTGCTCTTCGCGTAGAACAAAACAACTGAAGCGTCGGTGACGTCGTTGACGTTCGTCTCGAAATGTAGCGAGTGTGATACCTACTATTACATTTGGCTTGGCACTGACTTCAAACCTAGGTAGCACATGCAAATTAAGTTAACTGATACTTTTTAGTTTTTGAAGTCAGTTTTTTTAAAACGAAGTTTTTTTTTTAGGATTTTGTCAGGTTATAACACAGGCGATTTTTGTTGTACCTAAATAATTAGCAAATAGTCTTTTGTAGATACTAATTGGTTTTCTCGGTATTTTTAGAATTTTGTAAGGTTATAGCATAGGTACCTAGGTACCTATAATTTACTTTTTTATAGGATTTTGTTAGGTTATTGGTATAGGCATAGGTAAGCAGATGTTTTTCGTTGCAAATATTTAATTACTTAGCCTTATTTGTTGGTGTTTTAATTTCTTTTAGTAAGTTGTAGATACCTTCCATTTTTTTCGTTGAATTAGTTGTAGATACTTAATTAATTTAGTTTTATTTACGCTTTGAATATAAGCTTCATTCGTTATGTCAAATTTTTCATTTAACTGTAGTGATAAATTTAACATTGTTTTTCGTATTCGATTTTATCACATCACACTAATTTATAAAAGCGAATGTTTGTGAGGGTGTATGTTTGTTACTTCATCACGCAAAAAGCACTGGACGGAATTGGATGAAACTTTACAGTAATATAGCTTACTAGCTGTTGCCCGCAGCTTTGCTTGCGTGTAAGTTGATTATTTACAATATATTTAATTAAAACTGTGTAAGTATGTATGAATAATTTATTCATGTTTTTAAACGTACCTATTTATTTATTTTTAATCAATATCCCATTAAAAAGGATTTCATACTAACGTTCGACCCTTATTTTTACCCCTTTAGAAATAGAATTCCCATAAATGATGATATAGGTATTAATTTATTTGTACTTAAAAGCCTAAAGACAAAGTTTCAGGCTACTAAATTAAAAATGACTGACTTCCAAACTAATCTACTTACGACATTTCAACATCTAATTCACCCCTTAGGGGTAGAAATATCATTTATGGGATTTCCTTTTGAGGGCGCTCTGGTTCCCTGGTTTCTAGAACCCGAGACGGTGTGCGGTTTTTAGTCGGTTCGAGTCCGACATAACCACCAGTTGGTGATATCCGAGGGAATTTCCGCACAAAAAAAGGGGTAGATATAATTTCCAGAGACACTTAGTATCTACGCGTTTTTAACTATTAGCCCAAAGATAATTTTTCATGTTTCTAACTTAAAAAAGACGGACTTCCATACAAGCTTTCAACCCCTATTTCACCCTCTTACGGGTAGAATATTGGGAAACGCTTTAATACGTATCTCCTATTTTTTTATCAATAGCCCTAAAATAAATTTTCATGTTTCTAACTTCAAAACTGACGGACTTCTAGACTAACCCGCTTACGAAATGTCAACGCCTATTTCATCTCTTCAGCGTAGAATATCGAGAAAGGCCTAAATACGTATCTATTCATTTTTAATCAGTAGCCCAAACCAAAAGAAAAGTTTCATGTTTCTAATTTAAAAATGACGAAGTTCCAAACAAAGTTCAACCCCTATTTCATCCCCTTAGGGGTAGAATATTAGAAAACGTTGAAATACATATCTACAAATTTTTATAAGTAATCCCAAAATAAAGTTTCATATTTCTTAAATAGCCCTAAAATAAACTTTCATGTTTTTAACTTCAAAAATGACGGACTTCCAGACTAACCTACATACAAAACGTCAACCCCTATTTCACCCTTAAGGAGTAGAATATCCGCTCTATCTATCAGAAACGCTTAAATACGTGTTCACTCATTTTTAATCAGTAGCCCAAAAATAAAGTTTCATGTTTCTAACTTAAAAAATGACGGACTTCCATACAAACTTTCAACCCCTATTTCACCCCCTTGGGGGTAGAAATTCCGAAATTCCTTCCTTAATGGGTATCTACTTAATGAAACGATCATACTCACCAAATTTTGTATTCCCAAGTTTAATAGTTTCCGCTCGGCGATGATGAATCAGTCAGTCAGTCAGTCAGGACATGTTATTTTATAAGTATAGAAGATGCATCAGATTAACACATAGGTTACTGTTTGCCGCGATAACCGACATACACGCGGGCGGAGCCGCGGGCAACAGCTAGTCTATAATAAATATGATATGCGTGATAAAACCTCCTTAAAAAGACTGGACTGAGGGCTCTAGGTCCAACTGTATTGTTTAAATGCTATTAGCTATCTGGCTAGACAATATTTTTAGTTAGTTTATGGGAACTATTAAATTATTTAACATTGCAATTAAATTTGTTTTACTTACAGAGGAGTAAAGGTGACGACTGCTACTTGGTAGACCTGTACAGCTCAATAGACGACACGACGGTGCTTCTGGCGGGATCCAACGGCGGTGATGGGTAAGTAACAGATAGCATTTCCAACACTACGACTGCCTGACGACCGTATTTACATATAAACCAGTTTCAATGTCTAGCTTTATTTAAAGGAAAGGTCAATTCGACTGCACGGTTGGTCTAGTGGTTTAAGTGGTCGCCACGCCGTTTTCCACTGCGTCAAGTGTTGTGGGTTCAAATCCTACGTGGGAGAATACTTTGTGTGATCCATAAATTATTGCTCTGAGTCCGTTTTTAGTGTCCGTTTCATGTATTTTCGTAAAGTCGCTCGCGACACAGGATCTACATTCCTAATGCGGGAGTTGTTTTTTAGAAAAAAATAAAATACGTGTGGCACTCGGGGACTGCCGCGGTAAAGCTATTGCATAGCATTTTTTATCAACTTATGCAATTATAATTTATTTTATTTTTCTATTTCATTTTGCCAGTTTCTCATTTAATATTGTTCAAAAAGTATTTAAAAAATAGAGGTCGTTAGTGTACCTCGCAGTTGCGAAACAGCTTTAACAGATGGCGCTGACCGGTTTTTATTTATGCAGTATTTTTTTTCTTTGAACATGTATACTTACGGGGCGCACATGCGATGAGTGTGGCATTATAAAGATATGATAGATACCTATACACCTATATACTTTCTCAAACCCAGACTGTTTTGTCTGTCTGTCTCTGTCACGATTTCGGAGCAGCTCGTCAACGAATCTCTCTGTGACAGACAGATTCGTCGTTCGGAGCAGATCGTCTCGATCCGTGCGAGCTTCGGTTGTTAGGTTTTCTTTGCTACGAAATTTCTTGATTCGGTCGCCGCGCTCAAAGCCCGCGATAAAAGCTATGCAATAGCTTAAAACTAATTATAAACAATCATTCGAAATTTAGTTACAACCCTCTCTTGAATTGACAGTTAGCATAAAAAAATTACAATTTCCAAGCCACGCTGATATTGCATTGGCATCCTAATATCTCTCAATAGGCCGCCATATTGTGGGTCACCATTCTGCATTGTTGCATTGTCTGCATTCGCAATGAATATGGTGACCATCACTCTTGGATTCTGCTTATGCTTTCCATCAGGCAGAGTCACTCAGGCATACATAAAAAACAACATAAAGCAAAGGAATTCTTGTTGTAAAAAAAAAAAAATACACGGTGTTGAATCTATACTAATATTATAAAGCTGAAGAGTTTGTTTGTTTAAACGCGCTAATCTCAGGAACCGCTGGTCCGATTTAAAAAATTATTTAGTATTGGATAGTGCATTTATTGAGGATGGCTATAGACTATATATCATCACGCTAAGACCAATAGGAGCGGAGCACCAATGAAGAACGTTACAAAAACGGGGGATTTTTTTTACGCTACGGGCAATAGGAGACGTAAACGACGTTGCGTGGGTCAGCTATTTTATTATAGTTTTATTATATCATTTGTGATTAAACGTTTTTTTATTTGAGTTACATCACCTTCACTATCGTTACAGGTATGTAGGCCTGTCAGTACTTAGACGATGCGATCTCTACGAAGTAAACATTTATAAATAAAACTAAATAGTATGTTGTATATTACAGGGACGTGTTGAGGTCTGTGACGATTGAAGACAAGAAGTTATATCCGAGCACAAACTTCAACAACAACAAGCAGACGGTGCGATGCTGCTGGTACGACAAAGAAGTAAGTAACGAACATCCAATCAAATCATTATATCCCTTTATAACATACATAGAAAATCCCAATAAGGGAGTCTATTTTTCGGGCAATATTCAATACGTTTAAATGCACGGTTGAAGTGGTTTAAGCGGGCAGCTCGCCGCCTCCTATTACGTTAAGTGTTGTAGGTTCCATGGTATAACAATACAGGTATGAATGTACAAAAAATATCGATAAATCAAAATATCGATGTATTTCCATAAAATTATCGATATATATCGTCGATATTTTAAATCGCGATATATCGATATTCGATATTTATTTTAGAGTATCAAATTCGTATCAAGACCGATTAGTTTTTTAACGCAACTTTGCGTTCGTGCTTATTGTTATTAGATACTCCTTGCATGCTCCTCGCGTATCGTTAACTTTAAGAATTCCCGCCACAATCTTTATGAAATGCAATATTGGGATCGTGCACGAACTGTAGAGGCAGCACTTTTGTTGAAAGTAGAGCGCCCAAGTGTTAAATAAAAAAGTATAGTGTTGTGAGCTTCTTCTGAGTGATACTTCTTCTTCAACTCAAAGAACAGTCATAGAACATTAATTATACTGGTTTCATTATTTCAACCAACAGTTTGAGATCTTAGAGCATATTTACTTGAGGGGCAGCTGAACTGGCGGAAAGTGTGATCGGAGTAGAGAGAGAGAGAGGGAGACTGAGTTTGGTTAGCGTCTGTCTCACGCAAGCTTCTGATTGGTGGACGCACATACCAATTTGCATGACTGATTTGGCGGGAAATACACCAACCAATCAGAAGCTTGCGTGAGAGAGACAAACGCTAACCAAACTCAGTCTCTCTCTCTCTCTATACTCCGATAACGCTTGCCGCTCGTTCTGCTGCCATTTCAGATATATATGCTCTAGGTTTAAGATTGTTGATGTTACGTGAGAGCCAAAAGAGCAAAAGTCAAACAATGTATTAAAAAACTTGCGAACATTGAAACAATGTGCGATAAATATCGATATTATCGATATATCAAAATATCGTTTTTTGATACACGATATATATCTATTGCTTTGTAATATCGATACAATATATATCGATATATTTTTTTCATTTGCGCATCCCTTGTATGACATTCCGAAAGCTACCCAGGGTGACGTCACAATTCAGTTACCACTGTATAGCAACACAACATGAAATGATGGAAACATTTTCAGTCACCATTATATTTAAAAAAATGTATAAAGCATTTAAATTGTTGATTTGTGTACATAATCAAACAAAATATTTGAATTTAAATATACACACATCAAAAGTGTCTAGGGATCAACATATGTGTCTAGGGATCAACATATATTTTTGCAATAACTTTTCTCGTGATTGATATTAATTAAATTTTTCTTTAAGGATTCATCAAATAAAGTGTTTTCGTTTGTCACAGTAACGATAAACCAAGTCACCTTTGCATTAATAAAGAAATTTGCCATTTTCCTAATAAAGGAATTTTCGATATTTGAACCACTAACATTAAAGTTCGAAAAAAAGACTGAAATAACAGTTTTCTTTAAAATTTTATTAGGTAACTTAAACAATTAATAATCCGTGTTTCTACCGCGAACACTAACAACACAAGAATCGGTTTGGCATACTCAAAATGAGTTCATCCAAATCACGCTGTGGAATGGCCGCCCATGTTCGTTGCAACAACAAAAAAAGATCTTCTTGCGACTGGATACCCTCCATATTCGGCAGAGCTCTTCTCTGTAGCATATCCCATGCATGCTCAATCGGGTTCAAGTCTGGCGACTGAGCAGGCCAGGGCCAAAGCCACATCTCAATCTCAAGAAATCCGCATAAAAATGCTTGATCCCTAGACACTTTTGATGTGTGTATAACAACGTAACTAGTAACTTTATTGTTCTATCGAATTCACCCAAGGGAATAATGGTGGTTGGGGAGTTATTATTGCACACTACTGGTAACACTGAACCAGCGATATTGATGATCACGTCATCTAGTCCTCTATGTATCTCGGAATGCAACATATCTGTATTTTTATACCATGGTAGGTTCCATCCACACATTGTACAACTTTGTGTGATCTAAAAATGGCCTCCAATCACTAGGATTTTTTTCCTTCAAAATATTTATTTGCAAGTTTTTGTCCAATAGTATTTCGTGTGTCTGTGTCCCATACACACTGTGTCTGTGTCACTTATATATATGTATTTGAAAATGAGTATGCCTATCAGTAGTCAGTGATCACCACAGTATTTTTTTATAATATGTGCCTGCCAAAGTGACTACTCTACCTGATGGAAAGCATAAGCTGAATCCAAAAGTGGTGGTCACCTACTTACATACACATACTCATTGTGAATGCAGACAATGCAGCATGGTTTTCTTTATGGAATAGAAGGCGGAAACGAACAGACGTATCGCCTGATGGTAAGCGATTACCGCCGCCCATGGACACTTGCCACACCAGAAGCGTCGCAAGTGCGTTGCCGGCCTTTTGGTAATGTGGGGGAGGTAGAGGTAGGGGAATTGGGTTATGGGCCTCCGGTATCCTCACTCACTCGGTGAAACACAGCGCAAGCACTATTTCAAACCGGTTTTCTGTGAGGCCGTGGTACCATTCCGGTCGAGCCGGCCATTCATGCCGAAGCGTGGATCTCTCACGGCAAGTATGTGACATGGTGACCCACACCATAGCAAACATCCTTTGGTGATGCTTATGTATCGGCGCTATATTCTGATTAGGGTGCCGTGTAAGGCGTTTTATGTTTTACTAAATAGAGAATTGTTTTATATCGTTGCAGCGTGACCTGTTAGTGACGACCGGCGAGTCTGGACTCATCAGCGTGTGGACCAGTGGAGAGTGTGTAGAAAATGGGACCGTCTCTAAGAAGCTGTCTAGTACTATGAAACAATTACAAGTGAAGAGACATAAACCTTACTGAAATAAACATTATAAATCCAACTTTTTATTTAATTTATACCTAATCTAATTATCTACAATTAAATAAATATTTCGGAAATCTAACACACAACGCCATCTAATCAGAGCTTGTGTTATGGGTTAAAAAAAATAATTTAATATACACACATCAAAAGTGTCTAGGGATCAACATATGTGTCTAGGGATCAACATATATTTTTGCAATAACTTTTCTCCTGATTGATATTAATTAAAATTTTCTTTAAGAATTCATCAAATAAAGTGTTTTCGTTTGTCACAGTAACGATAAACCAAGTCACCTTTGCATTAATAAAGAAATTTGCCATTTTCCTAATAAAAGGATTTTTGACATTTGAACCACTAACATTAAAGTTCGAAAAAAAGACTGAAATAACAGTTTTCTTTAAAATTTTATTAGGTAACTTAAACAATTAATAATCCGTGTTTCTACCGCGAACACTAACACAAGAACATCGGTTTGGCATACTCAAAATGAGTTCATCCAAATCACGCTGTGGAATGGCCGCCCATGTTCGTTGCAACAACAAAAAAAGGTCTTCTTGCGACTGGATACCCTCCATATTCGGCAGAGCTCTTCTCTGTAGCATATCCCATGCATGCTCAATCGGGTTCAAGTCTGGCGACTGAGCAGGCCAGGGCCAAAGCCACATCTCAATCTCAAGAAATCCGCATAAAAATGCTTGATCCCTGGACACTTTTGATGTGTGTATTATAAAAGGAATATATAAAATCTTTAAATAGAAAAATGAACGTTGCGAGTCCAACGACCTAGTATAAATAACCTTGTTTATATAATAAAAGAAATTACATACAATTAAAATAATTCTGACAATTTAAGTGCAGTCTCGGTCTGAACTAGGTCGCCGACTAAATGAAAGTCGGTCCATTCGTTTAGGATCTATGATGCTCAAAACAAAACAGTAATTAATCCGTTACACTTTCTCTCTGCCGCTAAAATTTTATACAATTCGATTAAACGACGTTTTTTAGTTTTTAATCATATGCACATTGTACCTACGCGTTGTGATGGATCCTAGTAATCCCGTGTCAGAGCCAACTACGCAAACTACCGAACAACCTCCGAGAAACTCCGAAAACACCGAACAAAAGTTGTCCATTTTTGTGTTGTCAACACGTGTTGGTGACAAAATTTTCTGTAATTTCCTTGTGTTGGCAACCGTGTTTCCTCTTTTGGCGGCAAATGTCAAAAGAATACGCTTGTTGCAGTTTTTTATTGGCTCTGTGGAGACGCTTAGTTCGAATGTTTTTCAAATTGTTGGCGACTCGGTGTAGACACAATAGAAACAAAAGTTGGCGATTTTTTTAATGTTGCAAACACTGAAATTGCCAACAATTTTGGTGGAGACGCGCCTTAAGACAACATCACTCCAAAGAAAAGCAAAACATGAATCAGACCCTAATCCAATCCGTCTGGCCAGTGGTATAGAAGGCTACAACCTTCTCACTTAGGAGCCTCATCCTATGGTTATGTCCAGCATTGGACTGTTAAAGGATGTTGACGTGACACATGAAGAATGCATCATTTTTTCTTTTTTTTTAACCGACTTCCAAAAAAGGAGGTTTCTCAATTCGACCATCATCATCATATTTTTTTATGAGTGTTCGCGGATAACTTCGACGTTTATGAACCGATTTTGATGATTATTTTTTTATGGAAAGGAGATATCCCAACGGTGGTACCATGATAAGGACACTAATTTCGATTCGAAACGACTCGATTGCTCTTGGATGCCATCATCAGATCGATGATGGCATCCAAGAGAAATCGAGTCGAACCTTGAAGTCGGTTTTTATTTTGTTATTTTTTTTATTAAAAAAGACAACTGCATTACAATTATACATTCTGTGTCGCGGAGGACTTTATAAACGTACATGAAACAGACTCAAAAACCACCCAGACTCGGAGCAACATTTTGTGATTTAAACTGGGTTGAAATCCCACCCTTTGCACAGTAGAATGCGGTGTGGCGACTGCTTAAATCACTAGGACAACCATGCAGTCAATTTGTCATAACTAGTCATAAGCTATTTGTGTTCTGTCTTTAAACAAACACCCTCCAAAACACAAGATAGCGTGTCTCATCAGTGTAATAGGGTAGGTCAAGCATCTAAAATAAAAAAACGACCATTCTGGGATAACTTAGTACTTTATTACAGACCCAAAATTACTAAATATTATTTAATTGTAAATGATAAAATTCATAAAAGGTACACAAAGGATAGCGCGGCTCGGCCTGTGAAAATCTGTCATTTTGACTATTCAACAACAAAATACAAACACATGCATTACTCAGTAGCGCCGCGACTTCATCAATCACATCACGTAATAATTATATCAATCAAATACATTTAAAAAATAATCTTATATATACGTACATTTAAAATTTTGTATCATTGTTAAATTTAAAATTATTATTATACAACACAGTCACATCGATAACATTTATTAGCTGCCAATGAATACGTAAAACGTTTTAGAACTGTACCGCTGTACCATAAACGAGGATACAATAAAATTATACCCCGTTATACTTAATTTGTACTCAAATTATACTTTCAAATTTGACTATATTTGATTGTCATTAACAGAGATTTGATGAAAATGATGTTAGTATAATCTAAAAAAGCACTGAAAAAATAAGTTTATTTGATGCGCATTTGCAGATCTGTAGCAAAGAAATGAATAATGAAATGTCTAGTAGAATGAACAGTTAGATTAGTGCAAGTGAGAGGTGAGGCAGTATCTTAGATAGGATATAAATGCGCATCAAATGTGTCGTGGCATGATTGCATTGATCTTTGGTAACTGCGTGTTGAGTAAAGCGATAAAAAAGTTCAGTCGTAGCCCTCTGGAGATCACTTCGCTGACAAAAACATAATCAGTCTGAAACAAAATGGTTACATGTTATTCTGTGATGACGAGAAGTAGGTAATTAATTAAAAATAGGGTATTATATTCTGTCATCTTTAACTTATTGAAATAACACCTGCCGACGTACGTTTTTAGCCGACTTAAAAAAAAGAGAAGGATTTCAAGTTTTAGAATATTCTTTTAGCAAAATCTTTAAACTCAATTTTTAGAAATAGCCGCTATAATTCTGTGCAGCTGTTCGCTAAAATATCATTAGTGATACTCAAAGACCCTCCACAGAAATTAGAGACACACAGATTGACTTAGTATTTTAATCCCCGACGCAAAAAGAGGGGTGTTATAAGTTTGACGTCGATGTCTGTCTGTCAGTGTGTGTGTCTGTGGCATCGTAGCTCTCAAATGGATGGGCCGATTTCGATGTGTTTTTTTTTGTCATTTGAAAGCTAGTTTCCTTGCGATGGTTCTTGGCTATCTTGGTTGTCCAGCAGTGTATCAGCTCTTTTTAACCGACTACAAAAAAGAAGGAGGTTCTCAAATCGACCGTATTATGTTTTTTTATGGGTGTTCGCGGATAACTTCATCGTTTATGAACCGATTTTGATGATTCTTTTTTTAATTGAAAGGAGGTATCCCAACGGTGGTACCATGATAAGAACACTAAGATCTGATGATAACATCCAAGAAAAAAGTCAAACAGTTAAAGTCGGTTTTTATTTTGTTAAAAATTTACTTGTCTAAAATGATGTAAGGCATTTTTGGCGTATGATTACCTACTCGATTAAGTGCTTGCGTTATATTGTCGTAACGAATACGAAACAGAACTAAAACAAAACGATCAGATTCGGGTTACGATAGGTATTTAACATTATTTAAAACATTTTTTTTTACCTAATATATTTGGTATGTTTAGCATCATAAACTTTTCCAATAGCTTATCATTTTCAAATCATTTTTATGAATTGTTGTGAAGCTGTAATAGATATAAAAAGTGCATGAAAACGCTTGAGATAATACCTAGAGATATTGGCATCAACTGTTTGTAAACAAACTTTCGTTTTCAATTCATATAGTAAGGAGCTAACCAGTAAAGGGGCCAAAAGAGGTTCAGGTAAACTGGTTTGTTGATATATCATCCCTTTCGCTCTTTCTATGAGCGTCCGGTTCGGCTCATCTAGCTGGTGGTAGGGTTGTGTTTACACGTGTGCATCGTACCTATGCCGCTTTTATTATCACCGACTTCAAAAAAGGAGGTTCTCAATTCGACCATATATGTTTTTTTTATGTGTGTTCGCGGATAACTTAGTCGTTTATGAACCGATTTTAATGATTCTTTTTTTTATCGAAAGGA
Organism: Diaphora mendica; assembly: GCA_949125395.1. Taxonomy (NCBI): domain Eukaryota; kingdom Metazoa; phylum Arthropoda; class Insecta; order Lepidoptera; family Erebidae; genus Diaphora; species Diaphora mendica. Next base: position 980,193 of record OX421326.1, on the reverse strand, counting down.
GATATCCCAACGGTGGTACCATGATAAGGATACTAAGATCTGATGATGGCATCCAAGAGAAATCGAGTCGAACCTTGAAGTCAGTTTTTATTTTGTAAAAAAAATATATTATGTTGTTTTAATAAATATACTTTAGTGCCTGATAAACATATTTTTAATACTTAAATATCATCGTATCAAAATTCCATTCACACATAAATTCTTAAAAAAAATTGATATGAAAAACTAGCATAAGGCACCTATGTAATAAACTATGCTAATGTTGGTTGAACCTGTTAATAAATAAAAAATAAAACTTCCCTTCATTGGAAAAGGAAATATTTATAAGCTCGCAGGTAAACGCATCCCCTACCTCCAACCAGATGTGATTTATAGAGAGGATACTATCTCTGTCACTCATTACCAGAGGGTAGACGCCAACCTAGCGTGAAAGAGATAGTATATCAAAAAACAAGTTTACCTGATATTTTTAGTTGCTCTTAGAATGGTGATGCTTGTAGTAACTTGTTTATGGTTACTGTTACAAAATATCTTAGAAACAGTGTTACACCCACTAAATAACAAATATTTGTCTATATTGTAGAGAGTCTTGCTTGTTATTTTATTTTAGTAGAATTAATTTAGCTTCTGCAATTGGGCTAAATGCGAACTGGACACTACCTACAGGATATTTAGCTAATTGGAACTTTTAATAATTTAAACCCGTCTTATTGGCTGTTCTTTTCGTTATCTATATAAAAGGTAGTAGAGCCACGCTGAATTCAGCACGAACGGGCCGGTACTACCCTCGCACAGAACATCTACGTGAAATGACAGCGTTCGTGCTGTCGTGTTTTGTTGGTGAGTGCGAGACCGGAGGCCTAATGATGCAGAAGCATCACTAGGCCGCCATGGTATGGGTCACCATGCTGCATTGTTGCATTGTCTGCATTCGTAATGAGTATGGTGACCACCACTCTTGGATTCTGCTTATGCTTTCCATCAGGCAGAGTAGAGTCATTTCGGCGAGCCATACATAAAAAAAATATGAATGGCGCATAACATCCAATGGGCTGCACCATTTTTTTTTGTGTTTGTTATTGTTAGGACAAGGTTTACGTTAGATTATTGTTAGGACAAGAAAAATTAAAAAACAACGGGAAAGGTCAATTTACAAGTCAGCGGGAAGCTGAGATAGATATGTAAATATGGCGATACTAAGTTCGCCGGGTCAGCTAGTATTTAATGGTTTTGTTTACATATAGAAATCACCGTGGTGAAGTAATAAGTATTTATTTAATTTTTCTCATATTTTAATCAGGTACCAGTTGTCAGTGAACCAAGTGTAACTTAGAAAGTAAATCCCTGATATCCCAACGGATCCCGGCCATCTAATGCTTGTAGATGTCCTTTCGTGTTCCCTTTTTACTCTTTAATAAAGAACAAATCACTAGGCCGCCATGGTGTGAGTCACCATGCTGCATTGTCTGTATTCGCAATGAGTATGGTGACTACCAGTCTTGGATTCTGCTTATGCTTTCCATCAGGCAGAGTAGAGTCAGAGCAATACATTAAAAAAACACAAAGCAGTCATGAGGACTGCCGACAGAAGTGAAAACTCAAAACTATAAACAAACAGTTGTTTAACCTCATCTTCCTCGCTCGGGTACACTCGGCGGTCCCGAGTTCATCCGATCGAGCCTTTCACCTCAGAGCGTGCGTGCGGCCAAAGTAAGTTTTCATTTCAATAACAAAAAAAACCGACTTCAATCTGGACCAAATGGGACCACGCGGGAAGCACCAGCTTTCAATTAAAAAAAGAATCATTAAAATCGGTTCACCCAGTCGAAAGTTATGAGATATCAAACATAAAAAAAAAGTCGAATTGAGAACCTCCTCCTTTTTTAAAGTCGGTTAAAAATAGGCAAACAAGGAAATAGTCGTAGTCAGGCTTTTAAATGAGGTGGTGTGTGGCGTACCTGAAGTGTATGGCCTTGTTGGAGAGCAGGCGGTTGGTGTCGTTGAGGTCGGCGAGCGGCAGCGGGTGCGCGGGCGCGTCCGAGCTGTCCTCGGCGAAGCTGTGCGCGCGCACCGCCGGCGCCAGGCGCGCCTCGCCGTACGGCCCGCGCAGCACCACCCACTGCACGCCCACGCCCATCACCGCCTTGCTCTTCATGATCAGCTGCAACACATACTTAAATATCACGGCTCGACCGGCCCGGTACTACCCTCGCACAGACGATCTACGTTGGTGAGTGCCAGACCGGAGGCCAAATGATGCAGAACTCTTGGATTCTACTTATGCTTTCCATCGGGCAGAGTAGACTCATTTTGGCAGGGTCAAACATAAAAAAGAAAACATGCGTGTAAAGCCGACTCTCCACCGAACAAAAGTTGACAACTTCTGTTAAAGTTGCTGTAATTTCCTTGTGTTGGCAACAAAAATTGTCAACAAATGTTGGGAACCGTGCTACTGTTTTAGGCGGTAAACATCAAAAGAATACGCTTGTTGCAGATATTTATTGGCTCTGTGGAGACGCTTAGTTGGAATGTTTTTCAAATTGTTGGCGACTCGCTGTAGACACAATGAAAAAGTTGGCTATTTTCCGAAGTGTTGCAAACAGTTGAAAACACTGAAATTGCCAACAATTTCGGTGGATACGCGCCTTAACAACGTGTTTCCTTTCCTTTATCTCCCACCCTTTCGCAACGACATCCTTAGTCACTAAAACTTGTAAAGTGGGAAATCCTCTCACACCGAATGGAGAAAGCTGTGAAGGAAGCCGTCGAATTCGGGAGATTTTCTCCGAAAACTATGACAAGGAAAATATGAGATGTGCCTCTTCACCAAGCCGGAACAGTAGCAGCACAGTACAACTAAAAAGGATTTAGCCTACAATATCACGATAGCAGACAGATTGGTACAGGGTATGTTTCAAGATTTCCTTCTGTTTCTAGTGGCGTTTCCAGTGGTGTTGGTAGGAGTGATGACAGTCCGAATTCTTCAACCGTCCATTAGAGAAGCAGGGATATGCAACCCATCGGAAATATCTACGCACCTGCTTCACTTCTCGCTTCCCCATGCATCGCTCCTCCTTCGCCTACTAGTTAGGCGAAGACGGGGCGAGGCGTGGGGAAAGGGGAGGTGAAGCGCATTCCAGCCGGGTGCGCAGATATTACCGACGAGTGGTCCGATTTTAAAAAATCCTTCTGTGTTGGACAGTACATTTATCGAGAAAGGCTATAGGCTATATATCATCACACTAAGACCAATAGCAGCGGAGCACCAATTAAGAATGTTACAAAAACGGGGGAAATGTTTTACTCTACGGGCAATAGGAGACGTCAACGATGTTGCGTGGGTCAGCTAGTTTAGATGTAAATAAGAATATATCCACGCTAAACCATCCAATTCACCTGATAAGTGATCTCCCTTTGTGAGCTCTGGGTGGGGTCCCGTTGGTTCTTGTTGACGAACGCCTTGACCACCCACTGGTGGCCGAAGGCGGTGAAGCGCGATGTCTCATAGTACAGCTTGTGCACGAACTCCTCGGTGCGGTACGGCTTTAGCTGCAGATCTGCGACACATTCTTTATTCACAAGTATTTAGGATTTTTCGAATATATATATTAGTGATTGCCTACCTACCTACCTGACATTAAACATACAATTTAATTATAAAGTATGAAATTCTGCTCTACGTAATAATAACAATATATGGAAATGAAACATTATTAAAAAACTTCTTTCTATGTACCTACCTTATGCTTATTACATAAATATAGCAACATTGATTGGCAATATTTTTTTTTTGGTTAATTAAATACTTACTTAATTAATTACATTATTATTTATAATAAATTTCGCACACTTAGGTATAGTTTACATAGAGAAGGAGTGCAGAATGCTATTTTTTTTTATTATGCATAAAAAATACATTAAATTAATGAAAAATAACATTCCACACACTATCATGCGTATGACACACAAATGTTTGTTTTACAAAGTCAAATAAAAAAAAAGATGATTATTGTTTGTATAAACTGTTACACTAAATGTCAAAAGTAGCCATGATGAATCTTTGATTAATGTGTTGTGTTGCAATGTCGTTAAAATAAATGATTTTTCTTTCTTTTTTCTTTCTTTCTATTTGTGTAATAGCCTCCGACAAAAGAAACCCTAAATAGTTCCAACAAAAAAATAAATAAAAAAAATATGGTCGAATTTAGACCTCTGGGTGACCTCTAGTACATTTTATTATTATTCGTTATTGCATGTAAACCAACTAACCATTGAAGGTGATCTTCTCGTAGGACAGCAGGTCTATGACCTGGTTGTAGACGGCGTTGGCTTCCTTGGCGCGCTTGTCCCTCTCGGCGAGGGTGGCCACCACGTCCGCGGCCGACTTGAAGGGGTGAGCGCACGCGCCCTCGTGGGCCAACGCCTCGTGCGCCGGGCCCAGCCACGGGCAGCCGATGCATGCGTAGCGACAGCCCGTCAGCCTGCACATACGTACATACACACTCTGATACACGCACATTCGTCTCACCTATACCTACAGTAGCAGAACTAGATGAAGATATTATTTTGGAGATACGATGACATAATGACTGTATGCGTACCTTTACAAATAATATGCATGTTAACTACAAACGTAAAATGAGTCTTCCGCATACTATACGGCATAAATTGGCTACGCAAACTTGCCGTTGGATGTTTTTAAGCCGCCCAAAGGCCTCCAACTAAGCTTCACGACTGTTATCCTATGATAACAACCGGAACCGACTGCTTAACGAAACACTACAATTTTTCGAAATAAAAATTAGCCAATAATTTAATCCAGGATGTTAGTTACCTCCATTCCATTTTTTATTTTATTTTGGAGGAGCCGTTTGAGCATGAAAAAGTAACACAGGTAGGTACATACATTCGCATACTTTCGCCTCTATAATATTATTCATACATTCATCTTGACGACGTTTACTATGATGCGGTTATTTAAAGAATGTTTTAAAATTAGAAAATTTCCACCAATGGTTAGGTTTCCATACCATACTCTTATCACAGCCAACGAATTAAATATAGCGAAAAGACTAGCACTAAGTTAATGGCACAACATAATCAGTTCGGTTCGCATTACACCAGGTGTTACCAAGCAGTACAATGATATATGTTAGGTAGTAAAAATGAACGCGAGAACTAAATAGTATGGACAGACCTGCGGCCGCGTCGTCGCTTGAGCGGCGCACGCACGTCGTACGTCCCGCGCGAGTACGTGCGTCGCAGAGCGCATACCAACAGCGCGTACACACTGGACACAATGCGAACCAAACTATCGAAGTAGGGTTTCTTTGGAGACGTATCGACTACCAATTGCGAGAACTTGAATTCCCTGGGGGAAGAAAGTGTAGCCTCAGTGAGTTCCAAAGCTACTGATTTCTAGTTACTATTCAACTCTAGGTATGTGCTACTCCCGATAAACCTATAAGCACCTATCTTTTGCCGAGCAGCGGATATATAATTCCAAATCTCCGCTCTGAAACTCATTATTAACTATTCACCAATGATATTTGTTCAACGACTACCTATTACAAACAGCCTGTGTGTTGCCGAAACTACGAGGCGATAACGCTAGTCTTGCTGACCTACGAGTAAACGAGTTAAGATAAGCGAAGAATCACCTTTCCTCGCACGTGTTCTCCTCGTGATGCTGTAACGAGTGGCGCGGGAAGACGCAAGTGCAATATTTGCACTCGGACGGCAATTCCGAAACTGTCTTCTCAACGGCCAAGTTTCTCGAGGCCGACGTCTTGGAGATCTCGACGCGACAGTTGGGGCATGTAGCCGCCTCGTCACGGAGTCGCGCATCCGCCAATAAATGTGTGAAGCAAGGCGCACACATCAGATGGCCATTGCTACACTGAAATTTTAAAACTGTGTCAGTGCTGTGCAACAATTGTGTGTTAAAATATTTTTGCATAGACAAATTGTTTCAACATAGATTTTTACTGAATTGAAATATTAGTATGAGACTATAAATAAAATTGAAAAGTAATCATTATTTTGGTATGCATTTTCTACAATTTCTACCTCTGCCTGTGGTTGAGAGTGCCACCTGTAATCAAACTATACACAATAAAATAGGCTGTAACAGAAAACATTTCATTAAATATTTTCCATAAACTGTTTTTTAAAATTTCGTATAATAGATGTATTTTTTGCCAAAATGGACTGAGTATCAAAACATTTTTATTGTTACTATTACAGTATGAATTAGCTAAACAACTTCATGATATTCATGTTAAAAGGTCAATTTACAAAAATCATAAAGTAATTAAGGCATTCAGCAATAACTTAAGATTTTACATCTACATTATTTTCTAAAGAATCAGTAATGATGTAAGGAACCCAGGTGATAAACACTGTTTGTGGAAGTTAATATGAGAGATGTATGATCACCAGTGAATATAATAATGAATATGATTTTTATTAAGTAAACAGACAGACAGTACTATCAGATTTTATCACAGAATTTAGTCCATATTAGTTTTTTTGTACAAAACCTAAATCTGGCAATTAAGAACTGCCAGGATTGAAATACCAAACTGTAGGGGTTTTTTTTTTTTGAGCTCAGAAATACATATATTATATTCAGTCATTGTCTGTGTCAGAAGAAGAGCAAACCAGTGGAGGAAATGCAACTTACGTAGGTGTGTGTCTAATACGGTCAAAAATGTAATGTCCAGGTTATTTTTTAAAGTTGTATGATTTCTGTTCTAATAAAAGGAGTGTTTCATAAATAAGGATGAGGATTGAACAGGGGAACAATGAATAAAGAAAGAAGTAAATCTCTTAAACATTTCTTTATTCAACTGAAATGTTACAAGAGTACACACTATATTTACTTGCTATACAATATTTATCCAATGTTATATTATAACAGACAAGTTCTTAACTCCTAAATGCACCTACTCTATATACAATTTGCTCAGACTCAGTTCAAGAATACATAGCACCATACCATGGGCAACACATACAGTAGGTACCTAAGTCATTAATTAAATAATCGAACACAACTTATTTAAGTAACAACTATTACAATAAAGATCATATCACAGATACTAGACAATTAACTATACATTGACAATCAAAGGATAGGTACAAAGTAGTGACGCCTAAAAAACAATTTTAAAAATGGAGACAGGACGTCGTGTGGGTATCCTCCCCACGACGCATTTATAATAATACATGGCAACCGCTCTACCAGCTGCTTACGTAACAAAAGAAAATATATGTAAAACAGCTGATGGGAAAATCAACACGATCAGCTGTTTTGGAATACCTGATACACGGCCGCCTGAGGCAGGTCCAGGCATACTGCGCAGCACAGGATGCCTCCGAGCCTATGCTCGAGCTTGTCGCTCGTCTCATTCTCATTTATTTTTCGCTTTTTAGTCAAAGGTTCGTCTGAATCTTTTACGTCCGAGGAGACTTCAGTCTCGCTCGAACACGGAACGGGCTCTCTTTCGGGTGCTTCGGCCATTACACTTTGTAAACAACAACACTACGACAAAACACTAAGCTTTACTGCGTCAGATGGACGCCAACGCCAAACACGTATCGACGTATCTACTTCGAAACAAACAAAGCTTTGTTGTTAAAGAGTGCACTCCGTTGATTGGATAGATAGATTACCCCATGGTATAACAATATACTTCGCCAGGTATAGCATTCCGAGACACAGTGATCACGTGGGTGGCACGAGCCTTACGTCATTACCGTATCGCTGATTCTCAAACTCCCCAACCACCATTACTACCTTCGTTAATTCGAAAGAACAATAAAGTTTTACGTTATCATGTGCTTAAATTCAAATATTTTGTTTGATTATATACACAAAACAACAATTTATTTGCATTTTACATTTTTTTAATAGAATGATGACTGAAAATGTTTCCATCATTTCGTATAATGTTGCTATATAGTGGTAACTGGGAAGTGACGTCACCCCGAGTCGCTCTCTGAATGCGAGACCTTGTTTTCTTAGACCATGGATTACCCCAATGAGTAAAGAAATATAAGGAGATGCCCTATTCTACTATACGAACAATTCATTATACAAATAATAGGTCTTTACCTATGAAATTGCCGTTTTGGTATGCAATAAGTGAAAGTTACTTATTTTTTCAAACTTTTTTATTTCTGTTATTCGAAGTTATCAACCATGCAATCGACGCATCTTTGCCAACGCATTGGCAGTTGATTGATGGCCTTCTTGTAAAAATCAGCTGGACGGGAGGCAACAAACTCTTCAAAGGCGTTTTGTACTACCTCTCGGGAATTGAAATTTTTACCCACTACAAAGTTGTCTAAATTTTGGCAAAAGTAATAGTCGGTAGGTGCAAGGTCTGGTGAGTATGGCGGATGAGGGAGAGCTTCCAACCCCAGCTCTTGCAACTGCTTCACGACAAGCTTTGCCCTAGACATGAAAATCATGCCTTCGTGCTCCATTAAACAACGTGGTGCAAGAAAAAACAAGAATCATTGTACATTGACTCTTTACAGGTTAGTACAAAAATTCATTGAAATTGTTCAATATTTTACGATTTTGTTTATTGTATTGTATTAAACATAATCTTTTTATAATTTCTGAAGACGTTTGTTAGTTTTTTAAGGTTCTCAATGTATATTATTTGCTTTGTTTCACTTTGATTTGTTTACATACGATTAAGGGTAGTGATGATAGAGTTAAAGTGTCGATACTTATATGTCGGCATGAGGGTATCCGAATAATAAAAGTATCACAAACATTTGCCACTATCGAACGGTTCCATGAGTCAAGCGAGGTGGGGATGAAATCTATATAAAGCGGCGCGATCGGAAACAGGACAGACAGTTTCTCTTTAGATCTTGCGACGTTCTTGATTGTGACATGGGTCACTCCAGAGTCGTCCTTCTATTATTTGATTTGTGATTTATTGTATTCATGTGTTTTGTATCGTGTCTGCTAGTACCGACTAGTTTGATCTGTGTGAGGCGATATTTACCGGAGGAGGAAATGCAAGTCTGTTGACGAATTCCACTGGGCAGCGCGGATGAGTGAGCGTTGCCCCAACCCCCTCATGGGGGTTGCTGATTACATTAATTAGTGATTAGTGATTGGCTTTAGTTCAGATTGGCTGTATCTGTGATTCATGTTCTTGTTTATTGTCGTGCCTTCCGATATATATTATTACATAAAAAATATGTTAACATGGTGTTTTCTTCATCACGTTTCCTGTAAATGAAATTTTAAGAAAGAAATGAATCGAAATCATTGCTTTTTAAAATATAAACCCTCGACATAAATTGTGGTATGTCTGCTCGATGCACTACTATGAAACATCCTACAACAGAACTCTCGACGTGACGAGATTACGTGACTGCGCAGTGCCCTAACCTGAATATGTGAATAAATGAATATACATTACAACTATTTAAAACGTGTTTTATTTATTAAATTTGTTATATCGCTGAATGTCAACATAATATAAGTACTTGTTATGTTGTACAGAACCGTCGGAGCTATGAAAAAAACAATAAAAAACGATAAACATTCTCGTTGGTTTGAATGCGGAGGTATTCTGTTCTTTCTTTAGTCTTGTTGCTGATAGAACGGATAGGGCTGATTTGATAATAAATGGTTTTAAAATAATAGTTTGAGAAACCTCACATTTGATCATCTATTCCCAGACTACAGAAAGACCAGGATTTTAGGGATTCCAAGAGGAATCCACGGCCTCATTTTGGAAGGAGGTGATGTACGCCTAAAAGACGGGAAAAGGGAACGGGAGGCGACTAGCACTCTCCTATCCCACAATGGACTCGCCAAACGCTGTAGCACTCCTAATGACCTACGGTTTCTTGGGTAGAAGCCCAAGTATCGTTTAAGTGATATTTCGCTCATATCATATCTAGCCGGATGTCCCGTGATGGCCAGCTTTCATTTTTGATCCAAAATTTAATCCATCCAGATTTTAAAATTCCTACCATAAATAACTATAAAAATAATCGGATTTAACTATAATTATTTAATGTTATCGTTATTTTTGCAATTTATTAAATATTTCAGTTAAATATCGATATCGACATTTCGAGTCACTCTACATAGGTACAACCCTAAAGGCAGCCATTTTATGCGCCAACTTCTTGTATGTAGGCACGATAATTTTGTAGGTATGCGTAGTCGCATGTACTGTAGGTCAATGGATTACCCCCACCCCACTATGAAAACTCTAGTGAAGTGATGCTTAGAAGAATCATAAAGATCTATGAGGAAATATTATAGGTCAATGCTTAAGATTGATGTATTGATCTAATACCGATACTAGTCAAGAACTATGTCACTCCTTATTTTTTTAACTATTTAGAATAAACTACTTTTTGCGATACATATTTATAGCACTAAATCTACAAAATATTATGAAAAGATAAAAAAGAGACAGGTAAAAAAATTATTTAAAACAACTGCTAATAACCACAGTTGATGAAAAAAAACAATAATTTAAATCAGTACGAATTTTATTCCCAAAAGTGCCAGAAGTGTTTGTTTGCAATTTCAAATTATCAGCTTTTTACTAAATGCGAAAGTATTTAAGGCACTAGCATTACAACATTTATGTCTGTCTGTTTGTCGGTCTGTCTGCATGTTTGTTCCAGTTAATATCTGGAACCAGTGAACCGATTATGACGGGACTTTTAATGGCAGCTAATAATAAAAGAAGTATTAAAAAAAAATTGGCGATCATAAGGACTGCCGATAGAAGTGAAATCTTATAACTTAGAATGTTATTTGTAAAATTAATGTGTAAAATGAGAAATTTCATGTTTAAATTAAAACTATCAACATCAATTATTAGCATTTCGGTGACGCGGTAACGCAAACTCATAAGGTTTTCCCCTACCAAAAAGTGCTCAACGCGGCCAAAGAAGTTTTGTGACGTCAGCATGTCGGTGACGCGGTGACGCGATGACGCGAACTCATAAGATTTTCCACTACCAAGAAGTGCTCAACGTGGCTAAATAAACTTTACTTCAACAATTTTGAAATTGATAGAACAAGCGATTAGAAACGTGACTCTAGAACATTGCTTTGATCAGTGTCAACATGTAAAGTATTGGGAAGATAAATGAATGTTTCATTTTCATTGATAAATGTGTCAACTTAACGTGCTCTCTGAGGCACGGGAGTGATACACAGCCAAACTGCCATACTCCGGTCTCTTAAGATATTATAAGAAACACCCAACAACACTTTTGGCCCACCCGTGTCTTGCACCCGAGACCTGTTGATTGCTAGTCGCAAATGTTAACCGCTAGACCAACGAGTGAGTGTATTTAGAAATATTTATTTATTTTTCAATAGCAAAGTGCTCTAATCCTAACTCTTGGTACCTTGTACAACAGTATAACAGCCTACAAATTTCATAATTGCGCGAGGAACCTCGTACGTAAATACGTTGGTAATATTGACATTGAACTCGGCGTTTTTGATTTTGATTTTTAGCAATTAATAAGGGGGCAAGAACTTGCAGTCAATTTTTGTCAAAACCCTTACTACTGTAATAATATGTATGAAACTAGCTGACCCACGCAATCTCGTTTACGTCTCCTATTGCCCGTAGAGTAATAATTTTTTGTAACATTATTTATTTTTGCTCCGCTCCTATTGGTTTTAGGTGATGATATATAGCCTGCCTCGATAAGTGGGCTATCTAACACTGAAAGATTTTTTCAAATCGGACCAGTAGTTCCAAGCAAACAAACAAACAAACTCTTTAGCTTTATAAATTAGTATAGATAATATTTCTAGTTTACCCAGCGAACAATGTTCTAAGCTTAATCACGATTTAAAAATGGGGTTGGGGGTGGAACAATGAAACCTACATTACCTTTCCACTAATAAATAAATAAAATATAGCCACAAAATTTAAAATCAGTCATACATTTTGGAGGAATATAAGTACAAACAGTCCGGTATCCCCAGAACCAATTTTACAAGTTATTAATAAGAAACTAATTTTTCGTGAGTGGTTTCATTTTGATGAGACCCACTTTTCCGATTACAAAAATTCTCGATTGTGGTTGTGGTAGATAACAGGGGATAACACGAAACTTTTGTCTCTGCTGCCCATGTTATTGGTTCCGAGGATCTCGGACTAAAATACTGATACGAGATATTTATTTTAATAAAATAATTATATTATTGTTAACACAAATCGCATTAAAACCGGTAAAAAATTTCTACAGCTTATAATCACTAGCAGACAGCTACAGCAATGTTCTTGACATTGGATTGCCACTACGATTTGACATTTCACTAGCGATTGGCAATTTGGCGAGTGATGGGGGAGTTGAGATGGAGACTATAGAATTAATTAATCGTAGGCAAATGGAATTGTGATATGAAATGAAATAAGTGATCATAGCCAACAATAGTATTGCTGTTACACTCCAATTAAGTGGTAAAAATGGCGACTCAACCAAGTGACTATACGGAGTTTCCGCCCGAGATAATTCTAAAGCCATTGGCTCTGATCGGGTTGTCTGGGCTCGATGCAGTGAACAACGCTGTGCATAAGGAGATATGGGACGCCTTCTCTAACAACCGCCGCACAGACCGCACGCCAGTGCGTTTTAAACTACTCAATAATACATTCGAATTTCCAGTGGTTAAACCTAAAAGGAACTCGTACGAGTGGTACATTCCTAAAGGAGTGTTAAAGAAAAACTGGATTCATAAACGCGTTTCATTGATTCCGGCGGTAGTAGTAATATTTTATGATATGGATTGGAATGATCCCCAATGGAATGAAAAAATCATCGAGTGTGCATCCAAAGTGCAGTCGATACGCGCGGCGGTAGAAGGGCACTCGACGCGGGTAGCCGTCGTTGTCATACAGAGTCGTTTGTCACCACCACCTTCTGAGTATATGTTGGGTGCTGAGAGAGCTCAGGCCCTCTGTGCAGCTTGTGAAATACAGTCCAAATCACTCTTCGTTCTCCCTCACAGTGATCACCTCATGGGCTATATCTTGCGTTTAGAGAATGCATTTTATGATATCTCTCAAAATTATTACCACCACGAAACAAAAAACATTAAACAGCACAGAGACCACCTCAATAAAACAACTCACCAGTATTTATTTGTGAGACACCAGTTCAAACTGGGCTACCTCAATGAGTTGAAGCAAGACCTAAGCACAGCACATAAGCACTACATGCATGCCTATAATAACTTGCTTGAATCTAGAATTGTGGACACTAACACTCATGAGGTGAGAACTGTGGCAGGATACATTAATTATAAACTGTGTAAACTATTGTTTGCTCTAAATCTGCCAAGGGATGCTATAGCCCAGCTCAAATCACACATTGAAAGATATAAAAATAGGATTGGGTCTACTGAGTTGTTGTTTGAACATTATGCTTGGATCGCTAGACAATACAGTGCCTTTGGAGAACTATTTGATGAAGCAATACGGGCAGGGCTTCCAGCTATACAATCGCAGCATCCAGGGTTCTACTATCAACATGCAGCTCAATTCACTGTAAAGAGGAGACAAGCAATGAGATCAGTGTGTACTGAGGCCACACAATACCCACCTCCTCCTGATCCACTAGAAGGTATTGTTGAATTTTATGGTCAAAGGCCATGGAGACCGGGCCGCCTGAGTGCTGACCCGCATGACCCACAAAAAGAACAAGCAGCAGTTATGGCTCTACAATACAATGAGAGAGTATTTAATCATTCAAGCATGATTATTAGCTTCCTGGGCTGTGCGATCTCACAATTCAAAACATTCCACTCTCCTCGAATGAGAAAGCAGTTGGTGGTTGAAATGGCAAATGAATATTTCTACTCAGCTGATTATGGCAAGGCTCTCACATTGCTAACTCACATGCTGTGGGACTACAGAAAAGAGAAGTGGTGGTTTGTAGCTTCACATGTGCTGAACAGAGCACTGCAATGTGCATATTTGTCTGCCAAAATACAGGACTATGTACAGCTGTCCATTGAAGCACTGTCAAGATATATTCAAGTGCCAAACAATGATAAAGACAGAATATTTAACAATATTGTGTCAGTTCTTAATCTTAAGATCCCTGCTGCAGAACCAGATCTACCACTTTCATCACAACAGAAGGCTCTGGACCTGTGGCAGTCAGCTATAGATAAAGAACCGCTTTTAGTTCCTGTTGATATGGCCAACATTGCTAGCTTTTTGGAAGTGAAGCTAAAATTTAAACAGCCAAGGTATAGAATGGATGAAATTATTGAAATAGAGTTGTATGTCAGACTGTCCTACAATACAGTTCTTGAAGTCAAGCAATGCTTTATAGCTATTTCTAGTCACACTGAAACCATTGAAATTCCAATCACAGAAAATGGCAGCTCAGTTATAACATTGGAAGGTGGGAAGGTCAAAAGGTTTCTTTGTCAGTTCAAGCCAAACCCACATGACAGTGGCACAGACTTGCGCATTAAAAATGTGTCCTTTGTCCTTGACTCTAATTGTAATAGAAAGATTGTAATGAACTTCAAAATAGATGAGAACAAGGTGGCCGAGCCAACAATCCATCCTGAATTGTTACATTTTATAAGAAGTCCTAGAACTGATTATGAATTTGACTGCATTGTGCCTTTAACAGTAGCATCACTGACATCAAGAGAGTGCAAACTGTCATTGCTTGTAAATAACTCCAGTCCAGCACTCCAGGGTGAATGGTTTCCTTCTACTTTTACAGTTACTAATAATGAAGATAGCTCTGTGTATAATGTTAAAATAACACTGTCTTTACTTAGTTCTCCTGATAATCCAAACCCAGACTCTGTGACAGAATTGAGTCTTAAGGAGAGAGAACCTCAAACACAGCCACTGAAATTAAATGTGGTTAGTATTCAAACATCAGAAAGTTATTCAAATATGTTTTATTTAAAGACAAACAGGACGGCGACTACAACTGTTCAAATAAAGGTCTCGTACATTATTGATTTGCCAGAAATATCTAAATTAGAATGCACTAAAGATTTTACAACAAAAATTACAGTGATCAAACCGTTTGAAGTATCCACTAGTTTTGTAGCTATTAATTTCCAACCTATATCTAAGTGCTTTGTGGATGATCCTGTTATTGTCATGCCACAAATAAAGATATTGAGTCCTTGGGACTTACTAATAGTAGATACTGATTTAGAGGTTGTCGACTGCTTTAGACATAGTGATGCAAAGAAACCAATCTCCTGCATTAGAAATCTAGAAGTTGCTGAAAAGAATGTAGCGTCTGATGCTGTTTGTATACAAGCAAAATACAAACCAAGGGATAACCCTACAAGAGTGGGGTTGTACAATATAACTTGGAGAAGAAAGAACACCAGCACCAGTCACTGTGTGATGAGCAGCACTGCACTTGCAGATCTGCCCATTGATGACTGTCCCATAGCCATTGAAGTCAATTATCCAGAAGTTGTGGAACTGCTTACATCGGTATCACTTAAATGTACTCTGCTTGGCAAGTGTGCCACTCCTATCAGACTGAGTGTGACTGTAGAGGGCACTGATGCCTACATGTTCTCTGGATACAAGAAGTTGACTGTTACAGTCCCTCCCAAGGGCAGAGTGGAGCTATGTTACAACATTCACCCTCTAGTCGCTGGCAACACCACTCCTCCAAGATTAAAAGCTACTGTTATCGGTAGTGGTGTGAGCCAGGAAGTAATAAGTGAAATGTTTGAAAAGATCTTTCCTCAGAATATATTTGTTATGCCTAAGTACAATAAATGAGAGTATGTAATGTTATTACTTCAAATTAGAAAGTATTGTAAATAGTAGAGAACAAAGTGTATAAGTTATATTGTAGTTACCTTGTAATTATTTTTTAATAATAAATTCAGTTACTTGTTACGAATTTCTTTGAACCCTTGTATTCATATTACATCAACAGCCTTTGTTAGTTTACTGTTGGACAGTGGCCTCTCCTTAGAAAGGCAATTTTGACCTACTATAGTACACTGGCCAGATGGATCAGTATTGGTAACGAGATTTCCCTAGTGGCCCTTTGCGGAACTAACGTATGACAGATACTTCTACCTGACAGTTTAATATACAGAGCGAGTGCATTGTTGTTTTAAATTCTTTCTACAATGATTTCATTGATAGACGTCTACGGAGTAGTAAAAAATACTATAAGACCACTTCGTGAGGCTGAACAGTATTTTAAAAGTGGAATGTTAACATGTATTTTTATCTGTCATACGTTAGTTCTGCGACTTGCCGCTAGGGAATCTGCTTGTCACCAATAGGGTTAGTTTAATCCTTATTCTTAGATTACCTGGATGTAAAAAAAAGGTCAAAATTATCTTGTAAAAATTCATAAAACAGTTTGTGAGCAACAATTTGTCATGTCAACTCTAATCTGCCAATCATTGTTAAAACAGTATCCATATTTATAGAAATAAAGGAAGGCTTCAACTTCAATTAAACTAAGTTGTTGTATAAAGTTTATGTTTATTTGAATCAAAATTAATCTTTACGCAATTCAAACTTTTCTTCTTGGATGCCATTGGCAGTAATGATCAGGATGTAGATGCAGTCTCCAGTGTAAATGTCTCGCTCAGCAGCACTGATGAACACATCCTTTAGTAAAGCCAAGGCTTTCTCTCGTGGGATTGGGGCTTCTTTCACATTCTGCATATTTTTCAAGCCTATCTGATTATCGAGGAGAGGTTGCAGCTGGGCGCCCGCGGAGCCACCGGCGCGATAGTTGGAGCGCTCACAGTGCCCGATTGGATCATAGCTGTAAACACAACCCTTGCCCTCGCTGTCCAAGCCTGCTAGTACGTTAGACACGTAATAGGGGAAGAATCGTTTATAATACAACATAGTAGAAAGCATCTGAGCCACGGCGGGGGTGGTCATTGACTTGTTGTGGTCATGTTCGTACATCTGCATTCTCGCCTGAAGCAATCTCGTTAAGGTAAGGGTATCGCACCAACATCCCGTAGCTCCCAGAACCGTTTTGTCCGACAACTTAAATAGCTTCTTCTGCTCTCTTGTGTAGATTGAAAAACCAGTACTGAGACGGGTATCTGCACCAATTACAGCGTAATCCTCACCGGCAATGGCAACAATGCTGCCTCCATTGTCAGCGTACGGCTCAAAGCGAACTTG
Organism: Diaphora mendica; assembly: GCA_949125395.1. Taxonomy (NCBI): domain Eukaryota; kingdom Metazoa; phylum Arthropoda; class Insecta; order Lepidoptera; family Erebidae; genus Diaphora; species Diaphora mendica. The sequence continues at coordinate 963,004 of OX421326.1, read as the reverse complement.
TTTGGCTCCGGGAACAGCATATTCAGGGAAGTTTTCATCAATGCTCAGCATTTTGATAGATCTAAATTCAACAAGTTGTTTGAATAATATATTATTATATTTAATATAATTTCAATAATCGAATGACACGCAAAAATTCGCGACCAAGACCAAACAAAAATTTTCAATTCAACTTGTCATTATAGTTTGACATACTATGCCGCTTTCATTACATCTTACGCATTACTTTGTAGGTTTTTAGAATGAGATACCAATACTAATTAAATAAGCTAAAAGACTTCTCATGTTAGAATGGTGCTGGAACACAGTTCGTTCGTCATAGTTTTTGATCTTTTTTTTATTTCTTGTGTTTGAATACTTAAATATTTTGCTTTATCACCACTTACAATAATCTTTTCATAGAATCGATTTACAGTTATTTCTATAAATATCTGACGATTAATAATTTGTTCTTTTGGTTATGTTACTTTTTTATTAGTTTTATAGTGTTTTCACACATTTACTAAAAAAATCGTCTAAAATTGTAAATTTCATAAATGCAAAAAGGTTTGAAATCAGTAGGTTTACAAGAATATGTTAGGAAAATCGTAAAGCGAATATTCAACTTTAGTAGTTTTTAGGTACGGTATGTGTATGTATGGTAGTTCTATGGTCTTTCTTTAGTTTTTTAATCTGTCGCAGTTACCAACATAGAGGTATTATAGATAGAGCAGGGCAGCCAGACCTCCAGCTGTCCTTCGGTTAAAAAGAGAGAGACGATCGCGGTACCTATCTATCTCTCTCTACTCTACTACAGTTAGCGCGGAAATGTCATAAAAACAATCAGTCCTTTTTTTTTTGTAGAATAGGCCGGCAAACGAGCAGACGTATCGCCTGATGGTAAGTGATTACCGCCGCTCATGGACACCCGCAACACCAGAGGCGTCAAAAGTGCGTTAACGGCTTTTTGGGGGATGGGGGGGAGATAGGGGGAGGGGACGGTTGGGGTATGGGCCTCCGGTATCCTCACTCACTCGGTGAAACACAGTGCAAGCGCTGTTTCACACCGGTTTTCTGTGAGGCCATGGTATCACTCCGGTCGAGCCGGCCCATTCATGCCGAAACGTGGCTCTCCCACGATTCTGTCTTTACTGCGCATGTGTCAGTAGATAAAGACAGATTTGGTAACGCGATCTTCTCTCTCTTTTTAACCATTGGACGTTTCGTTTCTGCTTATGGGCAGCCGTATGTCTTCTTTACTCTATCTATAATATCTCTATGGTTACCAATCGTAGGAAAATACGTGTAATCTTTATGTCAGGCTGTCAAAAATGTCAATTTGTTGTCGTTTTTGGTGAAGTGGGATTGAACTTTTACACCGATTAAAAATTTTACAATTAAAATGTCTTCATTAACGGCTGTTATTCCTAAATTGTATCAAGAATACACAAGCAAAACTCCTAAGAAGCTAAAAATCATCGATGCGTACTTACTTTATGTGTTTCTAACCGCTGTAATACAGTTTGTGTACTGTTGCCTTGTCGGCACTTTCCCATTCAATTCTTTCTTGAGCGGTTTTATTTCTACAGTCAGCTCATTTGTTCTTGGAGGTAAGCGCTACTCCTTGAAATATCTATGTATATCTACTCATAAATATAACCTATCCAATGAGTGTGTAATGAATCAATTGTTTTGTTTTCAGTATGCCTACGTCTACAAGCCAACCCAGAAAACAAGAATGAATTCCAAGGTCTGAGCGCAGAGCGTGGATTCGCCGATTTTATATTTGCTCATCTTGTACTTCACATTGTTGTTATTAATTTCATAGGTTAATGTTTTGTACCTAATCATATATTAAGACACTGGTAAAGTAATAAAATATATTGCATTAGGATATTTCTCAATAAAATAAGAATTATGATTTAACAATCTTTCAAAAATCTCACCTGAAGCATTAGTGGTTTTCAGAAATGTAGGTATAATTATGTAGGATTAACTGCAGTGATCCTAGGCAGATATAGAAACATAACTTTCATGCATTTTGGTTGAACTACTTGGTGGCCGTGGCCTCTTCCTACTGCCCCAAGTGTTGTGGGCTCAAATCCTACATAGGATAATACTTTGTGTGATCCACAAGCTGTTTTTCTAAGTCTTGGTGTACTTTGTGTCTGTTTCATGTATGTTTGTAAAGTCCCGCATGACACAGGATGTATATTCCTAATGCGGGAGATGTCTTTTTAAAAAAAGAAAAAAGTCGTTAAAACTGTTTAAAACAAGTTTAATTGTTCTGTTTGTCATTTTGTACTATGTTTAATACAGAAGAAAGTGGCCGGTAGCAAATGGGTGCGCAGTACCCAAAATTGGGATAGATGGCGCTGCTTTTGGGCGATCTTTGCTCAGCAATGGACAGCAATAGGTTGAAATAAAAATATTGTTTCTCAAAGATTAGCACCAAAAATACTTTGAATGTTGTAATTTTTTGCCTTCAAATTTATCAACTTTCATAATGCAAGACTACAAGTTGTTCAATAGTACAGTCCTAAGGATTTTAGCTATACAAATACAGTTAAAACTCAAATTTCAAAGGCGATATCTCTTTGCAACTGAAGAGGCTTTAAAGAACTCTGTGATTTCGGGACTGTCGATAATGTGGACTGCTCATTCCTGCAATCGATCGAGAGTGTCAAGCTAATACTGCGCGGATCCATCGCAAAGATAAGAACAGTACTCCATGCACTGTTTTCTGATAAAGTTTCGCCAGAGCTAAAAATTACTGGTAATTTTTCGATCCACAACTGCTGGCCACTCAATTGTTGTGTTTTCTACTTAGCCGTACTACTAACACACACGTCGTGTTTCCGACAAGCGTCCTTTTACCCACACTGCTTGTGTTTCTGTAAATATATGTTCAACCAAAAAAAAATCGTCAGAGCCAAGTTTTAATATTCAATGAACTTTCAAGATATTTTCATCTTTCTAATGTACAACTTTTTCTATAGTCTTTATACTAATAATTTAATATTATACAGCTGAAAAGATCCCAGGAATACTAGGCCGATTCGAAAATTCCACATTATTAGATAACCCAGTTATCGAGGAAGGCAATATATTATCACACTGTACTACAAAACTTTTTATAAAAAAGAAAGAGAAAACATCCAACGAAAACTCTGCCAAAAAAACACTTAAAAGCGTAAAATAAACTGGTTCTTCATAAATTGCCCATACCTAATTCTTTATTAATTTAAATAGTAGTATTATAATGTGTGCTAGGTACCTAGAATCTGTTAGAAGTCTGTGCCAGGTGACTATCGCTTAGACTTTTGTAATTGTTCGTTTGTATTCTTTTTGGCTTAGCACCCACTTCAAACAGATTCTAGGTACCTAGCACACATTATAATACTACTATTTAAATGAATAAAGAATTAGGTATAGACAATTTATGAAGAACCAGTTTATTTTACGCTTTTAAGTGTTTTTTTGGCAGAGTTTTCGTTGGATGTTTTTTGGAAGTCGGTTTTTTTTTATAAAAAGTTTTTATTTTTCAGTTTTAGTGCAAATAATCGTAGGTGAGTAGTAAATTAAACTATTTTATTAAATTTCATCATCAAGAATACAAATTAAGGTTTATACGTACCTACGTGTAATATTAAAATCATCCTCTAGACTGGTGAAGAGTTTAACCTTCAATCATCAGCTCACCTAAATAACTTGAAAGTATACGACTGAAGGTCTTTAGATACGTATGAAATTGATTGAATTATCCTCCAACTCCTAACCGTTGAGGAGATGTACCTTCCACCTTCCATTATCAGCTTACCTAAATAATTTGAAAGAATACGACTAAAGGTAACATATATACATATGATATTTAAAGATTTATCCTCCATCACCTAACCGTTAAGGAGTTGTGCCTTACATCATCAGCTCATCATCATAAAATAATGATTACCAGACGCAAATACCGGTGTAACTTCAGAAAATATACGAAAAACGTAGTATGTGCCTATAAAAAATTTGGGTTTCTCTCGATTTCCCTGGGATCCCATCATCAGATCCTGATATGGTGGCAATGGGACCATCTCGGGAGCATACCCTTTCGAATACATAAAAAAATTCAAAATCGGTCCATAATTGACGGAGTAATCGGTAAACATACATAAAAAAAAAAAGCATACAGTGGAATATAGAACCTCCTCCTTTTTGGAAGTCGGTTAAAAAAGGAGCGCGATATATATAAAACATGTGGAAATACGATTATAGTTGAATAAGAAAAGTAGGAACCTACTCATGTTTTTAAAAATTAATATGCTAAAAAAATAAGTACATGTATTATTAAATTTCATGTTATCGCGCCGACCTGCTTGCGCAGCTAACTTCAGAAACGTCATAAAGATTGTTTTGGCCTATACCAGCTTTCAAATAAAAAAAGAATCATCAAAATCGGTTCTCCCCACATTATTTAGATTTCTGTGGTTCTCCCAGTCAGAAGATGAGGTAACAACTAACAAACAAAAAAATACAAACAAACTGAGAACCTCCACCTTTCCGAAGTCGGTTAAAAATCATGCAGTCCGGCAGCATATAATTATGTCTATCTTATAAGTTTGCCGGTAAACCAACTTTGTTCACGCTGTTATAATTTAAAGCTACGGGCAGAAGGAGACGTAGACGTGGTTGCGTGGGTCAGCTATTTTTGTAGGTACGGCATCGGTTTCATACAATTTCAATACCTCTTCTAAGGCCATGTTCAGATGATGAGCGCTCAACACGTGTAGTTGTAAACGCGCGTTGAGCGCTCATCATCTGAACATGGCCTAATCCATTGTCCCGCAACGCCGTACAATAATCATGTTTCAAGGGAGAAAAATCGAGGGTTGCCACCCCCACCCCTTCACCAGTATTTAGTTAGACAGCTTACAAGTGACGTGACGGCATAGTGCTGAATGTTATTGTTTTATGCCCCTGGCAGCCCCTTTCTTAGAAGGTCTCCTGGTGGTTCACTATAGTTTAGTAGATACGCGCATAACTTCCGATCTACTCAGATCTACTGCACCAAATTGGTTAATTCTTTTTTCATGTGTTTGTTATTATCAGGACAAAGTTTGTATAGAGAGACCAAAAGTATTATATTTTCGTTAGACCGCCCTTGGGTACCCTTGGGTAGTTGAGGCGGACATGAACACTAAAACAATTAATTCGGAAAATTAAAAAGATTAATTGAAATGAATATGGCGATACTAAGTTCGCGGGGCAGCTAGTTGAAATATAAAAATAATAGTGTGACGGTTTATAGAGACGATGTTAGAAGCGATGAAGCACGCGTTTTCTTGGATTTTGGAATACCGAAGCAAAAGCGTGCCAAATTGCTTGTTTTGATAATTTTGAGGTTTCCTAGCTTATTGTTTTGTGGGGTATTATAACAAATGGCTACAATCCTTCTTCTGCACAGGAGTCAAACAGGTAGTTAATAATCACAAATTTTAACAAAAAAAAAACCGACTTCAATCTGGACCAAATTTAAATGGGACCATACGGGAATATTGAGATATTCGTTTATTTGTCGCGTACATACATAATGCAAATTGAAGACTTATATGGTTTTCTCATGGATGACATGTCAGAACTGGACCAAATTTAAATGGGACCATTCGGGAAGCACCAGCTTTCAAATAAAAAAAGAATCATCAAAATCGGTTCACCCAGTCCAAAGTTATGAGGTAACAAACATAAAAAAAAAAAAAATACAGTCGAATTGAGAACCTCCTCCTTTTTGAAGTCGGTTGAAAATAAAATTTATTAATTGTGAACTTAGAATATATTCGTATATATATTCATATTTAGAGGTTTTTTAAAAAAATAAGGGCATTTTCGCAACTTGGTAACAGTGCGCACAAAGAGTATTGGTGACGAGCAGATTTCCCTAGTGGCCGTTTGCGGAACTAACGTAAGACAGATACTTCTACCTGACAGTTTAATATACAGAGCGAGTGCATTGTTATTTTAAATTCTTTCTACAATGATTTCATTGATAGACGTCTACGGAGTAGTAAAAAATACTTTAAGACCACTTCGTGAGGGTGATCAGTATTTTTAAAGTGGAATGTTAACGTGTACCTATTGGTGACGAGCAGATTTCCCTAGTGGCCGTTAGCGGAACTAACGTAAGACAGAAACTTCTACCTGACAGTTTAATATACAGAGCGAGTGCATTGTTATTTTAAATTCTTTCTACAATGATTTCATTGATAGACGTCTACGGAGTAGTAAAAAATACTATAAGACCACTTCGTGAGGGGGATCAGTATTTTAAAAGTGGAATGTTAACTATTTTTATCTGTCATACGTTAGTTCTGCGACTTGCCGCTAGGGAATCTGCTCGTCACCAATATAAATCACTACGTTACAAGTGCGCAATGACGCACCTGGAACTAGCTGCTCAACGACTGGCTTAAAGGGCTAGAACCCAGAGCCCTCCTTTTTGGAAGTTAAACAGATTCTACTCTACTGTAAACCAGTGTTGCCAGAAGGGGCTATTAAGCGCCGATGGGGCTATCTCCCTTGCCGAGCGGCTATAATATTTTATGCGCTGGCTACACGTAGCCGATAGGGCTATCTTTTTTTCAGAAATATTTAATTATATCAAACATTTTTATGCAGAAAAAAGAACTTTTACAGCAACAATCAGTTGTAATTGTTTATGTGTATAATAAGCATGCATTTTAAAACGTTATTTGTCTCACAATACATATAAACTTAAAGGTACATATTTAAATTATAAGTCAAATCTTGAGTACTAGTGACGTCACTAGATTAGGGGCTATCTTGGGGCTACGGTAAGGCTATTCGAGAAAAAAATACTCTGGCAACACCGCTGTAAACTGTCAAGTCAACAATGTCAATCTGTATCTGCGTCACAGAGTACATTGATCTGCGTCTGCTATCTGTTGACTCTGTTGTTCACGGTTTATTGTTAAAGTTGACTGTTGTGTGATTATTTCTTAACCTTAACCGGACAATAACTTTGTAATAAGTCCGACGATATTGTATTTATCATAGCAATTAATGATTCTCCTCCTGTGATACGGTTCAACATCGTACAAGTGGCGTGTTAATTTTCAACAACATAACCTGTGTTGACCTGGTATATGGTGTGATACGAAGTTTCTGTCCTAACCAATCACTCAAAAGTGCCACACAATGGCTTCTCAGGCTCTAGCCTCTCTGACTGAAACATACACCGATTCAGAAGGTGAAGAGGATATGGAAGATCCAACGCCAGAAAAGGATGAAATTAAAGAGGTTCAATCTGCTCCTACGAGTCCTAAAAAGACGGAGGAAAATAAACAATCAGCTTCAGACCCTGCATCTCCGAAGAGAAGATTGGTTTCTTATGTAGACGATACAGTAGTGTCTGACGAAGAACCTATATCACCTACACCAGAAAATCAAGATGATATGCGGAGACTATCAATGGAAACTGATACTGACGAAGCGATCCCTCGCTCAGATCCTGATGATTCTCAGGATGGCGTGACTATACCTCCAGAACCACCAGGGAAATGCCCAAAAGAGTTACAAGAATCTATAGCAAAATTTTATAGTCGCATGTTAAATGAAGGATTAGATATGAACAGGATTATACAAGATAAGAAGAATTTTAGAAATCCAAGCATTTATGAGAAACTCATTCAGTTTTGCGACATCAATGAATCAGATACAAATTATCCACCTGAAATTTATGATCCACTGAAATGGGGAAAAGAATCATATTATGATGAACTGTCTCGGGTCCAGAAATTAGAAATGGACAGGAGAGAAAAGGAAAAGAAAGAGAAATTAGCCAAAATAGATTTTATCACAGGTGTAGTGAAAAAAACAGATGATGATGACGAGAAAAAAAGAAAATCAAAATGGGATCAAGCTGGTCCAAATGTAGCCAATAAGCCAACTATCAAACAACCTGGCTTAGTACAGCAACCTCTCACAAGTAACGTCACCGGCACAAAGGGCACTATTATCTCAGCCTTTGGATCTTTACCAAAGAAACCAAAAATTTGACTGTGAAGTGAGGTTCATAAATTATGAACTTTAAAGACTGCAAATTGTGATTGTGAATATAAAACTTATTACTTTTAGATTTTCGTTATACATTTTGACTGCTACTGTTATGTATATGTCACCGTAAGATTGTAAATACCATTAGATTATAATCTACCTAGCGAGATTGTAAACTGGTGAAAGATTGTCAACTGTAACATACTGCTTATAATTTAACATACTATTTTTCGTTAATTATAATGTATCATTAGATTATAATCTAACAGTTTTGAAAATCTCACTGTAACATATGTATATTATGTTTGTATTTAGAAATACATAGATATATTTATATAGGTATTTTTATCAGCAGTTTGATTGCCACCCAAACTATGCAATCGACTGTTTGCAATCTCGTGAGATAGATTACAATCTAACGGTGTTTACAATGTGACATTTACAAGACAAAAACCAAACTAGGCTAAGTTTCTATGGTAATCAGTGCTGATAATGCATATTATACCTATGTTGTATATTTCTAAATAAATATTATACATACATTACTCTCAAAAATAAAAATGATTGTGTTCATAACACAAAGATTTAATTTAATGTCTGTAATATTACGGTCGCAACTGTATGACAGACTATCATCAGCCTATCGCAGTCCACTGCTCACAGACTATAATAATATGCTAATAAACCTTACTAAATAATATAAGTTTTTCTTATTCTTATATTATCTTAATATATATATTTCTTGTGTGCGTGTGTATGTGACTGAACTCCTCCTAAACGACTGGACCAATTTTGATGAAATTTTTTGTGTGTGTTCAAGGGGATCTGGGAATGGTTTAGATTCACAAAAAAGACTGGACCGATTTTGATGAAATTTTTTGTGTGTGTTCAAGGGGATCTGGGAATGGTTTAGATTCACAAAAACGTAAACGATGTTACGTGGGTCATAAATATGGCGGTACGAAGTTCGCCGGATCAGCTAGTCTTATATATAAAATTCTCATGTTACAATGTTAGTTACCATACTCCTCTGAAACGGCTGGTCTGATTTTTATGAAATTTGGTGTACAAATCAGGTGGGTCTGAGAATCAACCAACATCTATTTTTTAACGCCCCAATTTTTTTTATGGCAGAGCTACGTTTGCCTGATCAGCTAGTTATAAATAAATAAAATTCGTTGCGAAATACTTGCGAATTCATTCGCGCGTTAGCGAGATACTAGGCGCCAGTACATCGCGAGAATACAAAATACGCGGTTAATCGCGTACACTTCGCCAGACTCGCTCGTAATTCGCGCGTATTGAGATACTAGAGACGTATGGTTGCGTCCATTAACGCGCGAACTCCAGAGCGAGTGCACTATGGAGGGTAACGCAAGTACCAAATACTCGGGCGTTGGTACGTCATTCTGGGCGCAACAGTCGCGCGTAACACGCGCGAGAGAATCGTGGCGAATTCGCCCCTTCTGGACAAGCTCTAACACATAACGCCATCTAGTCCCAAGCTAAGCAGAGCTTGTGTTATGGGTACCAATGTACTCTATGGGTACTAGACAACCTTCAATCAATCATTATTGATCAAAGTAGAAAACTGATATAAATACAGTAAATGCTTTTTTTTGTAAATACAAACATATTATACATAGAAAACACCCAAACTCCGAAACAAATGTTTGCAGATTATGTAGCCAGACTTGCCCCCATTTATACTATGTGAACTGCTTACTGTTTATTTCATCATATTAGTAAAAAGGTCACTTTTTAGGTTAGAAACCTTAGCTTGGCGTCGAGAGAACGCTTTTCCTCCTTTGTTGATGAGGTGGTTATAGTTTGAAGTTTTTGATTTAATGTGATAATTTTGTAATTCTTTATTTGTGGATTAAATATATTATTATTATAGAGATATAAACTATTTTTTTGTAACTTGTTAAGTTAATGTTTCTAATGTAAGTGTTCTTCAGTTGTGTTGTGCATAACTAACGTTGAATTTTTTGTAAAACTAGCTGCCCCAACTGACTTTGTTCTGTTAAAAGTTATTGGCTTACGGCAGCTACTATTTTCCTCTCGCAATTTTAATTTTTTTTTTCTCTACATGAGAACCTTTCCTGTGCCTTAGAAAATATTTTAAAAAAGCGGCCAAGTGCGAATCGGACTCGCCCATGAAGGGTTCCGTAGCAGCAAGTAACATAATATAGGTAAATTATATTTTTATATTTATGTTGATTGAATGAAAGGTAAATTGCAGTTTACGATTTATGACGTGTTAAAAAAAACTACTTACTAGATTTCATTCAAACCAATTTTCGGTGGGAGTTTGCATGATAATTTTTTTTTTAATTTTTTTTTTAGTTTTATCATTCTCTTATTTTAGAAGGGGACACATTTGACCACTTCGGAAATGTCTCTCGCGCAAACTATTCAGTTGAGAAAAAAATGATTTTAGAAACATCAACATCATTTTTTAAAAGACGTATCCATCCAAAATTTATTGTTTTTTTCTATTTTTGTATGAAAATCTTAATGCGGTTCACAGAATACATCTACTTACCAAGTTTCAGCATTATAGTTTTAACAGTTTCGGAAAAAAGTGGCTGTGACATACGGACGAACAGACAGACGGACGGACAGACAGACATGACGAATCCATAAGGGTTCCGTTTTTTGCCTTTGGCACGGAACCCTAAAAACGTATGTTGAGCGGTTGTCGAGTGAGCTTAGCAACACATTTGGTGGTTAATTTTTACTTAGATTGATTAGATGGTTCTTTGTTTTTTCGAAAGACGGTCTCCCATTTCATCTCATCCACATTTTTATCATTAATTTCATCACAACTAGGACTTAAAGATTTTAAGACTTTGAACACTTGACATTGGCAGAAATAGCTGATCCAAGTGATCCGGCTGATTGCCAATTCATCAAAAGAAGAAGAAATAGATTGATTAATTATTTAAATGGCTTGATGTTTGTCTATTGAAAATGTATATTATTTACCTTGATACAATGTATATAGTTTTCTGTGTGTATTTCATTAAACTTCTAATTTTATTTTTTAATTGAGCTTTAAATTTTTTGATACTTTACACATTTTACATATGATCCCAGGCAGGAGCAGGACCCGTGCTGTGGTAATCAGAGTATTTAGAAATATACTTTAAAACTTCTAAAGGAATACAGCTAAATAATGATCATGCTCATAATACAATTATTTGTTCTAGGGATGTGAATGGAACCCACGATCTTTGGTTTTGCAGTCAAGATCACTAACCATTTGATGTAATGGTTAGTGCACGTTTGCCCTAGTGGTTTAACGGTCACCACGCCGTTTCCTACTTCGCCAAGTGTCGTGGGTTCAAATCCCACGTAGGACAACAATTTGTTGTTCTGAGTCTGGGTGTTATTTGTGTCCGACTCATGTATGTTTGTAAAGGCCCCCGCGACACAGTATTTATTCCTAGTGCGGGAGTTGTCTTTAAAAAAAAAAGATTTTAATTATTCTGACTTATTCTGCTATTATAATATGGGAAGGAAAAGGAAAAGAAAAATGAAACAGTGGTTAGTAATATATCGTATTTTTATTTTGACTAGTCATGAATCAATTTTCATCATTATTTTAAGTGTTATCGCTTTAACTTAACTGTAGCTAATTCAAATACTAAAACATTAAATATAAATAAGTACTTATCTCTTCCGTCACTCAGTCACGGACTCATCGAAAGCGATACAACTAATAGTCTTTCGTTCGATACCAACTAGCCAACTAATTCACTTAACAATTTTATCGAGTTTTCTAATATCACATTTATCAATCTTCACCCAGCTTCCCTCGTGGGATCGGTCACTTACATACATCATAAGTAGAAAACGTTTCATTGAACTGTTACGGTTAAAAGTAAAGTCAGCGAACAGTCCCGACCGGCGAGCACTCGCGGCGGAGGGCGGAGGAAACGGTCACGGAGGGGGTCCGACGCGCGGTGTGGTGCGGGGGGCTCGGGCGGCTCGGGGGGCTCGGGCGGCTCGGGGGGCTCGGGCGGCTCGGGGGGCTCGGGGGGCTCGGGCGGCTGGGGCGGTCAGGGCGCGCGCGCCAGGCGCTGCAGGTAGCGCAGGCGCGCGCCCGCCAGCAGCCGCTCCTTGCGCCGCGCCAGCGCCGCCGCGCGCTCCACCGCACTGCCCGAGAATCCCGACGCACCAGACCTGCCGCAACAGACATCGCCTTAATATACTACATCATATGTGCGGTGACGGATTAACAATACAGATTGTCACCATATCTATTCGTCTCGTGGGCGACGTAAAAGCTGACTATACAAGCACTTACCTACTTACTTACACTTACTTACTTACATACACTTTGTACACACATTAGTGAATCTAACAACTAAAAAGCCGCCTTTCTCAGGAGAGGCCTATGTCCAGCAGTGGACTGTTAAAGGCGGTTGATGAAATTAATAAAAGTTGGATCTGGGCTTTTGAAGAAAAAAGTGCTTTAGAAGACTAGATAGGTCTTAATATACTAAACTAGTAATACACAAACTAAAAAAATACACTAAAGTAACTCACGAGTCATCCTCCACCAAATGTTCAGGCACAATAGTATTGTGTCCCGTTCCCCTGTTGGAGCGCTCCACGGTGTCGGTGCCCGCCGCGCTCGTCGTGGGCAACACGTACGCGGACGACGGAGGTGTCCAGGGTTCGATCGTGGAGGTGGCCACGTCGAGGAGTGTGGGCTGTTGCTGCACAGGCAGGGGCTCAGGTTCAGGAATAGGGTCTGGCGCTGCCAGGCGTCCTTCGAGGATGTTGTCAAGGGTGAGGTCGGCAGAGGCGGTTCTCGCCAAATCCGCAGTCAGGGTCGCTAGTGAATACTGCGGGAACATGTGTTGGAGCTGCTGAGCTGTGTTGTCCATCGCCGGGCCGGGAGCCAGCTCGCCGCGGACGCGGGTCACTTCCACGGAGAAGCTCGGCAACCAAGACACGTATCGGGATCCTGAAATAGAAAACACAACATTTGTAAGTAGTGCGTCTCCTTTGTCGAATTCTGGTTAAAAAATGCTCACTTTTGCCACTTGCACGTTTGGCCTAGTAGTTTGGCGGTCACCACGCCGTTTCCTACTTCGCCAAGTGTCGTGGGTTCAAATCCCACGTAAGACAACACTTTGTGTTATCCACAAATTGTTGTTCTGAGTCTGGGTGTTCATTATGTTCGTTTCATGTATGTTGGTAAAGTCCCCGCGACACAGGATTTATTCCTAGAGCGGAAGTTGGGTAAAAAAAAAAAAACTTGGATCCAAATTGCGCATCAGCTGCATCACTCATCTGGTCAGCAATACTAACTTCTGGCTTATTGACATAACTTACAGTACATCAGGAATTGTTTAGCTATTGATATTTCTCACGTCAATACATGTCATATACTCGATAAAAAGATAGAGTTGTGGTTCACAAGTACAAGTACACCCTAGTATTAGCTAGGGTTCGTTAGCGTTCTTACATCACCATCTGGCAACCTCTATTGATTTAATATCTATAAGTAGAGGGCCTGCTTAGTTTGAGGTGATACAGTGAGTTGTAGCCAGTTATCATTACAGTTTGTGTCAGAACCTGTTAACATGGTCCATGCCACAGCTGCACACAACAACATAAAGACGAGCACGGTGTACAGCACGCTGATCACCGCCGGCGAGAACCACGACTGGGTTTTCATTTATCCATACTAATTTTATTCCGTGTTTGGATACACGCTTTCCTTTACAAAGTATCCATACTCCGCGCACTTTTAGAATGTATTCATGCAATACTTTCAGGATGTATCCATCGGTTAAAACTGATTTTAGGTATCTGAATATACAGAGGGGGGTGTAGAATAATTATTGGTTCTGTTGGTACTGACAGGAATTTTACTGTTTGACAATGGTTTGACAGAAGTTGCATAATGATAGATGTCTTCTATCATAGATAATTAACATGTGTTTTTTTTCACGATTTGCATACCCATGCCGATGTATGTAGTATTTATTCTTATGGGCTATTATTTATTATTATAAATACGTGTATTCGATGTAAGAGAAAAAGGAATTGAATAGTTCTTTACTGCCATATATGTCCCAGGTATGTTGTCAAAGTTGTGATATTACAATTTCACTAGTGATATTTAAATAAACGGTAGATTGTCAATCGACTTCATTTTACGATTGGGGGGCACGTCGTCCTGCTGCACCCACTGGCACAGGCACGAGCTGCAACGTTAGCGGTACGTACCGTCGAAGTGGAAGAGATGGTTGGGGTGCGCGGAGGCGGGGGCGGGTGCGAGGGGCGCGAGGGGGGCGGGGGCGGCGCCGTCCAGCGCGCGCCGGCACGTGGGGCACGACGCGTCCTGCTGCACCCACTGGCACAGGCACGAGCTGCAACGTTAGCGGTACGTACCGTCGAAGTGGAAGAGATGGTTGGGGTGCGCGGAGGCGGGGGCGGGTGCGAGGGGCGCGAGGGGGGCGGGGGCGGCGCCGTCCAGCGCGCGCCGGCACGTGGGGCACGACGCGTCCTGCTGCACCCACTGGCACAGGCACGAGCTGCAACGTTAGCGGTACGTACCGTCGAAGTGGAAGAGATGGTTGGGGTGCGCGGAGGCGGGGGCGGGTGCGAGGGGCGCGAGGGGGGCGGGGGCGGCGCCGTCCAGCGCGCGCCGGCACGTGGGGCACGACGCGTCCTGCTGCACCCACTGGCACAGGCACGAGCTGCAACGTTAGCGGTACGTACCGTCGAAGTGGAAGAGATGGTTGGGGTGCGCGGAGGCGGGGGCGGGTGCGAGGGGCGCGAGGGGGGCGGGGGCGGCGCCGTCCAGCGCGCGCCGGCACGTGGGGCACGACGCGTCCTGCTGCACCCACTGGCACAGGCACGAGCTGCAACGACCAACACAACCATGTACACATTCATCTACATGCGTCCGTGCGCGTGCAGTGACGGACCGCCCTCAATTATCCCCAGGGTGTCGTATCACGCGACTAACGGAGTGCTATGACAGTTAAATCAACAGTTGATCGGAACTGAATTGAGTCTGAACTTTTATTACGAAAATAATTGGCCTGGCAAAAATATTTTCTTCATTTATGTGGCAACACTGAGACGATGTCGCCATTGTCCCCGATTGGCCTTGAACCCACTATCAAATCTACTTACGCCTTTGCCGTATCACTTATTATATGCCAATGATTTACATATAGTATAACAAGAGTAAATTACACTAATATTATAAACGTGAAAGTAAGTTTGTTGGTTACGCTTTCACGCGAAAACTACTTGACCTATCATCATGAAACTTTATACACATATTCTTGGAAGTATTAGAATTAACATAGAATACTTTTTATTAAATGCGAGCGAAGCCGCGGGCGAAAGCTAGTTACTAATATGTATAACTGTTGTTCGAAACCAAACGCAAAATTGCTATGGTAACACTGTGTGATTTTCTTTGGTTATGTCATTCAGCCTGGTAAAGGAATTAAACAACTGTTGAGGTAAATAGGGGATGTCTATCAAACAAAATAGCTTAGAAATAATATTTTAAAATCCAGGGAGTATTACCAGACTAAAAATATTATAATCTAAAAGTATTGGATTTGGTAGTATGTAATCCAAAACTACAACTGAAACACTTACTTGTGGAAGAGATGAGAGCAAGGCAGCTTCCTGGCTTCTTTCATGGGCTCCCAGCAGATGGCGCAGTTGTCCTGATTCTTCTCAACTTCTTCCTTGCTGGCCATCGGGTAGCTGTTCCAATTAAAACAATTGTTATTAAAAGTTTTGTCAAGCATATTGTTTCAAAAAAAATATATTTTGCCTACTACCTCCACCCCCACGGAGACCTGCAACTTGAGATTTATATGCATTGCAACAGAAATTGATTAGCGTCGCCAACGTTGGTGTAGCTGGAATTTGGAAAATTTGGAATAGGGGCAAACGAGCATACGTATGACTGATGGTAAGCGATTACCGCTACCCAAGGACACCAGAGGCGTCACAAGTGCGTTGCCGGCCTTTCGAGGATGGGGAGAGAAGTTGGGGTATGGGCCTTCGGTATCCTCACTCACTCGATGAAACACATCGCAAGCGCTGTTTCACACCGGTTTTCTGTGAGGCCGTGGTATCACTCCGGTCGAGCCGACCCATTCATGCCGAAGCGTGGCTCAGTAAGGTCTTAACTCAAACTTGTTTCTCTAATCCTTCAAATATAGCTTGATCTCTGTGACACATGGCTACGAAACCGAGGAAGTAACTTTCATATCATGTTTACAAATAACATATATTTTCATTCTTTACGTGCCAGTTTTATCACAAATGAAGTGCAATACATTATAAATATAAACATTCACACCTAAAATGTATCCCGAAAGTTCTAAAATAATAGTAGTGACAACTGTCACAGAAATCAAGCTATATTCTAAGGATATAGGTTACCAATTTGTAATGAAATACTGAAGGTTTCAGTTGCTTCCATCCAGTAAGAACATCCTGGTTTTTCTGGCAATATGCTATCTGTGACGGATGGATGATCAGTGCTTGTCAATCGGTTTGAATATGACGTATCATCTTACCGGTTGACCCCTTCGCTTATCGTTAGGTTCACACGACAAAAGTGTATTGTAATGAATCGAGCACATAGAATTTCATAAACGCGGTATGCAAACAGTAGAATTAAGAACAATATGAACTATCCATCGCCTCTAACATCTGAATCGAGCTGAAAATGATCCATTAGTCAAAAATTGGCAAAATATAGTTTATGAGCCAAATACTTTTTTCATTTAAATCTTTGAGAATGAGAACGATGTTTTCCATATCCTAACAGGTTTAGGCCATCGGATTTAAGCAAGATTTTGATTTAGGATACATTGTTCAGAAGACTAAAAAGTAACCACATGATTGCTTTTATCATCCTCATCAGCCTATTGCAGTCCACTGCTGGACATAGGCCTCTCCCATTGCACGCCACTCTGATCGATCATAATTACTTTAGTCCACAAAATTAATTTTTTCACAGAATTGAATGAGACAATGGGAACGTGACATCTGATGACAACACCTGACCCGTGGTACTTGCGTTAATTGTGTTATGAATTATAAATATATTATATATCGATATATAATCGATTTTTCAATTAATTTAATTGACAAAAGGATAGTTTCAAATTAAATGTATATAATAAGTTTTAGAAGAGATTAATATGAAAACAGTTAAATGTATAACTACTTTTTAACGGCAATCGAATGTTAAGTTAAACGCTGTTAATCTTTTATCATAGTAATTAAAGGGAAATTATAACATACGTAGTTCCTTAATTCTTCTTAATTGTTAGAACATTTGTGGTCACTTAATCCAGAAGTAACATAGGATATTATATTTATTTCAATAATGGTATATGTCATCATCATTATCTACCCGTCTCTTCCCTAATTTAATTTGTAGTAGGCATAATGTGTACCTAATTGTTGGCAATTAATTCAATATTTTGTATCTTTACCTACACAAGATTATTTATTTTTGTGTATGTGGTCAGCTGATGACCCTGTTTGAGCTACATCAGTCTGGAGGAACGGGTGTCAAAGGGAGTATTCTCCGACCAGGCGAGGTGAACATCCTTAGAGGGCCAAAATTATGGTCAGCGGTTGGGATATTGTATAATTATGTTATTCGGTGCTAAGACTTTTCATATCGGGATACACGATTTGCAGTTACTCTGTAGTTCAGCGTGTCTTTGTTAGATAGCACTGATGAATGTTTTCGTTGTACGTGGAAGACACCACATCCAGAAACCTATTTCTTAGCGTTCCATGGATTCACCGTGCGGGAGCCGGGTCCATCGCGTGATAGATGGGGGCAACACATGCGACTTCGACAGTGCCTGGGAATTGCGACCCAGGTTTAAGGAGCACTCCTTACGACGCATCAACGCTCACCTCCACTGTCCGCCGTGTTACCCCCTCTACCTAACCATATTTGAAGTGAGCCTAGCAATGCCGCTTTGGATATTCGTTCAAGAAAAGAGCTTACTGAAGCTCTTGGCAATCCAAGGTCTTTAAGCAGGTTATAGAGGGATTTAGCTGGTATACCCCTCGCACCCACTTCCACGGCATACAGCGCAACGACATAACCATTTTTAGTTATTTCGTTGGTTAAGTCAAAGTACTTGTTTCTTTTTAAAGCGTGGTCTTTAGGGATGTTCGTTTCCCACGGCACCGTGAGTTCTACTAGTACTACACGCTTAATTGACATTGCATTAAGAAATATGTCCGGTCTGGACGCCGAGGCACAGATATCCTCAGGTAATCTGTAGTGATTTTTATACGTGTCCACTAATAATGTCCAGTCACTGGCGGTATTTATAATTGAGTACGGCTTTTGTGTGACTGAAGCCTTTATTAATATATTCATTTCCGTAATCAAAACTATACATCGCTATCACTTATCATAGTTCCTTATACATTTCTCCGAATCATACCTTTTTGTACGTTTTTTTTTTTTAAACAACTCCCGCATTAGGAATATACATCCTGAGTCGCGGGGGATTTTACAAATATATATAAAACGGACACAAAAAACACAGACTCGGAACAACAATAATTGTAGATCACACAAAGTGCGCATTAGAAAGCGGCGTGGCGACTGCTTAAACCACTAGGCCAACCGTGCAGTTACATTAAAAAAAAATAAGAAAACCAGTTAATACCCTTTGCAATGTTACATACATATTTCGCGCCAAATAAACTTATATTTGAACTAAGCGTATGAAGATGGCTGACGATGTGTTTATATATTTAAGTAGTAAAACAGGTTTGTTTATTTAATACATTATCAAACATACCTGTAGTATTGACAAACATAAAAATACTTTCAGCGTACAGCGTTAAACAGACAAATTGTTATAGTCACGAATATTTGTTTCTCAGCTTAAAAGTCGATGAGAATAGGGAATATGCATGTCTTTTTTTTATTTCTTAATCTGATCATATAAGTCTCCATAACATAGAAAAAAATATAAATTGGCTTGAAAATAGTCAAACTAATTTTCAAAGTGTAAAACACCGACTAAATTTGAGCTATTCAAACGCCGCCATTTTTCGCGCGCTATTGACATAACAAATGACGTCATTGTCATTTCGTGTTTATTTACTATTGAGTGTTTCAGTTATTTTATACCTATTTACAGTTTTGATTGCTATAAAAATCATGGAAGAAGTTATTTTTTCTCACAAACACTACAACACAGTAGCACAATTTCGACGCCGATAATTTCGATAATGTAACAATCGACGTCACATTTCGTTTCGACCAATAGGACGCGTTTTGTAGGTTTGAATTTCCCTCCCTTAATTTGCACTTTTTATTTAATATTTTTTGGGTTTAAATAATCACTAAATAAAAAAATACTTTTTATGTATATTGTAAAGACAATAAAGAATCTAGAAAAAATGTTTAGGACAAATAAAAATTTTATGCATATTCCCTATTGTAAAAGCCAACGGAAGCCACGCTTATCTTGCGGTTAATCAACCACGATATTAATTTACATGTACTTAAGCACACAAATAATTTCCTAATCTGTTAATGGTATTGAGAGATAGTCCGGTGGTGATGGCGTCGGTAGTCACTTACCATCAGGTGACCCGACTGGTCGTTTAGCTCCTATACCTAAATATTATGATATTTTAAGTTGGTACTAACTTGCGCGACATATGCGTAGCGAGCGATGTGTAAAGCCGATGCCGGCGCACCCGCGCCTGCAGCTCGTGCAGCAAGTGCCGCAGCTGCATCAGCAGCACCAGCGACGCCATCGATACCAGCATGTTGCTGTACACCACCATGTGCAGCACGTGGATCAGCTCTACTATCAGCGACACCGACTGCGGAACACACATACATACACTTTACAATCGAAACTGGTAACCAACTCGCGTCATTCTTTGATCACTACCTATGCAACTTGCTCGAAACGTCAGGCATTACAAAGGAATATAATTATTGCGACTCTCATACACGAGAGGGTTAGTGAAAGGAACTATACTTTTCCAAAGTAGTTTTATCTAAGAATGATTTAGGTAGTCGTTTTTATTGCAAATTTTATAGTTAAAAGTATTTTTAACAGACGTCTACAGGGTGTCCCAAAATTCAACGATAAGCGGGCGCCTAAAGGTAGACCTGCTAATGAGTACATAAGGAAAAATAATAAAAAAATATACCTAGTTTTTTTTTAGTTACAAGAAAAATTTAGAATTTCTTTGAAAATTTATACCTTTGAAAATTTATACCTTTCATGATATTTTGAACGAACACGATGACAATTTCTCAAATATGCTTAAGATTTTTTTTTTCTTCTACCTAAATAGTGCTACTATTCACCACAACTCTTAAAAATACCAAATTGCCCACAGTTTTTACACAAAAAACGTTACACAAAAATTGCCATCGTGGTCGTTCAAAATATCATGAAGGGTGTAAATTTTCAAAGAAATTCAAAATTTTTCTTGTAACTAAAAAAAAAACTAGGTATATTTTTTTTATTTTTTTTCCTTATGTACTCATGAGCAGGTCTACCTTTTGGCGCCCGCTTATCGTTGAATTTTGGGACACATGGTATGTACAACACGAGTTAAAATAACTTTTTACAAATTAGAATATACTCGTAATATATCTAATCTAATATACATATATATACATAAAATTTTTGAAATCGCAAGTGTCGCGGGGGGCTTTACAAACATGCAAAAACCGGACACAAAGTACACCCAGACTCAGAACAACAATTTGTGGATCACACAAAGTGTTATCCCATGTGGGATCTGAACCCTCAACACCTTAGCGCAGTAGTAAACGGCGTGGCAACCACTTATTAATACCACTACAAGATAGATGCAGTCAAAATGCGCTCGTCGTCGCCCAGCCACACTCAGCGTCCCGATGGCGAGGACTAACCTACATAAATTTGCCCCTTTGTCGCGTGCGATACGAATTATTAACGTAATTGATTGATACAAAAATAGACATCTATAATTTATTGTAGCTTGCCGAAATTCACAGAAATAGCGCAAAGTTGCATTATTTCTGAAATATAAAGTTAAGGTAGGTATACCTACTTATTCATTACTTTTATTAATTCTCATTCGTTTTATTATAATATTAATTGTATTTAACATTTTTTTTTTTTTTTTTTATTGTATAATTAGTTTTAAGCTTGCAATATTGCCTTGGGAATTTATCCTGTTATAATATTGTAAAAGTTTCTAAATAAATAAATAAATAATAAATAAATAAAAAATGAATTTTTTAAATATTATTCTTAAAAAACTGGCCAGTCAAATTACATATTTTAATTCGTAGTGAGGTTAACGCAATCAGCACGTTTAAAGAAGCGCGGTTGCGCAACTATAATATTATTTCAAATGATTAAACGCTATCGTCACGAATAACCTTAGAGGCATGCAACGTACTTTGTCGTATCTATTGTTTTAGCCATTACGGAACATGAGCACTTCATGCTGCAATGAACAAAAAAAACAATATTGGCTGACAAAAGAAGGCTAAAACTCTTTTTGGAAAGTTATAACTAAAATAAACAAAACAAAATAATAAATAAATAAACTTTGGCACAAAGGTAGATTATAAGCCAGAATAGTATTCTCGAAAAATTATTGTAGAAAATCGACGGTGAGCTAAGCTAAGTATGTGCTACTACCTACTACACAATGTACCTATTAGAAAACGTGTCGTATTTCATATTTTTTTATACAGGAAGTCTTTGGGAAATTATTACATAAAGAAAAAATATACATTTTATTACATTGTGAAGGAAATGAAAAGATTAACGGAAGTAAAGGATTAACGTAATTAAAGGAAGAAATTGCGAATATAGACCAGCTCTGTGTACGAACACGTAATTATAACTTGAGACAAATACCTAATTAAAAAAAAAATACCTTGCCAAAATGTAATAATTTATATGATAGATAGTCTTTATTTGTATAAACATGGTGTACATACATTGCATGCAAGATATTAATAAATAATAACAGTTTCAATCATGTTTGGCCGCATTTATCGGCATACAAATTAGTTTAGATGGTGCATAGGCCGTGCTAGCCTAGCGTTAATCACAATGTCTATAGGCGCAGCCAGCCTCACTAAAAAATTCTATCAAAGTCATCACTAATGCAGTAGATTAATAACATTACTTTTTTAATTGTCAATATTAATTATATGTCAGTGTAGAAAAAATAAATAAATGTGATAAAATAGATCCAAAGTCAAAATACAGCCAAAGTTACTCCATTATATTATTATTACATAAGCTATCAGGTCTCATTACACCAGCAGCTAGCAACTCACATATCCACAAAACATATACACAACAGCAGCACTTTAGAAACGGAGAAAACCGTCATCTTTCATAAATAAAGTAGGTAGTAGAGCCACGCTGATTTCAGCACAAACGGGCCGGCTCGACCGGGGCGGTACTACCCTCGCACAGAAAATCAACGTAAAATGACAGCGTTCGTGCTGTCGTGTTTCGTTGGTGAGTGCGAGACCGGAGGCCCAATTAGTCTAGTCAACAAGTTCCAAACTTGTTGACTAGACTAAAAGATGCAGCAGCATCACTAGGCCGCCATGGTGTGGGTCACCATGCTGCATTGTCTGCATTCGCAGTGAGCATGGTGACCACCACTCTTGGATTCTGCTTATGCTTTCCATCAGGCAGAGTAGAGTCATTTTGGCGGGCCAAATACAAAAAAAAAACGAAATATCATAATAGGCCCTTTCAATTAATAAGTTTTTAAGTTTCCTTTTTAAAATAGAAGTACTTAGCAATTTCCACGAAAATACTTTTGCGCATAAAAGCTGTTTTAGCACCGTGCAGGCAGAGTTTAGAATTATCACGTCTATTTCTTGGAACAGTGTCAGACAAACGCGGCAATAGGTTAGGATTTGATAGAATAAACATGACAGTCTCCAAAATATAAATAGAAGGTAATGTCAATATTTTATATTTCACAAATTTCGGCTTACAACTGTCTGTTGTTTTCAGTTTAAATATCGATCTGATGCACCTTTTCTGGGCCCGAAACGCTAAATCGTTATCCGTACTATTTCCCCAAAACATAATTCCGTACCTAATTATTGACTCGGCTAATCCATAGTAGGCAGTAATTAGCGCATCTGTATTAAGAACTGGGGAAAGTTGACTGAGGGATATGCTGCGCTACTCAATTTTTTACTAAGCGTTTTAACCTGAGGCTTCCAGTTCAATTTACTGTCGATGATTAATCCAAGAAACTTCGTAGTATCAGTTTCTATTATATGTGTATTATTGTAATGGATATCCAGGTTCGCAATTTTATGCGTTTGTTGTCTAAAATCAATTATTTTTGTCTTATTTAAATTATTAGCATTTAACCATTTTATAATAGAAAGTAGTGAATTATTTATGTCATTCTCATATGTTCTTCGCTCTTTACAAGCTATAGTCACAGTGCTGTCATCTGCAAACAGTGTCATTGGTTGCTGAGTAGCTTTTGGCAAATCGTTAATATACAAGTTAAACAACAATGGTCCCAGTACACTACCTTGAGGAACTCCATGCTTTATTTGTCTTTCCGTTGATTGAAAAGTTTCATCTCGCTTACTTTTTGTGTTGAATCCATTAATTTCTGTAACTTGTTTACGGTTAGCAAGATATGATACTATTAATTCGAGTACCTTTCCTCTAATGTCATACGCTTCAAGTTTATCTATGAGAGAAATGGTGGACATAGTCAAACGCCTGCGTCATATCTGCATTTACCATTACGTTATTTAAAAAATCGTAAATGGCCAAATTTATATTTTTGTTTTTGCGAAATCCCTTTTGCTCCTCCGCTAATATCTGACATCTCTCCAAGTAACTATTTATTTCACGATAAAAGTACTTTTCGAAAACCTTAGATATGACTGGAATGAGTGCAATTGGTCTATAATTTACCATCAAATCGTGCTTATCTTTTTTGTGTGTTGTGTTATGTCATCGCAACCAACGCTACAAGTGTTTTTTAAATGTGTTATTAATATATTGAATATGTCAAACGGTGTAGATGGACCCATAAACATAGACTGGGTTCTGTTATAAATTAATGACTTTGACTTAGTTCCTACGTCAAGAGTCGGTTGTATCTTATCTATAAAATAATTATTAAAAGAATTTGCTATCTCTACCGGGTTCGTTATGTCTTTATTTTCGGATTTTATACGGGAAATGTAGGTTTTCGGAGTATTAAGTTTACTTTTATTAATGATTTGCCACGTGGTTTTTGATTTGTTATTTGAGGATTTAATGTTATAATCGTTCTGTGCCTTTTGTGTTTGAGTTATAATTCTTTGAAGTATTTTCGAATAGTTTTTGAATTTATCTTTATTAATTTTATTTGGTTTTAGCCGGTATTGCCAAAGAAGCTTCCGTTTGTTTTTGTTACAGATTTTAAAAATCAATTAAGGAAAAAAAAAAACTAAATTTTTATTGTAACTAAAAAAAAAAACTAGGTATATTTTTTTTATTATTTTTCCTTATGTACTTGTTAAATACCGAATTTGGTATTCTGAACTGTTGAACTCAACTGGGTGAAAATACTAGGTGTTTAGAAATAAAACAACTGTATTTTGATCTAGGTTGTCCTGCTGGTTGATTTTATTAAAAATAAGTAAGGGTTATATGGTACACTCGGTAACATAACCATACCGCGATTTAGCGGAGCGGTACAACGCCCTCTATCGAAGTTGACCTCAAACATTTATTTTCATATAATGTTATGATACTTAACATACCGCCCGCCAAGGACATTATTGACAGAATGTCCTTCAAAATTTTTGACATTACAATTTGTTCTACGCTACGTAAGCTACATATACTAATCACAACTATACAGAGTTAACTTACAACAATAGAGTACATAATAACATCTCACCAATAAAACATTACCTTATATTGTAACTAATAAATACATCTAAGTCCTAAAACGAAGGAATGTTGAAAACTAAACAAAATATTTCTTTTTTATCTAAAATGAGGTGTATAAGTTGATGTAAATGTAAAAGTATTTTCAAGTTAATCCTAAAATTACTAATTACAGTTGTATAATAAGAGATGATTTAAAACAACAATAAATGAATTAAAAACAAAACAAACCCACAATCACGTTCCCAACAAAAATACAAAAAAATGAACTAGTGACTATTCAGCAACGGGCAATAGACATAATTTGGACGTTGGTCGTTTAATTACCGAACATTTGGTGCGTATCGTGACTACCCGAGTAATATTGTCATCACCAGGATGTTTTTCGATTATGCGGCCCAATAACCAACGACACGGCGGCAAATCGTCTTCCTTCACTAATACTATGTCACCTATATTAGGTTCTGGGACACGGGAAGACCACTTGTAACGGTTCATAAGGTTGGATAAGTACTCCTGAGACCAACGACTCCAAAACGACTGCAACATTCTTTGGATCAATTGCCAACGCGATAAATAACTAAAATTTTCACTCTCGCATTTACTGTCCGGAACACTAACAATGGGCTCTCCAATCAAAAAATGTCCGGGAGTCAATGGAAGAGGTTCACCCGGATCCACTACATTGATAACGCTCATTGGTCTGGAGTTTAGACATGCCTCAGTTTGGCTCAATAGTGTACTCATTTCCTCATAGGTTAGTGTCGCATCACCAATCACTCGCTTAAGGTGAAATTTTGTGGATTTCACTCCTGCTTCCCAAAGTCCGCCAAAGTTGGGACTGTGAGGAGGAATGAAATGCCATTCAGTGCCCTGCATTTCTAAATTTTCTGCAACTTCTCTCTGTATAGCGAATAACTGCTTTAGTTCTCTAAACGCGCCTACGAAGGTAGTACCGTTGTCACTCCAAATTTTGGCACAGTGACCTCGTCGAGCTACAAAGCGTCGGAATGCCGCCAAAAATGCTTGTGTGCTCATATCGCTTACCACCTCTAAGTGTAGAGCGCGAGTGGCCATGCATACAAACAAGCAAATGTACCCTTTATAAGATCGATGGCCACGTCCTTTCGTAGTCCTAATGTTAATGGGTCCAGCATAATCAACGCCGCTATTCGAAAATGGTCTGGCTGGAGTGCAACGTACAGATGGAAGAGAACCCATGAGCTGATTTCTAGTAAGAGCCTTTTGTTTGGCGCAAGTAACGCACTTATTTATTTGTTGTTTTATTAGGCGTCTAGCTCCTAAAACCCAATAGGCTGACCTAAGATAGTTAGTCATCAACTGAAGACCTCCATGCAGAGTTTGAATATGAGAATCTGCTACAATGAGACGTGTAAGATGACTAGCATGTGGAAGAACAATAGGGTGCTTGATGTCCTGGCTCATTTGTGACTTCTCAAGTCTACCTTGAGCTCTAATTATTCCCTTGTCGTCAAGATAAACACAAAGTGATTTTAGTTTGCTGCTCTTTGATTGTATATAGCCTTTGTCCTTTAGCTGTTTGTATTCTATTGTAAATATTTCCTTCTGTACCTTTATTATACAACTATCCAGTGCTTCACTTAATTCTTGTCTTTTCAAATATTTTTTTTCTTTTCCCTTTTTCAAAAACCGTCGACAATAAGCGATCACCCTCAACAGTTTTTGAAGATTAGAAAATCTCTCAAAAATACACTGCTCTGGAGTAGTTGCCATATGTATCTTTAAGGATTGTTCCAACTCTGTACTCATATGATTGGACTTATTGTACGTTATGTCTCTTTCTTTCAGGAATAGAGGTCCATCAAACCATAGTTTCTTTTCTATTAATATACTAGGCAATAGACCCCTGGAGGCACAATCTGCTGGATTGTCCGTCGTTGAGACATGGTACCATTGAGAACTGCTCATCGTTGTCAATATTTCGGCAGTTCGGTTGGCCACAAAAGTCTTCCAACGACTTGGATGGCTGCTTAGCCATGCCAATACGACTGTGGAATCAGTCCATGCTGTGACCTTATCACTACTAATATTTAAGACCTGTGCAGTTTCAGTCAGAAGTTTGGATACTAATACTGCACCACATAACTCCAACCGCGGAATACTAATTTGCTTAATGGGGGCCACTCGTGTTTTCGCTACCAACAACGAAAGACGTACTCCACCATTAGCGTCTATTATGCGTAAGTAAACTACAGCAGAATAAGCAACTTTAGAGGCGTCACAAAATCCGTGTAGTTCCAGATCACTACTTGTATTAGTGCCGAGCCAACGTGGTATTCGAACTGAGGTAAGTAGATTCAACTCTTGACGGTAAGTAACCCACTCTTTTATTAGGTCTTTATCTAAATTGTCATCCCAACCTATACCTGCTAACCATAGCCTTTGAATAAAGATCTTAGCCACAATAACACTGGGAGCTAACCATCCCAATGGATCGAACAGCCTGGCTATATCTGATAATATAGATCTCCTCGTTATAGGTGTAGATGTGCATGGTGGCAGATCGACTGAATATTGGAAGCTATCTTCGATACGGCTCCAGGTAAGTCCCAAAATTTTGATTGTATCGTCTAGTTTAATTTGTACTTCTTTATCTAATGTTTGAACTATATTTTTTGTCCTATTGTCCTTCACTTCTGTGTCCTTATTTTTTCTATATTTTTCCTTTGTCCTAATATCAGTAGTTTGTTCTTGTGATTCTTCCATTGAATTTATTTCTTCTAATAGTTTCTTATTATTCGTATTCCACTTTTGCAAAGTAAAACCACCCTTTTTCAGTAAACTTGTTAATTCTTTATAGATTTCTAATCCATTTTGAACGCTGCAACACCCTGTCATCAAATCGTCCATATAGAAGCAATTTAATGCCATATCGGCAGCCATAGGATACTTATCCCCTTCATCATAAGAAATCTGATGTAGAGTACGAACAGCCTGATAAGGCGCAGATGCAGTACCAAAAGTCACGGTTTCTAGTTCGTAGTCCTTGATTACATCTTGAGGGCTGTCCCGCCAAAGAATCCTTTGATACATAGCATCTTCTGGCGCTATCCTTATTTGCCGGTACATCTTAATTATGTCTGCTACTAGCGCAATAGGGTGGACTCGCCATCTCATAACCGTATGCCTTAAATCGGCTTGCAATGTCGGTCCTACCATAAGGGTATCATTAAGAGACACTCCGTTACTATTTTTCTCCGACGCGTTAAAAACAACACGGACCTTTGTTGTAGATTTATCCTCCCTTATTACGGCATGATGAGGTAGATACACTGCCGTGTTCTTCTTGCAGTCATTTTCCGGTACTAGTCTCATGTGTCCTAAACTTAAATACTCTTTTATTACTTCTGTGTATTTGCTTTTTAAATCTGCATTTCTTTCTAATCTTCTTTCTAATGATTTCAGTCTTTTTTCAGCTATGGCACGAGAGTTACCTGATTTACAAGGAGGAGGTGTATCTCGAAACGGCAATTTGACTACGTACTCCCATCCTCTCTTCTTTTTGTGGTCAGCTTATAAAATTCTTCACATTTAATTTCTTTGGGCGTTAAGATCCTCTTTGTACATAAATTTTCTTCAATTTCCCAAAATTTCTTTAAGTTCTCTTCTTCCTCTATGTGTGCGTGCATTACATTAATATTTAGTCTGAAAGTGTCCGGTTTATTCCTCGTATCGTTATCTGGACTAACTGCCCCTGATAAAACCCAACCTAATGAAGTATTCTGGGCAATGAGAGTACCAGAAGGACTTTTCACTATTCCTTCCTTAAGAATATAACTATACGCGTCTGCACCTAATAATAAATCTATTTTATTGGGCAGATTGAACTTTGGATCTGCTAAATGTAATTGTTTACTATAAATCCAATTAAACCGTTCTACACTTATGCTGCGTTCTGGTAAGTATGAAGTTATTTTTGGTAAAACATAGGCCTTAATAATTAATTTAAATCCAGGATCAGCTCGTGACGTTATGTTTAACTGCACTATGTGCTTAACAAGAGAGGATTTATTATCACCCAAGCATGATACTAGTCCACGTACAGGCATCTTTTTTAAACAGAGCAGTTGTACCGTGGACTCTGTTGTGAAGCATGCTTGGGAGCCTTGATCAAGAAGGGCACGAATTATTTGTGATTGTCCATTCCTAGACTCGGCTTTTACTAGCGCTGTGGCTAATAAAACCTGTCCCGGTTTGGGAATATTGCCGGTCGATAAGCATGACACTATCTGACCATCACTGGATGATGCACCAGTAGGATCGACAGTTGAGGTAGCTACAGTATTTTCAGGCTCTTCACTAGGGTGTAGCAAGGAGTGATGGCGCTTATGACACATTCTACAAGTTGTATGCTTTTTACAATTATACACAGTATGATTACTACCAAGACAATTGAAGCATATCTTATTTTTGGCTACAAAATCACGTCTATACTGAGTGGCTTGTTTTGCAAACTTTTTGCAAAAGCATAACTTATGTGACTCCGAACAATACTCGCAACGAACTGTGTAAGATGTATTTGTTGTCATCAATGATTTTGTACGTGAGGTTTGGTAAGCTTTAGTACCCTGATGCTGAATCCCTCTAGATGGTATGCACTCTAAGGCGCGGAACCGATTTTCAATAAAGGTCTTAAATTGCTCCATAGTAGGCAAATCGTTACTGGAGTCGTTGTTATTATTTAACTCCCACTGCTTTCTAGTCTCCGAATCTAACTTAAATGTGACAATGTGAATGACAATAATATCCCAGGTAGACACGTCGATGTTTAAATTAGTTAGGGCATTCAAACAATCGGTAGTTGTGTCTAACATACCCTTTAAAGCCGTTGCTGATTCCACTTGCATATGTTTTTGAACAAATAAACGATTCAAAATACAAGCGGCTAAGTATTTTTTATTGTTATAACGCCTAACCAATAGATCCCAACACTGTTTATAATTGGCATCCGTAATAGGTGTATGTCTGATAAGCTGCTCGGCTTCACCAGTTAAGTGGGTTTTCAGGTAATGCAATTTTTGCACGTTATCTAGACTGGTATTGTTATGAACTAGAGAGACGAATAGGTCATGAAAGGTTGTCCATTCATTGTACTTACCAGAAAACATAGGTATTGAAATTTTAGGCAATTTAAAAAGGCCACCACTAGAACCGCTTACTTGTTCTATAGGTTCACGGCTGACCCGAAGTTTAGCCAGCATGGTTTTCAAAAGACATTTATATGTTATGTATGTGTCCTCAGTAGAATCATATACATCTAAAATCTTTTTTTCAAAATCTTCTAATTTAAATCGCTCATTTAATTTTATATTATTATCCTTAAAAGCAGCCCAATCATTCTCTAAAAGCTCTAATTTGGTGTCTATATATTCTAACGTTAACCTATCCTTTGGACATTTTTTAAAATTAATTAAGCCCTTGTTGATTACCTTTTGTAAATCTTTCAAAACGTTTATTAGTCCTTCCATATTATACTACGTAAACAGATGTATATACTTTAAAACACAGTAGATGTAAGTAAAATTATTGTAAATAAATAATTTGATTAAAAAGCCTTATAAAATTAGTTATTTCCGTAAGCCAACCTACGGATCCCTAAATCTAAATCACTTTACACTTCAACGAATGGAAATGAAATTCCAACTACACATTAAATATCTACCTAATCAAAATTTGTAAAAAAAATTCTAAGTGTTTGAGAAATAACAACAAAAAATCAAAATCGGGCATGGACTCCTCGGTCCCCCGTTTTTTCTCAAACTATTCTAAGTTCTAAACTAACATGCACAATTATAAACTAAGGAAACACAATTTTTAAAGACTAAAAGACATGCAATATTTTAAACTACAAAGTAAACTATCACTTAATTATACCAAGTCCAATATTTTTCGCTCAGATGTTAAGTTAAAATCTTCTTGTATTTAATGTTCTAAATTGCTTGATACTATTTTACTATGTTTGTTTGTTAAATCACTGATATATTGTACTCACAGTTTCACTGCTTTCACCTTCGCATCTGTTGTCTCCACAATCCACATCCAACCAGTAGCGCCATCTATGTCGTGGCGTTGAACAAAAGTGATGCTGTCCTCTGGTCTCTGCCACTCAATCCGCCGTGCGCTTGTTCGCGCGCGCAACCCTTGCCTTGTACTTATTACTGCAGCGATCCACTGCGTACATAGGCTCCGATGCAAAAAGAACTAATTCGGAAGTCCGATCCGGGTCGTAAAGGACCAAAATGTTTAATACCGAATTTGGTATTCTGAACTGTTGAACTCAACTGGGTGAAAATACTAGGTGTTTAGAAATAAAACAACTGTATTTTGATCTAGGTTGTCCTGCTGGTTGATTTTATTAAAAATAAGTAAGGGTTATATGGTACACTCGGTAACATAACCATACCGCGATTTAGCGGAGCGGTACAACGCCCTCTATCGAAGTTGACCTCAAACATTTATTTTCATATAATGTTATGATACTTAACAGTACTCAAGAGCAGGTCTACCTTTTGGCGCCCGCTTATCGTTGAATTTTGGGACACATGGTATATGGTTATTATTTTATTAGGGAAACATAGTTTGTAAAATAATTGAAATGTTTCAAGAAAACGATTATAGGCTATATTAGGATCATCAGTATCATATATATCTGAAAAGGTTAGACTTATACAAGTCTTGAATTTTTCTATATGGCACCAGAATATGCCGTTACATATTGCCTGATATATTAAATACTATACCAGAGCATATAGTACAAAAATATATAACAAAAGATAATTATGTAGAAATAACGAAGAAATTCCTAATGGACAGCATAGAATAGCAGACTTACGTATGTGGGTGTTATTGTGTTGTCTATTAGACTTGGTATATGCGCTTGCCTGCCCTAAGTTTTGTTTAAGTTTGTGTATATTTTGTTAAACTGTTTAAATTTGATATTGCTAAATTACATATTGTTTACTAATGGACCAACTCCCTCTCGCCTAAAAACCCCCGTGGTTTAAGCGAGAGAATCTGCTTTGGTATGTCTGTAGATATGTTTTGATCAATAAATAAAAAATAAATAAAAAAAACATTTCACGAGCAATTTTGTCCTGGTAGCAATCTATTTAGACTTACTATAGTAAGATAAACTAACTACGCTTAATATATCTTATGATTAGGCAAAGAGAGGCAAGTTTGCAGCTTCCCTACCTAATATCACCACAGGGTTCGAGTCCTCCCCAGAGTAGTGTGTCTGAGACCGTCCGCCAGGGTGGTTTTAGTGAAAACATCATAGGATTTTCCAATCAATAAACAAAAAAAGTATAATGTGACTTACGTCGAATATAAGGTGCGTGTAGTAGGCGACGGGCCCGGCCACGTCGCACTCGTACAATTGGAGGAGGTAGCGCGCCACCACGTGCAGGACGGCCACCAACACTAGTATGCACTGCACAATACAAACATTTACATACATTAGTTCTTTTTTCTTCAGCTTCATAAATTCTCCTTGAGCCTAGTAGGGGCTGGATCGTATAGACAATTTGATTATCCTGATGTTTATAAAAGTTATTGATCTTGATTGCTCTGTTTACAAGTCGTGGATAGGATTTCCACAGAAGAGAAATAAAATATAATACGTCAAATTCATAAATCAGCACAGCATGTCCAGCGGACTCATCCATGTACTCGCAATTGTCAAGCTAAAACCACTATGTTATTTTTTAACTTATATTTTTACTTAGGTATATTATTGACTGCCTCTGTGGCGCAGTGGAAGCGTATGCGACTGCAGATCTTGAGGTCTCGGGTTCGATTCCCGGGTCGGACCAAATGTTTGTATGATCTGCAAATATTTGTTTCGGAGTTTGGGTATTTAAAAAAGTATATATGTATTTATATCAGTTGTCTAGTACCCATAACACAAGCTCTGCTTAGCTTGGGACTAGATGGCGTTGTGTGTTAAAATGTTCGAAATATTTATTTATTATTATTTATTATAGCTTTGCAACGCGGCGTTGCCCCCGATTGTTATACCTTGGGTAACACCACGGGGCTCAGCTAGTATACATACCTTTACGATAATTCTACTACTTAAATACCATTTGAAATCCTTCTGCCATAATTATTTTAATTTAAAATACATTGGACTTTCATACAAACTACCATACCCTGCTTTAACCCCAGAGTGGGGTGGATTTCTAAAGATTTATTTATTAGTTCACCTCCACACCATCTATAGAGCATACATTTTAAATTTCAAGCCTCTTACTTCAAAAACATAGGACTTTTATACAAACTTCCAACCCCCGTTTTACCCTCTTAGGAGTGGAGTTTAGTAAAATCCGTTCTTAGCAGATGTCTACACCCTATAAGAAACCTACCTGCCAAACAAGTTTGTAGGTGTTATAGTTTCTGAGATTTCGTGATTAATAAGTGAGTGGTATTTCGCTTTTATATATATAGATTGTATTTTTTTATGGCATAGGGGGCAAACGAGCTGACGTATCGCCTGACGGTAAGCGATTACCGCCGCCCATGGACACCCGCAACACTAGAGGCGTCATAAGTGCGTTGCCGGCCTTTGGGGGATGGGGGGAGGGGATGGAGTATGGGCCTCCGGTATCCTCACTCACTCGGTGAAACAGCGCTAGCGCTATTTCACACCGGTTTTCTGTGAGGCCGTGGTATCACTCCGGTCGAGCCGGCCCATTCATGCCGAAGCGTGGCTCTCCCACGGTAACGGTTTCTTTCATATATTGGAAAAATTCGGTTTTATTAAAATTATTATTATGCGGTTGGATTTAACAATGGTAATAAAACAATATTCATATGATTATTATCAGTTGAAGTAAATAAAAACAAAGTCGTTACTAAATAACCGGAATTATCGATCGAAATGTAAAAATTTAAAATAAAGTAATCCATTTGCGGTAGATTTTATCGGTGAAAATTACTAAAGTAAAAATAGTTGCCAGCACTTGCTACAATATTTCCGCGTGCTTGTGTCGAACAATGTTAAATAATTACGGTCACTTTAGCAAGGACAATTTTGATAATTGTATGTTATAGTAATATTATGCACCTCAGCAGCCATAAAGGCAAAGGTATCCCGTCCGGCAGGCAGTCCCCAGGCTGCGGCGGCCCCAAGCAACGCGGTGGCGGCAGTCAAGATAAGACCTAGTAGGCAGGCCAGGCGCACATGGACCCAACCTCCCGTGTTCGGCGATGAAGACAACTGGGGAAACAAACAGCGAGACATTAGAAGGATTAACCAGCATGCTTAGATACCGACATGATAGCTTTAAAAATCCTAATAGGGAAACAGTGAACTTATCTCTGTGCCAATACATCTACTCATCTTAATTGTAAAAGTATATAAATTATAGTCAACGGCTTGTAAATTTCAAGTAGGTACCATTATCATTGAGTTAATTTAAGTTTCTTATACACTTAAAACTCGTAGCTGGCTGATTTATTATATGTTTTTAACAATAATTAACTCATGCTATAACAATATACTACGCCAGGTATGGCATACCGACGAACGACATGACGTCATCATCGCTGTCGCTGGTTCGGGTCGCCGCACACGGGTCACCGGCCACAACCACAAAACGCCGCCACCGGCATATTTCCTTCCTTCGTCATTATGATACTGCGCGCAAGGGTTACAAAAAGTAGCAGCCACCGACCGCAAGTGTCGATCACCGGCCACAAGTGGCCGAAGCGTGCTTCAGCTACCTTTGTAGCCGTCTCTAGCTTCTCGTGGCGGCGTTTGTGGCTGTCGCGTGTGGCCCGTGTGCGGCGACACTTCTAGTTGGTTTATTTCGTGTTATGTAGCAATTCGCAGGTTCTGATTGGTTAATTTCGTGTCATGTTGCTAACACGTGGTAACTGGATAGTGACGTCATCTCGGGGGGAGCTCTCGGAATGCGAGACCTTGTTTTCTTAGACCATGAATTAACTAAGGCTGTCTGGAAGAAATCGCCGAGAGCAATAAGACCGCCAATTGTTACGTATACAACTTTGTTACTCATATTTTGTTATGTTTTTTTTTGTACACAATAAAGATCTATAAATAATAAAATAATTTCTTTGTTGGTCATTAATCTTTTGACATTAACAGATTGACCGGGCGTTGTTTTTATTTTAATGAATATTCTTATTTTAAATACTGTTTTATTTTTACGCCGACAGGTAAAGAAACAACTAGAAATAATATGGTTATAGTTTAATTTTATGATACCTTAAATTATTATATACTTAGATGTTACCTGGTTATGCAAATTAATGTTATCTTATATTATCACAACCCTATCACTACTACACACCCTTAACGTTTACTGACTGGTAACAGAGCTATTAAACAATTACGTCACACATCTCACACAGAGCACTCTGATTCTGATTACACAGATATTGTACTTTCTTTCTGAACATACTTATAACACAATTATTTGTCCTGGCTGTAAAACGAACCCTCGACCTCTAGTTTGGCAGTCGGGGTCACTAACCACTGAATTAAAAGGCCAGTAATAATTGAGAGCCGATAGAAATATGTAATATTAAACTGCAGACACGTATTGCATAAATTAACGTAACCTTGGCTTCAGGATTTATGTATTAACACATCAGACAGAGCGTTTTGAACTAGAATTATGTAGTTTTATTATATTTTAGACATCAGTAATATTATTATAATCGGTGTTGTATCATACCATTCCAAATCCTGTCTATTCAAGGCGACTGCCTTCTAGTATTTTCGAAAGGCATGCGACTTGACGCCATTGACCTGTGTTTGAATAATGTCGAAGGTTTATTTTAGCCTAATTCCTAATTGGGAAGAATTTGTTATTAATTTTATTGCTCTCAAATTTTTCATTAATGAAAATCAACTTAAAATGACCGTAATACAATTTTTTTTCTATATGTGGCGACTGGTACATACGGCAATAATAACATACTAAAGCGCCATCTACCGAAAACACACCGAACTACGAAGTACTGCTAATCCTAAATCTCGATATCGAAATTCTCGCGCCGATTACCATGTATACAACTTCCCAACATCAGCCGTAGGGTCGCGGTCCGCCAGGCATGATGGTCTGGTTGGGGTACCTCCATTCGTGATAGAGGGATATGACACATGTTCCCCCACATTGGCATATGGGGCAAACGACCATCTCCTAAGACTCAAGATTCAAAAGTGCGTTGCCGCCCAGTCTTAGGCATCATCATACATTAGCTAGCCAATATTTAAGTATGAGTAATCGCGGTATTTACTATTCTAGATAAAGAAATCCCCGACAGCAGTTAAGTTTAAACAGTTTAATGATGACATCAGTTTGTTTATGTATTATTTAGTCAATGACTCTTTATTAGTGTTTTTATGTAGTATTCAGGTCATTGCATGCGTAAAACCCCGATAATAATTCTGTTCAATGTAGATCATAATATTTATCCGAATGTACTATTAATAACAGACAATTAAAAAACAAATATCTACGGATAATTAAGGTTTTACCCGCGATATTGGAATCCAACTCTTTTTTTATAAAGTGCGATTTTAAATTGAACATCAAAGAACGCATTAAAGCAAAATAAATTGAATTTTGGATCATGGCGTAAATACCGCAACGATGGCCGAACTAAAAATAACTTAATTGATACCAAATATCCATATTACACATTCTATTTCTGAATCTATATGGTGTTAACTAAGTGTTTACAATAACCCATGATCCCGGACGACTAAACTAGGTCATGCCTGTATCTTAGACGTCAGTTTTTTCCGAATGATTAAGTTTAATCTAAACAGAAATGTGTACTAAATTTTACACTGCGCGGTTTAGGCAGGCTGTATAATGTAGGTAAGTTTCAGAGAGTTTAATGAAATAATTATCAGATAGTTTGTATAATTCACAGACTAACGTGTAACTTAATTCATGGAATTTATAAACATGGTGTGCATTTTACTTTGATCAAATTATTGATCGAAGGCATTTTATAACTCCCAACGGGATCTGAGAATAACTTTTTGCTACCTCTCAAATCCTTTCACTAAACGGCTATTCGGTAACTGAGCGGCGTGACCTCATTAACGTAGTCTTCGAGTTTAAAATCTTGGAGAGACCGTTACTCGTACTTTTAAATTGAACAATTCAAACAAGGAAGAGATGTCGATATAAAATATGTTAATACTTACGTATTCGTACCTATCCTTGCATAACTGTCCCAGTAGATGAAGAAACCCGACGACGGTAAACCAGGAGCACCACAGGAGTACTTCATCCATGTATTGGACATTGATGACTCCGAACACGAATATGAATTTATAGAAGACATAATTCCAGAACTTGTCTTTTACGCGTTGGGCCTCAGCGACCCGGAGCTGGCCAAACACGAGTCGTTGGACGCCGAAGCCGAAGACCGCGAGTGAGCAGTACGCTAGGTTGATCAGTGTCTGAAACAACGCATATAAAGAACAGGTTAATTATGTTATAACACTGGTCTATAGACCAGAGATTGTCTTCAAAATATGCACGGATCAGATAATACAACACCGCATCAAGTCGTGACTCAAATATTTGTCTACACAATACTTAATACACACATCAAAAGTGTCTAGGGATCAAGCATTTTTATGCGGATTTCTTGAGATTGAGATGTGGCTTTGGCCCTGGCCTGCTCAGTCGCCAGACTTGAACCCGATTGAGCATGCATGGGATATGCTACAGAGAAGAGCTCTGCCGAATATGGAGGGTATCCAGTCGCAAGAAGACCTTTTTTTGTTGTTGCAACGAACATGGGCGGCCATTCCACGGCGTGATTTGGATGAACTCATTTTGAGTATGCCAAACCGATTCTTGTGTTGTTAGTGTTCGCGGTAGAAACACGGATTATTAATTGTTTAAGTTACCTAATAAAATTTTAAAGAAAACTGTTATTTCAGTCTTTTTTTCGAACTTTAATGTTAGTGGTTCAAATGTCAAAAATCCCTTTATTAGGAAAATGGCAAATTTCTTTATTAATGCAAAGGTGACTTGGTTTATCGTTACTGTGACAAACGAAAACACTTTATTTGATGAATCCTTAAAGAAAATTTTAATTAATATCAATCAGGAGAAAAGTTATTGCAAAAATATATGTTGATCCCTAGACAATTTTGATGTGTGTAGTATAGGCCTAGGAATTAGGGGGTTTCCGTACTATGTATTATCAATTAATCTTCTGAGCGACAGTCAGACACTCAACGCGTCATTTTATCATGATTTAGGTGAATTTAATTCGTTGATAGAGCAATGACCCGCGTTAAATAAACATATCCGAATATCTCGAACAATAAGAATGATATTATTATACTTATTTATTAAACAACGAAACTACTATAATTAACGTACTGTTTAATAGTGAAAATATTAATCTTTTTCCCGCTCAGTAATCAACTAATATCTCTCTTACATCTCTGATACCATCTTCACTAATACTTTAGTCAAGTTTTTAAATTGGACTTAACTGTCATTATTGTTTATTGTTACTAATTACAAGCTTTTTATTAACTTGCAATGTATGTATGTATGCTTGTATGTTCGGGTGGAATCTTGCAACTCAATTTTGAAGCAGATATCTTCAACCGATTAGGCTGAAATTTTGCAAGCATAGTATACAGCGTGACAATACAACATTATAATGACATGGAGCTGGTCTGATGCTGGAGCTGGAAGGTGTCTGTAGGAACTCAGTAAAGAAACGTCGCAACATCATCGAGTTTGGACTCGTTTGATTCGGCTCAAAGCATTCCAGTAAAAGCTTGTTTTTAAAAAGCTTAATTTATTTTTAAATATGAATGTAGGTATGTGATCCATTTATTTCTGGCTCAGTTTGATAATAAAAAGTCATGATAACTAGCTCTCAAGATTACAATAAAAATTTAATAATTTCCAATTGTTTCTATGTCGATGGAAATAAATCATTTTGACTAATATAATCCTTGATACCTTATGGCCTGTATTCACTTTGCTTATTGCGAGTGCAGGTGCTTAGTGCGGGTAATATGTAAAAGAAACATAAATATTTTCAAAGCTTTATATGTTAGGTACCGAGCTAGAAAAAAAGAGTTTTACAGAAAGTTTCACAACTTTGTTCAACAGAATCTTCTGATATTTATATGAGGAATCACGAATTATTATAAGGTAACAAAAATGTACTAAAATTAAAAATGCTGTAATGTTCATTCGCATAATTACAAAATTTGATTAAAATGTCGACAAAAGTTCTCTTTATACATATACAATGTTCAGTTTTCGCATACTTGTTTGGCGAGCACAGCTGTGCCAGTTGCTATGTAAGGCGCTGACTGGATGAGTGGATGGCAGCCAATGGCCG
The DNA here is from genome assembly GCA_949125395.1 of Diaphora mendica. Lineage (NCBI taxonomy): Eukaryota > Metazoa > Arthropoda > Insecta > Lepidoptera > Erebidae > Diaphora > Diaphora mendica. The sequence continues at coordinate 923,591 of OX421326.1, read as the reverse complement.
ATTGCTGTGCAAACCTTTTTTTAACAAAATATTAAAAGTAGTAGTACAGTCACAGTCTGAGTATAACTGATAAACACCGGATATCAGATTTAAACAAATATTAATCCTTACTGGAAATAAAATATACTTAGCAAGTATGTCAACTATGTAGGCCACATATGGTCAAATGGTATAAGTAATTATTTGTACAGTTTCTCCTAGCATTGTGTTGAGATTTAATCACGATTACACGTTCTTCGTGATACTTACAGCTCCCGTATGCTAAGAACGATTAAAAAATTCGTTAACATTTATGATGAAGATGGACGGTTGAGAGCTTGATGTATGAAGTTGTATAACACCTATTTTGGATTTTGTTGAAACATGTTTTGTTTACTGTATCTTGCAGTTGTCGTTTGGATGTATAAAATACAGGCTTTGGCTGTAATACTCCAAGATGTTTCACAATAATTGTGTAAAGAGAAATTATTGACGAGTACTGTATGTATTTATGACATACTAGTGGTTGCCTGCGGCTCCGCCCGCGTGTTTGTCGGTTATCGGGACAAATAGTAGCCTATGTGTTATCCTGATGTATAAGCTATATTACTGTAAAGTTTCATCCAAATCCGTTCAGTAGTTTTTGTGTGAAAGAGTAACAAACAACCATCCATCCATCCATACTTTTATAATATTAGTAGGATTACAAAGGAAAAAATATAGGAAAATAATATGCGTCGCACAGGTTATCAGAAATGTGAGCCTTTTTAATAAAAATGTAGTTTATGTTGATTGTTGTACCAAAAAGATTAACTGATTAAGCTAGTCTTATCGATTTTATATAGATGTAAGATGGGTTGTCTGTCTACTGTCTGTGTGGTCATTACTCGAAAGCCCGCCATGTGTCTCCAGACTCTCCAGATTTCTCATAACAAGGATAACAATGTATGCAGTTTAAAGAGGCGTAATTTTGTAATTAAATCTGGTTAATTTATAAAGTTTACGAAGCTGTAGAAGCTCTCAAACCATCTAAAATTAGTCTTGGTTTGACCTTCAAATTTAAAAAATATGTGCAATAATGAAATTCAAGATTTGCGAAGATCGTACATAAACTATACATATGTATATAAACGTGTGGGTGTAAATGTCAAAATTTTAATTTACATTTTCTTTCGTTATGGGAATCGGAGATTACATTTCTAACCAATCTATTCTTGATTGATTATATTTTTTTTGGAAAATTAGGGGCAGGCCTTTCATTTCGGATCTTGGCGATTCAATTTTTTTTTTTAAATTTCAAAACAGTTAGTTCACCACACAGAACTATTCAGTGATATACACTTTATTTACACTTCGTCATTACCGATAGCTGCTTTCTCATTCTTGAGGTGCCTTGCTTGGTATGTTTCGTCAGTAGATAGAGCATACTGCTTGATATCTGAATACTGGATATCCAAAATGTTTATCTTTCTCTTCCCTTCTGTGTCGTTAGGGAAAACCATTTAGTTACCCCTTGGTGTTTGAGCCTATGCATCTCTCTCATTATATTTGTCATCCAGGTGTTGTGACCTTGTGTTTGGTTTTAAAGCACCATGACCACAGAGATTACAACTACGACTATTAGGTGTAAACGTTCTCACATTAACCGCAAATGGGGATTTAAGTCTGTTAAATAATATAGCGGTTTATTATTAAGGTCAGTCACTCGGAGTGCAAACGTGCACTGAATGTTTTACTTAAGATTAAGAACGCATGCAATCTTTAGTACTGTCATCTTTGAAGGACATGCTATATAAGTAGTGCTGCAGTTAGCTGTCATGACACATAGTTTCATTTTTATTGTTAACAGGGAATTTTCTGTACTATAAAGTAACATGTATTGTATTTACGATTTTACCATTTCGGACGTTAATCAAGATGTGAGGCGACCTTCGGTGTCGATATCACGTGAAGGTTGAACTGGTCGGGCATCCCCGAAATAAGTGAGTAATGTCATTTATAAATACACCTATGTTCAAAATTTACTCGTTATGCCAGCTTGTAATATAATGAGGGAGCCATTTATCGGTACAAATGGGCAAGCTCAACACGGCATCATAGATTATTTTGTGATTTTTCATTGGGCTAGTTACCAAAGCCCAACCTCCCTTCCTTTAATTCTAGAGGCAGAGACTTTGACTTGAGATTTTTAGGACGAAGTCTCCATGCGTTTCAGTAGTTATTTAACATCAGGTGACACGTAGGTTCGCTTGCTCTTTATTTATAAAAGTATAACTACAATTAAATCATTTACTTTTCAATGGCTTTAAAAACTATTGAAAAAATGATAATATAATAAATAAATAAATGAATATTTCGGACATTTCACATACAACGCCATCTAGCTTGAAACCAAGCAGAGCTTGTATTATGGTAGCTAGATTGACTGATAGGATACTTATAAACTTTGTTAACCGACTTTACAAAAGGAGGAGGTTCTATGTTCCACTGTATGTATTTTTTTTGTAAATACATACATATTATACATAGAAAACAACTAAACTCCGAAACATATATTTGCAGATCATACAAACATTTGTGTGGACACTGGACAGTGCACATGTGCATAGTGCACTAAAATTATAGTAGTAATGTATAGCGACAAGGAGCTCGTCCTGAGAACGACCTTTCATACAGTCGGTTAATGTGGAGGTAAGCATGCGTAAACTAGTTTGCCGGCGGGTGACCTTTACCTACATGTAAAGTAATAATGTGGCTAATTTGTATAATCTATGTTTAGATTATATCTACCTTACATAACGCACTTTACTTGTTAATACATAACATTTTACTTTATTAGAAAAATCAGTAAATATGCTTAGGTAAAACAAATCGTATGTGTAAATATCACATTCTATGCACTTACATCACTTAACAGTCCACGGCTGGATATAGGACTAGCCTTCTAGACTAGACTTATAGACATAGCCTTCTTAGAAAGGAGGTTTTAGCTTACTACGAGTATACCGCGCTGATTAGACGGGTAGGTTCAAGGTTTGTTCTGGGAGAGGTACTGAAAATCTGAAAAAAGCTCTTACAGACTTTGTGATTCAATGTTTGTTGATTCTGTGATTGTGAAATTCTGTGACTGCCTCGGTGGCGTAGTGGTAGCGTAGGTATGCGACTGCTGTGCTTGAGGTCTCGGGTTCGATTCCCGGGTCAGACCAAATGTTTGTATGATCTGTAAATATTTGTTTTGGAGTTTGGGTGTTTTCTATGTATAATATATATGTATTTATAAAAAAAAAGTATATGATACGTATTTATATCAGTTGTCTAGTACCCATAACACAAGCTCTGCTTAGCTTGGGACTGGATGGCGTTGTGTGTTAGATGTCCGAAATATTCTCCCTCACACACTTATACTCACACATACACACAGGCATATACAATTATCTAAATATACAAACTTACACTAGTTAACTACTGTCTTATTAATGTCTACTATTGTATTTTCTTTAACTATTAGTTTGTTCTTTTGCCTGTGAATAGGAACTGACTCCCAACTCACAGCTAGCGCTACTTTGGGAGTCAGGGCTGTACAGTGTCTTGTAATGCATTTTTGGTACAATAAAGATTTATTATTATTATTATTTATTATTATTATTTTAATACTGGATGATTAAAACCAAAAATCTGGTGTTATGACTTCGTAGTAAAGTTATCTGGTACTATTTTGATATCTGTCTTAACGAATATTCGCGTATTTATCTTTAAAGTAACTAGTGTTTTATATTATTGTAGCTTATGATAATGATACACACAGTGGTCGAGGTGTATGATAAAATTCGCTGGTGAATGACCGCAAAACATCTTAATAATAATAATCAACGGACACTCCCCAGCTACTCAGCTAGTTAGGTAATGTTCACAATTTCGGACATGGATATCTTTCTAATGCCTTTACACGAGCAATTTTTGTATATACCATGTGTCCCAAAATTCAACGATAAGCCGGCGCCAAAAGGTAGACCTGCTCATGAGTACATAAGGAAAAATAAAAAAAATATATGCCTAGTTTTTTTTTAGTTACAAGAAAAATTTAGAATTTCTTTGAAAATTTACACCCTTCATTTTTTTTTAATTTATTTATTACGTAGTGGTGTCCATACTTTTTTTTTACAAGACCATGAGTCAAAGTACACTAAGAGTAAAAATATTTCAAAATTGTAGGGAAAAAAAATATTTTGAACGTTTTTTGTGTAAAAACTGCGGGCAATTTGGTGTTTTTAAGAGTTGTGGTGAATAGTAGCAATATCATGAAAGGTATAAATTTTCAAAGAAATTCAAAATTTTTCTTGTAACTAAAAAAAAAACTCGGTATATATTTTTTTTTTTACCTTATGTACTCATTAGCAGGTCTACCTTTAGGCGCCCGCTTATCGTTGAATTTTGGGACACCCTGTGTATATATATATATATATTATGTGATCTAAATCTTGGAAACGGCTTCAACGATTTTCATGAAATTTTGTATGCAGGGGATTTCGCTCTTAGAAAATTTACCAGCTAGGATTCATTTTTATAAAATTTACCAAAAAAAAAACCGAGCAAAGCTCTTCTCTTGAGCGTATGTATTTATTTTATAGTCTCATTTAAATATTAAAACAATATAATGTATTTGGTATATAACGTCAAAATATTAATTAAACGAGAATGTAAATACATCGCAAAATTGCCCTGGGAATTCTTGATGAGTGAGTATTAAAAAAATACAATAATAATGGTATTATTTTTCAAACGTCTCTTCTTCTTAAGTTGTCTACAACTAGGCTCTTTTACGTTTACAACTTTTAAACCGAGTTAATGTTTTAATACTAGACTCAACAAGGCCCCTTAAAATGTTGACGTATAGGTAATCAGGAGTTTTATAATTTCGTAACAAAACTTTGAAATCAAAATACATTATTAACCGACTTCAAAAAAAGGAGGAGGTTTCTCAATTCGACCGTATATATTTTTTTAAGTGTGTTCGGGGATAACTTCGTCGTTTATGAACCGATTTTGATGATTCTTCTTTTGTTGGAAAGAAGATGTTCCGACGGTGACAAGGAAACTAGGATCTGATGATGGCATCCTAGAGAAATCGAGGGGAACCCTCATTTTTTTCAGGCACGTACTATGTTTTTCGTATATTTTCTGAAGCTACTTCGGTATTTGCGTCTGATAGTCATCATTTAATGATGATGAGCTGATGATGAAAGGTACAACTCCTCAACGGTTAGGAGTTAGAGGATAATTCTTTCAATTTCATACGTATCTATAGACCTTTAGTTGTATACTTTTAAGTTATTTAGGTGAGCTGATGACACATGCGCTATGATGACTAACCCCTTAATGTATTTTGCTTTAAGTAACTCGCCTGCTTCTATTTCATCACGACATTTAAGCTTGGACACGATTCCTATTGCCCCGTAGACCACGTTCTCGGTAACAGAAATCTTGCATCTCAACATAATTTTGGAAACTGAGCATACTCAGTTTTAATACGTGTTCAAACCACTAAAGTTATTCGCATCAGCAGAAATTATATGAAATAGTTCAACTCACTGATAACCTACGATTGTTTGCACTAAAAATGGAAAAATAAAAACTTTTTATAAAAAAAAAAAACCGACTTCCAAAAACCATCCAACGAAAACTCTCTGCCAAAAAACACTAAAAAGCGTAAAATAAACTGGCTCTTCATAAATTGCTATGTGCCAATTCTTGTCTATACCTAATTCTTTATTCATTTAAATAGTAGTATTGTTATGTGTGCTAGGTACCTAAAATCTGTTTGAAGTCGGCGCCAAGCCAAAATGTAATAGGAAGTACCGCACTCGCCGCTGCCGGATAGCTGATGCCTCGTGTAGCACAAAACAACCCAAGCGGGCAGACACGCGCGGGCTGACGCGACGTCGTCGATGGTCGTCTCGAAATATAGCGAGTGTGGTAACTACTATTACATTTGGCTTGGCGCCGACTTCAAACAGATTTTAGGTACAACAAATTGCACATCAATCTTCTTAAAGCTAATGATGCTCGAGCGACACAAATCATTACGTATGCAGGTAGTTAGGAAAATAACGACCAATTACTTTCATACTAACACTCATAACGCACTTGTATGACAAGGCAGTACAATAACATAATGACAAGACGAGAGACAATAAGAAGTTCCAGAAGAGGTGGCTCTATCAACCTCATTCAAGTATCTAGAACTTTGATGAAACACACAAAGATAAAGAAACAAGTAACTACACAAATAAATAATTTAAACGTAAACATTTTCATGAGCATCCAATCACGGGTCTTTCGAAAAAAATAAATTATATAAAGTAATACCATAAAAGTTAATTCGTGGATTTCATGCGATAAACATTCTCACAGTAAACAGGACGTCAATAGAACAAATTCAAATACGAGTTTTATTTTATTTGCATTTATTTTTGCGAGATTAATACTTAGCAGTTTAGCAAAACAAAGACGTGCAGATCATCAGCAGGAAGGGGGCCATTACTTTATTTAAACACTTTTAAAAACGTAATAAAGTATTTCCTGCAGATTAATCAGTATGGCTACACAAGCGACCGTTACATTACAAGAACCTCTAGGCATATTGTCTGGTATGTTGAAATAATTCGCTGTGTTTAAGACACTTTGACACTGAACTGCCCTTGTTAAAATATCCGTGACCTTAGTGAATGGGTTATATCACGATATCTAGAGTTTTCGAGTGTCGAGGTCGTTTGTTATGTGAATAGAACGAGTTCTACTTGTTCGTAACACCACACAGTTATGTAATGTTGATGTTGACTCAGGGGCAAGACTCTGTTGAAGGTGCTGAAGCAGAAACTATATCGATTCTTCGTTTTTTGACATTTTTGAGATCGATAAATTTTGGGGTTCTGGTCTACTTTTGTAATCGGTACAGTTACAAATACTTTCTAGGTATCCTACTACTTCCTCTTCTTAGGCTTTATTATTTCCAAGATTATTTGGGGTCGGTTACAAGTTTAATTGGTTCTACCAGAATATCAGTTTCTGTTGGTTTCTTACTTACAAAAAACTTAAAAAAGCAACTAAGTTAGAATCAGACAGACAAAGGGTTATGTACTGACCAAGATTTCAAAAAACATTGTAAATTTTTAGTAGCAGCTAATGAAGAGTTGGCAGTCTTGGCTCAATCGTAAGATTAGCTCTGAGAATCCAATTTATTGTTATTTTAACTACAAATACATACAAAGTTGTATTTCTATATGACAATTAGGCCATGTTCAGATGACGAGCGTTTTACGCGCGTTAACAACTCCATGTAAAAACGCGCGTTAGCATGTGTACTCCTAGAACAAACTACATGTAGTTATAAACGCGCGTTGAACGCTCGTCATCTGAACATGGGCTTAGACGAACATTAAAATGGAATCCCAACATTTGCTCAAATTGTTACTAAGTGCCAAGTGGTAATCATTGGCTCAAGTACGGTGCTTCTGGTGTACAGTACACTTCACTTGAACTAATACGAGAATTTGGAGAGTTACGTCATATATAGCGCATATCAACTAAAAGTAAATAAATATTGTGCAAGAGGCTGTTAAGGCAACATAAGTGCTATGCCCTGAGGCTTCACTAGTTTCCTTGCATGATTATCGCTTCAATAAAATGTGTGTGTCATTTTTGGCCTATAACTTAAGTTTAGGGTTAAACAGAGCAGACGGGACAAGTGAGGGCAAGTGACACAAGTGGTCTTCAGATGGAGTGGAGATCACTTTTAATAGTTTAGAGTAGAGTTCAGAGTAGTTCAGCTGTATTAACTAAACAGGACTTGCAAGCTGAATACTGAACGCAAGACAGGAATACGTCATACGAAAAAGTAGTGTATAAATAGGATTATCTTGGATAGATATGTACCATTAATATTCAACGTCTCTTTAAATCAGGTGGTTGTTTGTGGACAAACGCCTATTTCACGGATTGACAAGCTAAACGTGAAATCTATACTAATATTATAAACGCGAAAGTTTGTAACTATGGATGGATGGATGTTTGTTACTCTTTCACGCAATAACTACAGAACGGATTTGGATGAAACTTTACAGTAATATAGCTTATACATCAGAATAACACATAGGCTACTATTTGCCGCGATAAACGACATAAACGCGGGCGGAGCCGCGTGCAACAACTAGTCTTTTCACACATTTCAACACATTTTCTATAGAACATTACACAGGAATCTAGCTCGTAGTTCAGGTTTGCCGAAATGCCATGGTTTAAACAAATGGTAGAAAAACTGGAAATAAAACATGTTTAGGCCGTGCTTGTTATCATATTTGTTTATTGATTTACTCATAAGTGCACATTTCTTAATTGAAAATGAGACGTTTTGTTGGCAACACTGGTGCGATGGCCCTGGTACTCATTTTGTGCCATTGTCTCTGGTTGGCCTTCACTCTAAATTTATCCGTGTTAAATAAAATATTTACAATAACCCGAAACTAGAAAATTTAGAAACAAAAGAAACGCAATAAAATTAAGTACATTATTTCCCAAGTTCTCAATTTGTATTTCATAATTTTATAGATATACTATTTTGAACTTATCTGTCAGATAAATATAGAATTGGGTTTCGTAAGTCTCGGATAGCAACAAATATGTCAGATAACTATAATTATACTATATCAGCAAACGTTATCTGTTAAATAATGTTATATGGTAAATAACTATGAAACTTTATTCGGAACTGGTAAAATTTTAAGTATTTGAATTGAATTTTAACAATAACGACGCAACAACTAATTTCGCGATTACAACTTTTGAGCGCACATCGCATTATGTTAAAGTCATATGCGATGGTATTCCTTTAGAAAGCCTTGGCAAAATGGAAAAACAAGTTATAAAGCCTCCTTTCAGAAAAAAAAACAGCATAATAACAATAATATTACATGAATAAAAAGTATCCTTACGAGAAAAGAAAGTCATACAACTCATACAAGTTGTGGTCATAAAATTTGACAGCGACCATTCTGGGTTCGTTCACATGAACATGTCTGCAGAAATGAGTCATACCTCGTTCCACTACTAGTACCTATGTTTTTAATCTTTACAAAGTTTTAATATTGCCAATTGGAAAAAAGTAAAAACTAAAACCCAACTACGACAAAAAACGACGCTGAAAAAGTATAAAACAAGTTTGAAAAGCCGTAGTCACACGTTGTTAAAGTGTTATGGTGCGTTTCTATGTAACGTGTGACTACGGCTTTTCAAACTTGTTTTATACTTTTTCAGCGTCGTTTTTTGTCGTAGTTGGGTTTTACTTTTTACTTTTTTATTATTTAAAATGTTTTGGTGCCGTTATTAATATTTAATAAATATATATTTGAAATGTAGAAGTAACGCCGTTTCCAATGATACCAAACACCGCATATTTATCTCAAATTTATTTTTTAATACCGAACTTTATGTCGGCTAGAGGGCGCCACATTAGATTCAGTGACACGTCATATAGCCTATAACCAGCAGACGATCAAGACGCTTCTAACGATACTTCATTTGTCCAGTTCTAATAAGTAGCTAAGGAGCTATGAAGGAACAAATGAACATACATACATACATAGCCTGTCAAAATTATAACCCTCCTTTGGCTTTGCTGTAGTCGGGTAATAAAAGAAACGAATTATATCGTATGAGTTACGATACTGACGACGCATAAGCTCACAAGTTTTGTTAAACAGTCTTTGAACCGAAAGAAAAAGAGGGATTCTGACTGGCAGTCGTAGGGTTCCGTTCAAACTTGTATGTATGGCTAGTTCGTCTATCCCAGGACGCAGGACGAATTCCTTTAGAATTTTTTAATTTATGATAATTAATACACTCGCACTCAATGATACACGTCAAAGTCAATTTTGAATTGAAGACTGCCTCGTTGGTCTCGCGGTTGGCGTGTGCGACTGCTGATCATGAGGTCTTGGGTTCGACTCCCGGGTCGGACCAAATGTTTGTATGATCTTATTTGTTTCGGAGTTAGGGTGTTTTCTATGTATAATATGTATGCATTTACACAAAAAAAAGTATATATGTATTTGTATCAGTTGTCTAGTACCCATAACACAAGCTCTGCTTAGCTTGGGACTAGATGGCGTTGTGTGTTAGATGTCTGAAATATTTATTTATTTATTAGTAAGTGACCATTATTTCATAAATTAAAAAAGTAATAGTAGCGAGAATGATCTAATATTTTAGGGTACCGTAATCGTTATCTTTTTTTTGTGAAATTTACTCAAATCCTCTCTACTATTTTGTCGCTTAGAAATTAATATGAATTTATACACATCTACTATTCGATTTCATAGTTATTTAGCTAATCATAAGGCGTTTTTAGCAAATCGCAGTTTTTGTAATACTTATTTGTGCTGCTTTATGATATTAGCGTCTTGAACTTTAACACGGTGAATAGTAACGCGTTTTTTCAGTCAATTCTACAATACCAATAATATACAAGGAAATATAAATAATATAAATTGAATTGTTTGGTTACGTAATTCGCAGTTTGTTACCATCAGCTGTTTTATAGGTAGATATTTTTTATAATATAGTAACAATTTACTAGGATAATATAATTATTATAGTAACTATAATTAGGATTATTATAGTTACAAGTCATTATTATAACATGGTTTTAGTGTATGATAAGTTTGTATTTGAGTACTTAAAATATTTCAGAAGTAACTTCAGCCAAAATGCACCTACTTCCTATTTTCTCTACATCACCCAAAGGTTGACTGGTAGAGAATGCCTTATAGGCATCAAGTCCGCAAATGCACCTAAAGTGCATGATGTATAATTTAATTAATAAATTTAAATTGTTAGTTTACAAAAAAAGACATCATATAAGTTGTGTACCTTATAATCAAACGTTTCTGTAACATTATGTATTTCAAATGACTGTCACAGACTCACAGCACTAGTCACGCTTGTGACGTCATCGTGTGTTTATATGAGCCGTCTGCGACTGTAGCGTGGTAAAGGAGGGTAATGGCAGCTACGGCAGCGTGACAAACTGCTTAGCAATGTCGATTTGAACAAACAAACATTTACTAAAGGCAGTTCTTCATTTCATTTAATAATTAAATAAAACTAGTTGTTGCCCGCGGCTCCGCCCGCGTATATGTCGGTTGTCGCGGCAAATAGTATCCTATGTGTTATTCTGATGTATAAGCTATATTACTGTAAAGTTTCATCTGTGGCGACCTCCACATACAGCGCAACAGAAATATACTACAACGCCATTTACCGAAGTTACACTGAACTACGGAGTAACGAAGGAAAGTAAGAAACTACCAATCCTGAATCGCGCAGTGAAAGTTCGCGCGCCAATTAAGATACATACAACATCCCAACATCAACCGTTGGGCAGTTGGCCCGCCAGGCATGATCACCTCGCCTGGTCGGAGGATCCTCCCTTTGTGTTGGAGGGACATGATACCCTGTCCCCCACAGTGGTGACCCCGACGTGGTTGGAAGCAGCCTTCGGCATCAGCACGCCACCATCATATTTACTCCCACAGCAAGTCTCACAGCCAGCCAGCAACCTCGGCCTCAACAGGGACACCACACGCAGGAAGCGACCGCTCCAGCCTGGTTTACCCCTACGGCCTCATCAGCGTCTAGGCACAGCACACTGCAGCTACGGTCCATGTAAGCAGAGCATATCTCTCCCGTCTATGCAACAGCCAGCCACTACGCAGCAACCACCCCGACTTACTGGGGACATCACCGCAGCACCGCGCACCGCACGCCATCCCGACTCACCGGGATCAGCGGACTTCAGCCCCGACTCACTGGGACTAGCGGCATTCAGTTCCGACTCACTGGAACTTGCGGCACTCAGTTCCGACCCACTGGAACTACTCACTCCTGGCACTGGCAAGCTCCACAACAGAGCACAGACAGCTGACTTAACAACGTATCAACCTCCGGTCTTGGAGGGGAGTGATGTGGCGACCTCCACATACAGCGCAACAGAAATATACTACAACGCCATCTACCGAAGTTACACTGAACTACGGAGTAACGAAGGAAACTAAGAAACTACCAATCCTGAATCGCGTAGTGAAAGTTCGCGCGCCAATTTAGATACATACAACATCCCAACATCAACCGTTGGGCAGTTGGCCCGCCAGGCATGATCACCTCGCCTGGTCGGAGGATCCTCCCTTTGTGTTGGAGGGACATGATACCCTGTCCCCCACACATCCAAATCCGTTAAGTAGTTTTTGCGTGAAAGAGTAACAAACATCCATCCATCCATACTTACAAACTTTCGCGTTTATAATATTTGTATAGATATACAGTGTATATTGTAATATGATATATCAAATATAAATAAGTAATGCAAACAATGTTTACAAATACAATGTGTATTTATAAAATGCATTAATTATTAATTAGGTTTTATATTTCATTAGAAAAATGCAAGAAACTTAATTAAGGTCAATTAAGACAACACTAAGCTATTGTATATGTTACCGGAAATGTATGAAATCAAGGAATTGTATACATTTCCTAGGAATGGTATACAATGACGGATTACATACATTTCCGTTAACATATACAAAATAATATTGTTTCAAGGAATTTGAAATATGTAATACTAGCTGACCCACGCAACGTCGTTTGCGTCTGCTATTGCCCGTAGCGTGATATTTTTCCTCCGTTTTTGAAACATTCTTCATTGGTGCTCCGCTCCTATTGGTCTTAGCGTGATGATATATAGTCTTTCTCGATAAATGGGCTATGTAACACTGAAAGCATTTTTCAAATTGGACCAGTAGTTCCTGAGATTAGCGCGTTAAACAAACAAACAAACTCTTCAGCTTTATATATTAGTATAGGTGTATTTATTATACTCTTCTAAGATCTAATACTCATAATCAACAACACATTTATTTGGATAAAGATCAATATTAGGTATTATGTTGATAAAAACTGTTTGGCAAATAACTCATTATTAGGTACCAACTCTTAGCGTCTTATACTCGTGATAACTTCTAAACGAAATGTCCGAATGGGATGAAACAAAAAGTATTTTACTTCTACATAAATACCCTTGATAACATAATACTTAATTTGGATAAGGATTAATATTAGGATACACATTTAACGTATTTTCTTTCTTCAGACGATTTAATATTTTTTTTGAACACAAAAGCGGTTATTGTGATTAAACCATGATAGTTAGATATAGGCTCACGCGGACTTTTTTGTAGATCATGATGGGACCTACAAACCCGTAATACATTATTTTGTTCTATTGTCAATATTTATTGCAGCGCACGCAAAAATAGGTTTTCGACTTCACACCTTGGGTTACGAAATAGCAATTTTCTTACGGATCCCTAATTTTTTTGAAAATAAAATATAGCCTATAGCCTTCCTCGATAAATGGATTATCCAACACTGAAAGAATTTTTCAAATCGGACCAGTAGTTCCTGAGATTAGCGCGTTCAAACAAACAAACAAACAAACAAACAAACTCTGCAGCTTTATAATATTAGTATAGATGATTGTTAATTTTATCAAGGAAAATTATGCCTAGGTACCATTTTTATTCCAGCCCCCCTAGCCAAGTTGCAAGCGTTCTTCTTTCTGCAATCGTTAACGCCTAAATTCTCGTGTGTCATTGGCAAATACTTTGTCTAAGATTATTTTGTCTAAGATTACTTTGACTAAGATTAGCCAATGACACACGAGAATTGAGGCGTCAACGATTGCAGACAGAAGAACGCTTGCAACTTGGCTAGGAGGGCAGGTAGCAATTAAGATAGCAGTAAAATTCATTGCAGATTGTTTTTCTTAAAAAAAAAACAACACAGCGACTGCCTCGTTGGTCTAGCGGTTGACGTGTGCGACTGCTGATCATGAGGTCTTGGGTTCGATTCCCGGGTCGGACCAAATGTTTGTATGATCTACAAATATTTGTTTCGGAGTTTGGGTGTTTTCTATGTAGGTATAATATGTATGTATTTAAAAAAAAAGGTTATTTGTATTTGTATCAGTTATCAAGTATCCAAAACACAAGCTCTGCTTAGCATGGGACTAGATAGCGTTGTGTGTTAGATGTCCGAAATATTTATTTTATTATTTATTTATTATTATTATCCAGTCTTTACATGTTTCTTACTAATGGACATTGAAAGTAAGTTTTGTGCCACCATAACACCCAATCATGATGTGTGAGCATAATTTGTGTCAAATTTGCCTTATCTTTGCAGATATTGCCCTCCACAATCTGCTCCTTTAGTTTGCACTTATGACACCCACGCGCCACGGGACAATTTTATGGGTGGTGACACTCCGTATACAATCCGCCACAGCATGGACAATAAGTAAATAAATTAATTTAATAAGTATACGTTTGAATACTGTAATATTTTTTTTTATGTTCTTTTAAATAACAGAGGGAAACACACAGAATTATGCTTTATGAGTATATTTCTTTAATGTCGCTAGTTTAATTACCCGACTACGGCAAAGCCAAAGGAGGGTTATGATTTTGACAGGCTATGTACCTATGTATTTTTGTTTATCGATAGCTTTCAAAAGATTAAATAAAATGATAAACACTTCAATAAATTATTCATTTTTTAGGTATGTGAAGGTCCTTGTGTGCTAATATTTTTTAATGCTCGAGAAAGGTCAAACCTATCCAAAAAATTCTTATTTGCGTAATAGTAAAGTATAGTTATAAGATGTATATTATGTATATATTATGGAATACTTTAATAATAATAATATTTGCGAACATCCAATCGAACCCACAAAACTAACATGGGAGAACGGTAAGAATAATATTGTAAATTGAAATATAAGGAGTGTTTATTTTTGACAATATCATTCTATTGCAAATTGGAGTGGGCTATGTCCAGCAGTGGACTGCGATAGGCTGATGATGATAATTCCATTATACAGCTTACAGGTACTAGTTTTAATCATATATGTTCCTATATTTAATGAATTAGAAATTTGAATCTTGTACAATTTTAAATATTTAGTTGATTATCTTCTTTCTTCTTCTTCCTAGCCTTCATTATTCCCAAGATTTGAGGTCGGCTACTAGTTCAACCGGTTTTACCTGAATGAATATCAGTTTTTACACCGAGCGACTGGCATCGGACCTCCGCAACCCTGAGAGTGAACTGAATTTGAAGGTTGAACTAGTTGTCAGTATATTTGAGGGTACTGACATCCCAATAACGATTGCCATAGATGTTTATGATAAACGGGGCCCGCCAAAATGACTCTACTCTGCATGATGGAAAGCATAAGCAAAATCCAAGAGTGGTGGTCACCATACTCATTGCGACTGCAGACAATGCAGCATGACGACCCACACCATGGCGGCCTAGTGATGCTTCTGCATCTTTTAGTCTAGTCAACAAGTATGGAACTTGTTGACTAGACTATTTGGGAATTCATGCGATCTATTTAGTAAATTAACACGACTGAATTTCTTGACATTTTGACCAGGTTATGTATTTATTTAGATTCACCAATATTTGTTTAGGTACACTACAACTAATACAAAGTACATTCACAGAGATCACACAATGGGTAACAAACACTTATAGGTAAACACATCATGCTAATTTCAAGTTAACTACCTTATATTTATTAATGTATATATGCATTTATACAGGGTGTCCCAAAATTCAACGATAAGCGGGCGCCTAAAGGTAGACCTGCTAATGAGTACATAAGGAAAAAAAAAAAAAAAAAATATACCTAGTTTTATTTTTAGTTACAAGAAAAATTTAGAATTTCTTTGAAAATTTATACCTTTCATGATATTGCTACTATTCACCACAACTCTTAAAAACACCAAATTGCCCGCAGTTTTTACACAAAAAACGTTCAAAATATTTTTTTTCCCTACAATTTTGAAATATTTTTACTCTTAGTGTATTTTGACTCATGGTCTTGTAAAAAAAAAGTATGGACACCACTACGTAATAAATAAATAAAAAAAAATGAAGGGTGTAAATTATCCAAGAAATTCTAAATTTTTCTTGTAACTAAAAAAAAAAGTAGGTATATTTTTTTATTTTTTTTCCTTATGTACTCATGAGCAGGTCTACCTTTTGGCGCCCGCTTATCGTTGAATTTTGGGACACATGGTATATGAAGGAACAAGTAAAAGAAAAAAAAAAGAAAAAAATATAAAGTAGAAATAAACTGAAGTTGTGGATATTACTAACCCACTATAAAATACGATATACATTTGACGACAGAATCACAGAATGTTAATAGCAGCTGCTGTATGTGTGTGTATGGGTACATATTTATATGTATAACATGTACCATGTTTGTATCTATGTGTGTATATGAAGTTATGCTGACCGTTGTACCTGATAAGCTGGTTTACTGACCGAGACAGCTTGTGACCATGGTCTGGCTATTACATAATCGTATTAATTCTATTATACTAACATAATTATATAACAAAAGGTAACCTTCTATAAATATATATTTCATTACCTTTTAACGTTTAGTTAGTCACGTTTCGTCTTAAAACTTGCTTTAATTTAAGCCATGTAAATATAACTTAGATATAACCAATACGACCTTCAAGAAAAGAGCGTACTCCTTCTTAAAAAGCAGGCAACGCACTTATGACGCCTCTGGTGTTACAGGTGTCCATGGGCGGCGGTAATCGCTTACCATCAGGCGATACGTCTGCTCGTTTGCCCTCTAATTAATAAAAAAGATGAATATATATTTAACAATAGAAAATCGAGGGGGTTCAGGACAACATAGCATGGTAGTTTGAATCAGAACCATCACAGGATAATCTTGGTATCTACAGCCGTAATCACTGGGCATGGAGCATTCCTTGGCATATTTTAATCATTTTAAAGAACATTAGGACTGAATAGACGATCACAAACAAACATGTAGCCATTTATTTTTAAATCTTTTCACGTTATTGCGCACAACTTTCTTGGCAATAAAACAACATTGTGCACAGTTATATGTAAACAACATTGGAATCGTATGACCTACAAAACAGCGATTACTTATCGCTTATAATCAGGTTACTTTTAATCTATTCCGATAAGATTTCTGACAAAGCCTATGATTGATATATCGTTAATGGTTAGCAACAACTTCCCATTTTTTTCAGTGCAAAAATCCCTCCGGATATTCACTAATAAAGCCTTTTCTGTGCTAGAAACGCGCGCCGTCACCCCGGCCTGCTTATAGTAGTGTTACAGATGGCCTCACCTGTCACCCTCAGGCGCTTATGGAGGACGGAGATCGTTTTGCGATCCTCGGCGCCTGTGTCACATGCGGTACCTGGCCCTTCCTGGGCCTGGTGGACCGTAACAATTCTAAACCTCTCCCGGTTCCACTCTGCCATTTCTTTCGGAAGTATAACTTGTTCGTAGAAAAAGGCGGCGGCTTTCCATTGCCTCAACTATCAAATTGGCAAAATAACAGTAACTGCGATATTGTTCATACCTCGATCAGCTTTCAAGTAACTGTTATAACGGTCAACGATCAATCAAACTTACAATGCACTTAGCTCGTTTTGATCCGTCCGAAAAATGGCGTGAATTCTTTTTTTTTTTTTTACAAAGACAACTCCCGCATTAGGAATTTACATTCTCTGTCATGACTTTCCAAACATACGTGAAACGGACAACAAGAACTCCCAGTTCAGACACAAATTCACATGTACACATATGAGGTTTTACCACAGTTCATTTCTCTTTATTTTTAATCGACTTCCAAAAGGAGAAGGTTCTCAATTTCATTGTTGTGTACTTCTTTCTCCTCCGAGCCTTTTTCTCAAACTAGATTGGGGTCGGCTTTAAATCTACAACGATACGGTGGAACTTCGGTGTTTTACGCCTGACTATCTATCGATGTTTGACTATCTTAGTTTTATTGAACATGAATTGTTTTATTATCTAGTACACAAAAAGTACTGCAATAATTATGAATAGTTTTCACCATTTGTAATGTAATCTGTGAATTAATGAACACGATAGCATTCGATTTAACGACAACATGAGTTTGTCGGCTAACAAATAAATAAATAAATATTTCGGACATCTAACACACAACGCCTAGTCTAGTCCCAAGCTAAGCAGAGCTTGTGTTATGGGTACTAGACAACTGATATAAATACATATACTTTTTTTTTACTAAATACATACATATTATACATAGAAAACACCCAAACTCCGAAACAAATATTTGTAGGTCATACAAACATTTGGTCCGACCCGGGAATCGAACCCGAGACCTTATCCGATCAGCAGTCGCACACGAATGATCGGCTAGGACAAGGTTTAATGACTAAGAAAAGACCTCTGTGACAAAAATGCTTATAAATAGAACGTATTTATGTATATTTGTAATCCATCTATATAAATCGTATTACAATAGGTACAGAAATACATATACATACTTAACACTTGGCCCCTTATTTTTAACTTGCCTTGACCTGTGAATAATCAACAAACAATAATTAACTACACGTTTCCGTCTGCTAATAGTTTGGGTCGAAATTCATTAACAAAATGTGTCATAACGGAATACGTGTGGGAACATTACAGAATACAAATTGTAGGTATTTCATACTAACATGTTTATAGTGAAGTTTGACAATAATT
Organism: Diaphora mendica; assembly: GCA_949125395.1. NCBI lineage: Eukaryota > Metazoa > Arthropoda > Insecta > Lepidoptera > Erebidae > Diaphora > Diaphora mendica. The sequence continues at coordinate 904,910 of OX421326.1, read as the reverse complement.
ACGACGATACTATTGAAACTTTCTAGATGGCTTTCGTCGGTGTATTTCGACTTTCTAGTTTATGTAAGATGGCTCTATACACAACGTCAATGAGGCTGTAGTAGTGTGGAAGAGCAGTTTGGGATACCTCGTATTTACAAAGGTTGCAACTCACACACTCACAGTCGCATAACGTCAGTTGGAAATCACTGATTGACAATATGACAATAAAATCTTACTAAAGTAGTGTTTTCTTGAATATATTTTCGTTTTGAGTAGGGTTCTGGAGGATATTGGGCTAAGTGGTAACCGAGAAGGTTAAAATTAAGCAATTCTAGTCAGCCATCCAGGTCAGTCTAAAAAAGCAGGTGAATCCGTCAGTCCCGAAGTATATGAAGTATATGGCAACCGTTACGGTTGGTTGGATGACACCTTCAATAGTCCGACAGCAGGATCAGAAATTTCTCATAGGCAGCAGCAAATCATACTATCAGGCAAGCAATGCGATTATACGTAATTTATACTTTCAAGATTAACTGGATTAAGGTACACTGCAATGGAATCTGATTAGATGTAACAGAGGCCGAGTGAGAGTAGTGCAGATTGTGCAGTTACTTATTTAAAACTGTATTTGTAGTTGGTTAGGTATAGCTGAACTTGTTACGAGAACGGTCATCGACATCACACTACATGGTGTTCCGTGCTACGTGTACAGCGGCATGCAATCAATAATATTACTAACTAGCTGACCTACGCAACCTCGTTTGCGTCCAAACTACCATCCCCCGCTTTAACCCCAAAAGGGGGTTGATTTCTGAAGATACATTATTAGTGCACCTCCACGCCATCTATAGAGCATACATTTTAAATTTCAAGTCTCTTACTTCAAAAACATAGGACTTTCATACAAACTCCCAACCCCCGTTTTACCCCCTTAGGGGTGGAGTTTCGTAAAAACCGTTCTTAGCCGATGTCTACACCCTATAAGGAACCTACCTGCTAAATTTCAAGTTTGTAGGTGTTATAGTTTCTGAGATTTCGTGATTAATAAGTGAGTGGTATTTCGCTTTTATATATATAGATTAATTAATTAAGTATTTCAACCTTTTTGTCGACATATATGTCGTAATTATGTCATTAAGTTATTATCATTCCTTTTTTTTACTTAATGCTATTGTGAAGCATAAACTATGAGGCTGGTTAGTGAACACGAACGTGCCTATCAGCAAAATGTTCTGTTGTACAAAGAAAAAATAATCACAAATTTTAACAAAAAAAAACCGACTTCAATCTGGACCAAATTTAAATGGGACCATACGGGAATATTGAGATATTCGTTAATTTGTCGCGTACATACATAATGCAAATTGAAGACTTATATGGTTTTCTCATGGATGACATGTCAGAACTGGACCAAATTTAAATGGGACCATTCGGGAAGCACCAGCTTTCAAATAAAAAAAGAATCATCAAAATCGGTTCACCCAGTCCAAAGTTATGAGGTAACAAACATAAAAAAAAAAAAAAATACAGTCGAATTGAGAACCTCCTCCTTTTTGAAGTCGGTTGAAAAAGATAATTCAGTTCAAATAACAAATTTGATATTCTTAATATGGTAATTGAATGTTTATTATAGAAGATAACGATTATGAAACTGGATTTAAACAAGTAAAATTACTTAAAACAAAAAACCAGACTGCGTCAATATCTGTCAACTTTATTAAATTCGTTTTTTTTTAAATAAAACACATAAGTTATATATATTCCTAATCACCGTTAAAAATCTTTATTTTGATATAACACTCGATGTATTTTGTTTGAAAACAATTTTTTTAGGGTTCCATGCCAAAGGCAAAAAACGGAACCCTTATAGATTCGTCATGTCTGTCTGTCTGACCATCCGTCCGTCTGTCTGTCTGTCCGCCCGTATGTCACAGCCACTTTTTTCCGAAACTATAAGACCTATACTGTTGAAACTTGGTAAGTAGATGGAGGTAAGTGTATTCTATGAACCGCATTAACATTTTCACATAAAAATTAAAAAAAACAATAAATTTTGGGGGTCCCCATACTTAGAACTGAAGCTCAAATTTTTTTTTCACCAAACCCTTACGTTGGCTGTATCTATGGATCTATGGTCTTCGAAAATAATATTGAGGTTTCTAATATAATTTTTTTCTAAACTGAATAGTTTGCGCGAGAGACACTTCCAAAGTGGTAAAATGTGTGTGCGTGTGTGTGTGTGTGTCCTGTAACTTCTAAAATAAGAGCTTGATAAATCTAAAAAAAATATATGATGTACTTGTACATTATTACCATGCAAACTTCCACCGAAAATTGGTTTGAACGAAATCTAGTAAGTAGTTTTTTTTAATACATGCAATTTACCTTTCATTCAATCAACACAAATATAAAATGAAATATATTATGTTATTTGCTGCTGCGGAACCCTTCATGGGCGAGTACGACTCGCAAGGCCGCTTAAAAAAATTGTAGGAAGTAAGTAGGATTATGTATATTAAAGACTAACAGCAGGACTGTCTGTTTCAGATACTGGCCAAGTTTCACCAATTACTGATAAAGTTCCCGATTATTTAGAACTCATATTGCAAATAACCAAAGGTTTTGATTTCACTAGTGTCGGATAGATACAAATATGTCAGATAACCACACATAATTATATCAGTCACTTTTGTTAAATACAGTTTTCTGTTAGATCACTTCTGTACTGTATATCATACCAACCTATATTAGTGGTATGATTGACTATCGATAGCTTCAAGTATAAGCCTTTAATATGAAATTATTCTCGAGCGAGCGATCTGCGGTATAGAAAGCGTTATTATTGATGGGGTCACGTGAACTGTGAGTCGCTTTCTTCCAATCTTGTCGATCTTAAAAGGACTTACGTGTCTTATAAAAGTACGTTTAAATATCAACAACATTTATCGCAGCATACCCCTTCTTTTTTTAATGTGTGGGCCTGCCAAAATGACTCTAGGCAGAGTTCCATCAGGCGATGGAAAGCATAAGCAGAATCCAAGAGTAGTGGTCACCATACTCATTGCGAATGCAGACAATGCAGCATGTATGGTGACCCACACCGTGGCGGCCTAGTGATGCTTCTGCATCATTGGGCCTCCGATCTCGTACTCACTAACGAAACACGACAGCACGAATTTCTTTTTTCTATAAATGCCATACTAATACAGTAGGACATTGTTATTACGATCTAGTCTACTGAATAATGAGTAATTTTACTTTGACCTAAATTAATAAAACAAAACTATAATAAGATTGTGTCCATTAACACTTTTCTTATTGTCTACAATTAATTGAGGACACTCTGTTCGTGTGTTCTTATAATACACTGCACCAAATGGTAGTATTTTGTTCACTTTGCACTGTCACTTAACTAACTCAAAGGTTTTTATCCTTTTAAGTCTCCTTATAATGTGTGTGTCAAGAACCTGGATAGCCTCAACGTTTACGTGATGATGAAGTCGGCGTTCATGAGCTTCGGCGTACTTCGATATAATGTCTGCGACGAATTCTACTTTAAGGTCCCGATGGAGGTCGTTCCTTCGAATGTACCAGGGTGCATTTACAATACCCCTAAGTACTTAATTTTGAAAACGTTGTATCATCAGTGTATTGGATTGTTTGGTACATCCCCATAACTGGATAAGTCCAACAGGCATAAGGACTTGTTTATATAGCTATATCTTGTTACTTACTGACACTTTTCAGTGTTTACCCAAAAGCCAGTACATTTTTTTGTAGCGAAGATCCAGCTCGTCACGTTTCTTTTTGACATGGGCTTTCCATCGAAGCTTGGCGTGTAGTGTCATTCCTAAATATTTGGCAGTATTGACGTAGGGTATAATATGACTATTTATACGAGTATATACCGGGTGATAGTTAGGTGCTTTATTAGTGAAATCAATATGAACCGATTTAGATTCATTTAATTTTATTCGCCATTTACTCGTCCAATCACAAATGGTGTTCACTGCTACTTGAAGTTTATCTACTGCTTCCTTATGTGTAGACCCAATGGCCATGATAGCCGTGTCATCCGTAAAGGTCGCAATGATGTTTTCTTCTAATTTTGTCATGTCAGAAGTATATAACAGGTACAGGACCGGGCCTAGAACACTTCCTTGTGGCACCCCAGCTTTAATAGGTTTCAGATCAGAATATGCTTCTCCTTGTCTTACTCTGAACATTCTATCAGATACAGGGATCGGAAAACCCATGCATAACGGTATGCGTTATAAACGGTTACCGAATCAATCTGTAACCGTTTCAAAGGGTTACTCATTGATTCGGTTAACAGATTGTATATGTTATTGTTTTAACCCAAACAATAAGGGTTAACCCAAATTAAAGGGTTTATGTTTTTGAAATTGTTAACCCAAATGATAGAAGTTAACCCAATATTTCGGTTATTTCACGACGTGACGCGACTTAACGCAATTCGAAAATAATCAGTTTTACTTGATCTCTTGTGAAAAAAAAATTACTTGTTATTAGCCGAGATCCCCCTCTTCCCATCTCACGCAAATAATGACGACTGTAACGAAAAAATAATCACGGACCTACTAATATCCAGAAACCTATATCCAATTCGGTTAAGGTTAACCGTAATTATCCTGTATTAAACTATTCCTGTTAACAGTTATAATTACGGTTAACCTTAACCGAATTGGATATAGGTTTCTGGATATTAGTAGGTCCGTGATTATTTTTTCGTTACAGTCGTCATTATTTGCGTGAGATGGGAAGAGGGGGATCTCGGCTAATAACAAGTAATTTTTTTTTCACAAGAGATCAAGTAAAACTGATTATTTTCGAATTGCGTTAAGTCGCGTCACGTCGTGAAATAACCGAAATATTGGGTTAACTTCTATCATTTGGGTTAACAATTTCAAAAACATAAACCCTTTAATTTGGGTTAACCCTTATTGTTTGGGTTAAAACAATAACATATACAATCTGTTAACCGAATCAATGAGTAACCCTTTGAAACGGTTACAGATTGATTCGGTAACCGTTTATAACGCATACCGTTATGCATGGGTTTTCCGATCCCTGTATCTGATAGAATGTTCAGAGTAAGACAAGGAGAAGCATATTCTGATCTGAAACCTATTAAAGCTGGGGTGCCACAAGGAAGTGTTCTAGGCCCGGTCCTGTACCTGTTATATACTTCTGACATGACAAAATTAGAAGAAAACATCATTGCGACCTTTACGGATGACACGGCTATCATGGCCATTGGGTCTACACATAAGGAAGCAGTAGATAAACTTCAAGTAGCAGTGAACACCATTTGTGATTGGACGAGTAAATGGCGAATAAAATTAAATGAATCTAAATCGGTTCATATTGATTTCACTAATAAAGCACCTAACTATCACCCGGTATATACTCGTATAAATAGTCATATTATACCCTACGTCAATACTGCCAAATATTTAGGAATGACACTACACGCCAAGCTTCGATGGAAAGCCCATGTCAAAAAGAAACGTGACGAGCTGGATCTTCGCTACAAAAAAATGTACTGGCTTTTGGGTAAACACTGAAAAGTGTCAGTAAGTAACAAGATATAGCTATATAAACAAGTCCTTATGCCTGTTGGACTTATCCAGTTATGGGGATGTACCAAACAATCCAATACACTGATGATACAACGTTTTCAAAATTAAGTACTTAGGGGTATTGTAAATGCACCCTGGTACATTCGAAGGAACGACCTCCATCGGGACCTTAAAGTAGAATTCGTCGCAGACATTATATCGAAGTACGCCGAAGCTCATGAACGCCGACTTCATCATCACGTAAACGTTGAGGCTATCCAGGTTCTTGACACACACATTATAAGGAGACTTAAAAGGATAAAAACCTTTGAGTTAGTTAAGTGACAGTGCAAAGTGAACAAAATACTACCATTTGGTGCAGTGTATTATAAGAACACACGAACAGAGTGTCCTCAATTAATTGTAGACAATAAGAAAAGTGTTAATGGACACAATCTTATTATAGTTTTGTTTTATTAATTTAGGTCAAAGTAAAATTACTCATTATTCAGTAGACTAGATCGTAATAACAATGTCCTACTGTATTAGTATGGCATTTATAGAAAAAAGAAATTCGTGCTGTCGTGTTTCGTTAGTGAGTACGAGATCGGAGGCCCAATGATGCAGAAGCATCACTAGGCCGCCACGGTGTGGGTCACCATACATGCTGCATTGTCTGCATTCGCAATGAGTATGGTGACCACTACTCTTGGATTCTGCTTATGCTTTCCATCGCCTGATGGAACTCTGCCTAGAGTCATTTTGGCAGGCCCACACATTAAAAAAAGAAGGGGTATGCTGCGATAAATGTTGTTGATATTTAAACGTACGTAATAATGACGACTGTAACGAAAAAATAATCACGGACCTACTAATATCCAGAAACCTATATCCAATTCGGTTAAGGTTAACCGTAATTATCCTGTATTAGACTATTCCTGTTAACAGTTATAATTCGGTAACATCTATTTATGTTAATCCTAAATTTAGGTTAACCCATTTCCAAAAGGGTTAATAACACATTATTTCGGTTAGGTTAACCCTAACCGGAATATCCCTGATCAGATATTCTATTTACGTCTTGACATGTTTCGATCTCAGTATTTGCTACATTTGGACGAAATATTTGCTCTTAATGACCAGCAAATCTCATAGCTTTCTGTTCATTACTTACTGCCCATTGCCCACTTTCTTCTCTAATGGGTGGTATCTGCGTAACGGACCTTTTTAAACTCCTTATGACCTTCCATAACGAATAATCTGTACCTAGTGCGGTCACTGGTTAGTCGATTAAGGTAAGTACACATACATTCATCTTTGAACTGTTGTATCACTCGAGTAAGCTTTTTGTGAGATTATTTAATAATGTTTTGTCCGAAGGGTATCTTGTTTGCTGCCACTTTTGTCTCTGTTTTCTTTTTCGCTGATTAAATTTCTAATCTCGATTGAATAGTTAGTACTTCTAATTTTACATTTTAACTCAGGCGTATTTTTCCAAGCGCAACTTTGAATGTTAGTCACAAAGGTGAGTATTTCTGATTCCAGATGCTGTGGGAGCTTTAATGCTGTCAGACAGCACGAACACTGTCATTTTTTTTTTTTTAAAGACAACTCCCGCACTTTTACGTTGATCTTCTATGCGAGGGTAGTACCGCCCCGGTCGAGCCGGCCCGTTCGTTCTGAAATCAGCGTGGCTCTAATACCTTTTCTTATTCTGAATCTGAATTTATTCATAACTGTTTTATTATAAAGTTAACTCTATAATAAAAATTAAAAAAAAATAATTTAGGTATTTATTTGTTGTACCTTTACTACAATAGCCGCAAGTAACGTCGCGGGGCGAAGCTAGTCTAAAAAAGTGTTCTATAACGACTATAACTATCTGCCAGTGAAAATCCTTTCAAAATCGGTCCAGCCGTTCCAGATATTAGCCAGAATAGACAGATATTTTTTTTAGAAATTGAGGTTTTGATGTAATATAAAAGTAAAGTATGTATCTACTTTTATCTACTTAAGTATTTAACTTATCCTACTTGTATCTAAGTTAATTTCAAATTACAAACAGACACTTCAATTTTATTTATTTGTATAGAAATTAGAAAAATTACCGTGGGAGAGCCACGCTTCGGCATGAATGAGCCGGCTCGACCGGTGTGATACTACGGCCTCACAGAAAACTGGTGTGAAATAGTGCCTGCGCTGTGTTTCACCGACTGAGTGAGGATACCGGAGGCCCATACCCCAAACCCCTACCCATCCCCCAAAGGCCGGCAACGCACTTGTGACGCCTCTGGTGTTGCAGGTGTCCATGGGCGGCGGTAATCGCTTACCGTCAGGCGATACGTCTGCTTGTTTGCCCCACTATTCCATAAAAAAAGAAGATTATTTACATTACTCCGCTCCTTACGGTCTTCTTATTCCTATTTTATGATATTTCTCTATTATTACTCGATCCAATAAAAAAATAATTCAAACCATAATTATAAGTTCAAAGGTTATCGCGTTTAAACAAACAAAAATTCTTCAGCTTGTATTAGATTAGATTTATTTTTGTAATATTTATGTAATTTAGTTTTGATAATTAATTACACATAGCTGTTTCTATGCAATTATAAATTCCACATAATCAGTTGAATAATTATATGGAAATATATAATTAATTGGAATGTAAATATTGTCATGTTTTAAAACTTTCAAATACATTTTTGTATTTAAATTATCACTTCAAAATACTGTTACGTGTTAGGGTTCGATTTATTTGAGAGAGAAGCCTTTTGACGTGTTAAAGAGACTTTATTAAAACCACTATTAAAATCACAATACTACTCTAAATTACAATCCTTTAAGGTCGCCGAGGTCGCTAGGTTAATCGCTGATATCACTTTGATGTTTATCTTCTCACTATAGCTCAAACTGAACTGAACTGCCTGCGGCCCGCGAGACGCTCTAATTATACTCATATTATTATTACTCTTCCATTTCTAGAAACGACGATAACACCCGAGAGTAGTCTCGTTAAAACGCTAATAAAAATAATCGAAGTTAATAATAATTAGGCAACAACCAATCGATATCCGACACTATGCATATAGAAATAAGGTCCATTATTCCTTGCCTCAGGAGATCGATAAGAAGTGTGTGTGTATTAGTGTATTTGTGTGCGCAGTTATGGCTTGAAGATTATTAAAATTATTATTATTCGTAACAATACTATTGATAATTTAATTTACAGTAAAAACAATTATATGACTTTTTACATTACCCATTTTAATTCCAGGTAAACTCCCTTGTGCCCTATCAAAATTTTCTTCAAATTCTCTTATGCTCACACTTACCTGGAGGGAGAATCGTTGATTGAAAACATGGTAACCTCTGCTTGCGGCCATTTTTTTACTGGCAACCATGGATTATTATAAACAGGAAATTAGAAACTTTAATTTTGTATTAAAAATTTCAAAAAAAACAGATGACTGTAAATAAGTAACAATAATATACCTGTTTACACTTGGCAACCTCAGCGTTGCGGCTGACTGAGGAGAGCTGGCAATCATCATTTTTTCTTTTCTTTAGATCATTTTCTTTAAAATGACGTAAAATTGATAAAAAAAAATAGGTGCACTTTATGTTTCCAAATTAATTTTCCAAAAATTAATTAAAGGTAATTGCGGCAAATTTTTTATAGGCAACCTGTCGCTAATCCATTGAATACTTCCTCAACTTTCATTTAAAATTAATTTCATCAAAAAAACAGATACCTGTAGAATCGAGCAGTGCGATCTTAGGCTATTACTTACGAATCAAAGTATCTCCATGCCTAATTTAATTAAAATCGGTGCAGCGACTTAGCCGTGAAAATGTGACAGACAGACAGAGTTACTTTCAAATTTATAATATTAGTATGGATTATTATGTCTCTAACACAGGCTATTCTATAAATATAAAATTATAAACTCCAAAGACATTTCCCGTTAGTACTGTAATACCCTTTTACATGTATGGCAATAACAGTAACAACGCTGTTTATTTTTTAAGCTCTGTAATTTTGGCGAGTATTTTGTCACAATTACTTTTGCAAAAATTTGTTCTTGTACCGTTATAGTTTCTCTCCTACAGCTAAGAAGAACGTTTCCTACGTTTAAAGAATTTAACGGAGGGAAAGAGATGCTATTATGTTAATTGTGGCTAGGCCGACATTGTCGCAAGGCTAACCGCTGCAAGGTGAACTTGTGATTTAATACATACAGGTTGTTCTACATGTTTGAGTAGTCGTATGTAATACACAATGCGTCAATAGGTTGAATGATGACTGAGCTGAAGCTAATATATCTTCATTCCTCAGTAGATCATCAATAAATAGCCTTTAACAGTCGATTGATAAACGTACGCTTCTTCTAGAAAAGAAGGCTTTAGTCTACTATAAAACGCCGCTTAATACGTATGCATACTAAGTTCTTTTCAATTGGCTGACTTTATTATACGCAAAGAATATGCTTTCGAAGTTAAGAACTAAGTGTGTCTGTAGGTATTGTATGCATTGTTTGAAAATGTTAATCTTTAGGTTAATATGCCCAAAGAAATATCAAATCAAATCAAAATCATTTATTCATCTAAGACACCAAGTGACACTTATGAACGTCAAATTGAAGCTATAGTTAAAAATCATAGATCGACACAAACAGAGGCCACAGCATGTGCTTTATTGTCAAGGTAAGTTAGGCGAAAACACCAAAATCTACTGCCTGCCTGTGTCGATCCATAACTTCCAGTTTCCAAAATGCGTAGAGCTCATGAGAAGAATACTGGCAAAGAAACTCATGGCTACTCTTTTCCAAAATCTGATTTTGATATGAATATCTATTGTTAACACGAATTATTTTCGTACTTATAAACTACTTCTTAGCCATCATTTTCATGTTGGTCTTGAATATTATTGCATCTAAAAAGTTTAGGTTTCAAATAATTCATCTTATTAGTATTAACTTCGAACGAAAACAAACGCAGCCAACCTTGGTATTGTGTAATAAATTAAAATGTTATACAGGAGGGGCGATAACCTATACAAATATACTGTTTAAATTCAAAGAGAATCACATTGACACGAATAGATACCTACTACATAATACCTACTTTGTATGTCAACATCAGCTATACATCTTCACATTCAGGTACACAGTGAGTCCTACAGTATAATTCATTCAACTTTCTATTAAGTCGCTAATATACTAAGTCAACATGTACTTAAAGACTAGAGTTTGGCTCAGACATGGGATATCCATACTCAAGGTCTGTCCTAATTTCTTCTCCAAGATCCGCGATATTCTATAGTTCCCTCGCACTGTCTCTTGGCCGTTCCGGGCGGCCTTAGAGAGACTAGACGAAACCTTTACACTGTTACATTTTAGTTTACTACGTTGATTCGAAAAAGAATGGGACGAGAACTTTCTTCAACTTAGGGAGGAGAACCATGCTTCGGCACAGATGGTTCGGCTCGTTCGGAGTGATATCACTACTTAACAGAAAACAGTGTTATGCTATTCTTTTGTAGCTTTTCTCCCAACAAGGGAGGTTACTGGATGATAATATTGTCTTATAGCTGCTGGCAAGTGACGGAGGGGAGGTTATCATCCCCTCCGTCACTTGCCAGCAGGTGACCCCATCTGATCGTTTCCCTTATACCGTCATCATTAACAACCCATAACGTCCCACTACTGGGCTCGGGTCTCCTCTCAGGAGAGGGTTAAGGCCATACGTCCCCACGCTGGCCAACGGGTTGGTATTGTTTGCGCACGTTTGGCCTAGTGGTTTAACGGTCACCACACCGTTTCCTACTTCGCCAAGTGTCGTGGGTTCAAATCCCACGTAGGACAACACTTTGTGTGATCCACAAATTGTTGTTTTGAGTCTGGGTGTTCTTTGTGTCCGTTTCATGTATGTTTGTAAAGTCCCCCGCGACACAGGATTTATTAAGGGCGGGAGTTGTCTACAAAAAAAAAGAAAAAAAAGATTTTGGGTGGGATTTGTTTCAAGTTTTCCTTCTCTTGCCCTATACAATAAAAATAATAAGTTTATATTTATTAGTATAATATGTATAATATTTTTGTTACGCACAGCAGACATAACGGATGTTCTGTGCTAACCGTCAGATTACTTTTTGCGGAATAAAATGTCTGACCTCTTACAAGTTTGTTGATCTCATTTTTTTGTTCTGTTAAAAAGAACACTTGCTTTAACAGAATTATACCTACTTTAATTTTTAAACCGTCACTGCAGTCTGAACACTTGTACTCTTTCATGACTGTTAAACATGGCTAATTAGATATTATTAAGAAGCAGATGTCCTTCCTTTTTGATCTCTGCGTAAAACAATAAACGTGGCCCTAATAATATCATATTTCTAACCCCTCAGATAGTGTAGTTTGTAACTAGGTTCACGTCATTGCCGAAATAAATCCGACCTTTTCGCCCTCTTTGAATTAGACCTGACTGAAGTGCTACTGAATAACTTGTGTGTAATACATTTCTTTTCACTCTACAGGTCAACCACCGAGAACGACTGATAAGGGTAACCCGGTTTTACTCATTACTGTTAACAATTTTGATAAAAAACCTATGCTATAATTTATGTAGCCTATTTAGAAAAATATAAAAACTAATTTCACGAAGGATTTTATTGTTAATGAAATTAATGAGGCAGGAATGTCAAGTATCATAGAATGAATAAACAACTTCACCTATAGTTGAAAAACAATGTTCTCGTCGAAGGAACTTGTTGCGAAACCGCCAGATTACAATGCATTGTGCACAGAATTCTACTACAAAATGAATAGAAATAGTGTGGAGCAAAACAATTGCACACATAAAAACTGTTATCTGTTACTGAGCCAGCAATGGTCTGTGACGTCGGCTGACGTTCACTGGCGTGACTCGACCGCCGCGCCGCACAAACAATCGGACATAAATATTTTGTTGGCACCGCCACCGCCGTACTTTCAGATACAACTTTATGTCTATTTATTTTCGTAAACAACACACCGCATTACAACAACCGAATATTTTTATATCATCGATAAGATTATAAGATACCTTGTTATGCTGTCTACACTAAGAATTGGCACGACACGAATTGATATCTCGGTCACAATAAGAAATCGAGCTTGATACAGATCTTTTTTTAATTTATTTTTATAGACAACTCCCGCACTAGGAATAAATCCTGTGTCGCGAGGGACTTTACAAACATACATGAAACGGACACAAAGAACACCCAGACTCAGAACAACAATTTGTGGATCACACAAAGTGTTGTCCTACGTGGGATTTGAACCCACGACACTTGGCGAAGTTGGAAACGGCATGGTGACCGTTAAACCACTAGGCCAAACGTGCAGTCTCACAATTACCTATAGCAAAATTTGTCTTTGCCATAGTCTAGTCCAGGAAGGCACGGGTATACGACTCCTGCAAAACGTATTCATTACCTAAAGCTACCGTCTCTATTTTTCCCGTCTGCAAACAATTACATTGCTACAAAGAAACTAAACTTAACTGAGGATACAAGAAAAAGTATTTGAGTATGAAACATGGCGTACATCATTTTCCATTCTTATTTAAGGAAAAATAACAAAAATGAGTAAAAATATGATGAATGACGATGATGTCGTATTCAAGATGACCTTATAATTACAAAAACATGTCCTTTAATACCTCTAGAGACAAACATAAGAATCGTTTATTTGGGTAGTCCGTTTATATTATTTAAATAAATGTATAACCTGTTTAATGTCAAGTTTGTTATTTTATTACGTCATAAAAACAAGAATACGTTATCTGATTCGATTTCCGGACATGTTGTTTGCTGACAAAACTGGCTGACTTCTACCTGCGTCTTAATAAATCTAATCTAATAATTTTGTAAACTATGAAGTCGCTTAAAAACGACATAACAAATTGAACTGAATATTATATACGTTTATTAATATAGAATTCAACAGAATTCGTTATTGGTTGCCGATTCATACCTGAAAATTCCCACTTTTTTGATTTGAAAAAGGAATATTAAAAATGTAATATTTATTTCTACTAATCTATTGACATAATTCTTCCCGGTTGTCATGAATATCTATGGCCCGTGCTTCGGAGAGTACGTTAAGCCGTCACGGCGTCGGCCCCGGTTGTCATGAAATATGTTCATGACAACCGGGGCCGACGCTGCGGCTTCCCAATAACCGCAATCGTTATTGGGAAGTCAGTGCCCTCAAATATACTGACAACTAGATCAACCATCGAATACAGTTCGACCTCAGGGTTGCGGAGGTCCTATGCCAGTCGCTCCGTGTAAAAACTGATATTCAGGTAAAACCGGTTGAACTAGTAAAACTTGGGAATAATAAAGGAACATGATGAATCTATTAACATAATTATCTTATCCTTTCTTATTCCGAGACAATAGTATCAGACAGCCAATCTGTTATGCGCTTTTTAAGACTCTTTTTATCGTCTCACGATCAAACTGTAGAACAAATTGTCGTCTGGTGTATTTCCGGAACGATACAACCTTCAAGCCTACAATAAAAGAGTGTACTCATATCTCAAAGGCCGGGCACGCAATAGAGGCTCTTGAGTAGCAGGCGTGGGCGTCGGTAGCCACTTACCGTCGTCAGGTATCATCCAGTGCGCTCGTTTGTTCCCCGTGTTACACAAAGGAAATACGCTTGTAGTCTAACCTCAATACGTTGACATAGTATTTGTAATTTTATGGTTTTTAATATAATTTTGCGCAAATTCACAACCACCACAAAAAAGGAACCAGGATCTTATAAAAAGAGAAAAAAAAAGTGTTTTTGTAGTTTTTTGTTGAGCTATACTTAATGGCATTTCAACAATTCAAATATACCTATAATAAAATTAATTGAAATAAATAATTTTAGGCGAGGTGATCTACCAGTCAAGTGATTTGACCCATGTCTTACAAAAGCTCTTTATATCAACTTAGATCATTGAATGAGTACCTACAATGTAATCTATATATATATAAAAGAGTAAGGTGACTGACTGACTGACATACCCAGAGATCAACGCACAGCCCAAACCGCTGAGGCTAGAATCCTGAAATATTGCATGTTGGTTCTTTTATAACGTAAGTGAGCACTAAGAAAGGAATTTATTAAATTCCACTCCTAAAGGGGGTAAATCAGGGGATGAAAGTCTGCGTGAGCAAAGCCGCGTGTAAAAGCTAGTTGGATATAAGCCGTCAACTAGCACACTCAGGTGATTCGAAGTTAATAACAGTACAGTGTGTAGACCTTCAATAATTTCTCACGGCAACATTTTACGTACGCGAACGTTTTCCACTCTGGTTGGTCTACATGTTATGATAGTGACACGTGTCTTTACTTACGACACGTATTGTGGGTTTAAACATCATTTCATCACCCAGCTTATTATCATTAGATGAGTCACATCACCCTCGCTGAAGATGTCGTGACTGACGTGGTAGCTATACGATTCAATTTCAACAATTGAGGCTTTGATATAATTGCGTCTAAAGTACCAAATTGTATATAAACATAAAAGTGATGTTTGTAAGTAAATAAATATTAAACAGGCCTTGAACTACTAACATATTTTATACTATTTGTACCTAAAGTTAAAATCCCGAGGACGAATAAATTTCAATTACAGAAATTCCGATGTATAATTTGCGCTTGCACATATCACTGGACACCTCTGACAAGAACCTTTCTCATTTGAGTGATAGAACACTGCAGAGCGCGCACAAAAACGGAGCAAACAACAGCGTTCCATGCACAGATGGAATCGCAGGAGGTTTTAGCATACAATACTAAACGAACTTTGTAGCTTGCTAGGGTCTCTGTTCGAAATCGTTAGTAGCGTAGTGAACTGCCCGAAGAATTCAGAACTTCAGGGAGTTTGGAGGTCTCGAATCTTAAAAATTTCCAATAACGTAAAACTCGCAGTTTGGCATAGAGATTTTATGTAAAACAGCCACTACAACCTTTTTTGCGTCTGCTAATAATATCTCTGGTTCTCATTATAATATCATCATTAAACTCACTTTGTATTCACTACGATCTTATTGATATGCAGTAAATTTGAAAACTTTTATACTAAATATATGGCGGATGGATGCGGACTGCCCAAGACCGGGATAGGCGCTCCTTAGGGCAGACCTTCGTTCAGCGGTGGACGGAGATAGGTTGATACGATACTAAATATAGTATTTTTATGAAAAACACCCAAACATGACATAGTACATGAGGTAGTAGAGCCACGCTGATTTCAGCACGAACGTGCACGTGCTATTGGTACTACCATCGCGGCCTCGCACAGAAAATCAACTTAAAATGACGTGTTTCGTTGGTGAGTGCGAGACCGGAGGCGCAATGATGCAGAAGCATCACTAGGCCCTGCCATGGTGTGGGTCACCATGCTGCGTTATTACATTGTCTGCATTCGCAATGAGTATGGTGACAACCACTCTTGGATTCTGCTTATGCTTTTCATCAGACAGAGGAGAGTCATTTTGGCAGGGACATAAGAAAAAAATACGTGTGGCACTCGGGGACTGCCGCGGTAAAGTTATTGCATAGCATTTTTTATCAACTTATGCAATTATATTTTATTTTTTTAAGCAGTATTTTCGTGCGTGACAGTTACACAGATTCGTTCGTTGACAACATTCGTTGATTCGTCGTTCGGAGCAGCTCGTCTCGATCCGTGCGAGCTTCGGGTGCCCGGTTATTTTGCTACGTTACGGAATTTCTGCACAAAGGCCCCAAAGCCCGCGATAAAAGCTATGCAATAGCTTAAAACAGAAAAGGTAAAATGAGCCTAAAGCCTACAGCTTAAAGGTACTGTTTATTTCCATGTATAATCAATTTGCGTAATAAAGCTAAGTCGTATGAAAAGCTGTGACTTATCTATATCATCGATCTTATTTCTGTCTTGTAGTACCGGTTCTGTCTAATTTGGGATCAGATGGCCGCGTGTATCATGCCATGTAATACAGTTTCCTGTTAGTTTTGCGTATTTGCCAATTTTTGTCAAAATTGTCTGTCATTATAACACCCATTACTCGTACCACTGTTTGTGTTCCTAGCTTTGGCCATTAAATTTAATAGTTGAAAGTTTCTAATGAAGAGCTTAACTTTCACTTTCCGCGTTGCCGTCGTCACAACTATGAGAACATTTCTTTTTTATTATATTAATGGTTTCATTTATATAGTAGTTTTATAATATTTATCGTTTCCTTTACCGATATACGACAAAGAATTATAATGCAAATATTAATAAAAACAGCAAATTTGTGTTAAAATTGAAAAATCTGACATTGGTGTATTTGTTCTTCCTGTTCCTAGTGGTATTAAATTAAAACAAAACTGGTCATTAAGATTAAATAGAATTCGTTTTAGACTATATTTTAGCGGTGGACGGGGGCAGTGAATATACATTCATGCCCATATCCCATAGCGAAATGACGGAACTAAACTCCATCACACGCGCCGGTGTCTGTCACACAGTCTATACTAGCACAGACATCGTCGATAACTCTATCTTAAATTAGGCATGTATAAATTAGATTATAATTAACATTACCACTATATAAAGATAGAAGATTTGTAACCTGGATTTTGTTTAATAAAGAATTATTATTATTATTATCTCTATAAATATAAAAATGAATCGCCGAAATGTATGTACGCGCATAACTTCCGATCGGTTGCACCAAATTAAATAATTCTTTTTTATGTGTTCGTTATTGTTAGGACAAGGTTTGTGTACAAGAAAAAATAATTTCTTTGTACGCGACGGGAAGCTAAGACAGATATGTAAATATGGCGGTACGAAGTTCGCCGGGTCAGCTAGTTTTGTATAGAGGTATATTATGTAAGCAAATAAACTGTTTCTGGTTTAGTGACGTGAGAAATATAAATGTAATTTCTGGTATTACGGCATTTTATTAAGAAGTTTTTCACATTATTTTAAAAGAATTACTTAAACACAACTTAATATTAAACAAAAATATATTACAAGTTTGGCGATAGTTTTAAATTGTGAATAAAATTTAGCTGTCAGGCGAAGCAAATGATTGCCTTTTTTTAATATTTGCACCCACGTAACTATAATCGTGTCAGCTACATAAGAAACCGAAAACCTACCACCTAAATTTGTCCAGGGATAAGGCCTCGAAGACTCGGCGTCAATCCAGTGGATTGACGCCGTCTTCCGTCTTCCGAGGCCGTGGGACTGGAAATTTATTACTGCAAAATCGATTTATGCATGCAGCAAAATCGCTCCCGATATCTTAAAGTAGTATGTGCCAAGTGGTTATACAAGGATATCTTTGTTTGAAATGTAGATCTGGCGTCGGTATTGCATGCAAAATTCTTGTATAAAAATATGAACCGCCCACATCAGCCTACGCGCTCAGCTGCGGATCAATCTCTATTCATAGGTAGGATATCAAATGCCTTGTTTTCTTCTTTAATTTAAAACTTTCTAATTATATCACTGTTTATTAATAGCACTGCAGGCATATTACACATCAGGTTTGTCGAAGACCTGAACATTTACTTTCACTTTGGGCTTACTTTATCTTCGAAAAATTACCGCGCGCCTCTTGACATATATTTTTTTATTTAACTTAGCAACACTCACACTGTTCGGTAAACGATAAGACGGTAACGGCCTAGTTAGACCATTGTATGTCTTGGTGTCTTTTCGAAATCTGATTACAAAAAAATAATATTGTGGCTCCTTTAACGCTATCAATATCGTCTATCTAGTCTAGACGGCCACGAAGTATTATCACGCGCCTTATCACCGATTAAATATCGTATATCAGGTCCATGTTATTTTTAAAGTAATTCTGCTAAGCCATTTGAGACGGAATGTAAATTAAGTATTTGCTTATTTCTTTGTATTTTCATATGAGTTCGATAATTTTTGTACCGTGTAACAAGATACATATCTCAAATTTATACATTTTGAATTGGATAATTTTTCTTGCGTGTTTTAAATATTTATTTCAAGTTTCAAGTTCTTCACATATTTGGAGAATTACCGAGTTGTACCATAAGCATACATACAATACAGACTTAACAATGTTTATTGATAAAAAATATGAGAAGTTGAACAAACCTAATTAAGTCCAAGTAAAAATAACTACTTTCAAAGAAATTACTGACATTCATCTCATAAACCCACAAATGGTTTATCTTTTAGTAATGATTTACTACATCAGAAGTTCCAATTTCATTGTAATAGAAACCAGTTTCAACACTAATTAATTACTCATTAAAAAGTTTACAACTGTTGGCAAAAAATTTAACCTAGTAAGCATAAGAATATGAATTGTGAGCACAAGAAAACTAAAGACATCTGTGGATTACTCATAGAGTGGTGATATTACTTTTGTAACATTGCTCTAATAAATTTGTAATAGTTTCTTTTTTTAAGTTTTTATTAAAAAAAGCTAGTATTACTTTTTTAAATAACCTATTTCAGTATTTATTTCGAATATTTTTAATGATAATCTTTTAAAAAAGTTATTCCCTAAAGTATAAATCCTAATTCTCAACTTTAAAATCACACCAATATATAAAGGCGAAAGTTTGTGTGTATGTTTGTTACTTCTTCACGCAAAAACTACAGAACGGATTTGGATGAAACTTTACAGTAATATAGCTTATACACATCAGAATAACACATTGGCTACTATTTGCAGCGATAACCGACATATACGCTGGCGGAGCTGCAGGCAACATCTAGTTTATATAAGTGCTTTATGCTAAGAGTATGTATGCATAACACTTAAATTATTCATTTCTATAATACTATAATTAGATGTGTTATAATTATTTTATTCTGTTCGTTGCAGACAATATCAAAACATTATAAATGAAAAAAGGTTACTTAAAAATAAAAAAAACAATATTAAATAGTTTTATTTTTAAGTTAAGCCATATACTCATGATAAAATGTCTATTTACTTAACATTATAATTAAACAACTTCAAAAAGAGGGGGAAGTTATGAATTCAACTGATTTTTTTTTATGTTTGTTACCTCATAACTTTCGACTGGGTGAACCGATTTTGATGATTCTTTTTTTATCTGAAAGCTGGTGCTTACCATTTGGTCCCATTTCAATTTAGTCCAGTTCTTGAAGTCATTTTTTTTTAATTTGTGATTATTGTCTAGTTAATTATGCATTTTGCACATTCTGGGCTGTCAACTATGTGTTGGGGAACAAAATACCTACACTTAACGTTTCTTTGCAAACGGTGAAATACTATTAATTTGGTTCGTTCAACTGCAACTCTGGCCTCTTAATCCAGTCACGAATATTTCTTAACAGTAGATTTTGCAACTGAATGAAAGTAGATGTGCACCTTGAATGATTTCTATGTTTAATAGGTTCAAGCCTTCAATGATATCACTGAGTGATTTTCTTTTTGTTGGTTGGTTGGTTTGGTGGTTCACAATCTATTTGCATTTGACAAAAATAAATATGAATCTTGTATTTATTTACTTATTCATATATACTTAATTCAACATTATGTACACATCACATGTAGTTATCTCAAGGTGAATGTATCCTATTTTGATGTAAAATAACTGCCTATGGAATATGTAACTTATTTTTTATTCTCTCATACTTAAGAGTTAAACATTGTAAGAGAAGTCAAACAATGTAGAAAATAAAGAGGAGTGGTTATTGCTGCACAGACAATAGCCTGGCCCTTGAAATGAGAAAGATTAAGTAATATTTTTAAGTCCATTGTAATATATAACTTATCATTATTATTTATTTTTAATAAATATTTATTATTTATCATAGTAAATGGAATTTCAAGACCTCTGGCAATGGTCTTATCACAACCAAGTACTTACATAGAAGTTACAATCTAAATATTTATTTTTACTTTGTTATGACAGATAACACAGAGAAAATATTAAAAACTAGAATGTAGGTACCTCATAGATTCTTAGATAGTAGCAAAAATATAGTCTTGGAAAACAGTAGAACTAAATCAAAGCACAACTGAGAGGAACATGAAGATACTCACCCACATGCAGAGTGGCTCCTGCAGCATGAAAGTCATGACATCTACGAACTGTTCCGTGATGTTCCTGGTGCTGTTGTCAGCGACAACCGGCGATGGAGCCATCATCAGCTTTGCCTCAATGTCTCCCGGCTCCGCCATAGCTTCTTGCCGACCCTGTGTCACGTTCACCCGCCAGTTGGGATCACTAGTTGCACTCAAAGCGTAATAAATAGCTATTGAAAGCAAAGAAACACTGCCCGCGGTGTAAACCTTGAGATTCGGCAAGGGCAACCTGTCTACTAATGTCACAGGCATAACGAACTCAGTACTGTAATCTTGCGCGCCAAATAAACACTTACAATACACAACAATTTAGAACCTAATGACATTTGACTGTTTTACAGCATAGTTAAAATCAAAATAAGCAGACGCAATTCAACACACGCACTAATACACGTCAAGTATTACCAGTTTATCATGTTTGCCAACATAATGGTAAAAAGTTACATATGGTATAAATTATATTGTTGATTGTTGTACATATAATTATTTTCATTGTATTTTATTATAGGCTTTTTCAAATATAAATAGATCATTTTCTGCATATTGTATCATACATTTAATTTATTTAAAATGTTGTCGAAAATATACTAGAAAAAAAAGCGTCTCGGAACTCCCGACAGAAGTGATAACATACTTATTTAAGTTGAACTATATAATAATGAAATTCTGCGGCTGTCCGAGAGCGGTTAGATTAGCGCTGTGGGTGTTAGAGTGAGAGAGAAGGAGCCTGCCTACCACTAGGTACCGTAAGCGTGAGAGAAAGGAAGCCAGATAGACTGGCGCCGCGCGCCGTAACGCGTTTCATAACAAATTGGTTTACCCTCCCATGAGAAGTTATCACTTCAAAAATGTTTTAGTCAAAACAAATGTTAATAAACTTGTAGATTAGTCGTAGTATGCAAACAGTATATATACTAATACTCAGAGATTTTAATCTTTTACTATTTAGAAACAAGGAAATGTCAACATGGAAAAAAAATGGCTGGGAAATTTTAAATATGGTCTGGTATTGCTTGATTTCATTCGTTCAGAAAAAGGCCACAGAAAACTTAACAGCTGTAAATATATTTAAATGTTAAAAGGTTCAAGTAACTTTTTCTGGTTTATACAACTTTTAAAGTTTTATTATTCCATTAATTTCTATCCTCTAAATGTATGATATCTGTTATTATTAGATTGTTGTTTTCTTGTATGTCATTGTAATTTTTGGGCATACATGCATATGTCAAGAGTGACAGTTTTACAGCTGCTGATGAAACGTCAAAAAGAAAAACAGAAAACAGCGATACTGTCCAACTTCCAACTGTACATCGCAATAGTTGCATCCCTTACTTTTCCTAAGAATAGAATGAAAAAAACGATAAGTTTATGCTACAAATTAAGTTTTTGTTGCTAGGTTTCTTGAATAAAATCAGCTTGAGAATCATTGATGTGTTTTGGTGTTCATGGATGTATAGTTTT
Organism: Diaphora mendica; assembly: GCA_949125395.1. Lineage (NCBI taxonomy): Eukaryota > Metazoa > Arthropoda > Insecta > Lepidoptera > Erebidae > Diaphora > Diaphora mendica. The sequence goes on along the minus strand of OX421326.1, from coordinate 882,752 downwards.
ATTTTATGGTCATAAACTTGAAATAATAATGTCTCAGAGAGATTACGCTCCACTGAGCTTAGCCTGCGTGCACGGGCTTTGCGACAAAATATATGACAAGCGTAAATTTGCCGGCGTCGAAATTGAAAAGTAATACTTCAGTTTTTGTTTAAACTTGCCTACTATTTCCACCCCATATTTTATCATCACTTGTTTCACTTGTATATTTTCATATATAACGAGGCTTCCCTGATGATCTGCTGCTACACTACTCCTTACAGTTATTGCACATGTTATGTGCTTTTATATCTGTATTTATTTATCAAAATATTTGCAGAATGGTAAAGGATTTCAACGATGCAAAGAATACGAGTCAAATAAAGCGACTAATTAGAGTTCTAGGTCAAGATCTGATGTCCTCAACGAATCCTAATGTTAAAAACGGTGCTCTAATGGGTTTATCCTCAGTGGCTGTTGGCTTAGGGAAGGTCAGTAGCAGCTTTGATGTAAAACAGGTACCTTTCTCAATTTAGATTAGCTTTCCGTGCTTACAATGGCTTTATTCAGACTGGAGGATCTGAATTAACCTTAGAAATATATCCATGTTGCTTATATTGTATTTTACTTAAATCATTTCACACAGTTAATATGAAACATATAGTCCATTCCTGCTCAGGACGTATAATTATGTGATGAGAATGATGATTTGTTCTGTGCCAGGGTGTTATATAATATATTTGGGCTGACTAGACCAGAGTGACACCACGGCCTCACAGAAAACAGTGCTTGCCCTGTATCACCGAGTGAGTGAGGATACCGGAGGCCTATGGCCTAACCGCTTCCTCCATCCCCCTCTCCATCCCCCAAATGCCGGCAACGCACTTGTGACGCCTCTGGTGTTGCGAGTGCCCATGAGAAAATATATAAATATGTTTAACAGCAGTCTAGTAAGAGCTTGGGTGTTGGATCCATATATTAATCTAATGTTGACGCCTTTGTTCACACTTTCGGTTAATAATCGGTTGTCAGCCATGGTCGAAGCTGGTGCCAATTTTTAGCACTCTACACGAGGCGACTGTGCACGATGGACGTCGACTAAATTCTCGGTGTAATGTATTATTATTTAAGAAGTAAACAAAGAAAGAGAGCCAAGGAAAGAAAATATTGGGTGCACCCAATCCTGAGCGAAAGATTTAGTTTGGGAACATTTCAGAACTTAATAACAGAATTTGAAAGTTACGAAATTAAGTTTTTCAATTATTTTAAGTTGTTAATAACTACATTTAACGATCTACTGGCTCAAATATCAGTGAGCATAAATTACCAAAATACAAGATTTAGACATCCAATATCCAACAAATGTGAACAGCGCCATTCTTACTCATAGACGAGCGAGTTCCGACACGACTTTTTTCGGGCGTAGAGGGCAGGCAAAGCCAAAATCGGTTTTCGACTAGTGTGAATAGCTTAATATAAAATGCTCTGCCACTGGAACCTCCGAGTAATATACGGAACCGACACCCGACAAGTGAGAACGAGCTCTTACCATAGAACACTCTCTGCCTGTTTTGGAATGAGACATCTGTGTGTAAAACTATTATTATTATTTTATATGATTATAACTACATATGTGTATAAATGATATGCTATAAGCTTTATTATTTATTTACAATCCTGTAGACACTGACTGGTACAGGATAGGATTCGGCAAATAAGCAATGCCTTAGATGCCTAAATTTATACAGATTGACATTGTCTATAAACTACTCATGTATGGATCTTTGTAATAAAATACAACAGCTGATTGTATTTAATATTTGTTTTGATTGCTTTGTATTGTGTTGCTGGATAACATGAATAAAATAATCAACTGAATCATGACATTTCAGTAAATATACTGACTCTTCTGGCATTATTTTTTGCATTCATAACAAAAGAGTTCAAAGTTAAAATTTTTGTAGTATCACCTATTTGGATTAGAAATTAGAAAACTCTTTGCACTTCTAAGTGCCACCTATTTCACAGTTCTCTTTCCTCAACATTAAGTTGAAAAAGGATACAAAGAATTTTAATGCTACTCTTTATGGTAATTAGAGCCTTTTCATATGAAGAACTTAGCAGAACTTGTCAAGAACTTAGCATATCTATCTATATACACACATCAAAAGTGTCTAGGGATCAAGCATTTTTATGCGGATTTCTTGAGATTGAGATGTGGCTTTGGCCCTGGCCTGCTCAGTCGCCAGACTTGAACCCGATTGAGCATGCATGGGATAAGCTACAGAGAAGAGCTCTGCCGAATATGGAGGGTATCCAGTCGCAAGAAGACCTTTTTTTGTTGTTGCAACGAACATGGGCGGCCATTCCACAGCGTGATTTGGATGAACTCATTTTGAGTATGCCAAACCGATTCTTGTGTTGTTAGTGTTCGCGGTAGAAACACGGATTATTAATTGTTTAAGTTACCTAATAAAATTTTAAAGAAAACTGTTATTTCAGTCTTGTTTTCGAACTTTAATGTTAGTGGTTTAAATGTCAAAACTCCCTTTATTAGGAAAATGGCAAATTTCTTTATTAATGCAAAGGTGACTTGGTTTATCGTTACTGTGACAAACGAAAACACTTTATTTGATGAATCCTTAAAGAAAATTTTAATTAATATCAATCAGGAGAAAAGTTATTGCAAAAATATATGTTGATCCCTAGACACATATGTTGACCCCTAGACACTTTTGATGTGTGTATATAAAAGAGTAATGTGACTGACTGACTGACATACCCAGAGATCAACGCACAGCCCAAACCGCTGAAGCTAGAATCCAGAAATTTTGCATGTAGGTTCTTTATATAACGTAAGTGAGCACTAAGAAAGGAGTATTTGAAATTCCACCCCTAAGGGGGTAAATCAGGGGATGAAAGTCTGCGTGAGCGAAGCCGCGTGTAAATCTAGTATATTATATGCTAAGTTCTTAACCATATGACACTTACATACTTGGCATATAACTAAGGTTTATTTTAGTAAAAAATAAATGAAATGTCTTTTATCAGGGTTGCATAGAGTATCTGCCTGAGCTGATACACCCGATCGTGGCTTGCTTCAGCGAGAGCGAGTCTCGCGTGAGGTACCAGGCGGCTGAGGCGCTGTTCAACGTGCTCAAGATCGCGCGAGGCGCCGCCCTCGCACACTTCCCGCTCGTGTTCGACGCGCTGGCGCGACTGGCGGCCGACCCCGAGCAGCAAGTGAAGCAGGGAGCTGAACTACTGGATAGACTAGTCAAGGTATCATCAAAATATGAAGAAATTTTTTGTACTCTGAGAGAACCATGTTTCGGCACACATACCTTGTCTCAGGGTGAACGGCCACCCTGAGACATGGACATCCTCAAAGACTGGCAAGGCATTCTACTCCTTTTGCCCCTGATTACCATGAAGACAAAACAATGTATTCTTCTAAGAAAATCCCTAAGACGCATTTTCTGACTAACCGAGTTGTGACAGCCTGGAACAGACTCGCAGAGGACGTGGTTATGGACGCATCAGCTCCCTAGCTGCTAGTGTGTCATACCAAATAATAACAATAATGTTCTTATAATAAACACTTCGTTTCATGACTCATCTATACTAATATTATAAAGCTGCAGAGTTTGTTTGTTTGTTTGTTTGTTTGAACGCGCTAATCTCAGGATCTACTGGTCCGATTTGAAAAATTCTTTCAGTGTTGGATAGTCCATCTATCGAGGAAGGCTATAGGCTATATTTTATTTTCATAAAAAATAGAGATCCGTAAGAAAATTGCTATTTTGTAACCCAAGGTGTGAAATCGAAAACGTATTTTTGCATGCGCTCCAAAAAGAATTGACAAAAGAACAAAATAATGTATTACGGGTTTGTAGATCCCATTAAGATCTACAAAAAAGTCCGCGAGAGCATATATCTAACTATCATGGTTTAGTTACAATAACCGCTTTTGTGTTCAAAAAAATTATTAAATCGTCTGAAGAAAGAAACTACGTTAAATGTTTATCGTAATATTAATCCTTATCTAAATAAAGCATTATGTTATCAAGGGTATTTATTTAGAAGTAAAATACTTTTTGTTTCATCCCATTCAGACATTTCGTTTAGAAGTTATCACGAGTATAAGACGCTAAGAGTTGGTACCTATTATTGAGTTATTTGCCAAAGAGTTTTTATCAACATAATACCTAATATTAGTCTTTATCCAAATAAATGTGTTGTTGATTATGAGTATTAGATCTTAGAAGAGTATAATAAATACATCTATACTAATATATATAGCTGAAGAGTTTTTGTTTGTTTGAACGCGCTCATCTCAGGAACTACTGGTCCAATTTGAAAAAGTTCTTTCAGTGTTAGATAGCCCGTTTATCGAGGAAGTTTAGCGAGTTTATCTATATCATCACGCTATCACCAACAGGAGCGGAGTACCAATGAAGAATGTTTCAAAAACGGGGGGAAATTATTACACTACGGGCAATAGGAGACGCAAACGACGTTGCGTGGGTCATCTATACTAATATATAAAGCTGAAGAGTTTTTGTTCGTTTGAATGCGCTTATCTTAGGAACTACTGGTCCAATTTGAAAAAGTTCTTTCAGTGTTAGATAGCCCGTTTATCGAGGAAGTTTATCGAGTTTATCTATATCATCACGCTATGACCGATAGGAGCGGAGTACCAATGAAGAATGTTTCAAAAACGGGGGGAAATTATTACGCTACGGGCAATAGGAGACGCAAACGACGTTGCGTGGGTCATCTATACTAATATATAAAGCTGAAGAGTTTTTGTTTGTTTGAACGCGCTAATCTCAGGAACTACTGGTCCAATTTGAAAAAGTTCTTTCAGTGTTGGATAGCCCGTTTATCGAGGAAGTTTAGCGAGTTTATCTATATCATCACGCTATGACCAATAGGTGCGGAGTACCAATGAAGAATGTTTCAAAAGCGGGGGGAAATTATTACGCTACGGGCAATAGGACACGCAAACGACGTTGCGTGGGTCAGCTAGTAATACATAAATTACAAAATATGATAATTCATAAGAGTGTCAGCAAAGGGTCTGTGATGATAAGACGCACTATCAAACCACCTAAATAAATATCAACATTCGAAGTTTTAACACAAGGAAAAATATGTTTATTATATATTTATAAGTCTGTAATAATTGATCTAATTGACACGTAGAGAGTTTTTGTCTGATAGCTGACTAAGCTCACGAACTAAGACTGACCACGATCATGAAGGATGTATAATGTAGCCTTCTTAAATTGCATTCTTAGTTACCGTGGGCGGTAGTTACCCAACATCAGAATCATCAGATGATCTGACTGCTTGTTTGTCTCCTAAATTGATCTTGCTCGATCTTTCTAAAAGAAGACCAGAAGAGTTTCTTAAGTGATCAATTATCACTACATGAGTTTTGTTATATCTACAGAAGAAAGGCCAGTCTCAGTCTCGTTCCCCATCCGACACTTGCAGTATCTCTTACCCTATCCCCGTTGCCTTATCCGTTTTCCCTACGCTATTGTACTTTTGTCCATTTTTAAATGATTATCCAAGTAAGGTTATCGTCAGGTAGGCAGCGGAAAAAACAGGTCAAATACCGTTTACTATAGATATAGACTTGCGAAAATCAGGATGTTTGTCGTTGGCTAGGCTTTGTTTGTCGTTGGCTAGGCTTTCGTTCTGCAGTGAACGGTTTGAAGGTTGTACGTTAGTGATGAAAAGGATATTGATCAAAGTATAAAATTTAGCTTTTTGATAGTATGTAGGTATCCTATATTACCAACTCCTCCAATTTTCTTTTGATTGATTTCATTGCGGGTTCTAAAACAGTTAAATTTTTCCTGGGACTTCCCGAGTGTCACACGGTATATTCGTGGGTCACTGCTGTTGATCCTGGCGTATAGGAGTTACAGTGGTGGCCGTGTGAGCGGGATTAGTATCATTAAAAAGTATGTAGGTACCTATAACGTTTGTTTAATTCAACAATTGATGTTTTATATGGATAATTGAAACAGTGATAAAGACAGATGCAATAATAAAAGAATATTAGTTTCAAAATAATTGTATGATCCTCTCATAAATTTCAGCCATATTGATCAACTAATGGGCGAGAATCGATGTGGTAAAACATAAAATTGTATTTATCGGTGACGTGTGCGACACTTTCTGCTATCTATAATTTATGCATCGTCGAAAGACGTGTCTGTTGTATCGTATTACCCTTGGGGCGGTGTCCTCGCAATACAAATAGTTTGAGAAAAATAATAAATTTTATATGGATTTTACTTGGTTCTGCACAACACGCCAGTTTTTAATAGATACCTATTTGTTTATTTCATACCTCATGCACAAATATATGCATCTGCGGACTCAGGTATTCTCTTTTGTTAGTAGCACGCATATTGATATAAAAATAGAGGGACCTTGCCTTGCCACCATACTAACAATTTGTGCCAGCGATTACATCTATGTGAAAGTACCTACAATCTGTATATAGAACGAGTGGTCGGTCTGGTGTTACCAGTATTCGGAAAACAATGTATTTACTTGAAGCTTTGACATCTGTATTTTTTATTATTTTTTGAAAGACAACTCCCGCATTAGGAATATACATCCTGTGTCGCGGGGATGAAACGGACACAAAGAACACCCAGACTCAGAACAACAATTTGTGGATCACACAAAGTGCTGTCCCATGTGGGATTTGAACCCACAACACTTGGCGCAGTAGGAAGCGGCGTGGCGACCGCTTAAACCACTAGGCCAACCGTGCAGTATAAATTTACCTCCACAACTTAAACTTTATATTTCTGTATAATTTATAATTTTATATAAAACAACGCAAACCTTTTTTCCTACAAATACCACAAATTCGTAGTTCTTCTCGTTAAGTGTATAACGACAGATTTACTAGATGCTGAAAAAATAGAATTGCAATGAGGGCCCCTAAAAGTCAACTGTACGCGAAGTATATTGATAAGAGAAATTATTCAAAGACAACCCAACACGCTTACAAGACGTATCTTGCAGTGTTATTTTTTAAAAGATATTTGAATATTATGTTCGATCAACTGTGACCGCGAACACGTTCTTATAACTGACTTCTTTACAAGTTGAATGCAGTAAATTTAGAAATGTAGGTAAGTATGTAAACGAGTGCTTAAAAAACACCATAAAATGTATATTACACCCAGTTCCTGACATTTAAAACTTAATCTCCAGGACATAGTGACGGAGTCGCAAACGTTCGAGTTGGCGTCGTTCATCCCGATGTTGCGCGAGCGCATCTACACGCGCAACGCGTTTGCGCGACAGTTTATTGTGTCGTGGGTGTCTGTGCTGGACGCCGTGCCTGACATAGACCTCATCGTCCACCTGCCGGAGCTTCTAGACGGGCTTTTCAAAATGTTGGACGATACCAATTCAGAGATCAGAAGAATGTAAGATATTACTAGATTATTCTTTAATTCTTCATTTTCTCCATTTTTGATGCGGGCCTTAATCCAGCAATGGACCTCTTTCGGCTGATATGATCATGATGATTCTTTTCATTTTTTGACGTTGACTTTGATTTATGTGAGGTTTTTTTTTTTTTTTTTTTTTTATGTTTGGCCCGCCAAAATGACTCTACTCTGCCTGATGGAAAGCATAAGCAGAATCCAAGAGTGGTGGTCACCATGCTCACTGCGAATGCAGACAATGCAGCATGGCGACCCACACCATGGCGGCCTAGTGATGCTACTGCATCTTTTAGTCTAGTCAACAAGTATGGAACTTGTTGATTAGACTAATTGGGCCTCCGGTCTCGCACTCACCAACGAAACACGACAGCACGCTGTCATTTTACGTTGATTTTCTGTGCGAGGGTAGTACCGCCCCGGTCGAGCCGGCCCGTTCGTGCTGAAATCAGCGTGGCTCTACTACCTTTGAAAAGGTACTTTTATTACAGGTGTGACGTACAGTTGAACGAGTTTTTAAGAAGTATAAAGAAGGACCCGTCGAGGGTGGACTTCCAGGCGATGATCAATATTCTTATTACGCATGCGCAGTCGCCCGAGGAAATGATGCAGGTAAAACTTGTAAATCTGATGAAAGTATTTTTGCCAAATTAACGCTTCACTTCCGTGAACATAGATTACTGAAATGCAATAAAAAACATGCATTTTAATCTTGGTAGTAGCATGTCTTTCCTTTTTAGTTGTCCTTTTTAGGTTGCTGATTAATCTGACAGGCGAACTATCATGATCTTCTGTATATATCTACTAGAATGTTTGATTTGATCGTGACTAAAAATCAATTAGTAAGTAAATGAACAATAAAAGTGAATAATTGTTGCCAGTTGACAGCTATAACGTGGATCAAGGAGTTCGTAGAGTTGGCGGGGGCCAGCATGTTGCCGTACGCGTCGGGCGTTCTGACCGCCGTGTTGCCTTGCCTCGCATACCATGACGAACCGCGGAAGAGTATCCTTTAATATATGGACTTTCTTTTAGTTTCCTGATCTTACCTCATTTTCCTTTATGCCTGAAATGGTTGAACCCCCTAAGAGACCCTACGTCAGTAATACAAGAAACCCTCCAAATACCTTTTGCAGTGTTACACAAATTGTGGGACTTCAAGCTATTTAGAAAAAAAGAAAATAATGATGTCATAAATGAGGTGACTAGTACTGAGGAGTTCCTAATTGGGAAATAGAAATCGAAAACTGGAGAAGAGGTTTCAGGGGTGCAATGTGACTTTAAGCATAAATGGATTTAGTTTGAGATGATTTTCTCGAGTACAAGGATATCGTTAGAGTAACACGCTTTGAAAACATTTGCAAGGCTTTTTAACGTAATTATACCTATTCTATATGATTGTAGATAGGAAGTGAACTACACACATCAAAAGTGTCTAGGGATCAACATATGTGTCTAGGGATCAACATATGTGTCTAGGGATCAACATATGTGTCTAGGGATCAACATATGTGTCTAGGGATCAACATATGTGTCTAGGGATCAACATATATGTCTAGGGATCAACATATGTGTCTAGGGATCAACATATGTGTCTAGGGATCAACATATGTGTCTAGGGATCAACATATGTGTCTAGGGATCAACATATGTGTCTAGGGATCAACATATGTGTCTAGGGATCAACATATGTGTCTAGGGATCAACATATGTGTCTAGGGATCAACATATGTGTCTAGGGATCAACATATGTGTCTAGGGATCAACATATGTGTCTAGGGATCAACATATGTGTCTAGGGATCAACATATATTTTTGCAATAACTTTTTTCCTGATTGATATTAATTAAAATTTTCTTTAAGGATTCATCAAATAAAGTGTTTTTGTTTGTCACAGTAACGATAAACCAAGTCACCTTTGCATTAATAAAGAAATTTGCCATTTTCCTAATAAAAGGATTTTTGACATTTGAACCACTAACATTAAAGTTCGAAAAAAAGACTGAAATAACAGTTTTCTTTAAAATTTTATTAGGTAACTTAAACAATTAATAATCCGTGTTTCTACCGCGAACACTAACAACACAAGAATCGGTTTGGCGTACTCAAAATGAGTTCATCCAAATCACGCAGTGGAATGGCCGCACATGTTCGTTGCAACAACAAAAAAAGGTCTTCTTGCGACTGGATACCCTCCATATTCGGCAGAGCTCTTCTCTGTAGCATATCCCATGCATGCTCAATCGGGTTCAAGTCTGGCGACTGAGCAGGCCAGGGCCAAAGCCACATCTCAATCTCAAGAAATCCGCATAAAAATGCTTGATCCCTAGACACTTTTGATGTGTGTACTTGAATTATTTTTCATCAACAAACAAACATAACAGTAAACTCCTTATAAGAGGCCCAGGTATCCGCGAGACAGCAGCCACAGTGAACTTCCAGCTCACGAAGCTGGTGGTGTCTCCTTCAGACACCTCCCCCCCTAAAGTAGGAGAAGGCGAGGAAGCGGCCGAGAACGACGAGCGACTGAATTTGGACTCTGTAGTGGCGGTGCTGAGACAGATGCTGCACCATGGGTCTGTTCACACGAAAGTTGCTGCGTTAGATTGGATATTGCACCTGTATAACAAGCTACCTTGTGAGGTAATTTTTTTTTAATTTATCACCCTTTATTTGTAAACTGTTTTACGCTATTAACGCATTATAAATTGCGGGAAGGAATGTACGAGGAAACGTAGACATATTTGAGACTGACAGCTTTGTTTTTAATGCAACCACAGACAAGTCGTTCAGATGGTCGTTCATACGAGGCATGCCTTTTAAGTTTTGTCGTTTGAAGAAAAAAACACAACTAGAACCTTACAGTACTTTTTATTGTTTTTCAAAGTATTCACCACGTAGCTTAATACACTTTTCCACTCGCTCAAACCAGTTATTATAACATTTATTCCACTCTAAAGTGGGGATGTTCAAAATGGCTGACTTGAAAGCGTCGACTGCTTCTTCACCGGACTGGAACCTTTGACCACGAAGACTTTTCTTAATTTTAGAAATGTAAAGAAATCGTTAGGGCTTAGGTCAGGACTGCATGGAGGATGGTCAAGAATTTCTACTTTTTCCAGGTGGTCCGTGGTGCAGGATGATGCGTCGCTTTGAGTTAGATTTTCGAAGTTCGGCGATGACTTGTGGTAAACAAACTGTGGTATACCACTCTGCGCTAATCTGCGTTCTACAAGTTCAAGTGCAATAGTCGCAACATGGCCGGGTTTTCCAACGAACGTGGCCACCATCTTCTTTGAAGAGCTTCGAGAACGAACAACTTTAGTCGGCTTTGACACGTCTTGAAAGACCCTGATTGTAGATTGTTGTTTGCAATCAGGATCGTAGGCATAGATCCAAGATTCGTCACCACTGATGATGTCGTAGACGTGATTTGATTCTCCTCGGTTGAACTTTTGCAGTTTTCTTGCACCATTTGACGCAGGCCGCCTTGTGATCGTCGGAAAACAGATGCGGTATCCAACGGCTTCCTAGCTTTCTCACACCAAGCGCTTTATGCAAGATCTTCTGAATGGTTGTCCCTGATATGCCTAATAGAGCCTCTATCTCTCGACACGTCACATGACGATCTTCGGGGATTAGTTGTCTCACAGCAATGATGTTATCTTCAGTGAAGGCGGATTTCGGGCGTCCGTCGCGAGATTCGTCACAAACACTAGTATGTCCACGCTGGAATTCTAAATACCAGCGTTCGACAGTAATATTTTCCTTAGAAAGATTTATTTTCGTACATAACCTGACAGATACCAATCGAAGCCGTGACTAAACAAGTAAACAATAGCATTAAAACTAATACTTTCAACTGTTTTGAGATTCAAAATTTAAACACATTCGAATATAGAACAGTTCCAAATTCAAAATTTCCGTGAAATATGGAAACGACAGAACTTAAAAGGCATGCCTAGTATACACGTATTTTAATTAAATTATACGTCATAGTAGGGAGGTTCCGTACCTTTCGGATATCGGTTATGACCTTTTTTAATGTGTGTAGAGATAGCATTATCTACTCTACGATTATTTTTATGATTGGATTAGAGGCTTGTTAAAGGATGATGAATAAATAGCTGAATATTTTATTATTAGTTCAGCAAAACTTGTGCAACTTAGCAAAAAATCTTGAACTATTAAAATTTAAATTTTACTAAAGCGAAGGTGTTTCTGATAATGTGAAATAATTGTAAATTACAGATAAATATTTAATTTTAATTTGTTAATTAAAGGAACGAAAGTGTAACGTATAAAACGTAATTAATGCAACTAAATGTTTGCTTTTCTAACGTAGTTAGTACTAAAACTCAAGGCGTGGAACATAAATGAACAAATCGTGGGAGAGCCACTCTTCGTCATGAATGGGTTGGCTCGACCAGAGTGATACCACGGCCTCATAGAAAACGGTGTGAAATAACGCTTGCGCTGTGTTTCACCGAGTGAGTGAGGATACCGGAAGCCCATACCCCAACCCCTCCCACCCATCCCCCAAAGGCCGGCAACGCACTTGTGACGCCTCTGGTGCTGCGGGTGTCTATGGGCGGCGGTAACCGCTTACCGTCAGGTGATACGCCGGCTCGTTTGCCTCTTATCCCATAAAAAAAACATTTTAGCGGTATTAATTGTATTATTGTATCCCGAGATTGTGCCTCGAAAAATCTGTGTTGATGTAATAGCTACCAGAACAGACACTGCGATATACAGATTACACGTGATGCCATGCGACATCGAATCTAGTAAACAGAAACACAATTACACAGTATATATAGATATCTGGAAAAAACAATATTATATCATGTGGCTTTAATTTCATCATCTGAACTATGTAAGCGGGTGTTTACCTATTCTCTATATAAAATAGTAGGTTAACACCAAGTGTGTACATACATATATCTGTATGTACATACAATCATACATGTAAAAATTACTAATAGTACTGAAATATGTATAGATAAAAACCATCTTTGAATGCTTGTATATTGTCTCAAAATTTGAACGCAATCGGTTTAGAATTTTTGGACTTTGTGAAATTTGTTTACATAATTCAACTTGACATTGATATATAAACATTACGAATCAATTCTTTATTTTTCCTGATTCTTAACATAAAAGGAACGAACTCGTGTCCCTTAAGGTGCACATGTATGGACACGTGCACCTTAAGGGACACGAGTTAAGTTAATGCGCGGTAGTAGTTACTTCCTGTATCATAAGCCAATGGTCTTAATAAGTTTATCGTGAACTTTACCTTAATATGATTCTATAAAAAGAATAGTCAGGAAAACACTTTTTTTTAACACGCTTTTGAGTACAAATTTCTAGATATATATGTATTAAAGTATTAAAGCAAAAGTTGAAGTGTAAGTGTGTACACGTGTAGATGTTCTTGGAGACGGACAAGCTGTTCGTGAGCGTGGTGGGCAGCTTGACGGACGGGTCGGACGACGTGGTGCGGCGCTCGCTGGCCGTGCTCGCCGAGATCTGCTCCTGCGAGCCGCACCCACCCCCACCCCCACACGCGCACCAAGGTAACACAGCCTCCATGCTACTACTTCACTGTCGGACCACGTGGTGCGGCGCTCGCTGGCCGTGCTCGCCGAGATCTGCTCCTGCGAGCCGCACCCACCCCCACCCCCACACGCGCACCAAGGTAACACAGCCTCCATGCTACTACTTCACTGTCGGACCACGTGGTGCGGCGCTCGCTGGCCGTGCTCGCCGAGATCTGCTCCTGCGAGCCGCACCCACCCCCACCCCCACACGCGCACCAAGGTAACACAGCCTCCATGCTACTACTTCACTGTCGGACCACGTGGTGCGGCGCTCGCTGGCCGTGCTCGCCGAGATCTGCTCCTGCGAGCCGCACCCACCCCCACCCCCACACGCGCACCAAGGTAACACAGCCTCCATGCTACTACTTCACTGTCGGACCACGTGGTGCGGCGCTCGCTGGCCGTGCTCGCCGAGATCTGCTCCTGCGAGCCGCACCCACCCCCACCCACACGCGCACCAAGGTAACACAGCCTCCATGCTACTACTTCACTGTCGGACCACGTGGTGCGGCGCTCGCTGGCCGTGCTCGCCGAGATCTGCTCCTGCGAGCCGCACCCACCCCCACCCCCACACGCGCACCAAGGTAACACAGCCTCCATGCTACTACTTCACTGTCGGACCACGTGGTGCGGCGCTCGCTGGCCGTGCTCGCCGAGATCTGCTCCTGCGAGCCGCACCCACCCCCACCCCCACACGCGCACCAAGGTAACACAGCCTCCATGCTACTACTTCACTGTCGGACCACGTGGTGCGGCGCTCGCTGGCCGTGCTCGCCGAGATCTGCTCCTGCGAGCCGCACCCACCCCCACCCCCACACGCGCACCAAGGTAACACAGCCTCCATGCTACTACTTCACTGTCGGACCACGTGGTGCGGCGCTCGCTGGCCGTGCTCGCCGAGATCTGCTCCTGCGAGCCGCACCCACCCCCACCCCCACACGCGCACCAAGGTAACACAGCCTCCATGCTACTACTTCACTGTCGGACCACGTGGTGCGGCGCTCGCTGGCCGTGCTCGCCGAGATCTGCTCCTGCGAGCCGCACCCACCCCCACCACGCGCACCAAGGTAACACAGCCTCCATGCTACTACTTCACTGTCGGACCACGTGGTGCGGCGCTCGCTGGCCGTGCTCGCCGAGATCTGCTCCTGCGAGCCGCACCCACCCCCACCCACACGCGCACCAAGGTAACACAGCCTCCATGCTACTACTTCACTGTCGGACCACGTGGTGCGGCGCTCGCTGGCCGTGCTCGCCGAGATCTGCTCCTGCGAGCCGCACCCACCCCCACCCCCACACGCGCACCAAGGTAACACAGCCTCCATGCTACTACTTCACTGTCGGACCACGTGGTGCGGCGCTCGCTGGCCGTGCTCGCCGAGATCTGCTCCTGCGAGCCGCACCCACCCCCACCCCCACACGCGCACCAAGGTAACACAGCCTCCATGCTACTACTTCACTGTCGGACCACGTGGTGCGGCGCTCGCTGGCCGTGCTCGCCGAGATCTGCTCCTGCGAGCCGCACCCACCCCCACCCCCACACGCGCACCAAGGTAACACAGCCTCCATGCTACTACTTCACTGTCGGACCACGTGGTGCGGCGCTCGCTGGCCGTGCTCGCCGAGATCTGCTCCTGCGAGCCGCACCCACCCCCACCCCCACACGCGCACCAAGGTAACACAGCCTCCATGCTACTACTTCACTGTCGGACCACGTGGTGCGGCGCTCGCTGGCCGTGCTCGCCGAGATCTGCTCCTGCGAGCCGCACCCACCCCCACCCCCACACGCGCACCAAGGTAACACAGCCTCCATGCTACTACTTCACTGTCGGACCACGTGGTGCGGCGCTCGCTGGCCGTGCTCGCCGAGATCTGCTCCTGCGAGCCGCACCCACCCCCACCCCCACACGCGCACCAAGGTAACACAGCCTCCATGCTACTACTTCACTGTCGGACCACGTGGTGCGGCGCTCGCTGGCCGTGCTCGCCGAGATCTGCTCCTGCGAGCCGCACCCACCCCCACACGCGCACCAAGGTAACACAGCCTCCATGCTACTACTTCACTGTCGGACGGTGCGGCGCTCGCTGGCCGTGCTCGCCGAGATCTGCTCCTGCGAGCCGCACCCACCCCCACCCCCACACGCGCACCAAGGTAACACAGCCTCCATGCTACTACTTCACTGTCGGACCACGTGGTGCGGCGCTCGCTGGCCGTGCTCGCCGAGATCTGCTCCTGCGAGCCGCACCCACCCCCACCCCCACACGCGCACCAAGGTAACACAGCCTCCATGCTACTACTTCACTGTCGGACCACGTGGTGCGGCGCTCGCTGGCCGTGCTCGCCGAGATCTGCTCCTGCGAGCCGCACCCACCCCCACCCCCACACGCGCACCAAGGTAACACAGCCTCCATGCTACTACTTCACTGTCGGACCACGTGGTGCGGCGCTCGCTGGCCGTGCTCGCCGAGATCTGCTCCTGCGAGCCGCACCCACCCCCACCCCCACACGCGCACCAAGGTAACACAGCCTCCATGCTACTACTTCACTGTCGGACCACGTGGTGCGGCGCTCGCTGGCCGTGCTCGCCGAGATCTGCTCCTGCGAGCCGCACCCACCCCCACCCCCACACGCGCACCAAGGTAACACAGCCTCCATGCTACTACTTCACTGTCGGACCACGTGGTGCGGCGCTCGCTGGCCGTGCTCGCCGAGATCTGCTCCTGCGAGCCGCACCCACCCCCACCCCCACACGCGCACCAAGGTAACACAGCCTCCATGCTACTACTTCACTGTCGGACCACGTGGTGCGGCGCTCGCTGGCCGTGCTCGCCGAGATCTGCTCCTGCGAGCCGCACCCACCCCCACCCCACACGCGCACCAAGGTAACACAGCCTCCATGCTACTACTTCACTGTCGGACCACGTGGTGCGGCGCTCGCTGGCCGTGCTCGCCGAGATCTGCTCCTGCGAGCCGCACCCACCCCCACCCCCACACGCGCACCAAGGTAACACAGCCTCCATGCTACTACTTCACTGTCGGACCACGTGGTGCGGCGCTCGCTGGCCGTGCTCGCCGAGATCTGCTCCTGCGAGCCGCACCCACCCCCACCCCCACACGCGCACCAAGGTAACACAGCCTCCATGCTACTACTTCACTGTCGGACCACGTGGTGCGGCGCTCGCTGGCCGTGCTCGCCGAGATCTGCTCCTGCGAGCCGCACCCACCCCCACCCCCACACGCGCACCAAGGTAACACAGCCTCCATGCTACTACTTCACTGTCGGACCACGTGGTGCGGCGCTCGCTGGCCGTGCTCGCCGAGATCTGCTCCTGCGAGCCGCACCCACCCCCACCCCCACACGCGCACCAAGGTAACACAGCCTCCATGCTACTACTTCACTGTCGGACCACGTGGTGCGGCGCTCGCTGGCCGTGCTCGCCGAGATCTGCTCCTGCGAGCCGCACCCACCCCCACCCCCACACGCGCACCAAGGTAACACAGCCTCCATGCTACTACTTCACTGTCGGACCACGTGGTGCGGCGCTCGCTGGCCGTGCTCGCCGAGATCTGCTCCTGCGAGCCGCACCCACCCCCCCCACACGCGCACCAAGGTAACACAGCCTCCATGCTACTACTTCACTGTCGGACCACGTGGTGCGGCGCTCGCTGGCCGTGCTCGCCGAGATCTGCTCCTGCGAGCCGCACCCACCCCCACCCCCACACGCGCACCAAGGTAACACAGCCTCCATGCTACTACTTCACTGTCGGACCACGTGGTGCGGCGCTCGCTGGCCGTGCTCGCCGAGATCTGCTCCTGCGAGCCGCACCCACCCCCACCCCCACACGCGCACCAAGGTAACACAGCCTCCATGCTACTACTTCACTGTCGGACCACGTGGTGCGGCGCTCGCTGGCCGTGCTCGCCGAGATCTGCTCCTGCGAGCCGCACCCACCCCCACCCCCACACGCGCACCAAGGTAACACAGCCTCCATGCTACTACTTCACTGTCGGACCACGTGGTGCGGCGCTCGCTGGCCGTGCTCGCCGAGATCTGCTCCTGCGAGCCGCACCCACCCCCACCCCCACACGCGCACCAAGGTAACACAGCCTCCATGCTACTACTTCACTGTCGGACCACGTGGTGCGGCGCTCGCTGGCCGTGCTCGCCGAGATCTGCTCCTGCGAGCCGCACCCACCCCCACCCCCACACGCGCACCAAGGTAACACAGCCTCCATGCTACTACTTCACTGTCGGACCACGTGGTGCGGCGCTCGCTGGCCGTGCTCGCCGAGATCTGCTCCTGCGAGCCGCACCCACCCCCACCCCCACACGCGCACCAAGGTAACACAGCCTCCATGCTACTACTTCACTGTCGGACCACGTGGTGCGGCGCTCGCTGGCCGTGCTCGCCGAGATCTGCTCCTGCGAGCCGCACCCACCCCCACCCCCACACGCGCACCAAGGTAACACAGCCTCCATGCTACTACTTCACTGTCGGACCACGTGGTGCGGCGCTCGCTGGCCGTGCTCGCCGAGATCTGCTCCTGCGAGCCGCACCCACCCCCACCCCACACGCGCACCAAGGTAACACAGCCTCCATGCTACTACTTCACTGTCGGACCACGTGGTGCGGCGCTCGCTGGCCGTGCTCGCCGAGATCTGCTCCTGCGAGCCGCACCCACCCCCACCCCCACACGCGCACCAAGGTAACACAGCCTCCATGCTACTACTTCACTGTCGGACCACGTGGTGCGGCGCTCGCTGGCCGTGCTCGCCGAGATCTGCTCCTGCGAGCCGCACCCACCCCCACCCCCACACGCGCACCAAGGTAACACAGCCTCCATGCTACTACTTCACTGTCGGACCACGTGGTGCGGCGCTCGCTGGCCGTGCTCGCCGAGATCTGCTCCTGCGAGCCGCACCCACCCCCACCCCCACACGCGCACCAAGGTAACACAGCCTCCATGCTACTACTTCACTGTCGGACCACGTGGTGCGGCGCTCGCTGGCCGTGCTCGCCGAGATCTGCTCCTGCGAGCCGCACCCACCCCCACCCCCACACGCGCACCAAGGTAACACAGCCTCCATGCTACTACTTCACTGTCGGACCACGTGGTGCGGCGCTCGCTGGCCGTGCTCGCCGAGATCTGCTCCTGCGAGCCGCACCCACCCCCACCCCCACACGCGCACCAAGGTAACACAGCCTCCATGCTACTACTTCACTGTCGGACCACGTGGTGCGGCGCTCGCTGGCCGTGCTCGCCGAGATCTGCTCCTGCGAGCCGCACCCACCCCCACCCCCACACGCGCACCAAGGTAACACAGCCTCCATGCTACTACTTCACTGTCGGACCACGTGGTGCGGCGCTCGCTGGCCGTGCTCGCCGAGATCTGCTCCTGCGAGCCGCACCCACCCCCACCCCCACACGCGCACCAAGGTAACACAGCCTCCATGCTACTACTTCACTGTCGGACCACGTGGTGCGGCGCTCGCTGGCCGTGCTCGCCGAGATCTGCTCCTGCGAGCCGCACCCACCCCCACCCCCACACGCGCACCAAGGTAACACAGCCTCCATGCTACTACTTCACTGTCGGACCACGTGGTGCGGCGCTCGCTGGCCGTGCTCGCCGAGATCTGCTCCTGCGAGCCGCACCCACCCCCACCCCCACACGCGCACCAAGGTAACACAGCCTCCATGCTACTACTTCACTGTCGGACCACGTGGTGCGGCGCTCGCTGGCCGTGCTCGCCGAGATCTGCTCCTGCGAGCCGCACCCACCCCCACCCCCACACGCGCACCAAGGTAACACAGCCTCCATGCTACTACTTCACTGTCGGACCACGTGGTGCGGCGCTCGCTGGCCGTGCTCGCCGAGATCTGCTCCTGCGAGCCGCACCCACCCCCACACGCGCACCAAGGTAACACAGCCTCCATGCTACTACTTCACTGTCGGACCACGTGGTGCGGCGCTCGCTGGCCGTGCTCGCCGAGATCTGCTCCTGCGAGCCGCACCCACCCCCACCCCCACACGCGCACCAAGGTAACACAGCCTCCATGCTACTACTTCACTGTCGGACCACGTGGTGCGGCGCTCGCTGGCCGTGCTCGCCGAGATCTGCTCCTGCGAGCCGCACCCACCCCCACCCCCACACGCGCACCAAGGTAACACAGCCTCCATGCTACTACTTCACTGTCGGACCACGTGGTGCGGCGCTCGCTGGCCGTGCTCGCCGAGATCTGCTCCTGCGAGCCGCACCCACCCCCACCCCCACACGCGCACCAAGGTAACACAGCCTCCATGCTACTACTTCACTGTCGGACCACGTGGTGCGGCGCTCGCTGGCCGTGCTCGCCGAGATCTGCTCCTGCGAGCCGCACCCACCCCCACCCCCACACGCGCACCAAGGTAACACAGCCTCCATGCTACTACTTCACTGTCGGACCACGTGGTGCGGCGCTCGCTGGCCGTGCTCGCCGAGATCTGCTCCTGCGAGCCGCACCCACCCCCACCCCCACACGCGCACCAAGGTAACACAGCCTCCATGCTACTACTTCACTGTCGGACCACGTGGTGCGGCGCTCGCTGGCCGTGCTCGCCGAGATCTGCTCCTGCGAGCCGCACCCACCCCCACCCCCACACGCGCACCAAGGTAACACAGCCTCCATGCTACTACTTCACTGTCGGACCACGTGGTGCGGCGCTCGCTGGCCGTGCTCGCCGAGATCTGCTCCTGCGAGCCGCACCCACCCCCACCCACACGCGCACCAAGGTAACACAGCCTCCATGCTACTACTTCACTGTCGGACCACGTGGTGCGGCGCTCGCTGGCCGTGCTCGCCGAGATCTGCTCCTGCGAGCCGCACCCACCCCCACCCCCACACGCGCACCAAGGTAACACAGCCTCCATGCTACTACTTCACTGTCGGACCACGTGGTGCGGCGCTCGCTGGCCGTGCTCGCCGAGATCTGCTCCTGCGAGCCGCACCCACCCCCACCCCCACACGCGCACCAAGGTAACACAGCCTCCATGCTACTACTTCACTGTCGGACCACGTGGTGCGGCGCTCGCTGGCCGTGCTCGCCGAGATCTGCTCCTGCGAGCCGCACCCACCCCCACCCCCACACGCGCACCAAGGTAACACAGCCTCCATGCTACTACTTCACTGTCGGACCACGTGGTGCGGCGCTCGCTGGCCGTGCTCGCCGAGATCTGCTCCTGCGAGCCGCACCCACCCCCACCCCCACACGCGCACCAAGGTAACACAGCCTCCATGCTACTACTTCACTGTCGGACCACGTGGTGCGGCGCTCGCTGGCCGTGCTCGCCGAGATCTGCTCCTGCGAGCCGCACCCACCCCCACCCCCACACGCGCACCAAGGTAACACAGCCTCCATGCTACTACTTCACTGTCGGACCACGTGGTGCGGCGCTCGCTGGCCGTGCTCGCCGAGATCTGCTCCTGCGAGCCGCACCCACCCCCACCCCCACACGCGCACCAAGGTAACACAGCCTCCATGCTACTACTTCACTGTCGGACCACGTGGTGCGGCGCTCGCTGGCCGTGCTCGCCGAGATCTGCTCCTGCGAGCCGCACCCACCCCCACACGCGCACCAAGGTAACACAGCCTCCATGCTACTACTTCACTGTCGGACCACGTGGTGCGGCGCTCGCTGGCCGTGCTCGCCGAGATCTGCTCCTGCGAGCCGCACCCACCCCCACACGCGCACCAAGGTAACACAGCCTCCATGCTACTACTTCACTGTCGGACCACGTGGTGCGGCGCTCGCTGGCCGTGCTCGCCGAGATCTGCTCCTGCGAGCCGCACCCACCCCCACCCCCACACGCGCACCAAGGTAACACAGCCTCCATGCTACTACTTCACTGTCGGACCACGTGGTGCGGCGCTCGCTGGCCGTGCTCGCCGAGATCTGCTCCTGCGAGCCGCACCCACCCCCACACGCGCACCAAGGTAACACAGCCTCCATGCTACTACTTCACTGTCGGACCACGTGGTGCGGCGCTCGCTGGCCGTGCTCGCCGAGATCTGCTCCTGCGAGCCGCACCCACCCCCACACGCGCACCAAGGTAACACAGCCTCCATGCTACTACTTCACTGTCGGACCACGTGGTGCGGCGCTCGCTGGCCGTGCTCGCCGAGATCTGCTCCTGCGAGCCGCACCCACCCCCACCCCCACACGCGCACCAAGGTAACACAGCCTCCATGCTACTACTTCACTGTCGGACCACGTGGTGCGGCGCTCGCTGGCCGTGCTCGCCGAGATCTGCTCCTGCGAGCCGCACCCACCCCCACCCCCACACGCGCACCAAGGTAACACAGCCTCCATGCTACTACTTCACTGTCGGACCACGTGGTGCGGCGCTCGCTGGCCGTGCTCGCCGAGATCTGCTCCTGCGAGCCGCACCCACCCCCACACGCGCACCAAGGTAACACAGCCTCCATGCTACTACTTCACTGTCGGACCACGTGGTGCGGCGCTCGCTGGCCGTGCTCGCCGAGATCTGCTCCTGCGAGCCGCACCCACCCCCACACGCGCACCAAGGTAACACAGCCTCCATGCTACTACTTCACTGTCGGACCACGTGGTGCGGCGCTCGCTGGCCGTGCTCGCCGAGATCTGCTCCTGCGAGCCGCACCCACCCCCACCCCCACACGCGCACCAAGGTAACACAGCCTCCATGCTACTACTTCACTGTCGGACCACGTGGTGCGGCGCTCGCTGGCCGTGCTCGCCGAGATCTGCTCCTGCGAGCCGCACCCACCCCCACCCCCACACGCGCACCAAGGTAACACAGCCTCCATGCTACTACTTCACTGTCGGACCACGTGGTGCGGCGCTCGCTGGCCGTGCTCGCCGAGATCTGCTCCTGCGAGCCGCACCCACCCCCACCCCCACACGCGCACCAAGGTAACACAGCCTCCATGCTACTACTTCACTGTCGGACCACGTGGTGCGGCGCTCGCTGGCCGTGCTCGCCGAGATCTGCTCCTGCGAGCCGCACCCACCCCCACCCCCACACGCGCACCAAGGTAACACAGCCTCCATGCTACTACTTCACTGTCGGACCACGTGGTGCGGCGCTCGCTGGCCGTGCTCGCCGAGATCTGCTCCTGCGAGCCGCACCCACCCCCACCCCCACACGCGCACCAAGGTAACACAGCCTCCATGCTACTACTTCACTGTCGGACCACGTGGTGCGGCGCTCGCTGGCCGTGCTCGCCGAGATCTGCTCCTGCGAGCCGCACCCACCCCCACCCCCACACGCGCACCAAGGTAACACAGCCTCCATGCTACTACTTCACTGTCGGACCACGTGGTGCGGCGCTCGCTGGCCGTGCTCGCCGAGATCTGCTCCTGCGAGCCGCACCCACCCCCACACGCGCACCAAGGTAACACAGCCTCCATGCTACTACTTCACTGTCGGACCACGTGGTGCGGCGCTCGCTGGCCGTGCTCGCCGAGATCTGCTCCTGCGAGCCGCACCCACCCCCACCCCCACACGCGCACCAAGGTAACACAGCCTCCATGCTACTACTTCACTGTCGGACCACGTGGTGCGGCGCTCGCTGGCCGTGCTCGCCGAGATCTGCTCCTGCGAGCCGCACCCACCCCCACCCCCACACGCGCACCAAGGTAACACAGCCTCCATGCTACTACTTCACTGTCGGACCACGTGGTGCGGCGCTCGCTGGCCGTGCTCGCCGAGATCTGCTCCTGCGAGCCGCACCCACCCCCACCCCCACACGCGCACCAAGGTAACACAGCCTCCATGCTACTACTTCACTGTCGGACCACGTGGTGCGGCGCTCGCTGGCCGTGCTCGCCGAGATCTGCTCCTGCGAGCCGCACCCACCCCCACCCCCACACGCGCACCAAGGTAACACAGCCTCCATGCTACTACTTCACTGTCGGACCACGTGGTGCGGCGCTCGCTGGCCGTGCTCGCCGAGATCTGCTCCTGCGAGCCGCACCCACCCCCACCCCCACACGCGCACCAAGGTAACACAGCCTCCATGCTACTACTTCACTGTCGGACCTGACCTTCTTCATTCTGCGTCTATATCAGTAACGTTGCACCCTGTCATGTTTTAACAGATGGTCGCGTAACACTTATCGCTTAATTGAACGAACACATTAACATACGTTTCCCAGGTAACCTAGAGTCGAGCCCGTATTACTACAAGTTCCTACAAAACTTACTGAGGCTGTTGGCAGCCGATGACAACTTGTTGGAAGATAGAGGGGCTTTTATAATAAGGTGAGCATTGAATCATTTATGCACTATTTAAGTAATTTCAATCAAATGAACCACGCTCTACTACCAAAATGTTTAGTCCGTCCACCAGTGCTGCATTCTCCTAGGAAGACTGTACTAGTCTATAGGGCCCATAGTATAACCAGTCAATCGCAGATCAATCCACTGGTAAAAGGATTTTAACAGGGCACTTACACCCTTTTAACAACATACATTTATAATTTTAGTTGACTCACCCTTTGTTTTGGTGGGTTCTTCTATCTTCTATGCGGAGAGGGGCCCCCCTTTCGAGCTTCTTTCAACCACACAAAGGATATTGAGTCAAAATTCAAACACATTCTAAGGCCGGGGACAGACTCCTGAGTCCGTACCAAAACGCCCGGTTAATCACTTCGAGAATCGCGAAATACAATTACGCCGCGGTTACAATATACTCGTTTATATATTAAGCTTATCCAACAGACACAGTAGCCACTACGTTATCACACTGGAAGCTTCAAATCACAATTGTTCTAGTCCATTCTACGACCCAATTACGAAGTGTTGCTCAATAACGCGACGAACAAACACTCGGCACTTATAATTAGGCCCCCGGCAGGCAACAATCTACCCAGCACTCTCAAAGCGGAGGATTTATCCATTATGGCCCCCGGACAGGCACGAAAAACATCCAAGTGTGGCCACTACAAATTACGTTTACTACGTTCGGTTTCTAACAGAACCATTCAAGATTTTTTATTCAGTTGTGTTTTTATGTTTGTTATTTCAGAAGGCCAATATAACACCAACCAGGGCCAATTTGAATTTGTTTTTACTTTCAACGGGACCAAATGGTGTTCCCGTTTGGTCTCATTGAAATTATATATAAATAAGATACTAATAATTATAAATGAAAAGTAAATTACCAATTTGATTTTATTCGGCTGATTTGCGTTTCGCTTAAAGACTTTAGCTACACTTATATATCTCTGTTTCTATCAGCTGAATCTGACAAAATTGCAGACCTAGCTAAGAAGTAGGTAATTGCAGGTCGCAACACTCGCAACCATCCCTGTACACCGCTGGTCCGCCGCCTTGAGTACGTCGGCTGAATGCGGCGAAATCTTTCTCGCTTGTTCAAAAACACATTTGTCCTCATACTTGTTTGCTGAAAGCTGAATAGACGCGGCAATCTGAACGGATACGTACGCTTCTTCATATAAAATCATTGTTTTCTGTAGACATAAGCTGAATAGAGCTGAATAAGTGTGGGTAGTTCCTTAAAGGTTACACTTTTAACACCTAACCCTAAAACCCATAACACATTGAAGAAACACTTTAAGTGAAGTTGTATCGCAGGCAGCTTTGCATCTTGTTGAACGCGGAGGACATATACAAGGCTCTGTCCAAGATCCTGCTGGAGGAGAAGAACCTGCGCTTCGTGGCCACCATGGTGGACGTGCTCAACACCATCCTGCTCACCTCGGCCGAGCTCTACGACCTGCGCCTGCAGCTTAGGAACTTTAACAAGCCGGTCAGTAGCCACTAGCCATACTGCGTTGTTTAAGGGTATTTATGTTTACATGAATGGGGGAATAGTTAATACATGTACGGGTACGATTCCGATATAAGGGGGGCAATTTATGTGAAGGATGTGTTTGCTCTTCGTGTTTGTTGTTTATGAAGTTCCAGTGATCTATGAGTAACTGTGAGAGATATGTTTTACAAATAATGATAGTTTAGCTGCCTGCCAAGATTAAAAGTAAAAAATTTCTAAGGGTCCGCTCATACAAACCGACTCGGAGAGGAGAGCAGATTTTTATCACATTGGAAACAGATGTTTGAGTAATTGTAGTAGGGTTTATTTTTGCATGTGCATTTCTTTTGTCATAAAGAATGCTTGAACGCACTTAGTGTGAAATAATAAGAGGAGCCAACCGGCTTCGATTGCGTGCTCTTTCTCGCTCGCGCAGACGATCGGCTCTGATTTTCTGCCACAGCCGGCCAATTCCAAGCGTATACGATCCGGTCTGTGTGAAAAGAAAAATGCGAGCCGATGCTCTCCGAGCCGGTCTGTGTGAACGGACCCTAATAAGGGCTTGTTCAAAAGGAAAAGTAGTAATATCGCAGTATTGTGTGTGTGTGTGTGTCAGGCGACGCGCTCGCTGTTCGTGTGCCTGTACCAGTGCTGGTGCCACAGCCCCGTGTCGCTGCTGGCGCTGTGCCTGCTCACGCACAACTACCAGCACTGCAACGCGCTCATCGCCACCTTGTATCCTTTGCTACCTGTACCTATGTTTTTAACACGACCGAAGCATGCTATCAATAGCAAAACGGCCCTTCTTATCAAACTATCTGCTAGTTTTATATCGTGTCTTTATTATGTTATGTTGAAGATGGAAAACGAGGTCACTTGATGGTAAGTGATCTATGGATACTCGGAAGGAGGATTGAAATACCTCAGATCGAATTATCATGCAACCTTCTCTGTGGAAGGTTTTTAATTTAAATGTGATGAATTTTAGTAAAGCTATAGTCCTGAACACAAGAACAGTGGTGATTTAGAAATAACTGTGGACTTTTTGACTGAAGTGGACAAATTGGTACAGCTCATCGAGTCTCCCATATTTGCATGTGAGTATGTTTTAGTTAGGTCATTGTTCATTGAAAGCGTTTTGTAAATATGATCACTATAAATTGAAACTCGACGAGTTTGCCGTAAAAAGCGTTGTGTTAGTTGGGACGTGCGTTGTGGAATTGTAATGCAGGAAGTATAAGTATAAAAAAAAGTAAACAAACATTCTTTCAAGGCGTGATATCCATAATCAAATCGTCCCTTCCCCTTCTTCGACCATTTGTTCGGGCTCATGCGGTGTGCGTCAGCACAAGACAACTGTCGAAAACCGTCTTGTCGCGGACGGTCTCGTAGAAGACCATTTCGGTGTGCGCCCGTCCTAAGAGTTATTTTGGGATTAAGAATACGGGGTGTCACTACCCATCTTTACGTAGGTGGTAATTAAACAAGTTGTAAACTAACACGTCTTGTCAACATGCCATAGTAGGCCTAAACCTTTCTTAGGAGACGGTTTTGTTCAGCAGTAGGGTACCTATTAAAAGCTTTTGTTGATATATCTACTTGGTCAACAATGTACGTTAGTAGTCTGAAGACTGTTCGATGATATAAGACTTTTTTTTGGAACGAAGTTCCTTAAGGGGCTTTGCGAAGGGATACCCTAGCCGGCAAAAAACGTCCGTAACGTTAAATAAAAAAAGCGTAAAATTTGAAAAAAAAAAGTATAGCGCCATCTGTATACCCTAAGGCATCTGTAAGTTGCATGTATTATTATATTGTTGCGCCTTCGAGAAAATTAGTCTAGAGCAATCTACCAGTTGCGAGAATTGAATTGAAGGCGCCATCTAGTGTCAAATAGCGCGCAACTGTGGAGTAACTCTGATATTCGACGCTAGATGGCGCTAGATTACTCACTCTGGTAATTTCTGTTTAGTGTAGAATGTTCTATCGAATATTATAGATCTTTCTAGGGTTTTCAAAGCCATATATAAGCAGATTGGGTTACCCGTACGAGTCAGTATTGTTTCACGATACGGCGGAGTTAACATCGAAGCGATCTTCTAGTGCGATTAACAAGTGACATAGCGAATTATTATAGTAAAAGGGTTGTAAATAAACAGTGTGTTATTTTTTTGGTAATTAACCGACTATTTTTTTCATTATTTAATACCCGGCTCGTAACAATTTGGTGTCAGCAGTGGGATTAAAGTATGCCGGTTTTACCAAAGGAAGACACGGAAGGTATCCGAACTAGGAGTCAGCGTCAGCAAGAGGCCGACCTGAGGCGATTTGGAGGTGCACAACTGCCCACACCGGAAGGTCAGCAGCCAGCGATGGAAGCCACGCCGTCCACATCGTCAGCAGCTCCAGATATCACGGCCCTAATGGTGATGCTCCAGGAGCAGGCCCGCCGTCAAGAGGAGCAGGCCCGCCGTCAAGAGGAGCAGGCCCGCCGATTGGAGGAACAGCTGCAGCGGGACAAGGAGGAGCAGGCCCGCCATCAGGAGGAGCAGGCCCGCCGCCAAGAGGAGCAGGCCCGCCGTCAAGAGGAGCAGGCCCGCCGATTGGAGGAACAGCTGCAGCGGGACAAGGAGGAGCAGGCCCGCCATCAGGAGGAGCAGGCCCGCCGCCAGGAGGAACAAATGCTCTTGTTAAAAGGCATTCACGAGACCTTCGGCAAAGAACTCAAGGTAGTGAAGGATCAGGTTCTTCAACACGAGAACCGTATCACTGAGGCCGAAACTCAGATTGCCGACGTGAAGAAGGCATTAGGGAACCTCAAAGTTGGAGATGGAGCGGCGACTTCAGTAACTGCTGTTCCTTCGGTGCGGGGGTTCAAAGTACCGCCGTTTGATGGGACATCTTCGTGGTCAGCCTACAAGATCCAGTTTGAGGCTGTTATGACGGCGAACGGCTGGACTAAGGAACAGGCTATGACCGCGCTCACCTTGGGTCTTCGAGACCAGGCTCTAACCGTCCTCGAAGCCCTCGGTAAGAAGGTAACCTATGAGCAACTGCTGGAGGCATTGGAGGCAAGATATGGTGACGCTCACCTGGAGCACGTTTTTCGTGCACAGCTGAAGGATCGTGCCCAACGCATCGGTGAGAACTTGCAACAATGGGCTCTGGAAGTTGAGAAACTGGTCCGTAAGGCATACCAGTCTGCACCTGTGCTCGTGGACGGGAATCTGGTGCAAGCTTTCATCGATGGCATTCGTGACCTCGAAGTTAGAGCTGCTGTGCGACTTGGGCACCATGAAACTCTCAAGGATGCTCTGGCCCATGCTTTGGAGGTGGAAGCTGTGAGACAAGATCATCGGTCTCATCGGGTCCGGGAGGTTGTGGCGTCACCTGTGCGGGACCGGTTTAAGGGGTACAGCCCTAGTTGTTACGCTTGTGGTGAAAAAGGTCACCTTCGGTCCAGCTGCCCTAAGCGAAGCATAGGAAATGAATACGAGCGGCCTCAGGAGATTAGGGCGACTGATAGTGCTGCCCAACAACAGCAGGGAAACGAGTAAACGCCAGGACTGCGGGGCGGGTGCTGGCTGATGTTCAAAGAGCCCCAAGGATTTCGATCTCGCAAAGTCATGATGGGAACAGCCTGGTCATCAGAGGCGAAATCAACGGAACAACATGTAAGCTGACGATTGATACGGGAGCTTCTCGCACAGTTGTCAGTTCCCAACTTGCAAATCGGTTTCTGAGGGACATCGCCTGTAACCGTGAGCAAATAAACCTAGTAACAGCCACTGGTCAGCGCGTACCCGTCCGAGGCGAACAGAAGGTGGAGTTGAAGTTGGGCAACCAAGTTTACCTGCATAACGTCATCGTGGCTGATATAGTTGACGACTGCATCCTTGGCCTAGACTTCATGAAGAACAATTGTTGTGAGATCGACATCAATCAAGGTGTATTGAGATGTAGTCAAGAAGAACTGTTCATGGAAGGAGCGTCACCAGGAAAAGTGTACAGCTTAAAGAAAGTTGTTCTCCCTCCCAGATCAGAAACAATCATGCCAGTTAGTCTTCCTTATAACTCCGGACGAATGCAACGGTGTGTACTTAATGAAAGGATAGATAATGACCTTCCATGGAAGATCGCACGGACTCTAGTAAGTACCACTAACATCCCTGCAGTACGTGTGCTAAATCTAAGTGACAAGCAACATGTGATTCATAAGGACACACTGATTGGCACTTGCGAAGATGTGGATTGGATGCATCGATGCCAAGACTTGACTACTTCAAATGTTAGCAAGGATGCACGAGTCAACGTGTTAACACTTTTGGAAGACTGTCAAGATGTTTTGTCTAGGGAAGAGATTGGCAAGGCTAAGAGAATGTTAGTTAAGTACGCTGATATTTTCTCTACTAATGAAGCTGATATTGGAAAGACTGGTTTAGTTCAACACAAAATAAACACTGGGAATGAGTTGCCTATTCGTCAGCGACCAAGAAGACTGCCAGTAGCACGAGAAAAGGAAGTGCAAACCATGATTGATGGAATGGTCAGGGACGGTGTTATAGAGCCTTCATCCAGCCCATGGTGTTCACCTGTAGTGCTTGTAAAGAAAAAGGATGGCAGCATGCGTTTTTGTGTTGACTACCGCCGTTTAAACGACATTACGAAGAAGGACAGCTATCCACTTCCTAGAATAGATGACACACTGGACATGCTAACAGGGGTAAAATGGTTTAGCACCTTAGATTTGAAAAGTGGATACTGGCAGGTAGAAATTGATCCCAAGGACAAAGAGAAGACTGCATTCTCTACAGGGAGAGGACTGTGGCAGTTTAAAGTTATGCCCTTTGGATTATGTAACGCGCCAGCAACTTTTGAAAGACTGATGGAGTCAGTACTGACCGGATTAACTGGAGACGCTTGCCTGGTCTACTTGGATGACATTGTCATTGTAGGCCGTACGTTTGAAGAACATATTCGAAACCTGGAGCGCGTATTATCGAAAATCCGAAGTGCCAACCTAAAGTTAAGTCCTAAGAAGTGTTCATTTTTCAAACGACAGGTTAGCTTTTTAGGATATGTGGTTTCGGAAGAGGGTGTCCAAACAGATCCGCAAAAGATCGCTGCTGTCAAGGATTGGCCAGTTCCAAGAGATAAGACCCAAGTAAGAGCATTTTTGGGCTTGTGCTCTTACTATCGGCGATTGGTGAAAAACTTTGCGGATATTGCCAAACCCCTTCATAAACTTACTGAAGAGAAAAGACAATTCTGCTGGGATGAAAGTCTTGACATTGCATTTCAAGAGCTAAAAAGACGTCTATGCAACACACCTATCTTAGGGTATCCAGATACCGAAAATGAATTCATAGTTGACACAGACGCGAGTGATACTGGGCTTGGCGGTGTGTTATCCCAGCGGAAAGGTGATCAAGAGGTCGTTATTGCATATTTCAGTAAATCTTTGTCAAAACCGGAAAGAAATTACTGTGTCACAAGAAGGGAGCTACTGGCAGTAGTGAAGACACTGCAACATTTTAACAAATATCTGCTCGGGCGTAAATTCCACCTCCGAACTGACCACGCTGCACTAAAGTGGCTCTTACAATTTAAAAATCCTGAAGGACAAGTCGCGAGATGGATTGAGTTACTACAGGAATATGACTTCATGATTGAACATCGCAGTGGAAAATCACACGGTAACGCAGACGCATTATCAAGAAGACCTTGCCCTGAAGACTGCAAACACTGTGCCAAGCAAGAAGTAAAGGAAGCTGTTCCTATAAGGACAATAAAGACGGACCTTAGCGTCGAATGGAAGGAAAGCCTACAGCAAGCACAGCAAGAGGATGCAGATATCAAACCAATTCTCGAGTGGATTAAAGCTGAGACTCCTAAGCCTCACTGGAGCGATGTTGCATCGCTGAGTTCAACCACAAAGAGTTATTGGGCTCAATGGGATAGCCTAGTCATCCAGGATGGAGTCTTGTGCCGTAAATGGGAAAACGCTCGAGGAGACAGCTGTCATCTGCAAATGGTTGTCCCTAAAGCTAAGATACCAGTGGTTCTGCAGCTCTACCATAACGGATGTTCAGGAGGTCATATGGGAGTTAAGAAGACATTGTTAAAGATAAGGGAGAGATTCTACTGGATTCATTGTCGTGATGATGTTGAGGACTGGTGTCGCAAGTGTACTAATTGTGCGGCCGTGAAGGGACCTCACACACGTAGCAGAGGTCCATTGAAATTGTACAATGTTGGGGCACCCTGGGAAAGAATTGCAATAGACGTAGCGGGACCATTTCCTGAAAGTGAAACTGGAAACAAGTACTTCATGGTTGTAATGGATTACTTCACTAAGTGGCCAGAAGTTTTCGCCATTCCCAACCAAGAGGCATCAACAGTTGCAGACAAATTAGTGCACGAAGTCTTCTGTCGTTTTGGAGTGCCTTTAGAAATTCACAGTGACCAAGGAAGAAATTTTGAGTCTCAAATATTTCAAGAGATGTGTCGAGTAATGGGTGCTCACAAAACCAGAACCACCTCTTATCACCCACAATCTGACGGAATGGTGGAACGATTTAACCAAACACTAGAGAGGTATCTCGCAAAAGTTGTTGAAAGTAGGCAAAAAGATTGGGACAAACACATCCAACCGTTTCTTCTGTCATACCGAAGTGCAGTCCACGAAAGCACTTCAGTAACACCAGCTTTTGCAAACTTCGGAAGAGAACTACGATTGCCTGCAGACTTGATCACTGGAATACCCCCTGACACCCCGCGAAGTATAACGGAGTACGCTAATGACTTGCGGAACAAGATGAATGACATTTATGAGCATGTCAGACAATCGGGCCAGCAAATGTCTGAGAAGATGAAAACCCGATATGACCGGAAGGTGAACAATAAGGGCTTTGAAGAGTGTTCTCTAGTATGGCTCCATAATCCAGTTCGCAGTAAAGGGAGATCTCCAAAGCTACAAGCCAAGTGGGAAGGGCCATACCGGGTGGTGACAAAAATCAATGATGTTACCTACCGGATACAGAAGTGTCCAAGAGGCGCCCCAAAGATAGTTCACGTAGATCGATTGGCGCGATACTATGGAACTGATTATGCTCGGGACGAGCATGTCTTAGGAGGGGGCAGTGTTGCGCCTTCGAGAAAATTAGTCTAGAGCAATCTACCAGTTGCGAGAATTGAATTGAAGGCGCCATCTAGTGTCAAATAGCGCGCAACTGTGGAGTAACTCTGATATTCGACGCTAGATGGCGCTAGATTACTCACTCTGGTAATTTCTGTTTAGTGTAGAATGTTCTATCGAATATTATAGATCTTTCTAGGGTTTTCAAAGCCATAAATAAGCAGATTGGGTTACCCGTACGAGTCAGTATTGTTTCACGATACGGCGGAGTTAACATCGAAGCGATCTTCTAGTGCGATTAACAAGTGACATAGCGAATTATTATAGTAAAAGGGTTGTAAATAAACAGTGTGTTATTTTTTTGGTAATTAACCGACTATTTTTTTCATTATTTAATACCCGGCTCGTAACAATATTTTATGATAAGGAACTTAGTCTGGTGTCCCACAACACCACACCACTTTTTTTTCTATATAATCTTTAAACTCTATGCGCTTCTCCGAATGCTACATAATGCAAATATAAAGCTTACCGCTTTCCATTGCGCCGAGTGTTGTGGATTCAAACCCCACACGGGATAATACTTCACACTCCACAAATTATTGTTCTGAGTCTTTTTTGTGTCCGTTTCATGTACCTACATATATTTGTTAAGTCCTCCGCGACACAAGATGTGTATTCCAACTATCTCTTAATGTTATTTAAAAAGAAAAGAAAATATGCGCCAGTATAGGTATTATGAAGTTGTTATTAACGAGTGCTACCATGTTCACGTTGAGGTTGGCAACTTTTCAGAGCACGTAGGGTAAAGGCGCGTCTCCACCGAAATTGTTGGCAATTTCAGTGTTTCCAACTGGTGGCAACAATTTAAAAAATCGCAAATTTTTGTTTCCATTGTGTCGACACCGAGTCGCCAACAATTTGAGAAACATTTCAACTAAGCGTCTCCACGGAGCTAATAAACAAAGCGTATTCCTTTGATGTTTACCGCCAAAAACACATTTGTTGATAATTTTGTTGCCAACACAAGGAAATTACAGAAACTTTTGTCACCAACACAGTTGTTGGCGATTTTTGTTCGGCGGAGAGTCGGCTAAAGTGTATGTTGTGTGCAGACATGCGGCTGGAGCTGCTGGGCGGGGCGGGGGCTGGAGCTCTGCGCAGCGCGCTGTACGGCGTGCTCATGCTGCTGCCGCAGAGCGACGCCTTCCACCTGCTGCGCAACCGCCTGCAGTGCGCGCCGCCCGCTCCCACCGCTCCCCACACGTACGTACACGCACCACGCCCCGCGCCCCACCCCCCACCCCAGCACTGCCGAGGGGGCGGAGCTGTAGCCTAAGCGACTGCCATACTTCAAGTGTCTTCTATGTTGTATTTATATTTACAAAAAATATCGATCAATCCAGCTGTCATAGTACAAGTCCTACTTAATCTAAAACTAGATAGCGTTGTGTGTCAAAAGTCACAAATAATTTATTTATTAAAATATTTACTTTTATTGATCGTTAGATGCAGCCCCTGCATTATGGCTAGCAATTGCATTAACGACGAACGAAATACTCCCTTATAGAAAATGTTATTCTCATTTAACCACCCCTATCCTACAAATTATGTGAAGTTAATGCAGCGTATTATTCTTCCGTGCAAACATATCGTTCATATCATTATTTTATCGTTTTCTATACAATATTTTACTCACCTTTATCATTATGTTTATTGTACAACAACATCACACGTTTTCATCTACTAGTATTACTTTCCAACATAACTTATACTAAAGTGGTTCTTACGAGACTGTTCATCTCTATGAATGAGTGAGTGAGTGCATGAATGAGTAACCGAGTGAGGTGAATGGATAGACGTGTGGAGGAACAGGCGTCATGTTCCTCCAACACAAAGGGAGGATCCTCCGACCAAGCGAGGTAATCATGCCTGGCGGGCCAACTGCCCAACGGTTGATGTTAGGATGTTATAGTTATATATGTTAATTGGCGCGAGAACTTCCATTGCGCGATTCAGGATTGGTAGTTTCTTCGTATTGTACGTTGCTCCGTAGTTCAGTGTAACTTCGGTAGATGGCACTGTAGTGTGCTTCTGTTTGCGTTGTATGTGGAAGTCGCCACAGACTCATACACTACACTCACCGACTCAAATTACTGTTCTGTTCATTTACTCCCTATATCATAAGAAAATTCAAGAAATGTAAGCAAAGACGTTTTTTGCGATGAAACAATAACATCACATTAACCTAGATCTATTATTGCAAAAACAACCTAAATAATAAAGTAAAACTCACGGTTTATCAAAATGCTTGAACAATACTCTTTTAAATATTTGTAAAGAGTTTTTATGTCGGAAAAGTGGTCAACATTTTATGAGTGAAAGTAGGAGAAACGAGACCACAGAGTTCCGCAGCCGCCTCTGCCGCCGACTGCTGAACTCTGTGGTCTCGTTTCTCCTACTTTCACTCAGGAGAGTGAGAGAGAGACTGGTGAAATTTTAATTAATAATAATAACTTGACAAGCTTAAAAATGCCAACTGGCAACGTAATAATCAATTTTACAATTTTTTCAAATGTTTATAACTGCTTTAACAAGTAATCAAAGATTTATTCGATCAAGAAAGTCCGAGTTTTATTTATTTCCTCGCAAATATGTTATAAAACGTCGTATGACATACGTGCTCTTTGATAATTACAGCCTCAGCTTTCTTGTAGCAATTTCGCTTCGGGTAAAATGTTTTCAACATACCGCACTTATATCATAATGTACTATTTCAGGACTACATCGACCCCGAATGAAGGCGAGGAACCATCAATAGACTTTGACAAATTGTTAGAAGACTTCAAGCGCGTCCAGGCGGCGCACCGAGCGTACAAGCTGGTGGACAGGACGCGCTCCAAGCTGCTGGACAAGGGATACTCCTAGCCGACCATACCTGCCTCCGTACTCATTAGTACAAGTGTTAACGAGACCTTTTTATACGAAAGGTCTGACACGAATTAATTAATGTCGATATGATGACGAGGAAATCTAAAAAGATTTTTTATTTAAATATATAATAAGTAACAGATCATTTTATGCTTTATTTATAAAAGATAAACGGATTTACTCACGTGCTTAAATCGGGGATCCCCCGACTAGTTTCGCTCTGTCGCGATGATTTCGGAGACCACACCTTGACATGTCAATGTGAGGAACAACCATGGGAGTAAATCCGTTTACTTTAAATAGAAATAAATACCTCTCAAGAAAGTTTTTATCGTAATATAGTTTTATTCTTCTAAGATTTAAATACTTGTGATCTGTGATTATGTTTAACTTTAAATTTAACATATATCCACAGCTAAGCTATGAACTTACAGTACACTCAACCAAATTTTTTTATTACTCCATATCTAAACATTTACCATTAAACATTTTAGATTATCTCACGGTAGATTAGTATTTTTATGATCCGTATACCGACTATTATATACTATGCTAGCTGACCCGCGCAACGTCGTTTACATCTCCTATTGCCCGTAGCGCAACTAAATGAAGAACCGCTCGACCGATTTTGTGCAAACTTAACATAAACCATCTACTAAATAGTCCGAACAAAGCCTAAATAGTTCGAGAGCTGGTACCAATTTTTGGGTAGGTATTTGAGGCAAGCTGCGAACTTGTCACAGACCTCTCCTATTATACCCCAACAGGAACTGCAGACCTGGCTGGTGAGTAGCGGGGCTAAATCAATTTATTTATTTTCAAAATAATTATTTTTTCTTTCGGATAAAAACGGCTTTTGCACTCAGATATCGAAGGGCAAAAATACTCTTACCGAGATGGGGGGATGAAAATAACTATTACATGTTGCAAGTATTTTTGTAAATTGGTATTCAAATCTGTATTTTCGTGCAATAAACGTCAAGACTTGGACGTTATAAAACCTAGCAAAGGGCCTGTTAGGTCAAATCATATAGTCTCATTTAATATATTTAACACTCGATACTATTTGAATCGAATTAATGTATGTAATACAGTACTGTAATACACTTATATTGTAATTTATTTGTGTTTTCTTTTTAATATTTATTGTAAAACATATTTAGTTACCTGATCTCTCGAACAAGGAATGTCTATAAAACTACTATGTGAGTTTAACAGAGCCTGTGCAGATGAGAGACAATTGCAGACAAATGTTCGCCGTGTGCTCTTATAGGTGCATTTACATATTATAAGGTTGCATTTAGTCCGGGCAATAGGTACCTCACGTCGTCTGGCAGTACGAGTAAACGTAACATACAAATTTGTCTGCCGTTGTCCCTCGTCTGTGCAAACTGCAGCTTAATAAAGTTGCTAGGTTGGAGGATTAGTTGCGATTTTATCTTATGAATGTAATTAAGGAGCTCAGCGGTAGTAGTTTAAGGAAAACATCATTTATATCTCTTTAATATAATTGATTTATAGCAAAATATTTGAAGTAAAATATTACGACTGTGGTTATAGCCACTTAAGATTTTGGCTTTGCAATTTGTACTAGGACTATGTACATGTAGATTTTAGTTATTCAAAGAACTAATAAGTTTAGATGCTGTAGATGTTTCATTATGTAGTTACAAGTTACTTTAATATCATGTCCAGTGTTCTTTTTGTTTCTGCCATAGTTATGTTTCTTTGACTACGTACGTGTCTAACCTACATATTAGACACTAGTCTTCTAAGATTACAAGCAAAACAACATTTTATTGAAATGAGGGTAGTCCACGTCATCCTACCCTTTGCTCAAATTATTGAGTCGATGCAATCACTGCTTACTCCCTTTCTAGGCACACCCTCTTTCAAACAGTCCATCCATCTTTTCTTTGGTCGGCTTCTACTTTTTTATTTGTCAACTTTCTAACATAAAACTTTCTTTGCTATATTTCGCTCATCTCCACGCATCACATGTCCATACCAGCATAACCAATTTTCATTGGTACTTAATTTGAAGCTATCTCAAATGTATTGCTTCCTTTACATTGTCTTAGTCACACTCAACATCCCTCTACATCTAAACATTGGTATTTCATCCTTGCACCGACAATTTTTTTGTCTTCTAAGTGTTAATTAGTCAAAATTTGTCGCTAAATATCAGAATTTGTCGGTCCCTGGTTCAAATAATATTATAAGTTTCTAGGAAATACTATCACTGTAATTAAAACATCGTGTTGTCGAACATACAGCATGACCAGCAACGTCAACACATAACTGAGCTTTCCTTCCTTCAATTTTTTATCTAGCTAACAATATGTGTACATTCCAAAATAAAAAACAAATTTAAAAAATATAGTTTAATTTACAATTGTAGTAATAACTGTTTGTTTCATCATTGCTATATACAT
Organism: Diaphora mendica; assembly: GCA_949125395.1. Classification (NCBI taxonomy): domain Eukaryota; kingdom Metazoa; phylum Arthropoda; class Insecta; order Lepidoptera; family Erebidae; genus Diaphora; species Diaphora mendica. The sequence continues at coordinate 845,386 of OX421326.1, read as the reverse complement.
TAAATTATAATAGTTACTATAAACATTGTGTATTATTTTGAAAACAATAAATGGCATCCTTTCTTTGCAATTTTAAAAAATATAGGACAGTGGCTATTCTCAGGAGTAAGTTTATAATTTAAACTGTTTCTTAGGAAAATAGACTGAGAAGTACAGGTAGAACATTGGGCTGTTTAAACAAATTGTAATTACTTTTTTATTTATAACTAATGAAAAAGTAGTAGTACACGTGGAAGATATGCAGACACACGAGAACCCACTACCATTCCTACACCTTAGTTATTGTGCTACCGTCACACACAATACATAATTATTATCTAAATTTCATTAATGGGTGTATTCAACGTTCGTGTAAATGTCACAATAAATGAAATCATTTTGTTTCATAGGCAAAAACGCATATTAAGTACCATTTTTTTTGTACACATTTGTTAAATGACAATAAAAAATTGGCTATCGTACAAGACTGTGAATATTCTCTAAAATATTCATCATATTTATTTATCACATGACGCGTATCACTTAAAGTTAGACTATTGCACATTAAAACTATCTAAGAGAGCACCACATCTAAACTTACCAATTATACTGTCTACTACATAGAACATAGAGAACCGAACATAGAGTTTACATTTTTAGGCTGGCCACACTGTTATTGAGTTCCATATCCATGTTCAAAAATGTATTATCGGATCCAGGTGGAAGAACAAAAATTATGTTTAAAGAGTTAATGTTCCTTGTAAGGCTATGGAACGCAACATTTTTTAAATTATTTATTTATAATTAGCTGAGCCCTGCGGTTATTGTTGTAGCCGCGAGTAACGCTGTGGGGCGAAGCTAGTCAAAAAAAATATCATATATCATAATGTAGTACCTAATAAATATTAATACCTAAAAGTATCTTCCTTCCTTGTTTCCTGAGGTGAAATGAAAAGTTACGTGTTGCACTCGAGTACAAAGATTTTTCACCTCGTGCTCTTTTGATTCCCTCGCTGACGCTCAGGATTCTAATTTTTGAATTACTCGCTACGCTCGTGATTCAATTTTGGAATCCTTCGCTTGCTCGGTCATCAAAATTGAGCACGCGGTTAAAAGCAACTTTGCACTCTTGTATAACAAATAACTATTGATGCAGCTTATATCATGTCTTCTCATATTATGTAGTATTTAAAAACAATTATACCAGGAATGTAGTTCTACGCTTATATTAAATTGTACATGCGCTTACAATGTCTCATACCTCATACTTCGGTATTACTAGCCGTATTTTTATTTATTATACTGGTACACCAGCAATATTGGGTTATCATCGTAACACGAATATTGCACTATTTCAAACAGTGGTATATCCATCTCTTAAAAATTATTTCATTCTTTTTTTATTATACATATTTACACATGCACTGTTGAAATATTCTTAAATAATTCTTTCCACACTAAAAGCTCATTGTCGCTACTATAAAGTAACATTTGGTTGAGCAGATTAACTATTTGTAATCAATATATAAAAATTGTATTAACTAATGTGGTATGAATATAAATTACAAGTAACATTACACTACAAGACATCCATTACACGATTATCTAAGTAGTAATGCAGTTTATTTGAATTAGAGAGAACAAATAATTACAGTTTAATGTTATAAGTAATATAATCTGTTAACAATGAAATGAAAATTGTGGACGGTGAACAGTGAATATATTTCATTTCAAATCACTATAAAAGTTCATATTTTAATTTATATAAAAGTTTGCATATATTCTTATCCGACCTTCAATTTACGTAATAAGATATCCTAGCGTTTACAACCATTTTTGTTTTCTAAAAAATGGACAACTAATATCTGAGTAAGATAACAGCGACAATTATCGTCACTATAATGCTAATACTTATTTAGTGTAGCAAGTAATAGGAACTTAAAATAAGTGTTTAGGCAAATCGACATATTCATTAATATCGCAATAATCGATATCAAATATGTATCTTAAATAGTCCGTGGTTCACTAATCTATATACTGTGAGTAGAATAGTTCCTTGTAGGTAGCACGTCACGTCACCGCGCAGGACGTGGTCCCGCCGGCCCGGCGCGGGTCGGCGCAGGCGTGGCGGAGGGCCGGCGGGTCGCAGGCGTCGGGCGGGCCGGCGGGCTGCGAGCGGCCCGCCCGGCCCGCCGACTCGTAGATGACGGTGCGAGCGCCCGACTCCAGCGACGTGCCCGCCCCCATCGACGCCGACTCGTCCGAGTCGTCCGTCACGCTGAGCGAGTGAGTCAAGTCTATCGACTCGCTCGCGCTAGTCGACACCGTCGACGTACACGACGGAGTCATGCTTCGACTCGCGCCGCTGTGGAAACAGGACACTTTTTTTTTATCGAGTGGAATTTAGAATTTAATTATTTTTATTGAAAAAGAAATAAGTGTAGGTTTATGGTGTACGTCCGAAGCGAGGCTGTGGATATTGTATTGGGAAGTAGCGGGGTGGGTACGTACCGGTCCGGGTCGGGGGCGGGGGCGGGGGGCGGTAGTGGCTAGGGCTGCAGGTGCTGCGTGAGGTGGCCGAGCGTGGCGAGCAGCGCGGAGTTGCCGGCCAGCGCGGCGGCCAGCTCGTCGTGCGCCGCCAGCATGGCGCGCAGCCCCGCACCCCGCGCCCCCACCGCCCCGCTCGCCCCGCTCAGCCCGCGCCCGGCCTGACTCCTCGGCGCTCCCGACTCCGTCGAGTGGCTCCCTTCTACACCCGAGTCCACTCCTAGCCGAGGTGCGTTACCCTGCTAATCATTTTTATTAGTAACAATGAGCCAGTACTTTATGTACTTCAAAAATGAAAAATAACATATTATAAACTAAACGTTGCAAAGGATACATCCTCGGGATTTAAGTCACAGTATGTATATCTGTCACAATTATAAATTACATTAGATTGTGTGCCCGTCGTCGTGCGATATCGAACACATTGTGTCAAAACGAAAGCGTAAAGTCCTTTGTATTTAACTTTTTAAAATGTACTGAAGTACAACCATGTGTACTGTCGATATTAAATGTAATTCTAAAACGTTACTTAGAAAGTTAAGAGCTCTTTCTCCTTCTTTTGAATATAATAAGATAGTAATAGTGAGGGTTACGTTTGTAAGATATACAAACTTTAGATAATTTATTGATAAAGATCAATTGTTTATGACCGGCTCGACGGACCAATTTTATTCGGGGTTTTAATCAATAGTGATAAGAGGTTATATCTTTTATTTCTAATACTTCTGTTAAAATAATGTTTCAAAACTATGATGATTCTCAGATTTATTCCACCTGCTTGATGTCAGAATCATAGCGAACGTAATTATACAGTTGTGTTAACGTGTTAAGAAACTATTGTTACAAAATGAATGACTCGAAGTTTATGTTTTGTTAATAAATAAAGTTGAGACAGTTCGGTACCGTAGTTTGCGCATCGTTGACGCAGTCTCTAATGTTGAGCTCGGCGTCCTGCAGCCGCGCCGCCAGCGTGAGCAGCTTGAGCTCAGCACTGGACACGTCCTTGTCGAGGATCTGCGTCTGCAGGTACACGGTCTGCGCCACCTTGTACCTGCGGGCAGAGAGGCGCTGTAGCGTGGTGTAGGTGGGTGGGGAGGGAGGTGGGTGCGGAGGGGCGGCACTGACCAGTCGGCGATGGCGTCGGCGCGGGCGCGGGCGAGCGGCGCGGCGCGCAGGAGCAGCGCGCGCGCGCGGCGGCCCGTCTCGGCCACGGTGATGCGCTCCAGCACGTGGAACTGCTCGTCGTTGTAGGTGAGCGAGCGCGTGGCGCGGTCGCGCACGAGGTGCTGCCACGAGTCGCGCAGGCGCTCCACCAGCGTGCGCGCCTTGACGTGCAGGCGCAGGTCGCTGGGGCAGGGCGCGGCGGCGGCGGCGGCGTGCCACTCGGCGCACAGCGCGCCGCCCGCGTGCCGCGCCAGCAGCGCGCCCGCCGCGCTCCGCAGCGACGCCGCCTCGCCCGCCACCAGCGCCGCGCGCGCGCCCCAGCTCTCCACGCACTGCACCACACACCACACACCACACCTCCCATCAAATGCCAGCACAACTAACACAGTTTCATAACAACATTCACAGTACCTAGCACATTTGTATAGTCCGAACCAAACTTTATGACGGCTCGGAACATCGTGCGTGTCGATGCACGATGTTACGAGTTTTAGGTCTCAGCAGGACGTAAAGGTGTGCGAGGGAAGGTCGACACACGCCTAGTCTTTCTTGTGTGTGTGAGTGGTGTCCGTACACTACACAACACGCATAACTTTGTCTGCGTACATTCGAGTTGTTAATTTGTTGTTGTTGTGGTTTTTGATTGAAATTTTATTTATATCCACTCATCTGATTATCTTCGACTTAACAGTACCTGTTTGCGCAGCCAACTTAAAGTATGGTTCGAACTATAAAACCGATTATTTTTTACGTGTACAAGCAAACCCGTCCATTTAAAGTACTTAACGAAATCAGTTAACATCGACGTATTTGTATATTTCATGTTATATGTGCACTAAATTTAGACACTTAATTTATTTTTGTATATAATTTAGTAGCAATAAAATCATCTTTCGGCTCGAAGGACCATTAAAATGGGGTTAGTTTAAATACCATCACTAATACTTTGCTGCTTGCTAATAAATGATTTTGTTGCTATTAAATTTAAAAATTTCGATAGAAACCTGTTTTATTCTTAATAGATTTTAGATTCGTAAATGCGATTGTTTAGATCGGTAGTGTGTGTGACACTACTACAGACAAAAGTACAAAACTAGTTTTGTTTTTAAGAAGTTTATATTAGAACCTAACAAAAACACAAATAAAAATGGAAGGACATAGGAGGATATCATAGAGCACATCGTGGTCGTGTCTATGATCACATCGGACGGTAATAAAATGAATAGAACCTGCGCATTTCTGTTGTGTGCCTTGGCGGCGTTCCTGGCCAGGTCGAGCGCGCGCGCGGTGCTGTTGGCGAGCGCGGCGTGCGCGTGCAGCGCGTCGGCGCGCGCCGCCACCCGCGCCACGCGCGCGCCCAGCAGCCCGCCCCAGCGCGCCACGCACGCGCCGCACAGCACCGACGCGCTGCACAGCGCCTCGATGCGCCGCCGCACCACGTGGCCCACGCTGCACGCCGTCTGCACACGCACACACACTATTGTTTTTTTTTTTTAAAAGACTACTGCCGCCCTTGGAATAAATCCTGTGTCGCGGAGGACTTTACAAACATACATGAAACGGACACAAAGAACACCCAGACTCAGAACAACAATTTGTGGATCACACAAAGTGTTGTCCTACGTGAGATTTGAACCCAAGACACTTGACGAAGCAGGAATCGGCGTGGTGACCGTTAAACCACTATGGCAATACGTGCAGTCAATAATCATAGTATTTATATCATTCATAAAGTAAATATAATATTACCTGAATAGATAAAATCTTTACTCCGTAATCTATCTATAAATCGATTATACATATATAAAAAATGATCTTGAAAAATATAATAATATTTCAATACAAAATTTAAGAAGGTTAATTACAGGATGGAAGTAAATTATTCAGTGAATGCCGCTCCGACTCCGAGTACCAAAATATGAATTAAATGTAACAATGCTAAATAATGCGGAAGAACTTACAAGTCTTAAAAGTGTGTATATCAAACGTTAATTTAAAATTACTGACTTTTTAGGGTTCCGTGCCAAAGGCAAAATTCGGAACCCTTATAGATTCGTCATGTCTGTCTGTCTGTCCATCTGTCCGTCCGTATGTCATAGCCACTTTTTTCCGAAACTATAAGACCTATAATGTTGAAACTTGGTAAGTAGATGTATTCTGTGAACCGCATTAAGATTTTCACACAAAAATAAGAAAAAAACAATACATTTTGAGGATACATAGAACTGAAACTCAACATTTTTTTTTCATCAAAGCCAAGCATGTGGGGTATCTGTGGATAGGTCTTTAAAAATGATATTGAGGTTTCTAATATCATGTTTTTCTAAACTGAATAAATTGCGCGAGAGACACTTCCAAAGTGGTAAAATGTGTAACTTCCCCCTGTAACTTCTAAAATAAGAGCATGATAAATCTAAAAAAAATATATGATGTACATTACCATGCAAACTACCACCGAAAATTGGTTTGAACGAAATCTAGTAAGTAGTTTTTTTTAATACGCCATAAATCGTAAACTGCAATTTACCTTTCATTCAATCAAAACAAATATATAAAAAAATGTTACTTGCTGCTGCGGAACCCTTCATGGGCGAGTCCGACTCGCACTTGGCCGCTTTTTTACTTCATACACTAAAAGAAAATATAGTAAATACACAATATCTAAAAACTAGCTATTGCCATCGGTTTCACGCGTAATTATTTCTTATTTCGTGTTTCTACCATCGAAAATTACGGATTTACAGACAGAGAGGTAAAAAAAAAAACTTATACAGTGCTTACAACATTGAAAGCGTCAGCTAGCAAAATGTTAAGTTTGTAGCCGAGCGGTTTAAGCTCTGCCTCAATGAATGTGTCAGTGTACCTTGGCTTGGCTGGCGTCGTTCTCCACGGACACGATGTTGGGGAAGACGGGGAACTTGGGCACCTCGGGCTCGGGCGCCATGCTCACGTTGTTGTTGTTCTTGTTGAACAGCAGCAGCGGCTCCTCCGCCGTCGTGTCCGGGTACTCCTTACCTGCAACATTATACATCTTGCTATCACAGTTTAACATATTCAGGGCTTTAAAACTTGTTACATGAATAAAATGATAAGCACTCTATTCCAACTCCTCCAGTTTTTCTTCTGATTAATTTCGTTGCGGGTTCCAAGGCAGTTTAATTTTTTCCTGGGACTTCCCGAGTGTCATAACTCGGTGTGATCGTTGGTCACCGCTGTTGATCCTGATGTACAGGAGTTACAGTGGTGGGCGTGTGGGCGATTAGTCCCACACACCAAGCACCCTATAATTGCATGAATTAAAAATTGATATTTCTTAAATTCCCGAAACATTGAAATTATAGTCCAGAAAGTTTATGAGACAGTGGAGAACTTACTATAGGCTATGATCGCCTGCTGTTTCTGAGGAAGATCATCAAGGAAGTAAGGAGAGTATAAGAGATAACTATTACAAGCTTTTTATTGACTTGCAATGTATGTATGTATACTTGTATGTTCGGGTGGAATCTTACAATTAAATTTTGAAGCAGATAAATATCTTCTACCGATTTTGCTGAAATTTTGCAAGTATATGTATACAACGTGACAATACAATATTATAATAACATGGAGTTGATCTGATGCTGGAGCTGGAAGATGGCCATAGGAACTCTGTAAAAAAACGTCGCAACATCATCGAGTTTGGACTCGTTTGATTCGTCTCGATACATTCCAGTAAAAGCTTTTTAATTTAATTTATTTTGACAACTATTTTGCTAGATGATTTAAATAATATTTGCGCAACATACCTAAGGTGTTATCATTGATTTCTGTGAGCATAAGCTTGTCCTTGTAGAGCAATATCTGGGATTCAGCCACCACGCTAGTCTGCTCACAGATATACGTCTGCAGGTGTTCGTATTTTTCATCTGGTTTTAGAAACACCTGGAAAAACAAGTAGACGCATTTTATTCATTAAGACTCTGCAAGTGTTTATAAAATCGGTACTAGAAGATATTGCCTATAGCAGGAACAGTTGGGGGTTCCTGCAGCAGTTGTCCTATAGTTGACAACTAGAAACAGGACCATACTGTAATAGCCGTTAATACCCCTGTACATTCAGATCACAGGGTATATCTCAGTAAATTTTGGCGGGTACTCTTTCTCTCTAATCTTGTGGATTCGCGTAAAAGGTGTATTTCAATATTTTTATATGCTTATTAGCTGACCCGGCAAACGTTGTTTTGTCATTAAATTTATATATTTAGGGGTGGGTCCCCCTTATCATTTAGAGGAATGAAAATAGATATTGGCCGATTCTCAGACCTACCCGATATGCACACAAAATTTCATAAAAGTCGGTCCAGCCTTTTCGGAGGAGTTTGGTAACAAACACACGAGAATTTTATATATTAGATAGATATCAAATGTTTATTAACCAACTTCAAAAAAAGGAGGAGGTTTCTCAATTCGACCGTATATATACACTATGTGCGGAAAGAGCGTGACCGGCAAAATTTTATGAAAATCTTAAAAATATTAAACAATAAATTGTAATCAATTAAGTCTTTTATTGCTGTTTGATGCTTTATATTAATACGGTGTCCAATCTCCATTATTATCTATAATCGCTTGGCATCTTCGCGGCTTACTTTCCGCCAATTTTTCAGCATAGCAGCGAGGTAAAGACCTCCACGCGGACTTCAGTTCACGAGTGAGGTCAGCGACGGTCACTACATTTTTTGCCCTTAGTTTAAGCTTCATCCACGCGCAAACATTTTCAATTGGATTGGCATCAGGGGACTGTGAGGGCCAATCCAATACGTTAATACCATGTTCCACGTTCCAAGTGGTCCAAAGCCGACTTCGGTGTTTAGGATCATTATCCTCTTGCAGAAACCAGAAATCATTTTGGTGTGGAAACATCTTCTTAGCCGACGGCAATAATGTATTTTCGAAAATTTTCGTCATCTTCTCAGCGTCCAAAGTACCGGTAAACAAGTGCAAATTTCCGAAACCCTTTTTTGAGAAGCATCCCCAAACATGCAGCTTTAAAGGGTGTTTCACGGTTCGTACCATCAGTCTATTGTCAGCCGTAGTCCAAGCTCGAGTCGAGTAACCGGTTGCCCAAAATGAAGCTTCATCAGAAAAAAATCTCTTGTCCCAACCATGGTCTTTGTTTTCGCACGCTCAATGTAGCGTTTTTTCAATATGCATTTCAGAGTTCTCTTCACATTGCTTCGATATTTCACGCCCTTTACAACTAAACGCCCTTTGATAGTGTCAGATGATATGATTAAACCCTTTTTCTTAAACCTTTCTTGCCCAGAGCAAAGTGATAATAAAGGATTCCTAGCAAACAGCTGCACAATCCGTTTATCCTCTGCAGCAGACGTCTTTTTCGATTCGCCACGATCTGGTCTGGTAAGTCATCTTGAGAAATCTCTGCAACAAGATGTGTAGAAATGCACAACGCCAACATATCCACTCTTCCGTAGAAAACGGAGATCCAGCAAGAGTCTGGAAATTTCTAAGAACATTGGGAGTTGGGAAGTCGCGCCATGATTCTATTCCTAATAATTTAAACATTGATTTACTCAATAAACATTTCTCTTCCTCGTCTGATATTAATGACAACACTAAAGCTAATACTCTAAGAAATATTTCTTCTACCCCAACACCCAACTATTCACCTTTTGTCTTTAATCAATTGTTCGCTTGTGATGTTCGGATGACCATTTTATCGATCTCATCCAATGCAGTCGGAAGTGATTGTATCAGTCGAAACATGATTCTTCCCATCCTTGACGAGATCCTACCTATCCTATGCAATATCCTAAACCACTCCATGTCAAGTGGTGTTTTTCCAACTGCTTGGAAAGATGCTCAACTAATCCCTTTACCTAAAAAAGCTAAACCCTCTTCATTTTCTGACTACCGGCCCATATCCATTTTACCTTTCCTATCCAAAGTGCTCGAACGTCTCATCCACTCTCAACTGAATAACTTCCTTTCCAAAAATTTCTTACTGAACCCCTTCCAATCCGGCTTTCGCTCTGGTCACAGCACGACGTCTGCGTTGGTACACATCACGGATAGTATTAGACTTGGCATGGATAGTGGAATGATCACAGTACTCACTTTGCTCGATTTTAGCAACGCTTTTAATACTGTTGATTTTCACATTCTGCTCGGTATACTACGGTCTCTTAACATATCTCCAAGGACAATTGATTGGTTTCATAGTTACCTGTCTGGTCGCCGGCAGCGTATTTGCATTGAAGACTCAAAGTCCTCTTGGTGCAGTATATCTGCTGGTGTACCACAGGGTGGCGTGCTATCTCCTTTACTCTTCGCTGTTTTTATAAACTCAATCTCTAACCAATTAAGTTCCTTCTACCATCTTTATGCAGATGATCTACAAATATATACACAAGCTAAGATTAACTTGTTACCAGAAGCTTTCAACACAATTAATGCTGACTTACGCCGCATTGGAGAATGGAGTCATAATTATGGCCTCAAGGTTAATCCAGCAAAGACCCAGGTGTGCAGGCGCGGTTCCAGGGGGGGGGTCACAGGGGACGTGACCCCCCCCAAAATCTGCTACTAGAACCTGATTTTCTTGTTCTTATCAGTTTCCATAATTGTTCAATCGAGATAAGAAATCAAAGGATAGGAACTCTTTGAGAGAGTTATCTCTGGCCGTATCAGCGAGCACCTGTCGTCGTGGGCCCTGATCTATCAGACTACCAATTTGGATTACAACGGGGACGCTCGACAATGGACGCTAATATATAGATGTGTTCGCTCCCTATCGGGGTCGGCAGTCCGATCGGGGTGGTGGTGTTGGTAGTTAGCCTTGATATCGTTAATGCTTTCGGCACCCTTCAATGGGGCGCGATTAGGGAGGCCCTTGAATATCACGAGGTGCCGACTTACCTGCGTGCAGTCATAGAGGTCTATCAGCGCGACAGGACAGTGAAGTTTGTCGATCGGAACGGAGTGGAAAATTGAAGGGAGGTGTGTTGTGGGGTTCCCTAGGGCTCTGTATTGGGCCCATTGTTATGGAACCTCGTATACGATGCGGGCCTTCGCACTAGTCTGACTTCGGGCAGGAACCACCCTGCTCATACCTCCGGGTGGATAACACCGAAGTCCAAGTGGGTCAGTACATGAAGTACCTCATCATGGACAATCGGTAGAACTTTGAAAAGCATTTCGGGCGACTAGTCCCCAGTACGAGGAGTAGCAGGGGTGCCACATTGTCTGCTGCCCAATCTCGGGGGACCGCGGGAAGAAGTTCGCTGCCTCTCTGTGTTTGGGAGTGCGTAAGGGCGTCGTGCGATCCGGGGCACCGGCGGGATCTTCCCGCTGTAATGCTCAACTCGAGAGTCTGCAGCCATACGGATCGTACGAGGCCACCGTACGATCTCGTACGAGGCGGCGACGATCCTGGCACGGAATCCACCCTTCGACATTCTAGCCGACATGAACACAATGGTCTGCGACGAAATTCGATCTGTCGGTCGGAATGACGAAGAGATAGCGCCGTATCATGAGCCCAGAATGCATCGTCAGAACACACATAAGCAAGCCCTACGAGCTTGGCGGGCACTGTCGGAGCCGTTCTGCCGAGCTTCGAAGCTTGCATAGAGAGAACAAACTTATCACCTACCGATTCACTCGATCGGGGAACCGGGATCGGGAAATGGCCGATCCCGCTCGAAAGAGGCGACGAAGGATGCGCGATAAAGGCCGCTTGCTCCCCAATCGTCGGTTAAGGGTCGTTGTGGCCACATGCAGGGGAGATGTGGCCGCTGGAAACGACGCGACACCTCGGTGCGACCGGGGGTGTCGTCTCAGGTGGGTCGGTGTTCCGACTCTCTTACTGTGTAGAGCGGTGAGAGGTACGACAGCGACATGTCCCGGGTTTGAATCTGGTTACCCCGGGATGTACCTTAGTGATGGGGTAAGGCAGGGGGAACTCCAGAAGCCGCTGATGCGTTCCTGCAGCTCCTCTTGACTGCAGATGTAGGCCGCCGCCGGGGTTTAGGGTTAGACCGATTTGTCGGGAGTTCCATACACCGTCCACCAACGGAGCTAGATCCTCTAAATATTCATCCAGAGATTGTCACAGATGTCTCAAATATTATGATCCCAATAGATTTACCAATAAAAACAAAAGATATCCATTTGTTTTTTTTTTGTGTGAAATAATATTGTGTATTGTGCAATAAAGTCTAATTTACTCGACTTAGTGGATTAGTGACCCCCCCCAAAACTTCAGGCTGGAACCGCCCCTGGGTGTGTGTTGTTGGCAGTCCTGGGATGGTCTCAAGAATTAACTGGACACAACTACCTCAAATACAATTCGATGGCACCAACCTCGATATAAGTACTAGTGTCAAAAATTTAGGTACATACATCGATAGTACTCTATCTTGGGGCCCACAGATACAAGAAGTCAGTCGTAAGATATTTGTTTCTGCCGGATCTCTCCGAAGACTGCGTAACTTTCTGCCGACTGCAACTAGGGCTGCACTTGCACAAGCACTTCTCCTCCCAATTCTCGACTATGCCGATGTCAGCTATCTAGATCTCACTGAAGCACAACTTGATAAACTTGAGCGACTACAAAATCTCTGTATACGATTTGTATTTGGCCTGCGAAAATATGATCACGTCTCCGAATTTCGTCAACTGCTCAAGTGGCTTCCGATTCGCTCTCGCCGGAATACTCATATTCTCACTTTTCTATATAACATCTTGTTCAATCCTAGAGCTCCCTTTTACCTCAAAGAACGATTCAAGTTCCTTAATGACACACATGTAAAATGTCTAAGGTCATCCGAAAATTTGGTACTGGAGATGCCTCAGCATTCCACGAAGTTTTATGATCAGTCTTTCACTGTCCAAGCTGTACGCTTATGGAATGCGTTGCCCATAAACATTAGGCAAGCGCAAACAATAAGTGGATTCAAGAAGATGGTTCACGAATATTACGCATCATAATTCAGTCAGTCACGCGTTAGGGTATGATTTGAGTCTTTTCTTTCTCTTAAATTATAGTTATGCTTATAGTATATGTATGTATGTATGTTTATCTATTAGTATGTAAAAGTATGTATTTTATAACTATGTGTGTATGTTTATATATATACATATATAAATATATGTGTGTATGGATGTAAATAATTTCTTCAAACTCAATGTACGTCAACTACTACTGTCTCTCTGGAACATTTGATCCATCCTAAGGTTGCCTGGAAGAGATTGCTTTTGGCAATAAGGCCGCCCTTTGTACACTACACTTCGGACATATTATGTATTATGTACTTATTTAACTCTGTAATATGGTGTGCAAATAAAGAGTTTTCTATTCTATTCTATTCTATTCTACGGTTTTTGTTTGTGAATATCTCTTCACCCACTTGCTCACGAAGGCCTTAGACTTTTTCATATAATGGGCGGCCTAGTCGCGGGACATTTTGGGGCCTTTTGGATGAGTACCGAGAAACACAGCTTCAAATCGGGCAGCGTACGCGGCACTCATTGTAAAAAACAATATTTTTAACAAGGAAAACTGGAGGGAAAACTTATGTTTTTTACAATGCATTTTAGGCAAAGGATTGTTCTATTCAGCCTAATACACACATCAAAAGTGTCTAGGGATCAAGCATTTTTATGCGGATTTCTTGAGATTGAGATGTGGCTTTGTAATAAATTTATGATTTTATAAATTTATATGGATCCTTTTTGGTGCATTTCATAATTTGAATCAGGAACTGTCAATCAAATTCGAGTAAAAGATGAAAATCAGCTGTCAATATTTTCCCTATAAAAACATACAACGCATTGAAGACATTATTAGTGCTACTGTTTCCCTACTACTGATTAAAACCAACGTTATTATGGAGCGGCGAAGTCATTTAAGCAGGGAAGAAATGCTCAGAGCCGTGGGAATGATAGAAGCTGGTTCCCGGCAACGTACTGTGGCTTTAGCTCTGAATACAAGTCAGAGTGTTATCAGTCGACTTTGGACACGTTACCGAAGCACTGGTACCGTGGCTGAGCGCCATGGAGGACGGTATCGCTGCACCACACGGAGACAAGACCGATACATTCAAATCTTAACTCGAAGAGCTCCAACAATAACCGCCATGATCTTAGCCGTGAGGCTTCATCACTCTTCAGGGAACTTAATTAGCGACCAAACAGTCAGAAACCGCTTGCATGAAGTGAACCTTCATTCCCGAAGACCGCTACGGGTACCACCTATAGCAATGCACAATCGTAGGATTCGATATCAATGGGCTCTTGAACACAGAAATTGGGCAGAAGAACAATGGCGTTTCGTGTGCTTTTCTGATGAGTCTCGTTTTGGTATAAGACCGGATACAAGACGTATACGACACTGGAGAACCCCTGGACGCCAACAGCGATTAAAATCCTGCCAGGAAGTCCATCCTTATAGTGGTGGAACCATCATGGTATGGGCGGGTATTTGGATCGGCGGAAGAACTGAGTTGATTTGGATCAGAGGCAACCTCAACGCTCAAATTTATGCTGAGACGATTGTATCAGACGTCATCGTTCCTCTACAAGTGCAAATCGGTCCCTTATTTCAGTTAATGCATGATAATGCACGACCGCACACCGCAAGAGTTGTAAGACAGACTCTCGCCGCAGCTAACATCAATGTCCTGCCCTGGCCTGCTCAGTCGCCAGACTTGAACCCGATTGAGCATGCATGGGATATGCTACAGAGAAGAGCTCTGCCGAATATGGAGGGTATCCAGTCGCAAGAAGACCTTTTTTTGTTGTTGCAACGAACATGGGCGGCCATTCCACAGCGTGATTTGGATGAACTCATTTTGAGTATGCCAAACCGATGTTCTTGTGTTGTTAGTGTTCGCGGTAGAAACACGGATTATTAATTGTTTAAGTTACCTAATAAAATTTTAAAGAAAACTGTTATTTCAGTCTTTTTTTCGAACTTTAATGTTAGTGGTTCAAATGTCAAAAATCCCTTTATTAGGAAAATGGCAAATTTCTTTATTAATGCAAAGGTGACTTGGTTTATCTTTACTGTGACAAACGAAAACACTTTATTTGATGAATCCTTAAAGAAAATTTTAATTAATATCAATCAGGAGAAAAGTTATTGCAAAAATATATGTTGATCCCTAGACACTTTTGATGTGTGTATTTATTTTTATAAATTGCATTCCAAAATTTAAAAATATGGCGGTCACCTTCTTCTCACACACACTGTATTTTTTTTTTATGTGTGTTCGGGGATAACTTCGTCGTTTATAAACCGATTTTGATGATTCTTTTTTTAATGGAAAGGAGATATCCCAACGGTGGTATCATGATAAGGACACTAAGATCTGATGATGGCATCCAAGAGAAATCGAGTCGAACCTTGAAGTCGGTTTTTATTTTGTTAAAATTTTTGTAATTTCGTATAAGCCTTCTTATTTACCATGCTTTAGCTTAAGTAAGCATACTAATAAGGAAGTTTGCAAAATTATAGATCGTTTACTCAATAAAAACTCAAACTTGTATGTTCTGCAAGATAGGCAAACGCCAATCTTGCATGAACATTAAACACCCTATCAAATGTTGTTTCGTACATTATTACACCGTTGCAAATAAGTCAGTTAAAGACAATGGTTTGGTGTCTACGCGCATTGTTTTTGGCGAATAAATCTGGGTCGAATATAACGAGCCGTGGCGCAATGGCCGACATTACTGTTACAGTGATTTTGTTAAGATAATAGACTTTAAACTGTGCCACCTACTTCTGAAAATATTCTTGCTGTCCTATAAAATACTTTATTTACCAATAGTCGACAAGTAGCCGACCCTTTTTTTTTTTTTTTTTTTTTATGTATAGCCAGCCAAAATGACTCTACTCTGCCTGATGGAAAGCATAAGCAGAATCCAAGAGTGCTGGTCACCATACTCACTGAGAATGCAGACAATGCAGTACGGCGACCCACACCATGGCGGCCTAGTGATGCTGCTGCATCTTTTAGTCTAGTCAACAAGTATGCTACTTGTTGACTAGACTATTTGGGCCTCCGGTCTCGCACTCACCAACGAAACACGACAGCACTGCTGCTGTCATTTGACGTTGATTTTCTGTGCGAGGGTAGTACCGCCCCGGTCGAGCCGGCCCATTCGTGCTGAAATCAGCGTGGCTCTACTACCTATATGATTTTCTGTGCGAGGGTAGTACCGCCCCGGACGAGCCGGCCCATTCGTGCTGAAATCAGCGTGGCTCTACTACCTATAGCTATATAGCTATATATATATATAGCTATATATATATATGCTATAGCTATATAATGGTATATAGCTATAGCTATATACCATTTATCTTGGGTATAATAAAAGGCACTTTATTTACGAGTCGACAAGTAGCCCACCCCCATTTATCTTGGGAATAATAAAGGCACTTTATTTACCAATAGTCGATAACAAGCCGACCCCAATTTATCTTGGGAATAATAGAGGCTAGGAAGAATAAGAGGTCGACATAGTTGATCACGTAATTTATCACTGTCATGTTGGCATCTCGTCACAGAAAAGACCTACGACTACGTGACTCTCTCTGTCTTCTCCAAGCTACTGCAGCCTCAGTCTGAGTTATCTTAACCCAAATGATCCTGCTCTTGGTCTTATCCCCTTAGGCCGCCATCAAAACCAGTTAAGAAGGAGGAAAAAGATAGGTTACTATCAGACATAGACAATAAATAATTACAACTGATTAATCAATATTTTATGAATATAATATCTTGTAACATGGAACAGCATTATCTTTTTTGTATCTATGCTTGCGTGATCGTGCGTGAAGATCACTTTTCCTCCTTTGGCCCAAGGGGTCTCTTTTAAGGACAGTTACATTTCTAAGGAAGTTGGACTTTAGGTAGGCAGCTGGTTATATGAGAATCCCAGCCCCTTTAGTAATGTTTACCCCGCCGCGACGAGTCGTAATACAAGCAAAAGTTTAACAAAAACAAAAACCGACTTCAAGGTTCGACTCGATTTCTCTTGGATGCCAACATCAGATCTTAATGTCCTTGTCATGGTACCACCGTTGGGACATTTCCTTTCCATTACAAAAATAATCATCAAAATCGGTTCATAAACGACGAAGTTATCCGCTAACACGCATTTTAAAAAAACGCATACGGTCGATTTGAGAACCTCCTCCTTTTTTGAAGTCGGTTAAAAATTGAAACACACTGTTAATGATTATTTTTGCAGCTTCCCTCCGGCCCCCTCCCCCCTCCAGCCAAATGACGTCAACGGGTTTTGAGTGGCAGATTTATATGTGCTGAAGTAATCACTTGGTATCAGGTAAAGGAATAAGGAAAGGATAAAAGGCTTTATGGAAATACTACCATTATAATGAGTTATTTGTTAGATAGATATACATACACAGATCAGTAGCTGATATGTTAGTACATAGAACATATTGGTATTATGTAGTTGTATAATAATCTACTATATAAAAATAAGTCGGGTTTTCCTTCCTGACGCTATAACTCCAGAACGCACGAACCGATTTCCACGGTTTTGCATTCGTTGGAAAGGTCTCAGGCTTCGTGAGGTTTATAGCAAAGAAAATTCAGGAAAATTTTCAACAGAAAAGCGGGAAAGTGTTACATAAAACGAAGCCATCTGGTGGCGAAACGGAGTTCGCCGGGTTTGCTAGTTATGTATATCACCTCACCAAGGGCAAAGTAATCAAACTGTTTGCAACCATGCAGTGTTTCATTTACAAAGTAATTGATGAGAACAATATATATTATTGAATATGTTGCAATTTTATTCTTCTTATTAATGACTTTTAGGACCAAAACAGCTGTCACCTTTGCATGCACCACCAATAAAATGTGTAGGTAGAAATCAACGTATGCATGTTGCTCTTGGACGGACTTAGTAAGGACGTCCATTAACCCGGCCCAAGGCGAAATAGAGTCCTCTTCTCTATTTCTCACTTGGGTAAGTCCTGACCGGCGCGCCCTCGTCGCGGGGGTGGGCACCACATGCTTCAGTAGGCCGGAGTATGCAGGTGGCGGAGCTCGGCCAGGGACCCTGTCCTGTGGGGTATAACGCAGGACCTTTACCAAGGCCAGCAGGCGGCTTTGGTGGAGTATTATGCCTGCCTGCGCTAGTCCTGCGCAGTCGAGCGCCGTAAGCCAGGATGAAGGAGTCCTGGAGGGTTGAGCTGATTGGGGTCGGGGTTAGATACTTCCATGAAGCAACACGCTCTTTGGTCCGGAATTCAGGCGAAACGGTAGCCCTGTAGCTAGCCACCACAGGGAAATGGACACGCGTCCCGTACGGATGAGGTGGTACGATCCGCAGGCGAGGTTCGGGGGGGGTGTTCTCCGGGAGAACACTGGGACTCTGCCATGCTGACGGAGCGAGGACAGGCGGCTCATCTGGGGGCCGCATGTCTGCAGTTCCTGATGTCGCGCATGAGTCCCAACCCAACGAACCTATACCTCTCGGGTATTCCTGGTGTCCTTAGGGACATCCCCAAAGGTGCGGGCTCCACGGAGGGTGGGAAGCTCGAGAGGTGAAATACATACATAAACATAAAATGGACACCAAAAACACAAAAAAAACCCCAAAGGTGGACGGTACGGCAGCAGCTGGACCGGACACCCCAAAGGTGAAAGGTACGGCAGCAGCTGGACCGGACACCCCAAAGGTCGAAGGTAAGGCAGCAGCTGGACCGGACACCCCAAAGGTGGAAGGTACAGCAGCAGCTGGACCGGACACCCCAAAGGTGGAAGGTACGGCAGCAGCTGGACCGGACACCCAAGGAAGAGGTCCAGTAGGACCTCCTTCCTTAACACGAGCCTTCAGGGAAGCTTCGGCGACCCAGGAAGGCAAACACAAACAGCCTCGTGTCGGCGCCGCTACGGTACCGACACCGAAGACAAAACCGACCGCGGAAGGCAGAAAGGTCGCTGGCAAGCCGGTGACCAGGACGCCTAACGCGAAAACACCTGCTGGATGGGTACAGCCTTTAAAGAGCTCCACGAGCTCAGGCCGGACCCAGCCAGCCCCCGCAGCTGTTCCGGATGTGGCTCGACCCACAAACCTGGAGCAGACCGCGGGGAGGAGGTCTCAACAAGGCGAACCAGCCACGGACCCTAGCCTGTCCGGATGGCAGGTCGCCACGTCCAGGAAGAGAAAGGGGAAGAAGGCGAAACACGTAGTGTCGGCGCCCCAACCCCCAGCTTCTTCCGACTGTGCGGCACAAGACAAGCCGCACAAGAAGAAAAACAAAAGGCAGCGTCGCAGAGAGAAGGAGAGGCGAACTGCCTTAAACACAGACACGCCTCTGGTGCCTACCCCAAGGCAAGGTACCCGTCCGCAGGGGGGGAGTGATGCGTCCGCTGAACCCTCAGCGCCGCGACGCCCACCTCCTCCCAAGGGCAAAGGGGCGCAAGCAGGACCTCAGGGTGGTAGTACCCAGGGGAGCCGGTACTCCGCCAAAAGGGCACGTCTCGACGAGACAATATCTCCGAGAGGCGAGCCTAAGAGGCGGAGGACCGGACCACCAGGGGAAGCCGCTCAGATTGACTACGCGAGCGCGGTCAAGGCAAACCTAATGGCGGCGGTAACTACTGCGGCCATGGAAAACCTAAGCCTTAGTCAGTCTGAAGAGGTCCAAAAACGAATTGAAGAACTGCTGTTCGAGGAGTCGATGAAGCCGGGCAGCAGCAATTCAGAGGGCCCAGCGTTTCGAGGAAGGCCGATATTGACCGACGGCTACCTGAGACTCTGGTGCGAAAACCAGCCTACGCTGGAATGGCTGAAGCGCAGCGTGGCCAGCATCACCCTTCCCACGGGGGAGAAGTTGGTGGTAAAGCGCCCGAGCGAGATGACGAAGCGGGTCCGCTGCGGCATCTTGCTTCCTGGGGTCCACGAGGACCACAGGAAGGTAGCACACATGCTGCGCTTCCAAAACCGGTGGGCAGACATCGAAAGATGGCTCCTACTGAAGATGGACAGGCAAGCGACGGACACGTTTGCTGTAGTCAGCATCCCGGAGACGGTGGTAAAACCCCTGGTCGAGCACGGGCGCCGGCTCAGCTTTATGCTGGGAACGGTGTACGTCAAGTTCCAGGGGCCCCGCGGCAAGTTTGTGGAGCATCCACCAGCCGAAGCCGACTCCAGGGATGCAGAAAACAGTGCCTGCACCCTAACGATGGACACTGCGGAGGGGGCAAAAGATGCTGTCGACATAGTCGCGGCACCTGAGTCCCAGGCTCCGACGCGGGCCGCCCCCGCTTCCGATGCGGAAGAAGAAGATCTTCTTCGCGACCGCACGGACAGTGGGGGTGAGTGCGTGGAGGAGCTACGCAGGTTGGCCATCCAAAAGGAGAGCGGAGCCGAGGACGAGGACATGGCAACGGAGGAATCTGATTCCAATGGCGCTGTCTCATTCCTCGGCGTGTAGCATCCTACAGGCTAACCTCCACCACAGCTTGACCGCGACGGCTCAGATCCGCAAGTGGTTGGAGGTCAACAAAACAGCCGTCATACTGATCCAAGAGCCGTGGGTCAGAAACGGCACTGTCTGCGGACTCCGCAACATGGGAGGTAAGCTAACAGTTTACGCGGGACCAGAGAATCCCCGCACATGCATATACACTACAGCTGACATAAACATGCAGGCCCTAACTAGTTTCTGTTCTAGAGACATATGTGCCATAAAGGTGCAGGGAGCCCAGGACACCGGCCTCGCGCAGGTGGTCATGGCATCGGTCTATATGCCTGAAGCCGATGACCCACCACCGCACGACCTATCGCGGCTGGTCCACTACTGCGAGGAGGCGGGACTCGAGCTAATCGTAGGAACCGACTCCAACGCGCACCATGCCTTGTGGGGCATGTCTACAGGAAACGACAGAGGTAGGAAGCTCGTTGAATACCTATTTACGACAAACCTTAACATAGTAAACACAGGTTCTGTACCAACATTCGTCAACAGACGAAGCAAGACAATCATTGATTTGACCCTGGCAACTGAAGAAGTAGCGAAACACATCTCAAACTGGCACGTGTCCAACGATTTATCATGTTCGGACCATAGATGGATTCGTTTCGACCTTCAGGTAAGCATACTCACGGCACCACCTAGGCGAAACCCGAAAAAAACCGATCGCGCGCAGTACTCACTGCGGATCGGCCAGGCCCTGGAACAGGGAAGTAACCCAACTAGGATCATAGGTACCGTAGAAATCGAAAAACAGGTAAAGTTCCTCACAGACACCATGATGGACTGTTACCATCATACATGCCCCCTATCCATCCCACCAGCAGGCCAAATGAAAAATAAGAGCTGGTGGGGGCCTGAGCTGGAGAGACTCAGGCGCGAGATGAGGAAGCAACTTAATAGAGCGATGAACACCGGCACAGACCAGGACTGGGATAAATACAAGGCCACCAAGTCCAGGTACAAAAAACGACTCAGATACAGGAGTACCAACTCATGGCGGAACTTCTGCACAAATATTGAGTCTACTGCACAGGCCAACAGGGTAAGGAAAGTTCTCTCCAACAACTCAGCCATATCACTGGGGTCCTTACGAAAACCAGACAACTCCTTTACCACCTCGGCGGAAGAGGCAGAACGCACTCTGGTAACAACACACTTCCCGGACTGCGAAATAATCAGTCCAGGCGGATGGCCAGATGAAGAAACCATCCCAACGGAGGAGGAATGGCAGCTGGCCCACAAGGTAATCGACCCATATAAAACGCAATGGGCAATCGACAGCTTTGACTCATTTAAATCTCCAGGCCCGGACGGGATCTTCCCAGCCCTGCTTAAATGGGGAGGGAAGACACTTACTCAACGGTTGACCTACGTCCTGGGAGCCTGTCTGGCACACAGATATGAGCCAAGACAGTGGAGAGATGTCAGAGCAATCTTCATACCAAAACCAGGTAAAACCGACTACTCGGATCCCAAATCCTTCAGACCAATAAGCCTAACCTCCTTCCTCCTAAAAACACTGGAGAGGTTATGCGACAGGCACCTGAGGGAAACGGCGCTGACACAAGCACCGCTACACCCGAACCAACATGCCTACAGTCCAGGTAAATCAACAGAGTCGGCACTCCATGCGGTCACTACCAAAATTGAGGTGGCGATCAAAAACAAGATGTTGTGCTTAGGCACCTTCATAGATATAGAGGGAGCCTTCGACAAAACGAAATTCACCAGCATAACAGCAGCACTGGTAAGGCACGGAGTGCATGCAGTCATGATAGAGTGGATAAACAAGATGCTAAGCCAGAGAGTCATCAGACTCGAAGCAGACGCTACCAAACAAGCACTGGTGGCGAAGGGCTGCCCCCAAGGTGGCGTCCTCTCACCAATCCTATGGAACCTAGTGGTTAACGACCTTATCACCACTCTGAACAACAATCACCATTATACCATCGGATACGCGGATGACATAGTGATATTAACAAGCGGCATGCACGCAGGTATAGTATGCGATGTCACGCGCTCGGCACTGGCAATAGTGGAACGCTGGTGCGTGGACAACGAACTGTCAGTCAACCCAAGGAAGACTGAAATGGTAATGTTCACCAACAAACGGAACCTGGGAAACCACCGACTTCCCAAGCTGTTCAACACAGAGCTCCAACTTTCGTCTGAGGTAAAGTATCTAGGGGTAATATTCGACCACAGACTAAACTGGAGCGCCCACCTCAACAACAAAATTGAAAAAGCAACAGTCGTATTCTGGCAGTGCCGCAGAATGGTAGGTAAAACTTGGGGACTAAGCCCAAAAACCACTCTGTGGCTCTACGAGGCAGTTATCCGACCAATGGTAAGTTACGGCGCGATAGTCTGGTGGCCACGGACCAAGCTATCCACAGCCGAAGCTAAACTACAACGACTCCAGAGATTGGCCTGTCTGGCGGCCACGGGCTGTATGAGGACTACACCGACTGCGGCTCTGGAAGCCATTATAGGTCTTCCACCACTCCACCTCTTTATAAGGCAGGAGGCTCTAGCTGCAGCATTGCGGCTAAAGAAACAAAATCTCTGGAGACCGCCTAGGGTACCACACACCGAAATCCTCTATGAGGCCATAGGTAAGGAACCGCTCATGGAAGCGGTAACTGATACAATACCCAGGCAATTCGTCTTCGACAAAAAGTACAAGATACAACTGTACGAGGATCCCCAAGAAGGACTTAACCCAAGGGAGTTAAGAATCTTCACCGACGGATCCAAAACAAGGTCAGGCACTGGCTCAGGAGCATTCTCTGAGGACCTGAACATACACATCTCGACACCATTAGGAGCCCACAACACAGTCTTCCAGGCAGAGTGCATGGGTATAATAATGGCAGCACATGCGATCATCTCCAGAAAGATAACGGAATACCCCATCCGCATACTTTCCGACAGCCGATCAGTCTTACAAGCTCTACAAAGTCACACGACTACCTCAGGGCTGATCTACGAATGCCACAGAGCCCTGACAAAGGTAAGTACTACAAATAGTATAACTCTCCAGTGGATCAAAGGACATAGCAACTCACGCGGAAACGACGCAGCTGATGCACTGGCAAGGAGCGGATCGGAGACAAAGGCAGTCGGCCCAGAACCAATATTGCCCTTGCCAGCTGCTTGGCTACGACGGACACTGCAACAGAACACCAAGGTAGAACACCAGTTATATTGGTCCAACCTTTGTACCTGCAGGCAGACCAAGGAGGCCCTCCCGACGATCAACCCCGGATTGTCACGGAAGCTGAAACAACTTAAGAGGCCGCCGCTTCGACTTCTGATCGGAGCAATGACTGGTCATGCACTATTAAACAAACATCTTTTTACTCTAGGTGTAACGGACAGCCCTCTGTGCAGAGCATGCATGGAGGAGGAGGAAACAGCCGCGCATGTCATCTTGGCATGTCCCGGGGTGGCAGAATACCGGGCGAAACACCTTGGATCTCCGAGGTCACTTCAGGAGGTCGTCGGCAACGCCAGGGGTCTGCTAGGCTTCCTGGAGGAACTGGGATGGCACCACTAGTGCCGACCCACTACGCAAAATAGGCGCACCGGAGTCGTCGAATTGCGGAAACCCGGCCCGCGAGTTCAAGTTCAACGTATGCATGTTCCAAATAGCATATCACCATAAGTTCTTTACCGATCATTTTCAGCAAGTTTCAATGAATTTTGGAATATATAGTTTCTAAGGGTACAGTACAGGTTTTGAGTGTCTATCATCCAGAAAGAAAAGAAAAAAAACTATTTTTAAGCGAGCGAAGAACCAGTAACAAAAAATACACAAAATAAATATAACTGATATGACATTATCAGTTCAATATTTATTGATGTATGTGTAATCTATCAATGTGTATAATATATGAATTGTTATGAATTACCTAGCAGAAGAAGAAAGAAGAAAAGAAAAGACACCATTGTGGCTGTCAAATATGAAGGTATATTTTGACTTAGGTTATGGAATTCATTTATCTTAATATGGGGGAGGCATTGGTCCAGCGGTAGATGTCTTTCGACTTATGATGATAATGAAAAGATGATGATGAAAATTAGATATTGATGCGAAGTATTTAGCCATACTTAGTTGTAACTTATATACTTAAAACACTTCTTACCTTGATACTGGCAGCTTTATTAACATGGAATATGTACACAGGTTTAGTAGATGTGGCTACTTGGACTTCTGAGAAGAACCTATCAAAACTCCATATCCTATGAGGATCCACTTCCAATAGTCCAGCCAACAGGGGTGTTACAAGTTTGCGCAGACCCACACTTAACTGACAGTGGGATGGCAGGTCTCGTGCCCAGTCTATAGGGCCGTTTTCTGTAGTTTGTGTGCCCTGGGAGCATAAAACACTTTAAATTTTGAATGAATATAATATATAGGAAATAGACAACAGGCTGAAGGAATGTAAGTTAAACGAAGAGTGTTTGCTTTATATTTAGTAGGAGCCACACCTTAAATGGTACTGACAACTTTAGGTCTATGAAACTTTAGTTTTTAGTCAGGTATTCAGTGTATATAAATCTATGAAAGAAATTACATGTTTTTATTTTTTAAATAAATTAAGAAAAGAACCACTTATAAATACTGATGTTTCATTGGCATGAAGCAAGCAAAATCTCATTTAGAGTCTAATAATAATACTTACTGCAATAACTCCTGATGCCTTTTTAGTAGTGATATAGAACATAGTTTCCTTATTTCTCCTGCCTCCATAAGGTCTAAAAGGCAACTGTCCAGTAGCTACATGGTACAGAGTGACCCCTATGGACCATAGATCTACTGTTGCTCCAAAGCTCTTCCCCACTGGCTTCCTGAGCACTGCTCGTTCATACATATCTGGATGTAGGTATTCCTCAGTGCCATAAAGTGACACAAACTGTTCCTCTTCTTGCAACTCCCTGGCTGCTCCGAAATCTGTTAACTTGTATGTAGTAGTACCATCTTCATTTATATACTTCATTATATTACCTGGCTTCAGATCTCTGTGTACCAAGTTATTATCTCGTAAGTGCTTCATGCCAGCTGTTAAGTGCTCCAACACTAAGAGAAACTCATGTTCTTGAAGGCCGTACGTGTTCTCAGGGTCATCAAGGATGTTAAACAAACTACCTCCAGTGCACAACTCCATAACTATCACTTTTCCCCGTCCTTCTTGTTCCTCTTCGATGGCAAGGAGCTTCACAATGTTCTCGTGCTTTACTTTTTTTAACACTTCGAATTCTCTCATCTGTACGTCGTGAGGCCTCATGTGACTGAGCTGGTTAAATGTCTTAACCGCCACTGGTTCCCCATTGTTCTTGTTGACGCCCTGGAACACCGCACCCGTAGCGCCTTTCCCGAGCACGCTGGTCGTACACCAAACATAGTTTTCTGAGCCTCGCAAGAACGACATTTTCGAAAGTTTCTTGTGCAATACAGCTGCACAGTTCAACTAATCGAAACAATGATTAATTAAACCTTAAGGATTTCTTTTTCATACAGAGTTCGCTTGGTAATTGATCAAGAAAACTTTAGAAATAGCCGATTGATATTAAATGTAGAGTATGTAAAATAATTAAATTAAAAGATGTTCAAGTACAATTACAACTTTCAATCAACAAACATGACAGATGTATGAATGCATTGCATTCAATGCAACACACGGGCTGTCAGACCATTGTCAGACCTACGATATTAATCAAAAAAAAAATTTTTAACCTCCTTTTGAAGAAGACGCCCAGCAGTAAACTTTTAAAAGCTAATGTTGATGATGATGATTTTATTCTCTACAGTAGCTTGTAAGATATTATACTTAAAAAAGTCAAGTCAATCCTTAGAGCATACGATAATTATACGATGGACACACACACCAATTTGCATGACTGATTTGGCGGGAAATACACCAACCAAGCAGAAGCTTGCGTGAGAGAGACAGTCTCTAACTAAACTCAGTTTCTCTCTACTCCGATCACGCTTTCCGCCCGTTCACTTGCCACTCTATGTATATATTCTCTAAGCGCCGCCGCGCCGTAAGGAGAACATGCTGGCATCCCTGTTTAAAATTTGACAAGTTTTGACAAATGAAATGAGATGTCTGCGATCTGTCATCTACAATTTACATTTTTGAGCCTGAGCTTTGAGCCTTGTTGAGGACAATTAAATTACATTTGTATAAAATCAAGTGATCATTTATTATGAAATCTATATTTCACGTTTTTTGAATACATTTCACTTCGTTGGTTTGATAAGTGTACAGTGTACCTTGACTAAAATGTAAGTTTAAATGTATTTCATGTTGATTTCTCAACATCTTGTGTATGTAAACACACTATAAAAACGTCATAAATAAATTATATATTTCAACCAGGTCATCCAGGTATGAAGTGCAAAGAGATGAACGCTCCAATAGTAGAACAGTAGAACGTCGTAAAGACCGCAAACACAGGAGTCGGGAGAGGCATAGGTCAGAGTCACCAAAGCCACACAGGTCAAACTCACACTCGTCAAAGAAATCTAAACAGAGATCTTCAAGTAGGGAGAGGAAGAAGTCTAAATCGAAGAAGAAGAAAAAGAGGAGACACTCTTCTAGCAGTAGCTCAAGTAGCGACAGTGATGAAGCAGAGTTGAAGTTGCTGCAGAGGTTAGAGGCGGAACGCCTCAGGATCAAAGAGGAGAAGAAAAAACAAAAGGAACAACTGAAAGCCAATGAAACTCCCGAAGAGAAAAGGTAAACAGTTATTAGATAAAATTATATAAGAAGTTGTGATGCCTTATATATCTCAACGTTCCAAATAGCTCATGTACATGGGTATATTATTTTATGGTATGCATGATTTTATTGGATAAAGTGTAAGTTCCGCTATACAACAAAAACTACGTTAAACTAAGTCATGAAAGTCTGAGAACTTTCTCATGGCAAATTAGTAAAATAAGTATCCTATATCAGTGACACTTTTTATTCGGTTTTAGATTGAATTTCACTCTAATTTCCATGACAAAGGCTATTTGTAATTACTCAGTTCTTAAAACTCCCTGTCGACTTTGTGGATAGTTATAATCTGGGAGAAAACTAGCTTTATGATTAACTTTGTGTCAAAGTTAGCTCAGAGAGTTCTTTTTAAATCTTTTCAACAATAGATTTGTGGAGAAATATTCTCAGGGCAACCACCCAGCATACAATATAGTGAAACATACTGTTGAAGTTATTAAAAAAAATCTTGGAAGATAATGATATTATGAACAAACCGGAATGCATAACTAATATTAACAAAAAGGGTTACCATAACAGCTTAATTTGCACAAATCACCAGAAGTTTTAGTTGAATGTGGATCCAAGAGAGTACATTTAATAGCACCAGAACATGGTTACCTCCCCAGTAGGAAATATGGCCAATTTCTAATTTTTTGAACTGTTACAGTACTCTAACTGTTTTTTAATGTCTTTGTATTTTTTTACCTTTGTTGTAAAGATAAATAGCCACACTTTATGGATGAGTGCTAAAACTTGTTTGTTTTAGCTTATTAAAATAGGATGACAAACCTTAAGATGGCCATATTTGACCCCGGCACTTTACATTATAAAAATACAGTCCCCACATTTCAAGTTTTCAACCGACTTCAAAAAGGAGGAGGTTCTCAATTCGACTGTATTTTTTTTTTTATTTTTTGTTTGTTACCCTTATAACTTTAGACTGGGTGAACCGATTTTGATGATTCTTTTTTCATTTGAAAGCTGGTGCTTCCCGAATGGTCCCATTTAAATTTGGTCCAGATTGAAGTCGGTTGTTTTTTGTTAAAATTGTAATTATATGTATCATTGCTGACCCGTGCCCACTTCGTTGGGCGGTAAACTTTTTTCTCTGACTTGCTTTGCAAATCCGGCTACTATGAAAAAGTCTTTCGACTTTTCGGGTTATTACATATATCCTATGTCACTCACAAATAACTTAGCCTTCTATTGATAAAAGAATTTTCAAAATCAGTTCAGTAGATCCAGAGATTACCCCCTACAACATCACAAACTCACAAACTTGACCTCTTTATATATTAGTATAGATATAGATTACCTAACAGCAATATTATATTTTAAACTTAATGCACTTTTTAACCGACTTCAAAAAAGGAGGAGGTTATCACTAGGTGAACTGATTTTGATGATTCTTTTTTTATTTGAAAGCTGGTGCTTCTCGTGTGGTCCCACTTCAATTGGTCAATTCTTGAAGTCGGTTCTTTTTTGTAAAAATTTGTGATTATTATGTACATTAGCCTTCGATCAAATATATTATAGATGCACAGTTCCATACAAAAGTAAACAAAATACTGTCCACGCTTCTATACGTACTTAGGTATATGTATACCACTTGAGATATAGCGAAAAAAGTCCTGAACTGGTATACAGCTTAACCTAATTTTAACTTTAAGCAATTGACGTACGGACGGAAATAAATCCATATTAAATTCACTACATATTACCTTTTAGTTTGATGTCAGGATAGGACAATAAAATTTTATGACTCTTTCAAAAATCAGAAATAAAACAACACATGCCCAAAAACAAGTGTATTAAAAAATTAAACTTAACGTATTACAATAAAGCACATAATAGTACAAAGAATAACGAGAGTTACATTCCACTGACATTAAATAGTGTGTTCGCGTCTTATCGCTTCTATTTGGAACATGGACAAAATGGAGTTGCTTTCTGATTTAAAAAACATATGGTAGTTGGATGGACCAACAAATAATTAATTCTTCACACAATTTTTATTTCTTCTTTTGATTCTGATAGCTAAAAGTTTGAATAGAATTTTATTATAAATTATAATAAGTATTAATTTAATATTGAATATTCCATTCAGATATTAGACCTTCCAAACCTACGTGCCTGTATTTATACATATTATATTGCACTATTCCATAAATTGTACTACACCTAAACTATAATCATCAAATATATTTTATATTCCAACTTAAATGTTTTTCAGATATTTACGAACGGACGGATAATTTTAAATTTTGGTAATCACGTTTAGAATCTGGTAAAGACCAACATTTATAAACAGTTTGCAATTTTGTCAAAAATACATACATGCAGATCGAATTAATAACCTCCTTTTTTAAAATCGGTTAAATATTCTTAGTAGAATATAATACCTACCTTTGAAGTTGGTAAGGCTGTCTTTTTTATTCTCCTGAATATGTAAATTTCAAAAAACTAAAACAAAAACAAATCTTCAATTAACCTAAAAACATTGTAACGGCGACTCCATCATTATCCTACTGACTTTGTTCGCTAGCACTAGGCTTGTCTTTTTTTCTCTTATGAACATCGCGCGTGAGTGTGAAAGGGATGGATGCGTACATTAGAAGCCGTTCTAAGTCACAAATTTTATCAAAATATTAATAAAATCAGCTTTAAAGCATAACGAAAATACACCAATATGTTAGATTAAAGATAGACTTACTGAAAATATGATATTCCATTCTTTTTTTGCACTTTTAGAGTGTAATTTTTACATTTTTTTGTGAGTAAACACGAGCACGGCCACCAAGCGAATGAGAGCGAAACAAGGCATATTGTTGTTTTATGCCTTGTTTTGCCGGTGCCACTTTTTAAGCGGCAACAGTGCATCTATGATATATTTGATCGAAGACATTAGCAAACTTATGCTGCTCTGCAATAATTCTGCTATATGACTATGTTAGCTCATTGAATAAGTAATCTACATTCGATTTTAATTGTCTCTTTCCTAGAGCTCGTAGACTCCGCGAAAAGCAGGAGAAGGAGCGCAAGCGGCGCGAGCGTATGGGATGGGACAACGAGTACCAATGCTATACCAACCAGGACAACCCCTTCGGAGACTCGGCACTCACCAATACCTTCGTGTGGGGCAAGAAACTCGCAAAGGAAGGTGTAAAGAATGTGTCACGGGATGAAATTGAAGCACAGAATAGACAGAAGCAACAAGAAAACAAAATCGAATTGGAAAAGGTATATTTTTTAATCTCCACATAATTATAAGTAACTGGCTGACCCAAATACACAAAAACATAACAAATTATATATCTTAACCTTTCTCGAGAATTACTATTTCTACGAGTCAGTTTTGCTTCTGCTATCATCGTCCCAGGAACTTAAAAACTGCATGCTTTTCTTACAACCAACAAAAATGTATGTGTAAAAAGCATTAGCGCTAGTGCAAATGGTAAAATTGTAAAAAACAAAGAACTCTCCATTTTAATTAATACTGTTTCACTCTCAATTAATAAAACCACTCTAAGTCCTAAACTATTGGAGATCACCTTAGATTATTAATATGTCTAGATGGACTGTCAAAGCTGTAAAAACACACGAAAAAATAGGCTTTAACACTTGTCACCACTGTCAGTGGATACACACATGTTGCTGTCATTTTTGTGTTGATAAAAATGGCGTAAAAAGTGTGTATAAATTACAGAGTGAGAGAATTATAAATTAACAAAGAAAGTTACCTATTATCGTTAAGTACCATTGATATGTATCTATTACAGCAAAAAAAGCCATTAAATAATTTCTAAAAAAAAACATCCAACGAAAACTCTCTGCCAAAAAAACACTTAAAAGCGTAAAATAAACTGTCGGTGCTAAGCCAAAAAGAATACAAACGAACAATTACAAAAGTCTAAGCGATAGTCACTTCGCACCGACTTCAAACAGATTCTAGGTACCTAGCACACATTATAATACTACTATTTAAATGAATAAAGAATTAGGTATAGGCAATTTATGAAGAACCAGTTTATTTTACGCTTTTAAGTGTTTTTTTGGCAGAGAGTTTTCGTTGGATGTTTTTTGGAAGTCGTTTTTTTTTTTATAAAAAGTTTTTATTTTTCAGTTTTTAGTGCAAACAATCGTAGGAAATTAGTAAGTTGAACTATTTCATCAAATTTAATCATCAGGAATACAAATTAAGGTCTATACGTACCTGTAATATTAAATTCATGCTCTAATCCCTAACTGTTGAAGAGTTTAACCTTCTATCATCAGCTCACCTAAATAACTTGAAAGTATACGACTGAAGGTCTTTAGATACGTATGAAATTGAAAGAATTATCCTCCAACTCCTAACCGTTGAGGAGTTGTACCTTCCACCTTCCATCATCAGCTTACCTAAATAATTTGAAAGAATACGACTAAACGTAACATATGTACATATGATATTTAAAGATTTATCCTCCAACTCCTAACCGTTAAGGAGTTGTACCTTACATCATCAGCTCATCATCATAAAATGATGACTACCAGACGCAAATACCGGTGTAACTTCAGAAAATATACGAAAAACATAGTATGTGCCTATAAAAAATGAGGGTTTCCCTCGATTTCCCTGGGATCCCATCATCAGATCCTGATATGCTGGCAATGGGACCACCTCGGAAGCATACCCTTTCGAATACAAAAATAAAATTCCACAACTGACGGAGTAATCGGTGAACATACATAAAATAAAAAAACATAGAACCTCCTCCTTTTTGGAAGTCGGTTAATAAATAATTATTGTAGTCGCCATTTTGTGTTTAATGCGGGTGTTGCTAGTTTATGAAGTCAAAACTCCCTCATAAAATGTGGCAGGCGGAGTTGTGTTGTATAAAATACTTCATGGTAGATAATAGATACGCTAAGAATTTCAAATCATTTTTGTAAATTAATATGGCCGCCGCATTGTTTTTGTAAAATGTCACTATGGGCATCGTTTAAGGGTTTTTAGGTATACTTACTAGATATGAGCTCCTCCTTGTTTTAAAAAAACAACTCCAGCATTACGAATATACATCACAAAAAACACCCAGACTCAGAACTACAATTTTTGGATCACACAAAGTGTATTTAGGATTTGAACCCATAACACCTGGCGCAATAGAAAGCGGCGTGGCGACAACTTAAACCACTAGACCAACCGTGCAGTCATGCATTTTTCAAGTCCAGTTTTTATTATTTCAAAACAAGTATATCTTCGAATGTTCTTATCAACAGATAAGAATTGAGAAAATTTTACTTAAAAACTACTCGTCAGATCTCATTCAGATGAAAAAAAATTGCTAATTGTAAATCTAATAAAACAAATTGAAAGCCCAAGGTCTAATCCCCATAATATTAATACTGAGCTATCTTGAAGATGTCCCAAATCTAACACAAAAAAATAATTAAATCGGTCCATTAAAAAAGTAATGTAAACATTTTTTTTCTTACCTTTCTTCTTTTTTAATATTGGTCAAAAAGACAATTAGGTGGGCTAATTATATATCTTACATATTTTAAAAGGTTTAAAAATCGTTAAGTACTGCTTTTACAATACCAGACCAAAATTAATTTCTAGTACGACGTATTTTTAATCATCACCAACAGCCTTTAACAGTCCACTGCTAATGATAATAAATAATAAAAGAAACACGAGACATATTATTAGGTTGTATCACATTTTGTTTTCCTAGCATATTTTTCTAGATAGAAAAGTTATTCAACACTATTATAATTGTTTCCCCATTTTCACAAAAAAAAACACAACAACTGGTATCATTTACGCACTCACACTAGGAAATAAGAATGACATGAGGCGAGTGTAAGACGTAGCTGTCGTGACGCACACAAATATCGAAAAGTTGTGTCATTTAATTTGTTCTTTTGTATCGTGATGCTCTATCTAGACATATTAATCATCTAAGGAGATCACGTTTGAATTTTTTTTGTGAAGAATTACTTTAATTCAAGATTAAAATAATAAAAATAAAAAATGTCGAAGTTACCCAAAAAACGATTTGAAATGTTCACTTCCGGTTTACTATACGTAAAAAAATTCAAATTTAGAATTCGATTTAAAAAAACAAAATTTTAACTATAAGAAACAATACTTTTTAGTTTTTTTTACAAATTATTTGATGCAAATAATAAGTATCCAAAAATAACAGACTTCATTTTCAGTAAATTTTTAAAAGCTCATAACTCAGCAATAAAACATTATAAGAAAAAAATATTGTGTGTACACATCCACATCTCCTAGAAGTATAACTGACCAGAGTATAAACAAAATTCACGACCTCATTTTTTTCGTTGTCCGCTTGACGTGAAATGCCCCTACTAGCTTTTACATGCGGCTTCGCTCAAACAGACTTTCATCCCCTGATTTACTGCCTTAGGGGTGGAATTTCAAAAATTCCTTTCTTAGTGCTCACTTACGTTATATACAGAACCTACATGCAAAATTTTAGCATTCTAGCTTCAGCGGTTTGGGCTGTGCGTTGATTTCTGGGTATGTCAGTTAGTCCGTCAGTCACCTTCCTCTTTTTAACCGACTTCCAAAAAGGAGGAGGTTCTATGTTCCACTGTATGTATTTTTTTTTTTTTTTTTTTTTTTTTTTTTTTATGTATGTTCAGCGATTACTCCGTCAACTGTGGACCGATTTTGAAATTTTTTTTTGTATTCGAAAGGGTATGCTTCCGAGGTGGTCCCATTGCCACTATATTAGGATCTGATGATGGGATCCCAGGGAAACCGAGAGAAACCCTCATTTTTTATAGGCACATACTATGTTTTTCGTATATTTTCTGAAGTTACACCGGTATTTGCATCTGGTAGTCATCATTTTATGATGATGAGCTGATGATGTAAGGTACAACTCCTTAACGATTAGGAGTTGGAGGATAAATCTTTAAATATCATGTGTATATATGTTCCCTTTAGTGGTATTCTTTCAAATTATTTAGGTAAGCTGATGATGGAAGGTGGAAGGTACAACTCCTCAACCGTTAGGTGTTGGAGGATAATTCTTTCAATTTCATACGTATCTAAGGACCTCCAGGCGTATACTTTCAAGTTATTTAGGTGAGCTGATGATAGAAGGTTAAACTCTTCAACAGTTAGGGATTAGAGGATGATTTTAATATTACACGTACGTATAGACCTTAATTGGTATTCTTGATGATGAAATAGTTCAACTTACTACTTACCTACGATTGTTTGCACTAAAAACTGAAAAATAAAATCTTTTTATAAAAAAAAAAAACCGACTTCCAAAAAACATCCAACGAAAACTCTCTGCCAAAAAAACACTTAAAAGCGTAAAATAAACTAGTTCTTCATAAATTGCCTTTACCTAATTCTTTATTCTGTTTGAAGTCGGTGCCAAGTGACTATCGCTTAGACTTATGTAATTGTTCGTTTGTATTCTTTTTGGCTTAGCACCGACTTCAAACAGATTTTAGGTACCTAAAAGGTAGTAGAGCCACGCTGATTTCAGCACGAACGGGCCGGCTCGACCGGGGCGGTACTACCCTCGCACAGAAAATCAACGTAAAATGACAGCAGCAGTGCTGTCGTGTTTCGTTGGTGAGTGCGAGACCGGAGGCCCAATTAGTCTAGTCAACAAGTTCCATACTAGTTGACTAGACTAAAAGATGCACAAGCATCACTAGGCCGCCATAGTGGGGGTCGCCATACTGCATTGTTGTATCCGCAATGAGTATGGTGGCCACCACTCGTGGATTCTGCTTATGCTTTCCATCAGGCAGAGTAGAGTCATTTTGGCAGGCCAGACAAAAAAAAAAAAAAAAAAAAAAAAAAAAAAAAAAAAAAAAAAAAAAAAAAAAACCTAGCACACATTATAATACTACTATTTAAATGAATAAAGAATTAGGAATAGGCAATTTTTTTCAATTTTTCAATTTAAAAAAGACAACTCCCGCATTAGGAATAAACATCCAGTGTCGCGGGGGACTTTACAGACATACATGAAACGGACACAATTAACACCCAAACTCAGAACAACAATTTGTGGATCACACAAAGTGTTGTCCCGTGTAGGATTTGAACCCACAACACTTGGCGAATTGGCAAGCGGCGTGGTGACCGCCTAAACCACTAGGCCAACCGTACAGTCAATTTATGAAGAACTAGTTTATTTTACGCTTTTAAGTGTTTTTTGGCAGAGAGTTTTTGTTGGATGTTTTTTGGAAGTCGGTTTTTTTTTTATAATATAAATATCAGTTATCTAGTACCCATAACAAAAGCTCTGCATAGCTCAGGACTAGATGGCGTTGTGTGTTAGATGTCCGAAACATTTATTTATTTTTATTTTGTAATTATGTACTGAAAAAGGATTTTGCAAATTCCATCGTTATGAGGATAAAATAACTGTGAATGAAGATGAATAATAGGATTGTTGTACGGTACAGGTGAAGCAGCGGCGGCTGGAGCGAGAGGCGGAGCGCGCGGAGCGGGAGGCGGAGGCGGCGGGCGCGGCGCGGGCTCGCGAGGCCATGCAGTTCCACACGTGGGCCAAGCACGAGGACGCCTTCCACCTGCACCAGGCGCGCCTGCGCTCGCAGATACGGATACGGGACGGACGAGGTGCGTCACGTTCACATCATATCGACAGCTTTTAATAATCCACTGCTTTTGATCACACTGGCCAAATGTAATAGGGTATGTGTCGGGTTTTCCTTCTCTTTGCATCGCTGTTATTCTACCTGGTTTGCTTCCTTAATGGGCTCTTTATGAAAAATAACAGCGATGCCACTCCACTTCTTAATTCATCACCACACAGACATTGAATAGGCATGATGACAGTAACCAACAACCACTAAAATAATGTATTTATCTGATAAAATGGGGTTCTAGGAGTATAAAAATCGTATTTTTTTTCATATTACAGTGAGATTAATAGTTTTTTTTTTTTTTTTTTTTGTTTGTAATTTACAATCAGCCCATCGGCTTTAATCAGATTGGATGTTGTGCTCTTAGACTTTTGGAGAGTGCACTTCCTGTGATGTGTCAACTCTTCCTTTTTTTTTCCCCCTTTTACAGGTCTATATTGACGCTAATCGCATTCTCTTCAGTCGAAATACGCAGTTGTTTGTGTTTATAAGCTCTGTAGCCAGATGGTTGCTGTGTCGCTCAAGGCGTTGCTTATAAGACATAGAGGACCTCTTTATTTCCTCCTTAACTGTCGGGATCTCCAGATACTCATGCACTTCCGTATTTCGGGTGAACCAAGGTGCATTGATCAAAATCTTTAAAACTTTGCTCTGATATCGCTGAAGAATTTCAATATTTGAGTGACTCGCTGATCCCCAGAGCTGTATACCGTAAGTCCAAATCGGTTTCAGGATACATTTGTAGATAAGGACTTTATTTTCCAAGCTTAGCGTAGACTGTCTGCCTAGCAGCCAATACATGTCTCCAAATTTTTTGTTTGCCTGTTCTCTTTTAGCTTTTATGTGGGCTCGCCAGGTGAGTCTCCTATCTAGATGCATGCCTAAGTATTTAACTGTTGTGTCTGTTGGCAAGACAACACCGTCTAGTGTCACTGGTGGACAGTCTCCTCTTTTTAGGGTGAACGTTATGTGGATTGATTTTGCTGGGCTGGCTTGAATTCTCCATTTCTTCAGCCATAGTCCTATTTCATCCAGACATTCTTGCAGTTTTGCGGATGCTATGTTCAGATCTTTATTACATGAGAGTACTGCGGTGTCATCTGCATAGGTTGCAGTCACAACTTTCTCTGAGGTGGGTAGGTCAGCGGTGTAGACTGTGTACAAGACGGGACCCAGCAGCGAACCTTGGGGCACTCCTGCTTCCATTCCGCAAATACATGAAAGAGCATCCTCGCACTTGACCTGAAATAGTCGGCCTTGCAAATAAGACCTCAGTAGCATGTACAAAGCATTGGGTAGGTGAAGCTTTAGTTTATACAGCAGGCCCTTATGCCACACGCGGTCAAAAGCCTGCTGAACATCAATAAAAACAGCCGAGCAGTATTCTTTTTTCTCCAGCGCTTGCCGTATCACATGAGCAACGCGGTGTATCTGTTCTACAGTCCCATGGTGAGCGCGGAAACCGAATTGGTGGTCTGGTATAACTTTTTGTTCTTTAAGTATTGGTAAAAGGCGTTTCAGGACCAATTTCTCAAAAACTTTCGACAGTAGGGGAAGAAGACTTATGGGTCTGTATGATGTAACCTCTGTAGGAGGCTTCCCTGGTTTAGCTATCATATTTATAGTGGATACTTTCCATAATTCAGGGAAATGTTGCAATCTGAGTATGGCATTAAAGAGGATTGTCAGCAAGACGATACCTTTTCTTGGTAGTTGTTTCAGGACTTCTGCCGTTATTAGATCAAATCCTGGTGCCTTTTTCTGTTTCAGATGCATGATAGTTCTTTTGACTTCCATCGTTGTCATTAGTCTGAGTGGCGGAGACAGCTGTTGATCGCTGTTCAAGGCTTCGTCAATTTCCTGCTCGGTGTGTGTATTATCTGTTTCGTTAGGTTTGAATACATTCCCGAGGAAATTAGCAAATAGCTCTGTTTTTTCTTGAGGCTTCCGAGACCAGTCACCGTTAGCTTGTCTTAATGGAGGTATGTGTTCCTTTGGCCTTTTCAGTGAGTTGGTCATTTTCCAAAGTGTATAATCCTCTGCTTTGTACGGTGACAGAGTCCTAAGTTTGTCTTGAAGGGTACTGTTTTCATTTTCTTTGAGCAGTTCCTTCAGTTCTTTTTGCATTTTGTTGAGGGCTTTTTTGTCTTGACGACTCCTACTGGTGTGCCACCGATGTCGTAATCTTCTTTTTGCAGCTATCATCTCTCGTATTTCTAAAGTAGTATAATGGCTTTGTGGTTTAGATGCTACGTATGGAGTTGATAACCAGGATGCCTTTTGTATTAGGTTAGTGGTATACCACGTCGCGTCTTCTATTTCGCCTACTGTTTTGAGAGGTATGTGCAGATTAACATTTTCATCGATATAATCTTGAAAGGACTCCCAGTCAGTTTTATGGTTATACAGCGTCTCACGTGGATCTTTCCAAATCACTGTAGTGCTTAACGTGCATATCACGGGTGTATGATCTGAGGAACCTTCTAGACATGACTCCACTTTTGTATAGAGTCCCGACATCCCTTTGGTGATAAAGAAATCGATGAGATCCGGAGTTTTGTTAGGGTCCGATGGCCAGTACGTTGGTTCTCCTGTTGATATTACATTGAGGTTATTA
Source organism: Diaphora mendica (assembly GCA_949125395.1). NCBI lineage: Eukaryota > Metazoa > Arthropoda > Insecta > Lepidoptera > Erebidae > Diaphora > Diaphora mendica. The sequence continues at coordinate 807,132 of OX421326.1, read as the reverse complement.
CTGTCGATTGCCTTTTTCAGTTCTCGACCTTTTGTCGTTGTCAGTCGGGAGCCCCAGAACGTATTTTTGGAATTCCAGTCTCCCCCTACAATGTATCTCTCACCAAGTGTGTGGAAGAAATCGTTAAACATTTGTTCATCTAAACGATGTCGTGGGGGACAGTATACTGCAGCTACATTAAGTGATCCCTGCCAGTCATCTATTGATATAATTGCGGCCTGGATGTGTGCATGTGTAACATTTGGTACAATGTGGCATCGTATGTGTTCCCTTACTATCACAGCGGCCCCAGCATGTGATGTGCCATCTGGATGGTTGGCATAGTATACATTGCATCCTTTAATATTAACAACCTTGTGATCGGTCATATGTGTTTCAGAGACTAATAATATGTCTAATTTGTTGTCATTTATGAATAATTCTAGTTCTTGTTTATTCGGGGATAGACCATTTATGTTCCATGCTGCAATTCTAAGGAATTTCATTTTTTCTGCTGGGCTATTAGTGTCGTCAGAAGGCCCATTAAGGTCCCTATTTGTTGTATTAGAATATCTATCTTTTCCGACTGTTTTATTATGATCTGCTCTAACGAGCTAGTTGACTGAGTTTGTGCATTCTCTATTTTTTTATTCCAGTTGCCAGTATGTCTAGTGTTGGATATGTTTCCATGTGGGTGCAGAATATCTGTTTCTTGGTTATTTATTGACTGTTGTTTATCATTAACAGTGTATCTGGGAAGTTTTAAAGGAGGGAAATCTTCTGTTCGATGCGAGAACGTATTTGTAGCCTTAACCTTTTCTAGCAGAACTTTTCTGTTACCTGCATTGGCCATTTTTCGTGAGCGGATTATTCTACCTGGTTTGCTTCCTTAATGGGCTCTTTATGAAAAATAACAGCGATGCCACTCCACTTCTTAATTCATCACCACACAGACATTGAATAGGCATGATGACAGTAACCAACAACCACTAAAATAATGTATTTATCTGATAAAATGGGGTTCTAGGAATATAAAAATCGTATTTTTTTTCATATTACAGTGAGATTAATAGTTAATACACAAAAATAAAACTACAAAATACAGCAATCCGCCATGTTAAGTTGAACACCAATCAGAACGAGTAACGTCACTTATGTATAAAGGTCACTTTGTTCGGATATAATAGACGATCACTTTTCTGTCTTTAAGAGCATAACCTGGATGACCGAGCGTCGCTCAGTATTTTTTTTTATAAATGGGTTTTTGGCAACAATGGGACTATCCAAACGTCACGAAATTGTTATTTTTCTTCCAATAAAAAAAATAAGTTAGGTGGCGCCCTCTCTTGGTACGCCCTGATACTGTTTATTCTGCACCGTATTCCAGCATAGTTTAATGTAGTTAGCTCGAGTTGCGATAGATGGCGCTAGATGTACATTGATTTTAAATATTTCATTGTTAAAAACACGAATAAACGACATTTTCTAAAAATTAATCCTAGCCAGACCGATTTATCGCCCCCGAAACCCCCTGCATACAAAATTTTATGAAAAGCGTTGGAGCCGTTTCCGAGATTCTGATTATATAATAGGTCTTTACCTATGAAATTGCCGTTTTGTATGCAATAAGTGAAAGTACTTATTTTTTCAAACTTTTTTATTTCTGTTATTCGAAGTAATCACCCATGCAATCGACGCATCTTTGCCAACGCATTGGCAGTTTATTGATGCTGCTTCACGACAACGCGCGACCCCATACTGCGCAACAGACAGTTTTCAATTTGCAAGAGCTGGGGTTGGAAGCTCTCCCTCATCCGCCATACTCACCAGACCTTGCACCTACCGACTATAACTTTTTCCAAAATTTAGACAACTTACCTTAGTGGGTAAAAAATTCAATTCCCGAGAGGCAGTACAAAATGCCTTTGAAGAGTTTGTTGCCTCCCGTTCAGCTGATTTCTACAAGAAGGGCATCAATAAACTGCCAATGCGTTGGCAAAGATGCGTCGATTGCATGGGTGATTACTTCGAATAACAGAAATAAAAAAGTTTGAAAAAATAAGTACTTTCACTTATTGCATACAAAACGGCAATTTCATAGGTAAAGACCGAATATATATATATAAATATACAAGAATTGCTCGTTTAAAGGTATTAGATAATTGACACTGGTTGACAAATGGTGACGTCGCGTCTGTACAAACAGAGACGCCACGACACTACCGAGCGTTTTGGCGTGAATTTTAAACTTAAAATCGTAATTTTTTCCTACTAAAACTTTATTTTTGTGTAAAAATATTACTGTTTACGACAATAGGAGATACTTCCGAACACTATAAAACAGTTTTTCAAAATTAGTCATCATGCCTATTGAATGGAAGGATGGGTCCATTTATGTGTTTTTCATGTGAAATAGTGAAGTTACACCTAGTCTTTTTTTACTAATTTTACCGCGATATTCGACTTACACACGGGTGTCCATAGGCGGCGGTAATCGCTTACCATCAGGCGATACGTCTGCTCGTTTGCCCCCTGTATCATAAAAAAACGTACATAGCCGTTGACAAAAGCTAGTAGGTATTAAAATACATAAAATTAATGTTTGTTGTTTTCATTGTACAGCTAAACCGATAGACTTATTGGCGTGGTACGTCAGTTCCGAGGAGTGCGTGGACGCGTTAGAAATGCACGAACCTTACACCTATCTCAACGGGTTGCAGTCACAGGATCTTGAGGATCTACTCGAAGACATCAAGGTATGAATGTTTCTGCTTTTGTTTCAGATTGGTTGTAAACAACTTCAACATGTATTAATGTGTAAATAAATAATCCTTTTTGCTACATGACATAAATAGATAACATACTTTTTAGATGATTTACTTACATCTATAAGATAATAAATAATATAGACTTAGTTCATAACCTTCCACAGTCTTAGTCCAGTAATAGTTCATCATCATGAAGAACTTTTAATAGTCCACTGTTGTTAGATTTCGAACGTCATTATAATGGCAACATTTTTGATTGTCATTTTTCTTGTTTGACGTTTTGACGTTTAAGTAGTACTAATGAGACGCTTGGATCGGTCGAGCAGGGCTTCGTAAAAGAGTGCCGGTTTTAAGTGGAATTTAATTGAAATTTAGCTAATTGTCGATCCGACTCGGTTCCTTTCGTTGCTTACCGTTATCATTGGTCTGGTTTAGATTCGCGAGTTTTAGTAGTCACGTCAATTAGGCGCGATCCGCGATAGTTAAATCGGGTGTCTTGTAATTACGAGACTTCGGGAGCCTGTAAGCATTAGGAGTATGTATGTGTGAACGCGGTGAGAGGAACGGCAGTGGGGTACCCCTCAACGACCGACGAGATCAAGGAATCCACACACACTCCAGTAAGTGCTTGATTACATCAGCTTAGAATAAGAACACGGTGAAACGCCGTGAAGGGTTTAATTCTCTTGCCAGTGACATAGCGATTGAATGCCTTATCTCATGGGCCCTAAGACATTGCAAGTTTCACACGGTGAACGCTGCATTGGCGAGAGGATTGAACAACTGTTATGAATATAAGTATCTCCATAGAAAGGAGGTTCTAGTCTACTATACGATGCTGACCACACGAGTAAGTATAGAGTTTGTTTTGAGTTTCCTTCTCTTGATAAAAAAATAAAATGTTGGGAACCGTGTTTCTGTTTTTGGCAGTAAATATCAAAAGAATACGCTTGTTGCACATATTTATTAGCTCTGTGGAGAAGCTTAGTTGGCATGTTTTTCGAATAGTTGGCGACTCAGTGTAGATACAATGGAAACAAAAGTTTGCGATTTTCTATAGAGTTGCAAACAGATGGGAACACTGAAATTGCCAACAATTTTGGTGGATAAAAGCGCCTTAAAGTCTACGGACACTTACGTTGTGATGTATGTTGTGTCAGGTGTATAAGGAGCTGGAGAACAACGCGAACGTGTCGTACTGGGAGGACGTGCAGACCATCGTGCTGGACGAGCTCAACAAGCTGCGCCGCCTGGCCGCGCCCGACGCGCGCCGCGACGGCGTGCACCAGGCCGTCGCTGATGACGTCACGCAGGTCAGTACAAGGAGCTGGAGAACAACGCGAACGTGTCGTACTGGGAGGACGTGCAGACCATCGTGCTGGACGAGCTCAACAAGCTGCGCCGCCTGGCCGCGCCCGACGCGCGCCGCGACGGCGTGCACCAGGCCGTCGCTGATGACGTCACGCAGGTCAGTACAAGGAGCTGGAGAACAACGCGAACGTGTCGTACTGGGAGGACGTGCAGACCATCGTGCTGGACGAGCTCAACAAGCTGCGCCGCCTGGCCGCGCCCGACGCGCGCCGCGACGGCGTGCACCAGGCCGTCGCTGATGACGTCACGCAGGTCAGTACAAGGAGCTGGAGAACAACGCGAACGTGTCGTACTGGGAGGACGTGCAGACCATCGTGCTGGACGAGCTCAACAAGCTGCGCCGCCTGGCCGCGCCCGACGCGCGCCGCGACGGCGTGCACCAGGCCGTCGCTGATGACGTCACGCAGGTCACCACACACATACACATCACTACATATTATAAGACAAAGACCTCTGTCGCGTCTGTCTGACTGTTCGCTACAAACTTAAACCCTACTGCACGGATTTTAATGCGGTTTTTACTGATAGATAGAGTGATTCTTGAGGAAGGTTTTCATATATCATTTGTAAAAAATCACATAAAATATAACGATATTTGTTGAAGACGTCGGAAAAGATTAAGCCACACATCTTCTCAGAGTAACACAAGCTATATTATATTTACCGTATATAATCCGTGCGAAGTCAGGGCTGGTAACTAGTAATAATAGTAATATTTTTGTACATTTTACACATGGCCCAACTAGGCATAGCATTTACTATAGTAAATATCATACCGATATACATAATTATGTAAATACATAAGTATAAATATATTATATGATGTTATAAATACATTACATACAGTTCGAGGTGATTTTAACTTTTAAATTATTGTTATTGATGTATAAATATCAAATATATAAAATTCTCTTGTCACGGTGTTTCTTACCACACTCCTTCAAAACGGCCTGAGAATCGGCCAACACAACATTTATTTTGCATATACCTATTAGATGAGGATGACCCACCTCTAAATATTTTTTAAATTTTTATGGCAAAACAAGGTTTGCCAGGTCAGCTAGTACATAAAAAAATTGAAGTTTAATCTCATTATAAAAAAGTCAAATATGTAGTACTAACGTAATAATATAGATCACTGGCTTCATAATATTTCATTACAATTTTAGATATTCAAAGGCAAAACGGGTGCACAGCTGGAAGCGCTACAGACTCAGATCGAGCAGAAGATCAGCGGCAGGCGGGACGGTGTGGACGTGGGCTACTGGGAGAGTCTTCTTAGCCAACTCAAAGGTGCGCCAAACTTTATTCCTTTCATATTATGTATGCACACTAACGTATACTTCCCACGCAAACACACACACACACACACACACACACACGCGTTAAGTGCAGTCCGAAAGTGAGTAATATAAGTTTAGTGAGTAGTAGTTGTTAAGGAGTGTGTTGTCCGCAGCGCACATGTCCCGCGCGCGGCTGCGGGACCGGCACCAGCACAACCTGCGCCGCAAGCTGCAGCTGCTCAAGCAGGAGCAGGGCGTGCAGGCCGCCGCCGCCACCGCCGCCAAGCTCAAGGACGAACCCGCAGAGTATGATGCACGCTTTTTGTATTTCTTTTCTTAACCGACTTCAAATAAAAAAAATAACAAAATGAAAACCGACTTCAAGGTTCGAATCGATTTCTCTTGAATGCCATCATCAGATCGTAATATCCTTATCATGGTACCACCGTTGGGATATCTCCTTTCCACTAAAAAAAGAATAATCAAAATCGGTCAATAAACGACGAAGTTATCCGCGAACATACATAAAAAAACGAGTGGCACTCGGGGACTGCCGCGGTAAAGCTATTGCATAGTATTTATTATCAACTTATGCAATTTTTGTTTTTTTTTTTTTGCCAGTTTCTCATTTAATATTGTTCAAAAATTATTTCAATAATAGAAGGCGTTAGTGTACTTCGTAGTTGCGAAACAGCTCAACAGATGGCGCTGACCGGTTTTTATTTATGCAGTGTTTTTTTTTTCTTTGAACATGTATACTTACGGGTCGCACATGCGGTGAGTGTGGCAGTATAAAGATATGATAGATACCTATACACCTATATACTTTCGCAAACCCAGACTGTTTTGTCTGCGCGCAACTGTAGAGATTATGACTGGTGATTCCGATTTTCTCAACTTTAGATGGCGCTGCAAGTAGCTCTAAAACATTATATTTGGTCCAGAATGTTCTGTCGAATATTAAGGATTATTCTAGAGATTTTGACAGCCATATAAAAGCGGAGCGTGTTTGCCGTACGGGCAGTATTGTTTCACGATACAGCGGATTTAGCGGATCTTCTAGTGCGACTAACGAGTGATTTAGTTAATTATTGTTACGAGCCGGGTATTAAACAAATAAAGGTAGTCGGTTGATTACCAAAAAATAACACAATGTTTATTAATAACACTTTTACAATAACAATTTACTAAATCACTCGTTAGTCGCACTAGATGATCGCGTCGATGTCAATCCGCTGTATCGAGAAACAATACTAACTCGTACGACTAACTCACTCCGCTTATATATGGCTTTGAAATCCCTAGAAAGATCTATAAAATTCGATAGAACATTCTAGGTCAAAAAGAAATTACCAGAAACAGCAATCCAGAGCCATCTAGTGTCGAAGTATCGGAGTTATTAACAACAACCACACAGTCGCGCGCTACCTGTCACTAGATGGCGTTGTCCTTAATTCTCGCGTCTTGTAGATTGTTCTCGATCATACGAGACAGATTTCTCCAGGGCGTAACATTATTATCAGGAAAAGTGTTGTCAATAAGTATTGTATTAATTTTTTGGTAATCAATCGTCTACTTTCATTTGTTTAATACCCAGCTCGTAACAATATACACACCTCAACAAAGTCTAGGGATATCATAATCCTTTATTATTGACGACTTTATAGTTAAAAATCTTTTTAGTTTCCATAAAAAGTGTATATACTAAATGAAACCTCTTTTATTCTATTTTCAAAATTTAAAAATATAAAAAGAATAACAATGCTAAAAACAAAATACGGCGGTAAAATTGTTGGGTAATTTCTAATTTGGCAAATTCATTACGACAAGAAAAATTAAAATTGGTTTTATGCTGTTAATGAATTAAAATTGATTCGATTGTCTTTTTTTTTTAATTGAACTTGCTGTGCTAGTTTCAACAGTCATGTCGAGTCGCCATTTGAGTCGAGATGAAATGTTACGAGCCGTGGGCATGTTAGAAAATGGTGCTATTCAACGCGTCGTTGCTCAGACCTTACATACCAGCCAAAACGTGATATCAAGATTGTGGTCTCGTGGGATGTGGCTAAACGGCACAGTGGTAGACAACGGGTAACTACGCAAAGACAGGATCGGTTCCTCCAAATGAACGCCAAAAAACAACCCAATAACACGGCGTTGCTACTTGTGCAAAGGCTCCAGGAGGACCACCAGCTGCTGGTAAGCGACCAAACTGTGCGAAGGAGGTTACATGAAGTCAACCTTCATGCTCGAAGACCGCTACGTGCTCCAGCTCTGTGACGTGGCAATCGCGGTCGGCGGCTTTCGTGGGCTCGGGAGCATTTGTCTTGGAGTGATCAACAATGGTCATCGGTGCTGTTCACTGATGAGTCCCGGTTTGGATTTCATCCGGATTCAAGAAGAACTCGTGATTGGAGAACTCCAGGCAGAGTTAGCCGTCTGGGGCACCCTCATCAGGTCCACTCTTACCGGGGCGGGACAATCAAGGTGTGGGCAGGAATTCGTCTTGGTGGGCGAACCCAGCTTGTTTGGATTCAAGGCAGCATGAGTGCACGAAAATATCTCGAAGAGGTAGTAGAGCCTGTGATTATCCCACACAGAATCCAAATGGGCCTGGAGTTTCTATTCATGCACGATAATGCTTCTTCTCATACGGCGCGACCGGTATCGACAGATCTTCAAGATCATGACATTCAAGTTTTGGATTGGCCTGCGCAGTCGCCCGACTTAAATCCCATCGAGCATGCCTGGGACATGTTACAACGAAAAGCATTGCGAGATTTCTCGCAAAATTTGACGACGGAACAAGAACTATACAGACACTTGCAAAGAACTTGGGACCTCATACCGCAGCAAGTCATTGACAATTTAATTTTAAGTATGAACAATCGATGTCGATGTGTAATTAATGTAAGAGGTGGCAACACTGATTATTAATATTTAGATTTTATTACATTTTCAATTATTTTATTTATATTAATAATGTTACAAAAATTCTGACATTTGTTTTCGTACCAATTTTCTACAACAATTAAAAAGTTAACATTTTAATAAAAAATCAAAAAAATCACGAATCGTCTTTATTAAAGTCCCTAAAATAAGCTACTTTTCTTCCATTTACTATCTATGAAAATTCTTCTTAGATTTTTAGATATTTGATGAAATATAAAATATCCCTAGACTTTGTTGAGGTGTGTATTCTTTCTCTGAAAATGTTAGAATGAAATTTCGTCGTTTCTGAATGTATTTTAAATTATACTTACTGGTTTGCCTGCTAAGTAAGAGAAATACACTTATTCATTTAATTGAAAACTAATCCTGAAATTAATGTATTGCTCCCTCAACGGATATCTCATCTCAACTGTTTTTGTGTGTGCAAGATAAAATCATCCTCTGGGAGTTGTTTCAACCTGTTAGCTAAAGTATTTTGTCGTGTGACTTCGACAGGAGTGAGTCGGCGGAGCCGGAGCCGCCCCAGGCTATGGCGTCGGGAAGCGGGGAGGTGGAGGAGGGCGGTGAAGGCGGTGACGGCGGCAGCGCGTCGGAGCCGGAGTCGAGCGCCTCGCAGGATGCGAGCACGTCGCTGTACACGGGCGGGCGCTACTCGCCAGCGCTGCTGTCGCCGGCGCAGCTGGAGCCGGGCACGCTGCTGACGGAGCCGGCCGACGACGCGCAGCGCCTCGCCTACCTGCGCGCCAGGGTGCACGCGCAGCGGGACCGCGCGCGCGACCAGGTCAGTACACCACACCTCACACCTCACACCACCGACACTCCCACACTGCCGGGCACCTCCAGCGCCTCGCCTACCTGCGCGCCAGGGTGCACGCGCAGCGGGACCGCGCGCGCGACCAGGTCAGTACACCACACCTCACACCTCACACCACCGACACTCCCACACTGCCGGGCACCTCCAGCGCCTCGCCTACCTGCGCGCCAGGGTGCACGCGCAGCGGGACCGCGCGCGCGACCAGGTCAGTACACCACACCTCACACCTCACACCACCGACACTCCCACACTGCCGGGCACCTCCAGCGCCTCGCCTACCTGCGCGCCAGGGTGCACGCGCAGCGGGACCGCGCGCGCGACCAGGTCAGTACACCACACCTCACACCTCACACCACCGACACTCCCACACTGCCGGGCACCTCCAGCGCCTCGCCTACCTGCGCGCCAGGGTGCACGCGCAGCGGGACCGCGCGCGCGACCAGGTCAGTACACCACACCTCACACCTCACACCACCGACACTCCCACACTGCCGGGCACCTCCAGCGCCTCGCCTACCTGCGCGCCAGGGTGCACGCGCAGCGGGACCGCGCGCGCGACCAGGTCAGTACACCACACCTCACACCTCACACCACCGACACTCCCACACTGCCGGGCACCTCCAGCGCCTCGCCTACCTGCGCGCCAGGGTGCACGCGCAGCGGGACCGCGCGCGCGACCAGGTCAGTACACCACACCTCACACCTCACACCACCGACACTCCCACACTGCCGGGCACCTCCAGCGCCTCGCCTACCTGCGCGCCAGGGTGCACGCGCAGCGGGACCGCGCGCGCGACCAGGTCAGTACACCACACCTCACACCTCACACCACCGACACTCCCACACTGCCGGGCACCTCCAGCGCCTCGCCTACCTGCGCGCCAGGGTGCACGCGCAGCGGGACCGCGCGCGCGACCAGGTCAGTACACCACACCTCACACCTCACACCACCGACACTCCCACACTGCCGGGCACCTCCAGCGCCTCGCCTACCTGCGCGCCAGGGTGCACGCGCAGCGGGACCGCGCGCGCGACCAGGTCAGTACACCACACCTCACACCTCACACCACCGACACTCCCACACTGCCGGGCACCTCCAGCGCCTCGCCTACCTGCGCGCCAGGGTGCACGCGCAGCGGGACCGCGCGCGCGACCAGGTCAGTACACCACACCTCACACCTCACACCACCGACACTCCCACACTGCCGGGCACCTCCAGCGCCTCGCCTACCTGCGCGCCAGGGTGCACGCGCAGCGGGACCGCGCGCGCGACCAGGTCAGTACACCACACCTCACACCTCACACCACCGACACTCCCACACTGCCGGGCACCTCCAGCGCCTCGCCTACCTGCGCGCCAGGGTGCACGCGCAGCGGGACCGCGCGCGCGACCAGGTCAGTACACCACACCTCACACCTCACACCACCGACACTCCCACACTGCCGGGCACCTCCAGCGCCTCGCCTACCTGCGCGCCAGGGTGCACGCGCAGCGGGACCGCGCGCGCGACCAGGTCAGTACACCACACCTCACACCACCGACACTCCCACACTGCCGGGCACCTCCAGCGCCTCGCCTACCTGCGCGCCAGGGTGCACGCGCAGCGGGACCGCGCGCGCGACCAGGTCAGTACACCACACCTCACACCTCACACCACCGACACTCCCACACTGCCGGGCACCTCCAGCGCCTCGCCTACCTGCGCGCCAGGGTGCACGCGCAGCGGGACCGCGCGCGCGACCAGGTCAGTACACCACACCTCACACCTCACACCACCGACACTCCCACACTGCCGGGCACCTCCAGCGCCTCGCCTACCTGCGCGCCAGGGTGCACGCGCAGCGGGACCGCGCGCGCGACCAGGTCAGTACACCACACCTCACACCTCACACCACCGACACTCCCACACTGCCGGGCACCTCCAGCGCCTCGCCTACCTGCGCGCCAGGGTGCACGCGCAGCGGGACCGCGCGCGCGACCAGGTCAGTACACCACACCTCACACCACCGACACTCCCACACTGCCGGGCACCTCCAGCGCCTCGCCTACCTGCGCGCCAGGGTGCACGCGCAGCGGGACCGCGCGCGCGACCAGGTCAGTACACCACACCTCACACCTCACACCACCGACACTCCCACACTGCCGGGCACCTCCAGCGCCTCGCCTACCTGCGCGCCAGGGTGCACGCGCAGCGGGACCGCGCGCGCGACCAGGTCAGTACACCACACCTCACACCTCACACCACCGACACTCCCACACTGCCGGGCACCTCCAGCGCCTCGCCTACCTGCGCGCCAGGGTGCACGCGCAGCGGGACCGCGCGCGCGACCAGGTCAGTACACCACACCTCACACCTCACACCACCGACACTCCCACACTGCCGGGCACCTCCAGCGCCTCGCCTACCTGCGCGCCAGGGTGCACGCGCAGCGGGACCGCGCGCGTGACCAGGTCAGTACACCACACCTCACACCTCACACCACCGACACTCCCACACTGCCGGGCACCTCCAGCGCCTCGCCTACCTGCGCGCCAGGGTGCACGCGCAGCGGGACCGCGCGCGCGACCAGGTCAGTACACCACACCTCACACCACCGACACTCCCACACTGCCGGGCACCTCCAGCGCCTCGCCTACCTGCGCGCCAGGGTGCACGCGCAGCGGGACCGCGCGCGCGACCAGGTCAGTACACCACACCTCACACCACCGACACTCCCACACTGCCGGGCACCTCCAGCGCCTCGCCTACCTGCGCGCCAGGGTGCACGCGCAGCGGGACCGCGCGCGCGACCAGGTCAGTACACCACACCTCACACCACCGACACTCCCACACTGCCGGGCACCTCCAGCGCCTCGCCTACCTGCGCGCCAGGGTGCACGCGCAGCGGGACCGCGCGCGCGACCAGGTCAGTACACCACACCTCACACCACCGACACTCCCACACTGCCGGGCACCTCCAGCGCCTCGCCTACCTGCGCGCCAGGGTGCACGCGCAGCGGGACCGCGCGCGCGACCAGGTCAGTACACCACACCTCACACCTCACACCACCGACACTCCCACACTGCCGGGCACCTCCAGCGCCTCGCCTACCTGCGCGCCAGGGTGCACGCGCAGCGGGACCGCGCGCGCGACCAGGTCAGTACACCACACCTCACACCTCACACCACCGACACTCCCACACTGCCGGGCACCTCCAGCGCCTCGCCTACCTGCGCGCCAGGGTGCACGCGCAGCGGGACCGCGCGCGCGACCAGGTCAGTACACCACACCTCACACCTCACACCACCGACACTCCCACACTGCCGGGCACCTCCAGCGCCTCGCCTACCTGCGCGCCAGGGTGCACGCGCAGCGGGACCGCGCGCGCGACCAGGTCAGTACACCACACCTCACACCTCACACCACCGACACTCCCACACTGCCGGGCACCTCCAGCGCCTCGCCTACCTGCGCGCCAGGGTGCACGCGCAGCGGGACCGCGCGCGCGACCAGGTCAGTACACCACACCTCACACCTCACACCACCGACACTCCCACACTGCCGGGCACCTCCAGCGCCTCGCCTACCTGCGCGCCAGGGTGCACGCGCAGCGGGACCGCGCGCGCGACCAGGTCAGTACACCACACCTCACACCTCACACCACCGACACTCCCACACTGCCGGGCACCTCCAGCGCCTCGCCTACCTGCGCGCCAGGGTGCACGCGCAGCGGGACCGCGCGCGCGACCAGGTCAGTACACCACACCTCACACCTCACACCACCGACACTCCCACACTGCCGGGCACCTCCAGCGCCTCGCCTACCTGCGCGCCAGGGTGCACGCGCAGCGGGACCGCGCGCGCGACCAGGTCAGTACACCACACCTCACACCTCACACCACCGACACTCCCACACTGCCGGGCACCTCCAGCGCCTCGCCTACCTGCGCGCCAGGGTGCACGCGCAGCGGGACCGCGCGCGCGACCAGGTCAGTACACCACACCTCACACCTCACACCACCGACACTCCCACACTGCCGGGCACCTCCAGCGCCTCGCCTACCTGCGCGCCAGGGTGCACGCGCAGCGGGACCGCGCGCGCGACCAGGTCAGTACACCACACCTCACACCTCACACCACCGACACTCCCACACTGCCGGGCACCTCCAGCGCCTCGCCTACCTGCGCGCCAGGGTGCACGCGCAGCGGGACCGCGCGCGCGACCAGGTCAGTACACCACACCTCACACCTCACACCACCGACACTCCCACACTGCCGGGCACCTCCAGCGCCTCGCCTACCTGCGCGCCAGGGTGCACGCGCAGCGGGACCGCGCGCGCGACCAGGTCAGTACACCACACCTCACACCTCACACCACCGACACTCCCACACTGCCGGGCACCTCCAGCGCCTCGCCTACCTGCGCGCCAGGGTGCACGCGCAGCGGGACCGCGCGCGCGACCAGGTCAGTACACCACACCTCACACCTCACACCACCGACACTCCCACACTGCCGGGCACCTCCAGCGCCTCGCCTACCTGCGCGCCAGGGTGCACGCGCAGCGGGACCGCGCGCGCGACCAGGTCAGTACACCACACCTCACACCTCACACCACCGACACTCCCACACTGCCGGGCACCTCCAGCGCCTCGCCTACCTGCGCGCCAGGGTGCACGCGCAGCGGGACCGCGCGCGCGACCAGGTCAGTACACCACACCTCACACCTCACACCACCGACACTCCCACACTGCCGGGCACCTCCAGCGCCTCGCCTACCTGCGCGCCAGGGTGCACGCGCAGCGGGACCGCGCGCGCGACCAGGTCAGTACACCACACCTCACACCTCACACCACCGACACTCCCACACTGCCGGGCACCTCCAGCGCCTCGCCTACCTGCGCGCCAGGGTGCACGCGCAGCGGGACCGCGCGCGCGACCAGGTCAGTACACCACACCTCACACCTCACACCACCGACACTCCCACACTGCCGGGCACCTCCAGCGCCTCGCCTACCTGCGCGCCAGGGTGCACGCGCAGCGGGACCGCGCGCGCGACCAGGTCAGTACACCACACCTCACACCTCACACCACCGACACTCCCACACTGCCGGGCACCTCCAGCGCCTCGCCTACCTGCGCGCCAGGGTGCACGCGCAGCGGGACCGCGCGCGCGACCAGGTCAGTACACCACACCTCACACCTCACACCACCGACACTCCCACACTGCCGGGCACCTCCAGCGCCTCGCCTACCTGCGCGCCAGGGTGCACGCGCAGCGGGACCGCGCGCGCGACCAGGTCAGTACACCACACCTCACACCTCACACCACCGACACTCCCACACTGCCGGGCACCTCCAGCGCCTCGCCTACCTGCGCGCCAGGGTGCACGCGCAGCGGGACCGCGCGCGCGACCAGGTCAGTACACCACACCTCACACCTCACACCACCGACACTCCCACACTGCCGGGCACCTCCAGCGCCTCGCCTACCTGCGCGCCAGGGTGCACGCGCAGCGGGACCGCGCGCGCGACCAGGTCAGTACACCACACCTCACACCTCACACCACCGACACTCCCACACTGCCGGGCACCTCCAGCGCCTCGCCTACCTGCGCGCCAGGGTGCACGCGCAGCGGGACCGCGCGCGCGACCAGGTCAGTACACCACACCTCACACCTCACACCACCGACACTCCCACACTGCCGGGCACCTCCAGCGCCTCGCCTACCTGCGCGCCAGGGTGCACGCGCAGCGGGACCGCGCGCGCGACCAGGTCAGTACACCACACCTCACACCTCACACCACCGACACTCCCACACTGCCGGGCACCTCCAGCGCCTCGCCTACCTGCGCGCCAGGGTGCACGCGCAGCGGGACCGCGCGCGCGACCAGGTCAGTACACCACACCTCACACCTCACACCACCGACACTCCCACACTGCCGGGCACCTCCAGCGCCTCGCCTACCTGCGCGCCAGGGTGCACGCGCAGCGGGACCGCGCGCGCGACCAGGTCAGTACACCACACCTCACACCTCACACCACCGACACTCCCACACTGCCGGGCACCTCCAGCGCCTCGCCTACCTGCGCGCCAGGGTGCACGCGCAGCGGGACCGCGCGCGCGACCAGGTCAGTACACCACACCTCACACCTCACACCACCGACACTCCCACACTGCCGGGCACCTCCAGCGCCTCGCCTACCTGCGCGCCAGGGTGCACGCGCAGCGGGACCGCGCGCGCGACCAGGTCAGTACACCACACCTCACACCTCACACCACCGACACTCCCACACTGCCGGGCACCTCCAGCGCCTCGCCTACCTGCGCGCCAGGGTGCACGCGCAGCGGGACCGCGCGCGCGACCAGGTCAGTACACCACACCTCACACCTCACACCACCGACACTCCCACACTGCCGGGCACCTCCAGCGCCTCGCCTACCTGCGCGCCAGGGTGCACGCGCAGCGGGACCGCGCGCGCGACCAGGTCAGTACACCACACCTCACACCTCACACCACCGACACTCCCACACTGCCGGGCACCTCCAGCGCCTCGCCTACCTGCGCGCCAGGGTGCACGCGCAGCGGGACCGCGCGCGCGACCAGGTCAGTACACCACACCTCACACCTCACACCACCGACACTCCCACACTGCCGGGCACCTCCAGCGCCTCGCCTACCTGCGCGCCAGGGTGCACAGTTGATAACACTGAAATTGTCAACAATTTCGGTGGATACGCGCCTTAAAATAACAGCGTTTGTGCTGTCGTGTTTCGTTGGTGAGTGCGAGACCGGAAGCCCAATTGTCATGGATCACCATACCGCATTGTCTGTATTCGCAATGAGTATGGTGACCACCACTCTTGGATTTTGCTTATGCTTTCCATTAGGCATGGTAAACTTTGAACTGTTTTGTAGTCGACGAGGCGGTTTTTCATATTAGCCGCCACGGGTCACCGGTGCATTCTCAAAAAATCTAACTGCCACATAAAATTCGAATAAGTGACCGATACCGAGAATCATACGAGCTAACTGCGCGATTATCAATCCATACACGACATTATGTTTATGCAATAAGGTTTATTATTGTGTGCCCCAATGCATTATTATTAGAACTTATCTAGAATTTGTCCGGCCAAACCGAGTGTCGCTACTTTTCTTCGAAAATATCTGACGTTTTGTAACACTATGTTGGGTGACAGGCTCGCGCGACTCCGGCGGCGCCGACGGGAGGCGAAGCCCTAGAGCGCGAGGCTCGACGGGCCATGGGCGCCTCCAGCGAAGAGGTGCAGTTCAGCGTGGAGCACGCGCTGCCGGACCAGCCCTGCCTGTGGGCCGACAAGTACCGGCCCAGGAAGCCGCGCTACTTCAACAGGTACCCACTGCTATATTTGTACTCACCTGCTCGTTACTTACTATTTTGACTACTAACTCTAACTGTTTAAACTTTCTCCAGCTTATTGACATCATTTAAATCTTAGAGCATATATATATGGAGGGGCAGCTGAACGGGCGGAAAGTGTGATCGGAGTTGAGAGAGAGAGACTGAGTTTAGTTAGGGGCTGTCTCTCGCACGCAGACTACTTTAATTATAAAATCGCAGTATATTTAGGTTGAACTCTACAAGTGTTATTACTACGGAACTAACACAATGTTGTACTTTTGCAGAGTCCACACCGGCTTCGAATGGAACAAGTACAACCAGACTCACTACGACATGGACAACCCTCCGCCGAAGATAGTGCAGGGCTACAAGTTCAATATCTTCTATCCAGACCTCATCGACAAGAATTCCACACCCGGGTTCTCACTGGTATGTACATAAAAGCATTTTTTAAATATGAAAGTATACTAAACATTTGATCACAAAATAAACTTATGATATGAATATTCATCAGCCAGAATGTAAACGACAAACAAACTAGAAATTTTTGGCAACTCATGCTTTTATTTTGTTACCTCTCATCGAGAAACTATTTTTGGAAACCTCACCACTGAAGAGTCAAAATATATGATGAATCATCGGAACTTCGTCATTTTTAAAGCCACGCTGATTTCAGCACGAACGGCTCGACCGGGGTGGTACTACCCTCGCACAGAAGATCTACGTCAAATAACAGCGTGCTGTCGTGTTTCGTTGGTGAGTGCGAGACCGGAGGCCCAATGATGCAGAAGCATCACTAGCCCGCCATGGTGTGGGTCACCATGCTGCATTGTTGCATTGTCTGCATTCGTAATGAGTATGGTGACCACCACTCTAGATTCTACTTATGCTTTCTATCAGGCAGAGTAGTCATTTTTGCAGGCCCATACATAAAAAAAAAAATTGGTTGTCTGTAAAGTCGGTTTACGGACGATAGTTTTACCGTGGGAGAGCCACGCTTCGGCATGAATGGACCGGCTCGACCGGAGTGATACCACGGCCTCACAGAAAACCGGTGTGAAATAGCGCTTGCGCTGTGTTTCACCGAGTGAGTGAGGATACCGGAGGCCCATACCCCGACCACTCCCCCCCATCCCCCAAAGGCCGGCAACACACTTGTGACGCCTCTGGTGTTGTGGGTGTCCGTGGGCGGCGGTAATCGCTTACCGTCAGGCAATACGTCTGCTAGTTTACCCCCTATTATATAAAAAAAACGTGACAACGTCATAGCAAAGCATTGATAAAATTATGAGAGATAGATGGGAACGGGAAACATGAGCGTAACTGGACAATGCTTCATCCTTTTTCGTGCATGCAGCCGGCGTTCATCAATTTATTAGACGTTGTCACGTCAAAAAAAACATGAAAGTACTAATGATTAGCATATTTTCAGATCATGGTTGTGCTTGCTTACAGAAACCGTGTCCAGAGAACCCGGACTTCGCGGTGCTTCGGTTCCACGCGGGCCCGCCGTACGAGGACATCGCGTTCAAGATCGTCAACCGCGAGTGGGAGTACTCGTACAAGCGCGGCTTCCGCTGCCACTTCCACAACAACATCTTCCAGCTCTGGTTCCACTTCAAGCGCTACCGCTACAGGCGGTAGGCGCTGACTCTCCCGCCCTACTCATATACCGTGTGTCGACATGTCTGAGTAAACCTTATATGATACCACATATTGTTTTATTTACCGACCTTAAAAAATTAGGAGAACTATTAACTTCAGAATTCTATCGTTTTTTTTTTTTTATATCTTTATTGTATACATACAAAATTACAAACAGAAAACAAAGGATGAGTTACAATATATGCAAATGTTACAATAGGCGGTCTTATCGCTCACGGCGATCTCTTCCAGACAACCACAACACGGATTTTCGATATTCAAAAATTTTGGGTAGCTTACATACATGTAACACATAATCCTCTACGTGAATGGTTAAAAATATCAGTTAAACAATCATGAACAAAAATAGCACCCACTCACTTTCAAATTACAAACATACATACAGTAACACACACATACATATATTCATAATCCTACATATACATTTATACAATTTATTTCTTTTGGTAATTCTTCAAGAAATCCTCGTTGGTCTCGCGGTTGGCGTGTGTGACTGCTGATCATGAGGTCTCGGGTTCGATTCCTGGGTCGGACCAAGTGTTTTGTATGATCTACAAATATTTGTTTCGGAGTTTGGGTGTTTTCTATGTATAATACATATGTATTTACAAAATAAAAGTATATATCAGTTGTCTAGTACCCATAACACAAGCACTGCTTAGCTTGGGACTAGATGGCGTTGTGTGTTAGATGTCCGAAATATTTATTACTATTTAATTCAAGAAGATTAAATGGCATTCTTTGAAAATTACCGAATGAAGAGTAAAATAGTTCCGTCCACTAGAATCCCCCGGGGCATTCATTTGTAATTTTCAACAACTGGATACTGCCATTTTTGCTCTAAAGTTGAAAATTAACGAGTTATTTCAGAAAAACGAAAAAAATTAACTTCAAAACAAGATGGCGGCGTACCCTCCCGCTAAACGCTCCCCGGATTTTTTTCTATTTTAGACTAGTTTTATGTCTATCCCGACTGGACTATTAATGGAATAGGCACTACAAACGAGCAGACGTATCGCCTGATGGTAAACGATTACCGCCGTCCATGGACACCCGCAACACCAGAGGCGTCACAAGTGCGTTGCCGGCCTTTGGGGGAGGGGTTGGGGTATGGGCCTCCGGTATCCTCACTCACTCGGTGAAACACAGCGCAAGCGCTATTTCTCACCGGTTTTCTGTGAGGCCGTGGTATCACTCCGGTCGAGCCGGCCCATTAATGCCGAAGCATGGCTCTCCCACGGTGTTTTAAAATGGTAAATAATACGAGAAAGTTTTTAAGTTCGTCCGTTTGGTGGATTAAGAATACTAAGTGTTACAACACAGTATTCATCCCATGGGTGTTGTAATAGGCGAGAAGGGAACAACATCACTGCAAAGACTCTGGCCGGCAAGGTAATAGTAGTAGTTGGCCAAAACATTTAAGGAGGGGCCTATGTGTAGTTGTGGACTGTTATAGATTGGTTGTGATTTACCTACAGTTGAATGACTGAATACGCCTGAAATATGGCTCTGTCCGAGCTGTACGCTTCTGAGGTGCCACAACAGTCTCAATAGAGGCCTTTATTTATGTTTCTGAAAGACCTACCTACGTCGTTTTGCTCGAATTTAGTTATTTAATTGTGTTTAACTGGAAGAGTAGTGCTGCAGTAACTAGATTTTAATTGTCGTTCAACGGCCTTAATGTACATCATAATAGAAAGTTTACACTTTAAAAAAATACCTACACTTATTGTATGTATCAACGGCGATCTAATTCTTGTAGACTTTATTTCAAACTGATTAATACAAATCACGCGGGTTTTTACTTGATTCAATTTGACTAGCGTGGAAGGTAAATATTTTTATCAGATTACCGCCAATTACACTATGCTTAAAATCACACGATTCAATGAAAATAGTTAATCAAATACAGATTGGGGTGTAAATCAAATATACTTATACCCTTATTCAATTGTTAATAATACTGTTGGGAGTGGTGTTCGTAAGGACATTTACGGATTTACGCCATGTGTATTTCAGCAATGCCCGATTAGTTTTCGGTCGACACGTGAGTAATGGTGTGTATTTAGTTTGCAGTTACTTAATTTATAGGCAGCGGTTAGTCGAAAAAGGATGCCAAGTTAGAAATAGTAATGTTCGGTTAAAATAAATTTATTTCTTCAAGCAGTTATGATTGTACCTACCGTATAAATCTTGTTTTCAACAAGTTTACTTAGCGTCACTTCTGAACGTAATTTTTAGTATTTTACCCACTTCATAATGTCCGTTTGAATTAAAACCTCGCAAACTTGTCGAGGAATCATGACAAAAAAAAAATATTTTATTAACTTTGTCCCATTATCTGAATCAAAATCTTTGAAAAAAGCAATAGAGTGTGCCACATAGTAAGGAGTAGGAAATAATAAATAAATAAATATTTCGGACATCTAACACACAACGCCATCTAGTCCCAAGCTAAGCATAGCTTGTGTTATGGGTACTAGACAACTGATATAAATACATATTATTATTATTTTTTTGTAAATACATACTTAATATACATAGAAAACACCTAAACTCCGAAACAAATATTTGCAGATTATACAATAAACATTTGGTCCGACCCGGAAATCGAACCCGAGACCTCAACACCAGACGACCTCAAGCACGGCAGTCGCATAGGCTACCACTGCGCCACAGAGATATATGCGACTTGTTACTTTTTTAGCTTTTATTGATGAAATAATCATCGTTAAAAAGACAATAGTTAATACCTATTAACTATTGTCTTTTTAACGATGATTATTCTATCCATCTATTATTATGAAAATTTAAAAAAAAAGCTTTTTTGTGGCTACTCCAACTAAAAAGTAGGAAATAATTTTCTATAGGTTCGAAAAAAAAAAAATCGTAAAAAGCATAGCATTTTGAAATATTTTTTAATTTCACCAATTTCTGTCCATAAAATATAAACTGTAATTTTTGTCTACTTCTGTACTTTATTAAATAAATATTTACAGTGTGTAAAATTCAGGATACCTTTCACAGTGGTTGTTAAAGTATTCTGAATAACATACATATAAATTTTAATCAAAATTTCAAGAATCTAGGAAATAAAACACAATAAATATGTTCACAATATTTACATACTAGTGTAGTGTTTTCAAAAGACTACCAGCAGCCTCTGTGCTAGAAAAGGGCCGGCCTTCTGGTTATGAGAAGCATCAGCCAATCAGTTGCTTTGTTTAAATATAGCATGAGCACTTAGAACCTATGAACCTTGCGTCTTGACCATAGAAATAAATATTAAAATAAACTGACATCTAGAAGCCTAAACTTATTTACAGTGAAATGATATTTATTAATAGATTTTTTGTAAAAAAATTTATGTAAGAAGTTGAAGATAGTATATTTGACATTACTACTATCAATAAAACACTTAAAGCAATGCGGTGCCACAACAAGTGTGTTACTGTGACCGACTGTGTTTACTACTGAAAACTAATAAGATTCCACAAATGAATGTCACAAATTAACACCATATTAGCAACTATGCTATAAGGATGAGTTTTGTGACAATGTAAATAATAAATGAGGTTTACATCCACATATATATTTATTAAACATAACTCATAGAGGATTTACAAGGCAACAGATAGATTACACACACAACAACACCTCCTGTGACACTATACTACAATAGTGCACATTCAGCGATATCATACATATGAAGCTAACAAAATTATAAAAGTATGATTTGTGTTTTCAATAATAAAACCATTTTCCTTCTTTCCCTTTATTTACATCTCTTTCAATATATATACTAATAAATGAAATATTTTAATGTTTGGTTTTATCATCCCCAGGATTAATAATTTCCTCCGAGGCGGGATTGCTACGGAAGTTGGGGAACTGTTCCCAAGGAGCACTCAGCTCGAAGCGGCGGAACTCCTGTGCTAACTCCAGAGGCTCCACTACTACACGCTTCTGCTCGTCGTCGTAACGCACCTCTACGTATCCACTGAGAGGGAAGTCCTTCCTGAAGGGATGTCCCTCAAAGCCATAGTCAGTCAAGATTCTTCTCAAATCAGGATGGTTAGCAAAGAATACACCATACATATCCCAGATTTCTCTTTCATACCAATTAGCTGCTTTAAAGACATCGTTAGCAGATTCGATAGGCGTGAGTTCGTCGGTGTACGTCTTTACACGAATCCTTGAGTTATAACGCAACGACAACAAATTGTAAATGATTTCGAATCTATATTCGCGACTGGGAACATCCATTCCCGCAATATCGACCATATTAGCGAATTGTGCGGTGTGATGATCTTTCAAAAACTGTAAGACGGGTACGACTCCGTCTGGGTGCACAAGCACTTCCAACTCGTTTCCACCCGTTAACTGCACCTTTTGAACAAATTTAGGCATACATTCGGCAACGTATTTACCGAAATCTACGAGCTGGGACTTCTGCAGAGGGTCCACTTTAGCAACAGTCGGTCTAGTTTCCTCTTGAGGAGTAGCTTGTTCGGTTTTTGTAACGATTCGCTGGATCATCGGGCTCTTTGCATTGTTTAAAACATTACGCCCCATTGAGCCCCCTACACCAAGGGCGCGTTTCAAGAGGTACGACATTCTGGTAATACCAAAATCAAATAAATTTACAATAACCTTACGTAATTCGATTGGATTCTAACAACCCCACTCCATCAAAACAAGACAAGAGCCACGATATGTCAATGTCAATCATATGTCAAATGTGAAGTGTCAAGTGTTTGGGCTGGGCAAGAAGCGCTGAACGAGCGTAAAGCGTGATTGCGCGTCTTTGAGCATATATACCTAGAAGGGCTGCCGAACGGGCGGAAAGCTCTCTCTCGCAAGCTTTTGATTGGTTGGTGTATTTTCCGCCAAATCAGTCATGCAAATTGGTATGTGCTTCCACCAATCAGAAGCTTGCGTGAGAGAGACAGACACTACCCAAATTAAGACTCTACTTCGATCAGGCTTCCCGCCCGTTCGGCTGCCCCTCTTGCTAACTAGCTAAGCTATTAACATTTGAGTATTAATATTAAGTTTGAAAATTAATGCAAAAACATATCCTGGTAACTTGCCTTTGGTTGAGACTCCGTATAAAGCTGGAAACAAACTATCGGACGCGGCTTACAGCTGACTGATAAGTGTGCACAGTCTTTTCGGACGTTGCCTGCAGACGCGTTAAATATTGTCACTTTAGTGATTTTGTCACTAGATTTGATGAATTTTATGAGTTAGACAGAGATATTCTAAAAAAAAATAACTGGAAAATAATAGTGACTTTTAGTGACATTTAAAGTATCTCAAAGAATTTAGAAAATACATATTTCCCAACCCTTTTTACCCTTCGGTAAAGGCTCTGATAAATATTTTGGCTTAGTAAAATGTACACTTTGCTTTGCCTTTATAAGGCCGAGGGCGCACTACGGCTAAACCGCCGCGGCTTTTAACCGCCTGATTTTGTAACCAAAGGAAACGAATGGAAGCGGCCGCACTGGCGGTTTTTTTACCGCGACTGATTTTAAAACAGCAACTTGGTACAGAATGGCTAGCGGGAAAACCGCGACAACCGCGGGCGGTTCTGTCCAGTGTTGCCAGAAGGTAACTTTCAGAAGGAACGTTTCAGGTGATTTTTCATCTCGTGGTTACTTTTAGGTTACACAAAAAAGTGTTTTTTTTTAAGACACTTCCCTAACTACCTCTGCCAAAATTGGAATACTTGATGTCGATATATCGAGCGAAGTCCAGTTTCGTTGTGTTGCGGGTGTCCATGGGCGGACCTAGAGGCAGCACTTTCTGGGATCTAGGCTATGTCAGTTTTTGCAAGCATCTGAACTGATGGCTCACCTAAGTTAATTGATCATAACTGCTTTATTTCACGTTTAAGAAATTTATGACCCGTTGCTTCAGGCGTCAAAAAAATAAAAAATTGTTAGTGGTTTTCTGGTGGTTTTAAAAGTTGAATCTAAACGAGAGCTAGTTTATCTGTTGGCAACACTGTCCGCGGTTTTACTGTAGTGTGCGCTTCGGGCGTTTTTGCGGTTTGGCGGTTTAACCTCTTGCGGGAAAAAACCGTAGTGTGGCCTCAGCCTTATGTCATGTTTTTTTGGACTTCTGAGCAGTGTTGCCAGATGAGGCTACCTCCCTTGCCAAGCGGATATAATGTTTTATTCGCTGGCTACACGTAGCCGATAGGGCTATCTTTTTTTTCAGAAATATTTAATTATCAAACAAACATTTTTATAAAAAAAAAATAACTTTTACAGCAACAATCAGTTTTAATAGATTGTGTAAATTAAGCATGCATTTTAAAACGTTAACTGTCTCGCAATACATATAAAGGTACATAGTACTCAAATCTTGAGTACTAGTGACGTCACTAGATGAGGGGCTATCTCGGGGCTACACGCGCGCTACGGTAAGGCCATTCGAGACAAAAAAATACTGGCAACACTGCTTTTTAGTGTCTCTTTTTGTGTCACTCATACTTGGTCTGTCAGTCGGCAGTCAGTGACCAAAGTGTCAGCAGTACCGACCGTGCAAATAGCTTTATTCAGTTTGTGTACTTTGTGTATTGCTTAGCTTGAGTGTATTTGTAAGCAAATTTAGTGCATATTTAGTTAACAGTGTACATATAAACTTACATTTATTATTGAATTAGATAACACGTGTAGTTTAGTTGAAATTTAAAATGTAATAACTAAAATTTCGTGGCATTTTATCCGGCAAAATGTGTTAACAAAGTTTAGTTGATATTACAAATGGTGAACTTGTATAAAGTTTAATATTTCATATGTACATAATTAATTGTTAACTGGTGATAATGGAAGAAGAAATCGCGCACCTAAAATCTGTGCTGAGATCGCTAGTGGTCTCCAGCCCCACGCAGGTAGACGTCCGGTCACTTTTGCGCGATTACCGAAATATGATCGGTTCAGCAGTGCCACTCCGCAAGTATGGCTATAATAACCCCGTTGAGTTTTTTAAAGAGAGATTCAGTGACTGTTTTTTGGTAATTGTTTTTATTTAATAAATAAATAGTGTTGGTTTTTCAAACACGATATAAAATTAACACATGCCGTCATTGTTTACAGTTTAGTGGAGCTACTAACAATCCTGTATTAACACTAATAGTTCCTGAAACTTTGAAACATATAGACAAGTTTGTGCAAAACCAGAGGTCATCCAATACCAACAAATTGTAAGTACAGTTTGATATTGTCTTAATTGATTTAAGTGAGTGGGCAACATATGCATGTGTGTAAGATCACGAAGTCAATTCGACTGCCTTTGGGACTTCTGGAGAACAATATCCTAAAGTAGCCGACTAAGCCAACTAAGCACTGTTTGAGTAACATGCATGTCAATAATGAAGTTAAATGGTCTCAATAACATTGTGTGAGTTCTTACTTATAATGTACTATAATGTATTGTTTGAATTAACATTCTTGTATCTTGTCTCAAGGTCTGTATGAAGGATTTAATAGACAGTAAGATTAAAAATTTATTTTGCATTCACTTAATTTTTAAAGGTTGTCTGTCCAGTTGTTAGTGTATAACTCTGACTGTTAAGTCAGAAGTCTAGTGTTTGATTCCCATCCACTACATATATTGTGTGTAATATATCTATTACAATAATCCATCTCCGCTTCAAACGGGTGCAATTGGTGACATTGGCCGCTCTACTTGTGTATTTTAACCCTTTAATATCGTCTTAGATAAAGATATCCTCTAAAATTATTAAATAATTAAATTAAATTTCCCTTTCATTCAGTGCAAGATATTTATTGTATTTAATTGGATAATATTACATTGATCAAAAGTACATTGAACACATACCTAACCCACAAATAGATTAAATCATAAAATATTAAAATAGTTATTGTGAGTTATCCGTCGGATATGCAGACTTCTTTTTGGTATAAAATTCTGCAGTACATCATTTTGAAACATCCAGTAAGGTTTCTACAGTATTACCAATGTTTTTACGAAACATTAACTTTTTATATTTCTATTTATGTAACACCAGTGTAATATATCTTATAAACCGTTGTACACTTCATTTTTAACTAGGTAAAGAAATATATTTATACTGTATCAAAGTGGCAGCCAAACCTCCTTCTTAAAGAGAGGCCTCCTCTGATAACCCTTTCAGTATATTTAGAGGATAAAATCTAAATGCAAAGTTAATCTTTTAGACCATGTTCAGATGACGAGCGCTTAACTGGCGTTTTGCTAACGCATGTTTACAACTACATGTAATCTCATTCTAGAAACGCACGTTATCATGTGTACTCCTAGAATGAAATTACATGTAGTTGTAAACGCGTGTTAGCAAATCAAATCAAATAACCGCGCGTTGAGCGCTCATCATCTGAACATGGCCTTAAGCTGCTTATCTAAAATATTTTCTTTTTGTGATGTCAACAGTAATCCAAAAAGAAGAAGTGTACCAGAGCAATTGGTGATAACTAATCGGGAGAAACCTATATCTAAAATAAATAACAAAAACCATATATTACCAATAAAACTGTCAAAGGATACACATGAAAAATCTTCCAGTTCAAGTATACGGCCTACAGAATCTCGTACACCAGCCAGCAAACCGAGTATACCTCCCACTCATACTGAATCACATGGATCAACCAACAAACTGAGTATACCTCCTAGCATATCTCTCACATCACCCAGCAAACCGAATACAAGTTGTAGGAAACTTAATAGAATACCATTTAAATCGGTAAACAATATATATAATACATATCACACTAAGCATAATGGAGACATTAATGTGGCAAATGGTCATGAAGATCTAGAATGCAAGGAAGAAACTGACAGTAAAACAGAGGATATACCTGTTAATAGTACAGACGCTGTTAAGAAGTTTTTAAAGAAAAGGTTGCCTTTGTATCAAAGTGAACAACATTTGGATGAAGAATCTATGGAGGAGTGCAGGAAGACAATACATGATGAATCTTCGGGGCTATATACATCCTCTAGTAAGTATACAAATTTGATCTATACATGTTTATTTCTTCATTAGTATATTGATGTAGATATAGCCGTGGGAGAGCCACGCTTCGGCCTGAATGGGCCGGCTCAACCGGAGTGATACCACGGCCTCACAGAAAACTGATGTGAAATAGTGCTTGCGCTGTGTTTCACCGAGGATACCGGAGACCCAATCCCCTACCACTACCTATCCCTATCCCCAAAAGGCTGGCAACGCACTTGTGACGCCTTTGGTGTTGCAGGTGTCCATGGGCGGCGGTAATCGCTTACCATCAGGCGATACGTCAGCTCGTTTGCCCGCCTATTCCATATAAAAAAAAGATATAAGTAAGTTTTATGTACTAAACAGTTACTGTAAGATCCCGAAATAAGGTAAATCCTTAGATTTTCCAGTAAAACCTAAGAATTACCAACTCTTAATCGATAAAAGTCGAAACCGTTCTATGACAATCGTTTAATTTGAAGTTTTACTACCATTCACTTGGTAAATCTTAAGATTTGTCTCAAGACATGGTAAGTGTTGAAATAAATATGTAACAAGTACATTGTTATTGTATCGCGTAGGTTAGGTTAGAACAGTGACCGTCTCATCAAATAATATTGATCAACATATCATTAGAGTAATCTACATTTCTTTGTTGAAGGGGTTTAAAATCCTCTCAGATTTCCTGCTCCTTGGGCATTCAAGAGTCAGAAATATTGATGTGATTTCACTAAAAACTGCCCTGATGGCTAACCTTAGGTGCCCCTACTCTGGAAAAATCAATAACACATAATTTTAGATCCTCCCTAAATCAGGCCCTATCCCGAGGGACAATACTTCCCCTTTTTGATAACATTAGGTTAATGTGTTCCTAATCTAATATCTAATCTTATTATTAATGACATTATTAGGACCATAGAGTCCTATTTGTGTTGAATCATTATAGTAAGTAGGCCCTTATTGTTAACTATACACTAATGATATATTTAACTAGCCAATTATCATATTGAAATCTGAGTCATGAGGCCCTAATCTTGAGTTTTAATAATTGTTAAGTATGTCTTTATTGAAATAATAAGGTCCTTAGAGTAATGGGTTCCTAATGATTATTTTGTCAAATCATTAGTTAATTGTAATCACACTGCTACATTTACTTGGCAAGTTATTATAAACGGAATATCAGTTCATCTCTGATCATTGGGCTTGCAACAGTGCTGATACTAAGATGGAAAATCCAAAATTCACATCCGAAAAAAAACGTGGTAAATATTTAGTTTATAAAAAGTTATCAAGTGGTGGTTGCTTATTTACATTATTGGTGTTGTTTACACTAATTGTACTTTCCCAGGTGGTAGTAGTGCAAAAGCGCAACAATTGGAGCGGCTGAAACAGGATATAATGGTGCTGATCACTGAGGTACCGGATGGGGTTTGGTGTACCGATCTTCTTAAACTGTACAGGTATGTATCTATTAGTTCAAATGAATAAGAAGATCTTCTGCTAACAACCGGTGGCCCTACTTTTAAGTCTTAACAATACCTCCTGCCGGTAGACGAAAGAGGACACGACTTTGACGAATGGCATAGTGGTTTAAACAGTTACCTCGCTGCACCCTACTGCGCTGAGTTTTGTGGATTCAAACCCCACATGACAACATTGTCATTTATGGATCACATGATCCATAAATTATTATTCTAAGTATTTGTGTGTGTTTAATTCGTTGTGTCTGTTTCATGTATATTTTTCTCCCGTGACACAGAATTTTTTCCTAGCCCTTTTTTTTTTAAATAATAGGTCTTTACCTATGAAATTGCCGTTTTGTATGCAATAAGTGAAAGTACTTATTTTTTCAAACTTTTTTATTTCTGTTATTCGAAGTAATCACCAAAAGTAATAGTCGGCAGGTGCAAGGTCTGGTGAGTATGGCGGATGAGGGACAGCTTCCAACCCCAGCTCTTGCAGCTGCTTCACGACAACGCGCGACCCCATACTGCGCAACAGACAGCCTCCAGGCTGGCTCCAAGGGGTTGGAAGCTCTCCCTCATTCGCCATACTCACCAGACCTTGCACTTACCGACTATTACTTTTTCCAAAATTATACAACTTTTTAGTGGGTAAAAAATTCAATTCCCGAGAGGCAGTACAAAATGCCTTTTTCAGAGTTTGTTGCCTCCCGTCCAGCTGATTTTTACAAGAAAGGCATTAATAAACTGCCAATACGTTGGCAAAGATGCGACGATTACATGGGTGATTACTTCGAATAGCAGAAATAAAAAAGTTTTAAAAAATAAGTATTTTCACTTATTGCTTACAAAACGGCAATTTCATAGGTAAAGATCTATTAAATCTGTGTTTATAGTCACTTTGCGGTTCCTAAGAGTCGAAGGTTGAAATCTACAAAGCAGACTTTGACTTTTCTGAGTCTTTACTTTGACTTAAAAAAGAATCATCAATCGTAGTGCAGTCTTTGAACATGATATTTTTAGATGCCACCCATAACGTGGTATGTATTATGGGAAATATTATTGCTCAATAAATATTATGTAATTTAACGAGATTTAATCAAATTTGATCGACAATTCCGAAAGTTATCCCGTAAATTAAGCAAGAATAATAATAATAAGGCAACGCACTCGTGACGCCTCCAGTGTCGCACGGACACCCCATGGCCCACGGTAATCGTTTGATCCGTCTGTTCGTTTGGCCCCTTGTCCCATAAAAGAGAGAAGGGTACAGGTTTGTAAGGTAACGCGTGATTTCGCAGGGAGCGCTACAACCGGGAGCTGAACTTCAGTCGGTTCGGGTACACGAGCATCCTCAGCCTGGTGTACTGCCTGGAGGCGCAGGTGGAGATCACGCGGCCCGACGACACGGGCGACTGGCTGCTGCGCGAGCGCGGGCTGCGGGGGGCGCTCCCCGCCAACCGCCCGCGCCGCCGCCCCCGCCCCGCCCAGCCCTCCGCCCCGCCCGCCCCGCCCACCTCGCGCCCGCACGACGACGACGACGCGCTGCCCGGCATCGACTTTGTGAGTCCCCCTTCTATTCACTCACAGCGATAACATAGTGCCGATATTCGAGCCCTTTCTCCACTGTATTCATTGTTTTAATTTAAAACAAAAATACTGTATACTTACACACATCCCTTAATATCACTTCATATTTTTCAAGATGTGTGTTTCTGGTGTAAACACGTTGGGTTGTGTATGTGTGTGTAGTGTGTTACTTGATACAAATTTGGAGAAATAATTCCAGTCTAATTCGAAATCCCAAATGCCGAAACAAATATTAGCAGATCATACTGCACGTTTGGCCTAATGGTTTAACGGTCACCACGCCGTTTCCTACTTCGCCAAGTGTCGTGGGTTCAAATCCTACGTAGGACAACACTTTGTGTGATCCACAAATTGTTGTTCTGAGTCTGGGTGTTCTTTGTGTCCGTTTCATGTATGTTTGTAAAGTCCCCCGCGACACAGGATTTATTCCTAGTGCGGCAGTTGTGTTTTAAAAAAAAAAAAAAAATACAAACATTTAGTCCGACCCACAAATCGAAACTGTCTCGGTTTCGATTGCACAGCAGTCCACCGAGGCGGTCAAATAAAATAAAACAAATTCGATGGGGGCAAAATAAATAAAGTTATCTACAAAATGACGATTTTTAGGTTATTGTACTATCGTTTTGAATAAACAATGCTTAACAATAAGACTTTTTTTTTGCATATATCACTTTATTTCCATAAATTTTCGTACGTAAAAAATGCCAGGTACGTATGTTCTTTCAAATACTACGAAGTTAATACGACCAAGTAACGTTGGCCGCATTGACACGGGGCCGCGGGGCTTTCCCGTGCTTACACAAAATCATCAGTCAGTTGACACGCACTTGATTATATTTTTGTTACTTTATAGTTTTTATGTTAAAAGAGGGTTTTGTGTCTGATATCTGTGATATTTCGAGGGTTTATTGTAGTCTTCATATATTTGAATTAGTAAAATGAATAAAGAACAACGCCGATTGTTGATGCAATTAAGTAGAACGGGAAAGCAAGTTATTATCATGGAAACAGAAGAAATTTGAAGTCCCTCGTATATACGACCAACTGGCAGTTGACACAATTAGTATGATTTATAATACAATGTAGATGCGAACAACTGTACAATCTCGTTAAATAGCAAGAAATTACTTAAACAAACATCATATATAAATGAGTAAGAGTCTAAACATGTATTAATAAAGTTTACAGAAAAATCGATTCATTAATTTAAAAAAAAACACTTCTTAGGTCTTTTCGCTCTCCTGTAAAGTAGCTATTTTGCAGATATCTCTTTTTACTTTGCACCCGTCGAAATAATAATAAATATTTCGGACATCTAACACACAACGCCATCTAGTCCCAAGCTAAGCAGTGCTTGTGTTATGGGTACTAGACAACTGATACAAATACATATATACTTTTTTTTTGTAAATACATACTTATTATACATAGAAAATGTATTTAAATAACGCATATTCACGCATTCTCTAGTAAGTAGTATTGAACACTCGTAAAAAATGAAGCTCAAACAATATACCAATGATGTGAACCGATCTGTTTGATATGAGTAAGCTCACATTTGTGGTGTAAAAGAATGAGGATGGGTCGCGTTCATTCTGCATCAATTTTTATTGCAAGGTGTACAATAATTATAATTGGCAGGACCCTGACGTGTTCCCCGAAGACTGCATGCACTTCATGGAGAGTATCGAGTCGACGAGCATGAGCGACTTCCAGCCCGGGGCCATGGTCGAGGTGATGATAGGCGAGGTGTACTCCCCCTCGCACTTCTGGTTAATTCGTCTGGGGGAAAACTACAACATCGCCATGGAGGATATGATGGACGAAATGACGTAAGTATACCGGTGTAAACTCTTATACTAAGCACAAAACTCGAGAAAGGCTTGTTGGAATTGTCCTTGCTCTGATATTAATCTAAGCCTGTCCATATTTAACCAGTATAAGTTCGAAGAAAAGTGATCTCTGAAATATGTTACACGCTTTTTATTAGCTTCACCTGTATGTTTGAATGTTTGTTTGTAACCGACTCCTTTGGACTTGATTTTGGATTTCATTTAAAGATAGTAGACTTATCGAGGACCGATGACGATACAATAAATTGCAAATAAATAAAAAAAAGTAAGTATCTATGATAAAAGTTAAAAAAAAACTAAAAAAAAAGCTTTTATAAATAAAAATAATTTGGATGTAAAAAAGTGTGGAGCGATATTAGCATTTTTTATAAATGGAACTAACAATAAAATAATTTCGAGTCGCCAACAATTCGAAAACTTTCCAACTAAGCGTTTCCACAGAGCCAATGAATATTTGCAACAAGAGCATTCTTTTGATGTTTACCACCAAAAACAGAAACACGGGTCTCAACATTTGTTTACAATTTTTGTTGCAAACACTAGGAAATGACAACTTTTGTCACCAACACGTTTTGACAACACAAAAGTTGTCAACTTTCATGTTCAACATGTGTTGGTGACAAAAGTTAGAAACTTTTGTGTTGTCAACTTTTTTTTAGTCCAGTCTGGATAGACATAAACTAGCCTGAAATAGAAAAAAATCCGGGGAGCGATTTTTTTTTAAACGTCGGGGGGTGTGGTTCGAAGTATAAATCTCGATTTTCGAACTAATCCTGTTAGAGGGTTCGCCGCCATCTTGTTTTGATGTTAATTTTTTTCGTTTTTCTGAAATAATTCGTTAATTTTCAACTTTAAAGCAAAAATTGCAGTACCCAAAGTTGTTGGAAATTTAATTTCTCACAAGTTTGGTTATTAATAATAACTAATAAAATAGGTTATTAATAAATAAATTATTTATTAATAACCTAAAGTAAAAATGATAATAACTTATTATCATTTTTACGCTAGGATCAATATTTGGAGAGTTATATCATCAACATAAAAACAAGTTTTTTACAAATTAACTAGATAATAAACAAAATATATGAAAAATAAAAACAATTTCACCTCCAATTTGAGTATAAATCCGAAAATATTGATCGTGGAATAAAAAAAGGAGTGAGAACCAAAGTTGAAGAAAATAAAATTCCACCCATTACGATTTTTTTGATAAACTTCACAGTTTATAACACCGCAAATATTTATAAAAATATTTATTCCCTTATCTCCTCGTACTTCTTACAAGGTACTACTAAATTGAGACTTGGGCATCATTCTGTGTCGAAGGCGCTTACGATGGGGTGTCCTCAAGGGTCAGTGCTAGGACCATACTTGTGGAACATAGGCTTCGACGATTTTCTGGCAATGCCTGTGCCGTCCGGATGTACCCTGAATGCGTACGCGGACGACGGTTTGTTATTGATAGAGTCGGATACTAGAACGGGGCTTGAGAGGCTGGCCAGTGAATGTTTGGACTTAATATCTCGGTGGGGTGGGCGTAATCGGTTGACGTTTGCACCAAACAAAACCTTCCAGCTACTTCTGAAAGGTAACCTCAAATCACCGCCTTGTATTAAATTTGAAAATATTACTATTAAAAATAAAACCTCGGTTTGTTATTTAGGATTGGTTTTAGAAAGAAATTTTTCATTTATTGAACATATTAGAACAGTTAATGAAAAGTCTAAAAAGAGTTTCTTTGCACTGACGAGGATATCAACTGCGACATGGGGTCTGTCATATAATACACTAAAGATCATATATGGAGCTACTTATTTGGGTTCTATTTGCTATGGTGCTCCTGTATGGGCAGATAGGGCGACTGTAGGTGCTGTCCGTCGCAAACTGTTACAAGGCCAACGACCTGCATTGATTTTCTTGTGCAAGGCATATAGGACGGTTAGCACTGAGGCTTTACCGGTGTTGGCAGGTGTTCTTCCGGTCGATCTCGAGGTGCAAAGACGTGCAGCCATGTACTATTCCACACTACAAAACATGGAATGCGATTTTTTGGGCATACGAGACCGCGGTAAAATCATAAGATTGTTTCAACAAAAAACCAATGTCTATAACGACCTCTTGGATGAATGGCAGAAACGATGGGACGAATCATCTAAGGGGCGCCACCTTTACCAGTTCTTTCCATCTGTTCGCGAAAGGTTGTCAAGGACATGGCTCGAGGTAGATCACTGTGTCGCTCAATTTCTTACAGGCCACGGTAACTTTAAGAGCAAACTATACTCGTTTAAATTAGTGGATTCACCATTGTGTCAATGCTCAACACCTGATTCTAGCTGTGAACAGTCGGCTCATCATATCCTCTGGGAATGTAGTCTTTGGTACAATGAACGTAACATGATGCTAAATAGCTTACAAATGACGTCTGGGGTAGTATATTATGGGGATCTTGTGTCAACTGCGGTGAATTTCCGTGCGTTTAAGCGATTCTGCCATACATACTATAGAAATCAAATATAGCTCACTTAGGACCCATAATATTTTTATCCGTGGTGCTTCCCGGTTTGAAAAAGGCGTCTGCCTATTTTGACTCCATTTTGTCTCCCGCTTTGCTAAGGAGGGAAGTGGACTTATTATATTTCCAACTCCTCCAGTTTTCTTCTGATTAATTTCGTTGCGGGTTCCAAGACAGTTAAATTTTTCCTGGGACTTCCCGAGTGTCATAACTCGGTGTTTTCGTGGGTCACCGCTGTTGATCCTGGTGTACAGGAGTTACAGTGGTGGGCGTGTGGGCGGGATTAGTCCCATTTAAAAAAAAAAAAAAAAAAAAAAAAACACCGCAAATATTGATCCTAGCGTAAAGATGATAATGACCAAACTTGTGAGAAATTAAATTTCCAACAACTTTGTATACTGTTATTTTTGCACTACAGTTGAAAATTAACAAGCTGTTTCAGAAAAACGAAAAAAATTAACTTTAAACCAAGATGCGGCGGACCGGATTTTTTTCTTTTTAAATGTCTATCTCGACTGGACTATTTGTGTTGTCAAATTTCGGTGGAGAGTCGGCTTAATAGTGTTGTGCGTTCGGCAATCGGCAGGCAGTACTACCGCGGGCCGGGGGCGGAGCGCGTGCTGGCGCGCGGCGCCGTGCGCGTGGGCCACTACTGCGCCTCGCTGTACGAGCGCGACTGGCACCGCTCGCTCATCGTCAAGCTCATCGACAGCGACACCGTCAAGGTGAGCCCCTGCCCGGCTGCCCGGCGCCATGTCCACACATTGTTATAGCTAGCGCTTTCGCTCCTCTTTCTTATTTCTAGCTTTCAAACTGATTTATCGTATCATTTTCACATTATCAGGGACACTTGACAATTTGACAGATTGTGAAATATATGATGAAAAATAGTACCTTAAATTTTAAGCAGTATGTCACAGTTGACAATCTTTCCACACTTAAAATCTCGCTAGGTAAATTAAAATCTAACGGTATTTACAATCTTACTATGACATATACACACTATTCACACGATACACACACGCATACACATATAAACGCATCACAAAATAGCGACAGACTAAATCGTGTGAGTGTGAACGCTGGAGTTTTGAAATACAGATTTCGGCTGAATTTAGGCTCCGGGCCAATCCCAACTTGAAGTTTTACCACTGCACTGATTCGTATAAAGGATCGTAGGATGCGTCGTTAGATGGTGTAAATACAGATGAGTGTGGTTGCGTAGGTGCGGCACGTGGACTACGGCACGGTGGACACGCTGGGCGTGGGCGCGCTGAAGCCGCTGCGGCGCGCGTGGGCGGCGCTGCCGGCTATGGCGTGTCGCGCACGGCTGGGCGGCGTGCGGCCCTGCGCCGGCGCACCGCGCTGGCCGCACGCCGCCGCCACCGCCTTCCTGGCGCTCGTCACCGACCGCCGCCTCGTGGCCAACGTCGTGGCGCTGGACGCCGCCGCGCGCGTGGCCGAGGTGCTGCTCATCGACACGGCCGGCGAGCGCGACGTCAGCGTCGGCGCCGAGCTGGTCCGCGCGGGCCACGCCGACGCGCGCCCCGACTCGGCGCTGCACGTGAGTAGCCCGCCCCCCTCCTCCGCCAGCGACGTGTCGGCCTCGGCCTCGGAGCTGCAGGGCCGCGCGCCGCGCCGCCTGCGCACGTGGGAGCCGGCGCCCGACCCGCCCCGCCCCGCGCCGCCCCTCGCCAGCCCCCTGCTCCGCCTCCGCCTGGAGTTGGACAGAAAGAATCGCGCCTAGCGCTCGCCCGTCTCCCGTCTCCCGTCTCCCGGTACGCCTCCCGATCAGAGCGATTCATATTTGAGTGGCCGAATGACGATCTAATCTTAGTGTTATGCACGTTGGCCTTAAAAGTTTTAGATTAGATAGTGATGATGTGATCCATAGATGTCTCCTGAGCTTCGTCCGGCCGTTATATGTATGTAAGAGTAGATTCTCCAAAACTCTACCGTTAAGTTGACTCCGCTCATCGTCGATACGACTGAGTCATAATGCATTATAATTGTTACGACCGAGACGGACGACAGTATTGGAAAAAGGGGCATTTCACGTTAAGCGGACAACAAAGGGTCAGGATACCGATTTCGTTTATACATTTTATACCATTATACAAATTACCTAAATATTAGGCATATACCTAGATTATAAGGTGCAACGTGCAGTTCCGGTATAAAAAAGCGTTTACATACAAAAATATGAGAAAACCGAACTGACCTACAAATACCCCAGATGGTGTGTTATGTGATATTCTATTCTCTTATGTCGCCTGTGGTACGAGCAAACCCTTACATTTTTAGTAGTTAACGAAAGTACCTTAAATACGTCCATATATATCGTCTATACTTAATATTTAATAATATCTAATAAAATCTTTAAAAAATTGTATTTAATAAAACCATCATCCGGCTCGAAGGACCAATAGCAATGTACGAGAGTTTATCTTTCATTCATTACTGATAGTTTGCTAGTTTTATAAATGAGTAAAGAACTAATAATAATATTAAATATGTAAAGTTACATGTAGATACGGACACAGCTAGGTTAGTTTATTTTAGCTACTTTCACAGCGTCATGTCCTATGGTATACTACTTTGGGGCAAGGCGGCTGCTAATGAAACGATTTCGCTCTTAAATATCCGGATATATGCTGTTCTACCAATCAGCGCGCGAGATGCGATTCGTTGCATACTATATTACAATTTGACGGTTTCACTTCGATAGATTATAATCTAACTAGAACTAATACGTTAAATTGTAAGCAGTATATTACGGTTCACAAGCTTTACAGTTTACAATTTACAATCTCGCGAAATATATTACAATCTAACGGTTTTGACAATCTGACGGTAACATATTCAAACATGTCGAGTATGTCGACGCAGGCTTTTTATTTATTTAAACTTAATGCACATATTTGTACATAAGCGAACTTAATACCACGAGGTATTTTCTATAAGTCAACTTTTAGATGATGTAAAAATATGATGCGGTAGGTGCG
Organism: Diaphora mendica; assembly: GCA_949125395.1. NCBI lineage: Eukaryota > Metazoa > Arthropoda > Insecta > Lepidoptera > Erebidae > Diaphora > Diaphora mendica. Next base: position 769,500 of record OX421326.1, on the reverse strand, counting down.
AAAATAGAATTTGACGTAGTAGATGGAAACAATTGGTCATCATTCAAATAAACGATGATATTAGATGTAACAAGTTCACATTGAAACACAGAAGTCAAGTTAATATATTTTTCGTTAATTATTACAAATGTACGGGTTTGCTCGTACAATTTTGTGTATGACAATATTGTTTCTCGTTTTTGTGTTATTTGAAGTGGTGTTAGGAAAAGATAACGATAGCAAGTAAGCAATGTTTATTGAGCGATCGCGCCTCGAACCTCGGAGAGGAGCTCTCTAACCGTGTCGCGTGTTGCAGACTCTGGAGGTGTACCAGTTCCCGAGGTTCGAGGCGCTGGAGAGCGGCGCCACGCCCAACTACGCCGAAGTGCACGCCTACCTGCGCGACGGCATCGCGCTCGACTTCGTGCCCGACTACCGCGACCACGTGCCGCAGCCGCTGGCCCACGAGCCCTACGACCCCTGCGACAGCCTGTCACCCGACCCCCCCGAGCTTTGCGCCAGCGTGTCACCCGACCCCCCCGAGCCTTGCGCCAGCGTGTCACCCGACGAGTCTCGATCCATAGGGGACGCCTCCGATCGTTCTCCGTCCCCTTCGTCCGAGACCTGCACCTCCTCGGACGTCACCGATGTTCCCGTTAGAATCCCGTTGCTTCTTCCCGACACGATTTCACTTTCCCGACCGAATTCGCCGCAGACTAACACGGAGGCCACGGCGAGGGCCGAGCCGCCCACTGCCGCTCCGCCGGGCGAGCGGCAGTGGGCCTTGCCGCCGTCCTACCTGTCGCCCTACGCGCCCGCGTACGTGCCCGGCGCGCCCTTCCGCCCCACCCCCTCCGCCTGCCCGCCCCCCCACGGGTGCTCCCCCCCGCAATACGGAGCTCCTATGATGCCTATGCCGCCCCCCGGCGTTCTTATGCGGCCCCCCGGCGTCACCTTGAGCTTGGACGAATGCGAAACCTATCGCGCCTTAAGTCACGTGAACCCGGCGGCGGCTCACTGGTTCATAGTGGGTGCCATGGGCCGGGCCACGGCCGTGCCGCCCTTCGTGCCGCCCTTCATGCCGCCCTGCCCGGGGCCGCCCCCGCCCCCTCGCGGGTATCCGCAGCCGAGGCTGGGGGTACATCCCCCCGTTCGAATACGTCCACCGCCTGGTTTTCGTTCCTTTTGATACATTTACCGCCTCGTGTAGTCTCGTCGATATAGCTTAGATATGATTAGCGTATTTAATATTTAGTATTATAAAACTATATTTTGAGTCAAAGCAAGTAGTAGCCTGAAGCGGGCGGCGATGTGCATATAATCTTTGACGCGTAACAGACTAGTCATAACTGTCGGTGAGGTTATTGCGAATGTCGCGGCTCGAATGCTACTGCTTAAAGTATCTGTGACGTGATATAAGTATAAATGTGACATGATTTAACTAGAAATATAACTTTCGGCATAATTGGGCTCACAAGTGAGATCATTGTATTTATAAGTCTACGCTAGTCTACCTCATTCTTGTGAACGCTGAGCTTTACTAGAGCATTACCCATCTCCTGTTAAGGATTTGGTTAGGTTAAGTTTGTTATTAAATAGATTTAAGTATAACAAGCGGCTAATATCTTGTACGTTTTGTACTCGAATGTGACTAATTTTTGTTAATTTGTTTTTGCTATTATTTTTACCACTATATTCATAGGCATACTGACAAATATTAGGTGTTCTAAAATGTTAAAAAAAAGAGCTTATGAAACGGTTCATTCGCTCCATATTGCCGTAGTGTTGTCTATGCGAGTACATGTTAAATTGTATTTTAATGTTAAGTTTCAATTTGTTTTGCGCTGTAAAACATGGTATATCTCAGTTATTGTTAGCCTTACTTTTTACATTGATGTAATACATACTTGATTTGTTCAATCCTGTGATATAATGTGTGAATCAAATCGAGAGAAAGTGACATAGAGTTGATCGATTAAATATGTTAATAAAATTTGTTTTATTTTTGGTTGCATAACACATTGAAGTGAATTTTAATAAACTTCTCATCGTGAACATGTGACACTCCTCGCATTTGGCATTAAATCACTTTAAAGCCAAATGTATAATTTATATATATATAAAAGCGGCCAAGTGCGAGTTGGACTCGCCCATGAAGGGTTCCGCAGCAGCAAGTAACTTTTTTTTAATATTTGTGTTGATTGAATGAAAGGTAAATTGCAGTTTCCGATTTATGACGTATTAAAAAAAAACACTTACTAGATTTCGTTCAAACCAATTTTCGGTGGAAGTTTGCATGGTAATGTACATCATATATTTTTTTTAGATTTATCATGCTCTTATTTTAGAAGTTACAGGGGGGAGGACACACATTTTACCACTTTGGAAGTGTCTCTCGCGCAAACTATTCAGTTTAGAAAAAAAATGTATTAGAAACCTCAATATCATTTTCGAAGACCTATCCATAGACGTCCACACGTATGGGTTTGATGAAAAAAAAAAAATTGAGTTTCAGTTTTAAGTATGGGGACCCCCAAAGTTTATTGTTTTTTTTTTTTTTTTTGTGTGAAAATCTTAATGCGGTTCACAGAATATACCTACTTACCAAGTTTCAACATTATAGGTCTTATAGTTTGGGAAAAAAGTGGCTGTGACATACGGACGGACAGACGGACTGACAGACAGACATGACGAATCTATAAGGGTTCCGTTTTTTGCCTTTGGCACGGAACCCTAAAAATGAATCACCTAAATGTATATACGCGCATAACTGCCGATCGCCTGAACCAAATTAAATAATTCTTTTTTTAAGTGTTCGTTTTTGTTAGGACAAGGTTTGTGTACAATCAAAATTAAAAGATAACTATCCAAATCTTTTTTTTTACCGCGATTGTACACTACCTGAAATTGATATATAGATGATAGAAAAATTGGTGATACAACTTAATTGTTAATATCACATGCTTTAAACTAATTTACGGCGTACTACGATTACCTTATTGAATTCGGTTAAAAAAATTGAGAATATTGTTCAAATACGTTCTTCAAAAATTCTTCTTTCGTTGCGTTCATCTATGAAAATGCCCATGGCATTAAAACCTTCTTAAGTAATGCAGTTGCAGGCATGTATAAACAAATAATTTTTGTTTTCACCATTAAAAATAATCTGATTAATTTACGAGTTTCGGTAGGTATAATTCATCCACTAAGTATCCCTAGGAACAGATGGAGGTAAGCTTAAATCGAATTAATAGCATCAATACATTAGTCTCCGCACATCTGGAACATTTTGCATTGACGCCACTTAAACCCGCAAGTTCTATACTTGCAATACCTATTAAGAGTTGGGAGGAAAGCTAGTCTGACAAACATAAGTCTAAGTTACTCCTTCCTTATATCATCAGCTTACTGCCAAATCACTTCAAAATCGGTCCAACCGTTCCAGAGATAAGCCGGAACAAACACTATTAATTTAAAAATTGTTTTAATATTGTAAATAATGAGAACGCAATAGTGTATCTCAATAGGCTGCCTTAGTTTGGGTCACCATGCTGCATTGTATGCAGTCTTTTGGATTCTGCTCATGCTTTGCAGCACCCAGAGTAGTCACTGGCAGGCTAATATAAAAAAAAATTTCATTTCCTACACTATTAGTATACATCTTTTCAATCAGAACTAAAGGGAAAACGATTTAGCTGCATCACTGTACAAGAAAGTCATCTACCCAGCTTCACCAAGGTGGAGACCCTGGGTGAAGCACAGGTCTGGCCCCAAATTGTATAGGTTCGAGTGTTCTTTGTGACAGTTTTCATTCATGATAGACGTACAGGATATACCTTTCTGTTTGTTTGTAGACGGTGTGGAAAATCCCTTCAAATATCTGGCTCCTCAGGGACAATAAGGAGCTAGGAGTATTTCCACTAATAACCGCCCCGACGACCTTTCTTTGAGCACGACCCGGACCATGTTATTTTAGGTTCCCCCTGAGGATCCTCAGGTCTTCCACCGATTCCGTTCAGCAGTCTCTTACTGGAGCATTACAGCTTAGTTAGCACAGAAAGAGACCACAGCGCCCCACCCCTCCTCACCCGCCAGCATGGCAACAATGATTGCTGGCCGGGACAGGTCTCGTCTGATTTGGTCGACTACGACTTAGCGATCAGACGCTCACGCAGAGCTGTCCTACCCTACAGCGTGTGTTGGGTAGAGCCCCATTCGGCTGTGCAGTGGTGGCTGCAGGTTATACTAGCGGGGAAGTTGTCTTGTACAAACCAAAACAATCCGCTAGTGTTAAATGCAAGGTGACGATGCATTTTAATGCAATAGGACCTTAAAACTTTCAAGAAAAGAGCGTACTCCTTCTGAAGAGGCCGGCAACGCACTTGTGACGCCTCTGGTGTTGCCGGTGTCCATGGGCGGCGGTATTCGTTTACCATCAGGCGATACGTCTGCTCGTTTGCCCCCTATCCCATAAAAAAGGTGAATCTAAATCGCAGAGGCTCATTCTATGAAAACTTAAATAGGAACAGTTCAAAAATTTTACGCATACTTGCATAAATCCGTAAATCGGATTCGTCACAAGCCAACTTTCATATCGACTAGTAGTTTAGGGTTTTTCTCCTCTATCGGTCTATCTACACGCTTGGCTCGAGAGATTTAAAGTTTGTTTGAGTCTCAAAATCTAATTTATTATATATGAACTTCAGAATAGGTACTTGAGAGTGGCAATGCAACATCGGGTGTTCATAGTAAGTTCCACTTTAACTTTCTTTCTACACACTACACACCCGCTTCAATGTACTTCCAGCGTGTACTTATTTCAAGTTAACGGAAAATGAAAGATATGAAAAATGAATGTAATTTAATTTAACTGTACTTTAATATTTTAAAGGTTGGTGTAGTTCCCACCTAATCAGTCGTGCAAATTAGTATGTGCGTTCACCAATCAGAAGCTTGCGTGAGCGAAACAGACACCACTACCCAAACTCAGTCTCTCTCTCTACTCCGATCACGCTTTCCGCCAGTTCGGACGTTCTTCTAGATATATATATTATTATTATTATTTTTATGTATGGGCTGCCAAAATGACTCTACTCTGCCTGATGGAAAGCATAAGCAGAATCCAAGAGTGGCGGTCACCATACTCACTGCGAATGCAGACAATGCAGTATGGCGACCCACACCATGGCGGCCTAGTGATGCTGCTGCATCTTTTAGTCTAGTCAACAAGTGTGGAACTTGTTGACTAGACTATTTGGGCCTCCGGTCTCACACTCACCAACGAAACACGACAGCACGAACGCTGTCATTTTACGTTGATTTTCTGTGCGAGGGTAGTACCGCCCCGGTCGAGCCGCCCCATTCATGCTGAAATCAGCGTGGCTCTACTACCTATATATGCTCTAAGCTCAGAGTACACTAAGCTCTTTTTTGATGTGAAACATCTATGCTACCTGATACCTGATTTTTGGGGCGGCGAGAAGTGGCTCGCCGGTTCGCCGTACCGAAGTCACTGATGAAAATAATTGAGTTGTCGCGATTACAAATAAAGACGGCATACTTTTTAACCGACGCGACTTCCAAAAATGTTTCTATGTTCCACTGTCTGTAAATTTTTTTTTTAGTAGGTAAAGTAGAATGTGTCATTTCAGACTGGCAATTAGTGGCAATACTGACTTGACTGACTGACGGCATGAAAAAATATGATAACAAACATGGCGGGTATCAGAGCGTCATTGAATTTTGTTTATTAGGTCAACACCTCCTTAAATGTTTTCACACTTACATATTATGAGGTCACATATAGAAGGACGGCGTATCAATGTCCACGGACGGAAACGGTAGGACAGACACATATACATGTGTGCTATGTGTATATTGATTGTAAGGGGTAAAACGAGCGTGTGCGTGGTCGGCGGTTACAGGAGGTGCCGGGGCGAAGGCGCTCGGCGATAGGCGACTCTGTGGGTGATATGCAAGCGGCGCCGGCGCGCTACGTCTCAGTGAGCGAACTCTACTCGACAGACGAAGTGGAGCTGCTGCTGGACGAGATAAGGGAGCTGGAGCCGACGAGCTGTCGCGGCGAAGACCTGCAGGTATTTTGCCCTGTGACTTCCATACAGTAGGTGTTCACATTACTCCTCAATCTAAATGTTAAGAATTCATAAAACGTTTGTATCCTCACAGAAGTAGCTAAAGTATATAAATATTCTAGCGCGCTGTATTGGTTCGGACGTATACTGTTCAAACAAGTGTGCATTATAGATGAGGTCACAGTTGGCCCAAACACTGCCTATGTCAGTTGAGTTAAAATTGTTTGTTTATTTGTGTTCAGTTCAAACTATGTTCCTAATTCTATGTAAATCCTTAAAAATATTGGCCATAGTATAATATTACACTACTAGGTTGTAATTAAAACTACACATTTATTTATTACCAATTCTTAATTTTGAAGAGGTGTGTTACATGAAGAAATATTTCAAATTAGTTCAATTCTATGATAAATGCCACTCATAACTAATTGGTCAGTATCTCTCTTAAATATACTTGGTGTAAGTTATAAAATAGGATTATTGCAGTAAGAATATCAAGTATTATAACTGCTATTGATCCAATAGGTGTTGTAATAGCCAATTAAGGGATCAACTATTCAGGACCACAGCACTGCAAAGACAAGGAAAACTCGAAACAAACCCTATACCTACCTGTCTGGCCCGTGTGGTATAAAAGTATGTCAAAATTCCCTTTACAAGGAGAGTCTTAGTCCAGTTGTGGGTCTTATTGTGATGGTGATCATTTCATTATCTTATTTGAAACTAAATTTTTATAGATTCTCTAAAAAAGTGCTGATACTCGGCCGGTTTGAATTGCACTGGCCACGGGTAACAGACTGTTACTGACTCATTTTAATTGCCCTACTAACAACAATTATAAGCTATGGAATGTGGCTATGGAAAATTAATTGTATTTTTGAGCAATTTGTTTTGGATTGTTGTTAAGAAATACAGCAAAATTAAGACATTTCTGTAAATTTTTTACAGTGTATGAAATATGTAATTTTAAAATTGTTTATAATATTTTAAACATTTTAACGATCAAGCATCATCCTATGGTCAAAGTTAGTCAATTTGTGTTCTCTGGAATGAACACTATTTTTTTAATTTGATGGATCATTTTTTTTATTTTCATAAAGATTCCCTAAATATAAGAGTAATGTTGTTAGTAGAACGAGTGTGTTGATAATGACTAGTAATGAGTGTGTGCGTGTGCGGGTGTGGGAACAGGACTTCGAGATAGCGGGGAGCGGGTGTGGCGGGGCCGGGGGCGGCGGGCGCTCGCCGGCGGGCACGGAGCTGACGGAGCGCTCCTGGGACTCGCACGCGCAGTACCGCCGCGAGCCGCCGCCGCACCCGCGCCCGCTGGCGCCGCTGTACTGCCGCCTGCGCCACCTGCTCACGCTGCAGGGCGCCGCCAGCGCGCTGCTGGTGCTGTGCTGCACCAGCTCGTGCGCGTGCGTGTGGGCGGGCGTGGGGCGCGGCGTGGCGCGCATGCCGCTGGCGGCGCGGCTGCAGCTGCTGCTGCTGGCGGCGCTGTCGTCGGCGCTGCTGCACGCCGCGCTGCTAGTCATGCACATCACGCGCCTCACTGCGCTGCTGCCGCTCGATTGGAACAAGCTGGTGCGTATTTGCTCAATCCTGCTGTATCCTACACACTACCGGGGGCCTGCCCGGCAGGTTCTTGCCGCGGGGGGTATGTCGCCTGCGTAATTAGGCCAGGATTTTGGGATTCCACAAAATGAAAGCAACAGAGCTTCCTCATTGCACTCAAATAGGCGACTCCACTTAGAGCGAGTAGCGAGACACTATCTCCGAACGAGCGCGGCAGCCTCGGTATCATCACGAAGCTGCCGTGTGCAAGCCCGAGCCATTATGGTCGTTTGTTTAGTTGAAAATTAAGATATCATGGCACCACACGTACGGGTTGCGGTGGCAGCTGTTGCTTTTATCCTTATAATTAGGATTACAAGAAAGAGGACACAACAAAAATTCAAACACTGATCTTTATCCATATTTTATTTACTTTATTACTCGAGCGAGGCACGAAACAATATACGCGAGCGTCCAGAGTGCGCGCGGCAAACGACTGAGGCGCTTTTGAGCAACACAAAAACCTACACTGGATGGTTCGGGCGCTCGGTCGCTCACCCTGCCTCGGCCGAGGCACGTCCACATGGAGCGACTAGCCTCGCGCGGCAAATGCCTCGCGAGGCTGCTCGCCCTGTGTAGACCCGCCTAATGACGTTTTTATTTTTAACATACATACCGCGCAACAGTGTACTCGAACGTCAAAGCGAACTGATGCCGCCGGGTTCCCTGCGCAACCAGCCGACATTGTAGTAGACGTGACGGACGAGTGCTCGTTGGTGACACTCATTGAGCTGTATGTGTTTGCTCACATTTGTCAATATTTTTTTATATTATATGAGGTTTCCAAAATGATTACTCTGCCTGATGGAAACCATGAGCAGTATCCATGAGTCAGTGATTATATTTATTGACAAATATACGTTTATACACTATTACGTACGATTATATATATATTTTTTTTTGTATGGCCCGCCAAAATGACTCTACTCTGCCTGATGGAAAGCATAAGTAGAATCCAAGAGTGGCGGTCACCATACTCACTGCGTATGCAGACAGTGCAGCATGGCGACCCACACCATGGCGGCCTAGTGATGCTCCTGCATCTTTTAGTCTAGTTAACAAGTATGGAACTTGTTGACTAGACTATTTGGGCCTCCGGTCTCGCACTCACCAACGAAACACGACAGCACGAACGCTGTCATTTTACGTTGATTTTCTGTGCGAGGATATTCTAATAAGAGAAACTCATAGTCCAGATATGTTGTTGATGATGATAATTTTTTTCGCAATGTTTTAATGGAGTATTTAGAGGTGAAGTGGAAAAAAAGAGAAAACAAGATTAGCGTATAATATGTCGGAGGAGGACAATGATTGCGATCGTTCAAGATGAAGGGAAAAGATGAAGTACAAGAAAGGCACCTCGGTAGAGTGCCCCGTTTTTTTTATTTTCTATTTAATTTCACCTCCGAGCACTACTAGATCGAAGCTTGACTTAAATAAAACGGTGTTCGAGGGGTACCTACAGATCGAACTCGGTGGACGGGTCGCGGTTCGGCCTCGCCTCTGAAACGTTTAAATGACAAGAGTCCGACGGCCGGTCGCTCTCCGGCCACGGGTTCGTCGGTTCGTATGCACGTTGTATTGAGTAAGGTGCGTGCGTGTGTGTGCAGGGCGCGTGGACGAGCGCGTGGAGCGCGCTGTCGCTGGGCGCGGGCGGCGCGCTGACGCTGCACGCGTGGGGCGCGGCGCCGGGGTACGCGCGCGCGCCGGCCCCACTACGCGCGCTGCTGCTGGCGGGCGCGGCGCTGGCGCTGGGCGCGGCGCTGCTGGGCGGGGCGCTGGCGGCGCGGGCGCTCCGCGGCTGGCTGCGCGCGCGCTCGGCCTACCGCGCCGTGCCGCAAGCGCCCCCGCACCCCGCAGCGCCCGCGAGCGACGACCCCTTATAGTGAAGGCCGCGCGCCACCGACTTCTAGTCGCGCCGGCCACCACTTTTTATAGTTTTGTACCGCGCCCTCCGCCCCGATCTCTGTTTTCCGCGAGTCTGATTTTTATTCTAGTCGGTTTTAGATTTAGTCGGCGATCGTTCGCTCGGAAGCCGGACGGCCGCGACCGGTCCGGACCCTCGGATCGCGCCGGTGCCGCGCCGTCGACCCGGTTCGTCCTCGTCCGTGTGTAGCGAAACCGAAAATGTAATCGTAACGAAACGTATGCGACGGGTGATCGTTTACTAGTGAGCGAAGTATATTATGATTACGTCGACAGCGATATATCGTGGTGTACACCGCGCGCGTCCCGGGTGCGTCTCTCGTTTCGTCGTAAGCTTGTAATGGATCGAATCGTTTGCATGATATATTATGATATTCTATGATTATTATTGTTCATAGTGAGCGTACGTTATAGTTAATGTAAGGAAAAGTTCATTGTAATAAAGTCGTTATAGGAACCAATTTTATACTGTCCGACCCGCCGCCTCGCCCCCGTTCTCCTTCTGTTTGTGTGTCTTATACATATCACATTAAAGTCCGGTTCTGCCGGGACGTTCCTCTCCGGCCGCGCCGCAGTCCTGTGACGTAGCTCTGTACGGCGCGTGTGTGACATACGTGTAGCTCTGTACGGCGCGTGTGTAACGTACGCGTAGCTCTGTACGGCGTGTGACGTACGCGTAGCTGTGCACGGTGCGTGTGACCATGCGCCTCACGACCGACCGACCACGCGAGCGACACGACCATATTGTGTACGATCTCAACAAGTAATGTAAGAGTCATTTTTACTTTGAAAATTTTAATGATAATAATTATATGGTTTTATACAAATATATATTTTTTGTTTTATTTTATCCCAGTGCATTCCAAGCGTGTGTGCAGGGTGTATCTATCTAATTTGCACTTGTCTATTTTTTTTTTAAAAAGGTATATTTTCTGTCTTCATACATATATCGCTGTGGTGACGTATTAAGAATACAGAGTGTTCCCACCACTCTGCATCTCATTGGTGACGTAAGAGACGTCTAAAAGAACTAACTACCGCAGGATAAAATCACTGAAAACAAGTACAATTTTAACAAAATAAAAACCGACTTCAAGGTTCGATTCGATTTCTCTTGGATGCCAGCATCAGATCTTAGTGTCTTTATCATGTTACCACCGTTGGGATATCTCCATTCCATTAAAAAAAGAGTCATTAATATCGGACATATCGGTTCATAAACGACGAAGTTATCCGCGAACACAAAAAAAATCATGTATACGGTCGAATTGAGAACCTCCTTTTTTGAATTCAGTTAAAAAGGGAAACTTGAATAATACCCTATTATACTAATCCGTCTGGCCAGTACAGTAGTAGGGCAAAACCTCTATTTGAAGTAGAGGCTTGTGTCCAGAAGTGGACTGTTAAAAGCCGTTAATGAAAATTTATTTTCTACTAGCTGAACCCCGCGGTGTTACCCACGGATATTGTCGTACCGCGGGTAACGCCGCCGGACGAAGCTAGTCTAAAAATATCGTTCATAAATTGTTCTCTATTCTTGTCTATACCTAAATCTTTATTCATTTAAATAGTAGTATTATTATAATAATAATTATTTTTACGGGAATTAACGCGATCACTATTTCAAGGTACTACATACCTCTGTTTTGCCTGACGTTTCGACCAGGTTGCACTGGCCGTGGTCACAGGCTGACTGGCTCAGCGGCGCACGCCCGCGTGTGTGATCGCGTTAATTCCCGTAAAAATAATAATTATTATATCATGGAACGCGAAAGTTTAAAAGTTAGTATAGTATTATTATGTGTGCTAGGTACCTAAAATCTGTTTGAAGTCGGCGTCAAGCCAAATGTAATAGTAGTTACCACACTCGCTATATTTCGAGATGACCATCAACGACGTCGCGTCACCTCGCGCATGTCTGCCCGCTTGGGTTTTGTGCTACACGAGGAACAGCTATCCGGCAGCGGCGAGTGCGGTACCTCCTATTACATTTTGGCTTGGCGCCGACTTCAAACAGATTTTAGGTACCTCGCACACATAATAATACTACTATTTAAATGAATAAATAATTAGGTATACCTAGACAAGAATTGGCACAGCAATTTAGGAAGAGTTTTTTGGCAGGGAATTTTCGTTGGATGGTTTTTGGAAGTCGGTTTTTTTTTTATAAAAAGTTTTTATTTTTCCATTTTTAGTGCAAACAATCATAGGTTATCAGTAAGTTGAACTATTTCATATAATTTCTGCTGATGCGAATAATTTTAGTGGTTTGAACACGTATTAAAACTGAGTATGCTCAGTTTCCAAAATAATGTTGAGATGCAAGATTTCTGTTACCGAGAACGTGGTCTACGGGGCATTAAGAATCGTGTTCAAGCTTAAATGTCGTGATGAAATAGAAGCAGGCGAATTACTCAAAGCAAAATACATTAAGGGGTTAGTCATCATAGCGCCTGTGACACCAGCTCACCTAAATAACTTAAAAGTATACAACTAAAGGTCTATAGATACGTATGAAATTTAAAGAATTATCCTCCAACTCCTAACCGTTGAGGAGTTGTACCTTCCATCATCAGCTTACCTAAATAACTTGACAGAATACGACTAAAGGTAACATACATACATATGACATTTAAAGATTTATTCTCTAACTAACCGTTAAGGAGTTGTACCTTTCATCATAAGCTCATCATCATTAAATAATATCTACCAGACGCAAATACCGGAGTAGCTCCAGAAAATATACGAAAAACATAGTACGTGCCTGAAAAAAATTAGGGTTCCCCTTGATCTCTCTGAGATGCCATCATCAGATCCTAGTTTTCTTGTCATGGTACCACCGTCGGGACATCTACTTTCCATTAAATACTAATGACTGCACGTTTGGCCTAGTGGTTTAACGGTCACCACGCCGTTTCCTACTTCGCCAAGTGTCATGGGTTCAAATCCCACGTAGGACAACACTTTGTGTGATCCACAAATTGTTGTTCTGAGTCTGGGTGTTCTTTGTGTCCGTTTCATGTATGTTTGTAAAGTCCCCCGCGACACAGGATTTATTCCTAGTGCGGGAGTTGTCTTTTTTAATAAAAAAATAAAAATAAAAAAAGAATCATCAAAATCGGTTCATAAACGACGAAGTTATCCGCGAACACACATAAAAAAAAATATATATACGGTCGAATTGAGAAACCTCCTCCTTTTTTTGAAGTCGGTTAAAAAAGTAGGCTAAGTTGATCCTTAGATTATCAGCTATCTGCCAGCGAAAGTCCCGTCAAAATCCCAAGATTACCCAGACAGACAGACCGTCACACAGACAGACAAAAAAATGGTAAAAAATGTTATTTTGGTACATGTATCGTGTATAAATACATATGCATTTATTAAAAAGCGGTTATTTTAATATTATAAACAGACACTCCAATTTTATTTATTTGTATAGATTAAGTATATGGCTACCTCCTGGCAAGAATGTGTCTGTGTCTAGATTTTCTGAGAAATGGATTCTATCATAGCATTCATAGCACGGTAATTCTGCCTATCGGCAGCTCGGAACTCTTCTTGAGTTAAGTGCCTACCCTACCGCGCCGCGGTACGTAAAGTCGTAAACACGCAGTAGGGCTGGTCACAGTAACTTTTAGACAATAATTTATCGTGATAAGAGTCGCTTCTTGTTTCCAACATAATCACGGAAGTGTTTTAAACTGTGGGTGTGGTTCTGTGGTACCTACTTATTACAACAAAGACTAATAACCAAAGACCTTAAAACTTGACGCTGGCAAATGCACAGAAGTACGAGCCAAGTTCCCTGCCAAATGGGAGGAAAAAAAAAAAAAAAAAAAAACCAAAGACCTAGACACTAAGACCCAAGAATTCTAGTGGTGACGAGCAGATTTCCCTAGTGGCCGTTTGCGGAACTAACGTAAGACAGATACTTCTACCTGACAGCCTAATATACAGAGCGAGTGCATTGTTATTTTAAATTCTTTCTACAATGATTTCATTGAAAGACGTCTACGGAGTAGTAAAAAATACTTTAAGACCACTTCGTGAGGGTGATCAGTATTTTTAAAGTGGAATGTTAACGTGTATTGGTGACGAGCAGATTTCCCTAGTGGCCGTTTGCGGAACTAACGTAAAACAGATACTTCTACCTGACAGTTTAATATACAGAGCGAGTGCATTGTTATTTTAAATTCTTTCTACAATGATTTCATTGATAGACGTCTACGGAGTAGTAAAAAAACACTATAAGACCACTTCGTGAGGGTGATCAGTATTTTAAAAGCGTGTAAACGTATTTTTATCTGTCATACGTTAATTCTGCGACTTGCCGCTAGGGAATCGGCTCGTCATCAATAAAACCAGTGAATTACCTAGTTATTAGAAATTTGTCAATATCGTCCATTACGAAATTATTAAACTACCTTAAATTATATTATTAACTACCTGACCCAGCGAACTTCGTACCGTCACATTTTTTTTGTAAATATTTTCTACAATTCTGAAAATTCTAGAAATAGAAATACGGTGCCATCTACCGGATAATCTAGAAATAGAAATACGGCGCCACCTATCGAATATCTGTGCAACTGAGATGCCAAACCGCCATCTATTAGGATTTTATAGATCTAACCGATAAATACACTAAAGTCTTATAATAAACAATTAAATAGACCACGGAACAATATATAAAGTACTTGCTTTCTAGCAAAAAATAATGAATGAAATCGGACTATTTGTTATTGAATTACAACTAGGCACATATTTTGACGTTCATGAATCCGTGCTGAATTTCGGGATAAAAAGTAACCTATGTCCTACTTCGTAGTATGAACTCAATTTAAATCATGCCAAGTTTCATTTTAATCCAAGTAGTTTCGGCGTGATGCGCGGCCAAGATACAGACAGACAAAAAAAATACAGTTTTGGCTTCAGTCGACTTCATCGATTATATAGAGCCCTCGAAAAAAAAATTTCAAAATATCGTCATTGTACAGAATTGGACCTGTTACATTTTTATTATAATAGTAGGTATAGATGCCGCTATATGCCATTTCTATATCATTTTACACCAATAATTATCTAAACGTGGTAATTGTTGCAAATAAAAAGTAGCAATGTTTTTGATAATGCCATGATAATCGTTTATACCTATTAGTTCATTGGTATTGGGTAATTTGTGTTAAGGTGACATCAGTTCATTGCTTTTTATTAACAATATCGTAGATAGATTTGCAGATTATAAATAAGATTTCTTCCATTCAAACTGAGCCGTCTTTATGTCCATAGATTAAAAATTAAAAAAAAAGTTTAATGCATACGTGCATTTTGTATTACAACGATATTTTTAACAGACTTCCAAAAATGAGGAGGTTCTATGTTCCACTGTATGTATTTTTTTTATGTATGTTCACCTAATATAATTATATGTAGTACTTATATTCAACCACACGGATAATCAGTACGCTGAAGTAGCAGTGGGCAGTGGGCCGGTCATGACCGGCCCACTGCCCACTGTTCAACCCGAGTCATGACTCTGGATGAACCGATGGTCGCGCGATTAGACAAACGTATAGTGTAGCGCGCCCTGCGGCTCGATGGACCGGCGATATGAAGAAACTTGGAGCCAATGTTGGGGCACTCCTTGGGGGAGCTCTTCGTTCAGCAGTGGCAGGCGATATTAAACAGCATTTCTCATCCTCTTCTTTAGTTCTTTATCACGTTAATTAATATGGACATTAAGTAGTACCAATCTGATCAGATTTCGCAGAGGCTTATCGTAAGATTATCTGCTTTTAAAATTATTGATACTATCTACTTAAGTAGGTATACCTACTGATAAATTTAACTATCTTAACTAATTCAGTAATAAATTAATAGTAGCTCAATCAAGTTTACCTCTCCTTTATCCAATGTATGTTATGACTTTGTGTACAGATACATCATTAGATATTGGATAATTGTGATGGATGCCACGCCATCGCAGCAAGGACTGAATACGACTGTGGCTCACTCCGACCGACAGGGTGACAGCATATTTCGTCAGTACTATACAGACACTGAGTACGTTCTGTCACTGGAAGGAATCCTCAAACTGTTATCTGCGGTAAGTATGCAATGGACTGTGGTCACAATTCTAAAGGTTTCTTAAGAAGTATAACCGAATGACTAGATTCGAGATCTCGTCATTACCTGAATGTCTGATTTGTACCTACAGAGGTTTTCTCTTAAACCAAATTGATGACATATGGCGGTTAGAATTGTGCTTGGCAAGGTGGAGGTCTGCCAATGTCCAGTAACTTGCAACAAATCCATGCCTACAGAGTTGAAGTATAATGTTGTAGAACCAATGTTGCTTTGGTTTTCAGAAAATACAGTTAAGCGAAGAAGGCGTAGGTACCTATGTTTTCGCTGTCTATGCATTATTTTAAGATCGTTAGACATACTCGTAGTATGGTATAGCTGACACGCCTAGACACTTGAGTTCACTTGACCAACAAGCAGTAAGCTTACCTAAGTTCCTACCTATAAGGTATGAATTTTCCCAAAGAAAATAGGCGTTTCACCTTATTAGTCGTTCTTAGAATAGCTTAGTTATTTGAATGATTGAGTTCACGTAGCATACAGTAAGTCACTCAACTTCGTGCAATATTTATAGGTGTAGGTACACAAGTACAGTTAAACCAAAGCAATAATCAAATAGGTGAGGCCGCTATCATGATTCCAAAAGTCAACTCCAATTTTTTGATAAAGCTTCACAAATTAATGTATCAAATAGACTGCAATATTGCTAGTTATGTGAGTAGATAAACAATTGCCTACTTATTTATTGGGTAACATATCCTAGTCCGGTCAATCTAGACCAAAAAATGAGAGTGAACCTACATAAAATCCCATCAAGCTGAAAATCAGTAAAGTTGTTTAGAACATAATTATAAATAATATTTAAAAGTTCCCCGTCATTCCCGTGTATGGATTTTTTTTTATTCAAGGTCAAAGGTCAAAAAAATGAATTTTTCGCGATTTTCAGCAAAACGGTACAAGTTTTATCATAAAAGTACCTCAGACAAAATTGTAGATCATAAAATTATCTAAAAAATGTATCAATATTTTTTTTCCTACGAGCCACCGTTTCTGAGATATAACCATTCAAAAAGTTATAAAAGTTGTTTCGACAGCACGTTTGGCCTAATGGTTTAACGGTCACCACGCCGTTTCCTACTTCGCCAAGTGTCGTGGGTTCAAATCTGACGTAGGACAACGCTTTGTGTGATCCACAAATTGTTGTTCTGAGTCTGGGTGTTCTTTGAGTCCGTTTCATGTATGTTTGTAAAGTCCCCCGCGGCACAGGATTTCTTCGTAGTGCGGGAGTTGTCTTTTTAAAACAAAAAAAAACTTTTTGAATCGTTATATCTAAGAAACGGTGGCTCGTAGAAAAAAAAAAAAAAAAATATTTTGATAATTTTATGATCTACAATTTTGTCGGTACTTTTATGTTAAAACTTACCGTTTTGCTGAAAATCGCGAAAAACTCATTTTGTTTGACCTTTGACCTTGAATAAAAAAAATTCCATACACGAGAATGCTGGGGAACTTAACTTTTAAATATTATTTATAATTATGTTTTGAATAATTTTACTGATTTTCAGCTTGATGGGATTTTATGCACCTTCGAATGTCTAAATTGAACGGACTATCCTACTAATTGTTCTAGTGCAAATTGTATGTGATCCGGGCGGAATTGAAATTTTCTATTTATTAGGCAAGACATAATAAAACGTACCTACTTACCTAATTAACGCGGGGAATCAAGATTAGGCTCTATACGTATAGTTCGCTAACGATGCAGCGATGTACCTACACTCAGCCCCTTTGGTCACAGCTCGAAGAAAGTCTGGTAGTCTCGACAAGTATATAGTGGGTGGGAGAAGACCTAGAATCGGATAGCGTTCAATATTCAACGAACTATAAATTCGTAAATATGGCTCAGTGCCTCAGAAATGTGTATTGAGGTTTCTAGGGACTGAGCCTTTTTGCGATGACCGTGCGTAAGCGTAATAGGTTGTTATTAAGCGTTTCTTTAGAAACAAAAACTCAATAAATCTTTTTGGCTACACCTCGGAATCGGACCCGAGACCTCTAATCACCCACGGTCGCATAGGCTAACGGTCGCATAGGCTAACGGTCGCATAGGCTAACCGCCGCGCTAGACCAATGAAGTACCTACAAGTGTACAACCAACTATATGGTACTACACGAATAGGGGGATCATTAGATCTACCTGAGAATAGGATAAGATCCCACGTAGTCAAGTAGCCGAAGTATGTGAGTTTATTTGCTTCATAGGGACAAGATAAAGCTGCACTGTGTACTTTATCTTGAAAGAGAAGAGAGTACGACCATAGTGTGTAGGTACCTATGTGCCGTACCTGGTGAATTAAATATATATTGTTTTCTTTTATTTCAGATAGTGTGTGTAGTCTCATCAGTTTTACTCTTGACTAATGGTACATGCAGAAACGCGCCATCGCTAATACCGAGCGCGGCCTTCGTGGCGTTGTCTTGCGGGGTTATCATAGTGGTGTTCTATGGCGTCATCGTGCTTGGCCTCTCGCTGTACTTACCACAAGTTTGCCTACTCACTGTCAGTATCTATCTTATCAATACCGATGATAATTCAGGTTAGGTAGGTAACAGATAGTATGAGTGAAATGTTTGTTTCTAAATTCGCTACTAATATACAAGATCCTCCTAAGATATAATGATCAGTAGTAAAATAAACTGATATCGTATTCACTTTGTCATGGTCAATTAAAAACGTACCCACACGTTTCACACGACAAAAAGACTAGGAAGGTACCTAAATCAATTGTATACTAACGAATTGTAGGACAATTGAGATGCTCCAATCTCAGATCAAATAAAAAAAAGTGCATGGAGTCCCTCCGCGCGGAAGAAGTGAAACTTCGTTATATGGAAATGAAAATAGGAAGGGGTAGAAATTGATTTTTAGTGAAATCATATTGTTTCTTTTATATACTCCCTGTCCAGGAGCGTTGAACGTTTAACGCAGCAGTGCTTTCATACCCCCTCCATGGTAGCGTTAAAGGTTTAACGTAACCTTGTTGGAAGTCGCATAAGAAGTTTCACTTAAAAAAAAAGGTAGATAATGCACGGCCTTGTTCTTGTTGAAGCAAAAAAAGTAGCGTAGTTCCATCAGTATCGTACAAGTTGTCGATACTTGTACGATACTGATGAAAAGTAGCGTAGTTTATAGCACAGTCAGTGCGTTAACGCGTGTGTTTACTTGGAACTACGCTACTTTTTTTGCTTCAACAAGAACAATGCTGTGCGTTATCTCTCTTTTTTATTTGATCTGAAGCTCCAATATGATTTTGATCTACGTTGAAATAAACCTTACGAACTGTGATCGAAGTCGGTCGTATAGAACTGACTGACTGTCACAAGTACTACTACTTACTTTTACAGGATATTATAGTATCAACTGTGATGGGAGTCCTGCTCTTGGTAATGGCTGTCCTCACGATGACGGTGTGCAAGATGACAGACTCGTTCAGCTACGTGCACGGTGTAAGTGTTCCGATTATACCTTTACCTACATTATGCACATATAACTTTAGGGGGAGTCTCCTATACGCAGGAGTTGGGTATGAGTCATGAGACTCGAGAAATCGAAGATCAGAAATCCCAACTTCGCCAGGTCGTCGTGGAGGAATGGAAGGAACGACTTGAGCAACCGAGCGCTGGGGCGGCGGTAAGACCCGTTATGGAGGATTGGCTCGAGAGGCATCACGGGAGCCTCTCATACCGGCTGACGCAGGTGATCACTGGAAAAGGGTGTTTCGGAGATCACCTGTGTCTGATCCGCAATGAGCCAACGTCTGAGTGCCACCACTGCGATGGCCAGACCGTGGACACGGCGCTCCACACGCTGGAATAATGTCCGGTGTGGGACGAGCCGAGGCGTGATCTCGTGGCGGCAATAACCTCAGTTCAGACAGTTCTTAAAAGGTCGGCAACGCACTTGTGACGCCTCTGGTGTTGTATGTGTACATGGGCGGCAGAAATCGCTTGCCCTCAAGCGATACGTCTGCTCATTTGGCCCCTTTTCCATAAAAAAAAAACAATAATAATAACCTCGCATATCTCACACACGTGACACACGGCTGTCCGATTCCAAACATTTTTTTTGTGGGGCTAATCCCGCCCACACGCCCACCACTGTAACTCCTGTACACCAGGTTCAACAGCGGTGACCCACGAACACACCAAGCTATGACACTCGGGAATTCCAATAAAAAAATTAAACTGTCTTGGAAACCGAAACGAAATTAATCAGAAGAAAAACTGAAGGAGTTGGAAAGTCCACTTCCCTCCTTAGCAAAGCGGGAGACAAAATAAAGTCAAAATAGGCAGACACCTTTTTCAAAACGGGAAGCACCACGGATAAAATATTAAGGGTCCTAAGTGAGCTATATTTGATTACTATAGTATGTATGGCAGAATTCCCTAAACGCACGGAAATTCACCGCAGTTGACACAAGGTCCCCATAGTATACCGCCCCAGATGTCATTTGTAAGCTATTTAGCATTATTTTACGTTCATTGCACCAAAGACCACATTCCCAGAGGATATGATGAGCCGACTGTTCATAGCTATTATAACCAGTTGTGAGCATTGACACAACGGTGAATCGACTAATTGAAATGAGTGTAGTTTGCTCTTAAAGTTACCGTGGTCTGTAAGAAATTGAGCAACACAGTGATCCACCTCGAGCCATATCCTCGACAACCGTTCGCGAACAGATGGAAAGAACTGGTAGAGGTGGCGCCCTTTAGATGATTCGTCCCATCGTTGCTGCCATTCATCTATGAGGTCGTTAGAAACATTGGATTGCTGTTGAAACCATAGATATAGAATATTCTATATCTATGGTTGAAACAATCTTATGATTTTATCGCGGTCGCGTACGCCCAAAAAATAGCATTCCATGTTTTGTAGTGTGGAAACTGTGGAATAGTACAAGGCTGCACGTCTATTCCTCGATTCAAAACTAGGCAGAGCCTATAATATGATAACTAGTCTGCTGATAAACATACTTATATATTACTATTTTTGTCGTACCGCGGGTAACGCCGCGGGGCGAAGCTAGTCTAAAAAAGTAGCCTAAGTTACTCCTTATATCATTAACTACCTATAAGTGAAAGTCCCGTCAAAATCGGTCCAGTTGTTCCAGAGATTAGCTCAAACATACAGACAGACGGACATACCGACAGACAAAATTTATAAAAAATGCTATTTTGCTATATATGTACTGTGTATACCTACATACATATTCCTTTTTGTAGAAAGCGGTTATTTTAATATTACAAACAGACACTCCAATTTTATTTATTTGTATAGATGTATGATGTATAGATAAATTACACCCAGACAAACAACTCATCATCATCACACAAATATTTGTCCTGGGCGGGAATCGAACCTCCGGCTTAGCAGTCAGGGTCACTATCGACCAAACAAACACCCCCGTCTAATTAACAATGGTGTGATACTCAACTGACTGAAGTTTGTTCTCCAAAAAATCTTGTAATATAAACACCTATAGGATTTTCTACGTTCTGTAAGGCGGGCTACTCCCACGCCTGCCGCACGGGCGGTCTAGGGTGCTGGGTGGTCGGGACAATTAAGGGACTGTCTCTACGCACTTGCCTGCCGTTCAGTATGAGATTGTACGTCGCGCTAAACACACGTCTTGAGAATGGCACCAGTATTATTTGCACATGAAAAGATCGGTGCAGCCCTCGCTCTTTTTGCGATGCTACCGCAAAAAAAAGGAGACTGGGTGAAGATGTAGATAAAGAAACGAAGTTTATTATACTAGGTGACCCACGCAACCTCGTTTGCGTCTCCTATTGCCCGTAGCGTGATAATTTTCTCCCGCTTTTGAAACATTCTTTATTGGTGCTCCGCTCCTATTGGTATTAGCGTGATGATATATAGCCTATAGCCTTCCTCGATAAATGGGCTATCTAACACTGAAAGAATTTTTCAAATCTGACCAGTAGTTTCTGAGATTAGCGCGTTCAAACAAACAAACTCTTCAGCTTTATATATTAGTAAGTATAGATTTAATAAAAAGAAATATTTAGGCCGAGCTAGAAAATTGCCCCTGCTTGCCTACACACATTACAATTAAGGAGGCTTTTAAGGGTCAACACCCTAAATCGCCCCTGCGGCAGGCGTGTGAGTAGCCCGCTTAAGGGAGTTCTTCACTTGTTACAAAGAGCCTTGACAGGACAATACAAGTGGTAGGTATATTGGAATTCAATAAAATAACCAACTGCACCCACGTTTGTGGTTGTAAAAGTACAACAACCGCGGGGCGAAACTTCTAAAATAAAAGCAGCTAAGTTACTCCTTATATCATCATCTAGTGAAAATCCCATCAAAATCAGTCCAGCCGTTCCAGAGATTAATTGGACAAACAGACAATTAAAAATAGTTTTTTTGATATACCTATGTATTGTATATACTTTCATATAAGCATTTAGTGAAAAGCTGTTAATTTTAAATAAATAACAGACATTTAATTTCTTTGTTTGTATCAAATAATTATTTACCCACATTTTTTATAAGTGCTAAATCAATGTGATATTTATGTGTATACTTACTTACCATAGAATTAGCTTTTCTCATGAAATATTTCAGCCATTAGGTATAGTGTCTGCCGGCCTGCTGCTCGGTAGCGCTGTGCTCACGTACGTCGCAGTGATGCGGCGCTGGGACGCGCTGCACGCGCGCTACGAGCCGGCCCGACCCGTACCCACTGAACAAGACGTCTAGACAATATGTATTATATATTAAGGGAAACACTAAATGTTGCTTGCTAAATAGTACATATCAAATAAGACAGCCAAATAATTAACTAATAAATATATTTCATAAAATAAACATTACTTGTCAACAATTATTTTCCTGTGTCTATAATTTGTACAATTTATTAACAATTTCATATTTAGTAACTAATAAATTATTATAACACTATATTAAACAGTTGAGAAAGGAAAAGAAACAATATTCATAAAATGGATGCCAGCTGTAAGGCCAGAAAGTAATAACGACGGACAGTATTGTACAGATATGCTATTATAGTCAGTCATAGGCCTTGATACACATACAAGTTGATAATTTGTACTATTTATAGTCAGAAGTCAATATAGTTAATTTTAAAAAGAATAATTTTATATAGGTACTTAATGTTATTTTCATTATTAACAATCTAATGCAGCCATAAAGATGGGATTTGAGGGTATCAATATATTTTGTCATCTTAGTACTAGTAGTCCTTGGGACTTGCCTCATTATATATCACAAATAATTCACTGCTAGCTAGTTGGTACTTGTGCAAAGTAATTATTAACTGCTTCCACTAAAGAGTCAGCCTTAGGCCGAGCTGCCACTCCCGCCACTTCTACACCGAGATTCTCAATCTTGTGCGCAGTAGTGTTACCAATGGCAAAATGAGGTAGTCGAGATAAATTATTACTGAAGGTTTGAAGCTGCCGATATGTGTATTCACATCCTGACGGGCTGAAGAACACCATACAGCTTGCGTCCGCACTGCCACTGACTGCCATCAGCTTGCTTCTTAAATTTTCATTCTCTTTAGTCTCATACACTGTCAGTGCATCAACTTTAATATTAGAGGCCTTTAAAATATTTGGTAATATCTCTGTTTTTAAATTGCCGCATGGAAACAAAAACTTAGAGTTTTCTGGATTCTCCTTAGCAATGATATTAGCCAGGTTTTCACCGCTACCTGATGTTGCACCAACTGCTTCTAAGCCTAACAGAAGTTTTATTTTGTAGCAGCTCGCCTCACCCACAGCGTAAACTTTTTTCGTGTTCCATATGACAAACCTGGTTGGGTCCCAGCATTTAGATATTGCTTCAACGGCTCTCAGGCTGGTGAGTATGAGGCCTGAGTAATCATTTTTTAATAGTTTAGTAGACAGCTCTCCCTTGTTAATGAAATCGAACTGAAGCGGTTCGACAAACAATGTCTCATAGTTCACGTCCAGAAATGCTTTTTCGTATTCTTCAGACTCGCTCTTAAACAATATAACTTTCTTCATGTTTGTGGGATATATGTTATTTATACCTGCACCGAGCTATTCCACTTGTGAACTGACCCTGAAAAGCAGGAAATTGTGAGGGTATTGTGTTGCATACTAATTTTCTTTATGAGAAGGCAAAACAGGTTTGTAAGTAGCTACCATGAGAGGAGAGGTGCTCGATGATTAGATGTCTATTTGGGTTAAATTCGGTGGTAAAATACAGGAGGTGATTACCTCCT
This sequence comes from Diaphora mendica, assembly GCA_949125395.1. Taxonomy (NCBI): domain Eukaryota; kingdom Metazoa; phylum Arthropoda; class Insecta; order Lepidoptera; family Erebidae; genus Diaphora; species Diaphora mendica. The sequence goes on along the minus strand of OX421326.1, from coordinate 745,508 downwards.
GTATTTTAAACTTGTAAATTTAATAATATACCTCAAGCAAAGTAACTTTCAACAACAACAAATAACATAACCAAATCTTTTGAAACAGTGAGTGACACATCTGTCACGTCTGACACTGACAATAAAGAAAAAGAAATGAATGACAGTTCTTAGGTACGTTTTTTCGTACGTTTCGTAGGCCGCGTTCATGTCGCTGCAGGCCTTAGAGAATATACCTGAGGGGCAGCCAAACGGACGGAAAGCGTGATCAGAGTAAAGAGAGACTGAGTTTGGGTAGTGTCTGTCTTTCTCACTATCTCTACTCCGATCACGCTTTCCGCCCGTTCGGCTGCCCCTCTAGATATATATGCTCTAAGCTGCAGGCTAATTTTTTATATTATTGTTGCGCCTTCGAGAAAAATAGTCTTGAACAATCTACCAGTCGCGAGAATTGAATTGAAGGCGCCATCTAGTGTCAAGTAGCGCGCAACTGTGGAGTAACTCTGATATTCGACGCTAGATGGCGCTAGATTACTCACTCTGGTAATTTCTGTTTAGTGTAGAATGTTCTATCGAATATTATAGATCTTTCTAGGGATTTCAAAGCCATATATAAGCAGATTGGGTTACCCGTACGAGGAGTATTGTTCACGATACAGCGGAGTTAACATCGAAGCGATCTTCTAGTGCGATTAACAAGTGACATAGCGAATTATTATTGTAAAAAGGGTTGTAAATAAACAGTATGTTATTTTTTTGGTAATCAACCGACTATCTTTAATTATTTAATACCCGGCTCGTAACATTATTATCATCTACATTTAACCACGTTCCACATTTTTAGATTTCGTTTATGATAAAATAGTTAGTGGTTACTGTCGATTGATAAATATTTTTGCTAAATGTGCTACACATTTATTATAAAATCTATAATAATTATATTGAGAGGTGGACATAATTTAAACTTTTCTTTTTTACGCTCTTTCTCAAGAATGAAAAATATATCTTATTACAGAATGCTGTTCACTGAATAATATCCTTCAGACATAATAATCGTACCTAGTCTATCATTCGAAACTAATGTAATTGTTTTTACGGTTCTAACTTCTGTAAAATAGATCAGAAATTCTGTCAAGTCTAGAAGAAGAAAAGACATGTGTCAAAAATCTACAACAACAGGACATTGATATATTTTTAGAAAATTAGCAATACCAGATACCTTTATGTTTACAATTCATTGTAATAACCTGTACCTAGCACTGTGGGCGGATGTAGGTTGCTGATGGCGTTAAATGGATGTTCGAATGGTTTAGTGGTAACGGCGGTAATTGCGTTACTGCTGTTGCCAGTGCAGTACTATGTACCAGATTTGTATTTGGGTACAGAGGACCCTTTAGCGCACACGGAAGAGCCGGAAAGTACCCTTACCGGCTTCGCTTGGTTTGATTTGGCGGTGCTAAAGTTGCCGCCTCTTGACCTACTTGTCACAGCCACGCTCGTGTTTCTTGGTTTCTTCACATACCTTTGCGAGTGGATACAGAGAAAACTGATGGAAAGAAGAATTATTAAGGTAACATCTAGTTGATTTGTACTGCATAATATACAAGTAGCAGGGATTTGATGGTTCTACGGGATTTTCAGGATCTGCTTAGAACTAGATAGGTATCTAAATAAGTTTTGTGTTTGCTAAAATATTAACTGCGAAAATAATTGTATTGTAATATATACGACACGCTATTTCGAACTGTTAGTGCCATTTACTTTCATAATTTGCAGTTAAACCAATATTTAGGCGCAAGCCTGGAGCGCCTGCGCGCGTGGGACGAACAGCAAGAGCAGCAAGAAGCGACGCTGAAGATGGTGCAGAACGCGACGTCAGAGTACAACCTGCTCCTGTACCTGCTGCTGCGCCAGCACCGCTGCCTCGCCAGCCACAACGAAACGCCCTCCAACTGCTACTTTGACAAGAGTCTCGACGACGATCTCACTTTTTTAAGAAATCTTCAACTCGACTCGTAAAGCGCTCTTTGGCGTTTATATTATTTAATAATTATAGTGTTCGACTTCAAACTTAAATTATTTCGTTTCAATTCTCTTGGGTCTATGCCATTGAATATATCTAGCCATTCATTCATTTCATGGTTTTGCTCCTTGGTACAGCCCCTTAAACCTTGACTAATTCCATGTTAAATCTACGTGTAAATAGTGTGATTCCGTTCAACATAATATAGTCGCGCATCCACCAGAAAATAGAAGGACTAACAGACAAAAAAATTAAAAACATGGTTTGGATTTTAAAGAGTCCACTTCTAAAAAATTTCAAAGTTAATTTTATATAGAGAATTCCTACCACTACTTATTATCTAGTTAGTGCGGTAAGATTTTGGGTCGTTAAGCATGTTTAGCTTAGCGTGGAGCCTTACAGGCGTCTTCGTGGACTTTCTCCGATACAATACCCATTTGGTTTGGACTTCGGAGGTAAAAGAAAATACGCATTGCTTTCCCGAAACTATTAAGCAACGCGTCGTTTTCCTTTCTTCACTTGATCTCTGAAGTGTCTTCTATTAAAAAACAAGTCCTCGGAACTTACAAAGATCGTTAGCAAATGAAAATAGTAGCGGCAGAGGTGACATACTAGATAGGTATCATATTTTCGTTTGAAATATTCTACTAGCAGCAGCGCTCTTATTGTGGGCGTTTATTTGTCAAGTTGTAACGTACACTGTACACTCGGGCCCCTCGTCATTCAGTCTGAGCGCTCTCCGAAAAACCTCCCACTGGCTTATTCACTGCAACGCATTTTTCTGGTCTTTGTTACACGATGGTTTCATACACTTTAGTGGTATAAGAGGATATTTTTTTTAGTAGGTATGAAAGCACTTTTTCACCATGGACGACTTGTAAATCATGAATCCTCGCTAGTTGTAGCCCCAGAATGCTTCTAAGCTTTAGTTAACCGATTCATAAGGTCCTTTATGTGTCATGTGTCATCATCATCAACAGCCTTGAACAGTCCACTGCTGGACGCAGGCCTCTCCTTAGAAAGGAGGTTTGGGCCTACTATCATGTGTGAGTTAGCCCAACTCTGACCACGTTCGTTGCGAATTCTTAACAGCTCAATGCAGAGCAATCGCAACGCCGAATGTGGTCCCCGTTGAGACCGAGTTTATGTGAAATAAAGAAAGATTGATTTGTGGAATATAGTATAAAATTATAATACCGGAGGCCCAAATAGTCTAGTCAACAAGTTCCATATTTGTTGACTAGACTAAAATATGCAAAAGCATCATTAGGCCGCCATGGTGTGGGTCGCCATGCTGCATTGTCTGCATTTGCAGTGAGTATGGTGACCACCACTCTTGGATTTTGCTTATGCTTCCATCAGGCAGAGTAGAGTCATGTTGGCGGGCCATACATGAAAAAAATATTATAATAATACGTTCCTTATATTCTACCATTACTGGTGGGCAAATTTTAAATCTTATGAACTAATATTAGGTCTAGACAGTACCTAGCATTTAATAATACATCTTTATCACTTAAAAAAAATGTTAGTAGTATAGTAACATTTGCTTAAAAGTAAGTCGAATAATTTACGTTTAAACTGGTTTAAGTTAAGACATTTGAGGCAATTTGGTAACTTATTGAAGATTCGTATCGCCATGCAGAAAGAATTTGAAAACGCTAGACCCTCGGAGATCAGTCACTCAGGTGTGTCAAGTCAGTGTTAAACTCTCATAATAAATAGTCGTACTTTAGCATGAAGTTGTGTAATATTTTTATTACTTGACTTCAGAGTGAAAGAAATATGTATTTACACGGGGTGAACAATTAACTATTGCTTCTCAGCTTTGATTCCTCCTGGGTGAACAATTAACTATTGCTTCTCAGCTTTGATTCCTCTTGGGTGAACAATTAACTATTGCTTCTCAGCTTAGAATCCTCCTGGGTGAACAATTAACTATTGCTTCTCAGCTTAGATTCCTCCTGGGTGAACAATTAACTATTGCTTCTCAGCTTTGATTCCTCCTGGGTGAACAATTAACTATTGCTTCTCAGCTTTGATTCCTCGGTGTAAGCACCGTGAGATACTCACCAGTAGTAGCCGCACTAAGCAGTCCACATTAACAATTCAAGAGATCAGCCTTTCACTCCGCTTCAGTGTATTTAAGCCCGGCCATTGCTGTTACTACTGGTTAATTAACGAAGAGTCTAAGGTATTAAGAAACCATTGCTTCATTATGTCTTTCCAGTTATTGTCTTGATCAATAATATAAAGTACTAGCTGTGCCCGTTACTTCGTACACGTGACATTTGGATTTTCAAGTTATTTTTAATTTTTCACTATTTAAACCTTCCCTGGACTCGACAAGCATTTCAAAACCAAAAACCAGCTAAATCGGGCCAGCTGTTCTCGACTTTAGCGAGACAAACGAACAGCAATTGATTTTTATTTATAAGAAGATGTAGGAATTCAAAGTTAAAATATACTTATTCTTAGGTTTTTAGGTCGGTCGTCCCTGACGAAACAAGAAAGCAGTACATATCGAATATGTTTATTTATAGAACTGTGTGCATAGCGAGTGCTGAGCATTATATCAAAACATTATTTTAGAATTTATCCTTATATGACACTACCTGAACTTCGTCTGCATCTCTTTTCAATCCTGCTGGACTGCTATTAGTGTAAGCGTGATGTTGACTTATCCATCTTAGGTACAACAACAAAACCCACATTTAAAATGAAAACGTAAAAATTTGGTTAGATAGTTTCGTAGTACATCGCAGCAAATAGCAGAGAGATAGCAGTTTGACATATTAATTATTTCCATTAATGTTCCACCTCGATTAGCAGCTGTGTTCGAATCGAACAAAGAAAGGAAGTAAAATTTAAATTAAAAGAACAAAACAGACGCTGAAACCAATTATATTAAAATATCAGCCGTAAAATATAATGAGACAATTTAAGAATAATATAACTACGTAAGTCGAAAATTATTCGCAGAGTCAACACCAGAGCAAGTCGAACCTCAATGTGACCGAGACTGGAAATTGCCTGACAACCTGTCCGTTGTAAGAACGTATATTCCCACCTCCTCATTCCATAAATTACAACTTTTAAATATTGTCATAAGGTCTATTTTTCAATGTAAGGAAACAGGACTTAGGTACCTTTGAATCTTACATGTTTCAGGTGAGTGCAATATCTACTGATGGAATTATTAAAACCTCGGAGTCCACGATAATCTTATGCTGCTATGTCGGAGTTAAACTTTCACGTGATTTATTTTCTTCATCTAATGCTACCGTATTAATTACGTTTAAGATTATAAAATTAAGGGTTCTTGTTGTTCTAAGGTAAAAATAAAATTTACAAGCTGAAATAGAATAGACTAATTAGGTATATTTTAGACTAAATGATAAAAATGTTAATAGCAAAGTTATGTACCTGTAATAGGGCCTCTCGAGTCACAGGATGGCCATAGGCCTTCGACTAGGTAAGTGTAATCTGAGACCCATTTTGCCGTCCGAAACTTGTGGTATGCCTTACCTCAAGTCAACCGCTAAGTTTGTAGTACTTTTTAATCGACTTCAAAAAAAGGAGGAGGTTTCTCAAGTCGACCGTATATACATATATATATTATGTGTGTTCGGGGATAACTTCGTCGTTTATGAACCGATTTTGATAATTCTTCTTTTGTTGGAAAGTAGATGTTCCGACGGTGGTACCATGACAAGGAAACTAGGATCTGATGATGGCATCCCAGAGAAATCGAGGGGAACCCTCATTTTTTTCAGGCACGTACTATGTTTTTCGTATATTTTCTGAAGCTACTCCGGTATTTGCGTCTGGTAGTCATCATTTAATGATGATGAGCTGATGATGAAAGGTACAACTCCTTAACGGTTAGGAGTTGGAGGATAAATCTTTAAATGTCATATGTATGTATGTTACCTTTAATCGTATTCTTTCAAGTTATTTAGGTGAGCTGATGACACAGGCGCTATGATGACTAACCCCTTAATGTATTTTGCTTTAAGTAACTCGCCTGCTTCTATTTCATCACGACATTTAAGCTTGAACACGATTCTTAATGCCCCGTAGACCACGTTCTCGGTAACAGAAATCTTGCATCTCAACATAATTTTGGAAACTGAGCATACTCAGTTTTAATACGTGTTCAAACCACAAAAGTTATTCGCATCAGCAGAAATTATATGACATAGTTCTACTTACTGATAACCTACGATTGTTTGCACTAAAAATGGAAAAACAAAAACTTTTTATAAAAAAAAAACCGACTTCCAAAAACCATCCAACGAAAACTCTCTGCCAAAAAACACTAAAAATATTTAAATATTTAATATTTACAGACATCTAACACACAACGCCATCTAGTCCCAAGCTAAGCAGAGCTTGTGTTATGGGTACTAGACAACTGATATAAATACATACATAGTTTTTTTTTTTTGGAAATACATACATATTATACATAGAAAACACCCAAACTCCGAAACAAATATTTGCAGATCATACAAATATTTGGTACGACCCGGGAATCGAACCCGAGACCTCAAGCACAGCAGTCGCTTACGCTACCACTTGCACCACCGAGGCAGTCAATACTAAAAAGCGTAAAATAAACTGGCTCTTCATAAATTGCTATTTGCCAATTCTTGTCTATACCTAATTCTTTATTCATTTAAATAGTAGTATTATTATGTGTGCTAGGTACCTAAAATCTGTTTGAAGTCGGCGCCAAGCCAAAATGTAATAGGAGGTAGCGCACTCGCCGCTGCCGGATAGCTGCTCCTCGTGTAGCACAAAACAACCCAAGCGGGCAGACACGACGTTGTTGATGGTCGTCTCGAAATATAGCGAGTGTGGTAACTACTATCTATTACATTTGGCTTGGCGCCGACTTCAAACAGATTTTAGGTACCTAGCACACATAATAATACTACTATTTAAATGAATAAAGAATTAGGTATAGACAAGAATTGGCACATAGCAATTTATGAAGAGCCAGTTTATTTTACGCGTTTTAGTGTTTTTTGGCAGGGAGTTTTCGTTGGATGGTTTTTGGAAGTCGGTTTTTTTTTTTATAAAAAGTTTTTTTTATTTTGGCCCCCAATTCAACCCTATCGAGGAATGTGATAGCTTTCAATATAGGGGTATATTGAAAGCTATCACATTCCTCGATAGGGTTGACGTCTGGTAGGCCCTAAAAGATACTAAACAAAACTTTTTGTTTGATGACCACATACATTGCACAGAACATAAATAAAATTGACTAAAAGTAGGTACGATGAAGATTTAACAAGTAAAATTATTGAAAAAAAAGCGGCCAAGTGCGAGTCGGACTCGCCTATGAAGGGTTCCGCAGCAGCAAGTAACATAATATAATTTTTATTTTATATTTTTAGGGTTCCGTGCCAAAGGCAAAAAACGGAACCCTTATAGATTCGTCATGTCTGTCTGTCTGTCCGTCCGTATGTCACAGCCACTTTTTTCCGAAACTATTAGACCTATAATGTTGAAACTTGGTAAGTAGATGTATTCTGTGAACCGCTTTAAAATTTTTATTTTGGCCACTTCTTTTTAATTTCTTGTTTTTAGGGTTCCGTGCCAAAGGCAAAAAACGGAACCCTTATAGATTCGTCATGTCTGTCTGTCTGTCCGTCCGTATGTCACAGCCACTTTTTTCCGACACTATTAGACCTATAATGTTGAAACTTGGTAAGTAGATGTATTCTGTAAACCGCTTTAAGATTTTTACACAAAAATAAAAAAAAAACCATAAATTTTGGGGGTCCCCATACTTAGAACTGACACTCAAAAAAATTTTTTTTTATCAAACCCATACGTGTGGGGTATCTATGGATAGGTCTTCAAAAATGATATTGAGGTTCCTAATATCATTTTTTTCTAAACTGAATAGCTTGCACGAGAGACACTTCCAAAGTGGTAAAATGAGTGTCCCCCCCCCCTTTAACTTCTAAAATAAGAGAATGATAAATCTAAAAAAAATATATGATGTACATTACCATGTAAACTTCCAACGAGAATTGGTTTGAACGAAATCTAGTAAGTAGTTTTTTTTAATACGTCATAAATCGTAAACTGCAATTTACCTTTCATTCAATCAACACAAATATAAAAATAAAACAAAAAATATATTATGTTACTTGCTGCTGCGGAACCCTTCATGGGCGAGTCCGACTCGCACTTGGCCACTTTTTTAATTTGATGTACCCAGTGTCATTCTCACGACTAAGACGAATCTATTGAAACCACTCACATAAAAATACGACAAGCCGTTTAGGCTCTAGGGCGTGCCAAAGAAATATACATACATACATAACTACACTCGAAAAATATGACCCTCCTTCTTTCGCAGTCGGGTAAAAAAACATATTAAATAACGTTCTAGTTATGTTCTAAATAGTGTGTGGTGTTTGTAATAACAGGTTATAAACACGGTTGATATCAAAGTTTGACCATTGAAATTCCCACCAAATTTTAATGTTGACAAACGCCCATGAAGCGACCATAAATCGTAACTACGAGTTTGTATCTGTAAACTTTGAGTCCACCCAACTAGTGTAACTAGTTTACCTACCACTTGTGACGGAACTTTTACCAGCACGGGATAGTGTTATTATCAGGCACACAGGGAGATTAATTTTAGTTTTTTTAAAATAATATTCGCACAAAATATTATATTATTATAAAACAAACGACTTGCTATTTTTTTAAGTTAAAAAACACACAGTCACAGGCGCCTTGCTCTGGGGAGGACCCGGACCATGTTATTTTAGGTCCCCCCTAGGAACGACGCCACGTCTAGAAAGACTCTACCCTGGGGAAAGCCTCGGCTTCCCCCTGCCTGTCGGCCCAACCTTTATATATTGCGGCCTGACTGCAGTTGTTGTTGTAGCTTTCGGTCCTGTCGGCGGCTGGTGTCGCCGGGGACGTTACCTACGCTCGGGAATGATTGCTGGCGGGGACAGGTCTCGTCCGGTTTGGCCGACTAGGACTTTGCATTCAGACGCCTACGCGGGGCAGTCCTCCAGCGTATGCTGGGCGGAGTCCAAGTCGGCTGCGCAGTGGTGGCATTGTGCCATCTTCTCGTTTCCGATCTTATTCAGATACTCACCGAAGCAACCATGCCCAGTGAGTATCTGCGTCAGTCGGTAGGTGACGCGACTTCCCTCCCTTCAAACCCAAACTTCGAGGTTAGGCAGAACGGTAACAACAGCGTGTTGGCGCGCCCCTATTGATCACAATAATTTTGGACTTATGATCTGCCAATTTATGGCAACTGGATGGTTTGATAAAGATTTTCGGATTTTTTCAGCGAAAAAAAAGGAAATATCAAAGAAGTTTGTACATATTATAAGTGATTTTTCTACTTAAACTAAAATAATGTTTTAAATACATATTTATTTATTTAAGGATCTCACAACGAGGAATACACAAAAACAAAACAAAGTAATAGTTAACAGAATCACAAGTTATGTGCTTCCTCCCATATAGGAGAACACAGGATCTGAGCGGATCCGGCTCGATCTTTGGTATGTAAATGAAATATAGTGGACTGTATAAATTAGACTTGTATTATGAACAACCAAATAAGTATATAAGGCGAGCGTCGCTGTCCAATGTGTTGCGCGGAGTGCCGTTGCACCGAAAGGATCGCCTACTTGCGTTGCTGTCCTCCTGTCTCCCGCCGCTGCTCGGTGCTCGTGGGCCGACACATCATGCACAAGAAATTTCACACAATTATAAAAGTAGGAATACAATAAAGTTTAAAAATAATAGAAGTATAAGTAGAGTAGCAATTTGATACACGACATCCACTGTTACTTTACATCTCCGCTACACTCGTGCGCTATGATCGATTTGACGGGCCCCTCTTTGCACATAGCGAACATAACTTTACAGTTCTCTGTCACTTCAACCAGTTATGCAATGTTTACTTCATTGATTATCCTGTATCGGATTTGTTGCTTATTGGAGTGTAGTTTGCATGTTATTTTACTTTAGACAAATTTAGTACCTCTCAGTAACATTACTACACAGTGAAAAGGATTTTCTATAGCTTATTACTATAGGTATATTCTGTTGCGAAGTTTTAGAGTTTGTTAACTCCGTCAACTACTTTTGTTTATATTACCCTCTAAGGGCGCTGAACAAATAATTGTGATTCGAAACATCTCAAAGGGTGAATAAGGATAAAATATTCACGATGTTATTCTTTTCTACTTAATCCGTGCGATCCTTACAAAATCTGGGTGCCAGGGATTTAACTCCCACCAATTTATAAAATCCGGGATGAAAGACTTTAGAATCTCCGTGCAAATATTGTTTTTCTGTCATCGCGTGAGTGGAGTTTGAACGATCGTTATACGACGTGCTTTACTGGTGATTAACTGGTGATTAACGTGATTAACTGGGCATTATTAATAAGGACCGGCCATTATTAATAATGCCCGACGGCCCGTAGTCCATGTAGGAAGTCAGTGTTTGAGATAGCTTGAATTTATCACTTGGACCGGCAGTATGAATAATTCCCTGCTTGTGTGTTAGGTTAGGTTTATTTTTGTTAACTTTTCATGAAAATTATGTGAGTTTAATTTCATTTAATAAACAAAAACGCTACAGTCCCCCTAATTTTATTACTTTGCCCAAGATTTGGTGGGCATTAGACATAAAGGCCGGGAAAAGAGATTAATCATGCTGTTTTAATCACATCACTCGCGGCTCCGCCCGCGTGTATGTCAGTTATCGCGGCAAATAGTAGCCTATGTGTTATTCTGATGTATGAGCCATATTATTGTAAAGTTTCATCCAAATCCTTTCAGTAGTTTTTGCGTGAAAGAGTAACAAACATCCATCCATCCATCCATACTTGCAAACTTTCGCGTTTATAATATTAGTAGGATACGGTACGAAAAAAACTGTTAGAGTAACATCAAGCTACCTAAATGTCAAGTAACTATAATATATTAGTTGATATATAGCAGGTCCACAGTTTATCTAAGATATATTTTATAACAATGTTGAGTTTGACCGGATATTAAAAAATACGCATATTGGACATACAAAGGTACTGGTGATTCGCTAAACTTTTTTTTTTATTTGAGTTACAAAACCCTAAAGATGAGTACATGATGAGTAATACTTAATATCAAGAGGAAAAGTTTCATGTGCGACATATTTCATCCTATTGTCTATGCATCGGTGCTTGAATTAGACTGTTAATGGCAGGCCCACACACGCGGCCGCTAATTGAGTGTAATATTCATGTGAGCGCCGCACGAACCATCATGCCACTAACCGCCACAACTACCACTAGCTGGTGTGTGATAATGTGCGTACTATTTGTACTACAAATTAGCGATAATACGCTAAATATGTAAGGAAAAAGCTCTTAATTTTCTTAACATATGTCCTTTTTGTTATATTTTTGTAATAATTCGTAGATATAAGATAGAAATATAATAATATTTCTATCAAATTTCAAAGACTACCATTCTAAATCGCAGATATAACTCCAGGTGCTGTAAAACTCAACGCGACATCCGGTCATCCGTTCCTTAGGGGTTTCCTTCACCTTAGCAAAGCCTGCGCCACCATGATTACGTAATCATAATTAGTCACTAATGTCACACACATACATCACTAATACAAATATAGAATACCCAGTACTAAGTCGTATTATTTCTTCATTAATCGATAAAGATAACGGGAAGTCTTTTTTGACCGCGACTGTACACTGCCTGTGGGAAGCTGATACAGATATGTAAATATGGCGGTACGAAGTTCGCCGGGTCAGCTAGTTAGTAATGAAAATATTAATTCTAAACACTTTATTGCAATTGACTTTAATTGCAATTGGTCTAATTAGGAACTTTATTCTTAATATACTTAAAACCAGCATTAAAGCAATTCTAAGACAGCAGGAACTTTAAAATGTCCAAACATCCTTTGGCGTTCAGAAGATCTTTCAAACATGAATGTAGATAGGATCTGGCTTCCAAATCCGTATAATGAGTGAGCGAATAATGGATCCGTTTACAGTCATTGTTAGACAAAGTAAAACAATAGCGGCTCAGTAATGAAATACTCTTGCACAAAGCTTTCTAATTAATGTGTTGTGTAAATAAAGTGTAATTATAATATTGAATGGAGTTTCACGAAATTTTGAGGCATATGATTGACTCCGCGGTACAGTTTATTTTATCATCAATCAGGAAAACTGACGAAATTATAAAATAACTGAATAAAATTTTAACAACAAAATGTTAAGTTGTAGAAATAAGTAAGAGCTATAAAGTAAAATAAACTATGTTCCAGTAGCTTGTTTCTAGGTTCGAAGCAAGACGTAGTCTGTCATATTACAGTGATGATAGATGATAGTAAGCACATCTTGGAAGAATGGATACAAATTTGACAGATAACCGTGTTATAACATCGATAGTTAGTAAAGAGGCGAAAATATTTAGAAAGTGAAACAAAAATCAAATAATTAAAAATACACTTTGAAAACATGAATTCAAAAAGCCTAAACAAACATAAAATGTACCACTAGTAACAGGCGAGGGCTAAAATCCTGGCATTACGATTACAATTGGTGAAATTTAATGGTTTGCGTCGGTGGTGGTAATAAATAGGCGATCTGTCATGGCGGTGCGCGCCCAAAATTGCGGCGTTGATCGTTGCCTCGGCGGGACAATATATTATTTATCGCGGCATGTTCGGGCGCGTTGAAAACCATACACTGAAAGGGTACCGCTCGAATACAGATTGCTAGATTATTGATGAGGAACTGCTGATGATTAGCTAACTCCTCAGATTATCTTTGTCAAACATTAAACAAACAATAGTCTTCAGTTTTATAATATTGGATTAAATTTAGAGCACGTTGTACTTAAGATAGGTACCTAATTAGAAGTAGGTAAAATATTGCCATGCCATGCCATGATTTGGTTACATTGTTGGAAATCATCTATAGTTCAATAGATAGAATAAAACAAATAATCTTATAATCTTATTATATTTATTTTTATGTTTTTTCTTAAGTGTATTTTTTTATATATGGCTCTGTGACCATGTGTGACTCTACTCTGCCTGATGGAAAGCCTAAGCAGAATCCAATAGTAGTGGTCACCATACTCATAGCGAATGCAGAAAATGCAGCATGGTGACCCATACTTCTGCATCATTGGGCCACCGGTCTCGCACTCACCAACGGAACACGACAGCACGAACGCTGTCATTACAAGCTTTTTATTAACTTGCAATGTATGTATGTATGCTTGTATGTTCGGGTGGAATCTTGCAACTCAATTTTGAAGCAGATATTTTCAACCGATTTTGCTGAAATTTTGCAAACATATGTATACAGCGTGACAATACAATATTATAATGACATCGAGCTGATCAGATGCTGGAGCTGGAAAGTGGCCATAGGAACTCTGTAAAAAAACGTCGCAACATCATTGAGTTTGGACTCGTTTGATTGGTCTCGAGGCATTCCCGTAAAAGATTGTTTTTAAAAATCTTTCTAATTTAATTTATTTTACGTTGATCTTCTGTGCGAGGGTAGTACCGCCCCGACCGAGCCGGCCCGTTCGTGCTGAAATCAGCGTGGCTCCACTACCTACGAATATCTAATATGTCTGTATTTAGAAATAATAAGTATTATTTATCAGCCATTCGGATACCATAGTACAAGCTTAGCCCAGTTTGACTTTTAAGTTTTAAGACGTGTTTTTATGTCAAACATATTCAATAATATGTACTTATACTTTGTTGAATAATAAATCTATAGAAAACATAAGACAGAATTGCATTTTATGTTTCGTAGAAACAGATTCTAGAAGGTCTGGCCAGTGTGATATAGTCAGCCAAAAACTCGTTGTCAAGGAGGGACCTAAATACAGTAGTGAAAAAAAAAAATTAAGTTTAAAAATTTACTCTTTGTACCGAGTGAAAATTGAGGCCCGTTTTTCCGATTCAAAACAAAATGGAGCCGTGCATTATAACGCTGAAAGGTGCTATAGTTTAAGAAATAAACTTTCTTAGTCTTATTAGATTTGTCTTCTCTTTGAGTAAGTTTAAAAATTATTGAATCATTTACCTTCACACGTTCACCCGCTAACACTTTCATACATTTTATACTAGTGATATAATGAGATCACATTCCGATAACGAAAGTAACTCCACGTCGCTTGTCAAGCGAGCGGCATTCCTAAAGGCGCGTCTACACCAAAATTGTTGGCATTTTCAGTATTTCCAAATGTTTGCAACTCTTTAGAACATCGCCAACTTCTGTTTCCATTGTGTCTAACCGAATCGCCAACAATTTGAAAAACATTCGAATTAAGCGTCCCCACAGAGCCAATAAATATTTGCAACAAGCGCATTCTTTTAACGTTTACCGCCAAAAACGAAAACACACGATTTCAACTTTTGTTTTCAATTTTTGTTGCCAACACAAGGAAATTACAGAAACTTTTATCACCAACACGTGTTGACAACAGAAAAATTGACAACTTTTGTGTGGTGGAGAGCCGGCTTAACGTAACTCGGTTACGTATTTGTGAGTTACAGCGCGTGACGTCACACGCGGTTGGCATCATTCGCTGTGACGTTATCTCATTTAATCAAAGAAATACTTTATTTATTTATAGCTCCGAGCTTGTTTAATCAAGTAACAATGAGACTGTATTGATTACGGCTCGTCAGCAGTGGGCGCTGAGGGGGAAAAGGGGGTGTAGCGAGGGGTGAAGGGGGTTGGTGCGGTGAAGAGATGTAATTTGGAGTGTTTGTAAATCGCGACTGATTACGTCTTTGACTGGTTTGACTGAATACTAATTGTTTGAAGTTTTGTCCATTTAGCATTGGAAGATTTAGTCTTTGTTCCGATATGAGGCTGTGGGTGGGTTCTCAACCATTTCTGAAGCTACAGATTACATGAAGATACCTATGTAAAACATTACGTATCGGGAGTCACTGTCGGGCCGCGGCCGTGCTCGACTTACATGTCGAGTCAAGAGAACCTCATGCCGAACACATACTAATATATTTGATATGCTGGCAGCAACACTACTGCTCAATAAAGCTTCTATTAAACCTTCCCTAACACCTCTAAAGTTTTCATTGAAGTTACAGTTTATACATCATAATTCAAATATGAAGGTAAAGTAAGTGTAAAACGGTATTAAATCACCCGGATCAGTCGGTACGTTCCATGTGGTACAGCTGGCCAGCTATGTCTGGATTTGACGTCATAAATATCACTTTTCAAGCTCTCTCATGGATCTATATTCTGTTCGTGTGACCTTCTTTATTAAGGAAACTATTTTTGGCCCCTAATCTAACAGCAATTGTACGAGTTTTACTCTAAACATTCTACTCGTAATCGTTTATGTGAAATTTTGTATTGAAGCTATGTTAACAATATGTGTGTATAATATATGTAAAATGTGTATAAATAAATAAAAAATATTTTCGAATATCTAACACACAACGGCATCCAGTCTCAAACTAAACACAGCTTGTATTATGGGTACTATACGTAATACAAATATTTTTTTTATGTACAGTGTGGGTGAAAAGAACGTGACCGGCATATTTTTAAATTTTGGAATACAATTTATAAAAATAAATATTAGGCTGAATAGAACAACCCTTTGCCTAAAATTCATTGTAAAAAACATAAGTTTTCCCTCCAGTTTTCCTTGTTATTTTTTACAATGAGTGCCGCGTACGCTGCCCGATTTGAAGCTGTGTTTCTCTGTACTCATCCAAAAGGCCCCAAAATGTCCCGCGACTAGGCTGCCCATTATATGAAAAAGTCCAAGGCCTTCGTTAGCAAGTGGGTGAAGAGATATTCACAAACAAAAACCGTCGATGACTTGCCAGATCGTGGCAAATCGAAAAAGACGTCTGTTGCAGTGGATAAACGGACTATGCAGCTGTTTGCTAGGAATCCTTTATTATCACTTCGCTCTGGGCAAGAAAAGTTTAAGAAAAAGGGTTAAATCATATCATTTGACACTATTAAAAGGCGGTTAGTTGTAAAGGGCGTGAAATATCAAAGCAATGTGAAGAGAACTCTCCTTTCTGAAACGCATATTGAAAAAGCGCTGCATTGGGCGTGCGAAAACAAAGCCCATGATTGGGACAAGATATTTTTTTCTGATGAAGCTTCATTTTGGGCCACCGGTTACTCGACTCGAGCTTGGACAACGGCTGACAATAGACTGATGGTACGAACCGTGAAACACCCTTTAAGGGTGCATGTTTTGGGATGCTTCTTCGGTTTCGGAAATTTGCCCTTGTTTACCGGTACTTTGGACGCTGAGAAGATGACGAAAATTTACGAAAAAGCATTATTGCCGTCCACTAAGAAGATGTTTCCACACCAAAATGATTTCTGGATTCTGGATAATGATCCTAAACACCGAAGTCGGCTATGCACCACTTGGAACGCGGAACATGGTATTAACGTATTGGATTGGCCCTCACAGTCCCCTGATGCCAATCCAATTGAAAATGTTTGCACATGGATGAAGCTTAAACTAAGGGCAAAAAATGTAGTGACCGTCGCTGACCTCACTCATGAACTGAAGTCCGCGTGGAGATCTATACCTCGCAGCTATGCTAAAAAATTGGCGGAAAGTAAGCCGCAAAGATGCCAAGCGATTATGGATAATAATGGAGATTGAACACCGTATTAATATAAAGCATCAAACAGAAATCAAATACTTAATTGATTACAATTTATCGTTTAATATTTCTAAGATTTTCATTAAATTTTGCCGGTCACGCTCTTTTCGCACATAGTGTAAATACACACATGTTATGCATAGAAAACACCTGAACACCGAAAGAAATATTTGCAGATCATACCAAAAATTTGGTCCGATCCAGAAGTCAACCCCGAGATCTCAAGTACAGTCGTATACGCCACCACTGCTGCACTGCGTCAACGAGAGACTTGTATGCATACATATAATATTTGGGGATAGATGCATAGGTATTAACGCAAGATTATAATTAATCTGTAATTTTAAGTTTTAGAGAAGCTAAACACTTATGCAAACCATATATCTACGTGAAAGCACTACCAGGTTTAACTTAACCTGCTGGCTAAGGTTTCTGGTAACCAGACGATTTACGTTTTTACTGTATGAGTACGTCCTCTTTACGTAACCACTGTTTGTACTCTTACTAATATCAATAGAGATTAAACGATTATTTACTTTAAATAGCTTTTTAATCATCATCACACTACCCGTCTACTTATAATTGAAATGGTTTTGAATTACTTATACTTATGGTCGACCACCTTGCCGAAGCCAGACCTCCTTGACAATGTAATCATTTTCAAACGAGATATGGAAGGAGGTGCATTAGAGTAAAGAATACGAATACAGCGATGGAGTATAGGATAAAACATCGCCAGGATATGAAAACCGGGCCGAGATTTCTATCACGTACCTTGTGTCCATCCTACGATTAGAATTGCCTCTAAGTCAATGAAATAAACTAGTCCTTCGTACATGACTATATTATGAACGTACTTTACCTCAGACAAATTATTAATATATTATATTAACCAGTAATCGTAAATACTGAGTACCGATATCGATACCTAATTCCCTGTATTCACTCCACATGCTCATTCTACCGACGCTCCGATTAACTCCAGTTATACGTAACTAATAAATCGGTTATCGGCCAATTTCAATTGCATAGTGTTTATTTAACCGGTACAATGGAATCATTTTAAAGAGCACTCGACCGCAGCACTGGCTTTGCTAGATATTTATTTCTCATTCCGACGCTTTGTGGATTAAACACAATTTTTATTTAAGTATAAAAGGCTGACAATTTTATTATATTTTTTTAACGTTGAATATTTAACTAAGCGGAGTTTTTTGTATGTTTTTGTTGCTTATTTATCACAAATTATTCTTGTTTACTCGTAACTCCCGTCGGCTTAGAACAGATGCTAGGTATGCACTAATGTGTTTTGGCTCTAAAATGCTTGTTTTTTATATATAAACCTTTCTCTTGAATTACTCTCACTATTGGAGAGATCTGTATTAATATCCGTAGCGTAGTTTAAAATATCTAAAGCGTATACTTCATTTTTAACCGACTTCCAAAAAGGAGGGGGTTCTATGTTACACTGTATGTATTTTTTTATTTATTTTTATGGATGTTCACCGATTACTCCGTCAATTGTGGACCGATTTTGAAAATTCCTTTTGTATTCGACAGGCTATGCTCCCGAGGTGGTCCCATTGCCACCATATCAGGATCTGATGACGGGATCCCAGCGAAAGAGTAGGCACATACGATGTTTTTCGTATATTTTCTGAAGTTACACCGTTATTTGTGTCTGGTAGTCGTCATTTTATGATGATGAGCTGATGATGTAAGGTACACGGGTACACTCCTTAACGGTTAGGAGTTGGAGGATAAATCTTTACATATCATATGTATATATGTTACCTTTAGTCGTATTCTTTCAAATTATTTAGGTAAGCTGATGATGGAAGGTGGAAGGTTGTCAGGAGAACAACTCCTCAACGGTTAAGAGTTGGAGGATAATTCTTTCAATTTCATACGTATCTAAATTCTTTCAGTTATTCATATGGATCTTTTTATTGAGACGACACCTAGTAAGGAAGGTATTTTGGAATTTCTACCCCTAAGGGGGTGAAATAGGGGTTGAAAGTTTGTACGAAAGTCCATCATTTTTTAAGTTAGAAACATGAATCTTTATCTTTGGGCTACTGATTAAAAATGAGTACAAATGTTTTGAAGCGTTTCTGGATATTCTACCCCTAAGGGGTGAAATAGGGGATGACATTTAAACCACTAAAGTTATTTGCATCAACAGAAATTTTATGAAATAGTTCAAGTTACCTTACCTACGATTGTTTGCACTAAAAACTGTAAAATAAAAACTTTTTATAAAAAAAAATGACTTCCAAAAAACATCCAACGAAAACTCCCTGCCAAAAAACACTAAAAAGCGTAAAATAAACTGGCTCTTCATAAATTGCTATGTGCCAATTCTTGTCTATACCTAATTCTTTATTCATTTAAATAGTAGTATTATTATGTGTTGTCACGTAGTGGCTTTAGGAGCCCTTGAGGTGGTGGTGAGGCCACGAGGTTCTGAAGATGGTGAAATCAGACGCTTCACAACAACAATTTAAACGTTATTTATTTACTGAGGTATAACACAAACAGATAGATGTACAGACAAGGTGTGGATTTAAGAGATTCGACCAGTCAGTGCCTCCAGACAAGGAGCACTTAACTGTCCGTTCGCAGCGATGAGAAAAGGCTCTGTGACGCCGCGCGCTTGCTTTTATGTCCCCATGAGGCTTGAGGTGCGGGGTGTTCTCGGCAGTAGACGGTCCTCGTAGGCGCGCGCGGGGTGAGGCTTGGAGGGCGTGGAAGACAGTGTGCTAGGTACCTAGAATCTGTCGGTGCCATATGTTACGTTCACAATGTTACTAAAAGGTTATTTTTCAGATGTAGTTGTTTATCTTAGTTTATCTAATCTATTGTAAAGTCGTACCTCGCATGCGGGGTATACAAAACTTGCTAATTAATATGAGCATTATATTTATCGTTAGATTTAGAAAATAAAAAAAATATTTTGTTTTTAATACAAATTTATTCTTTTTCTTTCTTTCTTCTCACGGGGTAGCTATGATTTGGGTATCTAATTATCTTAGTGTATGGGTAATCGGGGTCATTTACTCCGATAACCCATAACATATAACCAACATTTTGGCCTTAATTCGGTTTATGAGGTTATCAAGATATAAACATACTTGCATACTGTATCCAATCAAGTTTGTTGATGGCAAGCGCCGATAGGATCGCGTCTCAAATCCCTTTGATATTGCGTTCGCTTAATTTCGCTTCTATCGGATGGATATTGGCGATGACTTCATCTTCTTCCTGATATCAGATCGTATCTTCGTTATGTACAGTGAGCCGACGATCGTACTTATAACATATCAATATTCACTGAACATAACAAATATATACATATTTATAAATATAGTTAACATGCCTTGCCAGATCTGCTTAATCATATTTACAAATTATTTTTAATACTATTTTTATTAGCTCCACTGGTATGTTTGTTTATTTATAACCGACCGACCGAAAGTAAGCGTATTTTTCAAAGTACGTATATTGTTTTAATCTTTCGTCTCAAGGCTATGATTCATTAAAACCAAATAAATTAATTAAATTTTTGATTATCAAAGCTTTCATTAATTAGCAAAAAATAAATGTAGTTGTAGACGATAGGCATTACTACGTAATCTTGTTAAGCAATCGTCTATTGCTTCACCAAATGACGTAGTAATTACTAGTAGTATTATACGCCTCGTTCCCACAGATATCAAGGATATTTATAAGATTAATCAAGTATGATCTAGAAAAGAATAAGATCATGTACGGCTTAAATATTTCTCTTTAAACAACACATTTTTTCTTTACCGACAAACGACAGTACATAATACACGGACTTCTTTTAATACTCAGTGTTACAACTATTAGATTTTATAAATATCATTAGGTAAACAATATTAATTAAGAAATGGTTTTCGTATTTCTTTAATTACTCTTCATCTATATTACAAATAAATAAAATTGGAGTGTCTGTTTGTAATATTAAAATAACCGCTTTTTACTAAATGCATACGTATGTATACACGATATATATATTTCAA
This sequence comes from Diaphora mendica, assembly GCA_949125395.1. Lineage (NCBI taxonomy): Eukaryota > Metazoa > Arthropoda > Insecta > Lepidoptera > Erebidae > Diaphora > Diaphora mendica. The sequence continues at coordinate 724,739 of OX421326.1, read as the reverse complement.
AGTAACATTTTTTGTCTGTCGGTCTGTCTGTCGGTCAGTCTGTCTGTTTGTTCCGGCTAATCTCTGGAACGGCTGGACCAATTTTGACGGGACTTTCAGTGATAGGTAGCTGATGATATAAGAAGTAACTTAGGCTACTTTGTTAGACTAACTTCGCCATGCGGCGTTACCCGCGGTACGACAACGACCGCGGGTAACACCGCGGGATTCAGCTGGTTTAAGATATGATTTGATTTCACAAAAGTTATATTCTATTGTTAGGTTGATTTGATTGGTACACCCTCTTCAAGATTTACTTATATTTGGTTGTAAAGCCTGCAGGTACTAGCCTAGTCAATAAACTTCATTGAATACAGCCTGTCTGAGGTTGATAGATAAACTACATAATAATCAGTTAAAGCTAGTTCTACATGGTTACCTCTATTCTAAAGTTTCTACTAAGACACTAATTAAGAGTCAGGAATCGATTTCACTAAATGCAATTATCTACTGTGGAGGAACGGGTGTCATGTTCCTCCGAAACAAAGGGATGATCCTCCGACCAGGCGAGGTGATCATGCCTGGCGGGCCACTGCCCAACGGTTGTTGGGATGTTGTATGTATGTTTATCGACGCGAGAACTTCTATTGCGCAATGCAGGATTGGTAGTTTCTTTGTGTAGTACATTACTTCGTAGTCCAGTGTATCTTTGGTAGATGGCGCTGTAGTATATTTCTGTTGTGCTGTATGTGGAAGCCGCCACATCTACATTAGTGGTGTATCTAATTTCTAGATATCTTGGAGCGACTAGTGGGTTGATAATGGAAAACATTCCACTTGTAATTAGTACAGAGAGTACTCATGAATGTCAGCACTGATAAGACGATACTGTAGTTCTGCTGTACGGATAATATTGATACAAAACACTGCTAAAGACCTTGGAATAATACATTCGTTTGTAATGCATGGTTATAATATCAATAAATCATCATTCGCTAACTACAGTCGTACTCAGAACGAATGATTATTATCTCTAATACCACTGCCCGCACCGGCTTATTAGCGGGCGGGACAATGTAAGATAGATTTTTACATACGTTTATTATTACTTTATTAAAGAGGTACAGCTTTGTTAATCATAGAAACACTAGCGATCCGGCTCGGCTTCGTACGGAATTCTTGGATTTCCTTTACTATGGTATGCATGTTTACACATAAATAACTGCCTCGGTGGAGTAGTGGTAGCGTATGCGACTGCTGTGCTTGAGGTCTCGGGTTTGATTTCCGGGTCGGACCAAATGTTTGTATGACCTGCAAATATTTGATTCATAGTTTGGGTGTTTTCTATGTATAATATGTATGTGTTTACAAAAAAAAGTATATGCATGTATTTATGTCAGTTGTCGTTGTATGTTAAATGTCCGAAATATTTATTATTATTATTTATATAAACCTTCCTCTCGAACCTCTCTCTATCTGTTCCTGAAAATTTCATGAAAATCCGTTTAGTAGTTTAAAAGTCTAAACGAACAGACAGCGGAAGCGACTCCATTTTATACAATATAAAGAAAAAACGCTACTTGTACCCACGTAGCACTTCACAGCTACGGCGTAGCACATCGTAGCTCCTATAAAGTTTCAGTCTCCCTCTTAGAAAGTAGGTGTTGTATTCATAAAAGTTTTTCTTTTAATTCTTTTAAAGTTCACAGGTAATATTTACATAACCGTTTACGAAGGTGTATGTGTGTCAGAGAATTTACATGTTGTGTATAAAGTGCTGCAAGTGATACGTCGCACTGTATGTAATCTCACGTGTTGTGTCTCAAAACATTTGAATCTGTACGGGTAGAGTGGGAAGGAGGACAGATGCGAGGCTGTAGATCGGGAGTGAGGGCTTGTGACGGAGGAGCGCTCGGGATAACGGCAGGCGAGTAAGCTGATTAGCACGACTGCGTTACTTTTGTCGCTTTTGTATTCTTTACGTAAAGAGAGCTTGTGTGCTTTTAAAAGATTAACGTTTTCTTTTCTGTAACAGCGACGAAATTTACGATAATCTACGAAACTATAGAAACTACGATGACAGATATTTTGAATTTGTTAAATTTGCGTGGCCATTGCAATAAGTTAAGTTGAACCACGCCTGGTTAAGAAACCTAGGAAAAGTCTTTCTTTCAAAATGAGTCTTTCTTATTTGGAGTGCTTCAAATATATTATAATCCAATATTTATAATTTAATAAATATTATAAAACCATAAACTAATCGGCAAAACCAGTTAATCAAACTATATCGTAGTAAACTATTAAGAAAATAGTTTTTTAATATTATTGTGTTCTAAATTTTCCACATTAAAACTAATACTTGCGAATCAGGGTCTTGTCTAAAGTTACTGTTATTGCTTGCTCGAGGCGTAACGCGTTGACACACTCGGCCTTCACAATTGTTTGTCAAGGCTAATATAAACAATGTTCATATATAAGCAAGTAGGTGTGTGTGTGTGTAGGTATGTCGCGGCTGGAATATATAAGCAAGTAGGTGTGTAGGTATGTCGCGGCTGGAGCCCCCGGGCCGCGCTCGGCGACCGCAGCGCTGCCTTTGTTGTCTCACTACAATGTTGACGTGCCTCACTCCATAACTATTCCGGTAATTATACAACCGACGTTTTATGAAGAAAGCTAAAACGTTCCCTTTACAGTGGGCTGGGGAATAATTCAAACTATGCACACTAAATTTTAATTTCAAGTTTTATTTTTTTAGGAAGTAAAAAGTCTGCTTGTTCTTATATTATATAATACGCAATTAACTGTGACCATATTTCCTTCCTTATTAAAAATTAAGAGTTTGTCGCTCATTGCTTAGTTATGTATCGGTGGTAGACTGTGATTGTGGTTTTTCTGAAACATGATATCGAGGATAATTTCTGGTCTAATTATGATGATAATATTGATCAGTGATGAAATATGATCTGTGATGATAATGAAAATAGCTTGAACATAAAAAAAAACTATATAGTAATCTCAAATTATTTTACATGTATAGTAGATATCAATGAACAAGGCAATTTAGACAAAAAAATAACAAAAAGTAACAAATTTAGTTTAATCACTAAATAAAGTATAACTTATGTTATTAAAACTTACTCAACTAATATAAACAGAACTTTGGCGACAGTTAGACAAGTGGCGCTTCCTGTCAGTGCAATACTACCCCCAACCCCTCAGTGATTGTCGAATAAAAAGCAAGTGCTCGTAAAACGTAGCTCGATAACCAGGAAGTGCGCAGTATGAGTTACGTGTGCGGTGTTATGTGGTGACGGGCGTCATGTCTCACTTCCATATTATTTATGTGTTAGCCATGTTTACGATTACTCATATAAATGATCATAGATAAATCAAAAAAAATATATTGAGTACAAGTCACATTCTATATTGGAGCAATTTTTTACGTAATTGAGAAAAAAAGTATCACTGACTGCTCTCTTAGGTCTCTGACCATGTTATGTTCTTATAACGCCGTTTCCTACTTCGCCAAGTGTCGTGGGTCCAACAAATTGTTGTTCTGAGTCTGGGTGTTCTTTGTGTCCGTTTCATGTATGTTTGTAAAGTCCCCCGCGACACAGGATTTATTCCTAGTGCGGGAGGTGTCTTTAAAAAAAATGCTTTAGATTATGAGCGAGTCCTCAAAATGTATTTCACAAATATATAGTAGAGAAATGGGTGTGTGTCTAATGTAGATGAATCAAAATTTTTTGGCGCTTAAACTAGACACGGCAACCATGATTATACGCTTTGCGCTGGAGCATGGTGCGTGACAGTTTCAGTAACATTTCGTTTCACTCTTGAAAGTTGCCGCGATTTACAAATTATGATTTAGTATTTCAGCTGTACCACATTCGCAATTTATTAAATCATTAATAACTGTAGTAAATTAAATTAAACCGTCGTAAACCGTAATTTAACCGTCGTACAGGCAACTGTTGCCCGCACCATGCTAGATCGCAAAGAGTATAGTAGAGAGCTGTTTGGAGCATGAACATGTACTAATAGATCGGAAAACATCCATTCCATGAGGTAGAATTTATTCCTAACTAGCGACCCGCCCCGGCTTCGCAAGGGTGGATTTCAGATGCCCCGCCGACGACACGATTCGTGCATTTTAAATCTGTAAGATCTTCGAATATATTTATTTAAATTAGATACTGTAAAAGGCCATTTTGATCTATATTAAATGCACAATGTATTTAATTTACTTAATTGTATAAGGATTCATTCTGTATTGCTTAAAATCACTTCGTAAATAAGCCATTATTTCTCGTAAAAAGAAAGGAATAAAAAATGGTTTTTGTCGGTTATCTCTAAGAGATAGACATTACCATCGCGGACTTTTTTGTAGTACTTTTTAAGATGTACGTACTGTAGTACATTATTTTAATCTATCTCGTAGGGTGCAACCAGCGTTTGCAATGTAAGCGCAAAAAATGTGTTTATTTGCTACATCACATTAGAAACCTCGAAAATTAACAGTGTTTCCATACTATAAACTATAAACCCGCATCAAAATCCGTTGCGTAGTTTTAAAGATTTAAGCATACATACGGATGTAGGGACATAGGGACAGAGAAAGCGACTTTGTTTTATACTATGTAGTGATTATTCTTGTCTTGATCAATCATCTTCTACAGCCTTTAACAGCGAACTTTTTACAGCGACCTACGCTGCTGGAGATGATAGGTATTTCCTTGGAAGGGAAGTTCTGGCCTGCTGTGCTATGCTGGGGGCCTGCGGGTTGGAAAATGATTTGTTTTAAGTTTCCTTCTCTTTGCAGGTTTATATCGTATGTTCTCTTCGTATTTCCCTCTTTCAGTAGCCTTTTACAGGACTAATAGAGGTAGTAACACTCCGTGTTCTTAATCTGTCACAACACATACTACATGGTATAACAATATATACTTCGCCAGGTATGGCATTCCGAGATACATTGACGAGACAGAGAGATCGAGATGACGTCACCATCACTATCGCTTGTTGTGGTTGGTTCATTTTGTGTTATGTTGCTCTAAAATGATAACTGGATAGTGACGTCACATCGAGCCGCTCTCGGATTGCGAGACCTTGTTTATTTAGACCATGGTAAAATTTTCTTCTAGTTAAAGCATTGGAATGTCATAGTTGTCAATAAGAGTTCATTTATTATGTTTATAATTTGAATTGAGTCGTCACACACTCGTGTCACAATGTTAGTTACCATACTCCTCTGAAACGGCTGGACTGATTTTTATGAAATTTGGTGTGCATATCGGGTAGGTCTGAGAATCGACCAACATCTATTTTTTATACCCCATTTTTTTTTTATGGCAAGACAACGTTTGCCCGATCAGCTATTAATATATAACATTGGGTGTGATTAATTAGTGTTATGTATATGGTGCATATGTGTGCGCTTCGCAGTTCTCAAACACCATTTGAATAACAAACACGTTGGGCAGTGGGAACGAATTTGCAAATATCGGTACAGCTGCATGCATATTTTTGTCGAAACATGGTTGTGTTGTTATGAATAATGCAATAAGTACAGGGGGAATCGACTAGGATGGGGGAGGGGTGAGATTGAACTGTGACAATACCCGAGCAGAGTGATGTATTTTTTTTTTTTTTTTTTTTTTTTTTTTATGTTTGGCCCGCCAAAATGACTCTGCTCTGCCTGATGGAAAACATAAGCAGAATCCAAGAGTGGTGGTCACCATACTCACTGCGAATGCAGACAGTGCAGTATGGCGACCCACACTATGGCGGCCTAGTGATGCTACTGCATCTTTTAGTCCAGTCAACAAGTATGAAACTTGTTGACTAGACTAATTGGGCCCCCGGTCTCGCACTCACCAACGAAACACGACAGCACGAACGCTGTCATTTTACGTTGATTTTCTGTGCGAGGTCGAGCCGGCCCGTTCGTGCTGAAATCTGCGTGGCTCTACTACCTCTAAAGGTATGACTAGATTAAGATCACGGCGCATGATATTGCCAGCGACTACGGTACTATATAGCGATATTTTATTTAAAAACAGTTACCTTTCATGTTTTCATATTATGTTTGCGAATATGATAACATCGTTATAATATAATCCAACATTATAAAATTCAATTTTTATCTCTTAAGTTCTGTTTTTTTACTTCTATAACAATATCCTATGTGAATGTTGTGCACATTTTAAATTAAAGTAACACGTGCACTAAGTCAAGTATTTGTGTTTACTTAGTAAATATGTCTTAATAATTAAATAAATAGTTCTCATTCTTGAAAAGTCGACCTATAAACATAATCTATATAATTATGTATATATATATATATAAAACCGACTTCCAAAAAACATACAACGAAAACTATCTGCCAAAAACCACTAAAAAGCGTAAAATAATCTGGCTCTTCATTAATTGCTATTTTTGCCAATTCTTGTCTACACCTAATTTTTATTCATTTAGTATTATAATGTGTGCTAGGTACCTAAAATATGTTTGAAGTAGGTGCCAGGGTATCAAGGCTAGTTACCAAAATCCACCACCTTTAAAAAGTCACTGTAAATATAAAGTATACTGTTCAATCCTCTCCCCAGTGGAGCGATCACCTTGTGACGTTTGCAATACCTATAGGCCCATGTTATAAGCATACAATCGCTAAAACTAGTTCACTGGCGAGAGCAATGAACGACGGCGTTTCACCGTGTTCTTATTCTAACTAATGTAATCAAGCACTTACTGGACATGCGTGATGACCTTGATCTTGTCGGCCGTTGATGGGGTACCCCACTGCGGCTTGTCTTGGTACGTTCACACATACATGCTCCAAAGTGCTGTACACCTCCAAGGTATTCCTAAATGCTTGCGGGCTCCCGAAATCTCGTAATTACAAAACACCCGATTCAGCCATCACGGATCGCGCCTATGACTTGACTACAAAAACTCGCGAGTCCAAATCAGGCCAATCATAACGGTAAACCACTAAAGGGACCGGGTTGAATTGACAATTAGCTAAATTACAATTAAAACGGTTCCTAAAACGACAATCGTCGACCGGTTACAACAAGCGTCTCAATAGTACTCTGTCTACGTCAAAACGTCAAACAAGAAAAATGACAATCAAAAATGTTGCCATTACTATGACGTTAAATTTCTGACAGTCACCCGCCCGAACAGGTCCGTACCTGTTCCCTAATCTACAGGCAGGCGAGATAACGTTGCTACCGCTCGTTTGATAACTGAGTCCCCAACTAGAACCTCTGCGGACCGGGGGGTCCCATCCTTACCAGGGAACAAGTTAACAATGCGCCCCCGGCGCCAACGCAGTGGCGGTAGGTTAGCATCCTTAACCAGCACGAGGTCGCTAACATTAGGGGGACTAGTTTTGTCAGTCCACTTAAGGCGCTGTTGCAGAATGTGCAGATACTCTAGAGACCATCGTTTCCAAAAATTCTGTGAAAACTGCTGCAACATCTGATACCGAGACAACCGAAACAATTTCACATCTTCGAACGGGTGTTCGGGCAGCGCGTTAAGTGGCTGACCAATTAAGAAATGGTCTGGAGTCAACGCCTCCAGGTCATTTGGATCCGAACTGAGCGGACACAACGGTCGCGAGTTGAGAACGGCTTCGATCTTACAAAACAACGTCGCGAGTTCCTCAAATGTCAGCGCGGTCTGACCTACAATATGCCCTAAATGCGTCTTAGCTGACTTAACTACGGCTTCAAAAATCCCGCCCCAGTGGGGGCAACCTGGTGGACTGAAGGTCCATTGTATACCCCGACGGGAGAGGGCTGTTCCAATATCCACTTTGTTTTCATTTAAAAACCTAACTACATCTCGCAAGTATCGTTCTGCACCTACGAAGTTGGTTCCGTTATCGGAACGAATCAGTGCTGGCAGTCCCCTCCGGGAAACGAATCTGTCCAAGCACGCTATAAAGGCTTCCGTTGTGAGGTCAGCAACGAGCTCGAGATGCACCGCCTTGGTGGATAAACAGACGAACACACAAAGGTACGTCTTGTACTGCTTAGCGTTCCGCAGCCGCGAGCTTTTTACTAAGAATGGGCCCGCAAAGTCTGTACCAACACCAGCCCATGGCCTAGCCTCATTAACCCGATCAGGGGGCAGATCCCCCATATGAGGCTGCATCGTGGCAGCCTTGCTCCGATAACAAGGCATGCACCGAAACACGATGTTCCGTATGGTACGACGCCCACACAAAATCCAAAACTCCCTCTGGAGCGTAGCCAACAAGGCGTTACAACCTGCATGAGCGTTTTTAACATGCCGATCAGTCACCAATAACTCAACCAACTGCCCTCCCTTGGGGAGCAGTAGGGGGTGACGAGCCGAATACGGCAGATTCGCATTGCGCAATCTTCCTCCTACCCGAAGCAACTAGCCGAATCTATAAACGGGTTGAGACGCGCGACAGCACCCTTCAATTTCGAACGCCCAGTTCGTAGACTCTCCAATTCTACTCCAAAGTTCGAAGACTGTACCAACCGGATCAAATTCAGAAGCGACTCATTTCGCTCTGCCGGTGACAGAATTGGGCTCAGCGTTCGCTGTTCGCGGGAAGTGCGACAATTCCGAACGAATCTTCTGATCCAACAATTGACATTGATCAATTTATCAAGAGAGCTATACCGCTCAATCAAGAAACTCGCATCAGTCTCCTGGACCTCCTGGGTCACATACACGGTGTGGGGTCGCGATGATGCAATACATTGTAATAATAAAATGCATGATCAGCTAATGTAGCACATCGCACCTCGGGCTCGACAGGGCTCCGCTGGAGTCTTTAGTCAGTCCGCACCTCCGATAGCTAACACACGTTAGTGTCAGGCAATCTCAGTCACTCAGCTCAAGTAATTAATGTATCCACTCCGCTCAACTAATTAATGTACAGATGAACGCGAAATATATTCGGTTTACTTATAGAACCTTTTATTTACAACTACAACAAATACAACATTACTATATTAGCGACATATGCTAAATTGGTGACCCCGACGTGATCTGAAGGTTACATTTTTCTTAACAAAACGCCCATATCGTATCGGTGCCGCGGATGCCGGACCGACAGATCCTGATGTACGTTACGTACCTTATCGACGATGCATGCAGACCGACTCGTATCGGTGCTGCGAACCGAGTGCTTCATTCTCCACTCCAAGGTTGCATATTCTTCTCGGTCGGGGTCACCAATTAACCAGTTTAGTAACCAGTTTAGTTTCTGATATGTGTTTGGGATCACAGAAACCTACACAGTTACTCAGAACGATGTCAACTTTAGCAAAAAACTCACAAGTTACTGATGAAACCTTAAAACGGTTATGGCTATCTCGCCTTCCCAGTTCTGTAAAAGCCGTTCTATCAGTGGCACAAGATACCAAGTTAGAGGAACTAGCGGCCCTGGCAGATAAGATCATGGAAAATATACAGTCGACAGAGATCGCAGCTGTAGCGTCCACTTCCACTTCAACAGCGCCGATAGATGTAATTACACAACTTGCTGCCATGACTATGGAAATGAAGAACCTACGTCAGGAGCTAAATGAAATACGCGGCCGTAGTTTTGACAGAGGCAACAGATGGAACAGAACTGCATCTAGAGGAAGATCACAATCGAGAGGACCACGTCTTACGAATTCAAGCTCGAATTGGTTATGCATATATCACTTCAGGTATAGAAATAGAGCAAATAAATGTGTGCAGCCGTGCAGCTGGAAGAAGTCAGGTACGTCACCAGTACAGCAGGAAGACAGGAGAAATTCGGAAAACTAGGCGCCGTACAATCTAACTCGGTGGGCGATTGTGCAACGGCGACTGGCAACCATCGCTTGTGTGTAGCAGATCTGAAGTCTCGTGTTCGATTCTTGGTCGACACTGGAGCCAACGTTTCCGTTTTACCGGTGAGTCAATTTAAATGTGAAAATAAAGTGAGTGAATATAAATTATATGCTGCAAACAATACAGAGATTAAAACGTTCGGTTTAAAGACTTTAGACTTAAATTTTGGGTTGCGCAGGTCATTTAAATGGACCTTTATAATTTGTGATGTCAAACAGGCGATATTGGGTGCAGATTTTATTACACATTATAAGTTAACGGTAGATTTATATAATAAGAAACTTATTGATAATGTAACTAGCTTAAACACGGAAGGGTCCATCATAAGATGTAATACCTGTTCTATTACAAGCGTACAGGGAAATATTCCCTACCGGGATTTATTAGTAGATTTTCCAGAAATAACGAAACCTGTAGCGTTTAAGGAAACGTGTAATCATGCTGTCCGACACCATATTGTAACCACCGGAGCCCCGGTATGTGCGCGTCCAAGGCCACTACCGCCGGACCGGTACAACAAGGTTAAAGAGGAGTTCACAAAGATGCAGGAGTTAGGCATATGTAGGCCAGGTAAAGGAGAATGGGCAAGTCCTCTCCACGTAGTTCCAAAGAAAGATGGTAGCTTAAGGCCTTGTGGCGATTATAGAGCACTTAATTCTTTAACTAAGCCCGATAGGTACCCAATACCTCGCTTAAAGGACTTTACGTACATTTTAAACGATAAGAAATGTCTCAGTGTGATTGATTTAAATAGAGCTTTTAATAATATAATGGTCGCGGACGAGGATATTGAAAAAACGGCAATCTGTACGCCGTGGGGTTTATATGAGTTTCCTCGCATGGGATTTGGATTCCGTAATAGTCCACAGACTTTTCAGAGATTTATGGATCATGAAGTATTAAAAGGAATAGAGACAATAGGTAAAGAAGGAAGCTATGAGTCAGCACTTTTCTGTTATTTGGACGACATTTTAGTAGCGTCAATTGATGAGAAAAGCAATAAATTACACTTACGACTCATTTTTGAAAGACTCGACAAGTTAGGTATCACTATCAATGTGAATAAATGTGTTTTTGGACAATCTAGTATAGATTTCTTAGGATATTCAGTGTCAAGTAATGGCATAAGCCCGTTGCCGGAGAAGGTTCAGGCTATTGTTAATTACCCAAGACCAAAAACAGTTGAAGAACTTCGTCGTTTTTTAGGAATGATTAATTTTTATAGATATCATTTACCACATGCTGTAGCTTATCAGAGCGAGCTTAATAAGTTTTTACATAATACGAAAAGGAAAGATAAAACCTTGATTTGCTGGGATGCAAGTAGTTTAGAAGCTTTCGATAAATGTAAGACGTCCTTAGAAAATGCCATTACCCTAGCGCATCCTAGATCAAATGTACAGTATACACTAACTACAGACGCTAGCGACACCTGTGTCGGAGCCTGTCTAGAGCAAATAGTAAACGGAAAATCGGAACCGTTAGGATTTTTCTCGAAAAAGCTATCTGATGCACAACGGAAATACAGTACTTACGATAAAGAGTTAACAGCAATATATTTGGCTATAGTGTATTTTAGAGATTTAATTGAAGGACAAAATCTAATCGTGTATACGGATCATAAACCATTGACTTATGCTTTTACAAAAATAGTTAGTAGTAATAAGGAATTAGCCCGTAGAACTCGACAATTACTCTATATTAGTGAGTTTACCAGCGAAATAAAGTACATTGTCGGTTCTAATAACGTAGTAGCAGACGCGTTATCGCGTGTTGAGTCTATAGTTTGTCCAACAGCTATTGATTACGAGGAATTAGCTCGCGCACAAGAAAAGGAACACCCACTCAGTATAAGTACAAAGAATAATGAATTGCAATTTAAGCATATCAGCTTACCGAACTGCAACAAAGTTGTTTATTGTGAAGTTTCTACGAAGTACGCTAGGCCCTATGTACCTGTCCAATTCAGGGAATTAGTTTTTCATAGCGTACACGGAATCAGTCATCCAGGCGTTCGTACAACTAGAAAGTTGATGACACAAAAGTTTTTCTGGCCAGGGATGAATAGAGATATTAATACGTTAACTAAAGCTTGTATAGCTTGTCAGAAAACTAAAGTAAATAGACATACAGTTTCGGACTTAGGTAACTTTCCACCGTGTAGTAGATTTGATCACATTCATACGGATTTAGTAGGACCGTTGGAAACTTCAAAATATGGCCATCGTTATTTAGTTACCATAATAGACCGTTTCACAAACTGGGTAGAATGTATTCCGGTTTCAGACATTTCAGCAGAAACTGTATCTAAGGTTATTTTAAAAGAATGGATTTGTAGATTTGGTTGTCCTAGTAAGATTACTACGGATCAAGGTAGGCAATTCGAAAGCGATTTATTTAACGAATTAATGAAATTGTTAGGTGTGCAACGAATTCGCACTACGCCTTACCATCCACAGAGTAATGGATTAATTGAGAGATGGCATCGCACTCTTAAAACTGCATTAACCACCAAATTAAGTCAAGGTACAGACTGGGTAGATGAGCTACCAATGGTCATGTTAGGATTACGAGCAGCTTTTAGGACAGATACAGGAATTAGTGCAGCGGAAATGGTATACGGTCAAACAATTAGATTACCTTCAGAATTTTTTCATACAGAAGCAAGGTCAAGAAAGAGTGTTCATGATTTCATGGAGAACTTACGCGAAACTATTCGTAAACTAAGCCCTCAGGCACGAGATAAAAGTCATTCAAAGAAAATATTTGTAAGTAAAGATTTAAAGTCGTGTTCACATGTATTTATTAGAAGAGATATGTTAAAAAAATCGTTAAGCCCTACCTATGATGGTCCCTACCATGTGTTAAACAGAAACGATAAGGTATTTAAGGTTGACTTAGGAAATAGAATAGTAGACATATCCATCGACAGGTTGAAACCCGCTTATATTATTAATCTAAATGAAAGTTCAAGTTCAATTAGTTCAGATACAGTAAAAAATGATAGTAGTAATTCGAGCAAGATCGAGAATCGAGTGACTCGCACCACGCGTAGTGGGCGCGTCATAAGATTACCTGTACGATTTGCTGATGGATAATATTGTTAAAAGTAGATCAATACTTATTAAGCATTTTTTTTTTTTTCAATTCAATTTTAATTATAAGTAAAAATGTATTCAAATCGTCTTGAAATATTGTAATGAACACTAGTCTAGTACTATATCTTTGTATATTTTTATACTTAAATAAATCAGTCTCTTATATTACCAAAATGGGAAAGTCTTACAGTAAACAGGAAGAAATTATTATTGCTCAAACAGGAGCTAATCATGCAGGATATTCCTCACTGGAGACACACATGAGTTCAATGGGAATACTTACAATTGTGATAACTGTGCTAATTACAGCCGTTATTGTTGTCTGGATTTTTGCTACATGTCGAAATAAAATCAAAGTATGGTTTAAGAAAGAAATGGTGAATTCTGTCAATCAAGCTCAAAGCCAAGTTTAAGATTGTACCTAAAAGGTAATTGATTATTTTACTGTGTAATGTGTAAACATTTTTATCGTGTATTTTTTTTCTTTCTTAGTAAATCTGTGAAATATTGGCTATATTTTTTTTTTTGTTTGTAGACACTCTCTCGTGGCGTTGGTTAAGGGAATGCTGTCTTATAGAGCTCCTTAATCAACTACCCTTAGCATTGAGTTAGTTTTTATTTTTATCTTTAGAAAAAACATCATTAAGATTTTTAAATATAAACTTTTTATAAACATTGTTGTTGATGTCAATAACTGTAATTAATGTTAAAGTATAAATGAAACCATAATGTAACTTTGTATTCAAATCATAATTTAATTGAGTAATTTTTATTTAAACATAGTAATACCTGCGACATGCATAAGAGCATCAGGTTACGCGCATAGGCAAGCGCTTAATCAGCGTCAGCGCATTCCTGTGTGCCTCGCGCGCACTAATTTAAATTTAAAATTTTATTGTAATAAATGTTATATAATATTGTAATAATATGATAGAATATAATTTTTTTGTAAGAGAGGGATGACTGTGGGGTCGCGATGATGCAATACATTGTAATAATAAAATGCATGATCAGCTAATGTAGCACATCGCACCTCGGGCTCGACAGGGCTCCGCTGGAGTCTTTAGTCAGTCCGCACCTCCGATAGCTAACACACGTTAGTGTCAGGCAATCTCAGTCACTCAGCTCAAGTAATTAATGTATCCACTCCGCTCAACTAATTAATGTACAGATGAACGCGAAATATATTCGGTTTACTTATAGAACCTTTTATTTACAACTACAACAAATACAACATTACTATATTAGCGACATATGCTAAACACGGCTGCCACTATACCACAGTCCATAGGCAATTTCGCGTTGTTAAGGGGCCAATCCGATTCCTTTCTTGCCAGCCAAGGGGGGCCCCACCATAACTGATGGTTAACTAATTCAGGAGCCCGGCATCCCCTGGATGCACAATCCGACGGGTTCAATTCTCCTGACACATGTCTCCAAGTCAACGAGTCGATCATGCTGCAAGACTCGCCGATCCGACAGCAAAAACTTACCCAGAACGTCTACTCCCAGTAGCACGTCAACCGTACCTGGGGTGTCGAAATCGGGATCCGCCAGTTTCAGATCTGATGTCAGGAGTCGAACAGCCGAATTCAACCTCACCTGAGGGTGTCGTCCCATCACATCAGTCATCACTAGTACCGGGGCGGATTTCCTACGCATCGTGTCAAAACGTGAGGAGAACGTAATCGTCGTTTGCTCAACGATGTTTGTTACCGCGACATTCCCCACGCCTCGAATGTTCCTATTATACCTAGTAATTGTCAAGCCCAACCAAATCGCCAATTCGTTCGACATAATACAGCCCTGGGCACCTGAATCCAACAGGGCGCGAACGTGTGTTGACTTGCCATTCAACCCCCGAACACACACGGAGGCAGTGGGCAAGACTATAGCCTCCGGTTGGGGACCAGAATTTGATTGGGCTGCGATTTCCTAGCGGGGGCCCCCGGGGCCCCACGCATTATAGCCCGAGCAACCGGGCATATCAGTGTGGTAGGGATCCCATGGTCCCTCGTAAGTGCCCCTCCAGTCGCGGCGCTCTACTTGGTGCCGTCCACGGATAGGGGGGGTGCGGTGATCCAACCGAGGGCGTTCCATGATGGGCGGCGAAAATCGACGAAATGTCGTCATCTTCGGCGAGCGCGATGACACCCGAGGCGGCGTTCTAACTAACCGCTCCGTACTCGAGGGCGCATCCGCACACCCGCCCGTGCCAACTCCAGCTGAGCCACTGGCCTGCCAATAGGTCGGGGAACCGCCCGCGATGTTGGCCTGAAAATCGGCCCCAACATCTTCCCTATGGGGGCTCTGGTCTCGTGGACCCAGGTTCCAAGTCCGGCCCTGTGTACATGACCCCATCTGTCCCTGAGTCCGGCCCTGTCCATCTGCATGATGTTGGCCGGGCCTATTCAGGCAGAGCAACTCATGATGGCGGCCTCCACAAAATATACACATTGCGGACCGAGCGCAATCCCTTGCTAAATGGGGACCCAGACACAAAAAACACCAGCCACGTTGCTTGGTGATCTGGCGTCGCCCTTGGACTCTCTGGTCCCTAAATCTTAGGCAGGCGGCCACACCATGGCCATCCTGTTAACAATATGGGCAGGCATCCCGTTCAGGTGTTGAGGCACCCACGTGCCCATACAACTGCCTTGGCCCTCTCTGCGGAAGTCCCCTCCTCACAGGGCTCCGAGTAGCCTTCTGTGGCTCCGCAGCGGGCTTCACGAACGAACCCATGTTTTCTGCCCTCCGACACTCTTCCTCCAAAAACTCCATGAGTTGAGAAGAGGTGGGCAAGTTGTCTGCACCCTGACCGTGATGCTGCTCAAATCTGGTCTGCACATCAACTGGCAGCCGGGACAGTACTATGTATACTAACATGTAAGACCATTCTTCAACCGGCAAGCCTAAATTTCCTAATGCCCTAGTGACACTCAACAACGGGTTCAACACTTCTGCCTTTATGGCAGAGACCCGAGTCACTGAAGGGATGCTAAACAGCCTCTTGAGCTGAGCATCAACCAGCCTTCTTTTGTTCTGGTAGCGCCTTACCAACATTTGACGGGCAATCTCATAATTGTCCTCGGTCAACGTCAAATGGGCTACCAGTTCCCTAGGCTCTCCCTTTAAAGTTGTCATCAGTTGTGCCATCTTATAGGCTTTAGGTAAATCCTCCCTTAAGTGGACCAAACTGTCAAATAAATTGATGAAGCTGACCCACTCACCGAGCTCTCCATCAAAGCTGGGTAGTTGTATCTGAGGCAGTTTTGATACAACCCCGCGAGAGTGTGGGCCTTCCACAGCTTCTTCATCACAGCCAGTTCTGCGCTGGCGCTTTATTTCTGCTATGCGCTGCTGAATGTCGTCAACAATTGAGAGGCACTGGTCAACATCAGCCTCCATCGCGGACCTTATCTGATCGCTGACCTTCTCCTCCTCAAGGGCCTTGGTAAGCGCTTCCATCATAACCTCCAGCCGGGCTGGCGCATCCAAAGCTCGAGCCAACAGTGCCTCCTGTCTATCTGGTCGGCCCAGGAGGCCTTGAACCGATGTAAACCATCTCAATTCCGTGCTAATCTTAGCCCGGTACAATGACAACGACATAGCGGCAAAACGTTACTTACAAGTTACAATATTTTATGTATGTAATAAACTATTTATTTAAACACTATTAGGAACTTTATATAAAACACTATTAAGTGCTTGTGCAGTCACTTAATCTCAGAGTTCAAGTTTCAATTTATCAATGCCCAATAACTCAAAATAATTGAATTTAACAATAACAATAATAGAATAATATAACAATATTATTCTAGTAATATTGTCTTTGGGCTAGCAAAATCTAATTGTATTACACTAATATATTGGACCACTTGTCCCAAACAATTAATATTTAAAATTAAGTTTTACAATTCAACCAATAATTAAATGTGTGATTGGGTGAATATATTGGACCAACTGTCCCAACAATCAATATCAAGTATACAATATAGTTCAAACTAGCAAACAATTAGTAACATAAGTTTTACAATTTAACCAATAATTAAATGTGTGACCTACCTACATTTAATCATAATGCTAATAAATTGTTTTAAATACTATTCTAAACAACTATATCAGTGGAATCAAAGATATGTGGACAGTGGAACAGTATAGTTACCTACCTAACAACTAGGTAGCACCTTCTGAGGCACTACGGAGTGCTCAGCTCAGAGGTTAACCACGCTTTCTGCTACCAAAATGTTCTATCCTCTCCCGAGTGGAGCGATCACCTTGTGACGTTTGCAATACCTATAGGCCCATGTTATAAGCATACAATCGCTAAAACTAGTTCACTGGCGAGAGCAATGAACGACGGCGATTCACCGTGTTCTTATGAACACGGTGAATTGTTAGTGCTTGATAACTAATGTAATCAAGCACTTACTGGAGATGCGTGATGTCCTTGATCTTGCCGGCCGTTGATGGGGTACCCCACTGCGGCTTGTCTTGGTACGTTCACACATACATGCTCCAAAGTGCTGTACACCTCCAAGGTATTCCTAAATGCTTGCGGGCTCCCGAAATCTCGTAATTACAAAACACCCGATTCAGCTATCACGGATCGCGCCTATGACGTGATTACAAAAACTCGCGAGTCCAAATCAGACCAATCATAACGGTAAACCACTAAAGGGACCGGGTTGAATTGACAATTAGCTAAATTACAATTAAAACGGTTCCTAAAACGACAATCCTCGACCGGTTACAACAAGCGTCTCAATAGTACTCTGTCTACGTCGAAACGTCAAATAAGAAAAATGACAATCAAAAATGTTGCCATTACTATGACGTTAAATTTCTAACATATACATTTTTCTTATTTGTTGAGTTTCACTGAGGATTTTATTCTCGCAGCCACGAGGAAGCACCGTCTTCTGTCGACAGACGCACATTTACATAGGTTTAGTGTTTATCTTGATTACTTCAATATACAGAAATAAAGACACTCGCCGAGAATTTCTTTTATACAATCTAAGAATAAGTAATCTTGTTAACATAAATTATGCGACCCGATCCTAGCGTTACAGCTTCATATGTGGTCACTTTGTACTTCTGGCACGTTTCGTTCTGCCTTTGTCTATCTGTTAGTACATCCTATTAAATAAAATTACTAGTACTTACTGTGTTCTAAAACAAAAAAGTAATTCTGAACGTTTTTCTGGAGAGCACGTTCGTTTTGTTTATCGCTGCACATTAAAGTAGGTGAGGAGCACGTGACGCAATGAACAAAGAACCTCTCTTGGGCAGTGGTCCGACCGCCGGCGAGAAAACGACTAACTATCGGCAATTTTCTCGCTCAAGAAACGTACAATAAATATACATTCAGTGTCAACGAAAGAGATGCATATAGTAATAGTTGCTCTCCGACTGGTCTCACTGCCTGCGACGACTCGCGTTACTAGTTTTGTCGCTGAGCGACAAGAGCTTTCAAAGAAACTTGCTCAGACATACTCGCTCAGTGTTACTCGCTCAGCGATGCTCGCTCGCTTGAAAATTTCTATACAGTGCGGCTTTGCCAGTACACGTATGGATATCAACAAATCATTGTTGCTTAGTTCAGATGACGACGATGATGTATTTTATGAAAGTATTTATACGATAGAGATATTGCCGGACACATTCAATAAAAAACTCATCTATAGTGTCTTGGAATGTAGTATTGGCGCGAGTAATCGCTCATCGCACTTGAACACTCGCTTATAGCCCAGCGACATAACTATAAAACTACACAATCGCTGCCCGCTGATCGCCAACTCGTTCGTAGCTTCTAGTTCTACTCGTTTCTCGTTCATCGTCAGCGGTGGGACCACTGCCTTAGCCTCCGTCTACAATTGCACTGTTAAACTGTTGGGAGGGTAAAAGTTGAAGGTCATCTATCAACACAGATTTAACGTAACCTCATCGTACTTACTTGGATGCAGACTTGCTTGCTCGATTTATTCGTACAAGTCAAAATAGTTCTGTGGGTAATCGAACATTGCGCTGCTCTTTGTTATCGTGAATATGTATTTGAAAAAGCGGCCTATTATTACGATGAGAGTCTGTGTGTGGATTTACGACTTTTTCCAATAAACGAATTCGAATAATTGTTTAGTCATTTTACATAACAAAGAAATTGTATTTCAATTTACTTTCAAATTATTGATAAAATTATGAAGCTGATGGATTCAAATTGAATATAATGAAATATAATTTACGTCTAGTGAACGTCCATTAAATCAAAAATATCTGTCTCCAAAGAAATGTCCATTATTCTCTCATTGTGGAGGATTGTTGATTTGTACTTCAAAAGCAGTAAAGTGTTTTATGCTTAATGGTTGTGTACTCACGAGTTATTACGCACTCTATATTGTTTGTAGCAAAATATTTATTTAAATGACGTGTGCCGTGGAATCTTTTTGATTGCGTAGCCACTAATTAAATCTCTCTTGACAAATGTATTCATATCCCCGAACGGTTTATGTGAGAAAACAGAACACACAAAGGTATTTTCATGTTTATATTTAAAGGGATTTCTATGTTATAGTGACATCTACGAAGAATCTTTGGTAATCGAGATGAAATCAATTCTAAAGCCCTCATAGGGTTATCTGCTCTTGTTGTATATAAAGAGAGAATCTAATAACATGTTTGTGTTGCATTGAGTGTCTATTTAACCGCAATATCTACAGTTATGTATGAAGAGGTTCTGATTGAGAAACGCTTTGTAATTGAAATACAAATAGGTATATGAGCTGATAGACTTAAGTGCGTCTGTGGTATTTGATAGTGAGGCTTAGACGAGCTTAGGTCTTAAGGCTAACGTTTGCAGACACGTGGAGTGGTGTGGAGAAGGCTTTTAAATTCGAATAGTATTACAATTACGTCATTTGATTTAAAAGAGACTTTGTTGTGGAATGAGACAGGTTTTATTTATTAATTTAGTACTTTGGAGTAAAAATTAAGAATAGAAAAAGTATTTAGAAGGAGGAAGGTTAAAAAGAAGATAATGAAAGGTAAATAATTTTGTTTATGTGGGCAGACTCACCAGAACCAGAACTTCAAGGTAGTAGAGCCACGCTGATTTCAGCACCAACGGGCCGGCTCGACCGGGGCGGTACTACCCTCGCACAGAAAATTATCGTAAAATGACAGCGTGCTGTCGTGTTTCGTTGGTGAGTGCGAGACCGGAGGCCCAATTAGTCTAGTCAAGTCTAGTTCGCAGTGAGCATGGTGACCACTACTCTTGGATTCTGCTTATGCTTTCCATCAGGCAGAGTAAAGTCATTTTGGCGGGCCAAACATAAAAAAAAAAAAAAAAAAAACTAACAACTTTTCTGTTGCATTTTACCGGACTACAGTGAAATCAAAATAAAGGTTTTTTTTTTTGTAGTCTGTGTATGTTTGCTTCACTGTAGCGTCTAAACTACTCAACTGGTGTTAATAGCCGGGGTGACAAAGGCCATTTTTTTCTTTCAAAAAAGCCAACGCCCGCCCTACGAATATTCTGTGTCGTGTCAGTCGTTTGTGCGGTCGCCACGCTGCTTTCTACTTCGTTAAGTATTTTTTGTTATCTACAAATTGTTGCTCTGAGTCTGGGTGTTCTTTGTGTCCGCTTCATGTGTGTTTGTAAAATCCTCCGTGACACAGTATATATATTCCTAATGCGGTAGTTGTATATTAATAAAATAAAAATATATGAATATAAATTGTTTATTTTGAAGGCAATTTATATTTGAAACATACAGTTGACATAAGCAGGTATATACAAAGCGATTTATTTGTCGTGTTCATTCAGTGAAATAAACTTGTTGATAATATACACGGTTCGGTGCGTCCCATTACTCGTTGAATAATGTACGTGAATTGTAAATGCGTTCTTCAATAAGCTGTAATATATTAGACTGTTTGTGAGGATCACTAATAATATTTATCCAGTAATTTTAACTACTTGATAGACGGGGTAACTATATAAGGATATAATCACTAATTTTAACAAAACAGAAAACCGACTTCAAGAACAGGACCAAATTGAAATGGGAAGCACCAGCTTTTAAATAAAAAAAGAATCATCAAAATCGGTTTACCCAGTCGAATGATATTAGGTAACAAACATAAACATAAATAAAATACAGTCAAATTGATAAACTCCTCCTTTTCTGAAGTCAGTTAAAAAATAGAAGAGGCATGTAGTGTATTCCTGATATAATTCTATTGTTACGAAGAAAGATTATTCGCGAACAACGCTCGAGACGTCTACACGCTCACAACACCCAAGTTCTCGTTGATTTCCTGACTCACCGAATAATGAATCTTACATCGATATACATAGCGTCGAATATCAATTGACTGTCGCGCGGTTGTTTCCAGTGCTTTGTACCGCGAACGACCTTGAATGTACAAGTAGTTACTAGAATGTACTAATAATAATAATATGGGTATAAATACGACGTCTCATGTCAGTTTGAGTTACAGTGCGATTAATATTGGAGTGAAATCAGTGATTGACCTAGCGACCTCGGCGACAAATAAGGATTGTTATTCTAAGTGATATTGTGATTTTAGGAGTGATTTTAATAAAGACCCTTTTAGACGTCAGAAGGTTTATTTCTCAAATCCATCGAACCCTAACACGTAATACTATTAAAGCAATTTACTTTAAAGTCTTTACTCGTAATGGGTGGCGCAGTGGTAGCGTATGCGTTCACGAGGACTTGGGTTTGATTCCCGGGTCGTACCAAATGTTTGTATGATCTGCAAATATATGTATCGGAGTTTGGGTGTTTTTTATGTATAATATGTATCAGCTGTCCAGTATCCATAATACAAGCTCTGCTTAGTTTGGGACTAAACGGCGTTGTGTGTTAAGTAGATGTCCAAAATATTTAATCATTTATTAATGCACTCAATACTAATATCATGAATTCGAAAGTAACTCAGTGTTGTTGAGTTGATTTGAAGGACAGTCTCCTCTTTACCGCGATAACCAATACACGGTTTCACAGGCGAAAGCTAGTAAGATATAAAAATAAATGAAGGAAGTAGCGCCAATGCAGGCAGCAGGGGTCAAATGTAGAACTATGAAAGAGGTTTTTCATTTATTTTATTTAATACTAAGTGACTCATGCAACTTCGTCTGCTTAGTGCTTCTGCGTCAAGCCAGCAAATATCACATTTTGAAAAAACGTGATAATCGATTAGATAGTTTCGGAGTTCATCGTGAGCAACAACGTGACATGAGAATTACACATATAACTAGCTTTGCCGCCCGGCGTTTCCCGCGGTTGTTGTTTTACCGTGGGTAACACCACGGGGCTCAGCTAGTACCTATATATATATATATGATAATTCTTATACTTAAATACCGTTTAAAATCCTTCTGCCATAATTACTTTAACTTTAATAACATTGGACTATCATACAAAATACTATCCCCCGTCTTAACCCCAAAAGGGAGTTGATTTCTAAAGAAACATTATTAATACATCTCCGCACCATCTACAGAGTATTTTTTTTAAATATCAAGTCTCTTACTTCAAAAACATAGGACTTTCATACAAACTTCCAACCCCCGTTTTACTCCCTTAGGGGTGGAGTTTCGTAAAATCCGTTCTTAGCGAATGTCTACGCCCTATAAGGAACCTACCTGGTTAATTTCAAGTTTGTAGGTGTTATACTTTCTGTGATTTCGTGATTAATCAGTGAGTGGTATTTAGATAGATGTATCAACAAATGAAGACCGAAGTTCATTTAGAATTCTCTCAAGGAAGAGACTTGAGACTTGACTTTTATGAGGCTGTAGTATTTTGCATCTTCAATGCATATTCAAATAGGATTGTGTCCCATATAAGAAAATAGCTGTTAATATATTAGACAGAGGTTAATAAATAGTTTAAACTTTGCTTGAATAAATATTACATGGTTTACAGAGAATGGGGGTGTTTGTTTCCTAGATAATATAAGAGTTAGATTTCAATAAATCGTAAAGATCTCATTACACAGTATTTGAAACATGACCCATTCAATTTAAAAAGTAATTTTCTTATTCAAATTGAAGAAGGGAAACGCGCGGGTCATGTTCTATTCAATAATATATATTTTTTCAATTGTCTTACGATGTATTGAGTTACAGTTACGAAATATCAGTCCAATGGAAATGATACAATCCCACCAAAAACATTTTCATGTAAAATGTTGCCAAGACGACTGCATATGGCTTACTCTGTGAATAAGATATCAGATCTCATGTAGAACCAAGGTTCTGAATCTACACGCCCTAACTCTACCAACCCTAACTTCACAAACTCTACATCTCAGTAAGAATGTATGGCTTCGCCGTTTCGCTACCATACCATCACGAAGGGGAAACGAACGCCTTGTGTTTGCAAATATCTAGTTTCTGAAGTAATGTGTTATACGAATATTTAGTTCCTGAAATAACGAAACAGCCAAGCCATAAATTTTTACTGAGATGTAGAATTTATGAAGTTAGGGTTGGTAGAGTTAGGGCGTGTAGATTCAGAATCTTGGTTCTACATGAGATCTGATATCTTTTTCACAGAGTAAGCCATATGCAGTCGTCTTGGGAACATTTTATATGAAAATGTTTTTGGTGGGATTTCATTTCTTTTTGCAAGTTGCTTAAGACAGTTTTTTTTTTCTTTTCTTGGGCTGTATTTCTTGTACATCTTCTTTCTTCTTTCGAAAAAGTCCGTGTACCAAAAATAAAACCCCTAGCATAAACATTTGTGAAAGTCTCAAACAAACTTTCACCTTCCAAATTTGGGAGTTAGGGGGCAAAAGTAATAGGTTTATGAATTTTTTTGTTGTTTGTATACTGAACTTAGTTTACATACCAAATTTCAGCTTTCTAGCACTTCAGGAAGTACCCTAACAGTTTTGATGATCATCAGTGTGTCAGTGACGAAATCGGTGTTTTTCAGGTATCAATAAAATCTAAAGTATCAGAGCTTTGCCATTGAAACTTTGTATGTTTCATTAGTCTATTGGTAACATCATATCCTGAGAATTTGAACGATCTGGTATATCGGGAACCAAAGTTATGAGGGTTCAAAAAATGACGAAACACTTCGAGAAAAGGGAGGTAGTGCCCTTGCGCTTCGCTTGGCGCGTCTTGGCGGGGGCACGACTGTGCCCCCAGATACAGACAGTCTCACAAAAATTTATAGCAAGGGACTGTGTACTAATCTGTGAGTTCGAAATAAACCCATGAATGTATCTGATAACTATTTTAACTCATCTAAAAGTGAATGAAGCCCATAATAAATTTAACACTGCATGTTTGGCCTAGTGGTTTAACGGTCACCACGCCGTTTCCTACTTCGCCAAGTGTGGTGGGTTCAAATCCCACGTAGGACAACACTTTGTGTGATCCACAAATTGTTGTTTTGAGTCTGGGTGTTCTTTGTGTCCGTTTCATGTATGTTTGTAAAGTCCCCCGCGACACATAAATAAAAAGTAAATAAATAAAGTAAGTATTGAAAGATTAATATGTTGAATTAAATAATGATTTCAATTTTACTTTGTTTTCAATCTGATACTATACTATGATTTCACCGCAAAACTGTCTCGGTTAAACTATAAGATTTGATCAATCGCCTAGAACACAATTCACTTCAGCTATTCTTGGTTCTATCGAGTGTAACGCGGCTTTGGCAAAGTGCCCGCTAACCAGCTATCCGGTTATATTTATACTTATACGGTATAACTTATACAAATATTAATTCGATTTCAGTGAATATGGGGTAAATTGCTGGAATGACTATTCCGCAGAAGATCGCTGTTATATATGGTTATATACTATTAAAGAAGAAAAAAGTTATGTGGAGTGTTGACACTAATATTAATAAAATTTTCACCCTCAATTTCATTGACTGGTTAGCAGGAGATGTTACCAATATCGATTCAATAATGAATGACATATTAGAAAGAGCCAATCCAGGCTAGCATTCCATTCTGCACTCTTCTAAAACAATAAGTATGTAATTAAATAAATACGGCTAAATATGCGGAGTTCACCTGCATGCTTTAAAAAGACAATACTTCCATCATACAAAGCATTAAATTCAGTGAGCCTACCTTAAATTTCTGCTACAAAATATTCTTCTTGTCATATTACGATTCCGGCGGCTATTTATTTTAGTGAAATAATAAATACAATTTTTTTTCTTCTTTTTCTTTGAGGATTTGAAAAAGAGAATTGAATCAGAGATAATTATTTTATGAGAGAAAATATCATAGAGATATTGAAGGCTTTAGGTCGAGTAGTATATTTAACGTTGCGGCGGAGATTCCGTGTAATAAATGTGTGCCAGCAGATGATATCGAATGCGGCTGCACAATGCGCCGCTCTGTGTCGCCGAGCACCAGCCCACTGCTGCTCATAACTCATATCGAAATGGTTTTATTTCTCTTCCTACCCACATTCTAGGGATTTAAGCCAAAAATTAGCTGGAATTTTTATGACCCTCTCATTTTACAGAAAGCAGTTTAGCACATAAAGCTTTTTACAAAAGAGAGGAAATTTTTAATTTTTTTCTTTATACCACCACCTTTAATTGGCATATCGTCCAACTCATCGCATTTCAGTAAGCGCTAAGTGACTTTGTCCTCTAAATATCCACGATCTTCGTGTACTACTAGTAAACTTTATTTAAAACCCTTTTTATTTCTAGTACTTCTAATCTGCCTATTATCTGTTTGATGTTTCAATTTTATCACGACATTAAAATACTTTTTATTAGAACTATCATTCCAATTTGTAAATATAACACAGCTGAGTAAAATTTGAACTAAACAAGACTCCACCAGCGAGTAAATTGACCACAAAACTGCACAAACTGGAACTACGACGTTGGACTGATCCAACTCAGTTAGTTTCGATAGAGAAGCACAAACGCTGTAGCACGTTGCAACAATCGTCAGCTAACGTAAATGGTGAGTAACGCGTCAACACAGAGAGACACGATGCGCAGTTGGAAAACGGTAACCTGATATAGTTCGTTAGGTGGCACTGTTTTGCTGCTATCATAGCAGCTAGAGCTTACATTGATTTACTGTCTTGTTTGAGCCGAGTGGACGAATACGATTGGTTAACACTATAGTTTACATGTAGCTGATATGAATTTTGAATGTGACTACACTTTAAGCTCGGTAGATGTTTTTTGGACATAATTTATTATCAAGACTCGACACTGTGTTAATTGGCAAGAAGATTACTTTACTAAATCATCATTAAATCATCCGCGCATACATCGTTACTTATACCTTAGGTATAACTTGATACATCTTGACTGCCTCGTTGGTCTAGCGGTTGACGTGTGCGACTGCTGATCGTGAGGTCTTGGGTTCGATTCCTGGGTACGACCAAATGTTTGTATGATCTACAAATATTTGTTTCGGAGTTTGGGTGTTTTCTATGTATAATATATATGTATTTACAAAAAAAAAGTATATATGTATTTGTATCAGTTGTCTAGTACCCATAACACAAGCTCTGCTTAGCATGGGACTAGATGGCGATGTGTGTTAGATGTCCGAAATATTTATTATTATTATTTATTTATTATCTTAAACAGGGCCACCTGATTTGAGACTAGGTTAAACTATTATTATAATTAGTATTTATATTTTAGTAAATGCGTACATAGATTGTTATAGTTCAACGACAGCCAGATACAGAACAAATAATCATGCTCATCATATAATTATGAGAATCAAACCCACGAATTCTACCTTACTTTTTTTATGTATGGCCCTGTCAAAATGACTCTACTCTGCCTGATGGAAAGCATTAGCAGAATCCAAGAGTGGTGGTCACTATACTGCGAATGCAGACAATGTAACAATGCAGCATGGTGACCCACACTATAGCGGCCTAGTGATGCTTCTGCATCACGACAGCACGAATGCTGTTATTTTACTAGTATTACCACTACATCAATATACATTTTGGTACATTACACTGTTCATCAAACCTATTCTCTTTTATATCTTGTAGTATTTTTAATATTGTTAAAGTAATTACCTTGCCAACAATACTAAGTAATAAATAAATAGATATTTGTTGGCAGAAGTTCTTTGTGTGTAAAGTATAAGCTATACTCGGATATATACACAACATCAAAACTTTATGTTACTTCAAAAACTAGTTTGAATACTGAATATGTGTTGAATGTGACTGAGAGATATTTTTGTAGAATATACTCGTTTGAGTACCTAAGTGAGGTCATGAATAATGCAACGACTGTAGTGCACTCTGCGTGGGAGGGTGGTGCGATGCGAAATAGCGCAGGAAGTCTATGAATGTCACTGTCGAAGCTCCACAGCTACACCTGGAGTTTTGCAACATCGTTCAGAATAAGCTGTTCAATTTATATAAATAAAAATAATATTTTATTCCACGCATGTACAAAATATTCCTTCTTAATATTAGTTTCATGACATGCTTGTTTATTTAATATGTGTTATTCCAATTAAGTGTCAGTTTTTTTTCTTTTATTTAATTTACTCGTTATCGTATTTCATTACTATATTATATTGCAACATTGTAATAAAATAAAGAAATAGAGAGATTATAGAACGCATTATTAGCCATTCAAAGAGAGAGACACGAAATCCTAGATATTTTTTTAAAAGACGACTACTGCACTAGGAATAAATCCTGTGTCGCGGGGACTTTACAAACACACATGAAACGAACACAAAGAACACCCAGACTCAGAACAACAATTTGTGGATCACACAAAGTGTTGTCCTAAGTGGGATTTGAACCCACGATACTTGGCGAAGTAGGAAATGGCGTGGTGACCGTTAAACCACTAGGCCAAACTTTAACTGGGCAAACATCATTATCTTTTTCTTACATTGCTATTTATAGTATCATGTTGTATTTCATGTCATTTTAAGAGTACTATTTTAATTTCTATAAATGTACATTTCCGGAATTTTTATAGTTTTTCCACTAACAGATATGAATTTCTTGTTACAAAATGTCAAACTCGTGGTAAAACATCTTTTTTAAATACTACTGCACCTTTGACTATAACTTAGAGACCAAGCGATCAAAGAATGCATCTGTGCTTACATATGTAACTGTTTTTAATTAAAAAGTAAAAGTTTACGTGGAGAACAACTCCCCGGTACCAGGCAGAGGGCGCGCGATAAAGTAAACCTAACGACGAGTAAAAGTGCCAAGGAAATTGCATAAAGCCAGCTTATACTTTGATACAGCAAAAATATATCTACGTGTTTGTATAAGTGGGTAAACTGCATTTAGTGGTGTAGTTTTTACACTCCATCAGTTTTTCATTTAACCTACACACGGTTTCAGACAAACACAGATTAGTTATAGTGAAATTCTAAAAATATCTTAATTTTCTAGTTTGAACTTAATAATAACTACTTGTAATTAGGCAATTAGCGCAACATCTTCATTGGGTGCTCAAAATTTTTATTTCGTTATTCTTGTCTCTGGCTAGAGGACAGAAATAGATTGTCTTCCAGGTATTCGTGTAATGCCGGCTAACTTTGAAGTGCGAGGACAAAACAGCACTTACACAAAGCCTTATTTTAAGCAATTAGTTCGATTATTTTCCTTTTACTTATGTCTCGTATCTGCTTGCCTTACCTACTCTTTTAGTTTAACGGGAAACCAACATTATTGTCTAACAGCACAAGATACGAGTATAATTAACTTATTTAATTGGGCCACGTATGGCAAATACTAACTGTTTGTAAAACCTTGACACAGCTTATAGAATTTGGTGAATCACAACCAAATGTTTTGTAGTAGTCGCGAGCGTTTATAGCACTTTGGACGACGTTAAGTGTCATCGGGTGATATCAAAATTCAATTCACTGTTTGTGAATTTTAAGTACCTACACGTTTTATGCAATCCGGTTTTATATTTTTTTAAATAATTGCTTGTTTTTTTTTCATAGTTTATTGAGCATTTATTTTGTACATTTTTATTAAATGGAGTTTTGGATATAGGTGTAAAGTAAATAAGTTACAACGCAATGTCACCTACCACGGGTGAACGTCCTCAAACCGACGCGTGTAACATTCACGAGTGGCACGTCGTCCATTACTTGCGCTCCACTGATCGCTAACTTTACACCAAGTGCGTGCGTCGCTATTGGACTGGACACTATTGATGACAGTTTGTAATGTGTCTGTTGTTTGTTCATCTCATGTCACTGTTACGTTACTGTCAGACTTATCAGAAAGTTTTATTGCAATCATAATAAACGATGTTTATTTTTGCACGTCGGACTTTACAGCTAGAACATTTCCTAAGATTCACTCCGGGAAGGAATGCTGAAACAAACCATAGAGGTGGTTTTTTTAAAGTCCATGCACATTTATTAAATAAATGCCATCAACAGGCAAGTTTCAACAGTATAGTTCTTATAGTTTCGAAAAAAAAGTGCTTTGACATACGGACGGACAGACAGACAGACAGACATGACGAATCTATAAGAGTTTCGTTTTTTGACATTGGCTCGGAACCCTAAAAAGGAATAGAAGAAATCTTTAATACCTCTTTTAAGTTCATATACGTAAGTATGTATGTAAATAATAAGTCTGCCATAAAAATAATAATTTGCTCACTTTAATCATTGTGTGATACTATATAAGAACAGTTACCTATGTCTTTCTCTGAGGTCTCGCTCTCGAATTATTAACTCTAAGTTTAGTTTGAGTAAAGTAATCATCATCTACAACTTGGTCTTTGCCACGTAGAAAGTAGGAAGTTAAAGATGAACTATTTCTGTAAAGTCACAGTTCTACGTTGAATCTCGTCCGCGTTCTCAAGCAAAACTTTTAAATGAACTTATGAGATCAGTGATACCTCTATATACTTAGTAGTTATACTTGTATACATTCTTGTACCTAGTTTCCAACCTTCAAGGAGTGCTGCGGGCCGAGGTCAGGCGGTACTTAATGCTCCATTTAACGTAATCTGAATAATTAATTGAGACCGGTTTCTGTCAAAGCCTTTTTAATTCGTAATTTGAATTACTGGAACTTGAAAGGAAAATTGTAATTAAAGGAATTAGGGCGCATTTGTGTGAGTGCTTGAGAGGTAGCGGCGACAACAAAAAGCAGTTGGGTACCTATAATTCCAAATAAGAGCGCGTGTTTTCTGAATTCTTCATTAATACGGAGTACTCATTACTGGTAATTTCATTAACTTCTGGAACTTGCTATGTTTATTTAAAGAAATGGTTCACATATTGTTCTACCTATTTTGATGCTATTATAGATGTGGGGGACATGGGTGTGATGTCCCTCCAACACAAAGGGAGGATCCTCCGACCAGGCGAGGTGATCATGCCTGGCGGGCCAACTGCCCAACGGTTGATGTTGGGATGTTGTATATATGATTATCGGCGCGAGAACTTTCACTGCGCGATTCAGGATTGGTAGTTTCTTAGTTTCCTTCGTTACTCCGTAGTTCAGTGTAACTTCGGTAGATGGCGCTGTAGTATATTTCTGTTGCGCTGTATGTGGCAGTCGCCACATCACTCCCCTCCAAGACCGGAGGTCAATATATGATGTGTCAGCTGTCTGTGCTCTGTTGCGGAGCTTGCCAGTGCCAGTGGGTCGGAACTGAGTGCCGCAAGTTCCAGTTAGTTGGAACTGAATGCCGCTAGTCGGGATGGCGTGCGGTGCGCGGTGCTGCGGTGAGGTCCCTAGTGAGTCGGGGCGGTTGCTGCGTAGTGGCTGGCTGCTGCATAGACGGGAGAGATATGCTCTGCTTACATGAACCGTAGCTGCAGTGTGCTGTGCCTAGACGCTGATGAGGCCTTAGGGGTAACCAGACTGGAGCGGTCGCTTCCTGCGTGTGGTGTATCCCTGTTGAGGCCGAGGTTGCTGGCTGGCTGTGAGACTTGCTGTGGGAGTGAACATGATGGCGGCGTGCTGATGCTGCTTCGAAGGCTTCTTCCAATCACGTCGGGGTCACCACTGTGGAGGAACGGGTGTCATGTCCCTCCAACACAAAGGGAGGATCCTCCGATCAAGCGAGTTTCTTAGTTTCCTTCGTTACTTCGTAGTTCAGTGTAACTTCGGTAGATGGCGCTGTAGTATATTTCTGTTGCGCTGTATGTGGAAGTCGCCACAATAGATACCATAGTTACACAAAAGGTTATATGAATGTATTTGCTGATTTAATAAACACTTACAGGTTGTATTGTTGTCATCATTTTGTTATTGTACAAGAAGATAGCAGTCTTTCGTTTAGTTCATTCTAAAGTTTTTTTATTATTCACATAATACTATTTATTTAGGATAACAATACAAGTAATGCAATTTTAAATGGGTTGGAATTCATTACGGACTGAAGTAATGATGGCAGGAATTCTGGACTGGCTTCTCCAAGCACTGTTTATTTATGTAGGTATGGGCCTGCCAAAACGACTCTACTCTGTCTGATGGAAAGCATAAGCAGAATCCAAGAGTGGTGGTCACCATACTCATAGCGAATACAGAAAATGCAACAATGCAGCATGGTGACCCACACCAGTGCGGCCTAGTGATGCCTCTGCAGCATTGGGCCTCCGGTCTCGCACTCACCAACGAAACACGACAGCGCTAATGCTATCATTTTACTTTGATCTTGACAGTAGGGAAATACGAATGAGAAGCAGCCTCGGTCCGGTTTCCCCATCCGAAACTTGTAATAACCCTTACCTTAGCTCCCTAACTCTGTTTTCCTTATATAAAATAGTTTTACAATTTTGCTACGAATATTATAAGCTGATTATAATTACTACATGTTAAGTCTGCTGAGTGTCACTCATGTTGCAAGATTAGTCTTTTAAATAGATAATTACAGCAATTTTAGTTAACTGCGCTCACTACTCGAATTATTATATGAACAATTTCATTTTACGTCACTTCTGAACTAATTAAAAAGATACAAACGAATCGCCCGCCGCCGCCGCGGGAGCACTTTATTTTTATCGCGGCGGTGCCGCGGTGTGCCTTTCAACAGCCCTATTTTTCCAACCCGTTTTACTTGCCGTGATTGCTTTACATTTTTTCCTCTCTGTTTCCTAATTAAAAATGTTTTTAAATAAGCCCAACGTACAGCGTATTACAGTTAATGTAAAAAACTCTAAGATCTGTTTACATACTTAATGTTGTTTTTTAAAAAACACTTGGAACTTAAGAGACCATTTTCTAATCTTTTAATTTTTAGAAAACCACTTTCTTAAATGAAGTGTGAAATAAATATCAGAAATTTTTCTTCCAACTTTCTTAGTGCTGAAAAGTTATTTGAGGCTTCAGGTTTAGTCAATGGTAATTGTGCTATAATATAACATCTAATATAATCTTCTGTAACAGTAACTAAATCTCCGCCATGGCGTCATAACTCAAGAGCTGTTATAACTCATTATTAAACGTTTCCGTTAGACATTCATAAACTAAAGATGAATTATGATCTTAATTTTGGTTGTCTATACTTTTACCATAATCATTTTTATTTATCGTTTTGTATTTGAGTTATAATTGTAATGTTTTAGTATATTTTAATTTCATACGACATGAATTTCAATATGATTTTTGTAAGAAGCCAAAGGAAAAGTGTATTATTTGGATGTTAAATAAGTCAACTCAACGTTTTCTCTAACTTTACGTTTCCATTTTATTGACATTTTTATTTATATTCTAAAGAAAGGTTTATCGAAGTTTGTCTTTTTATTTACTGTTATGTATTCCAAGAACTGCGAATCTTTTGAAAGACTTTATAGACAATTATGTTCAGTACTAAAGCTATATAAATACTTGCTTCATTCATTCCCTAGTTTATATTAAATACAGATCATTTGTATTCTATAGCTATATATATAAAAATAAGAAATAAATCAGTATTGAGGAAAAAAAACAATTTTATTTAAAATAGGTGATGATACCTTTAGTCAATTAAATAGTCACCTACAAAAATTGTATAATTATATCCCGATAGAACACAAACATGAGAAACTTAAAGGTGGTATGAATGTATTACTTTCACATCTTTGGAAATACTCTAATTGTATTTACCTCAGTTACATTGTGCGATATACCGGGGGCGTGGAAGTAAGTGTATGTTATGCAAATGCGGGACCCAGTGGAACACCCAAGGATAATTAAATATACATTATTAGGGAAAGTTAAGGCATCTTCGAAACGATGCTAGCGATGTTAAAACGTAAGAAATGAGCAAAATTAAAGCAGAGATACTGGAATTGAATTGCTGTTTGGTGCATAAGTCTCACGTTACATATTACAAATTCAAATATACATGTGAAGTATGTGATGTATCCACTAAAGATAAGGCTGGGAGTAAGCCTTACATGGCATACTCTAAAGCCATTACCCTCGAACCGATGCCGCACATTTTCAGGCTCTATCCTTCCCCCGCTAATCATCTCAGTGACTTAAATTTCAACTACTACAATCCAAACATCCAAAGTTTCTCTCAATACTGACCAACCGTTCGGTCACAAAGCTTTGACCTGCCTTCACAACATCTCTCAAGCATGCTTTATTGCAAGATAACTTTGAACTACATTACTTACAAGTACTACTTGGGTTCTCTGAAATGGAATATGCAACAAGTCGAAGTAAACACAAATTTGCTGACTGGTGCTCATGTATACGACCGAAGATCTCGGAATATTAACTGAAATGTCTGCTTGAAAGTTTTGAAGAGATGTATTAATATTACTAGCATTCCATCGCAGTTTTGTGCTCAAGAATTGGGGAAACAAAATGGTAAAAATACTCAATATTATGACTGCTCTCAATGTTAAGTTATACATACTGTAACTGTGAATATGTAATCTTTGGAATGAATAGCTGAATTAATTGAGAGAATGGGATGATAAAACGTATGCTCCCTCAAGAAATGTCTTTCGTTCCAGTATTTTATTCTGAAAATTTTAACAAAATAAAAACCAACTTCAAGTTTCGACTCGATTTCTCTTGGTTGCCGTCATCAGATCTTAGTGTCCTTATCATGGTACCACCGTTGGGATATCTCCTTTCCATTAAAAAAAGAATCATCAAAATCGGTTCATAAACAACGAAGTTATCCCCGAACACACATAAAAATATATATATATATATATACGGTCGAATTGAGAAACCTCCTCCTTTTTTTGAAGTCGGTTAAAAACTGTTCGATTTGTTCCTGTAGAATATAAATAGACCGCTATCGGAATAATATCACAAATATTATGTTAGTGACTGAAACTTAATACATTTATATGTAGATATGGACATATTATGTAAATAGTGTATAGGGTAGAATGAAAAAAAATACAAAGAAAAGAAATAGAGAAAATAAAGTAAATGATTTTCTAGTGTCTATGTGTGAAACAAGAGAGCCTTCTAACTCAACACACTACTGCTTTATGTTTGTACACAATACATGAACCGGCTGATATTTTGCTGAGGCTAAATGTGATGTAGTGAGTAGATATGTAAATACATAATTAGCAACATTAAGCAGCATATTAAACATTTAGTAGAACATTGGGAGCACGCGACTCTCGCTCCCCTCGTCGTTACAAACTTGAATATTAAACATTTTACTTAAACTAATTACATACTTTAATTACAGCGTGTTCTACGACCTCTTGTAGATTTGTATTCTTGATAGTTTGAGACATAGAAATTTATGGAAATACCACATTAATGCGATAAATTATCACAGGACAATAATTTATGAGAAGATTGAGATAACAAGAGTGTTAGTAGTTATATTTCAAAATATATTACTTGGTAATTTTTTTTTAAATTTATTTATGTTATGGAGGACTTACAGCTAACATAATAACATTTGCAATCAAGTAGACAACAGTGAGCCAATTACAAGTAACGATGTGAGCGACAGCATAAAACTATTTTTGTCTTTATTGTTATTACTTTAACTTTAAAAAAACTTAGGGCTCAGACACTTTTGCACCTTTGAGACTCTCATTGAAAAGACTTGCACTCATAGAGACTGGATCTATATTGTCCTGCTTACAAAGCTCATTAAAAGCTCTACTCACACGCACAATATAGCTATTCTCTTTCCAAGCATATCTCAAGGCATCCTTGAGTAGAGGCATCGACGCTACCTCTCTTGCTCCAATCACAGTACGATATATTCGTTAGGACTTATCACCCTGCATAACCCAAATACATTAGAGAAAATGGGAACAATAAGTCAAATGCTATTCTTTGCTAACTTGAGAGTACATACCAATTTTATAAAGTTTAGTAATGTGCTATTTCAACATTAAGTCCACGATTTAGCATATTTGCCGGTCCATATCGGTGAAGTCCTGCGACGCGAGGGTTCTCGTCGCCGAATAAATTTACATTCACTAGCATATTTCGATCGACGAACCTACACAACGGGGATTAGAGTTTTCCAATAGGTGCTGTAACCTCGCTATATTGGAGTATATTCGTTTTGCAGATCGAACAATGAATGTTCACTGAATGGACACGGCGGTACTGGGCTACCGGTGGCATTATTACATTTGTAATCGACAGATTTCATCCTCTTCGTATGAAAATGAAATGAATCAATTTCACATTTATGTGATTTTTATTTATATTTTTTTTTTCATATACGTACCTAAAGGTAAAATACTCTGAATACAATTCAATTAAATTCAGTTTATGTTTTTTGTAAACATATGTTTATAGAATACCTACTGTAATTTATACATATATTGTAGTAACTGTTTTAGATATATGTTTTTTCTATTATTTTCTTTTATTTATGCTCGGAGATGTTAATTAAAGACTGAAATTATAATATCTATACACATATATTTCATATCCTGTCAACATCTATCATCTTTTTACTTTCTCCTACTTTTAGCATTTGTATCTCCTTAATGAATGATTCAGCATATAACGCCAGTTTCTTGACTTCACCATCTAAACTTCTACAGCATACATTCTACTTGACCGAAGTCCCAGGAAGATAACATCATCTTGACATATTAAGTAATGACTAAGTTACTTGCAAGCTCCCAAGCGGTTTACTACAACATTAGGCAGTGTAACGATTTATGAAGTACATAATAAGTAATGTCTATAATTTTGTGGTACAGCAATAAACCACGCAATCGTTCTTCGAAGTTGCTACATTGCTTACAGAATGTTTACACCCTCGTAAATCCACCCGCGGACTCAACTTTGATTACGACACTTATCGGAGTTGAGTACGCACTTATCCACGCGGTAAACTTAAATGGGCTAAAATTGATTATCTACACGGTCGTATAGCTTTATAAAACACGCTTTTTGCATCAAACTACACAACAATACAATATTTCATTTTTATTTACTTACACACAACGCAAGTGTGTAAATAAACAAAAATGAAATGTTGTTCGATGCTATCACTTTGCAATGAAATTTAAATAATTAGTTT
Organism: Diaphora mendica; assembly: GCA_949125395.1. Taxonomy (NCBI): domain Eukaryota; kingdom Metazoa; phylum Arthropoda; class Insecta; order Lepidoptera; family Erebidae; genus Diaphora; species Diaphora mendica. The sequence goes on along the minus strand of OX421326.1, from coordinate 688,306 downwards.
TAATGCCACCATTGTAACTGCAAAAGTAACTGTTACTCTACGAATTAGGTTTAAAGGTAAATTAACTAGTAAAAACCTTTGTAGGCAACCAAGAAAATTGAAGTAAAAGTTATCATTGTCATCATCCTCCAGCCCTTTTCCCCAATTCTATCCGAGATCTGCTCAATGTTAACATTGCAAAAGGTTATAACTTCTGCCTTTTATGACCGGCGGCTAGCCTGACATCATTTCTACTTTTTTATCGTTACGATTCGGATTTTACAACGTCAGAAGGTTGCTTCACTGACCGATAACCGCTCAGATGTAGCGAGTTTACTAACAGGGCACATATAAACGCAAAAGTTGGAGATTAGCAGAAATATTTTGCATTTTTAACATTTACATTTACAAAGCATTACTTCTGTTGAAGTGATTTACTTATTTATTTCATTTGTTTCATTAAAACTACTTGTTATTATGTGGTGTAAGATACCTATACTCCTCACAGATATGATAATACTTAATATTAGCTATTTTTACCCGACTACAGCAAAGCCAGAGGAGGGTTATGATTTTGTATTTACATGTCCGCCTAGGCTGCTTTGTTCAGGAGGACCAATTGTGTGATGACAGCGGTAAACTGATCATGCAATGTTTCATCAGATGGTGAATTATTTAAGAAAAAGAATTTAAGTATAAAAAGAACCAAGTTTTAAACCTTATACAGTAGTCACTAATTTTCAAGAAACAAAATGTGCCTACAGAGCTGTGGGCACATACGTTACATTTTATATTAACACCAGGCCACCGGCCACTCGTTTTAAACTGTTTGCGAACCGCAGTGGCTTCACAAAGCGGCGTATAAAGCGTTGTGTCACGTGTGTGACGTACGGCCTCACGCGGACATATTTACCAGCGGTAAATATTCTACAGAGAGAGCCCTACTGTGCTGATAACGCACAATTGAGTAGCGCCATTCTGTATTATGAATGTTAAATTATGTATTTATGATGTGTTTTTCATGGTATAGGGGAGCTCACGAGCTGATGAGTCACCCGATAGCAAGTGACTACCTCCGCCCATGCACACCTGCAACTCAGGACCTGCAACTCACCGCTTCGGTTCTTCCTTCCTGTGCCAAGCGGTAAATACTACCAGCGCACGTGTTTCCCTCCCACTATGATCCCGGGTCCTTTAAGCGGAGCGTGAAGAAGCATCTCACTAGGCCGCCATAGTGCGGGTCACCGTGCTGCACTGTCCTTACTCGCATTGAGGATGGTGACCACCACTCCTGGATTCTGCTCATGCTTTCCATCAGGCAGAGCAGAGTCATTTTGGCGGCTAAAACAAAAAGGACTCACGAGTGTGTAACCGTCGTTTGTCTTCCGTTCAGAATTAGGAGGAGGAGATTTTGACTTCTTGTAACTTAACTCGTTACTGCGTGTGGTGACGGATTAAGAATACGCAGTGTCAACACCCCTAGTCATCCTATGGGTGTCGTAAGAGTCAACTATGGAAGCAAACTATGCACGACAACATCTCTTCAAAGAGAAGGTGTGGAGAAACGGGTTTCATGTCCCTCCAACACAAAGGGAGGATCCTCTGACCAGGTGAGGTGATCATGCCTGGCGTGCCACGGCCCAACAGTTGATGTTGGAATGTTGTATATATGTTAATTGGCGCGAGAACTTCTCTGCGCGATTCAGGATTGGTAGTTTTTTCACTTCCTTCGTTGCTCGTAGTTCGACGAATATTCGGTATATGGCGCTGTAGTATATTTCTGTTGCGCTCTATGTGGAAGTCGCCACAAAGGAAAATTTAACACAAACCCTATACTACTCCGACTGACCAGCGTGTATAGTAGACCAGTACCTCCTTTCTAACGAGAGGCCTATGTCCAGCAGTGGACTAAGAGCTGTTTATGATGGCGGAGAAACCTTACTCATGGTGAAAAGTAATAAAATACATTTTTTATGTAATAGGGGGCAAACGAACAGACATATCGCCTGATGGTAAGCGATTACCGCCGCCCATGGACACCACGCAACACCAGAGGCGTCAAAAGTGCGTTGCTGGCCTTTGGCGCTGAGAAGGGAGATGGGGATGGGGGGAAGGGTTGGGGTATGGGCCTACGATGTCCTCAATCTCTCGGTGAAACACAGCGCAAGTGCTGTTTCACACCGGTTTTCTGTGAGGCCGTGGTATCACTCCGGTCGAGCGGGCCCATTCATGTGGAAGCATGGCTCTCCCACGGTAAAGAAATTCTAAATCTGGTTTTCTGTACGACTGCCATGTTTTCCCACGGTATAAAGTTCAATGTACTGCTAAGTTCGTGTACCGTATTTACAAGTAATGTTAATTAGCATTATATAGTTACAACAGTATTTCATTATGTAAGGCCGCCTGTCTGTTAAGACCCATTTTCATAAAGGGGTATTAAATTTAAACTAATATCGTACGCATGTACTACAATGTACATCGCCATGTAAAATATTCATATTTAAGGCAAGGTAATTAAAAGCTAGCGCCCTTGCTACATATATATTATGTGGATACTGAGAGCGCTTATTTTTTTTAACTTTCGTGACTTGTTTAGTAATATTTGTATAATGTGTTTAAATTTACGTATTTTAGTCACTCACCTTCATAGTTAACATACACATGTTATAATACGAAAATGTTGTTTTTTTAAGCGACCACTCTCGCATTAAGAATTTACATCTTGTGTCGCGGGGGACTTTACAAATATACGAAACATACACAAAGAACACCCAGACTCAAAACAACAATTTGTGGATCACAAAAAGTGTTGTCCCATGTAGGATTTAAGCCAACAACACTTATAAATAAATATTTTGGACACCTAACACAACGCCATCTAGTCCCAAGCTAAGCAAAGCCTGTGTTATGGGTACTAGACAACTGATATAAATACATGAATAGTTTTTTTTTGTAAATACATACGTATTATACATAGAAAACACCCAAACTCCGAGACAAATATTTGCAGTTCACACAAACATTTGGTCCGACCCGGGAATCGAACTCGAGACCTCAGCACAGCAGTCGCTTACGTTACCACTTGCGCGACCGAGGCACTTGGCGCAGTAGAAGGCGGCGTGGCGACCACTTAAACCACTAGGCCAACCGTGCAGTCAAAATTAAATTGTGTGATTGTATTGAATATCTGTATTTTGTATTTTTATACCTTACCCCCTTATACTGGAAAGGACACAAGATGCCTTTTAACCAGAAAAAAGCATAGTGTTTGTTCGCCAGTAAAGCTAGCCTTCCTACAGTAAACTTTTATAAATGTTGTTATCATCCTTTCAATTTAGAAAATGTTTTCCAACTGATATGGAAAACATAATACATCTTAGCACATTTGGCTACCTTCTTTGATTTGATAAAAATTCAGATCACTCAATATCTATCTTAGTTTCGGAGGGGCAACCTCCCAACCGAAATTACCAGTAATTCATGAAATAAGTAAGTCGATTAGAAACTTCATTCCCTCTACTATACATTTTTTACTTTCAGATGTTATCGACAGCATTGCAGGAAGTAAATTGACGCTAAAAAATTCATTATATTATATTTTTATAATTCGTTTTTCTCATCCATATATTCTCATGTGTTTAATTTCTAAATTAAGTTTTTACTTAATTTAGAAATCCCTAATCAGCATTGTGAACCATGATAGAACCACGCTTTGCCATATAAGGTCTTGCCAGACCGGAGAAATACCACAGCCTGACAGTAAGCTCATGTTCTAGGAGGTTAAAAAAGCCTGTCCCCCTTCTTCTATTTCTCTCTTAAGTTACGTGTATCATCATTTCAAGTCAGCTATCCGTTTGCCACTTATAAAAACGTTCTCCATAAAATTAGAATTTTGATAGATTGCTTTATGCATAACAACCCTCAATATACATATAGGACACAGGTGTTACTTACCCTGTAATATTTTATTATGTAACAGAATTCATTGCTACGTGATGAAATTCATCAATAGTTAAATAGTCAATTCATACAACATTTATTTCAAGTTTCAAATCAAAGCAATAAATATTGTATAAGTTAAAACCGATGCGGTCGCACTCAGCGTCGTTTACTCTCGACGTCGCTCCGTCGATGTTTTAACGTTATTGTCGGAACCATATTGGAGCACTCCTCCTTCGCCGAGAACTCTCCACGCAGAATACATTACAATACATTTATTCGAACGACTTCATCGAACCCTAATACTACGTATATACACGAAATGAATGAATCTGGGTCGCATAAAGAAACCTCGAGAACTAAAAACAATGACTCTGAGAAATAAGCACTGTTTTAAAGACAATTTTTTTTTTTTTTTTTTTTATGTTTGGCCCGCCAAAATGACTCTACTCTGCCTGATGGAAAGCATAAGCAGAATCCAAGAGTGGTGGTCACCATGCTCACTGCGAATGCAGACAATGCAGCATGGCAACCCACACCATGGCGGCCTAGTGATGCTGCTGCATCTTTTAGTCTAGTCAACAAGTTTGGAACTTGTTGACTAGACTAATTGGGCCTCCGGTCTCGCACTCAACAACGAAACACGACAGCACGCTGTCATTTTACGTTGATTTTCTGTGCGAGGGTAGTACCGCTCCGGTCGAGCCGGCCCGTTCGTGCTGAAATCAGCGTGGCTCTACTACCTAATACTCTTTAAGCAAATAAAATTAAAATGTCTCGTTATAAAAATATTGATTGCAAATTTACTTTACTTTATTGACGTGACAACGTCTTATAATTCGATGGAGCCGGCTGCACGCACGACAAAACATGACTCATGCGGCGTTACCTCGCTCGGAGGCGTTCCATTTAAGGCTTGAAGTGCAAGCGAAAGCGCGGAACGAGCGACAAAGAGGCACATATTTTCTTATGACGTTGTCATGTTCAACTATCGTCAGTAAACCGACTTTACAGACAACCGATTTTCTTAATTTACTAATTAAAAAACTTTAATTCATTAAACCAAGCTGATATGACCCGGCTTCATTAGTTTAGAGTGTATTTGCTAAATAAATATTTTATAATATTATAATAGACCTTACTATTCACATTCAAAGCAACGTATCATTAGGCAAAGTCAATGTTTTCCCTGCTCGTAATAGTCGAGTGCAAACACATATGAGCACGTCTGAGCTTGATTTAGGACTAATTAAATGTGCATTAGTGAACAGATAATGGTGAAAACGTTTATTTGGGGTTTTGATTAATATTTATAGATATTTCTTTAGCATTTCTTTTTTAAATTATTTTTTTAAAATACACACAGAGGCGCTCATAGCTCAGTTGCACTCGGTGATTAAAAACAATCACCGAGGGTAAGGAACAGCGGCGCGGTCAGTACCTGGATGGGTGACCGCTGGTTACATGATACCATGAGCGTCTCCGTGATTCGGAGGTCACGTTAAGTAGTCGGTCCCGGTTGTTATTATAAGAACAGTCGTGAAGCTTGGAGGCCTTTGGGCGGCTTAAGAACATATAACGGCAAGATTACGTAGCCACAACGTTGTGTTGCCAGTCCCCAACCCGCACTCGGCCAGCGTGGGGACGTATGGCCTTAACCCTCTCCTAAGAGGAGACCCGAGCCCAGCAGTGGGACATTAAGGGTTGTTGATGACACACATTTTCAAAATAAACACATTTTACATGTTTAAGTTAGCAAATTCCAATCTTTTCCAATGAAGCATTACAACATTGAGTGCTGTGTACGGTTGTAATTGGACTTCAGACCTACATATTGTAAACTGCAATTTATAGTATTTGTTTGTTTTTGGTTTGTTGTCTGTTTCTGTACCTAATAAATAAATAAATAAAAAAGCTCAGTTTGTTTATTTATATGAAAGAAAGGGGATGTTACCCATTAGTTATTAGTTAATATTGAATACCAAATCAAGTATATATTAAGATACTGAAAACATGGTTAGGCAATTTGATAATTGGATCAGTTAGCATAACTGTCAAATTTAGCTAAAAAAACTCACGTTTAATATCATTGGAATATTCGAAGGAACAGATCAAAGTTCAATGAATGTGTCTTTGAGCCACATTGGAACAGTATTTTCATCACTGTTTCAGAAACTGGGTGTACGTCTGATTTCCATAGCGTCTTTATACACACCAACAGAATATCTAGAAACAGGACCCTGATTGACCTATGACCTTACGAAATTTCTGCAAATTTAGCTGGTAGAGTATTTTTAGGGCATTAAGTCCGAGGTACATTTGTGCATGAAGTTTTTTAATAAATCAATATTTGCTACGTGCAAATATGACCTATTCAGCTCAGATAGTGTTATACATACAAAGAAATATATTTGCTATGTCAGTGTTGCTGCATTAGTTACTAATTTCACCCCATGGCTTTTGTTGCTTTATAAATCGGATATTTTTCTCTATATAATTGGTTTTAATTTTGTACTATTTTTTTTTCCTAATTTAAATGTAGTCTAAGTTACTCCTTATAACATCACCTATCTCCCAGTGAAAGTACCGTCGAAGCCGGTCTAGCCGTTTCAAGAAGTCGGAACAGATAGACAGACAGGCAAACATAAAAAAAAAATACCTAAGTACCGCAAATACTTTCATATGAATTAAGTGAAAATCTGTTGATATAAATTATAAACAGATAATTCAAATTTATTTATTTGTATAACTAGTACAATTGTTCATTATAAAATAACAATAGTTAGTTAGTTTTATCGTATACAAGAAGTTTTAACTTTGTTATATATATATTTCGTTTTACTGTTACACTAGCAAAAAGCTTGTAGCCTAAATTTATTAATCGATTAATTCTCATCATCTACAAATTTCAAGTGACACGAGTTTCGCAAGTTGATGACAGCTTGTCTTCGTTAATTAATTTACCGAACATTAAATATGCTTTGAGCCGCTTCTAATAGATATATATAGATGTTAGATAAGGGAAGATACATAGATAACCGAACACTTAACACAAAAACATGTAAACGCCACGCTATCAGCACGCCACCATCATGTTCACTCCCACAGCAAGACTCACAGCCAGCCAGCAACCTCGGCCTCAATAGGGATACACTACACGCAGGAAGCGACCGCTCCAGCCTGGTTTACCCCTACGGCCTCATCAGCGTCTAGGCACAGCACACTGCAGCTATGGTTCATGTAAGCAGAGCATATCTCTCCCGTCTATGCAGCAGCCAGCCACTACGCAGCAACCGCCCCGACTCACTAGGGACTTCACCGCAGCACCGCGCACCATAAATAAATAAATATTTCGGACATCTAACACACAACGCCGTTTAGTCCCAAATTAAGCAGTGCTTGTATTATGGGTACTAGACAACTGATATAAATACTTTTTTTTTGCCAGAACTTTTTACCAAACTCCGAAACAAATATTTGCAGATCATACAAACATTTGGTCCGACCCGGAAATCGAACCCGAGACCTCATGCACATCAGTCGCATACGCTACCACCGCACCACCGAGGCAGTAAATCCATACTAATATTATAAAGCTAAAGAGTTTGTTTGTTTGTTTGAATGCGCTAATTTCAGGAACCGTAGTTCCGATTTGAAAAATTCTTTCAGTGTTGGATAGAACATTTATCGAGGAAGGCTATTGGTGACGAGCAGATTTCCCTAGTGGCCGTTTGCGGAACTAACGTAAGACAGATACTTCTACCTGACAGTTTAATATACAGAGCGAGTGCATTGTTATTTTAAATTCTTTATACAATGTTTTCATTGATAGAGAGAGAGAGAGATCTACGGAGCAGTAAAAAATACTTTAAGACCACTTCGTGAGGGTGATCAGTATTTTAAAAGTGGAATGTTAACGTGTATACGTATTTCTATCTGTCATACGTTAGTTCTGCAACTTGCCGCTAGGGAATCTGCTCGTCACCAATAGGCTATATAACACCACGCTACGACCAACAGGAGCGGAGCACCAATGAAAAATGTTTCATTGGTAAAATTATCACGCTACGGGCAATAGGAGACGCAAACGAGGTTGCGTGGGTCAGCTAGTAATTTATACACGGGTAAAAAAATGGTAGAATTTAAAAAAATATGCTCATAAATAATTTAATCTGAAATAAGCTTACTCCTTGTCGATTTACTGCTACTTGTTGTTTATACTTCGGCAGCAGATTATCAGATTACTTTATTGAGAGGCAGAAGGAAACATATAAACCAAAACCAACATAACCAGGAACAAAATAATTATTACAGTCTTTTATCGTTTATATTAATCCGATTAAGTATCGATAGATAATTAAACTAGCTGCCCAGTACGTGCTTCGCTACGTATAAAGTGAAATAAAAAAAAATGGTGATATAATTTTAGATTTAAACTATCCTATCTCTCAAGTTGGATCGAACTGCACATGGTGTGAAAATTGTATTATAATCGGTTAAGTGGTTTAGGAGTCCATTGAGGACAAACATTGTGACACGAGATTTATATATATTAAGATTAGATGGTTGAGTGATCTTGTAACATGATACAAGATAAAAGAAATAAATAATGTGTAAAGCGAAGCGTGTAAGTTATATTGTATATTTATTTATACATACAACGCTCTAAAATATGCCATTAGGCGGCTGTATTCCCTGTTGAGTAATTCTGCATATAGATTGTTGAGAATATGATCATAAATAAATAGACAATGACACTGGAATTTGCACCTTGAGACCACAGGCCACGGTACATTATTAAAAAAGTGTGTTTGTTGTGCGATGATGCGTCGCACGAACGAACGGTTAACTTTTCTGATAATTTTCACACGAAGCTACATTGAGCTTCGACGAGCCCTGGTCGTGAGTTGCAAATAATTTACGACCTAACTTTAACATTGGACATTATTGTCTCGTTATTTATGGCTGACATATTAAGATAATTGGTTGAAAACCATTTTGGAAATTATATTATATTTCTTGTTGTTGGAAAAGCAAATTTGTTTTAAGAATTTACAAATTTAAGCAAAAAACAATAATAAAACAGTAAATTTACGCTGAATTAATTGCAATCCTGATGTTAAGATTTGGACTTCATGGCCAGCATCCTAGTGTCAAATGTCAGTGACGTCATGATCTTAGATTCGCAATGGAAGTATCACGGATTCGAAAATCACTTAATTTACAGCAGCCGTGAACTCACTCCTTATTTATTTACCTTGATATGATCTATGATCAAGAATAGAGACAATGTAAAATCTTTCGTTATACTAATAATATCTGAATCAGTGAGTTTCGAAGACAAAAACGCCAGAATCTTTCTTAATTTTCATGTAGTGTAAAAACGTATAATTTATTCAAATAAACTCAAAAGAGAGAACTCAGTCTTCTACAATATAGCGATTTTTCACGTTAGGAAATTCAAGTGAAGTGTTGATACGCGATAGTCATGGGAAGTAAAAGTTGATATACGGCGTCGTAAAATATCTCCCCGTAAACTTGTAGTGAGTATACAGCGCTATACAATTTCACAAGCGGCTGGGTACAGCTATCGTCGAATATTCGCTAAATTTACTTTCGGCCGCAAATATTTATTAAGTTTCCACTTCTCGGACCCAAATGTTTGTTCTCCAGTTGCGAGAACTAAAGAATTATTGGTGTTAGACTTTTTCTTTCTGTAACTACCGCACTTGAGAGAGACCAGTGAGCTGTGAAAAGCGTTTGATATCAGTAACTCGTCAGATACTTAACTAAATAAAAAAAAGAAAAGAAATGTATTACGGGTCTGTTTAGTCTTCCTATTCAACTGTTTTCATCAAGTTCTTTTTAATGAATAATAGATTAAGTAGAATTTATCATTAATCATGACGGAATACTAAGCCAGATAACTTGATCAAAATTTCATGGATTCGATGTCCACTTAGGACACATAAGTGTGTGAAGAGTACCACCATTTCACCTGAGCCCTATATCAAGAAAGTGTATTTATAAACATATAAGTATGTATATTAATATTAGCAGATTGATCATTAAACAGGTCTACATCTATTACGTAAAATCATATAACTTTAACTCTTCTCAAGTTACACTTAAATTTCGGACATTCTTTTCGGACATCTAATCTAACATACAACGCCATCTAGTCCCAAGCTAAGCAGAGCTTGTGTTATATGTACTAAACAACTGATATAATTACATAAATACTTTTTTGTACATACATACATATTATGCATAGAAAACATCCAAACTCCGATACAAATATTTGCAGATCATACAAACATTTGGTTCGACCCGGGAATCGAACCCGGGACCTCAAGCACAGCAGTCGCATAGGTTACCACTACGCCACCGAGGCAGTATAGTCGTAAATGAAAAGCCTTAATGTACATTCTGTGTTAATCTAAGACCACTCGCTGAAATAAGATTTTCCATTTAGCTTTTTTGCCTACTTGAATAATCTGAGTAGAAGTAGCTAGATGTGAACATTCCTCTAAACGTAATGCTGCCATCGGGTGAAGCAATTTCATTGATTATTCTAACGTTTGAGAAGTCAGTCATGCCATGGGATATGTTGATTAATTTCATTAGTACTATTGCGCAACTGCATCGAAACACACACACACACACACGTTGGTAAGGTGGAAAACTTGATATAAGACAGAGTTTATCCAAAGGAAAGGAATACCCATTACATAAGTACTTGTTTATTATTAACAAGATGTATGTGTTTGTTCAAAGTAATAACTAACTACAAAGGTATAAGCATTGTTGCCTATTAAGAGTAACGCGGCAAGTACAGGCAGCGTAGAGGCTCTACGACGTAGCCTATTTTGGTCGAAATAAATAACGTGCTACGCCGTAGAACTTCAACTTAATCATTTAAAACGAAAACAATGTTAGTTTTAAAAGAGTGAGAATGTGTTTATATAATAAATTAAAATACTAAAATGCTCCATTTTACGACGGTGACATGGCCTAGCGAAATTGCATTTTAAAATCATCTGTATCTCTGAATGTTCACTGTGTCTTACAAACTTTCACAAAAGACGTGATGTCTTTGTCTCCAGCTTCTTCTTGATTTAAATTTTGAATTTCAACTTGTTATAAAACCCAATGTGACAGATGACAAACAATAATCTCAGAGATAAGATCAGCAATGAGCCGGGGACAGAGACGAACGACAGACACGTGACGTACTGGAGATATAAATGAACTCAATTTTATGAGATATTCGGTGAATGTGCGGAATTGACGCCACATTTCGTTCTCACTGATTTATACATTCATATGTATATTGAAGACCACCGGGACACAGCGGTAATGTATTTAAATGCAACATCACAACTGGCAGGTTCATTTCATGCTTATTATAATAAAATTAGTTGACCCGAGTTTATTTGCGTCTCCTGTTAGTACTAACAGTTGATGCTCCTGTAGAGCCACGCTGATTTCAGCACGAATGGGCCGGCTCGACCGGGGCGGTACTACCCTCGCACAGAAAATCAACGTAAAATGACAGCGTTCGTGCTGTCGTGTTTCGTTGGTGAGTGCGAGACCGGAGGCCCAAGTAGTCTAGTCAACAAGTTCTATACTTGTTGACTAGACTAAAAGATGCAGCAGCATCACTAGGCCGCCATGGTGTGGGTCGCCATGCTGCATTGTCTGCATTCGCAGTGAGTATGGCGACCAATACTCTTGGATTCTGCTTATGCTTTCCATCAGGCAGAGTAGAGTCATTTTGGCGGGCCATACATAAAAAAAATAAAAAAATACAGCGGGAACATTATACCGTGAGAGAGCCATGCTTCGCCATGAATGGGCTGGCTCGACCGGAGTGATCTATGGCTTCACAGAAAATCGGTGTTAAATAGCGCTTGCGCTGTGTTTCAACGAGTGAGTGAGGATACCGGAGGCCTATATCCCAACCCCTATCTCCCATCCCCCAAAGGCCGGCTACGCATTTGTGACGCCTCTGGTGTTGCAGGTGTCCATGTGCGGCGGTAATCGCTTACCATCATGCGATACTTCTGCTCGTTTGCCCGCCTATTTTATTAAAAAAGAACAAATTTGTTTACTATAAAAATAATTATAATGAACCAACCTTAAAAGATGGATATATGTTATCGCCATTTTTTTTAGAATATTTAAAGGTGAACAATTCTGTTCTACATATTTTTTTGCGAAATTTGACCGTTTACACAGCAATAGAAGCTCTCAATAAAACTATTTTCGACAACATTAAAACATTTTTTATGATACTCCGCTCGTAACGGTCAGAGCATAATACTAAATAGTTTATAATCTCGATAAATGGGTTATCCTAATACTGAAAGATTTTTTCAAATTGGACTAGTGGTTCTTGAGATTAGAGCGTTCAACCAACCAAATAAACAAACTCTTCAGTTTCGTAACATTATCTTAGATTTTTTTAAAATAACTTGTATATAATGGGGCAAATGAGTGGACGGGTTATGACTGAAACTGACTACTGCCCGATACCTACCACTCAAGAGTCAAAACAACGTTGCCACACACTGATTTGGTTTTCAGATTCAGGGCATAAAAGGGGTACAGGTTCATCAACCAACCACTCGTTCAGTGAACTAATTACTTTACATTCCGGTATTCTGCAAGGCGTCGTATCACTCTTGTCGACTTATTTGTTTCAAAGCCTTTTTTTACAGAATTTACTTCATACATCTCACGTATAGTTGCCCTAAATAGGTAGATCCTGTGCTATATTAAACTATTGACAAATATATATATGTATCCGGGGATATAGATTAATGATACCCAGTTCCAGAACTAATGAACGGGGTCTATTCACCATCATTTGTCTTAAACGAGAAATACAACTAGATATATGATTTATGTTAAAGAATCTACACCTAGATATCGCTACATAGTTTATATCTTTTGATTTTATATACCTGAAGAGAATTCTTCTAAAAAAATAATGAACATTTCTCTAATGGAAGGACGTCTAACTTGGAACACTTTATGTAAGAGATGCAGAAAACTACGTGAAAATATAGTTCGATAAAGAAAAGTGCATCCAGTATACTTTCAGTGTAATGGTTCAATCCTATTGGTATTGTAAATGCTTTGTAAATGGTTAAACAGCCCGTTTGTCTAGTAGATCCATTTCCAACCTGGATAAATAAATTGACTAATAAGTACATGTATTTTTTTCTATGTGTAGGTGGAAATGCGAGTGCCTGTATTTAGTGACAGTTATTGACATATATTCTAAAGTAGACCTTGTACTGAAAAGTATTTGTCACAAAACATTGTGCTAGGCTTTGATTATTCCAACGTTGTTTCAGATGGTCTGAAGTATCTATTGTGTGAGTTGTGCATGAATGCGAAATGTTTCTTGTACCCACTCATTAGCGAGATACTCGCATGTGTCTCAGACGAGTACGAACAAGAACACAAAAGCCTCTTAAAGGGTCTTTGTTGTGATATCGACAGCACAACGTCATCAATAAGGTTACCATTTTGCAGTAATCAGGATATACAATGTAATTTTCGAATAAATTTATTCAAGTAATTACTTTCAGTGCAATTTGTAGCATTGCAAGGGTTTTAGGCTGAATTCTTTTATGGCGGGCCGCCTGCCTAATGTCAATCAGTTTTGTATATATAATCATTTTCACACGAGACAAAACAAAAGTAAATTGGGGTAAAGCAAATAGATGGAGCGAGGGAGCCAAAATGACTCTACTCTACCTAATGTGACCCACTGAAAAAAACGGTTTGTGAATAAGCGGTTTATTTTATGTTTCAATTTATGGCTATACTGAAAGACTGTTTTCGATGCTCTGTTTGATGTCACTTTTTTACCGGTCTCAAAGACACAAGGCACATGAATAAATTCCGAGCGGTAGATGGTAACGCTCTTAAAGCCTCCGTTTGCTCCGAAGCATGGTATAACAATATATTACGCCAGGTATGGCATTCCGACGATCGACATGACGTCATAATCGCTCTCAATCTGTATCTATCTGCTATAGTTGGTTCATTTTGTGTTATGTTGCTATCACGTGGTAACTGGATAGTAACGTCACATCGAACCGCTCTCGGAATGCGAAACCTTGTTTTCTTAGACCATGCTCCGAAGCAAAGGATGGAGGCCTTATCAAAGTATGGATGACGTCATCTGAGGAAACGGAGAGAAATAATAACGTGTAGGTCTACCCATAGCTATAAGTAAGTAGCCCAACATTTTGTACTGTAAAATAGCATTAAATACGAACTTCGTGGTTGATTAATATGCATTGTTCGTAAACAAAAGGAAACGAGAACCAATAATTCTTTGGTTGCTTTTTACCAAGTGAATAAGATTATTGGAGTCCGCCCCGTAATACTGTAGAGAGGATCTCACATAATATCACCTATCATTAACATAATACTCACTATGGTTTTTGAAAGCCAAACCCGTTTTTGGTTATTTCTTAAAATCGCATGTACTACACAACGCCTGACGTTATCGCTTCCGTAATCGCACAATTAGCCCGAACCGCTGAACTATCGGAAATACAATTTGTTTAAATGATCACAATCTATTTGCCTATCATTTAGGAACTTTAGGTGATTAGTAAATGAAGATTATCTCCGTTTGGTTTGGACGAACAACACGTTCAACTATCTCGTCATTAGTATCTAATATTAATATGCTTTGTTCATAAATTTTAAGTTAATACATTTCATCGTATTTTTTCAAGTATTCAGTTAAAAGCAACGACAAGTTGCACCTATTTTTTTTTGCTTTTCACTGACTGAGTAAGGTTATCACAGAAATTCAACTTTCTAACTTCATTAATACTAGAGTTGAATTTTAACTACTTAATAAGGGGTCGTAACGTACTTGTCATCACTTGAATGTCAGTTGTCCGTTTACCATTACTTAAATAATATGGCTGCTTGTTTGCCCCCTAAACTATAAAAAACTCAATTGTTATCATCATCACGAAAATATAGATCAATATGATAAGAAAGTTCTCTTCACAAAGTATTGTTTAAAGTACTATCTGTGTGAGCACATCACTTTTAACAATAACCTCACTACATTCACCCTATAGAAGACAATATGAGAAAGCCTATATTATGTTACAGATTATATAATAGTGGATAAATTACAAACTCCTCGTAGTGACCCAGATACGACACGACATAGCGTCACAAAGACACAGCTCAGAGTAAGCAACGCATTATCCGAGTGTAAAGTGACAGCGCCTGTCTAAGATCTGAGTGAGCGCCAGCTCCGGTACAATGGCCCAGTCATCACAAAGGAGTATGTTGTGTCTGTAATTATTTTATCCGATACTACAAACCTTTGTACTAGAATTATCTTTGAAACAATTAATTAATGGACTGTACCTATAGCACTACATTAGGATGTATTGCAATACACTGACTAAATTGTTGATTTCTTAATTTTCATCCTTCAGCGTGAACTATTCAAAATTTTACGGAATGTGTGACCTTTTAAATATAAATAATGAGGTAATAACAATACTACTTTTCACTTTTGCCACTTGCCTTCGTTTAGGAGCGCCTTGTGTTTTTCCGCATTTTTGTCACTGTGGAGAAGCTGTTGACAGTTTCAGACATCATGGCCTTTTTTGTAGCAGAAGCGCTGGCCGAATATCTCGACATGCCAATATTAACGACATTATCCGTCGTGCTCTTGTTACCGCCGGCGATCCAGCTGTACGCAAAACAAATGGTCTGGTACGGGACGATGGCAAGAGACCAGATGGTATGTCGTTACTGCCATGGAAGATGGGTAAGCCTTTGGTGTGGGACGCAACTTGCGTTGACACCGTCGCGCCATCTCATCTTCCAAGTACTGCTGGTTATGCCGGCGCTGCTGCTGCTTCTGCGGAAAGCCTCAAGCGGCGTAAATATCAAAATTTAATAGGTAATTACATTTTTTAACCGTTTGGGGTAGAGACGTTCATGGGGTCCGAGTGTCCGCGCTATGTTTCAACAACTAGCCAAGCAACAGATTGACGCTTCTCGCGACCAGAAGGCCGGCTTTTTTCTCGAGAATCAGCATTGCCATTCAACGTGGTAATGCTGCCAGTCTTTTGGGAACGCTACCAGTAGGCGAAGATGTGGAGTTTTTTGACGCTTGTATGTAAATATTGTTTTTTTTTTTTTATAAATTATGGTTATGTTTTTTCATTACCTTAATTTTGTAGGTTTCATTATCTTAATTAAATTTAATAATGAAGTTTACGAAATCAGGTCGGGTTATAAAGTACCTACAGTAAGAAACATTAACAAGTACTAATTATTAAAAATAAAAACCCGACTGCGTCAATATTTAACAATAAAAACATATAAGCTTTCTATATGACGGCGTATCCGTAAAACATCAGGTTGGAAAAACCGTAAATGTCAACCTAGCGAAGCGCCATTGTCGATGGTAGTGCGGGCGGCCATCGGCCGTGTCAGAATGAGGGTATCCGAATAATAAAAGTGTGGTTCCGTGAGTCGGGCGAGTTAGTATATAAAGCGGCGCGATTGGAAACAGGACACAGTTTCTCTTCAGATCTCGCGAAGACCATATCTCTTAATTGTGACATGGAGTAGTAGTAGTTTTCTATTATTTGATTTGTGATTTATTGTATCTCTGTGTTTTATATCGTGTGTGTGAGTACCGGATGATTGGTCCTTAATCTCTCCCTTTGATCCGCGTGAGGCGATATTTACCTGTGGGGGAATTACAAGTCTGGTGACGAATTCCACAGGGCACCGCGGAGGAGTGAGCGTTGCCCCAACCCCCTCGTGGGGGTTGCTGATGGTGTTTAAGTTAATTCGTATCCGTTTAGTAGTGATTAGTGTTTGGCTATAGTCCAGACTGGCTATATCCGTGAATCATGTGCTCGTTATATTCTCGTGCCCTCTGACATATATATTCGTAATCACCGTAAAAAAAACTTTATTTTGATACCACACTCGATGTATTTTGAAAACTTTTTTTTTATAGTACTTTTAGGCGCCAAAAATCCTTTTTTTTAAATTTTGATGTACCCAGTGTCACTCTCACGACTAAGACAAATCTATTGACACCACTCATATAAAAATACGACAAGCCGTTTAGGCTCTAGGGCGTGACAAAGAAATATACATATATACCTACTTACATACATACATATACTCGAAAAACATAACCCTCCTTTCGCAGTCGGGTAAAAATACAGCCTAATTGAGAACCTTTCCTATTTAAAATTTGGTTAAACACATGAATTTTACCAATATTTTAAATTCAATGAGTATGAAAATATACTCATTGAATTTAAAATATTCATTTTAGTTTAACAAAGTGTGGCACATTATTTCTCAATATCATTTACAGAAAATAGTAGATAAAATTATCTTAATATGACGTATAAATTTTCAAAGACCCATCTTCAGCTATTCACACAAAATGTAATTTGATAGCATTACCATCGAAATTTCGGTATTGGCATTTTACAGCTCACTGCCATTATATTGAACGTATCGCTTATAACTGTATTCTACATCAAAAGATATAGAAACCTGACAGGCTTGTTAACACAAAAATAATAAACTCTATTTTGAACCGACTTCAAAAAAAGGAGGAGATTTCTCAATTCGACCGTATATATATATATATATATTTATGTGTGTTCGGGGATAACTTCGTCGTTTATGAACCGATTTTGATTATTCTTTTTTTAATGGAAAGGAAATATCCCAACGGTGGTACTATGATAAGGACACTAAGATCCGATGATGGCATCCAAGAGAAATCGAGTCGAACCTTGAAATCGGTTTTTATTTTGTTAAAATTTTACTTGTCACAACTGCATCAGCTAGTTCACAACAAGAAAAATATAGATCAAACGTTTATGTTATCTTTAATTGTAGAAAATTGTATACTTAAATGTATTGTTATTAAAATATATATATTTAAGTCTGTGTTGATATATATCAGACAGTAAAAATGACATGATATATAAACTTTTAAATCTTTTTGTGTTTGCTTATAGTCAAAGTCAGTAGAATCTGGTTGATACGTGAGCCCACTAAAACGTAGTAGTTAAATAAATTAATAAATACAAGGCTACGGGACTGCTACAACAGTGTTACGAAGTTTTATGTAAAGCGCTATGTAGCTGCATGTGTATGTTAGTTGTCTGGTTATCTTATAAATATTACAAAATACATTTTTAACAACATAAAATAAAGTTATATTATGGTTAAAAAAATTTATTAATGATGTGAACCTGCGTAAGTTATATTAATATCCGTTATGGTCATGCGAGGTTCATGACCATTTAAATACTCGCTATTAGAGACTTATTTATTAAATGCTATGAAATATATTTAGCTTTAATTCCGCGAGACATGGCACGTGTTTCGCCCCTCCACGGGGCATCCTCATGAGATGTTGACTCGTCGAGCGTTTGAGCTCGAATGAGCTAGTCGCACCACTGTCTGCCCTTTATATACCGTTTCGATGACGCTATAATAACGGTCGATACAACGTCAAAAAGACATCTGTGTCGAACTACCTGTAATCATACTTAGAAGTGGTGATGGAATTAAATTTGTTTGGTCATTCAACAGTTTATATGCATTATTATTGTTATGTTTTGATATTTCTAACTGTTTCAACACACTCAGCCGGAAACCCTTATCGCAAACATGCAGAATGTTATAGGTATTGTTGCCGCTCAAGGAGTGGCCGGTGTCGATTAAGTGTTTTGCGAAATGTGATTTATCTGGATGGCCATTCCTGTGAGCGGCAACATGTTCCCTGTACCTAATTTCGAAACGACGGCCTGTCTGACCCACATAGACCCCGGTGCAATCATTGCATACTAATGTATTTTTGTCTCGCGGAATTAAAGCTAAATATATTTCATAGCATTTAATGTCATGGATTTCCGCAAAGTAACGCCAGATTATATAACTGACTTATTTATTATAAAATCTCCAAACTAAATTGAAAAGATATTTAGTATTGTTACGAATAATAATCTTCAAGCCTTATCTGCGCACACAAATACACACACACTTCTTATCGATCTCCTGAGGCAAGGAATAATAGACCTTATTTCTATATGCATAGTGTCGGGTATCGATTGGTTGTTGCCCAATTATTATTAACTTCGATTATTTTTATTAGCGTTTTTACTAGACGACTCTCGTGTATTATCGTCGTTTTTAGAAATGGAAGAATAATAATAATATGAGTATAAATAGAGCGTCTCGCGGTCCGCAGGCAGTTCAGTTCAGTTTGAGCTATAGTGAGATAAACATCGAAGTGATATCAATGATCAACCTAGCGACCTCGGCGACCTTTAAGTAAGTGTTGTGATTTTAATGGTGGTTTTAATAAAGTCTCTTTAACAGGTGAAAAGGTTTCTCTCTCAAATAAATCGAACCCTAACACCTAACAGAATAATTATTTATGTTGTGACATAGACAGTCACCTGGAATTCATCTGGGTGTTCGAGCACAGCGCCTGTTTGAGTTATATGGCAATACTCGACCGGGTGGTCGGTCATCAGTCCTCACCACACTGTCAACAGTCAAAATTTAAAAAAGTTGTAACGACGAGTTGTTTTCTGATATAAGCAACAGATACAATTGACACATTAGTTAGTTACTGACACATAGGTTACAAAGTTGCACCCTAAAGCTATTAAACAGAAGTTGAAGTTGCAAAGATAAACAGTAGAATATGAATAGCTTAGGTTAGGAATAGGCAAGAGACATTGTGGGTGGCCGGCGTGGACGAGATACCGGGGCCGCAGATAAAATAAAATTTACGGTCCGGCGCGCCTTCATTATCTACGTTACTTCAGCGTGGAAGCACTTGGCCGGTGCTGACACCTGCACACTTTCATAATATAATTTTTTTGACATATGTATGTGTGCATATAGAGCTTTGAGATATATGTAAGAAAAATAGTGTTATACAAACATTTTTAACCGACTTCCAAAAAGGAGGAGGTTCTATGTTCCACTGTATTTTTTTTTATTTTTTTTATGTATGTTCACCGATTACTCCGTCAGTTGTGGACCGATTTTGAAATTTTTTTTTTGTATTCGAAAGGGTATGCTTCCGAGGTGGTCCCATTGCCAGCATATCAGGATCTGATGATGGGATCTTAGGGAAATCGAGGGAAACCCTCATTTTTTATAGGCACATACTATGTTTTTCGTATATTTTTTGAAGGTACACCGGTATTTGCGTCTGGTAGTCATCATTTTATGATGATGAGCTGATGATGTAAGGTACAACTCCTTAACGGTTAGGAGTTGGAGGATAAATCTTTAAGTATCATATGTACATATGTTACCTTTAGTCGTATTCTTTCAAATTATTTAGGTAAGCTGATGATGGAAGATGGAAGGTACAGCTCCTCAACGGTTAGGAGTTGGAGGATAATTCTTTCAATTTCATACGTATCTAAAGACCTTCAGTCGTATACTTTCAAGTTATTTAGGTGATCTGATGATAGAAGGTTAAACTCTTCAACAGTTAGGGATTAGAGGATGATTTTAATATTACACGTACGTATAGACCTTAATTTGTATTCTTGATGATGAAATTTCATGAAATAGTTCAACTTACTACTGACCTACGATTGTTTGCACTAAAAACTGAAAAATAAAAACTTTTTATAAAAAAAAAACCGACTTCCAAAAAAACATCCAACGAAAACTCTCTGCCAAAAAAACACTTAAAAGCGTAAAATAAACTGGTTCTTCATAAATTGCGTATACCTAATTCTTTATTCATTTAAATAGTAGTATTATAATGTGTGCTAGGTACCTAAAATCTGTTTGAAGTCGGTGCTAAGCCAAAAAGAATACAAACGAACAATTACAAAAGTCTAAGCGATAGTCACTTGGCACCGACTTCAAACAGATTCTAGGTACCTAGCACACATTATAATACTACTATTTAAATGAATAAAGAATTAGGTATACGCAATTTATGAAGAACCAGTTTATTTTACGCTTTTAAGTGTTTTTTTGGCAGAGAGTTTTCGTTGGATGTTTTTTTGGAAGTCGGTTTTTTTTTTTTTTATAAAAAGTTTTTTTGGTAATAAGTACGTATCATTTTTATCATGCTATCTTTTTTTCTTGCGTAACATTAATTTTAATTGTCTAATTCAAAGTCAATTTATTATTTAAAAAATAAAATGCAGATTATTCACATTGTTACATATAAACACAGATTGACAGAGTGTCTGTTAAACACATTCTATCTAAAAATATAATGTCTTGAGAGGAGAGAACGGTTTAAATACCCTTGTTACATACACGTCTGAACATGTTGACGTCACGTGTCTCTCGTCACGCGGCCCCAAGTGACACGACACGGCCGCGTCTTCGTTATTGAATTTACGATTATATCTTCCTCATTGTACTTATTTTGGATAGTGACAATGGAGCTTACCACGTGACGATATTTCCACGTTTACCTTATATTAATCTTGTCATGCTAAGCAAAGCTAAGTGAACTTCGTTACGTATTTCGTCGAAGATCACATCCTGCATTCACAGAATCCACATTTGAAATAGTATTCTTTCGGTTATGTATCTACGTAATAATTACTTTAAAAACCACTAAGAAATTGCAGCAAAACGTAGCAGTTATATTAATATAGAATACAATGCTACGAGAGTGCTACGACAATGCTACGAAGATCTACGTTATATGCTACGCAGCTGCTATAATCAATATTTCGGGACATCTAACACACAACGCCATCTAGTCCCAAGCTAAGCAGAGCTTGTGTTATGTGCATTATATGCACATAGCATTGCTGCATTACTTCTAGTTATTTAGTTGTCTTATAATTATTAATGCGTACAAAATGCATTTTTAAGCACATTAGATAGAATTTGATATATTATGGTTTATACAAAGTGACCTATGATGGAAAGTGAAACTTTTCAGATATAAATTCTTAGTTTGTTTCAATATGCTTTCAAGAATAGGTTTAGTAACTTTTTTATAGCATTCAGTTTTATTCGTAATCAACGTGTAAAATCTTTTCAATTGACTACACTATAACTTTTATTATTAAATCAACAGCTGTGAGAAATCTAATGAAATCTAAAGCTTGTTAAGTTTTTATGAGCTTGCAATACTTTAACTGTGTCTAATCTCTCTCAAATATCGTGGCAAAAAAAAGGTTATTTATCAAGTGATACGAAATAATTTTAAGGAAGCATCCGGACGTGGATTAAATAGTTTTGTTAGAAAAAAAACACGAAGTTGCATAAAGTGAGAAATAAAAGTTACAGATAGTCTATTAAGTTACTGCAATTCAGTATTGGTAAGGCACTTGTTAAAATGCCAAATGGAATTTTTAACTAGCGCATAATATATATTTGTAACTTTGTAATTTAAGTGTCCGAGGTTTTCCTAGAATCACCTTACTCATCGCAATTTGTGCCTATTGTTATTCTTGTTATGATAATAATCACATTAATATTATAAAGGCGAAAGTTTGTGAGTGTGTATGTTTCTTACTTCTTCGCGCAAAAACTACTGGACCGATTTAGATGAAACTTTACAGTAATATAGCTTATACATCAAAAAACACATAGGCTACTATTTGCCACGATAACCGACATACACGCGAGTGGAGCCGCGGACAACAGCTAGTTCAATATAAAATCCTCGACAGATATTTGTTCAAAACGCTAGAGAGGACTATCATTAGCTATAAACTTCCCCTTTTGAGGCTAAATTTGAGACGTAGGCAAATAAAAAAAAACCGGCCAAGTGCGAGTCGGACTCGCGCACCGAGGTTTCCGTACAAACCTGAAGGTATGTTATAAAATGTAACTAAAAACTTATGCTTTTCGCAATTTTTCCTTTATCTGTGCTATAAGACGTTGCTTCGTATTAAATTTCAAGATTCTGAGTTCACGGGAAGTAACCCTGTAGGTTTTGATTTGCCTTGAAAATTTGCAGCATAAACGGCTGTATCCTTTGATTGCGTTTGCTTAGAATTTGGATTTTTTCAGAGCTCCAAGGGACAGGTGTACTGTATTAGTAGTAGTTAGTATTTGATATGAATTTCAGCTTGATACCTCCACGCATTCCGGAGACAAAGAGTCTTGACAGACAGACAGACGGACAACAAAGTGATCCTATAAGAGTTCCGTTTTTTCCTTTTGAGGTACGGTAGCCTAAAAACATTGCTTTATAAAGTATTATGGCCAAATAATAACAAAGGTTTGTTATTCTGTGGTCGATAACTAATGTGTCTTTATTGCTAAACGAGCTTCGAAGACAGCGTCGCAATTTATGGAGTTATTTACGTTGATACCGAGGTATAAATCAGAAAATAAGCGTAGTTTACAACGACAACAGCACGGAGCTACTTCAGTCGTGACTCACGAACAAGGCCACCGGTTTAAATAAACGATTCCTCTCATATTTCAAACTAACGATACAAATTACCTCCAGCCTGATGGTTAGGCAGTTAGGCAGTGGGCGGTCAGAACACGGATGGGCTCAGGTTACCTTACCATTAACGATGATATTCCGAATGAATATACATGAGCAGAATGTAGAACTTAGGTACCAATTTACAATGGCCGATATCCCTTACCTTACAGTGGTAATTAATCTTCAGGGGTAGTTGGATGTCATCTATTATTGAATGTCTCAAAACAGATGTTGAACTCTAAAGAAATGTTTTATACACATAGTACGAGTATATCGCTAGCAAAAAATATTGTATGCATTAAGTAACCTGTATAATCCTAAAATATTTCTTTAAACAGGATGGGAAATGGCTTCTAAAAACAGTTTTACCCAATAATGGGTGACTAAAGGCTTCTTCTTCACGCCAATGGGTAAACCTCCTTAAATGTCCTAAAAGCTGCAGAAGTAGTACAAACGTAAACCGTACTAGTCTAAATACCAACATGGAAAAATAGCTGTTAATCTACTAACTTTTAAACTTTCGCGTTCCATGATATAAATTATTATTTTTACGGGAATTAACGCGATCACTTATTTAAAGGTATAACATACCTCTGATTTGCCTGACGTTTCGACCATGTAATTCCTTTAAATAAGTGATCACGTTAATTCCCGTAAAATAATTAACTCTTTCTATAAAAAAAGATTTAAAGATTGCCTTGTATCGTATCAAGCAATATTAAGCCACGATTGTGAAAGGAGGTACAAATTCTGAACTGCTTAACTTTACAAACAACTTATTATAAACAAAAAGAAAAATAAGAAAGTTTCGTTTACGAATTATTTGGTTCACTGGAGCTATTGTATGTTTTTATTTCACTTTAAGGGGTTTTATTGGAATACAAAGACGCAAAAACGTATGATAACTTTTACATTTGAGTAACTTTAAAAGGTTCGTAACAGAGACATGATAAATATTTTAAGCGATAAGAGACTACGTAATATGTAAAGTTGTGAATATCTGTAACAATCAAATAAGTGATAAGTTATAAGAAACAAATAATCGAATTAGTGGTTGCATAGTGGTTACTCTGCGCGATCAAGTAGTCACGGATTCAAACACAACCCAACACACTATTGACATGGGTACACTCTTAATACTAGCAACTTAAGGCTACCGAGATTTGTATAACGTTTTAACCAATATTGGGCTGTTAGCCCAGCGCGTGTTGGGCTACGCATTTTAAAGGTCTTTATAATTTATTAATACAAGTTCATCTAAGGACTTGTGTTTAAAGCATTTTAGGTTGTGTGCGTAACTTTTAGGCATTTAATAATTGTAACGTTTAAACTAAAAGAATTTACTTAGCTGTGTTATTTTTTACAAGTTTTTATTAACTTGCAATGTATGTATGTTTAGGTGGAATCTTGCAACTCAATTTTGAAGCAGATTTCTTCAACCGATTTTGCTGAAATTTTGCAAGCATATGTATACAGCGTGACAATACAATATTATAATGACATGGAGCTGATCTGATGCTGGAGCTGGAAGGTGGCCATAGGAACTCTGTAAAGAAACGTCGCAACATCATCGAGTTTGGACTCGTTTGATTCGTCTCGAGGCATTCCAGTAAAAGATTGTTTTTAAAAATCTATTTAATTTATTCCTAAAAGTCTATTATATAGGTATACATATTATACTGAAACGAGGACCAACATCATCGCCACTTACATTGATCGAACACGAATTGATAACATCCTCCTTTTTTGAAGTCGGTTAAAAACCATAAATTAACATTTTTCTTATGTATGTATGTATCAAAGTTGTATTTTGTAAATATAAATTGAATTAATAAAAAGGCTTATGTTTGAAGAAATACTCGAGTCTAAATGTTCCAGTGCTGCTTTGGTTTTCAATTTGTATCGTGGCTTTGGTTTACGTAACTCGCCTACATCGCTGCTCATTAGCACGTAATGCCCACATGTTTGTTTGTGGAGTCCGAATATCAATGAGCCTCGAGGATTATCGCTTTCGACCGCCGCATTTAAACACGATAAAGTAAATTTTGTATTAATTATTATGTCATTTGTTCATGTTCTGTTTCGGCTATGATTCCGACACATTTTTTATGTATTTACATATAAATCTCCATACGCGCTTATTGAATACTCATTTTTGATGTAATTTTGATCTCATCTGCGTAATCAGAGGTACGCCTACTGCTGTTACCTCAGTATTTCGTCCATTTAAATATAATTTTAGTTACATCGAGAAGGAAGGCAAGTAAGGGAACAAAGGGATGTAGTTTTTCAATTGAAGTGAGGAGTGTAAGCAACATTCGTATCGCGTAACTATACCTTGAATTAATTATTCGACAAACATTCAAATCCTGTAACGCTTTTAAAAACGTTATTCCAATATGCCACACAGAAATCTTTTAGAATCTATATTCCATGAAGAACATAGATCCAAAACAGTTTGTCAATCAATTTTGTTGACTATCTCACACTCCAGGTATATCTCAGGTTCATGTGTCTAGTGCTTGATTTACATGCGAGAGGCCATAAGCTGTAAAACTTTGGCCAAACCTCCGCGACGGTATCTATACAAAATTAAAAAATGATAATTTTGTATAGATACCGTGTATACATACTATATAATATACATTTCGGTAAAAGCGGTTATTTTAATATAACAAACAGATACTCGAATTTTATTTGTTTGTATAGATAAAAGTGCGGAATTAAAGTAGGTACTTGTTGGGGTGGATTATTTGCAGAGAATTATACACAGTGGTAACTTGGAAATACAGAATATATTAATAAAATAATACCTTTATAAAAACACAAACACTTCAAGCAGACATAGGAATATAAGTGACATATTCTAAAATATATTCAAACTGAAAAAATGTTCTTAATTCATAAGACCATGAAGGTGATATATCTTCAACACACCTCCTTTAACTACATGGGCTTATTAATAATACTACCTAAATTACCGCACACACAAACCTAAATTACAAATCATAGATTCGTGCCTAAAACGGGACAAAGGCTTGGTGAGTATATCAGCCAACATCTTATCAATCGATAAGTGTTCCAAACTTATAGCTTTATTTTCACGCAGCACATCTCTAATAAAGAAATAACGTATATCAATGTGCTTACTCTTCGCGTGATAAACACCGTTATCCTCGGTTAAGCAAATGGCACTCAAGTTATCAGCATGCATTCTTACCTTAGACAAATTATGTAGACCTAGTTCGTTCAACAAGCTATTTAAGTACACAGCCTCTTTCATAGCCTCCGCCAAACTCACAAACTCAGCCTCACAGGTTGACGTTGCTACAATGCGTTGCTTATGTGAAGCCCATGAGATACCTGCACCTCCTAAAATGAAAACGTATCCACTGAATGAACGTCTATCATATGTACAACTACCCCAATCAGCATCCGCATACCCATACATGCTCAAACCAGTCGGTTTATATACCAAACTGTAATTTATCGTACCTTTCAAGTAACGAAGAATCCATTTCGCTGCTTTCCAGTGATATTCTTGCGGATTCTCCACGAACTGCGCCAACTTCGCTGTTGCGTTTGCTATATCCGGCCTCGTTGCAACACTCAGATACATGAGCGAACCTATCAGCTCTCTATAGGGAAATGAGTTCCCGTCCTCATTTTTCTTCGTGCTCAACACTGGCTTCCCAATCTCCATAGGAGTCTTCACAGGATTGCAGTTCTCCATCTTAAATTTCTTCAATATATCATTGATATATTTCTCTTGTGACAAATAGTATTTGTCCCCATTTTTCTTTAAATCTATCCCCAAACAAAAACTTGCTTGACCAAAATATTTCAGTTCGAACCTTTTGGTTAATTCATGCTTGAAGCTATCAATAACTGACCTTTTCTGACTCGATATAAGTATATCATCAACATAAACTACTACGAAGAGATCTGAACCATCTTTGTTACGCTTGTGGTACAAGCATGGCTCATTTATAGTCGGCTTTAAGCCCATTTCTCTTAACTTCGTGTCAAGTTTTATGTTCCATTGACGCCCGGCTTGCTTGAGTCCATACAAAGCCTTCTTTAATTTACATGTATTTCCACCTTCCTTCGTATCTTCAAGCATCTTCATTGCTCTCTTACCCGTGATGCTAGTAACACCATCACATTTCACAAGTTTTTCCAAACTTTCTTTCAGCAATTCTGGAATCTTCATATAAATATCTTCATTCAAATCTCCGTTTAAATATGCCGTATTTATATCTATTTGATCAATGTCCATGTTCATCTCGACAGCTAATGCGACCAACAAACGTACGGTTGAAATCCTCGCAACCGGTGCGTATGTCCTGTGATAATCAAGATCTGCCTGTTGACTATATCCCTTCGCGACAAGTCTCGCCTTCTTTTTCTCAGTTTTGTCGATATTAAGCTTCGTCGTTAAAACATATCGACATCCTACGACATTACGATCAATTGGTTTCCTTACGATTTTCCATGTGTCGTTTTTCACTAGGCTCCGAATTTCTGATAAAATCGCTTCTTCCCATTGACTCTTTTCGTCACTAGACAAAGCATCCTTCAATGAAGTTTCAATAGCTCCTGCAAAATCATCAGCGTCCACGAAGTCATCTTCGTCCATCGTCGATGATTCATTTTCTCTATTTTCTTCAACTTCGACCATTTTGTAAATTTTACGAGGTCGACCTATGTGCCCTCTTTCAATTCTCGGTCTACCAGGCCCTCTCTTCAGAGTAGTTACATTCTCCTCATTTCGCACTTTTCGTACTTACTGTACTTGGTACCTCATGCGATGGTCCTGATAAGTTCTGAACTTCGTTGAAATCTCTCATTGTATACGGTTCCTTATTTGTACAAGGCGTACTCGACGTACTCGGTACTTGACTTGCTGACACAACGGATTGACTTCCTTCACTCTGACGAGTCGGTACATTTGATGGACTTTCCAATGGAATTTCTACCTCGATACTCTTCCTCACAACATTCTCCTCACATTGTGAATCAAGAAGTGATTGATCCGAGACTTTACTTTTAGTTTCAAAATACTTGCCTTCCTGAAATCTTACATCCCTGGACACGATGAACTTTCTCCACTCCGGTATCCATAGCTTGTAACCAACAGCTTCTTCTGGATAACCTACAAAATAGCCAACAATAGAGCGTAACGCAAATTTATCTTTACCTGGCTCCTTATTTAAGACATGAACTTTTGTACCAAAGTTCTTAGGTAACTTACGTTCACAGGCTTATTGAACCATTTTTCATATGGAGTTTTCCCCTTCAGACTTTTTGTTGGACATCTGTTACGAATGTAACATGCAGTTGCAATTGCTTCTGCCCAAAAACTCGAAGGCAGTCCCGCAGATATCAACATACAACGCGCCGTTTCCAGGAGCGTTCTGTTTTTACATTCTGCAACTCCATTACTCTGCGGCGTGTAGGGTGTAGTAAAACGTCTCTTAATTCCATTTTGTTGTAAAAATTCATCAAAATCTTTATTTTTAAATTCCGTGCCATTGTCACTTTGAAATGTTTTGATTTTTCTGCCCGTCAGATTTTCAACCTGACATTTAAACATTTTAAATTTTGACAATACATCATTTTTATTTTTAATCATAAATACTTCACACCAACGAGTATGGTCGTCGATAAAAGTTACGAAGTATTTATTACCTCCGTTCGATTGAACTCTCATAGGGCCTACCACATCAGAATAGATGATCCCCAATTTCTCACTACAGGTCTCCCTGGACTTCTCAAAAGGCAACGACACCATCTTACCCTTAGCGCACACGTCAAAATCCTGCAAGTTACTATCAACCTTGGATAGGTTAATTACAGATTTCTTCAGTACATTCATAAGATCTCTAGCATTTAAATGTCCCATACGCTCATGCCATTCATATGAATCCACATCATTCCCTGATACTACCGATGCCGAGGCATCTAGCTCCCTCAAGTAATATAAATCCCCTCACCTATCAGCAGTTAGCTTAACCTCACCATTTTTCACAGCGTAGGCTATATTTCGCTTAAAGATAACCTCGCAGCCTCGTTCAGTGAGTTTGGCGATCGAAATGAGACTATTACGTAAATCAGGAACTAACAACGTATCTTGGAATTCAATTTTACGCGTACCATCATTGTTACATGCTAATATCTTAACAGTACCTTTACCTTGCACGGACGACAAAGATTCAGTGGCTAATTTTAATACTTGACTCGATGGCAGTACCTCATCAAACCTTGTCCCGTCATTGCACATATGAGAAGTGCAGCCGCTATCAAACAGCCATTCGTGTCGGCGTTTGATATCAACAGCACGGCACTCATCTGAAACTGTAACAGAGGTTAAAGCTTCAACACACTTTTCACTAGCACATGACTCTACTAATCTAGTTTCCGAAGTACTAGTACTACTCTCCTTCTTCTTGCATTCCGAAGCCTTATGTCCAAATTTATGGCATTTAAAGCATTTAAACTTAAATTTGTCCTTTTGTCTAGTCTTTTGTCCCTTCTTGGGTTCTACGTATTTGTTTACATACATAGCACCTTCCATACTTTCGACTTTTGAGTTATTTCCTCTCGAATTATATTCTTCGACGATTTTCACTCTCAGCTGTTCCGGTGTTGGAAGCTCGTCCCTCGATTCAATTGCACATCTAAAGTTTTCGAAACTTGCTGGCAAACTATATAATAGCATTATAGCTAATAAATCGTCATGAATTTTGATATTCATTTCATCGAGTTTATCGGCGGCCTCAAAAAATGAGTCAAGATGTTCGCTTACTTTTTTATTTTCGCTCATCTTCTTTAACATAAGCCTTTTCATCAAGGTCGCCTTTTTCGCGGGACCTCTTGACGCGAACAATCTTTCCAACTTACGCCACAGCTCACTTGCAGTAGTCACCCTTCTAACATGACGTACCACACTCGAATCCATGGCCAGTACGATTTCAGACTTGGCTTTTCTATCCGCAGTCTCCCATATCAACACACTGGCCTCATCCGTTGGCTTTGGCTTCTCACCGGTCACATATTCCCAGTAGTCGTTTTTTATCAACAACGGCTCTACTTGAATCTTCCAACTATCGTAGTTGTCGCCTACTAGTAGCTCCACACGTACGTTCGACATTTTGTTGTTTTTATATTTTCGTAATATTTTACTTTATTTCTGTTTTCCATTCATCCCTGGGTTCGGGGGCCATAACCCTTGTTGGGGTGGATTATTTGCAGAGAATTATACACAGTGGTAACTTGGAAATACAGAATATATTAATAAAATAATACCTTTATAAAAACACAAACACTTCAAGCAGACATAGGAATATAAGTGACATATTCTAAAATATATTCAAACTGAAAAGATGTTCTTAATTCATAAGACCATGAAGGTGATATATCTTCAACAGTACTGCTATTTACTTATTTTATAGAGTGAAAATTGTAATATTTAAAATCATCAAGTTATTTAATTTACTGATTTTCTACACAAGTAAATCTTGTGACCAGTTTTATGTTATATAAATTGAAATGAAGGTAACAGGTGAGAGTTTAAAATCGTATAAGAATGCTGATTCTTATAAGATAAGTTTCGCGTTGCAGACGCTCCCGCATCGCGTCCCGCTTCCCTGACGCGCAGGTTTCAACGAAGCCTAATAGAGCACGGCGTGTGTACGTCACTGTGTGTTGTGTTAACTTTGCCGGCGGTTAATTAGCACCCCGTGATACATGCTCCTGTTGTTTACATACCTTTAAGTTAATGTTGTCTGTACGCCGCCTTTAATTAACCACAAAACCAGCTCTAAGCCCCAAATAGTGCTGTACGCCGTCGGGACCGATGTTTAAACTGAAAACATGTCGATAACAAATATTTATAATAAATTAATGATGTTTCGCAGAAGTTTGGTTCAATATAGGGAGCAGTAACAGCAGGTAGGCAACTTACATTTTTTAATATAAAATATTGAATGTAACAACTTCTGACCCAAATCTGAGTCTGACGGCTACATATCTATTTATCATCAATCATCATCAAATAAATCAAATTGGAGTGTCTGTTTGTAATATTAAAATAACCGCTTTTTACTAAATTCAAATGTATTTTAATACGGTACATATACCAAAATATTTTTGAACCGAAGTTCCTTACGGGGCGTTGCGGAGGGGTACTCTAGCCGGTAAAAAGCGTCCGTAATGTAAGATTGACTGCCTCGGTGTCACAATGGTAGCGTATGCGAATACTGTGATTGAGGTCTCGGCTTCGAATCCCGGGTCGGATCAAATGTTTGTATGATCTGCAAATATTTGTTTTTTTGGAGTTTGGATGTTTTCTATGTATTTATTTTATTTGTATTATCAAAAAAAAGTATATATGAATTTATATCAGTTGTCTAGTACCCATAACACAAGCTCTGCTTAGCTTGGGATTAGATGGCGTTGTTTTTTATATATCCGAAATATTCATTTATTTATTTCGTGAACGAAAAATTTTGTATAGCGTAGTAATCTGTAAGTTGTATGTAACAAGTATGGAGTAACCCTAGATAGAACTTGTTTCAGCAGAAATTACTAGGTGGCAGCACAAGTGATCGGTTTAGTTTTATTTTTTATTTTTATCCATACAAAATCATAATTAAAAATGTATACCTGAATAGTTATTTTCTTTAAACCTCGCATAGAATTTTTATATAAATATTTTGTATAAATCATTTTAAATAAAATAAAGGTGTTAAGACAATTTTGTGGTTTTTAAAGAGCGTAAACGAAAAATTAGTATAGCGCCATCTGTAATTATTTATTTATTTCGTGAACGTAAAATTTTGTGTAGCGCCACTGTATTTTTGATAAGGAACTTCGTTCCTATCTAGTGTCCGATGACACCACACGACTTTTTTTATTTACATTTTTTGTCTGTCCGTCTGTCTGTTTATTCCGGCTAATCTCTGGAACGGCTAGACCGATTTTAGCTGGACGGGACTTTCACTTATAGGTAGCTGATGATATAAGGAGTAACTTAGGCTACTTTTTTTAGACTAGCTTCGCCCCACGTCGTTACCCGCAGTACGACAATAACCGCGGGTAACACCGTCTTCGCGGGTATCAGCTAGTTATTAGTAAATTACATCAAAACAAGTTTATTGGGTCGAGAACATTTATATTGAGTGTTATTTATTTTAATTAAATCATTTGTAGCCGTCGCGTCGGGCTAATATAGAACAAGTTTGGTCTAGTTTAGTTCAGACGGTCCCTTGGGAGGTGTCTCAAGGTTATTATTCTAATTAATCAGGACCAATTAAGATCAAATCTACATTGTAGAAGACTACATTTTCCAATGCCAATGTAGTGATAAAATTATACACGATATTATAGAGTTAGAGTAGAGAGAATGATTTTTTTTGGACAAGATAAATTTAGAAAGTATAATATAGTCCACAGTTGGACATAGGCCTCTCCTTACCATTAAATGATTAACGAACCCTAAACCTCACCTTTTTCCTCTTTTTCGAGGTTACTTAAAGGACAACAACGATACAATATATAAATAAAAAATAAAATAAAAAAAGTGACGTCATTTCTCTCAAACAGTCATGATATACATGACAGTTTATGATACATAACTAACTGACGATAAAGATATACTTTATTGTCTTACAACAAGTGGGCAGAGAGCCGCGATTGCCTGCTCATTGTCAAATAAAAAAACAAACGTTGATAATACGTACGTGTTCTGATCGATATATATTACATGCACGGTAATATCAGTGTTTTGCTTAAAGAAATATTTTATTGAAAATTTTGAGGGTCATTCTGAATCTGTCTAACAGTTTTTTCCAACCAATTTTGTTATTTTTTTAACCGACTTCCAAAAGGAGGAGGTTCTCAATTTCATCGGTGTTCTTTTTTTTTATGTATGTACACGGGATTACTCCGTCAATTTGTGGACCGATTTTGAAAATTATTTCTGTATTCGAAAGGGTATGCTCCCCATGTGGTCCCATGACCACCACATCAGGATCTGATGATGGTATCCTAAGGAAATCGAAGGAAACCCTCAAATTTACGTGAGCGCCTGCAATGAAGTTACGAGCAATTGTCTGCATGCCTTCATATTCTGTAGACATAATTTAATTGCATAATATATAAAACGGGTCCTAACGATATCAGAGTTTACCTCAGATAGTCAGATTACCTCAAATCACTTGAATTATAGTAACCTATAGAAGATAGTCCATTTAAGATTTTATTACAAAAAATTACCTGAAGTCCTTTCGATTCTATATCGTATGTATGTTACCTTTAGTCGTATTCTTTCAAGTTATTTATTTGAAATGATGATGAGAGACTTGAGAAAGACTAAAAAGCGAAAAATAAAAATAAAACTTCGTTTAAAAAAAACCGACTTCAAAAACTAAAAAGTATCAAATAACTTAATTTGTATGTGCTAACTATTCATAGGTTTGAAGTCGCTTCCAAGCCAAAATGTAATAGTAGGTACTGCACTCGTCGCGCGTGACCTTGAGCGAGATAGGTGCTCTTCGCGTAGAACAAAACAACCGAAGCGTCGGTGACGTCGTTGACGTTCGTCTCGAAATATAGCGAGTGTGGTACCTACTATTACATTTGGCTTAGCACTGACTTCAAACCTATGAATAGGTAGCACATACAAATTAAGTTATTTGATACTTTTTAGTTTTTGAAGTCGGTTTTTTTAAATGAAGTTTTTTTTTTGTGAAATATGAATTACTAAGCTTTCATCTATGTAGCTCTCTGTTTGCAGTTCTAAACGAGGCGTGCAGTTTATTTTACTTTTAGAACACTTCCTGGAACGGACGCTTTCATTTGACGATGGCGTGATATTCGCTTAAAACACTTCGGTGGGTTAAAACGCGCATAATGTCAATATGAAACCCCGTGCACCGTGCCCGTGCACTTACTGCGTTAATTCAAAAGAAGATTAGGTATCAATTAAAAGTTGAAGGTTAAATAAATGCTGTAGATGATGAAAGGTAATTTATGAAAATGAATGCCATTTGAAAATAGCAAGAAGTAAATAAAATAAATAGTAAATATTTCGGCCATCTGACACAGAACGCAATCTAGTCCCAAGCTAAGCAGGGCTTGTGTTATGGGTACTAGACAACTAATATAGATACATTCTACAACCGTGGAAGAGCCACGCTTCGGCATGAATGGGCCGGCTCGACCGGAGTGATACCACGGCCTCACAGAAAACCGGTTTGAAATAGTGCTTGAGCTGTGTTTCACCGAGTGAGTGAGGATACCGGAGGCCCATACCCCAATCCCCCTACCTTCCCCCCCCATTCCCAAAAGGCTGTCAACGCACTTGTGACGCTTCTCGAGTTGCAGGTGTCCATAGGCGGCGGTGATCGCTTACCATCAGGCGATACGTCTGCTCGTTTGCCGGCCTATTCCATAAAAAAAAACATATTTACTTGTTTTGTAAATACATACATATTAAACATAGAAAACACCCAAACTGCCTCGTTGGTCTCGCGGTTGGCCTGTGCGACTGCTGATCATGAGGTCTCGGGTTCAATTCCCGGGTTGGACCAAATGCTTGTAGGTATGATCTAGAAATATTTGTTTCGGAGTTTGGGTGTTTTCTATGTATAATATGTATGTATTTACAAAAAAAAGTATATATGCATTTGTATCAGTTGTATAGAACCCATAACACAAGCTCTGCTTAGCTTGGGACTAGATGGCGTTGAGTGTTAGATGTCCGAAATATTTATTATTATTATTTATTATAAACTCCGAAACAAATATTTGCAGATCATACAAACATTTGGTCCAACCCGGAAATGAAACCCGAGACCTCAAGCACAGCAATCGCATACGCTATCACTACGCCATCGAGCTTAGACTACTGCATGGTCATTCCTCGGTCTATGAAATACCGACTGTATTGTGTAGTAGAGTCAGCAGAATATGATAGAAGTGCGAGCCACTTACATCGGTACTGTGACATAGATGGGATTGAGTCAGTAATCAGTATTATAGTAGTATTTTGAGTAAACTCATAACTGATATAATTCAATAGAAAATACACGCTTTACGCGTCTTTAGTTAATATAGATTGCCAAGTTCGTTCTTCCGCCTCATAAATCAGTCCGATCACGGCTGGCTCGCGGCAGGACGTGACGTCAGAAGCGAATACAAAGCCTAATTACGGCTTATTGAACTGTAAGAAGTTATTAATGCTGATACATTCTGTAGATTGGAATATTAAATTCCAAGTTTTAATTAAACCTGAATGTTATGTATTTGCATTAGTGATTAGAGCTTAATGCCTATTTCCTGTTTCAGTATAATGAAACTAGGTATATAGGTATACGATTTTATCATCACCGTGGGAGAGCCACGATTCGGCATGAATGGGCCGGCTCGACCGGAGTGATATCACGGCCTCACAGAAAACCGGTGTGAAATAGCGCTTGCGCTGTGTTTCACCGAGTGAGTGAGGTTACCGGAGGCCCATACCCCAACCCCTCCCCGCATTCCTCTCCCCATTCCCCAAAGGTCGACAACGCACTTGTGACGCCACTGGTGTTGCGGGTGTCCATGGGCAGCGGTAATCGCTTACCATCAGGTGATATGTCTGCTCGTATGCCCCCTATTCTATAAAGAAAAAAAAATTTGAAACTGAGGTTTGTGTAATTTGATCGAGTATTTTCTCTAAATTTTAATTATCACATAATTATCGTACTCATTTAGGTAAACTTAATTAAAGAGAGTAACTGTGGTTCTTAGGATTTAAATAAATAATTGTGTTGAAATTATAAAACTGTATTCTAATTTTATGTACCTATATCTATACTAATATACTAATAATATTATAAAGCTGCAGAGTTTGTTTGTTTGTTTGTTTGTTTGTTTGTTTGAACGCGCTAATCTCAGGATCTACTGGTCCGATTTGAAAAATTCTTTCAGTGTTGGATAGTCCATCTATCGAGGAAGGCTATAGGCTATATTTTATTTTCATAAAAAATAGAGATCCGTAAGAAAATTGCTATTTTGTAACACAAGGTGTGAAATCGAAAACCTATTTTTGCGTGCGCTGCAATAAGTATTGACAATAGAACAAAATCATGTATTACGGGTTTGTAGGTCCCATTAAGATCTACAAAAAAGTCCGCGAGAGCATATATCTAACTATCATGGTTTAGTCACAATAACCGCTTTTGTGTTCAAAAAAATTATTAAATCGTCTGAAGAAATAAACTACTTTAAATGTGTATCGTAATATTAATCCTTATCTAAATAAAGCATTATGTTATCAAGGGTATTTATGTAGAAGTAAAATACTTTTTGTTTCATCCCATTCGGACATTTCGTTTAGAAGTTATCACGAGTTTATGACGCTAAGAGTTGGTACCTATTATTGAGTTATTTGCCAAAGAGTTTTTATCAACATAATACCTAATATTAGTCTTTATCCAAATAAATGTGTTGTTGATTATGAGTATTAGATCTTAGAAGAGTATAATAAATACATCTATACTAATATATTAAGCTGAAGAGTTTTTGTTTGTTTGAACGCGCTAATCTCAGGAACTACTGGTCCAATTTGAAAAAGTTTTTTCAGTGTTATATAGCCCGTTTATCGAGGAAGTTTATCGAGTTTATCTATATGATCACGCTATGACCAATAGGAGCGGAGTACCAATGAAGAATGTTTCAAAAACATGGGGAAATTATTACGCTACGGGCAATAGGAGACGCAAACGACGTTGCGTGGGTCATCTATACTAATATATAAAGCTGAAGAGTTTATGTTTGTTTGAACGCGCTAATCTCAGGAACTACTGGTCCTATTTGAAAAAGTTCTTTCAGTGTTAGATAGCCCGTTTATCGAGGAAGTTTATCGAATTTATCTATATTATCACGCTATGACCAATAGGAGCGGAGTACCAATGAAGAATGTTTCAAAAACGGGGGGAAATTATTACGCTACGGGCAATAGGAGACGCATACGACGTTGCGTGGGTCATCTATACTAATATATAAAGCTGAAGAGTTTATGTTTGTTTGAACGCGCTAATCTCAGGAACTACTGGTCCTATTCGAAAAAGTTCTTTCAGTGTTAGATAGCCCGTTTATCGAGGAAGTTTATCGAGTTTATCTATATCATCACGCTATGACCAATAGGAGCGGAGTACCAATGAAGAATGTTTCAAAAACGGGGGGAAATTATTACGCTACGGGCAATAGGAGACGCATACGACGTTGCGTGGGTCATCTATACTAATATATAAAGCTGAAGAGTTTATGTTTGTTTGAACGCGCTAATCTCAGGAACTACTGGTCCTATTCGAAAAGTTCTTTCAGTGTTAGATAGCCCGTTTATCGAGGAAGTTTATCGAGTTTATCTGTATCATCACGCTATGAACAATAGGAGCGGAGTACCAATGAAGAATGTTTCAAAAACGGGGGGAAATTATTACGCTACGGGCAATAGGAGACGCAAACGACGTTGCATGGGTCATCTATACTAATATATAAAGCTGAAGAGTTTATGTTTGTTTGAATGCGCTAATCTCAGGAACTACTGGTCCTATTTGTAAAAGTTCTTTCATTGTTAGATAGCCCGTTTATCGAGGAAGTTTATTGAGTTTATCTATATCATCACGCTATGACCAATAGGAGCGGAGTACCAATGAAGAATGTTACAAAAACGGGGGGAAATTATTACGCTACGGGCAATAGGAGACGCAAACGACGTTGCGTGGGTCATCTATACTAATATATAAAGCTGAAGAGTTTATGTTTGTTTGAACGCGCTAATCTCAGGAACTACTGGTCCTATTTGAAAAAGTTCTTTCAGTGTCAGATAGCCCGTTTATCGAGGAAGTTTGTCGAGTTTATCTATATCATCACGCTATGACCAATAGGAGCGGAGTACCAATGAATAATGTTACAAAAACGGGGGAAAATTATTACGCTACGGGCAATATGAGACGCAAACGACGTTGCGTGGGTCAGCTAGTACATAATAATCCTTAATGACAGGTTTCTTCTCAAAGACTTCTGAAGTCTAGCGTAGAAGTATACATACGTACACTGTTTGAAAATCAAACCTACACACATAAGACTATTTAAACCCAAATGGCGAATAAACACCAACAAGTACTTAAGCACTTCATTGAAGAGTTGGTTGTTTACATCGCGGTTAATTGCACAGCTGTGCCAGGTACCTACGCAAAAATTAATTAACACTTGAAGTTCCAAAGTTAGTTTATTAGGCTAAGTAACTTCTTAATTTATATTTATTTATGCTCTGTAAACACAAACACAAGGAAAACAAACTTCATGGGCGTAATGAGGGAGACCGAATGTTTGTAAAGGGGTATATATTATAGCATTCACTGAATACAGCTTTTATCACTGAACTACTTAAAATTTACTTCTCACCAGTGATATTTTCATCTTGCACTTTCTGATGGCCTAAGTATATCACTGCGGTTGCTTAGAGCTACCAGAGTGTTAGGAATGGAGTTTATAATGACGAAAAGGAAATACTGCAACCATTCTAGGTGTATGTACACCTCGCTTTATGTGCGACTAGTACGGTGATGTACGAGAGACGGAAGGGTAATAAACAGGCGGCTATTGTTTTGTCTGTAACTCTTTCGTTCCTAACTAGTTTATTTTTAAATCGGTTTTCTTCAATTACATGTATTGTTAATTTTCCTTGAATTGATCTAATTATAGAATGTTTGACAAACTTTGCTTCTTTCAAGTTGCATTGGCTACGCAGTTCTAATTATTATGGTCTTGTTGGAGTTTAGGCTTGTTTTAAAAGCTCTACCGCACTGACTGTGTCAGCGGATATTTACGCTGTGTTGCAAAAATGTTAGAGCTAGTAATATTCATCGTAAGCACTGCCACAATATTTAAACAACTATTACTGCGGGACAACGGTAAACAAGTGCAAAGTGTGTGCTCAAACGGTAATGAAATTCAAACAACCTACTGCCGCCGCGCCAGCACTTGTGTTTTATGTATAATTTTGCCCCTATTGCTACCGTAGTTGGTAAAGTTTAGACAATGGCCCATAAACGTAGCATTTTGTTCTCTGTTGATTGCCGGAAAGGACGCAAAATGTTTAGTTGAATGACGTGCAACTAGATTTCATTAGGGGTTTCTAAATATATTTTGAGACACACACCTAGATGGCTATAAAACAAACGTATGAATATATTTAAATAAATAGGTAACCAATTACTTAAATTCGCTCCGTATTTTTTTTTAAATATTCGTTACTTTAGTCAAACAATAGTAAGATTTCCTTGAAGAATTTTTAAATTTAATTTAAATCGTAGCGACACCTTCTACTGCAATTAAAATAACAAGGTGAATATTTCCTTTCTACTTACAATACAAAATACCCATCTGAGTCAACAAGAGAAATCTTCTGTTGTTTTCTTTAAAGCCGGCTTAATGACTTGTGAGAGGCATTATATTGCGATGGAGTCGAGATCCTCGAGTGAGAGCAATACTTGTAAGGAAAATAAAGGAATGTAAAAACGTTCCGGAGGTGTACAACAAAAGAGCACTGTGTAATTGTGCTTAAGCGCGTACTTCGCGCTGACTTGTGTCGTTAAACAAACGAGATGAATTTAATCTACTAAGTGGTGCTGTCATGTAACTGTAGCGACGTATACGATCGACCCCCTCCGGGAACACAATGACTCGCGCTTGGGAAGCTGATGTTGAAAACAGCCAACCTATATACGTGTTAAACAGACAAAACGTGAAAATTTGTACGTTGAATTTATCTAAATGTGGTCTTTTTTACAAA
This sequence comes from Diaphora mendica, assembly GCA_949125395.1. NCBI lineage: Eukaryota > Metazoa > Arthropoda > Insecta > Lepidoptera > Erebidae > Diaphora > Diaphora mendica. The sequence goes on along the minus strand of OX421326.1, from coordinate 648,038 downwards.
AAGTACTCAAAAGCGCATAAATCATTTATGTAGAAATATTGTACGCAAGTCATTTAGATACCTAAATATTTTCATAATATGATCGTCTGAATCGTTGTAGATTTCATAACGAAGTGCACATAGCAGATTGTGTTTTAGAAGTGTGAATGTTCTATCGTGTGCTTCGCTACATCGGTGTGGTATGGAGACAATGAGATTATTCCTTTTGCATCATCTTTCTTCTATATTTATAAAAGAGAAAGTTGACTGACATACCCAGCCCAGCCAACAGATCAACGCACAGCCCAAACCGCTGAACATAGAATCCTGAAAAAAAAAACGTAAATGAGCACTAAGAAAGGAAATTTTGAGTAGGTTATTTATATAACGTGAGCACTAAGAAATGATTTTTTGAAATTCTACCCCTAAGGGGGTAAACCAGGGGATGAAAGTCTGCGTGAGCGAAGTGCGCATGCAAAAGCTAGTATTATAATAACGAGTGATTGAAGTATCCATTATTTGCTAATATACTGCTGTAATGAAATAAAAATTAAACAGCTATAGACGTATACCGAATAGACATGAGTGAGTTTTAGCTATAGCTACGTTACTTAATCAAATTGAGAACCTCCTCCTTTTGGAAGTCGGTTAAAAATGCTTAAAATAAACATTATGTAAAAGTACACGTGGTTTAATTAAATATTTAAAAGTTTTGTTATTTAAATATTATTAAATAAATTTATAGTTTTATTTTTCACTTTAACCTTATAAATAATCACAAATTTTAACAAAAAAACCAACTTCAATCTCTACCAAATTTAAATACGTGCGGTACCTACTATGTACATTTTGGCTTGGCACCGACTTCAAACCTATGAATGGGTAGCACATACAAATTCAGTTATTTTACACACTTTTTAGTTTTTGAAGTCGGTTTTCTAAACGAAGTTTTTTAATTTTTCGCTTTTTAGTCTTTCTCAAGTCTCTCATCATCATTTCACCTAAATAACTTGAAAGAATACGACTAAAGGTATTATACATGACATTTAAAGACTTATCTTCCAACTCCTAACCGTTAAGGAGTTGTACCGTACATCATCAGCTCATCATCATAAAATGATGACTACCAGAAGCAAATACCGGTGTATCTTCATAAAATATACGAAAAACATAGTATATGCCTATAAAAATGAATGGGTTGCCCTCGATTTCTCTGAGGTCACATCATCAGATCCTGATGTGGTGGCAATGGGACCACACGGGAAGCATCAGCTTACTAATAAAAAAAGAATCATCAAAATTGGTTCACCCAGTCGTAAGTTATGAGGTAACAAGCATAAAAAAAAAGCGGCCAAGTGCGAGTCGGACTCGCCCATGAAGGGTTCCGCGGCAGCAAGTAACATAATATAATTTTTATTTTATTTTTATATTTTGTGTTGATTGAATCTTTCATTCAATCAACACAAAATATAAAAATAAAATTAAATTAAATTGCAGTTTACGATTTATGACGTATTAAAAGAAACTACTTACTAGATTTCGTTCAAACCAATTTTCGTTGGAAGTTTACATGGTAATGTACATCATATATTTTTTTTTGATTTATCATTCTCTTATTTTAGAAGTTAAAGGGGGGGACACTCATTCTACCACTTTGGAAGTGTCTCTCGCGCAACCTATTCAGTTTAGAAAAAAATGATGTTAGAAACCTCAATATCATTTTCGAAGACCTATCCATAGATACCCCACACGTATTGGTTTGATGAAAAAAATTTTTTTGAGTTTCAGTTCTAAGTATGGGGACCCCCAAAATTTATTGTTTTTTTTTATTTTTGTCTAAAAATCTTAAAGCGGTTCACAGAATACATCTACTTACCAAGTTTCAACATTATAGGTCTAATAGTTTCGGAAAAAAGTGGCTGTGACATACGGACGGACAGACAGACAGACAGACAGACATGACGAATCTATAAGGGTTCCGTTTTTTGCCTTTGGCACGGAACCCTAAAAATAGAAAAAAACTTCGTTTAAAAAACCGACTTCAAAAACTACAAAGTATAAAATAACTTCATTTGTATGTGCTACCACATAGTTTTGAAATCGGTGCCAAGCCAAATCTATCTATCCCGCTCAAGGTCACGCGCGGAAAATGCGGTACCTACTATTACATTTGGGCTTGGCACCGACTTTAACCCTATGAATAGGTAGCACATACAAATTAAGTTATTTTATACTTTTTAGTTTTTAAAGTTGGTTTTTTTAAACGAAGTTGAAAAACATGGTACGTGCCTAACAAATTTGAGGGTTTCTTTCGATTTCCTTGGGATCTCATCATCAGATCCTGATATGGTGGCAATGGGACCACATAGGGAGCATACCCTTTCGAATAAAAGAAAAAAAAACCGATGAAATTGAGAACCTCCTCCTTTTGGAAGTCAGTTAAAAATACGGTCGAGTTGAGAACCTTTTTTTTGAAGTCGGTTAATAAATCATGAAAAAAGCACTTTGCAATACAGGTCCAGTTTCCTAGATACACTGACTGCATATATAACTTTCTTATCAATATATACGATTACTAAGATTTATTTGCAGTCAATTAATCAGCCCACCTGTATATTATCTATGTATCTATCTATATAAAAGAGGAAGGTGACTGACTGACATACCCAGCGATCAACGCATAGCCCAAACCGTTGAAGCTAGAATCTTGAAATTTTGCATGTAGGTTCTTTATATAACGTAAGTGAGCACTAAGAAAGGAATTTTTGAAATTCCACCCCTAAGGGGGTAAATCAGGGGATCAAAGTCTGCGTTAGCGAAGCCGCGTGTAGAAGCTAGTGTATAATATAATAATGTAATAATAAGTTTAGATAGGTACCTAGATATAATTATGTTCAATGGTAACTTGTAAAATGGTCAACGGAATGAAAAAGCAAGGATGGGACATGTCATATGAAGTTGTAGTAAAATTTCGCAAAGTATTACGAAGGCTGAATTGCCCGGAATTGCCATGAAAGAAAGAACACTAATCACAGTAAGCTTGATGTTGTAATTTTCTGTTGGGTATATTTACATTATTTATGGTGAATGAGAGATAACAATTTTACTTAAGTAATCCTTAACTAACGTTTGGCGAGTAAGCTCATAAAACAGAGAGTGGGCAAAGACAATCCGTTGTTGGTATTCAAGAAGTAGAAGGTACCGGGAAGGAAACAAATAAAATTTTAACAAAATAAAAAACCGACTTCAAGAACGACCAAATCGATAGATTTCTCTTGGATGCCATCATCAGATCTTAGTGGCCTTATCATGGTACCACTGTTGACTTATCTACTTTCCATTAAAAAAAGAATCATGAAAATCGGTTCATAAACGACGAAGTTATCTGCAAACACACATAAAAATAAAACATGTACGGTCGAATTGAGAACCTCCTCCTTTTTTGAAGTCGGTTAAAAATAGGACTATCTACAAAAAGAAATGAGATGCGATCAAAACATAAGTTGTAAACAACAAGTCTCGTCTCAGTTCTTCTACCGTACAAAGTTGTGAAATCCATGTAATACCAAGTGATCAGTCCTCTTGCCAAGGCAGCGATCACCTTTTGATGATGTTTATAATACCTACGGGCCCATAGATAGGTCTACAATCACTACTAATACCACTGGCAAGAAGAATGACCCACGGCTGTGTCACCGTGTTCTTAATCTAAATTAAAATCTTTAAGCACTTACTGGAGTGTGTGGCTTCAATGTTCTTCTCGGCGTTCCAAGAGATATCTCTTGGGTAGAATCTTCACTGCTCTTGCGTCTTCACACAAACATTGCTTCCAGGTGCTGGTTATTTCTCAAGGTATCCGAATTAATCTCAATAATCAACTTTTCACAGATATTCGAATTACAATACACTCGTTCTAGTTCTCGCGGGACGCGCCTATCACGTATTACAACTCTCGCGAGTCTAATCAAAATTAACGGCAGACTGTTTACCAGCCTTCTCAACAATTTTCGATATTAACCTCGTCTCACGCTGGCATACGGCGAGCCCACAAGTACCCTAGCTCAACAAACCTCACGGTGTAATCAATCTCACGCGGAAACTATACGAGTACTACAAAATTAATAATCAATAAATTACGGCACCGGCCATTTCAACCCGCGTTTTTCAAGCCCTTTTTCCATATTTAACCTCAAACGTCAAAACGTCAAACACGAACCAGAGACAATCAAAATGTTGCCAGTACAATGACGTTCGAAATCCAACACAAAGTTCAATAAAGAGACCACACATTGTTAGATTCATTGTTTCAGCTACTAGATTTCTTTGACATTATTTATATCTTTTTTAAGGAATAGGCGTCCAAACGAGCAGACGTATCGCCTGATGGTAAGCGATTACCGCCGCCCATGGACACCTGCAACACCAGAAGCGTCACAAGTGCGTTGCCGGCCTTTTAGGGGTGGAGGGGGAGGTAGGGTTATGGGCCTCCGGTATCCTCACTCACTCAGTGAAACACAGCGCAAGCAATATTTCACACCGGTTTTCTGTGAGGCCGTGGTATCACTCCGGTCGAGCCGGCCCATTCATGTCGAAGCGTAGCTCTCCCACGTGACTCTCTCTATAAACTATGATTACAAAGTCAACGTTGCGATTTTTACTTTCAACACATAGCATTTGTCAAGTAATTTGTAACTTAAACATAATCACTAAGCAAACCTTAAAATATCTCTCAAATAGACTGTTTGAACAAATCTAAGTGAGAAAACCGCGTAACAAAAGCGCGAACTATTTTACAGACTAACATAAAATGGGAAAGATCCTCAGAGCTGGCTACGTGGCGAACTTTGCTACAACTTTTAACTTATTTTTTAGAACTGAGAGCAGCTCGCTGAACCGACGACACTTAATCACACTTTCAACGCTCTTTGAAGCTTTCTTTTATCCCCGAGGTGCAGTTTAAGCCTTGTTTAAGGTTCCGTGTGGTGAATGAAGAAACCCTCATATGATTAAAGTAATTGCTTCGAATATACTAAAATGTGTACATTTAAGTAATGTGATTTAAATACACACGTTTATGTTCAAAAACTGGCTGGCTGGCTTAACAGTCAGGATCACTGACTACTAGACCAACGGGCCGTCAATTAATTGACAGTTCAGTAATCACATTTAATATTATTATGTAACATCTAACATGTATTATAGTGCCCGTTCATTGAACAATGACATAGAGCAAATTTCCTCGGTTTTTTTTCTTACAAGCAATTCTTAATAGCAGCTCGGAGTATGGAAGATTGCGGTGTTTCCAACCCGTGCCTCGGAGAGCACGTTAAGCCGTCGGTCCCGGTTATCATGAACACCTGTGATAATTGTTATTAGGAAGTCAGTGCCCTCAAATATGCTGACAACTGGTTCAACTTTCGAATTCAGTTCACCCTCAGGGTTGCGGAGGTCCGATGCCAGTCGCTCCGTGGGAAAACTGATATTCATGTAAAACTGGTTGAATTGGTAGCCGATCCCAATTAATCTTGGGAATAATAAAGTCTAGGAAGATGATGATTATTTCCTCGTTTTTTTTATTACACATTTAGTCTAAAGTGGACCACAGGAATGTGATAGGAAAGATGTGCACCATAAAACATATCGAGCAACTTGTCCTCTTCGTGGATTGAAACCGAGCGGAACCCTTTCCACATAAGTTCAACACGCACTGGTCGGTTCTTTCTTCATTAATTCAACTAAGTCGAACTTAAGAGTTATACCGACGGGAATCCAGCGGAATTTCTAATCATAGTCTTGAATGTAGCATTTTATTTTCTTTTAAACCTTAAAAGGTATTTCACATTAGTGCAGACGAAGAATGTTGTCACGCGGCACTCACATGCACACCTCCACGCCCTCCAAGCCTCACCCCCCGCGCGCCTACGAGGACCGTCCACTGCCGAGAACACCCCGCACCTCAAGCCTCAGAGGATATTTAAGGAAGCGCGCGGCGTCACAGAGCCTTTTCTCATCGCTGCGAACGGACAGTTAAGTGCTCCTTGTCTGGAGGCACTGACTGGTCGAATCTCTTAAATCCACACCCTGTCTGTACATCTATCTGTTTGTGTTATACTTCAGTAAATAAATAACGTTTAAATTGTTGTTGTGAAGCGTCTGATTTCACCATCTTCAGAACCTCGTGGCCTCACCACCACCTCAAGGGCTCCTAAAGCCACTACGTGACACATGGCGCCCGGCTGAACTAAGAGATTCGACCACGATTTACCTCGTATTTCTTTTTGCTTTTATTGTGCATAATTTATGTATTTTTCTCGTGTTCTGTGTTGAATCCCATCCAGGTTAGTGTTTTTTTTGCCTCTTTTCTCGCTGTGAGCACGTGCTAGACGAGACCGCATGTACGATCACATATTGCTAGCCGCTTTTCCTATAATTTTTTCGCGAACGTATACCGCGTGGACCAAAACCACGTGCGCATCACGGGTTAATTAACCGCTTTTTTTCTTTAATCGCTTTAGATACATACCGGCTACTACCACGTGCATTTTTACACGTTGCTTATTACTTTTAATATCAATTTTGTTCGCTTCCAGCTTCCATAAATAACATTTTCACATATGCGTCGCTGGCGTACGTTAGATTAGCATCGTAGTAAAACCGGTTTCACCGCAATCAACACTGCGCCACTCTCGGCGGCTCGCTTAATCTTATCTTTATAACAACCTGGATGCAATTCAATTCATTCCATTTTTCTTTGAAAATACGTCTAATAGCAATAACTAACGTATCTTCACTTCATTTCTTTTACTTTTAAAACTATTAACTTACATCGAACATTTATTCTACAAAATGGCCTACGATATTAAATTCTCGTGTTTACAAAAACCAGAATTAGAATACGAGGTCTATCTGAGGGGTGGCGTAAAGTCTAACACCGTAGAAGATTTACGCAAACAAATTTCCAAACTCGCGTCAAGTTCTCCTTCCGAGGACGTAGCGGAGTCCCATTTACCCCCCGAGGAAGATTTCAAGGCTTTAAAATTATCGCTCTTTAAAGTTGATAATAACATTAAAATGTTAAAATCTAACTTCGATAAAAATCTATTTAATAGAACGGAGTCTCTTTTACATCACGTCTACCACAGATTAAATCGTGTGAGAATAGACTCACTTCCGGATATAAACCCCATTAAAACCACGTGGAACGAATTCCACACTCTTTACGCATCGCTTAAACGGTTAACTTCTCAGCCCAGCGGAAATGAATCGCGGACGGAAGACTCGATCGGGGGTGACCAGAGCTCACCTGTTAGCTCGTTAACCTATGAACGAAAACTTTTTTCGGAACTAGCTAAGTTTAAATATAACGGTAGGACGTGTGTGCGTGCCTTTATTCAAAGAATAAATGAATTCATGTCAAGTAGGGATATACCTCAGGATAGGATTCTTTCTTTCGCTTTTGAAATATTCTCAGAAGACGCTTTAACGTGGTATCGTAGCATAAAGGATAGTGTCTTATCTTGGAGTCAACTATGTAAATTACTAAAAGGAGATTTTAGCCCTCATAATTACGACTACAAATTGTTATCGGAAATAAGGTTTCGCTCGCAGGGCGAGAACGAGAACATAACATTATATGTTGCAAAAATGCAAGGATTATTTTCTCGCCTCGACGTACCTATCAGCGAACCGGATAAATTAGAAATACTTTTGAATAATATTCGGCCGTGTTACACAAATTCTTTTCTAACAGCAAATGTTGTAGACATTCCTAGTCTAATTAGTGTGTGTAAAAATTTCGAAAAATACGATAGTCGTAATAAAGATTTCCGCGAACCCCCTAGGACGTCTGCTAATACCCTAGCACCGGAATTCGCCTATAATTACCCTTCTTCTAGTAATTCTAACCCCTTTAAAGGTAATTTCTATAACAAAAACTCGTACAATAATTTTCCCAACTATAAGGGTAAACATTTTTTTAAACCTATTGGTACAACGGCACAGGTAAATGTCGTACAGGCCGCTTCTAATATTACTAGTAAATTCTGTCCTCGTTGTAGAAATACAACTCATTCACTTTTTGATTGTCGGCAGCCTAGATATTTGATTTGTTTTAAATGCGGTTTAAAAGGTTTTCGTAGTATCGATTGTCCTAATTGCAATAATAAACCAAGAACCTCGCTCTCAAAAAACTGAATAACAAGGATTGGAGAAAAACCAACCATTCAAACTTTAATAAAATGGAATGGAAAAATCGGTTTAAGTACGTTCCTAAATTTTTTAATTACTACCATTTGTCTTCAATCCGAGAATCTGATAATAAATACACTCCGAACATTTCTCTCTCGTTAAATAACAAAAACGCCATTGGTCTTCTTGACTCGGGTTCTGCCGTAACAATTCTAGGTAACAATTCTCATATATATTTTCTAAATGAAAACTATCAACTCGACACCTCCAAACAAATAAAATTAATCACCGCGAGTGGAGAACAACTACATTCGTTGGGTTCAATTACACTCCCATTTAAATTTCAAAATAAATCAATCTACCTTAACGTCCACATCATACCTAATATAAAAAATTCGTTGATTCTCGGTATGGATTTCTGGAGGGGTTTCGACTTGTTCCCTAGCCATTTAGAATCTATTTTACTTTCGAGTAAGTCTGATACACGGGTTACCACAATACAGGCGGACGACGGTGGACACTTGGTTCCGTATAGCAATCTAACAGTCGAACAGAAAAATACCGTTGACAAACTCACCGCGAATTTTTCCGATATCTCATACCAAAAGCGTGGTCTCGGTTGCACGTCCCTAATTACACACAGTATCGATACAGGCGACAGTCCACCAATCCGCCAGCGTTATTATCGTATGTCTCCCGATAAACAGCGCGTTCTAGTAACCCACTTAGACCAGATGTTAAGAGAGGACATTGTCGAGCTTTCAGAAAGCCCCTGGTCGAACCCAGTCATTCTGGTACCCAAGAAAAATGGTGAATTGCGTTTTTGTTTGGATAGTCGTAAATTAAACTCTGTAACCAAAAAGGACGCCTATAACTTGCCCTATATTTCGGAAATTCTAGATAACTTGAGAGACGCTAAATTCCTATCCAGCTTAGACTTATCTAAGTCATATTGGCAAACTTTGATTAAGGAGGAAGATCGTTGTAAAACCGCATTCTATATTCCCACGCGTGGTTCTTTTCAATTTAAGCGCATGCCTTTCGGGTTGTCCAACAGTGGGCTAACTCAACAAAGACTCGCGGATATGTTGTTCTGTGGCCCTGAGTTCGAAAATAAAGTGTTCTGTTATATAGACGACATCGTATGCGTGTCTTCTAGCTTTCAGGACCATATCACATTGTTATCACGCGTGTTAGAAAAATTAAAAACGGCTAACCTCACTATAAACCTCGAAAAATGTAATTTTTTTAAAGACCAACTAAAGTATTTGGGTTACGTCGTCAACTCTAAGGGTCTACACCCCGACCCCGAGAAGGTCGTCGCTATAAGAAATTATACTACCCCGTCCAACAGAAAAGAGGTCCGTCGTTTCTTAGGCGCGGTGTCGTGGTTTAGACGTTTTATCCCAAATTTCAGTACCCTCGCGGCCCCTTTAAATAAACTAACCTCTCAAAGCAAAAAGTCCCCTCCATTTTGTTGGTCTTCAGAGGCTAATGAAGCCTTCAACAAATTGAAAGACTGTTTAATCTCCTGTACTGTACTATCTTGCCCCGACTATTCGGAGCCTTTTGAAATTCACACCGACGCTAGCGACTACGGTATCGGTGCTGTTCTCTGTCAGGTCCTAAAGGGAGAGGAAAGAGTGATCGCTTACTATAGCAAATCACTCACTAGTCAGGAGAAAAACTATAGCGCGACCGAACGCGAAGCTTTAGCAGTTCTATCAGCTGTTGAGCACTGGCGTTGTTATGTCGAAAATGGAAAGAAAATCCTACTTTACACCGACCACGCCGCACTAAAGTGGTTCTTAAAAATAAACAACCCTACTGGTCGTTTAGCCAGATGGGGAGTCCGTCTATCGTGTTATAACTTCGAAATCAAACATCGTCGTGGTGCGGATAATGTTCTACCTGATTTTCTTTCTCGTTCTATACCGGTTTCCGTTATTATTAATGACCCTAATGTCTCATCTAATTCTAATATAAACTTACCAGTTTCTACTAACGATTCATGGTACTTAAACATTTATAACCGGTGTAAAAACTCCCCAACCTCCTCTTTAGACTATCAAATAATTAATAACAAACTATACCGTTTTAAAAAGTCATTAAATCCACTAACCAGAGATTTTCAATGGAAGGAAGTCGTTCCGTCTGAGCAGAGACCTAATATTATAGCAGGGGGCCACTCAGCGCCCACTGCTGGCCATTTCGGTATTTTTAAAACATTTAAACGATTGGCGTTAAATTACTTCTGGCCCGGAATGTACGCAGACGTAGTTAAAACCATAAACTCGTGCGACACTTGTATCGCTCATAAACACCAAAATCATTCTACCTTAGGGCATATGGGCACTCCTAAATCGTGTAGCAAACCATTTCAAATGTTGAGCATAGATTTAATTGGTCCGCTACCACCCACTAGAAATCAAAACACTTTCATTTTCGTAGTATCTTGTTGTTTTTCTAAATATTGTTTGTTGTTTCCCATTAAACGGGCCACGTCGGAGATAATATCGAAAATCCTAGAAGAAAATGTCTTCCTCGTCCACGGAGTTCCGTCCTCCGTAGTACTCGATAACGGTAAACAATTTATTAGCGAAACTTTTAAAAGCCTATTATCTAAATACAAAATTCCCAACATACACTACACACCACTATACACACCACACGTAAACACGGTAGAACGATATAACAAAACAATAATAACAGCCATTTCTACCTTTATAACCACAGACCATAGAATCTGGGATAACTTAATAACAAAAATTCAATTCGCTCTAAACTGCTCTGTAAATGAAACTACAGGATTCACCCCGAACTTTCTAGTCTACGGAAGAGAAGTCGTGACTTGTGGTTCCTTCTATATTGTCGCGGGTTCCGACCCTAATATAGTTCACGAACCTCGCGACGATTATGCCAAGACATTAGGCTACTTATCTTCTGTCTTCCAGAGGGTACAGGCAGCATTAGTCGAGGCTCATCAACGAAACTGCAAATCATATAATTTTCGTCGAAAACCAGCAGAATTTAACGTTGGTGATATAGTTTGGCGTAAAACTTTCTATCTCAGTGACAAAAACAAATACTTTTGTAAAAAATTAGCCCCTAAATACGTTAAATGTAAAATCACTTCAAAAAAATCTCCCTTAGTATACAAACTAGCTGATATTATCTCAGGTAAACCGTTGGGTGAATGGCACATCAAAGACATTAAATTAATAAACTATAAACAATGATTTAGCGCGATCTAAATTGGATCTAAAGTATCTCGTTGATCGGCAAATTAGCCAAAGTTAGTTAACCAAATTAATAAACAGTAAATTTTGTTTCGCTCATTCCATAACTAACATTTTTTACAGATGTGCTTCTGTTTTATATATCTCTAAAAATTATTTCCTGCGTCGTAAATCAACATTTCTCGTTCTTACACATCTTAATTTTTTCGAAAAAAATGCTAAATCATTGAGTAAACGTCGCATTACTAGTAAACATTAATAATTTACAAATATTACTTTTCCTAACCCATGGTTCAAAAGTTAAAAACTCGAGTCAAACCTGACTCACAGGTTCGATCCCGGCCGTTTCTTTTTCTTTCGTACGCACACGCATCCTATCCGATATATATATAAATAATGTAAATTTTTTTTTTCCATCACCTTTACACGTCACGATTAAATAAAAAAAAAAAAATGGAAAATCTCTTAACAAATTTAAATGTAAAATCTTTTCGAACAAACATCGGAATGCGGATGACTCATCCGCAAGCCATTAACTCTTATCTTGTTTACGTTCGTATGAATGAGTCGTCGTCTGCCGGTCGAGTTTTCCATTCACAATTCTCATTCAACTATTCTTCTTGACTTATTGTTTTTGTTTACATTTCTCAACCTTTTCAAAACTCTTTTCAGTGTACCAGCGAGGGATCGCCAGCAGTAACCGAAGATCAAGGCGAATTTCACTACGCAAAATTCTGCCCTAATGGGGGGAGTGTCACGCGGCACTCACATGCACACCTCCACGCCCTCCAAGCCTCACCCCCCGCGCGCCTACGAGGACCGTCCACTGCCGAGAACACCCCGCACCTCAAGCCTCAGAGGATATTTAAGGAAGCGCGCGGCGTCACAGAGCCTTTTCTCATCGCTGCGAACGGACAGTTAAGTGCTCCTTGTCTGGAGGCACTGACTGGTCGAATCTCTTAAATCCACACCCTGTCTGTACATCTATCTGTTTGTGTTATACTTCAGTAAATAAATAACGTTTAAATTGTTGTTGTGAAGCGTCTGATTTCACCATCTTCAGAACCTCGTGGCCTCACCACCACCTCAAGGGCTCCTAAAGCCACTACGTGACAATGTAATCCGCCTGAAATCTCGTTGCATTGACATTGTGATGGCTTTAGAGTAATTTAAGTAAAGAATAATGCGACAGCGTCAGACGAAAGTAGTTCTATGATCAGTTTGGATTTTTTTATTTTATATATGAGCCTGCCGAAATGACTCCACTCTGCTTGATGGCAAGCATAAGCAGGATCCAAGATTGGTGGTCACCATACTCACTGCAAATGCACACAGCACAACAATGTAGCATGGTGACCCAGATTATGGCGGCCTACTGAGGTACTAAAACATCATTAGGCCTCCGGTCTCGTACTCACCGACGAATGCTGTCATTTCAGGTTTAGTGGCGCCCCGCGTTGTTACCAGTGGTTGTTGCTGTACCTTGCTCATTTCACGAGAATATTATATTTTTCGGGATAAAAAGTAGCTTATTTGTTATCCCAGACTATTATCTATATCTGTACTAAATTTCTTCTAGAACCGTTCAGCCGTTTTTGCATAAAAGAGTGACAAGAATCCACACATTCATTCTCAGACACTTTTTTATAATATTACTAACTTTCGTCGTCAGTTATCACGGTAAACATTATGTGCCTATGTGTTATTCTGATGTATAAGCTATAATACTGTAAAACTTCATCAAAATCCGTTAAGTACTTTTTGCGTGAAAGAGTAACAAATATCCATCCTTACAAACTTTCGTATGTATGATATTAATAGGAGAATGGGATAAAAGGCCGCTCAAAGTCATCTGTAGCAGCTTTGTCTAGCGTAGTGTGAACTAGAATGTTATGTTACTTTGAAATTGACAAAAAACCGTGTCGGGTCGTCGAGTGCAAAGTCTAAAAACCATTGTTGAGAGTCCAAAGCGTCATTGGGGCCAGAGAGCTCTGAGTGTCACCAATTTATTAGTCACAAACATGATACGATCCCACTCTCTTTTAAAAATTTATTGCAGCCCGTTGTGTGCTATTTTTTACTGTAGCCTTTCCCGCGGTATGTCGGATATCGCGGTAATCATTTTGCGGGTTAATATATAGTCTATAACGTGGCTGACTAGTGGTATACAAAATTCTAAATCGGTTTAACATATCAGAGATTACTCCCAACAATCTCACAAATTTAACCTGGTTTTAATATTACATACATGTATAGATATAGATAAAGTGATATTTGCAAAAGAAAAGGTATATATGTATTTATATAAATTGTTTAGTATACATAGTACAAACTCTGCTTAGTTTGCGACTAGGTGGCGTTATGTGTTAGATGTTTAAAATATTATTATTTCAATTACCTGTATGTGCGAAGAAATAATAATATAATAATAATAATAAAATCTTTATTTGGAACTGATAACAAAATTACAGAAACATAAATGTGTTTGATAATGACTGCATTAGTGAAACACTGTGGCGCAGTCACTAACGCCCACCTTTGGATGTGGTTCATACGTTCCATTACGTTACTAATAAAATTTTAAAAATTACAATCTAATTAAGTTTAAATTGAAGATAAGTTATGGAATCAGGCGTTACTTTGCGGAAATCCATGACATTAAATGCTATGAAATATATTTAGCTTTAATTCCGCGAGACAAATATCCAGGTCTGAAAGCAGGGCACAAATCCCACCGTCATGCATATGTACACATACAAAACAAGTGAGAAATAATTAGCATGCCATGCAACCAAACCTATGCTCGACACGTGTTTCGCCCCTCCACGGGGCATCCTCAGGAGATGTTGACTCGTCGAGCGTTTGAGCTCGAATGCGCGCTAGCGCACCGCTGTCGGCCCTTTATATACCGTTTCGATGACGCTATAATCACGATCGATACAATGTCACAACGACATATGTGCCGAACTACCCGCAATCATACTTAGAAGTGGTGATGGAATTAAGTTTGTTTGGTCATTCAACAGTGTATATGCATTATTATTGTTATATTTTGATATTTCTAACTGTTCCAACACACTCATCCGGAAACCCTTATCGCAAACATGCAGAATGTTATAGGTATTGTTGCCGCTCAAGGAGTGGCCGGTGTCGATTAAATGTTTTGCGAAATGTGATTTATCTGGATGGCCATTCCTGTGAGCGGCAACATGTTCCCTGTACCTAATTTCGAAACTACGGCCTGTCTGACCCACATAGACCCCGGTGCAATCATTGCATACTAATTTGTAAACTCCGGATTTTTTTGAATTCTCTAATTTATCTTTACCGTTACATAGTTTACGCAAGTTATGATCCGATCGAAAAGCTACGTAAACATTGTGTTTTCTTAGAATATTCGCGATTCTATCTGAAATTGGGCCTATGTAAGTGAGACTCCCGACATTCTTGTTAATTCTTTCGGGGGTACATGCATAAAGTGCTGAGCGAGCCCGGTCATTCTGCTTTTTCTTAATTATATTATCAATAACTTGTTTGGTGTAACCGTTTGAAGTCGCGATTTGATACAATATTTTGAGTTCTTTTGCGTAATTATCCGTGGACAGTGGGAGTGACATTAAACGGTGGACATAGCTGCGGAAGGCTGCTAATTTATGCTGTAGTGGGTGACAGGATGAAGCAGGAATCGTTGTGTCAGTGTGTGTGGGCTTTCGATAAATTTGGAAATCGAGTTTGTTATTGACTCTTGTGATTGTTAGATCCAAAAAATTAAGGGACTGATTTGATTCTAATTCTAATTTGAATTTAATTTTGGGGTGGTGAGTGTTGAGCCTATTTACGAAAATATCCAATTGACGATTAGTACCTGTCCAACAGATAATTACGTCATCCACATATCTATAATAAAACAGAATGTTGGGCTCGCCCACCACATATTTACATTCGAAGTAGTCCATAAATATTTCCGCCATTAATGGACTTAAAGGTGATCCCATTGCTAGACCCTCTTTTTGGCGGTAGTATTCGTTATTGAATCGAAAGTAATTTTGTTCCATGCAAATACGTGTGAGGTTAAGTAGGTCATTTATTTCTCCTGGATGTAAACGTTGCCTCTCCAAAAGGTACCCCAAAATACGTAGGCACTCTTCAAATGGAATATTTGTAAATAAACTATCTACATCTAGTGATAATAATTTCGAATTGTGGGGGGTGTTAATATTTTGTATTTTTTTAGTTAAATCTAAACTATTTTTTAAACTGTACTGTGGTTTAAAAGATGCCTTTGCCTTTAGTAAATTGTTTAGATATTTGGCTAAATCGTATGTCGGGGCACCAATGTAAGAGACAACGGGGCGAATTGGGATGTTGCCTTTATGAGTTTTTGGTAAACCATACAAAAAAGGAGATCGTGGGTTCATTGGAATTTTATATTTTAACTGGCCTGGAGAAATGTACGACGTGTTATTAATTGCATTCTTTATTTCTAGAGTGAATTTTTTAGTAGGGTCGGTAGTAAGACGTTCAAAATCTTCCCCCTGGATAACGTCGTTAACCCTCTGGTGGTATGCAGTTTTATCCAAAATGACTACTGTATTGCCTTTGTCGGCTTTAGTAATTATTAAATCATTTTGAGTAATTGTGTTTTGTAATGACCTATGTACTTGTATTTCGGAATAATTTTGGGTAATGGTGGTTGCGGACGCTGTCTTTATCTGAAATGCCACCTGATGTTTAACGGCGCTATCCATTTTACTTCTAACACAAGCCATTTCTGAATCTACCATTAAAGTTTCGAGCGATTTCTGGGATAACCGTGGCCTGATGTTATATTTGAGGCCTTTCTCTAGTAAAGAAATCTCTGAATTGGAAAATTGGGTATTTGTATAATTTTTAACGCGTGGGTAGAAAGAATGAACCGCATCTGAATGATTATTTTCTAAGTTGGTGATATTATTATTATTATTTTGGCTATCCCGTGTTGCATGCTAATTGCATGGCATGCTAATTATTTCTCACTTGTTTTGTATGTGTACATATGCATGACGGTGGGATTTGTGCCCTGCTTTCAGACCTGGATATTTGTCTCGCGGAATTAAAGCTAAATATATTTCATAGCATTTAATTAAATTGAAGACCTTTACTTACTCTAAATAAAAATAAGCTTGTGTTTGAGAATTTTAAGGTGCGGGTGTGTATTTCTGAGTGTGTGTATTTGTGAATGTGGGTATGAGTGCGTGTGTTTGTGTGAGTGCGGGTGTGTGTGGGTGCGTGTAAATGTGAGTGCGTGTGTGTGTGGGTGCGTGTGTGTGTGTGGGTGCGTGTGTGTGTGTGGGTGCGTGTAAGTGTGAGTGCGTGTATGTTGTGTGAGAGTACTTGTGTGTGTGAAAGCGTGTGTTGTATTATATAATAGATGCGATCAAGTCTTCAGTGCTTTCGTAGGTTAAACCAAGAAGCCACAATTTTATTCATTCTGTTATACAACGAGGGGGCAAAAAAGTGAAAATGTCGTTTGGCAAGTTGTGTTTTACAAAATTCTATTCTGCAAACTTTGTCCACTCTGCACTTCTTTGGATTTGGAATAAAGGGGAGATTTGCGTGTTGCCGAAGTATGACTGTTAAGAAGAACAGTTTTCTAACTGTTAAAATTTCTAGTTCGTGGTATAGCTGAGAAGTAGCGAACCATATAGGTTTAAACGACATAATTTTTAACACACCCCTGTGTGCTCTTTCGAGACTAAGGAGTTTGACCTTACCCGCACAGCCCCAGGCCGAAATACAGTATCCTGCCACTGACTGTACTAACGCCAAAAATATAATTTTTAGTGTAGGAAAGTCTAGAACTGAACGCAGCTTCTTGAAAAGATACATGTGTTTTCTTATTCTGCCCGTAGTTAATAATAATAATAATAAATTCTTTATTGCAGCAAATTACATTTAACAATATAGATATGAGCCCTGACTCCCAAACTAGCGTGAGCTGTATGTTGGGAGCCAGTGTCTTCCCAAGTATAAATTATACAGTTACAAATATGTTTGTTGCAAAGTGGTCCAAATATAAGCAGTAGATTCCCACATTAGATCTAGCATTAACAACAATAACAATGTAATAATACTTCTGAGTGATATGTTTTCCTTCTGTGTGTGTGTGTGTGTGTGTGTGTGTGTGTGAGTGTGCGTGTGTGTGGAGAGAATGTCCATTTTTTGTTTTTATCAGTTTCATTTTATAATAAGTAATAAATTTTCCACCTCACTGTAATTTAAATCTTTAAGCCACATTTTAATCGTGTTTTTAATTAGATAATTAGATAGATGTTTTGTTTTGTATACAATATTGAGTTTGTTGTACAGTCTAGGTGCAACATTATAGTATTGTTGTTGGGCAAATGTGCTTCGAGCTCTTGGTACTGGGCACCTATCTAGTCTTTTACCTGAGTCGTGAAGAAAGGGTATAATGGTTTTGTGATACTTACGAATACACTGGTATACAAACAATTTTCGTACTGTTAGAACGTCAGCTCTCTCATAGACTAAATTTGTAGGATGTCGAAATCGTAGACCTAGTAGTACTTTGAGCACCGCTCGCTGTGCTCTTTCGAGTCCAAGTATATGTGTTTTAGCCGATAAGCCCCACGAGCAGATGCAGTAGGTAATTACACATTCGGCCAGTGCTTTGTATACTTGTATCAGCAAAGTAGTGTCTGGTATTATCCGTAATTCCTTAAAAATATAAATAAGTTTCCTTAATCGATTGCTAACGATAGCTATATGCTTCTTCCAGTTTAGTTTGTCATCTATATTTACTCCTAAATATTTGATGTCTGCAGTTCTCGTTAGAGTGGGACAATCACAGCACGAAAGAAACACATCTCCTGATCGATTGCAAGGGTAGCAATGTGTGCGGAACTGAAAATTCTTTGGACTGGATACTATGGTCTTACTAAAACAAAGAAACCTGGTTTTACTGACATTTAAAGTTAGCAGACTGTCCTCGAGCCATGCAGTGACAAAAGACATGCCTTCTTCAGTCAGTTTTCTTACATTCTCCCACGTATTGCTATAACATAATATAACCGTGTCATCGGCGAACATTTGTATTTCAGCACCTTTAATTTGCTGTTTACATAGGTCATTAATGTATGCCAAAATAGAGAGGGAGCCAGCGTACTGCCCTGCGGCACCCCGTAGGTACTCACACTGAAATCACTGGCATGATTACCGACTCTTACACACTGGTGCCTATCAGTTAGGTAGTCCCTAAACCACAAAAGCGCATTCCCCCTAATACCTAAGTTTTCTAAGCGAGTTAGGAGGATCGGTATCGAAACGGTATCGAATGCCTTCTGTAGGTCTAGGAATACCCCTACACACTTGTCTCCTTTATCTAAGTGTTCTGTGATTGTGGAGGTTAATTGTAAGACGGCACCGTCAGTGGAGTGATTTGCACGAAACCCGTGTTGATTAGGACTAAGGATTTTATTGCCTTCTAAGTATTTTATCAAGCGTTTGTTCATAACTTTTTCTATTACTTTGGAAAGAGTACTCAGCAGAGAAATTGGCCTATAGTTTGTTGGAAAAGACTTGTCACCCGACTTATAAATGGGACACACAATAGCATATTTAAATACTTTAGGGAAAGTGCCGTATTCAAAACTGAGATTAATTAAATGAGCAATAGGATCAGCGAGGTGGTAACGAAATGTTTTTAAAACTTTTGCTGTTATTTTATCTAACCCTGGAGCACTGTGGGTCTTAAGGCTGTATATTACATTTATAACCTCAGCAGCATCCGTTAAATGTAAGGCCATAGTATCCAAGGGTGCATCAGATCTTTTAGCTTTTTTGGCTAAGGTAACCTCATCCGTGCCAAGCTTTTGCAGTGTTTGATTGGCAAGGTCTGACCCCACCGACGTAAAAAATTATTAACTTCGTCCAGTGATTCGGCGACTGTGGCTTTTAACTTCATTAATTCTGTAGATGTTGGTACATCAGGTTTATTCATGTTACATAGATCTTTTATTGTATTCCAAGTTTCCTTTATATTACCTTTATTTCTATTGAATTTTTCAGTATAATAGTTCTTTTTTAATGTTTTAAGTAGTCTTTTTAAAGTGTTTCTGTAGTTTAAATATTGGTTCAAAAATACCGGATTGTCTGGATTTTTCTTTACAGCCTTATGCATCTTATCTCTTTTCTTTATAGATTTTACTACCCCTACTGTAATCCACGGTTTTAATGGTCTGATACGCTTATTAATTTTTCTAACTGTTGTATTGGCATCTATGATGTTTCCTAATTTTGTTATAATTATATGAGCAGCTTCATTCGCATCTGGAGTCGAGTACAGGTCGTACCACTTTTCCTTCTCTAAAAACTGATTTATACCATCCATATTAATATCAATGTTGGTAAGAGACACCCTCTTCTTTTGTGTGCATGCGTAGTCCATGTGCAATAGGATAGGCGAATGATCAGTCAGTTCGTCAAAAACAAAAGTTTGTGTTTTATAAGTTGTTTTAACCATAAAATGGTCCAATAATGAACTTTGTCTAGTAGGACAATTTATTCCTTGTTTTAGACCATAACTAGCCATCAGCTCAAGATAAGTTAAAGAATTACTATTAAGGTTATTGGGCATTATATATTAAGTTACTTTTATATGTTCCTTCCAAGAAAGATGATTGTCAATCCAGACTCCAAGATATTTGATTTTAGATTCACAGTCGATTTGTAAACAATGGCAAATAGAGTTTTTGTTACAAGTAGGCACATGTGCCACCACAGCAAATGAGGGAGGAGGAAGTGAAGCTGAGTTGGGTGAGAAAGTGAGGCACTTAGTTTTGTCTGCGTTTAGTGTCAGAAAGTTTCGCGAAAGCCAGTGGGTTACTATAGTCAAGGCTGCCTCAGCTTGAGTTTGAGTGTCATTCCAATCTACTCCATCCACAAGCAAAACCGTGTCGTCAGCGTACACAATTATCTTACAATTTTTTATAGCTAGTTTACAAAGATCGTTTATGTATATTAAAAACAGGGTAGGTCCTAAGACACTACCCTGAGGGACACCAAAAAGTAAAGGTTCACGCTCGCTAACGACACTGCCCATCCGAATACACTAAAATCGATTTTCAAAGTAATTTCTAAAGAGATTGTGAGCAACGCCTCTAACGCCAATACATTCTAGCTTTCCGAGTAGGGTGGAAATAGGAACAGTGTCAAAAGCTTTAGAAAGGTCTAGAAATATAGCAGCAGATTTCAGGTTCTTATTTATATTTGTAGTGATTGAATCAGTTAAAGTTAATACGGCATCTTCGGTAGATTTACCTGCTCTGAAACCAAATTGATTATTTGCAAGAACGTTTTTACTATTTAGGTACTTTATTAGTCTAACATTAATTATTTTTTCTAATATTTTTGAGAAAGTTGTTAAAATTGAAATAGGTCTATAATTATGAACACTGCCCCTATCCCCACCCTTGTGTATCGGCAAAACGAGACCAATCTTAAAAACATCAGGGAAAACACCCTCCAGAAGACACAAGTTAAAGATATGTTCCAGTATAGGTACTAGAATAGGTCTTGCCTGTTTGACTATCGAAATCGGTATATTATCCCACCCAGTAGCCGATGTATTTTTGAGACCAATAATAATATTATCAATCTCAGCACAGTCAGTAGCAAGAACTGACATCGAAGTTAACGAAGGGACCGAAACATCAAATTCTGGATGCCTAATTAAAGTTGAAAATACAAAAGTATATAAGAACTGAACCTCTACAAATGCAATTTTGTTTGATTGATTACAAATTAGTATGCAGGCCGTAGTTTCGAAATTAGGTACAGGGAACATGTTGCCGCTCACAGAAGTGGCCATCCAGATAAATCTGGGGGCACGGTCGTGCCCCCGCCAAGACGAGCCAAGCGAAGCGCAACGGCACTACCTACCTTTTCTCGAAGCGTTTCGTCGTTTTTTTGAACCCTCATAACTTTGGTTCCCGATATACCAGATAGTTCAAATTCTCAGGATATGATGTGACCAATAGACTAATGAAACATACAAAGTTTTAATTGCATAGCTCTGATACTTTAGATTTTATTGATACCTAAAAAATACTGATTTCGTCACTGACACACTGATGATCATCAAAACTGTTAGGGTACTTCCTGAAGTGCTAAAAAGCTGAAATTTGGTATGTAAACTAAGTTTAGTATACAAACAACAAAAAAATTCATAAACCTATTACTTTTGCCCCCCAACCCCCAAATTTGGGGGGTGGAAGTTTGTATGAGACTTTCACAAATGTTTATGCTAGAGGTTTTATTTTTGGTGTACGTGTACTTTTTCAAAAGAAGAAAGAAGATGTATAAGAAATGCAGCCCAAAAACAGAAAAAAAACTCCCTTAAGCAACTTACAAAAAGAAATGAAATCCCACCAAAAACATTTTCATGTAAAATGTTGCCAAGACGACTGCATATGGCTTACCCTGTGAAAAAGATATCAGATCTCATGTAGTGCCAAGGTTCTGAATCTACACGCCCTAACTCTACCAACCCTAACTTCATAAACTCTATATCTCAGTAAAAATGTATGGCTTGGCTGTTTCGTCACTTCAGAAACTAAATATTCGTATAGCACATTACTTCAGAAACTAGATATTTGCAAATACAAAAGGCGTTCGTTTCCCCTTTGTGATGGTGTGGTAGCGAAACGGCGAAGCCATACATTTTTACTGAGATGTAGAGTTTATGAAGTTAGGGTTTGTAGAGTTAGGGCGTGTAGATTCAGAACCTTGGCACTACATGAGATCTGATATCTTTTTCACAGGGTAAGCCATATGCAGTCGTCTTGGCAACATTTTACATGAAAATGTTTTTGGTGGGATCACATTTCGCAAAACATTTAATCGACACCGGCCACTCCTTGAGCGGCAACAATACCTATAACATTCTGCATGTTTGCGATAAGGGTTTCCGGCTGAGTGTGTTGGAACAGTTAGAAATATCAAAATATAATAATAATAATGCATATACACTGCTGAATGACCAAACAAATTTAATTTCATCACCGCTTCTAAGTATGATTGCAGGTAGTTCGGCACAGATGTCTTTGTGACGTTGTATCGACCGTTATTATAGCGTCATCGAAACGGTATGTAAAGGGCCGACAGCGGTGCGACTAGCTCATTCGAGCTCAAACGCTCGACGAGTCAACATCTCCTGAGGATGCCCCGTGGAGGGGCGAAACACGTGTCGAGTATAGGTTTGGTTGCATGGCATGCTAATTATTTCTCATTTGTTTTGTATGTGTGAATATGCATGATACCCATATGTGCATGTGAGTATGCATGACGGTGGGATTTGTGCCCTGCTCTCAGACCTGGATATTTGTCTCGCGGAATTAAAGCTAAATATATTTCATAGCATTTAAAGATTTTTATGTTTGTTATCTCATAACTTTCGACTCGGTGAACCGATTTTGATGATTCTTTTTTATTTGAAAGCTGGTGGTTCCCGTGTAGTCACATTTAAATTTGGTCCAGATTGAAGTCGGTTTTATTTTTGTTAAAATTTGTGATTATTTAGTGCGGAAATCCCACCTGATATCACCGACTGGTGGCATAGACTGGACTGGTGGTGACTCGAACCGACTAAAACAGCACGCCGCCTCGGGTACTAGAAGCCGGGAACCAGGAACCCTCGAAAGGAAATTCCTGGAACCCCGACGTACCACGGGCAATCTACGATTTGTAGATGGCCCCCTCCTGTCTAACCAATATAGTTATACCTGATGACGTTTAATAACTAAGCTATTTAGCATTTACATTTGAAAACATCATACCTTTAATATTGAGAAAGATTGAGTAACCCTAGTAATAGAATACGACAACAAGACAGTTACGAGATATCATTTATAATGATTCAACAAGGCAGTGATGACAAATGATCTTTTTGGCTTTACTCCGCAGCTGAGATAAAAAGACCTCAGAGATATTCTAAACGGCAATTTGCTTCAACTTGAATACTATAAGTAGCGGCTGGTAATATATGGTAATGTTCTTCGAGGGACGGTTGCTACATGAACATTATTCATGTTTATGTATGAGTGAGCTGAAATATCCTCGCTCAAATGTTACAGAGGAGTGAAATGTATGTTAACGCACGTGTATTTTATTAGTCCTAAAGGTCTTATTATTTTTGATTATCTCGATATGTGTAAAAATCGATATTGAATAGTTGCAATATTGTCGAACAGTCATGAAACTATATAGAGCTGTATTATTATGATTATGTCCCACAGTCAAGTAGTATACAAGTTGTTATTTTTTTATATAGTTATTGAAACTATTTATCTTATATAAAATTAATTAAGCAGGAACCACTGCCTCGTTGGTCTAGTGGTTAGCGTAAGTGACTGCCGATCAAGAGGTCTCGGGTTCGATTCCCGGGTCGGATTTCTTACAAAAAATTCTTAATAGTAGCCCGGAGGATGGAAGATGGTTATTTATTCTGCCCGTGCCTCGGAGAGCACGTTAAACCGTCGGTCCCGGTTGTCATGAACATCTATGGCAATTGTTATTTGGAAAGTCAGTGCCCTCAAATATACTGACATCTAGTTCAATCTTCAAATTCAAGTTCACCCTCAGGGTTACGGAGGTCCGATGCTAATCGCTCCGTGGAAAAACTGATATTCAGGTAAAACCGGTTGACTTAAATAATTTAGGGAACAATAAAGGCTAGGAAGATGAGGTGATGATAAATACGAACTACAGGCAAAGGCGAGTTACGATTTATTTTCTCCCTACAAGTTTCTAATTAAGTATGTCTGAGTGATATTAGCAATATTTGCAAATAAATTGCAGATATTTCTGTCGCTCGAGGCGGATTATGCAAGGAATGGAACTTATTACAGCGGGTGAGCCTCTTGAAGAGAAACGTTGCAAAATAATTAGCCATTGCTTTGAAGTCGCTATTTATTTCCATAAAAAGTAGCTATGAACTGGTATTAAGAAATAATTCAGTCAGAATTACTTGTGCTTTAGAACTAAATAATTAAATTTTAAGATTTATAATATCCGTTAATATTATAAATAAATAGGCCTTCTACGAATGTCTTCAAGGTTAAGCTTCTGCCATCTTTTCGGCCCTAAAACCATATAAATGCTATTTAATTAGTTCGTTGTTAAAGAAAAACAAATTGAAAAACTCATTTGCGTCGCTTTAATAGAAAGTTTTAATTACTGTAAGGTTGAGTGAATTTTAGTAGTATCTAGACACGCGGTAGCGTGTCAAGCCAAGTTCAAGCAAAGGAGCTTGCTAGCCAGCGCCGAGTGTAATATTACACGAACCACTTGGTGCCACTTTTGGCCCTTCTATAACTCAAAATCTCCAATGTGGTGGGAATGACACCAACCGTAGACTGCGGGAATTATCTAGAGTTTTTTGTTTTCATGTTCTGAGTATTTCTTTGAAGTTATTATTTTACTTCGCAATCAAAATTTTAAATATTCTTAACACGAACGGTTTATTGTACCGCGACTGTGGTACTTACTTCTGAGAGCATCGACATTGAAGGCACGTGTATCTACTTTTGTTACTGAGATAAGGGAAATTGAGATTCACATTACCGTAATATAGTATAATTTGGAGCGGAATAAAAATAAACTGGTACCATGAGGACAGATTTCTTGTAATAGGATCGCATTAGGGGATAATATGCGACGGTAGTATCTGCTCTGATTTACGTAACTGACTCTGTTACTGATAAAGATTTGTGTATGAAGGATAAACATATGGGTAAGTAGACTTTCATTATTCACTAATAGCTTGTTTGAATTACAAACTTAAGATCCCAACCAGTTCCAGCTGTTGACTACGTTTCGCAATTCATCTGTAGAAGAAATATCTTTTCTTTGTTATAAAGAAAACTCCCGCATTAGGATATACATCCTGTGTCACGGAGGACTTTACAAACATACATGTAACAGACACAAAGAACACCCAGACTCAGAACAACAATTTGTGGATCACACAAAGTGTTGTCCCATGTGGGTTTTGAGGCCACAACACTTGGCGCAGTAGAAAACTGCGTGATGGCCGCTTAAACCACTAGGCCAACGGTGCAGTCTCTCCTTCCTATATGTATTCCCCTCTAATGTTTCTTTATTTTCTACTGAGCCCCATTTAATACGTAAAGAGTGTGGTTGACCGAAAATTATATCGGTAAAAATGTGGCATCATAGTAAGCTTCTGCATTGCTTCTGCAGTACAACAACAGCAGCATAATTTATTTTAGTTACTATGAGGGACACTTCACCATTGAATCTACGAGTACTCTACAGCAGTCAGTGATATATAAGAATTGAGATTTATGGCATACAATTATACTATATGACAACGTTCTATTAGATATGTTTTTAACCGACTTCAAAAATAAGGAGATTCTCAACTTGATTGGTTTTTTTATGGAAAAGGCGTCCAACGAGCTTACGTATCGGCTGATAGTAAGCAATTCGCGCCGCCCATGGACACCCGCAATATCGGAGGCGTCACAAGTGCGTTGCCAGCCTATGGGGAATAGGGAGTGGGATGGGGGAGAGGCTGGGGGAGGAGGGAGAGAGAGATTATAATTTTCTAACGAATATAACTAGAAATACATATATATCTCCGTACATGCATATTTACACAAATATATACATTAAAATAAATAAATACATACTATATCCGGTACTATAACCGGTATCCTCACTTAATCAGTGAAACACAGCGCAAGCGCTGTTTCACACCGGTTTTCTGTGAGGCCGTGGTATCACTCCGGTCGAGACGGCCCATTGATGCCGAGGCGCGGCTATCCCATAGTATCTGCCATGGGCACTGTTTGGTGACGGATTAAGAATACGAAGTGTGACCACCCCTGTCCTTCCTTTGGTTGTCGTAAGAATCGACTAAAGGAGCAAACGTCACAAGACAACATCACTGCAAAGAGAAGAAAACTTGACACAGATTTACAATTTATTTAAATATATTACCGTTCATGTGCAGTTGACATTAACAGATATAATCAAATTCTTTTCAGCCAGTTCCGCATTCATAAATAACGCGCGTTTACTGCAAACAAGCGCCGACGGCACGGTATCAACGTTCCAGCTATTTCCTTTAATTGCAGCTAATAAATCAACTACAACAAAGCCTTTAATTGAGATACAAGTATGTGTAGTTATCTGTAATCTAACATTTCATTTTTTAAGTGAATATGAAAATAAGTTATTTTATGAATGGAGGAAACGAGGAAACGGGTAAACTATTACACTTTTAAGTGTTTGTCACAATCAAATATGTTACATTCTGTTTATAAGACACTTGGGTATTACTAACCTTTCCTGCCAGTGGTTCACCTGATTGGACGTACGAACGTACGCTGATGAATATCTGTGATACATCTGGGTAGACTAAGGAACTGAGAACACTAACACGTGCCTGTGACAGGTATACCAGTGGAGATTAGTCTATTTTATTATCTACTAGCTGACCCACGCAACCTCGTTTGCGACTCCTATTGCCTGTAGCGTGATAAATTTTCCCCCGTGTCTTAGCGTGATGATATATAGCCTTTAATCTTCCTCGATAAATGTACTATCCAACACTGAAATAATTTTTCAAATCGGACCCGCGGTTCCTGAGATTAGCGCGTTCAAACAAACAAACTCTTCAGCTTTATATATTAGTAGTATAGATTACTTATAAAAATCAGCTCAGCGGTTTAGTTTTTATAATTAAACACAAAAATATTTGAAACATTTAAGTATACCATAAAGTTATTAACTGTTCATCTCTCAGTCTTAATATTTTTCACCTGTAAATATTCATACCAATGGCCTTTAAATATAATTGTTAATATATATTCACTTCTAATCATCTCTGTGGTAAAATCCACTCAACTATCAGAGATCTCAGCTTCATGCGAATATTTATATCTCGTTCGACCCCCAACTGTCAAAGAATATGTAATAAGTTCGTCCCGTATCCATCTCATCTATATTCATTTGGAGTAAGTTGCTTAATTGTATATTGTATCGAGTTCTCTATATATGCGTAGGTACCGTGGTAAGCTCCACTCCATTCCGCAGGCAATTTGTATCGTAAAGTTGAAATATGATGTTAAATTTATTTATGTTAATCCAGTGGGCTTAAAACTGTGGGCTCCGGTTTATTAAAGGCTTCTTGTTATTGAAGCGTCCTCGCTCATTTATTACTCACAATCAAAGAAAATAAATGACTCGAGTATCGACGCTATTTTCGCGTGTTTACGGTAAACACTCGTTACTTAACGCATCTACTGGCAAAGGAAAGTTAACTCATTTGTGAGAACAAATAAGTTACTCACACTTCTTAGAGTGTGTTATATGTATAAATAGGTATACTTATACGAGTGTGATTAAAGAGAACGAAATCGTACCCGCGGGAATGTAGCCATGTTTTTCATAGGTTACTTTCTTATTTATTTTAAAACTCTATTAGGTTTCCTGCAAAGTTCAATATTTCGGCAGCTTTCTTTAATGATAAGCGGCACTTGTCTCACGGTTAACCTCATAGCGACTGTACGTAATCTTTTGAAGTTAGATTATTTCGTTTCGTCTCTAATTTGTACGTGTAAATAGTAAACATTTTATACTTGTATTAATAATTATCAAATTAAAACTGCAAACTTTAAAGGCATAACATTTTTCCACTCGCTTGTATACGCTAGCTTCTTTAGCCAGGATTAAGCCCTGTAGCTACGTCTAGCAAGGTTACGTCTGATCCTACGCGCCTAATCAAGTAAATTTACTTTCTACGCGAGGTAGCTTCATCTTGAGTAATTACCTGTTGTGGAAAATCTTTTTTTTTGTAAATTTTGTCATACAAAATAATGTAATATAATACCCATTTTTAGATCTTTTAAATTCTCTGATTTCACAATGTAGAATTCTGTCTAAGTCCCGTACGTATTTTATTACGTGATCATTTAATTGGTATTACGTACCTTTGAATTAGGTACTTGCAGTTTCAATCAAGTTGAACCGACCATGTGACAATGATTTAACTTTGGATGAAAAACTAGAAAATATCTAGGTTATTAGGGAATCATTGAAGCACTAAGCTAATAGACGAGTCTATTAACGTCAGATTCAGAGAAACACCGATCGTTGCAGGTAATGAAGAGTAATTTATCGAAGTTGTTTAAGAGACACGATCTTTCATTTAACTGATTGTCTTAAGCTCTAAATTATGCGATAATACTCGGCTTTTACTTGACCACAGAATTGAAGAACAGTTAGTTGTATTTAAGACCATTAGGATTAGGACCAAGTTTAAGTGCACTCCAATGTTAACTGTAAAGTCACAATTGAATTATTTTTCTGTTCTAAAAAAGGTAAGTACATGTCAAGCGAAACCTACAAGTGGGGCTTCGTCGCCCTTCGATTTTGAGTGAAAATTACACCTTGAATTAAATAAAATATAAACTTACAACTCTTTTTTTACAAATTCAGTTAAAAATTATGAAGATACACTAAACCATTTTCTTTATTAAAAATGAATTCTTTTGAAAATGACTAAACAAAAACGAAAAGATATTTTTCTATTTGTTCTAGTAAATAATTCTGCTCTATGGGTAGCTATTTGTATATTTTTCCCTTGATATTATAAATCGTCCAAGCGTTTATGAAAATCATATATTATGAAGTAAAATACAAACCAACAAAAGAGTTTTTTCATAAAGCTAGAAGTGAGCAGGCCCAACAATAGTAAGCCGTTGACAAAAGATGTAAGGAATGATAGGATCGTAGAGAAACTAAAGCCTTTACAGGCCAACGACCTTTAGACAAAATATTGTACGATAAGCTCCACATTTTTATATTATCAGTATTACAATATGTAGAGTGGTGCCTTTATGTATATAATACATAAGACAACTTGCTACGTTGTTATTATAGTAAAATAAATGATAGCAAATACTACTAACTCCCTTTCTTCGAAGTTAGTTACGAAAAATAATTATGTACTAGCTGACCCACGCAACGTCGTTTGCGTCTCCTATTGCCCGTAGCGTGATAATTTTCCCACGTTTTAGAAACATTCTTTATTGGTGCTTCGTTCCTATTGGTCTTAGCGTGATAATATACAATCCATAGCCTTCCTCGATAAATGGGCTATCTAACACTGAAAGAATTTTTCAAATTGGACCAGTAGTTCCTGAGATTAGCGCGTTCAAACAAACAAACAAACTCTTCAGCTTTATATATTAGTATAGATGTATTTATTATACTCTTCTAAGATCTAATACTCATAATCAACAACACGTTTATTTGAATAAAGATTAATATTAGGTATTACGTTGATAAAAACTCTTTGGCAAATAACTCATTATTAGGTACCAACTCTTAGCATCTTATACTCGTGATAACTTCTAAACGAAATGTCCGATTGGGATGAAACAAAAAGTATTTTACTTCTACGTAAATACCCTTGATAACCTAATGCTTGATTTGGATAAAGATTAATATTACGATACACATTTAACGTAGTTTCTATCTTCAGACGATTTAATATTTTTTTTGAACACAAAAGCGGTTATTGTAACTAAACCATGATAGTTAGATATGCTCTCGCAGATTTTTGGAAGATCTTAATGAGACCTACAAACCCGTAATACATTATTTTGTGCCATTGTCAATAGTTATTGCAGCGCACCCAAAAATAGGTTTTCGATTTCACACCTTGGGTTACGAAATAGCAATTTTCTTACGAATCCCTAATTTTTTTGAAATTAAAATATAGCCTATAGCCTTCCTCGATAAATGAAATATCAAACACTGAAAGAATTTTTCATATCGGACCAGTAGTTCCTGAGATTAGCGCGTTCAAACAAACAAACAAACAAGCAAACTCTGCAGCTTTATAATATTAGTATAGATAAAACAAATTTATCGTTGGTCGTCTACATCATTGTATGCAAGTTAGTGTCTGTAAAAATCTAATTTTACCTCAAACTCAACTCAAACTCAAAAAGATTTTATTCATATAGGCACTTATTTTACAGGCACTTATGAAAAGTCAATATTTAATATTAATAAACCGAGTGATTCTAGTCGTCAGTTCCAAGTGCGGCCTACCCTTCATGGAGAAGAATCTGGCAAGAAACTCCATTGTTGCTCCTTTTAAAAAATAATAATACGGTTTACAATTTTTTTTTTTCACTAAGAGACTTGAATGAGAACGAAGTCGACCAAAGAAAACAAAATAAAAGGTTTGGAGTCATTGCTGCACAGCCATGAGCTAACCAATCATGCGCCGTTCTTACTGATCGCTGCAAGATTTTTACATTGTTATATTGTGACATTGTATTGTTATATTGTGAGGTCCACTTATGGAAAATAAAATCCAAATAGCACTTTCACACAGTCAAATTTAAAAAGATGTAATATGTCCAAATATAAAATAATCAATAAATGTCACAAATGTAAAATAAAGTAAGACGCATGGATCAGCCATCGACCTATTCAACCATAGTTGAGCTGCGTACTCAGGCCGCACAGCAAATCATCAGGTCCATATCAAAGAAATTAATAATTAATAATAATCATAGTCGACAATGTGCTCATACAATAACAAGTGCGTATTTAATAAATGAGCAAACATTGTTAGATAAGTACCATCATGTATTTACATTATACAAGTATGTGTGTATGTTTTCATTTATAAGTTGCAACTAAAACAATCAACAATTTGTATTTAAGAAAAAAAAGAAAGATGAAAATTAAGTAGAATTGATACAAGAAAAAGATAAAATAAAGGAAAATTTAAACAAGAACAAACTAATTAAGAGAAAAAGGAAATTATTAAAGAAAATTATACAGAAAATAGTCCCAAACAAAATCTTAACTTAATTATATGTCGTTAGGTTAGAATATAAAAACAATATTCATAACGGTGCGATGGAGCCGAAATGTGCTTGAGTGGAGACCGCGACTAGGCAAACGTAGTGTAGGGCGCCCTGCGGCTCGGTGGACTGACGATCTAAGGAAAGTGGCTGGCAGCGGATGGATGAGGACTGCCCAGGACCGGGATGGTTGGCGCTCCTTGGGGGAGACCTACATTCAGCAGTGGACGACGATTGGTTGATTGATTTATTCATACCGGAGTACCAACATGTCAAATTTTAATACATTATTCAAAAAATATATATATATAGGTTTATATATATTTTTTAGCTCAAGTTCAAGATGAAGAAGTTAGTGTGTATATAATAACACCTTAAGCCCATGACTCTTTGTCGTTCAGATAATCGCCAATCGTATAGTAGGCTTTCCTAATAAGGTGGTTTTTTACAGTACACTTGAATTTATCCATAGGAAGGTCAATTACATCTGTAGGAATTTTATTATAAAGACGTATACCAAGACCTTCGAACGAGTTGTGTACCTTATGTAAACGATGATAGGTACCAACGAGTTTAGACTTGTTTCTTGTATTAATATTGTGTACATCACTGTTTTTCTTATAGTCATTAATGTTTTGCCTAACAAACATAACATTTGCAAATATGTACTGTGATGCAACAGTTAAAAAACCTATATCTTTAAACAACTCTCGAAGAGAGACTCTAGCACCTAAATTGTATATTGAGCGGATGGCTCGTTTTTGTAGAATAAAAATCGTTTCAATATCAGCCGCCTTGCCCCAGAGTAGTATACCATAGGACATGAAGCTGTGAAAGTAGCTAAAATAAACTAGCCTAGCTGTGTCCGTATCAATGAGCTGACGTATCTTCCATACTGCATAAGCTGCCGAACTAAGTTTACCTGCAAGGCTGTCTAATGTAATTCCCAAAAATACTGTTGAGTCTACAATACTTATGATTTCACTATTTAGAGTTAGATTAGTACCTAGCTGTTTTACATTTGGCATAGTAAATCTCACACACTTTGTTTTATTTGAGTTAAGTAGGAGATTATTTGTTGTAAACCAAATCAATACATTATTTAGTACCCTACTCACATCGTCAAAAACTGTTTGCTTACGATCGACTTTAAAAAGGAGTGACGTATCATCAGCAAATAGAACTATATCACAGATATCTTTTATATAATATGGTAAATCATTTATATATATGAGAAAAAGTAGAGGACCCAGTATAGAGCCCTGCGGAACGCCCACAGTAACAGGTAGTCCAGAAGACCTCGCACCATTGACATCTACGTGTTGAATTCTATCTTTCAAGTAGAAAACAATTAGTTCCAAAGCAATACCATTAACGCCTAAGTTTAAGAAAAAGCGTGCTATGTTCTACACAGTCAAAAGCTTTTGAAAGATCGCAAAATACACCTATCGCATCCTGCGAATTCTTCCATGCATTAAATATATGTCTCAAAAGATTTGCACCAGCATCAATTGTTGAACGACCTGGTATCCTAAATCGATTCAATACACAATTCAGTTGCGTAAAGATGTCGCCTCTATGGCAGTACTCTATCGCTTGTATCACGGAGAGTGTTCTGAAGAGCTCTTCCAACTGGTCCCCCTTCCCCCTTTCTCTACAGGACAACACGTGCCGGCCTTGGAAGTCACCGCTTCAGAGTGGTAGACATACGATCTCGTACTCATCGCTTCGGTTCCTCCTTTCTGTGCCGAGCGGTCAAAACCTGAAACTCACTTCCAGCGCACGTGTTTCCCTCCCACTATGATCCCGGGTCCTTTAAGCGGGCGTAAAAAAGCATCTCACTAGGCGTCCATAGTGTGGGTCACAATGCTGCAATGTCCTTATTCGCTTTGACGATGGTGACCGCCACTCTTGGAGTCTGCTCATGCTTTCCATCAGGCAGAGCAGAGTCATTTTGGCGCAGCTAAAATATATTTAAAAAAAACAAGTTGGCTAAAAACTGATCATTTAATCGAAGTGTGTATTTTATGTTTAAAAAAACATATTTATGTTCTTCCATGTCGGTATATTTACTATTCAATATCATTACTAATTAGTTAAAATTTTCGATACTTTATTTACAGATATGACATCAAAAAAATAAAACTTTAAGCGTCGACTTTCAGATTTTTTTCAATTCACATCCGAAGTACGTTGCATATAATTCAAGTTGTACGATACATGAGGACCACAACGGGTAGATCGTTGGGAATAAACTCCCTAAACTTTGTAATGTTGCTCCTTTTACAAAGTTTATGTTTCATAGTTTTATATTGGCTTATATTAAATGCTTATTAATGACTACTAAATAAACTGTAGAGGAACGGGTGTCATGTCCCTCCAACACAATGGGAGGATCCTCCGACCAGGCGAGGTGATCATGCCTGGCGGGCCACTGCCCACTGAGATTTTTCTATATATGTTAATCGGCGCGAGAATTTCTATTGCACGATTCAAGATTGGTACTTACTCCGTGTTGTGCGTTACTTCGTAGTTCAGTGTATCTTCGGGAGATGGTGCTGTCATATGTTTCTATTTGCGTCGTATGTGGAAGTCGCCACAAAACTATTTGTTTACGACTCCAAGGGTCTGCCAGGTTTGATCCGCAATAAAAGACTTGAAAACTATACTAAATCTTTATTGGGTGTAGAATCGTACTCAAACAAATGTTCGACAAGTATAAGTATGCGTCGCCGATACAAATGTAAGCGTGATGTACAAAATAGTGACCACGCCATCTATCGACACTTCTTCAACTATTAACGAATATACATTTACATACCGCCCACCAAGGACATGTTGCTCAATGTCCTTCTAAGTATAACCGCCTACCATGTAATGGGTCATGTAACCTAGTTATGAATTATCCTTATGTACATACAATTTCTACATATCAGTTTGGGGCTGGTGACAGTAAATATAAAAAATAATAACCAATGGAACAAACAATGAAATAACAAGCAAATTAATCCAATGAAAACTTATATCTATACATATAAAAACTTTATCAGTCTCACAACTCACTTAAATCTACTTATTACAACACAATAAACCAAATAACATCATCATCCTAAGAGATCCTTTTTACAATCTATATTAAAAACCACTAAACTACTCAGTCACAGGAAGTACACACAATTTTGACACTGGTCTCTTTATAAGGGAATTTTTAGTACGAATAGTAACCACTCGTGCAATTGTATCAGAACCAGGATGCTTCTGTTCGACTTTCCCCAACAACCACTTGCCGGGAGGCAAATCGTCCTCCTTTACTAATACTACCGCTCCTATTGATGGCTCTGGGGTCCGATCAGACCAACGGTGTCTTTGCAAAAAATTATGTAAATAATCCTGGGACCACTGTCGCCAAAAGTCTTGAACCATTCTCTGAGTGAGCTGCCAACGTCTGAGACTGGTAATATTGGATCTTTCAAAATTACTATCCGGCGCTAATATGAGAGGTTCTCCTACTAAAAAGTGGCCTGGCGTCAGCACTACCAATTCACTCTCTTCTTCCAAATATGAGAGTGGCCTAGAGTTAAGAAAAGCCTCGATTTGGCTTAATACTGTTGATAACTCTTCATAAGTGAGAGTTGAATTGCCGACAACTCTCCTAAGATGGTGTTTAGTGGATTTTATCCCTGCTTCCCATAAACCTCCAAAATTTGGAGCATGAGGTGGGATAAACTTCCACTGAACGCCATTATTTGCAAGGTCCTCTGCTATCTCGGGAAGGAAATTAGATTTCTCTTCGTTAAAGAGCTCTTGCAACTCACGTGCTGCACCAACAAAATTAGTGCCGTTGTCACTATGTAGCTCTGCACAACGACCTCGCCGCGACACGAATCTTCTAAAAGCTGCTATGAATCCTTTTGAAGACATGTCACTAACGACCTCTAAATGAATGGCCCGTGTAGCCATACAGACGAACAAAGTTATATAACCTTT
This sequence comes from Diaphora mendica, assembly GCA_949125395.1. Taxonomy (NCBI): domain Eukaryota; kingdom Metazoa; phylum Arthropoda; class Insecta; order Lepidoptera; family Erebidae; genus Diaphora; species Diaphora mendica. The sequence continues at coordinate 612,733 of OX421326.1, read as the reverse complement.
GTAGGACTTATTTCCACGTCCCTTAGATACCCTCACGTTTATGGGACCAGCATAATCCACCCCAGAGATAAGAAAAACTTTATTCGGTGTCACTCGTGGAGAAGGCAACTGTCCCATTAATGGAGCTCTTGCTTTAGCAGAATATCGTAGACAAATTACACATTTACGAAAATAAGACCTAACTAACAGTTTGAGACCAACTATCCAATAAGTGGATCGCAGGTAAGTGATCATTGCTAGAGGCCCTCCATGCATCGTTTTATTATGGGCATCTGCAATTAGAAGCTTCGTAAGAAACGACTCCTTAGGTATAAGAACGTGGTGTTTACGGTTATACTCTAAATTAGACATCTCCAATCTGCCTCCAACGCGTATTTTTTCTTGTGAATCTAAAAATAAATTCAGAGACTTGAATTTACTCTTTTTTGAATCTTAGTAGCCCTTTTTCTTAAGCTCTTCCAATTCTGCTGATAACTCCTCTTCTTGGCATTTTCGGATACAAATTGTCATCGCTTCATCTAATTCCTTGGTGGACAAATAGTTACTACAGTGCCGATCTGCCTTTTTCCTAAGGTTCAAAAACCTTCTGCAGTAAGCGATCACTCTCACCAGTTTTTGAAGCGAGGAGAACCTGTACCAAAACGTAATATCTACTGAGCTTATTGTGTGTACCTTAACTTCTTCCAATTTGGTAGCCAAATGAAGTGGTTTGTGGTATTTAATTATAGGTTGACTCAAAAACTCCGGTCCATTAAACCATATAGATGTATTGCTGAGTTCTCGTGGAGCTACGCCTCTCGAAGCGCAGTCAGCCGGGTTTAGTTTCGATGGCACGTATGACCAATGCTTAGTATCTAAGGTATTTAATATTTCAGCAACGCGATTTGCCACAAAGGTCTTCCATCGACTAGGATGACTATTTAGCCAGGCGAGCACAACTTCTGAATCAGTCCAAGCGTACAGATTTGACGTGTCAATAGTGAGAACCCTAGCAACTTCGGCAAGCAGTTTAGCCACAAGAACAGCCCCGCACAGTTCCAATCGTGGGATAGATACCTGTTTTATAGGAGCCACCTTAGTTTTTGCGGTAACCAACGTCACCCCTATATGACCATTTGCATCCACAACTCTTACGTACACCACTGCGGAGTAAGCCATTTTTGAAGCATCAGAAAAACCATGTAGTTGTACCTCGACATTACTGGATATCGTATTATACCACCGTGGGATTTTTATATTCAACAAGTAAGGTAAGTCTTCACGATACGTTTTCCACTCTTTCAATAAAATACTTGGAACCTCTTGATCCCAGCTGATACCTGCCAACCATAACTTCTGTATCAATATTTTTGCCAGAATTATACTGGGTGCTAACCATCCCAAGGGATCGAAAAGCCGTGAAATATCAGATATAATTTTCGGTTTACTGATAGGTTCCTTTGGATGTGGAAGATCCACCGAGTACTGGAAAACGTCTGCCTGCGGATCCCAGGTGAGTCCTAATATTTTTGTTAAATTATCTATTTTAATAACAACCTCTTGGTGATTATCATTAGCTCCTTCCCTCATTTTACTTATTAATTCCTCACTATTACTTATCCATTTTTGCATCTGAAAACCTCCCTTAGACAATATATTTCTTATTTCTATGTAAATCTTATAAGCATCCTTTATATTTTCAGCTCCTGTCATCAAGTCGTCCATATAAAAATCATGACGAATTATGTTTGCAGCTATTGGAAAATCCTGACCTTCATCATTAGCAACCTGATGTAACGTTCGTACCGCTAAAAAAGGCGCTGAAGCTGTCCCAAACGTCACCGTGATCAATTCAAGTTCTTCTATATCATTTTCAGGACTATCCCGCCATAAAATGCGCTGAAACATTGTGTCATCTCTTACGACTAAAACCTGCCTATACATTTTTATTATATCGCCGCTGAGACAAATTGGGTGTCTTCGCCAACGCATAACTAAATGACGAAGATCATCTTGCAATGTCGGTCCAACCATCAGGTTGTCGTTTAGTGAAATGCCATTGCTACCTTTACAGGACGCGTCAAAAACAACACGAACTTTAGACGTCTGCTTATCTTCTCGGATGACCGCATGGTGAGGTAAGTACAATCCTCTATTTTGTTCCGTTTTTCCTATCCTTACCGCATGATTTAACTCCATATATTCATGAATTACCTTATTATAATCATTTTTTAGTTTGAAATCCTTTGACAGTCTTACTTCCAGATTTTTAAGTCTCTTTTCCGCTATCAATTTTGAATCGTTGTCTTTAGCACGATCGACACTATTGCGGAAAGGAAGTCTTACAACATAGCGACCAGTATTATCTCGCTTTGTGGTAGCCTCGAAGAACCTTTCGCATTCAATTTCTTCTTGGGTGAGCATGGGCTTATTTAAAGTCGGCTCTGCCTCTAATTCCCAGAATTTTCGTAAGAGATTATCATCTTCTTGAACGCGAGTATGCATGACGGTAATACAAGAAACCGACTTTATATTACTTGTATCATTCCTTTTTACAGCTCCAGAAACAATCCACCCAAAAGCAGTATCTTGGGCTACTAGGGATCCAACCTTTTTGATACCAACGCGAATAATTTGGCTATATATCTCAGCACCCAATAAAACATCTATTTTATTGGGGTTATGATAATCATAATCAGCCAAATCAGTGTCACTCAACGCATCCCATTCCACCTTAGTTATTTTAGCAACCGGGAGAAGAGAAGTAATTGATTTTAACACGTATGCATTTACCTGCAGGTTAAACCTTGGATCCACTCTAGAGCGTATCTTAACGGTAACCGTGGATTTTGACATAACTGTTTTACTACCGCCTACACCTGTCACTAAATGTTTTGTTGAAGTTTTCTTCAACCCTAAATACTGAGCCATAGCTTCAGTTATAAATGATCCTTGTGATCCCTGTCTTCTTGTCTATTAAAGCGCGTACCAAACGATAAACTCTATGCTTCGACTGAGACTCAACTAAGGCCGTGGGTATTAGTACTGTATCCGTACAGATCCCTGTCGAATGGCATGAAACTACGTGCTTGTTAGACCCTTCTGCTTGTACAGCAACCTTGCCTTTACCTACTGAAGCATCTTCAACCAAACTCCTCTTGTCAGCAGACGTCGGCAACCCACTCGCGAGAACTGCACCAGAGTCCTCACGAACAGACCCAGACCCACCACTAGGGTGCAGTAAAGTATGATGGCGTTTTTTGCAAACATGGCACCTGAGGGTATTTCTACAATGCTTAGCGGAATGATTTTTAGCTAAACAAACAAAACACAATCCATTCTCCTGAACAAAATTACGACGAGTGTCATTACTTTCCTTTGTGAATCTTTTACACATTATTATTTTATGGTTTCCAGAACAATAACCACAGATTAATTCTTTTCTGTCTTTCTCTACCACATGAAATGACCGCGAACTCCTAGCACTATTAAATTTAGTTTCAATATTTTCTAGACCACGAAAACGACCAGTTAAAAAATTAATAAAATCGGTAAATTTTGTCAATTCGTCACCGGGAACTGACGCTATATGTAACTCCCATGTCTTCCTGGTCTCTCGATCTAATTTGGCACTTATTAAATGTACTATTAAAATATCCCAAGAAGCAATATCTATTCCTAAATTTTTAAGTGACTCTAGGCACTCAGTTGTGGTACAAATCAATTGTTTAATCTCAACCGCTGATTCGACAGTCAAACCCTTTTGATTAAGTAAACGTTTCAAAATCCCATTAGCTAAGAACCTTTTATTATTGTACATTGACTCCAATTTTGCCCAACTGCTTGTGTAATTATCAGCCGTAATATTTATATTCTGTAACAATTGTTGAGCTTCCCCTGATAAGTGTCCTTTTAAATAGTACAATTTTTGAGCATCGTCCAAACTATTACTTTTATGGATCAAACCTACAAATAAGTCTCTAAAACTCTGCCATTCAGAGTATTTCCCTGAAAATATAGGTATCTTAACTTCGGGTAGTCTTATTCTAGTTACTTCTGTATCAGCAACAACCCTTTGACTATCCCCAGCCTTTAACTTAGATAACATTTCTTTCACATCACTTTTAAATTGAATAAACAAATCTTCTACTGTATCATAGATATCATTTTTAAAATACTCAGAAGTTTTTAAATCTGACTTTTGCATAGAACTAATTATTTTTACATGTGTACTATCAAATAATTGCCACTGTTGTTCCAAAGTGTCTAGGCGTGTTTCAATATAGGAACAAGTAAGTCTCTCTTTGGGAGTCTTTTTAAAGTTGATCCTCGCCCTAGATATTTTGGATTTTACATCCTCCTGTATATTAAATAAAGCTTCCATTTTATACGAAGAAATCAAAACTAATTCCAAACAACGTTAATGAGATAAACACTTTTAGTTTACAGCTATGAAAGACTACTTACTCAAACAAATGTAATGTAATGATGTACAAAATATTACAACAATTTATATTCATAAATAATACTAGTGTAAGGAACCAACGTATCTTTAAAAGACTACAATTTCGATTAGTTCTCTAAGTTGCTACAAACTAAAATTTTAACAAATTTTCTAAGTCCATACAAGACTAAAATTCAAATAAATTTTCTAAGTGTTTGAACTATTGATAAATCTAAGTGAAATTGGGCATAGGTTCCCCGTCCCAACCACTTTTTACTTAAAACTATTACAAGTCCTAACTACATACAAATCACTACAAGATTTTACTAAGTCCATAAATTCCGAATTTTCTAAGTGTTTTTTCTACTTTAATTTGAATTGTTGAAGAATAACTACAAATTCACTAAGTTCATCTTCTAATGACTTTAAAGTTCAATTTTACATGCACTATGATAATTTAAATAAGTTATCTTCTCAACTTTGTAAATAATTTAAAGTGTACTCACAGTTTCACAATCACTATACTTCACTGACACTCGTCCCTGCACCGATCGCGATGCGCCATCTGCCGTTGCACGTTGACAACCGCTTGCTCCAGGTGTTAATTCAGCAACCCTCCGCTACTTCCCTTCCGGCTTCCTTGCCAGATCCTCCACGTTTCCGACGTCACGGTTATGACGTTACGTCTATGACGTCACGCCAAGTGTCGTTGCGCCGCTGTGGCCTTTGCTCTGGACAGCAATCCACTGTCCAGTCCTAACAATCGGGTGGCCCTCACTACCACCACTTGAAGACTACAAAAAAAACACCTTCACACCAAATCCGGCTCGAAGGACCATGTTTACGACTCCAAGGGTCTGCCAGGTGTGATCCGCAATAAAAGACTTGAAAACTATACTAAATCTTTATTGGGTGTAGAATCGTACTCAAACAAATGTTCGACAAGTATAAGTATGCGTCGCCGATACAAATGTAAGCGTGATGTACAAAATAGTGACCACGCCATCTATCGACACTTCTTCAACTATTAACGAATATACATTTACACTATTGAATTAGTAATATCGACGCGACGGTTTTAGACATATATTACCAAAGTTTTCTAATGAATGTTGCTACACTTTAATTTAATTAATCAGTAGAATAAATTGTTACTAAAATTTCTATACACATCACTACATATTATAAAACAAAGTCCTCCGCTGCGTCTGTCTGTTTATTCGCGATAAATTCAAAAGCTACTGCACGGATTTTTATGCGTTTTTTACCAATAGATAGAGTGATTCTCAAGGAAATTTTTCGTATATAATTAGTTAATTTTTTTAGTATATTGCCTAAAATATAACGATATTTGTTGAAGGCGTCGGCAAAAATTTTGCCGCACCTATTCTCAGAGTAACATAGGCTATATTATATTATACTAGCTGATCTGGCAAACGCTGTTTTGCATAAAAAAATATTGGGATATAAAAAAAAGATGTTGATCGATTCTCAGACCTACCCGATATGCACACCAAATTTCATAAAAATCTGTCCAGCCGTTTCAGAGTAATATGGTAACTAACATTGTGACACGAGAATTTTATGTATAATATTATATTTGCAGGTTGCTACGGATTTGAGCTCAGGAACTGTTTCTAGTTTGTTTGCATAACCCCGAGATTTCATAAAATCCCAAAGAAAAAAGATGCACTGTCTGGACTGGAAATTCCTTGAAATGTGCGAACGGTCTCATTTTAACATATTTTTTTTCTTTTTTTTAACAACTTCTCAAAATTTTTGTAACTAGTTTTCACAATCATAACGCGTTGTTTTTTCGTAAAGCGCTCCATTTTTACAAGCTTTTTAGTAACTTGCAATGTATATATGCATGTATGTTTAGGTGGAATCTTTCAACTCCATTTTGAAGCAGATATCCATTTATCCATTTTATACCCATTTTGCTAAAATTTTGCAAGCGTGTATACCGCGTGAAATTACAATATTATAATGACATGGAGCTGATCTGATGCTGAAGCTGGAAGGTAATAGGAACTCTGTAAAGAATCGTCGCAACATCATCGAGTTTGGACTCGTTTGATTCGTTCTGAGGCATTTCAGTAAAAGCTTGTTTTTAAAATGATTTTTAAATCAATTTATTAATAATCGGAATAAACATATTACAACTGCTAAATTTCAGAGTTGCTACATGCTCAAAGTAAATATGACACAAAATTTAAAAAGTACACTCTTATTGACACACCATATATATAAATATAAAAAGAGGGATATGTCCAAAAGTCGAATGTATGTATAAAACGATTTAAAAAAAATGTATGAATTAAAAAGTAGTGCAAAGTTTACAGAGCAAGTGTAATATATTTTATAAGTAAATAAATCGACCTGAAAATCCAACATAAAATGAGTCCATACAAAACTATTGCAATATAGTTGAGTACTGTGAACAGTTGTTGCTTCTTGTACCCTTTTTCAGTCCCTGTTAGGCCATCCTTTAGAATATACTTCCTTAGTCCTATACCCCAGACCATTATATAGTCTCGTAAGTCTATTGCTTCCAAGTCGCAGTTGAAAATAGTTCTGTCGGCATTACTCATTCTATTAATCATGTTTTGCACGTTTTCATCTTTAAATTTAAAAGCGTTTGTTGTAAAATAGTTATAAACTGCAGTCAGTTTATCCACCTTTCTGTAAAGGTCAACGAACCTGAAAGAAAACAATATATTTTAATATAAAATCTATCTACCTAATGTCTCTAAACGAGCAAGCCATATTTATATTGTAATTTATACCTAATATCTCTAAACGAGCAAACCATATTTATATTGTAACTAGCTGATCCGGCAAACGTTGTTTTGCCGTAAAAAATATGGGGTATAAAAAATAGATGTTGGTCGATTCCCAGACCTACCCGACATACACACCGAATTTCATAAAAATCGGTCCAGCCGTTTCAGAGGAGTATGGTAACTAACATTGTGACACGAGAATTTTGTATTTAAGATTTATAAATATTTTTTACTTTCTTTATAAGACAACTCCCGCATTAGGAATATACGTCCTGTATCGCGGGAGACTTTACAAACATACATGAAACGGACTAAAAGAACACCCAGACTCGGAACAACAATTTATGGATCACACAAAGTGTTGTTCACTGTGGGTCACACAACACACACACACACACACACAATACTCAGCGGATCTATATATAAAATATATATCTATACTTAGTCTGGCCATAAATACTGTTACAATTTAAAATAAACAGAAAATTACTTGTTGTTGATTGTTCATTGTGTTTTTTTATTTTCGCGCCAATATATTGTACGATAATAATAATAAATAAATATTTCGGACATCTAACACACAACGCCGTGTAGTCTCAAGCTAAGCAGAGCTTGTGTTATGGGTACTAGAACAACTGATATAAATACATATATACTTTTTTTGTAAATATTGTACATAGAAAACACCCAAACTCCGAAACAAATATTTGCACATCATACAAACATTTGGTCTAACCCGGGAATCGAACCCGAGACCTCAAGCATAGCAGTCGCATACGCTACTGCGCCACCGAGGCAGATATTTTGTGATATTAAAATGGAGTGGGGTGATAAAGAGAACTGAATCGCTGTGATTGCACATAAAGTAGGTATGGAGCCAAATACATTTTTTTAAATCCTCCATACGCTTGATATTAGTAAAATGTTTGTGTACCGAGCTATTGATATGTACAATGAAACCTCCTCTGTTTGTGACAGAAAAAGATCTGGCCGTCCACGTATTGTTCGTACGAAAAAGGCGATCAAGGCAGTAAAGGAAAGAATTCGAAGAAATCCTGTCCGAAAGCTAAAGATTTTATCTCGGGAGATGAAGATAGCACCTAGAACCATGTCGCGTATTTTAAAAGATGACTTAGGACTTAAAGCCTATAAAAGACGCGCTGGTAATTTTTTAACTGATAATTTAAAAAAGAAAAGGGTAGTAAAATCAAAACAACTACTTAAGCGGTACGCAAAGGGAGGTCACATAAATTCTTGGTTACGGGTGAGATTTTTTTACAATTGAGCAAAAGAAATAATTATGCTGAAAGCTCTGAAGAAGCTTCCCAATTAGTCAACAGAGTACAACGTGGGCATTAACCGACTTCAGTGATGGTTTGGTGGGGTGTTAGCTATGAAGGAGTGACTGAGCCATATTTTTGTGAAAAGGGTATCAAACCATCGGCATAAGTGTATCAAGATACCATTCTTGAGAAGGTAGTTAACTCCCTTAACAACACCATGTTCAAAAACCAAGAATGGTCATTAAGCTCGGTCCACCTAATCTTGGTTAACAACGAGGACTTTATCAGAGCTGAAGACTGGCCGTCATCTAGTCCTGATCTTAATCCACTGGATTATGATTTATGGTCAGTTTTAGAGAGGGATCCTCTAAACGCCATATTAATTTGGAGTCCCTAAAATAATCTATATGATTGGCAGTGAAGAATTTTTCCCAAAAAAAAAGTGCGTGCTGCTATTGATTACTGGCCTGGATATGATATCTCCATATTTAGCAACTGTTTTCAATTCTTGTATCGCATCTGGTGTGTTTCCTGATCTGATGAAACAAAGTAAAGTGATTCCATTGTTCAAATCTGGTAGTAGTTCAGATCCATCTAACTTCCGACATTGAGTACAATTTTTGAAAAATTGCTTTTAAACCAAATGTTACAACATTTTATTAAGAACAACTTGCTTCATCCAAAGCAATTTGGTTTTACTAAAGGTCGTTCAACTACGGACGCGGGCGTGGAATTGCTTAAACACATATATGGCGCCTGGGAGGATTCACAGGATGCGTTTGGTATTTTCTGTGACTTGTCTAAGGCTTTCGATTGTGTCCATCATCCTACACTCATTAGGAAGCTACAGCACTACGGAATAATGAATAATGCTGTAAATATTGTAACGTCGTATTTGAATAAAAGAGTTCAAAAAGTTGATATTAATGGTAAAACATCTTCGGGATCCCCGGTAACAATGGGCATCCCACAGGGTACCATTCTAGGGCCATTTCTGTTTCTCATATTTATAAATGATCTAGCTTATTATGTAAGTGACAATCATGAGATTGTATTGTTCGCGGATGACACATCCTTAATTTTTAAAGTTAGGCGCCAACTTGACAGTTTTACTGAAGTCAACAGTGCACTCTTGAAAGTGGTACATTGGTTTAATACAAATAACCTTCTCCTTATCATTAAGGAGAAGGTTATTTGTATGAAATTTGTAAGAAACTAAATTCATTAAATTCTCTACACCAAACGTTAGGCATGTTACAACCAATGTTCGATTAAATGGACTAGAGTTGGATCCTGTGGAATCTACTGTATTTTTAGGTATTACTATTGACACTAAGTTACAATGGGGTCCCCAAATAGAAAAACTATCCGGTAGGCTAAGCTCAGCGGCTTTTGCTGTAAAAAGATTCGACATTTAACTGATGTTGATACAGCTAGAATAGTTTACTTCAGTTACTTTCATAGCGTAATGAGTTACGGTATCCTACTCTGGGGTAACTGTGCAGATATTAATGCCATATTTGTTTTACAAAAACGCGCCGTACGTGCCATTTATAAATTAGGCCCTCGAGTTTCTCTCCGTTCCAAATTTAAAGAGATAAATATTCTGACTGTATCTTCACAATATATATACGAAAATTTATTTTATGTTCAAAAAAATATATCAAAGTTTCCTAAAATCAGTGATGTTCATTCTGTAAATACCAGAAACAAACATAATCTTAGTGTTCACGTCACTCGTCTCCACGAATCATGCCATAAAAAGAATCCGAGAAACTGTTTCAACAGATGCAGCACTTAGTGCTTACCATGGCTATGTATCCTCGGTACTTGCATACGGCCTACTATTGTGGGGAAATTCTGTTGAAATTGAAAAGGTATTTCGTGTACAAAAGAAGTGTGTAAGAGCAATATGCGGGGCATGGTTTATGGATAGCTGCAGACCAATTTTTAAACAGTTCAATATTTTACCGCTAGCATGCATGTACATTAGGGAACTCTGTGTTTTTGTAAAACAACATCCTCAATACTTTGATCTTCAATCAAATGTAACAAAAAGAGACATCATACCCAGAAATGTCCACAAAATGTTTCAACTAAGAAGCAATCTAGAAATACATAAAAGTAACTCTTATATAACTGCAATTAAAGTTTATAACAAATTGCCAAATGTATTCAAGGATCAACCTTTAAATATTTTTAAAAGTAAAGTATCCAAATGGCTTCTTGAAAAATGTTTTTACAATTTAAATGATTACATGACAAATAAGGAATGAAAACATAGTGACATGATTTTTATAGTTTTTTTTTTCTTTTTTTAAATTATCCTTAAATTAATTTTAATCCTAATTTTAATCCTTAATTATCCTTGATTTTGAATTGTATTGACATCTCTAAATTATCTTGACATTTACTAAATTGACATATCTTATCTATTGTGACATTTAATAAACCATAATATTTTTCCGGCATTCGGTAATTGATTTGTTAATTTTTTTTTCTTTATTATTATTATAAAATCATAATAAAATTATTAAAATCAATTAAAATTGACACTGACATTTAGTGTATTGCATGCCATTAATTGGAGAGGCCTATGTCCAGCAGTGGACTGCGATAGGCTGATGATGATGCCATTAATGTAATGTAAGACATTGCTAGTTGCACACCATTGTTATGGTAGAATGTACTCGAGCTTTATAGAATTATTGTGACCTGTTTTTGTACTACATTCTTGCAAATAATAGGTCTTTACCTATGAAATTGCCGTTTTGTATGCAATAAGTGAAAGTACTTATTTTTTCAAACTTTTTTATTTCTGTTATTCGAAGTAATCACCCATGCAATCGACGCATCTTTGCCAACGCATTGGCAGTTTATTGATGCCCTTCTTGTAAAAATCAGCTGGACGGGAGGCAACAAATTCTTCAAAGGCATTTTGTACTGCCTCTCGGGAATTGAATTTTTTACCCACTAAAAAGTTGTCTAAATTTTGGAAAAAGTAATAGTCGGTAGGTGCAAGGTCTGGTGAGTATGGCGGATGAGGGAGAGCTTCCAACCCCAGCTCTTGCAACTTGGAGACTGTCTGTTGCGCAGTATGGGGTCGCGCGTTGTCGTGAAGCAGCTGCAAGAGCTGGGGTTGGAAGCTCTCCCTCATCCGCCATACTCACCAGACCTTGCACCTACCGACTATTACTTTTTCCAAAATTTAGACATCTTTTTAGTGGGAAAAAAATTCAATTCCCGAGCGGCAGTACAAAATGCCTTTGAAGAGATTTTTGCCTCCCGTCCAGCTGATTTTTACAAGAAGAGCATCAATAAACGGCCAATGCGTTGGCAAAGATGCGTCGATTGCATGGGTGATTACTTCGAATAACAGAAATAAAAAAGTTTGAAAAAATAAGTACTTTCACTTATTGCATACAAGACGGCAATTTCATAGGTAAAGACCTAATATATATCATTTCATTTCATTTCACAGAGTAGGCAACTCGTTCATGGGACAATGTATACGCTTTTACAATAAACTCCCTATTGATATTAGGAATTTGCCATAAAAAAAAATTAAGAATACCATAAAATCTAAGTTATCCGCAAATGGGTATTATACCATAGCAGAATATCTTGATGATAAAACCACCTGGGATTGAGCTGCCCATTCTGCACATGCTGTTTATTTTTTTATTTTATTTTAAATGTTTAAATTTATTTTGATGTGACGATGATTTATAGTTTGAAACAAATCCATTTTAAATTATTGCTATTGTTGACATTTTTTTTAAATTATTATCTTTACTGATTATTGTAATTGTGACTCTAATTGTAATTATCGTATTTCTTTTATTGAAATAATGTCTTTTGCATATTGTCTGGACTTTAAAAGAGACTGTGATCCCTGAGTTTGTTTCGTCCTTTCTTCTCAGGGCTAGTCCAGTTAGGAAAGGCCGAACTCATCTGCTCAAAAAAAAAAGTTTAACTTGCAAAAGTGTTCATGTAACCTAATTGCAGAATAAATGATTTCATTTCATTTCATTTCCTCAACGTTTAAAGGACTGTATTGCAGCCAATGGAGACCACTTCGAATATGCTTAATATATTTTTAATGGTTTTATATTAATGTATTAAACTAATAGTAATAAATGTTACATACAATAAAATATGTTGTTTTTGATATGAGCTTTGCTTTTCTTTTGGTAATTTTTCTTAAAATGATTCCTAGCTAGATCGATTTATCGCCCCGGAAACACACTCTGCATACTAAATGTCACGAAAATCGTTGGAGTCGTTTATAAGTATTAATCTATTTAAGAAGCGCCAACTTGAATTTTTAATATAAGTGTAACATTTTGTCGTTTCGATATTTTATTATTTTTATGGTAGGTACAGTAGGTCAAAATGTCCTTGCTTAGGAGATGCCTATGTGTGTTATTCTTAAACAATTTGCATGCCGTTAATATTGTCTAAAGGGCACATGTATAAATAAAAATGTAACACCTTTTATCAGCAAATAAATATAAAATGAATGGTTTATTTAGAAATATTTAAATTCAATTGTCAGCGCAATAAGGACTCACTACAAGATTGCTCATTTAAAGATTTTAGATACACATAAGTATGTATGAATGTATGGAGGAACGGGTTCTATGTCCCTCCTACTCAAAGGGAGGATCCTCCGACCAGGCGAGGTGATCATGCCTGGCGGGCCAACTGCCCTTTTGGTTGATGTTGGGAAGTTGTTGTATATACTAATCGGCGCGAGAACTTTTACTGCGCGATTCAGAATTGGTACTGTTGTGTACTCCGTGTCGTGACGTCACACCGTAGTTCGGTTTATCTTTGGTCGATGACGCTGTAGCATGTTGCTGTTGCGCTGTATGTGGAGGTCGCCACATTAATCTCCCCCAAGACCGGAGGTCGATATGAGGAAAGGGGTTTTCGGGTTTTCGGTTCGGTTTTTCGGTTCGTTCTTCGGTTCGGTTTTCGTTTCGTTGTTCGGTTCGTTGTTCGGTTGTATGTAATTTATCCAGTAACTATGGAGTTCCCTAGACAAAGTATTTTGGGAACAACTGCCACGTGCGAGCTGTGTGAGCTAATTATTATTATTACTTACGACAATATCTCCTTTGGTTTCCTCCCAGTCACCGAACACACCAAATCTAAGAAATATGCTGGCACATAATGCAATAACCATGCGAGTATAACGTACAACCATCTACTTTTCACTTCTAATAACTGACCGCGCCAAATTGCTTTCGGTGTTGCTAGTTTCTTTCTTTCTTCACGGGATACTTTTCCTATGAAACCTGAAAGAAATTTAATTTTCAGTACGTTGGCCATTATTGTCCACTCTTGAAAAAAGCATGATTAATACGATGTTCTATCTAATCTGATATTTTAATTTTAAAGCGCACGTCACATACCTGTACTAATATGCTAAAGCTGAAGAGTTTGTTTGGTTGAACGCGCTAATCTCAGGAACTATTCGTACGAATGGAAACATTTTTCAGAGTTAATAAGCCCATTTACCGAGGAAAGGCAATATAGCATAGCGCTAAGATATGATGATATATATAGCTATTTACAATCATCATATTGTAACGCTATAGCTTTTCTCGACAACTAACATTGGTTTTTAAGCTATTGAATAGTTTTTATCGCGGGCTTTGAGGTCTTTGAGCGAATTACGTATTTGCCACAGCCGAAGGAGTTTTAGAGAAACGAAATAGAACTTGAAGTTAATTTAATAAAAGATTATAAAAATTACATTTAAACTATAACTAATTAGTCTAAGTTGCTAACGCGATGTTGGCTTAAAAGTAAGTGTGCGTGGAATGACAAATCTTAAATATATATACTATAATATTGCTGCGTCGGCGCCTCGTGCCAGTGACGCGGTTTTGATCTTATAGAAGGCCTTTGTTGTCCATGTTCGTAATGCTGTCATCGCCTTCGTGGCACCGTTGATCTCATAACAGGTCTTTGTGGTGTGTTCTCGTAATTCCTGCGTCGGCACCTTGTGTCATGGAGACTGCAGCGTTGGCATATTGGACGAGTGCGTGATCTAACAATAGGCCTTTGTGGTCTCGTATGTAACACCTCCACCCTCAGTTCAGCAACTATTTTGTCATGTTAATGGAAAATGTTGCTGAAAATTCTTCTGGTTTAGGGTTGGCTGGATCTTCCATAGTGTGTATCTGGAGTGTTCGGTTCTCTTTTGAACTATTTAGTTTTAGGTGCTAGATCTTGTAGTTACGGCCTACTGCGTAGCTGATAATTGCAGTTGTAACTGATACCAATACATAGAATGGAATGGTCGTATGGTACAGGTTTGTTGACTGGACGTTGTCGTTTTCTATCGGTGTTTCCTGGGATACTTTATTCTGGATGCTGTGAAGATCTTAAAGGTTTACTTCAAAGGTTGACTTTTTATTTCGTTGTTGTCGTTAATGATGGTGAGTTCTGCAGTACTTGAGTGCAATCAGGTTCTGTCCGGATCTGCTGGGCTACGTTTTTCTCACAGACATATGTGCTTACTATACTTCGGGCAATCTGCCTCTATGTACACAAATTCATTTCTATCAGTTGCTATATAAGGATGGGAAGGAATAAGGAATTGGTAAAATTTATGTGGTGCGAGGGATAGTTTACAGAAATCATAGATATTTGGAAAGACTACGGGGAGTTTGAAAACTATAATTTATCTGTTAAACTACAAAATACGATCCTGACCTTATAATATCATAGTATTCCTAAGTACTAACTAACTAAGATCTAAGTTTATTTTGTCCAGGTTTTAGTAAAGGCTAGAATATTTTTGATTCTAACAAGTTATATTTTCCATAATTAATAATGTTATTGGCTCTGTAAGCATTTTCATTTAAGATTAACTGAAGGATATAATTAATATTACTTTCGTTTTCGATAAGTTAAACTAGCTATAAGTTTGTTTAAATTAGCGCGATAGTTAAACTCTACAGTATTTTTTTTGTTTTCAAGGTAACTAAAGCTTGATTGTATCTAAAAGCATCCTGATAATCCAGATTGCCGGTAATGCTTTTAATTATAGACTAATCCATCAAGTAGACCTCTTTTTGTCCTGCCAGGCTCTAAGGTGTTTAGATGATTAAGGATATTGGTTTTTTTTACTAGGTGTTCTAAATGTATTTCGTATAATAAGTAGGTTTCGTTAGTGAGTCTATTCTTATAGTCCTGTACTTCGAATCTAAGTGTAGAATTAGATAGTACTTACGTACGTACGTACGATGTATTGTAAAAATGTATAATAATGTGTCGTTACTCTAGCTTATCCTAGCCTAAATGGTAATAAATCTAAATTGTCAAGTCTTATCTCTTAAGGTCGTATTAGAAGTGGTTCCAGCATCAAGGTCAGTAGTAGTATCCTGTAACAATTGGTTACTCTTGGGTTTTTGTTTCAGACGGGATTTTGCTACGGGGCTACGTTTTTTCGAGGTATAGATGTGAATGGGGAGATTGGCTAAGACTTTGTCCTGTGTATAACGGGGAGCAAGCTTTTGTCTTTCAGCAAGAGGATTTTTTATAAAAACTTGTTGTTCAGGCTGGTAGTCAATTTCAGGTTCTCTAGACTTATTACGGGATTCTATAAGAGCAGTTCTATTGGCTAACGAAGTCTCGTTTATTATGTCATAGACAGTCTTCATCTGTGCTCTATGAGTCACTACATATTGTTGGAGTAATTTTTCGTTTATGTCAATGTCAATAGGGTCCCTGGGGTCAAAATGGCCTTTTAATATGTCATAGGGTCTGCATTTTGTAAAACTATGAATAGAGCTGTTGTAAGCAATTATGGCGTAGGGTACAAGATATGTTATTGGTTCGTCTTTATTCTGCAATTTAAAAATACGGAGGTGTTCTAAAAGCGTCGAATGGAAACGTTCAATGTTACCGTTGTCATTGGGGGTATGAGGTAATGTCTTATGGTGAGTTATTTTGTGAAGTCTTAAGAACTCGGCAAAGAGTTGGTTAGTGAATTCAGTCCCGTTATCTGTAACTATCGTTAAAGGAAGCCCGTGATGAGTGCAGAATAGGAGGAGGGCTTGTAATATGCTTATTGCGGTGCCATCCTTTAGGTGGTAGGCTTGACCATATTTAGAGAAAACATCTATAAAGGTAATGTATTTTTCCGATTGTACGCTGAATAAGTCTGCGTGGATAATTTCTAAGGGTTTCGTAGCTGGCGGAACTATGTTAAATTGCTGCTTAATCGGGTTTCGGTCATATTTTCCTTGGCCACAAATGCTACATTCATTTATATGTTTAGCTATATGTTCCCTCATATTAGGCCAGTAATATTTTCTGTATAAAGAGAGATAGCATTCATTTATCCCTCTGTGGTTAGTTTTTCCCTCGTGGTAATGCCTAATTATTTCTTGCTGTTTTAAATAGTCTTTCACATTTTCTAGTTCTATTTTAGCTAATACGAGATCTAATGAAGAACTCCTGAATTTATTCTGAATTATCGGTACAATAGTGTACATAGCTAAAGGCGGGATGATTAACATGGCGGTCTTAACTTTGGGTTTTACATATTCTTTTATGGCATTAATTAAGTCGGATTCAAGATTGTCCTCAGTCACTTGTACTGTCACTTTAGTGTGTGTCTCAAATGGTTTTGTAACTACAGGTCGTCGTGTAAGGTATTTTACGATAGTGATAACTAACTGTCGGTGAAATTTGTTAAGGGGCTCGTCTGTAATAGGTACTTCTAAAATTGGATTTTCCTGGCTTGTGTGGGCTGTACTAGTAGCTGAATTATCTATAGTGGGAGTCTTCTCGGTGGGATTTGCAATGATCGAACTGGTTTCCTCGTTATGAATTTCAATTCTAGATAAGGCGTCTGCGTTAGTGTTAGTTTTCCCTTTTTTGTATATAACGGTGAAATCATACTCGCTGAGTCTTAATCGCCATCTTGTTAAACGAGAATTGGGCTCCTTTAGACTCATCATCCACTGAAGTGGCTTGTGGTCGGTTAGAATTTTAAATTTACGCCCAAATAGATAAGGTCGGAAGTATTTGGTGGCCCATACTATTGCTAGCAGCTCCTTCTCGATGGTGCTGTAGTTGATCTCACTGTCGTTAAGAGTACGAGAGGCATAAGATATTGGCTTATCAACTCCTATCTGTCCTTGCGATAAAATAGCTCCTATTGCAAAATTCGAGGCGTCGGTCGTTAATATGAAGTCTTTGTTAAAGTCGGGGTATTGGAGTATAGGGTCATTAGTCAATAGTTTTTTGCATTTCTCGAAGCAGTCTAGGTAATCGTTATCCATAGTTATTTTTCTACCCTTCTTCAGGCATTGTGTCATTGGTTTAATGATTTTCGCGAAGTCTGGAATAAATTTTCTATAGTATCCTATCAGACCTAGAAATTGTTTTATTTCCTTAGTGGTTTTAGGTAATGGGTACTTTTGGATGGCTGATACTTTTTCAGGGTTAGGTTTGACACCTTCTCTCGTTATAATGTGTCCTAAATATGCTGTTTCTGATCTTAAGAACTCTGATTTGTCCATTTGGACCTTAAAATTGGATTCTCTAAGTCTTTGAAATACTTTCCGGAGGTTCAGTATGTGTTCTTGGAGGCTGGTACTATAAACGATGATGTCATCAAGGTATACTAGGCAGATCTGGTTCTGAAGCCCTTGGAGCATGTTATCCATCACACGTTGGAACGTGGAGGGAGAATTCTTCAGACCCATTGGCATTCGAAGGAATTCGAAGTGCCCGTGTTCTACATTGAACGCTGTCTTTTGTATATCCCTGGGGTCCATCTCTACCTGGTAAAATCCACTGGCCAAATCAAGGGTGGTGAAGTATTGACACTTCCCCAGTTTGTCTAGTACATCATATATGTTTGGTATAGGGTACTTGTCATCTACAGTCTTTTCGTTTAGTTTCCGAAAGTCTACTACTAGGCGCCATTTTTGTTTACCTGACGCGTCTGCCTTTTTGGGTACCACCCAAATAGGTGAGCTCCATGCAGACTCTGAGGGTCTTATAATGCCTTGTGAAAGCATCTTCTCTATCTGATCCTTAACTTCCTGACGGTGAATAAAAGGATATCTATAGCTCTTTGTATAGACCGGGACTTCATCGGTAGTATTAATTCGGTGTTTTATTTTATTAGTAAAGGTTAGAGTCTCGTTTTCTATATAAAAAATATCTGAATATTGAGAGCACAAGGACGTTAAATTAGCTTTCTCTTCTTCGTTCAAATGGTCTGTTCGTAATCGCGAGATTATGTCCTGAACGCGTGTAGAAACTTTGGGTGAATATTCTAAGTTAAAAACGTCTGCTTTAATTGAGTGTTGAAGTGCAAATATGACATCGTTATCACTAGGGTTAATAATTTCTAAAAGAGCACGGTTATCTTTTACAGTAGTTACACATTCAACTATGGTGCAGTTACAAATTAATTGTTCTGGAATAATTACATCGCCATCCGGGGCACTTATCGGTAACGTAACTACCTTATAACTCTTTGCAGGGATAATATCCTCGTATAAATTCACATTTTGGGAGTTGTACATTTTAATAGGGTTTACCGTATGTCGTGTAGTCAAGGTCTTGTCTTTAAGGTCTATTTTAGCTTCCCATTTGGTCATTAAGTCGAGTCCTATAAGACCATCGAAATAATCGTGGAACTTATAGACAAAGAAACGTATATTATCCGGGTCATTAAATTCGTTAAAGCACGGTAGTGTTATAGAGTAGTTGTTTCTCGTAGTAGCATGTACATTAGTTACTTCAAATGGATCGTAATTTAAAGGAATATCAGGGTAATAGTTTTGAACGGCTTCCGGGCTTAAGAATGATTGGTTAGCACCGGTATCGATAAGTAATTTTAAAGGAGGATTTGATATCTGAATAAATGGTAACTGTCTCTGTGCTTGTAAGTTTATTTCTATCTTAGCTTTTCTAATTTCTGATCCGTCCGAATTTGAATTGGCACTCTTAAGGTTATCGTTTGAATTGTTATAAGAGTACTCTAAAGGAAGATCATAGCCTTGATACTGTGTTTGATTCGTGTCATAGTCATCATAGGGGGTATAGTCATTGGTATGTGAAAAGTAGTCATAGTCAGGGTTATAGTTGTGGTCGTAATAATAGCTATCATCGTAACACTCATTAAAGTTTATCTCACGAGATTTAAAGTAATTATTAGGTGGTGGATTGCCCTGGGTACGCCAGTCATGTCCGCGGATTCCTCCTGGAGGTGGCATCGGTCTGGTATTAAAGTGTTCTATACCACTCATCGGTCCGGGGCCAGGTGGCTGACTGGGTTGAGTTCTAGGTGGCATCCTAAACGTATTACTTCGAAGATTATAATTTAGAGGCCTAGCACTAAACATGTGTTGTGTGTGTGTGGGCATACGTACCTGTGGTGAGGGGTGATGCTGCATAGGATTCATCCTGAACCCTTGTGCAAACCTAAAAGGTTGCATCGGCTGAGGTGGCGGCCTATTTGCTACGTGTGAAGGCCAATATGATGCGGTTGGGCTATGGCTATAGTTATTTGAAAGTTTCGGGGTATGTACAGGAGTAGAGTGGGTGACCTTAGGGGTCGGCTGTAATTTACTAGCTATGTCATTGCGCTGCTGCAAATACAATATATTCATTTCCTCCTGAACATATTCTAAAGCTTTCTCAATCGTGTCAGGTCTCATACACCTAATGCGTGAACCTAGAGGTTCCTGTAAACCCCTTACAAACGCTTGCATGGTTAGTTTTCTGTATAAAGTGCGCTTGGCTTCAATAGTAGTGGATATTGTCTCGTGAAGGCTAATATATGTCATAATTGTACTAAATAGTGTCTGACAGTGGTCATAAAATTCATGTGGTGATCTTTGTCCCTGGTTGGCTAAAGAGAGGTCATTATAAAGGGCAGTTTCATCCCTTTGGTCTGCAAAATTATTGATTAATGCATTCCGAACGTCTAGCCAATTATCAGATATGCCATTTGAATTTATAATACTAGCGGCGGGGCCTGTGATTTTATTTAAAATTCCATTTATCAAGCAAAGGTTCGATAACTGATCACAGGGTTCCGTACTGAGGTAGGTATATACTATTTGGTCACATAACTTAATAAATCGGGTAAGTATATGTGGGTTCCCGTCGAACTCCGGTACAGGGCGTAAAGCCTTAAAAATTATGTCCGGGTTGCGCTCCGTCATTATCTTAACTCTAGGTAATTGATTTAATTCTAAACTATAGTCTTCTAAATTTAAATTCCTAATACTATCTAGTTGTACTCGCCGACGAGTCTGGCTCGATGCAGACTCTCTAATACGGGAGTTACTAGGGTGGAAAATTTTGAAGAATAAAAATGTATTGATTTAATTCTAAACTACAATTATAATCTTTTAAATCAAATTCCTACCACTATCTAGTTATACTCGTCGACGAATCTGGCTCGATGCAGACTCTCTAATACGGGAGTTACTAGGGGTGGAAAATTTTGGGAAATAAAAACTTCAAGGTAAAGGAATAGCAACACAAGAACGATTCTGTGCACTCACCCTTTCATTCCGTTTCGCCGCGTATCAATGTTCGGATACTCTTCCCAGTGGCTGCAGCTCTCGTAGATTCTGGATACTCGTACAGTGGCTTGAAGGCCGCCTGGGCTGCTCGCGAACGCGGATTTCGATATTAAAGATCTTTTATAGCTCGCGAAACGACCCGCGAGTATCCTACCGACTGCGCCAATTACGTATTTGCCACAGCCGAAGGAGTTTTAGAGAAACGAAATAGAACTTGAAGTTAATTTAATAAAAGATTATAAAAATTACATTTAAACTATAACTAATTAGTCTAAGTTGCTAACGCGATGTTGGCTTAAAAGTAAGTGTGCGTGGAATGACAAATCTTAAATATATATACTATAATATTGCTGCGTCGGCGCCTCGTGCCAGTGACGCGGTTTTGATCTTATAGAAGGCCTTTGTTGTCCATGTTCGTAATGCTGTCATCGCCTTCGTGGCACCGTTGATCTCATAACAGGTCTTTGTGGTGTGTTCTCGTAATTCCTGCGTCGGCACCTTGTGTCATGGAGACTGCAGCGTTGGCATATTGGACGAGTGCGTGATCTAACAATAGGCCTTTGTGGTCTCGTATGTAACAAGCGCGACGACCGAATCGATCAATTCCGTAACATAAATAAAACCTGACACCTTCAGCTCGAAGTGAAGTTTTCGTATACTTTTTGTTTTGTGTAATTTTGTATTACTTATTTAATGAATACCTATTTACCACAATATCCAGGAAACATTCACAAAAAGATGATGACGCTCAGTTGAGATTTGAACTCGAGGCACCTTCGCGATAAATCATTCACCTACACCTTCAAGCCAATAACAATAACCAATAACAACAATTCGGGAATGCGGGAGTTGTCTTTTAAAAAAAAAAAAAGAAAAAAACTCACTACTACTAAATGTTAAAATTGTTGTTTTTATGGTATTTGATAAATTCTAACGATTCGGCAATTATAAACATACATTTGTTTGTTGTCAGTATGGCACCAATTATAAAGATGGCGGTGTACTTCGAATGCGATGGAGCATTTGAAAAATAGTTTAGTATTTTTCATTAACAATATTATACATACTGCATAAATAAAAAATAAATAAAAAATTATAATTGCATAAGTTGATAAAAAATGCTATGCAATTGCTTTACAGCGACAGTCCCCAAGTGCCACACGTTTTTTTTCTGGAGTGCGCGTTCAACCAAACATAAAAGAAACAAACTACATCAGTTTTATACTATTCGTTTAGATTACAAATCATGCTATTTTCATTCTTGAAAATAGCTGGATGGATGAAGTGAAGTTACCTGAACCCAAACTCCACTAATTCTAGGGGGATTTAGCAAAGACCAGCAACACACTTGTGGCGACTTCCACATACTACTAGAAAATATACTACATCACCGCCATCTACCGAAGTTTCACCCAACAACGGAGTACTGAACCATATTTGGAATGAGCGGAAAACTCTGAAACTGGCCATTAGCCAAGCCAACGATATAAAGAGAAAGGAGATGCTGGAGAGTCTCGATTGTGACCCCTGGAGTCGCCATTATCTAGTAGTGCAACAAAAGCTCCACACGTCGCCCGACCCCCTTACGAAGACTCTTCAGCCCAGCTTCCTACAGGAAGCAGTTAATGGCCTTTTCCCACAGCGACGGAAAACACACTCTCGTCGATGGCGTTCTCGGTCGAAGACGACGGGGAGAGGATGATGTTCCGCCCGCAAGGGAATCGGGAGGTAGGAGCGGCTGTCCCACGGATCCGATCCAAGAACACTGACCCGGGTCGGACGGGATACCTGCCCGAGTGCTGGCCCGAGCCCTCAACCGGATGTCGAACCACCTCAGGGAGGTGTTGGGCGCTAGTTTGGCGTCCGGACGCTTCCCTGAGTCCTGGAAGAGCGGGAAGCTGGTCCTACTGAGGAAGTCGTGACAGCCTGCGATCTGCCTATAGGCCCACCGTGTTGCTGGACGAGACTGGTAAACTGTTTGAGAGAGTATTGTCTGCCCTCATCGTCCGAGATCGGATTTCGAGAGGAGCGTTCGACGGTCGATGCCGTGCTGCGCCTGAGGGCCATGACCGAAAGGGCAGTGGGCTATGGCGGCGTCCTGTTGGCGTTGTCATTGAACATTGCCAATGCATTCAACAGTCTGCCATTTAGCTGCATCAGGGAAGTACTCCACTACCACAGGGTGCCAGAGCCCCTGAGGTGGCTAGTGGCTGACTATTTAGAGTAGCATACCGTCATGTACGAGGACTGCCACTAACTAACATTAACACTGCTAACTTGCCAAATCTCAAATCTCTTGCCATAGTGTACACTGGAATTTTAGTTTCACCATTTTTCTTCCTCTCTGTTGAGTCCCAGGCTGCAGCTATCAGTGCATTATTTACGTAATCAACAGGAGCCACGGCTAAATTTGAATTAACGTCTGCGCAAAATACTCGAAGAACTCCAATACCTGCTCCTAGGTATATCTGAGACAAAATAATAATAATAACATTTATTGCTCCACAAAAAAAAAAGAAAATACAATCTGTTCAACTT
This sequence comes from Diaphora mendica, assembly GCA_949125395.1. Lineage (NCBI taxonomy): Eukaryota > Metazoa > Arthropoda > Insecta > Lepidoptera > Erebidae > Diaphora > Diaphora mendica. The sequence continues at coordinate 589,125 of OX421326.1, read as the reverse complement.
AAAACTAGTATAAGTTATAAATCGGAAATGAGATAGCCTCCGTTACCAAACTAGGTAGAAACCTGTATTTCGGCTAACGGCGCCATTCCCCACAGAAATTCCAACATAACAAGTGTTTATTATAAAATAAAGTTTAATAAATCTAAATAAAAAGAACAAAATGAAAAGTATGAAGTGAACCTCTCTATTTCTGTATGTGGGTGTATGTGTACGTGGGAGTGTGTGTGCACGTGTGTGTGCACGTGTGTGTTCAGGTTCAGGTGTGTTTGAGAGGATGTGTATCTGTAAGTAGATTTCGAAGATTAGAAGTTCAAAGTGCACACCTTGAATAATTTCTATGTTTATAAACGTGTGGAGGATGTGTAGTGTTTTGATAGGTGTCAAAAGTGTCTTCTAATGGTTCGTGTAATAATACACACGGTGCTGCTCGCCAGTTCTGTTAGCTTGAACTTGGCTTGACACGCTACCGCGTGTCTAGATATTCGTCTCGTGATATTCGCGTGTCCTGTTCTCGTTTCATGTTGCTGTGAGCGTCACATACACATATTCTGTACATATTCGTCGAGCCAAGAGTGACCATTCTTCCACCCGGGTGATTATAATACCCTAAAAGCAGGTTTTATTTGCTTTTCTTAACTCATCATTATTTTCATCAGCTCAGACGAAAGACGTTATCATGCCCGTAAATATCGCTTAAAGTTCGTCACAACAACTGGTCCTATTTCAATCACATTCAATCATCATCATCATCATCATCATCACCACGTATTGCGGTATAATGCTGAACATATGCCTCTTCATTGCACCTCCTGCCTGCCATCTTGCGCAAGTCGTCACTCTACCAGATCTGTGTACGTCCCACACTATGTTTGTCGAGGCGTTGTCTCCACTCCAAGGGCTTCCAGCAATCTTCAGTGGTGGAGGGTTTACCCACCCTGCTTTGAAACTAATAAAAGAATTGTTTGTCACCAGCTTTTGTGTGCCGAAGTATAACTCTCTATTACCCCTTGATAACATCAAGCAAGCTGACTTCTAAAAATCCTTGCATGATAACTTACACCACTGGGTCCAGCCAAAGTGCTGATATGTAACCATCCGGGTGCTGGTTCGCAGTATGCTGGAAGTACTGCAAAGAAGAAAATAACTATCACCACCGCATATGAACAGCAACTCAGCAATTTAATTCTGGAGACAGAAGTGTATTATCGTATTTTATGTTTTTTTTTTTTTATGTATGGCCGGCCAAAATGACTCTACTCTGCCTGATGGAAAGCATAAGCAGAATCCAAGAGTGGTGGTCACCTAACTCATTGCAAATGCAGACAATGCAGCATGGCGACCCACACCATGGCGGCCTAGTGATGCATCTGCATCTTTTAGTCTAGTCAACAAGTATGGAACTTGTTGACTAGACTATTTGGGCCTCCCCTGTATCCCTCCTTCACTCTTCTCATAAAATAAATAAGACTATAACTGTCGTCAAATAGGTTAAAACGTAGTTCTTACTTAGTAAGCACTTAATTCCTGGTTTTAATTTTTTTTCCTGGAAGATGAATCATCATCTTCATCTTGGCCGGAAAATGCCCACTGCTGGACATAGGCCTTCGCCACCACAATATCTGAACTAAGATACCCACATAAAACTACTTCCTTTCATGTTGACAATCTATTCAATGTTATGGATTGGGGGGCCTGGAGATCTATAGCACAGGCCTCGGCTTAGTTTAGACTCCAGATCTCCCACAAATTACGAATTACTTGTAAAACTAAAAAATCTGTCAACTGTATACTGTATACATGATGTTATTTGTGGAGATAAATAAATGTTTTATTATTATTATTTATTATTATTATTCCCGCTTCCTTCCGAAGGTCAGAGCACCTTGTCAATTGCCCACCCACGTTTCAGTTGGCTAGTTATATGCTGCAAATTCTTACCTATCGCAGGTCTTACAATACATATTGGTAAATCTTCAGTTGTCCTGATCAACTCCTCAGTAATACACTTCGTGAATGTATAAGTGTTTGGCCAGCCTTCTATCAGTCTAGAAGAAAATTAAGTTTGTCAATCTTTTGTTTGATCCTTCGAGGCTACAGCTTCGTATGTTTTTTTTTTATAAAAAGACAACTCCCGCATTAGGAATAAATATCCTGTGTCGCGGGGGACTTTACAGACATACATGAAACGGACACAATTAACACCCAAACTCAACTGTGGATCACACAAAGTATTGTCCCGTGTAGGATTTGAACCCACAACACTTGGCGAATTGGCAAGCGGCGTGGCGACCACCTAAACCACTAGGCCAACCGTGCAGTAGTTATTCTTAGTTCATGATAGAAACTTACACCAAACTTGGGAAGCGTGAAAATTAAAATTTAAACGTTTAAAATCTATTGCAATATCGACAAACTACTAAAATTGAAAATCTATGGCGAATCTTAATGGATTTAAATACTGTTCTATTAATCGCTTAATGTAGTAGTGAGAAAGATTAAAAAGTGCTTGCTTCGATGGTTTGGCCATTTAGAGAGGATGGATGATAAAAGACTCACGAAAGGAATTTAGATATTGAAATTTGTGTGGAAATGTCGGAAGAAGACGTCCACGGTGAACATTTACCGACCCAATTGGTGATATTCTAAAAAAGAATGCTGTGAAAAGCACCAGGAACCGACGAGCGTTCATGGAGTGATTGATGCATGCTGACGAAGCAAAAGAGATGTATCAAAACCGCAGTAAGTAGGGGTCAATTGTCTCTGCCTACACCTCTGGGAAACAGGCGTGCCTGTATGTTATGTTTATTCATTAACAAAATTGAAACTTATACGAACTTTTTAGTGATGTCATCCAATCTTCTTTCTTCAGTACACTCAGCGAGAGATATCATTGTTTGAGGAGGTACTGGACTTGTATAAAAGTTTTCCGGTACTTCTTTATTGATGTTGTTTTTAGTTGCACATGAAAACGCAGTAGACACGTGCACAAATTTTCTACGACAAACAAAAAGTATATATTGTTAATTTTTGTGTTAGCATCTTACTTGATCTTAAAAGGTAAATTTAAAAGTAGTAGAGCCACGCTGATTTTAGCACGAAGGGGCCGGTTTGACCGTGGCGTTACTACCCTTGCACATAACATTAACCTAAAAAACCGACTTCCAAAAAACATCCAACGAAAACTCTCTGCCAAAAAAACACTTAAAAGCGTAAAATAAACTGGTTCTTCATAAATGACCTATACCTTATTCTTAATTCATTTAAATAGTAGTATTATAATGTATGCTAGGTACCTAGAATCTGTTTGAAGTCGGTGCCAAGTGACTATCGCTTAGACTTTTGTAATTGTTCGTTTGTATTCTTTTTGGCTGAGCACCGACTTCAAACAGATTTTAGGTACCTACCACACATTATAGTACTACTATTTAAATGAATTAAGAATAAGGTATAGGTCATTTATGAAGAACCAGTTTATTTTACGCTTTTAAGTGTTTTTTTGGCAGAGAGTTTTCGTTGGATGTTTTTTGGAAGTCGTTTTTTTTTATAAAAAGTTTTTATTTTTCAGTTTTTAGTGCAAACAATCGTAGGCAAGTAGTAAGTTGAGCTATTTCATCAAATTTCATCATCGAGAATACAAATTAAGGTCTATACGTACGTGTATATTAAAATCATCCTCTAATCCCTAACTGTTGATGAGTTTAACCTTCTATCATCAGCTCACCTAAATAACTTGAAAGTATACGACTGAAGGTCTTTAGATACGTATGAAATTGAAAGAATTATCCTCCAACTCCTCACCGTTGAGGAGTTGTACCTTCCACCTTCCATTATTTGCTGCAGCTGCAGTAGCATCACCATGCTGCATTGTTGCATTCGCAACAATGAGTATGGTGACCACCACTCTTGGATTCTGCTTATGCTTTCCATCAGGCAGAGCAGAGTCATTTTGGCAGGCCCATACATAAAAAAAGCATCACTAAGCCGCCATGGTTTGGGTCACTATGCTGCATTATTGCATTGTCTGCAATGAGTACGGTGACCACTACTTACTTTTGGATTCTGGTTATTAAATGCGTTCCATCAGGCAGAGTAGAGTCACTTTGGTAGGCCTATTCATAAAAAAAACTATCATCACGAAATCATACAAAAGACAAGTTCATGTCGGCACGTTTAGACGTATAAACAAAATTGACTTGTACCCACTAACGTATAAAGAATGTTCAACGGCCAAGTCACACAACATTAACTATAATAATAAATAAATCGCAGTAAGGAACCTACACTTAGCACGACTTAGTCTAGATTTCATTACTTTTTAGAGACAAACAAGCAGCTCCATCGAGACTTGACTAGTTTTTTACAGAATGTTTATGGTGGGATTTCACTTCTTTTTGTAGAAACGTGGTATTGATTTATTTTATTAGATTTTCTTGACACTTTTTTTTCTTTTTAGGTGTAGTTTTTTTATTATTACAAATCTTTCTTTCCTTTTTTTTTTGTCACCAGGTACTCCAAATCTTCGATTATCCTAGTTTTTATAGTTTTCCCTTTATGTGGTAACCCTAACTCTGTACCGAATTTCAGCTCTGAGTTTATGGGAAGTACTAGTTCTATTCTGATGATCATTAGTGAGTGAGTGTGTGTCATAAATGCGAAACTTTGCTTTCGCTTAACTTCGGAACTAAATGACCTACAGACTTGATTTTTTTTATTTTAAATGTGATTTTATAGCTTACTGGATGACGAAAATTTCTGCGTTCTGGTCTTATCCAGAGGTTCTCAAATAGGGGCCCGAAAATGCGGCGAAATGGTTCCAGTAAAGGATGGTACGGCAGTGTTTGCTTCGCCCTCGACTTGGCGGGGGGGCACTGCTGTGCCCCCCGATGTAGTGACCATGTTACAGTAGGCACAAATAAAAATTAGTTTATTAGTGAACAAACTCAAGGCTCTTAAACCTCTGCAATTCCGTTAAAGATGCAGCATCGTAAGGGCCATTTATAAGATCCATACTGCACCATCTATCTAACGAACGAGTAATTCAAGTGCTAATAAATTAGTTTCACCTGCATTTTCTTAGTAATTAATACTTGATTTATTAACCGACTTCAAAAAATGGAGGAGGTTCTCAATTCGACTGTTTTTTTTTATGTTTGTTACCTCATAACTTTCGACTGGGTGAACCGATTTTGATGATTCTTTTTTTATTTGAAAGCTGGTGCTTCCCATGTGGTCCCATTTTAATTTGGTTCAGTTCTGACATGTCATCCATAAGAAAATCATATAAATCTTCAATTTGCATTATGTATGTGCGCGACAAATTGACGAATAACTCAATTCAATTTGGTCGTTCTTGAAGTCGGTTTTTTTTTGTTAAAATTTTGTATTATTTGATTATGTTTTTAATTGATTGTAAAACCTAAAAAGATTACGTTTATAAAAAATAAGTAAAAACTAAAACCCAACTACGACAAAAAACCACGCTGAAAAAGTATGAAACAATTTTCAAAAGCCGTAGTCACACGTTACGTAGAAATGTATCATAACGCATTAATAACGCGTGACTACGGCTTTTGAAACTTGTTTCACACTTTTTCAGCGTTTTTTTTAAATGTTTTGGTGCCTCTATAATTAATTTCACTGCTAACTATATTTCAAGTAGGTACCATAGAAATATCACAATTATCGAATAAATACGGACAAAGTTGAGAAAATGCTAATAATATATATTTTTGAAATATACAAGTAACGCCCTTTTGAATGATACCAAACACGGCATATTTATCTCAAATTTATTTTTTAATACAGTACTTTATGTCGGCTAGAGGGCGCCACATTAGATTCAGTGACATGTCATATAGCTTATATCCAGCGGACGATCAAGACACTTGTAACGATATCTCATTTGCCAGTTCTAATAAGTAGTTAAGGAGCTATGAGGGATCAATGAACATACATACATACATACATAGCCTGTTAAAATCAATACCCTCCTTTAGCTTTGCCGAAGTCTGGTAATACTCGTATACTAACATTATATCATAATATTGGTGTCCAATTTATTTAAACGAGTACATAACTAAAATGACTGGACCATGCGAAATGTATGACAGGATTTCAGAATTTAGATATTTGTAATGTACTCATTAATTACCTTATCTTACTCTCCTCCTTCAAGACCTTTTTTATACCAAACAAGTAATGATTTGGACAGTTTTTTTTTTCGATGAAAGATACTGTTGTTCAAATTAGGTTATACAATATTTTGATATTATTTATATAGTCTATGTCACAAAGTTATTATAACAAATCTACTGACAACACATCAACACATTCATTATACCGATTCAGTAGTCGAGGCGCAGCGGTGGCACATACATAAATGCGTAGATTCCCAAAATCATTTACCATTACCACTGCCTTGAATAACCTAAAAATAATAGGCAGTTGAACTTACATAAGGTTTTTGCAGCTTTTAGCTAGTTCTAGTGCCTCTCTAGTACCCCTGATATTAGTGAGTGTTGCTTTCCGAAGAGGTTCTTCAAAATTGACTGTAGCGGCAGCATGGAAGATGATGTTCACCTGAACAATACAATGGACTAAAAAAGATCCACCAACTTAAAATTACAGCATTCATGCTGTCATGTAGCTGGTGAGTGCGAAACCGGAAGCCAAATGACGCGACGCAGAAGCATCACCGTAGGAGAGCCACGCTTCGACATGCATGGGCTGGCTCGACCGGAGTGTTACCGCGGCCTCACAGAAAATCGGTGTGAAACAGCACCCGCGCTGTGTTTCACCGAGTGAGTGAGGAAACAAGAGGCCCGTACCCTAAACGCTCCCCCTCCCCAACCCCTAAGGGCCGGCAACGCACTTGTGACGCCTCTGGTGTTGCGGATGTCCATGGGCGGCGGTAATCGTTACCATCAGGCGATACGTCTGCTCATTTGCCCACTATTCCATAAAAAAAACTCTAGTCGTCATAGTGTGAGTCACCATGCTGCATTGTTGTATTGTCTGCATTCGCAATGAGTATGGTGACCACCACTCTTGGATTCTGCTCATGGTTTCCACAGTCACTTTGGCAGGCTCATGTGTATAAAAAGAGCATATCTTACCTCTTCTGTTAGTGTAATCCAATCTTCGCCACGTAGCCCAAGTCTGATGTCGGCAATATCTCCTTCCACGGGAATTATTTTTTCATGAAACTGCGGTTGCTTCATACGTAGACAATCGTACACCTGATTGTGAAGTGAAACAAAAAATTGCTTACTTAATTGTATGTAAAGTACAAATGCATAAATATTATTTGTACGTTTAAGTACAGGCAAGAAGGGGCTCGTGAGTTGGTAGTAGCCGATGAAGTTAACACATTGCAAAGTTAAGTGATCCATGCCAGGATAGTCTTTGGATGGTTGACCAATCTTAAGAAATTGTGTACACTTATATGCCTAGGAAAGCACGTTAAGTTATCGGGCCCGGTTGCCACGAGAATATTTAAGGCAATGGTTATTATGGAATAGAGGGCACACGAGCAGACGTATCGCCTGCTGGTAAGCGATTACCGCTACCCATGCACACCCGCAACATCAGGAGTCACAAGTGCGTTGCCGGTCAGTACCTGGGTGGGTGGCGTTTTACCATGACCATCTCCGTGATCCCGGTTGTAATCATATGATAACAGTCGTGAAGCTTAGTTGGAGGTCTTTGGGCGGCTTAAAAACATTCAACGGCAAGATTACGTAGCCACAACGTTGTCTTGCCAGTCCCCAACCCGCACTCGGCCAGCGTGGGGACGTATAGCCTTAAACCTCTCCTGAGAGGAGACCCGAGCCCAGCAGTGGGACGTTATGAGTTGTTGGTGATTGATGTTGATGAAAAATTAACTGTAACAATTTGCTTTGCTTTTTTCTTCTGATCATAAACTATCCAGATTCTTTAATACACGTAGAGTTACCGGACTGTTGATAAATATACTCTTGTAAGTGTTAAAAAATACATAAATATTACTGATAAACTGGATGAGGATACTGATGCCTTAGACCACTCCTTCCAATAATTCAGAGGAAGGAGTCGCAGATGTCCCGTCTTTCGTTTGGCCCTATATTAGATTTGCTATTGCCAGCATTGACCATTATAATCCAAACTATTGTTACGTACACTTCCTGTGCCATGATAGGTCAACTGTCATGTGTAATTCACTGTAACCATAATTATTGATTGATTTAAATAGATATATTAATTTTCATGTATTTTCATTAAAAGCGTGCAGCAGTTTATTCGTAAAAGGGTTACAAAAAACTATGAGTAGTAGAGCCACTCTGATTTCAGCATGAGCGGGCAGGCACGACCGGGGCGGTACTACCCTCTCGCACAGAAGATCAACGTAAAATAACAGCGTTCGTGATGTCGTGTTTCGTTGGTGAGTGTGAGACCGGAAGCCCAATGATGCAGAAGCATCACTAGCCCGCCATGGTGTGGGTCACCATGCTGCATTGTTGCATTGTCTGCATTCGCAGTATGGTGACCATCACTCTTGGATTCTGCTTATGCTTTCCATCAGGCAGAGTAGAGTCACGAATTCATAATAAATTTGTTATTCACTACAAAAATAAACTTACTTACCGGATCTCTAAGTAATTTTGTAAGCCTTTCTTGAATCGATATTGATTTTTTACATCTTATCAGTAAGTAGATTTTCTTTATTGCACATGACCTGAAATTATTTTTAATTAATATGTCGGCGAGAAAACATTTACTTATGACTTTGAGCGTCTCAATGAAGCTTAATTTTCAAATATAAAGTAAAACACGACATGTTATTGACTAACAATTAATATCTAGTAATTACAACTATGTCTGTTTATAAATAATTGTAAATGACGAGTCTTACCTGTTAACATCCGCTTTTACTTAATTACAGTAAGTAATTCTAATTATTTCATTAAAGATTTATCATGTCATTAAAATAAGGCGTAACGTATTTATTACTTTGTAAAGTTTATACAAAACCAAGGAAATCCGGGATATAGCAACCATTACTACCCTGAATACTATCATGAAGAGTTGATATCTGTTGGTTTTGTATAGGCGAGAAAAATAGTATTAAAAAAACGGCCAAGTGCGAGTCGGAATCGCCCATGAAGGGTTCCACAGCAGCAAGTAACATATTTTTAGGGTTCCGTGCCAAGGCAAAAAACGGAACCCTTATAGATTCGTCATGTCTGTCTGTCTGTCTGTCTGTCCGTCCGTCTGTCTGTCTGTCTGTCCGTCCGTATGTCACAGCCACTTTATTCCGAAACTATAAGAACTATACTGTTGAAACTTGGTAAGTAGATGTATTATGTGAACCGCATTAAGATTTTCACACAAAAATATAAAAAAAAAACAATAAATTTTTGGGGTCCCCATACTTAGATTTGAAACTCAAAAAAAAAAATTTCATCACACCCATACGTGTGGGGTTCTATGGATAGGTCTACAAAAATGATATTTAGGTTTCTAATTTCATTTTTTTCTAAACTGAATAGTTTGCGCGAGAGACGCTTCCAAAGTTGTAAAATGTGTCCCCCCCTCTTTTAACTTCTAAAATAAGAGAATGATAAAACTAAAAAAATATATGATATACATTACCATGCAAACTTCCACCGAAAATTGGTTTTCGTAAATTTTCTGAAGTTACACCGGTATTTGCGTCTGGTAGTCATAATATTATGATGATGAGCTGATGATGTAAGGTACAACTCCTTAACGGAGGACTCCTTAGGAGTTGGAAGATAAATCTTTAAGTATCATATGTATGTTACCTTTAGTACGAAAGTCCGTAATTTTTAAAGTTAGAAACATGAAACTTTATCTTTGGTCTACTGATTAAAAATAAGTAGATACGTATTTAAGCGTTTCTGGATATTCTACCCCTAAAGGGGTGAAATAGGGGTTTAAAGTTTGTGAGGAAATCCGTCATTTTTTAAGTTAGGAACATGAAACTTTATCTTTGGGCTACTGGTTAAAAATGAGTAGAAATGTCTTAAGCGTTTCTGGATAATCTACCCCTAAGAGGGTGAAATAGGGGTTGAAAGATTGTATAAATGTTCGTATTTTTTAAGTAAGGAACGTGAAACTTAATTTTTGGGCTACTGATAAAAATGAGTATTGACGTATTACGTAGCATTTCTGGATATTCTATACCGAAGGGGTGAAATAGGAGTTAACATTTAAACCACTATAGTTATTTGCATCAGCAGAAATTTGATGAAATAGTTTAACTTACTACTTACCTACGACTGTTTGCACTAAAAACTGAAAAATAAACACTTTTTATATTAAAAAAACCGACTTCCAAAAAACATCCAACAAAAACTCTCTGCTAAAAAACACTAAAAAGCGTAAAATAAACTGGCTCTTCATAAATTGCTACGTGCCAATTCTTGTCTATACCCAATTCTTTATTCATTTAAATAGTAGTATTATAATGTGCGCTAGGTACCTAAAATCTGTTTAAGTCGGTGCCAAGCCAAAAAGAAGACGAGTTTTTGTTGCATGTTTTTTGGAAGTCGTTTTTTTTACCCGACTGTGAAAGGAGGGTTATGTTTTTCGAGTGTATGTATGTATATTTCTTTGGCACGCCCTAGAGTCAATAGATTCGTCTTAGTCGTGAGAGTGACACTGGGTACATCAAAATTAAAAAAAAAAAAAAATAAGGATTTTTGGCGCCAAAAAGTAATATAAAAAAATAATAATGTTTTCAAAATACATCGAGTGTTGTATCAAAATGAAGATTTTTTACGGTGATTACGAATATATATATAAATAACTTATATGTTTTTATTGTTAAATATTGTCGCAGTCGGGTTTTTTATTTTTAATAATTTGTACTTGTTATTACAAAAAGTTTTGATAGGGGAAAATCTTATGAGTTTGCGTCACGGCGTGGCCAACATGCTGACGTTACATTTTTATTAGATTTCTGTACTCTTTCTCCATATAAACTTTTACTATACCAAAATTCACACTGCTCTGTTCGCATAATTAACATAAAAAGGGGTACGAAGTGTTTGCTTCACGTATTAATTTAAATCTACCAAATCCGTACCTGAACAACTTTTCAACGAGCGGTTTTCCAATAAAACCAGATCCCCCAGTTACAAATATCGTTGCATCCTTGTAAAGCTGTTGCACATTGGAATCAAAGCGATCTATCACATCGTTCATGGGTTTCTGGCGAGCCAGAGCATTTAACTCTATCTCTTGTGCGGGGTCCATTTTGCACTGCCACGTCCAAAATTCAGAAATTGACTGATCAATTATGAAAACATCTATGTATTAAATGCATTAGCATAAAGGCCATTGGATTAAATACGTATATGCATAGAGTGACCTTTTTACAATTTATGATAATATATTATTATGACTACGTAGAATTATGTAGGAATATATTGTGAAGGTGAGAATAAGTAGATGTGTTTGTTGCTTCGTTAGGTAGTGTAGCTGATACCTTCAATATCAGTAATAATTTATTTCATTAAATGACAATTTTGGAAGATGGTGTGGGGATACGGGCGTCAAGTTTCTCCAACACAAAGGGAAGGATCCTCCGACCGGACGAGGTGATCATGCCTGGCGGGCCACGGACCAACGCTTGATGTTGGAACATTGTTTATTTTTATTGAATCCATTAAGATTTTCTACTCTTTATTGTAGCTTTGTACAATAAATAAATCTATACTAATATTATAAACGCGAAAATTTGTAAGTATAGATGGATGGATGGATGTTTGTTACTCTTTCACGCAAAAACTACTGAACGGATTTTAATGAAACTTTACAGTAATATAGCTTATACATCAGAATAACACATAGGCTACTATTTGCCGCGATAACCGACATATACGCAGGCGGAGCCGCGGGTAACAACTAGTGTACAATAAAAATGTAGCTTGTATCTTTACAACAACAGTCACGGCTAACACCACGGACTGAAGCTAGTCTAAAAGTAGCATAAGCTGCTCCTTCATTATCAAAAACAATAAACTAAAAATAAACACTTCAACTTGTTTTTTTATGAAATGGCCTGCCAAAATGACTACTCTGCCTGATGGAAAGCATAAGCAGAATACAAGAGTGGCGATCACCATACTCATTGCGAATGCAGACAATGCAACAATGCAGCATGTCACCATGCTACCACCACGCACCATGGCGGGCTAGTGATGCTTCTGCAGCATTGGGCCTCCGATCTCGCACTCACCAACAAAACACGATAGCACGAACGCTGTTATTTTACGTTGATCTTCTGTGCGAGGGCAGAACCGCCCCGGTTGAGCCGGCCCTACTACCTAATATAATTTATTTTAATTATTAAATTATTTTTGTTCTCCGCTTGTACATTTTAATGCAAGATCTTTGTATTGTGAGGCATATTTTACAAAATGTTTGCGTTAGTATTCATTACGCATGGTTTAAATAACTTTCAAATTTGGTTTTCAAATATTAAAATTAAATACGATTCTTCGTATTTTTTTTTGTTTAAATTATTTTCCGTGACGATTAAATAAGTGGAAAATAAACGGAACTTTGAACTCTGGAATATTTAATGATTAATTTCGTCACAAGTACCTGAACTAAAATTTTAAATTAGGTCTTAGGTCGCAATAAATAAGTTTGAACAAAGTCTACTATTCAAATACCTAACTAATAAATAAACATAATAGATCAAGTGTCAGATTCCAGACAATGAGTTTATATTATTAACACTAGTTTATATTATTAATGACTTTAATTCTTTGCAAAATACATCATCAGCGTCATCAAACCTCGGCCTTTAGCCCACTACTGGATCTAGGCAGAAGCCTCGAGGATCTACAGGTGAGATTTAGCGATCCATCCATCCATACTTAGAAAATTTCGCATTTATAATTTTAGTATAGATAATATATTATGTGTCATGAATGTACTAAATTTTATTATTATAATGACTAAAATTATTATAATAGGTCTTTACCTATGAAATTGCCGTTTTGTATGCAATAAGTGAAAGTACTTATTTTTTCAAACTTTTTTATTTCTGTTATTCGAAGTAATCACCCATGCAATCGACGCATCTTTGCCAACGCATTGGCAGTTTATTGATGCCCTTCTTGTAAAAATCAGCTGGACGGGAGGCGACAAACTCTTCAAAGGCATTTTGTACTGCCTCTCGGGAATTGAAATTTTTACCCACTAAAAAGATGTCTAAATTTTGGAAAAAGTAATAGTCGGTAGGTGCAAGGTCTGGTGAGTATGGCGGATGAGGGAGAGCTTCCAACCCCAGCTCTTGCAGCTTGGAGACTGTCTGTTGCGCAGTATGGGGTCGCGCGTTGTCGTGAAGCAGCATTGGGCATTGTTGCATTGTCTGCACGAGCAATAAGTATGGTGACCACCACTCTTGGATTCTGTTTATGCTTTCCACCAGGCAGAGTAGAGGCAGGGACATACGTAAAAAAAGATATAATTCAATTACTGTCGACCTCTGGGCGACCACAAGTTATTATGAGATAGTCAAAATTCACCAACTTGATCTCTCCCCAAACACTTTTATTTTCTTTCCTTTTTTTTAACACTTTCTAGAGATAAAAAATACTTATAGATTCTTTTAATTCAATTCTTTATTGCAACAAAAGAGAATTACAATACACAGTATACCCCTGACTCCCAAAATAGCGTAAGCTGTGTGTTGGGAGTCAGTTAACTTACAAAACCAAGAGGAACAATTGTTACAATATGCAATTAAATAGTGGATACAATAAATTTGTATACTTAGATATGTATGTGTATGAGTGTGAGTGTATGTGTGTGAGGTGTGTGTGAAGTGTGTGTGTGAGGTGTGTGTTTGCTGTGTATTTGAGATAATGAGTCAGAATGTGTATGCGGTAAGGGTGTGTGTGACACTAATCAAGCCTCCATTACTTCACTATTTGTAGAAGGCTTTCAACATCATCAAATTCCAGTTCCTCAAGCCACAATTTAATAATATGTTTAATTTTAAAATTGGTTAAGTTTTTAGTTCTATAAGTTAAATTTAGTTTATTATACAGTCATGGTGCAAGGTTATTGTAGTGCTGTTGGGCAAATTTGCTTGGTACCCTTGGAATTGGACAATTTTCCAGTATTTTGCCTGATGGTTTTAAAAATGGGACAGTAGTTTTGTGTTTTAGTAGTGATTTGGTAGACAAATAGTTTTCGCACGGTAAGAACATGAGCTTTCTTATATACTAAATGTGTAGGGTGGCGGAATGGTAGATACAGAAGAACTTTAAGGATGACACGTTGTGCCCTTTCTAGTTTAATTAAATGTGTCTTGGCCGCTGATCCCCATGAGCATATACAATACGTAACCAAACATTCAGCCAATGCTTTGTAAGTTTGTATCAAAAGGTTAGTATCCTGTACCATTCTCAATTCTCTAAATATATATATAAGTTTCCTTAGTCTACCACTAACCGTAGTTATATGCTTCTTCCAATTCAACTTGTCGTCAATGTTTACACCTAAATATTTCATTTCAGTATCCCTTGTTAAAGTGGGACAGCAGCAGTGTGAATGTAACGTATAATTTCGATTACATGGATAACAGTGCACACGAATCTGAAAATTCTTAGGCGCAGAAGCCTTTGTTTTACTAAAGCAGAGAAACTTGGTTTTGCTAGTATTTAATGATAGCAAACTATCTTCAAGCCAACGTATGAACGTAGTGATGATATATCATCACTACGTTCATAAGTATTTTTCATTAGTATTCTTGCCCAATTTAGCTACTTAATGTTTTTATTAAATAACATATTGTACGAAAATATCATAAATTATTTATTTATTCGAAACGGGCTGCGGCGGTGTGAATGTGCGGTTATTTTGCGCTAATTAGGGCTTGACTCAATTTCTTTTACATTAGGGCCAAAACTAATTTATATTTGATTAATATTAATGCTAATATTATGGTTTATTTATTGCGGGCCTTTTTATTCTCTTTGTTTTACAAGACTAATTACAATTTACAATCTAATTACAAACACACGGATCTGTGAGATAAAACTGTTTCAGATACACAGTATTGGCATGTAATTTTCAGCATCTGGATTTATTTACGGTTACAGGTTTGGAAACAGTTACTTCCGCCCAAGAAGTAACTCCGCGGAAATTGTTTTTGGTTTTTTTTTGGGAATTATTAATAGATCCAAGTAGGCTTTATTAATTATAATCTGTTTAAGAAAGTATACCTAAAGAATATTATTATCAGATATTACATTTAGGCGCATAAGTATATTAAAGATTCATTTTCGCTGCGAGCAGTTTTTCGTAAAACAGTTTAATTTAGGGAATGTTATTCTAAGTAGCTGGAAAAATCCCAAAAAGCTTAAGTGTACAAAGTTTGGTATTCGGTGAGCTGATCGCATTAGTCACTCGCACTCGCAACTGCACAGCAAAGTATTTATAGGTACTTTGCTGTGCAGTTGCGAGTGCACTCAAAATTAAAATTTAACTGTCTAAGTATACGTTACTCCATATACTCATGTGTATATACGGTGGATATATGTATACTATGGTGTTAACGTAAAATCACGCGGTTTTGTGAATTGAGATATCACCTGTATTTTTGAAGGTCTTAATATCTTTGCAGACATGCTTTTTATATTCGACCGACTCTAATATAAAACAGTTTCAGACACATAAAACACTGTAAGTACAGGGGCTCTACAAAAAATTTCGAGAAAGAGTTTGTATGCTTGAATTAATACCGTATGTTAACAAATATACTTTGCCCAATCAAGTTGACGAAGTCGCCTAAGAGGTCGTCAAAATCCTAAATGAGTAATAATATAAGCCTGTCATGCTAATTAAACTCAGCCAGGTACTTAAGGAATAAGCGTGAACATTGCAGTGTCAAACGGCCCTTGTGCAAATAATAACATAAAATAAAAATGTAACAGGTCCAATTCTGTACATTAAAGATATTTAGAATTTTTTTTTTCGAGGGCTCTCTATTATCGATACTGAAGCAAGAACTATATTTTTTTTCAATTTTGTCTGTCTGTCTGTCTGTCTGTCCGTCTGTCTGTCTGTCTGTCTGTCTGTGTTTAGGATCCAGAGGACTTCAGGTATTTTGTGGAATAAAATCTCAAATTGACTGTTCTCGAAGGCTAGTATAATTCAAGTTATTTGAGGTAAACTGACAATATTGGTTTTCATATAAATTAAAATAAGATGCCTACAGGATATGAAATGAAGGCCTGCAGACAATTGCTCGTAACTTCAGTGCAGGCGCTCACATTTGCGATGACGCCTAAACATGCCCCCAGCCGTTGAAAGCTTGCCTTTCAACCGGAGAGTCTAACAATCGGCAAATCTTCGATGCAGCTCGCCTGACCACTCCATTCGCTGTCCGGATGTCCGCAACTCTGCTTATGTTGTCGCTGCCTGGATGAAGAGCAACGATCCGACCCATCTTCCACTTAAGTGGCGGCAAATTGTCGTCCTTTATAATGACGAGGGAACCAATTTGCAACGAGTCCTTGCAGGTGTGCCATTTAACTCGCTGCTGAAGCTCGGAGACGTATTCTTTGCTCCACCTCGCCCAAAAGTGTTGCCGTAATTGCTCGATGCGTTGATGGCGTGACAGACTGTAAATCGACTGATCACGAAGATCTTTGACTGGCAGGGCCGTAAGAGGTCGTCCAATTAAAAAGTGCCCAGGAGTGAGAGGCAAAAGGTCTTCAGAATTCGACGAAAGAGGAGTAAGTGGCCTTGAATTCAAAACTCCTTCAATTTGAACTAAAGTCGAGTTCAATTCCTCGTATGACAAATTACAATTGCCCAACACTCGGACTAAATGGTGTTTAGTCGACTTTACTCCCGCCTCCCAGAGACCAGCAAAATTTGGCGAGTAAGCAGGTATGAAGTGAAACTTGACCCCATCGTGAGCCACACTATCAGCTAAGGAGTTACAATTTTGCTTTAAAAACTTTGATATTTCATTGTACACTCCTACAAATGACGTTCCATTATCGGAATAAATGTTTAAAGGTTTCCCTCTTCGGGACATGAATCGTCGCAAAGCCTGTATATAATTACTGCTAGTCAAATCACCCACCAACTCTAAATGGATGGCTTTACTGGTAAAGCATACAAAAATGACGATATAGACCTTTACCAGTCTAGATCCACGACCTTGACGGCTGACAGAGTTAATCGGGCCTGCATAGTCAACACCTACGTTTTGGAAAGGGAAGTCTGCTGGGGAAAGCCTACTTGCTGGTAGATTACCCATTTGTGGAGAAATGGTCCTTCCCGCTTGACGCCGGCACGTAACGCATTGCCGATAGCAGGCTCTAGCCAAATTACGACCACCCAGCGGCCACTAAGTTTCCCTTATTGTTGCTAGTAATAATTGAGGACCAGCGTGCAGCAATCTTAAATGCTCGTATCTAAATAAAAGTTTTGAAATATAATGAGTGGACTGTATTAATATTGGATGTTTCTTTTCAAACGAGTATTCAGAATTGTGTAACCTGCCTCCTACACGCATGATTTTATTGGTGTCTAAAAACACATTTAATTTTAATAAGTGGTTTTTATTAGGTAGTATTTTATTATTAATTAATAAATTATATTCTGGAAAAGACTCACGTTGTGACTGTATAATAATGCAATTCAATGAACATTCTAATTCTTCTACAGACAGAGGGAAAGAGCACAATGGTTGACCCTTACATTTATCAATAAAACGAAACATATAACATACAGCACGTTGCAATCTTAATAAATTAGAAAAACGTTCAAAAGCTATCACGCCTGTACTAATCGCTTGATCGTTGTGACAACTAACCAAACAAAGAGTAGGTTTCGTTTCTGGCAACTCATTAGACGCTTCTGACGTTCCAATGCTAGGCCAAGCACTGCTGTCTTTTTGCAAGAACGATGGACCTTGCCACCATAGATCAAGGGACTGCATGGCGGTCGCGTCCACCCCTCGCGAGATGAGATCAGCAGGGTTCTCATGAGTGGGCACATGTCTCCATGTGCAAGAATTAGTTTGGTCTAAGATGTCTGCAACACGATTCCTAACGAAAGTGTTTAATTTAATCGGTAGCATCTTTAGCCAACCCAGAACAATCATGGAATCTGTCCAAAAAACTACACTCGTAGCCTGAGTACGAAGAGAACTGGTTACCCTTTTGTACAAATGGGTACCAACGACGGCAGCACAAAGTTCAAGCCTGGGTATGGTTATGGGTTTAATGGGAGCGACACGACTTTTTGCTATCATAAGGCGAACGGTGATATTACCTGCTAGATCCACACTACGGAAATATAAACAAGCACCATAGGCGCGTTCCGATGCGTCGGTAAAAATGTGGATTTCAAGTTCTTTGTACGAGTCACAAACAACACGACGAGGAATATTTAAGTCACGAAGTGCTGGTAACGCTTCAATTAATTTAACCCAAGTTGTGGCAACCTCAACGGGCAACCGCTCATCCCATGATAATTTTTCAAGCCACAGCTTCTGAAGCAACATCTTCATACGAATAACGCACGGCGATAATAATCCTAAGGGATCAAAAATGCGAGCTATGACTGCAAGCATGTCTCGCTTTGTAATTGCGCTATTATCAGGTGTATTAATCGGAAAACATAACAGATCGGTTTGAGTTTGCCACCCTAGTCCTAAAGTCTTGTTGAGAACATCGCCTTCGATATTTAAATCGAAGAGAGTCTCGGACTTTTCCGCAATTAAGGTAGGCTCATTGGACTTCCACTTCCTGAGAGGCATACAAGCAGAAGCAAGAGCATCAGTGACCTTACAACGCAAACTATAGGCATCCTCAAATCGATCTTCACCTGTCAACAGATCGTCCACATAAAAGTCGTGTAAAATAACTTCGGCGACCCTTTTGTCAGTACATTCTAGTCCGATTTGTTTGAGACATCTCGTGGCCAAGTACGGTGCACTTGAAGTGCCATACGCTACTCTATTCAATTGGTAAACCTTAAGGGGACTAGAAACATCGTCACGCCATAAAATTTTTAATAGCTGTCGATCTGAAGGATGTAGAACTATCTGTCGGTACATCTTCTCGACGTCTGCAGAGATTACATATATATATGTTCTAAATCTGAGAAGAATCGATATTAAATCGTCTTGAACGGTGGGTCCAACCATCTGTATATTATTTAATGAAATGCCAGAAGAAGTAGGAGCACTAGCATTAAAAACTACGCGTAATTTGGTAGTAGTGCTACTCTCTCTTAGTACCCCATGGTGAGGTATAAAATATGACGGCTTCTCTTCATTAACATTACACTCTGACATATGCCCTAAAGAAATGTATTCAGCCATAAAGTCCTTATACATTTTGTCAAGTGAGGCGTTGTTCTTGTTTCTACGCTCGAGTGATAGAAAACAACGTTTTGCACGAACAAATGAATCGCCTAATAAATCTGTAGATTTCTTAAGTGGTATCTTAACGCAGAAACGACCATCAGGCATACGCGAGGTATTTTTTGTAAAATGTTCTTCGCACTGTTTTTCTTCAGTGGAATAAGTAGAAGACTCATGACAACTCTCTTCTAGTTGCCAAAACCGCGTTAATTGGGTTTGAATATCATCTACTTCAGAAGAACTTTGAGAATCTAAGTGGTTGTAATTGCATTTAATATTTGAGAAAGGTTTTACCATAACGCCGCTGTTAATTGGGCCACAAACTAGCCAACCGAGCCTAGTTTGATACAAATTTGGTTTCCTATCTCCTAATATTATTTTTTGTGAACCTAATAGGTTCCAAAATACATCGGCGCCAATTATAATATCAATGGCCTTCGGTGTATGAAAATACGGGTCAGCTAAATTAATTTCAGTAGGTATATTTAATTTTACTCGTCTGCAGGGTACATTATCAGTTATTGAGGGCAAAACAAAACATGTCAAATTATCACTATATGATTTGCAAAGGGATTTAATATTAAAGCGACACATTTTATTTTACATGAGACAAAGAATTATTTATTCCTTGTACAGACATGCTTGTTGATACGAATGGTAAACCTAATTTTCCAAATAAGCTTTCGGTCATTAAACAAGAGGAACTGCCCGAATCGAGCAGCGCACGCGCAATATACTCCTTATTATTGACGTCGTAACATCTTATCAATGCAGTCGACAGCAACAGATCGCTCGAAACAGACGAATGTATACTTTCAGTTTCACTTATGTTAGATGACGGCGTAACATGACTATTGAGAGCTGTGGTTACGGTGGAGGGGCTGGCAGACGAGACGCGCGGGGGTGAGGAGTGCGAGGACTCGCCGCTCACCTGATTACCTGTGAGTGTGAGAGGGACCGGAACGTTACCGCTTGTAGTCGCATGGTCTGTTGCATTGTATGACACTAATTACGTATTTGCCACAGCCGAAGGAGTTTTAGAGAAACGAAATAGAACTTGAAGTTAATTTAATAAAAGATTATAAAAATTACATTTAAACTATAACTAATTAGTCTAAGTTGCTAACGCGATGTTGGCTTAAAAGTAAGTGTGCGTAGAATGACAAATCTTAAATATATATACTATAACAATGCTGTGTCGGCGCCTTGTGCTAGTGACGCGGTGTTGATCTTATAACAGGCCTTTGTTGTCCATGTTCGTAATGCTGTCATCGCCTTCGTGGCACCGTTGATCTCATAACAGGTCTTTGTGGTGTGTTATCGTAATTCCTGCGTCGGCACCTTGTGTCATGGAGACTGCAGCGTTGGCATATTGGACGAGTGCGTGATCTAACAATAGGCCTTTGTGGTCTCGTATGTAACACCTCCACCCTCAGTTCAGCAACTATTTTGTCATGTTAATGGAAAATGTTGCTGAAAATTCTTCTGGTTTAGGGTTGGCTGGATCTTCCATAGTGTGTATCTGGAGTGTTCGGTTCTCTTTTGAACTATTTAGTTTTAGGTGCTAGATCTTGTAGTTACGGCCTACTGCGTAGGTGATAATTGCAGTTGTAACTGATACCAATACATAGAATGGAATGGTCGTATGGTACAGGTTTGTTGACTGGACGTTGTCGTTTTCTATCGGTGTTTCCTGGGATACTTTATTCTAGATGCTGTGAAGATCTTAAAGGTTTACTTCAAAGGTTGACTTTTTATTTCGTTGTTGTCGTTAATGATGGTGAGTTCTGCAGTACTTGAGTGCAATCAGGTTCTGTCCGGATCTGCTGGGCTACGTTTTTCTCACAGACATATGTGCTTACTATACTTCGGGCATTCTGCCTCTATGTACACAAATTCATTTCTATCAGTTGCTATATAAGGATGAGAAGGAATAAGGAATTGGTGAAATTTATTTTGTGCGAGGGATAGTTTACAGAAATCATAGATATTTGGAAAGACTACGGGGAGTTTGAAAACTATAATTTATATGTTAAACTACAAAATACGATCCTGACCTTATAATATCATAGTATTCCTAAGTACTAACTAAGATCTAAGTTTATTTTGTCCAGGTTTTAGTAAAGGCTAGAATATTTTTGATTCTAACAAGTTATATTTTCCATAATTAATAATGTTATTGGCTCTGTAAGCATTTTCATTTAAGATTAACTGAAGGATATAATTAATATTACTTTCGTTTTCGATAAGTTAAACTAGCTATAAGTTTGTTTAAATAAGCGCGATAATTAAACTCTACAGTATTTTTTTTTGTTTCCAAGGTAACTAAAGCTTGAGTGTATTTAAAAGCATCCTGATAATCCAGATTGCCGGTAATGCTTTTAATTATAGACTAATCCATCAAGTAGACCTCTTTTTGTCCTGCCAGGCTCTAAGGTGTATAGATGATTAAGGATATTGGTTTTTTTACTAGGTGTTCTAAATGTATTTCGTATAATAAGTAGGTTTCGTTAGTGAGTCTATTCTTATAGTCCTGTACTTCGAATCTAAGTGTAGAATTAGATAGTACTTACGTACGTACGTACGATGTATTGTAAAAATGTATAATAATGTGTCGTTACTCTAGCTTATCCTAGCCTAAATGGTAATAAATCTAAATTGTCAAGTCTTATCTCTTAAGGTCGTATTAGAAGTGGTTCCAGCATCAATGTCAGTAGTAGTAACCTGTAACAATTGGTTACTCTTGGGTTTTCGTTTCAGGTCTTTCAGAAAGCATTTTTTTTTTCTTCTTTTTTTTTTTTATAAAAACTTGTTGTTCTGGCTTATAGTCAATTTCAGGTTGTCTAGACTTATTACGGGATTCTATAAGAGCAGTTCTATTGGCTAACGAAGTCTCGTTTATGTCATGGACAGTCTTCATCTGTGCTCTATGAGTCACTACATATTGTTGGAGTAATTTTTCGTTTATGTCAATGTCAATAGGGTCCCTGGGGTCAAAATGGCCTTTTAATATGTCATAGGGTCTGCATTTTGTAAAACCATGAATAGAGCTGTTGTAAGCTATTATGGCGTAGAGTACAAGATATGTTATTGGTTCGTCTTTATTAGGTACTTCCAAAATTAGGTTTTCCTGGTTTGTGTGGGCTGTACTAGTAGCTGAATTATCTATAGTGGGAGTCTTCTTGGTGGGATTTGCAATGGTCGAACTGGTTTCCTGGTTATGAATTTCAATTCTAGATAAGGCGTCTGCTTTAATTGAGTATTCAAGTGCAAATACAACATCGTTATCAGTAGGGTTAAAAATTTCTAAAAGAGCATGGTTATCTTTTACAGTAGTTACACAATCAGCTATAGTGCAGTTACAAATTAATTGTTCTGGAATAATTACATCGCCATCCGGGGCACTTATCGGTAACGTAGCTACCTTATAACTCTTTGCAGGGATAATATCCTCGTATAAATTCACATTGTGGGAGTTGTATATTTTAATAGGGTTTACTGTATGTCGTGTAGTCAAGGTCTTGTCTTTAAGGTCTATTTTAGCTTCCCATTTGGTCATTAAGTCAAGTCCTATAAGACCATCGAAATAATCGTGGAACTTATAGACAAAGAAACGTATATTATCCGGGTCATTAAATTCGTTAAAGCACGGTAGTGTTATAGAGTAGTTGTTTCTCGTAGTAGCATGTACATTAGTTACTTCAAATGGATCGTAATTTAAAGGAATATCAGGGTAATAGTTTTGAACGGCTTCCGGGCTTAAGAATGATTGGTTAGCACCGGTATCGATAAGTAATTTTAAAGGGGGATTTGATATCTGAATAAATGGTAACTGTCTCTGTGTTTGTAAGTTTATTTCTATCCTGGCTTTTCTAATTTCTGATCCGTCCGAAAATTTGAATTGGCACTCTCAAGGTTATCGTTTGAATTGTTATAAGAGTACTCTAAAGGAAGATCATAGCCTTGATACTGTGTTTGATTCGTGTCATAGTCATCATAGGGGGTATAGTCATTGGTATGTGAAAAGTAGTCATAGTCAGGGTTATAGTTGTGGTCGTAATAATAGCTATCATCGTAACACTCATTAAAGTTTATCTCACGAGATTTAAAGTAATTATTAGGTGGTGGATTGCCCTGGGTACGCCAGTCATGTCTGCGGATTCCTCCTGGAGGTGGCATCGGCCTGGGATTAAAGTGTTCTATACCACTCATCGGTCCGGGGCCAGGTGGCTGACTGGGTTGAGTTCTAGGTGGCATCCTAAACGTATTACTTCGTAGATTATAATTTGGAGGCCTAGCACTAAACATGTGTTGTGTGTGTGTGGGCATACGTACCTGTGGTGAGGGCTGATGTTGCTTAGGATTCATCCTGAACCCTTGTGCAAACCTAAAAGGTTGCATCGGCTGAGGTGGCGGCCTATTTGCTACGTGTGCAGGCCAATATGATGCGGTTGGGCTATGGCTATAGTTATTTGAAAGTTTCGGGGTATGTACAGGAGTAGAGTGGGTGACCTTAGGGGTCGGCTGTAATTTACTAGCTATGTCATTGCGCTGCTGCAAATACAATATATTCATTTCCTCCTGAACATATTCTAAAGCTTTCTCAATCGTGTCAGGTCTCATACACCTAATGCGTGAACCTAGAGGTTCCTGTAAACCCCTTACAAACGCTTGCATGGTTAGTTTTCTGTATAAAGTGCGCTTGGCTTCAATAGTAGTGGATATTGTCTCGTGAAGGCTAATATATGTCATAATTGTACTAAATAGTGTCTGACAGTGGTCATAAAATTCCTGTGGTGATCTTTGTCCCTGGTTGGCTAAAGAGAGGTCATTATAAAGGGCAGTTTCATCCCTTTGGTCTGCAAAATTATTGATTAATGCATTCCGAACGTCTAGCCAATTATCAGATATGCCATTTGAATTTATAATACTAGCGGCGGGGCCTGTGATTTTATTTAAAATTCCATTTATCAAGCAAAGGTAAGATAACTGATCACAGGGTTCCGTACTGAGGTAGGTATATACTATTTGGTCACATAACTTAATAAATCGGCTAAGTATATGTGGGTTCCCGTCGAACTCCGGTACAGGGCGTAAAGCCTTAAAAATTATGTCCGGGTTGCGCTCCGTCATTATCTTAACTCTAGGTAATTGATTTAATTCTAAACTATAGTCTTCTAAATTCAAATTCCTACTACTATCTAGTTGTACTCGCCGACGAGTCTGGCTCGATGCAGACTCTCTAATACGGGAGTTACTAGGGTGGAAAATTTTGAAGAATAAAAAATTATTGATTTAAGTAATTCTAAACTATAGTTATAATCTTTTAAATCCAAATTCCTACCACTATCTAGTTATACTCGACGACGAATCTAGCTCGATGCAGACTCTCTAATACGGGAGTTACTAGGGGTGGAAAATTTTGGGAAATAAAAACTTCAAGGTAAAGGAATAGCAACACAAGAACGATTCTGTGCACTCACCCTTTCATTCCGTTTCGCCGCGTATCAATGTTCGGATACTCTTCCCAGTGGCTGCAGCTCTCGTAGATTCTGGATACTCGTACAGTGGCTTGAAGGCCGCTCGGGCTGCTCGCGAACGCGGATTTCGATATTAGAGATCTTTATAGCTCGCGAAACGACCCGCGAGTATCCTACCGACTGCGCCAATTACGTATTTGCCACAGCCGAAGGAGTTTTAGAGAAACGAAATAGAACTTGAAGTTAATTTAATAAAAGATTATAAAAATTACATTTAAACTATAACTAATTAGTCTAAGTTGCTAACGCGATGTTGGCTTAAAAGTAAGTGTGCGTAGAATGACAAATCTTAAATATATATACTATAACAATGCTGTGTCGGCGCCTTGTGCTAGTGACGCGGTGTTGATCTTATAACAGGCCTTTGTTGTCCATGTTCGTAATGCTGTCATCGCCTTCGTGGCACCGTTGATCTCATAACAGGTCTTTGTGGTGTGTTATCGTAATTCCTGCGTCGGCACCTTGTGTCATGGAGACTGCAGCGTTGGCATATTGGACGAGTGCGTGATCTAACAATAGGCCTTTGTGGTCTCGTATGTAACACACTGGTATTTGTTTGTTATGAATTAACGTGTGATGTTTGCGACTACAAACCTTACACCCTGGTTTACGGCAGTTATTAGAAAAGTGACCACGACGAAAACAGTTATAACACACCTTGAAGCTTGGCAACACGGATAACCGATCATTAATGTTCAACGACAGGAACTGTGGACAAGTGTTGAGGTTATGATTGCCTTTGCACTGTGGACAGCTGGGTGTCGATGTCGTACGGTTATTATGTGTGCCAAGAGAGACCATCGCCTTCAACTTAGTGTTAAGTTTAGTGCTCGACGAACTAGTATTGCCTGAGTGACGTGATAACTCCATAGTTTCAAGCAAATCTGAACGATTCCTCATAAATTCAATGAAGTTATTACATGAAATAGATTTATTCTTATCTAAACGTCCTTTGTACTCTTCCCACTCTCGGAATGTTTTGGAGTCTAATTTTTGACTAATTAAATAAATTAAAAGTGTGTCCCAGCTCGCGACAGGCTCGCCTAAAGAACTTAAAGCTCGAATATGTTTATTTATTTTATCAATTATGCGTTTCAATGAGACTGAGGACTCCCCAGCGATAGTTTCGAGGTTGAACAACGCTGATACATGATTTTGTATTAGTAAACGCTTATTGTCGTACCTATCACATAGAAGATCCCAGGCTAATGTATAATTTTGAGCTGAAAACTCGATTGATTGTATTACTATAGCGGCTGAGCCCTCCAATGATGTACGTAAATAGTGGAACTTATTTACTTTATCAATGTCATTATTGTCGTGAATTAGACTGGTAAAGGTGTCACGAAACTCGAGCCAATTATCATAAGAACCCGAAAGTGTAGGTAAGTTAATAGTGGGTAATTTGACCAGCTGATGACCTTTTGAATGACTACAATTATGATTAGATACATTTTGTTCAGATTGTGTGTGTGATTGAACAGAGGTTATTAATTCTTTGGCATTGGCTAATAAAGAATAATACTGTTGTTCAATAGCAGTGCGTTCGGCTATTTCATCGTCGATGTCCTCACACACACACTCAAGCTGCAATTGTATATTGTTAAATTCATCGTAAAGATGTTCTAATTTATTCATGCGCAATTGTAACTCCGTTACCTGACAGGATGTTAATTTAGAATCCGTTAAAAGAGCTAAATAATTTCCAAATACGGTCAATCTCCCTTTACAACTGCTACGTTTCCTTTTAAGTTGGTTAATATCAGCCATTCTGGGAGACGAGTTCTGTCGATCTGGAATTTTACAAGTATAAGATTATACCACTAGTTTATATAATGTTTATATACCTACCTAACTACATAAAATAAAGGTTGAACAATGTATATAATGTTATGTATGCAACTTGAAATTATTTTTAACTATTTTAATTTGAAATTATTTAACACTAATTTAATTAACAATGTTACTATTTATTGTTGATGAAATACAAAGACAAATATCTTAAATTTATAAGAAAGACTATTAGATTTGTAAACTATTAACAAATGTAATAATGTAGGTAAGTAGCTAACGATGTAACTTTTATGTTACTGTACTGTATTAATTAAGCACGAATTAACTAATTACCACAACTACAAACCTAATATTGTATAAATTATTTTACATATAACTTTCAGATATAACTTTATACTTTGTAACAATAGTGTTAAAATAGTTAAGTACTAACCTTGGGTCCGCCACGTAAAGTGGTTAGTTACACTGTACAATTATTACCTGAGCGAGTGTTGGGTGAACTTTAATAATATAATATACGATTTTTATAAATACGTTGGTTTTATTTAATGCTAAAGTCCAAGCCACTTATCCTTAAAATCACCTTTTCACTCCTTAACGTATTTCCGTTATTTTTTCTTTTTTAATTCCTCTTCGAAATGTAATATATCCTTTATTCAATTGTGCTGATAATAGATGATCAACCGAACTTCGAGAAGCGAAGTTCGATCATTATTATATGAGTTATTTCATTCGAAGATATACTTATAACTAGGTAGTACCTTTATCCTACAAGGCAGCTCGCACTATTTAAAAGACTATCAATTGACTTGTCATTGCTGTCATCGGCCCCACTCGGCCGACACCGGCACATTAACTCATTCTTTTCAGAGAGTGTAAAATTAAATAAACCTTGTTCATGTATAGGGTGGGGGTGGGCCGGGTGTTTATATCTTCGAATGAAATAACTCATATAATAATGATCGAACTTCGCTTCTCGAAGTTCGGTTGATCATCTATTATATTTCGTTATTTCATTCGAAGATATACTTATAACTAGGTAGATGTTTAGAGATAGGTGTGCTAGTTTGAAATTACAAGACATCAAACATTTTCATTAATGTTTATTTAATTTTAGACAAAACAAATGAACAAAATAAGTACCTACAATTAGTTTTATCAGATAATAATCAATTAATTTAACAAATATATTGATTATTTTAAATTTATTATATTAATGATTTACACACTTGGACACACTTTGGGAAGATTCTGACCATCCAGCAGTTCTTATTACGTCAAAACAGACGCCAGCAGAGGCCGCCGCCGACGTGGACGTGTGTCGCGTGCTGTGCGCGCTAAACACGCTAACATCGATCCCGCCCTCTGCCGATATCTGCTTAATCCATCTGCTAATAATCTGAGAGGATGCTTTTCTATAAGGTTTTTTATATGTAATAAGAAGAGATTTTGTGCTGGGTGGTCTTTCGTGATAAACATGTAATCATCTAAAGCCATAGCGGGACATATAATTGGGTTTTTTTTAAAAAACGGTGAGTACAAATAGGGCTGTTCTTTATCAGCTGAAGACGTTTTTATCTGATCGGTTATTAATATTTTAATCCCGTCGGAAGATTTTATGACATTTTCAATCTTTATCAGGGACAAGATTTGTATCCTATTAGCAGTGTATAGTGCTAAAAGAACAGTCATCTTTTTAGTTAATCTTTCTAAACTCAGGGTTTTATTAGAAACCCACTGAGAAATGCAATCTAGTATTACTTGGGATTCCAAGTAGTAGTATACTTAGGGCGACCGGGCTTTTGCTTATAATGCCTTTTAACAGCATTTTTACCCAATTGGTTACCTAAGAATAACGATAGTGCAGAACGACGGGTATTGATAGTGCCGTATGAACTGCCACTATGAAATTGACCCGTAAGAAATGTTATTATTGATTCTACTGAAGTATCTAATACATTAAGACTTTGTTCCTGACAGAACTGCCACCAAAGTTTAAGTGAAACGTTATATTGTCTTAAAGTGTTTGCTGATATTGAAGAAATCATCAGATCGAGAGCTATGCTTGGAACGTTGCGGTGTTTAAAGGCGTACCTGAGAGCTTCACGGCTGCCAGGGTAAGGGTTTGGTGCAACGGGTGAAGAGATCTAAAACGGGATTTGAGAAGATGTTGATTAGGCTCGAAAAATATGATTTCTGAAGTTATCATTGCTTTAAGTAGTGGAAACCACGGCTGTCCAGGCCAATGAGGGAAGACTAGTATGCCTGAGGCTTTATCATTGATTATTTTGTTTAAACACTTTAGGACCAAAGCAAACGGAGGGAAAGCGTAGAAGAAATATTTAGACCAGTTAATTGTAAACGCGTCTATAGTTACTGCATCAGGGTCTTTTTTCCACGATATATACCGTTGACATTTGCCATTGACGCGTGAGGCAAACAAGTCAATATCTGGTGTGCCTAGCGTTTTCTTTATGTTATTAAAGGCCTATGTTGAAAGTTCCCACTCTATATCAATATTAAGTTTTCTAGATTCTTGATCAGCTTCGATATTATCTAGAGAATTTATGTATGAAGGAAATAACCAGATATTGCGTCTCTCGCACCACTGCCAAATAGACCTAGCTAGATCGTTCAAGTGTGGGAATTGAATTCCACCCATTCGATTGATATTGCATATTGCTGTCGTGTTGTCTACGCGTAACAGAATGGAGCCGTTTGAAAGATTCTTAGCAAAGCACTTAAGCCCCATGAATACAGCTAATAGCTCCAGGTAATTAATATGCAAGGAAAGTTCACTGTCCTTCCATCCTCCATTTACTCCATTACAGAAAGCTCCCCAACCCGTCTTCGACGCGTCTGAGAATATTTCTAATATAAATTGATCTTGTGGTCTTAAGGAGTTATTAGACGAAGATATGTTATTATTCCACCATCGTAGATCAGGTAAAATATCGTTAGGAAGCCTAATTTTTGTACCGTAATCATCATTCTTCTGCAATGCTAAGAATTTTGCTCTTTCGAGACTTCGTGTGTATAGCCAACCGTATTTGATAGCTGGGCATGCTGCCACAAGTACCCCAATTAGTTGTGAAAATTCTCGAATTGTACATTTTGGTAACGTTAAATAAATAATTATTAACTTAGAGATCTTATTTCTTTTGTCTACGGGCAAGCCTAGTGACATTTCAACTGTATTAAACGTGAATCCTAAGAATCTACAGTTTTGTTGAGGCAATAACACACTTTTATCCCAATTAACGACAAAACCTAAGCGCTCTAGTACATTTAATGTTTCCGTGACATTTCGGAGACATTCACTGAACGTTTCACCGATGCACAAAATGTCATCAAGGTATATAACTGATATATAACCCTTGGATCTCAGGTGATTCATAACTTCTCTCATTATTTTCGTGAAAATACGGGGAGCAACAGATAGACCATATGGTAAGACATTGAAATGATAGATTTTTCCATCAAAAGTAAAACATAAGTACTTGCGACAACTTTTGGTGATGGGAACCAAAAAGTATGCTTCCTTAAGATCAATAGTGGCCATAAAAGCGTTTACTGATAGAAGTTTAGTTACTGTCCTATGGTCTTCCATTTTAAAATGATTATTAATAATTAATTTATTCAGTGGTTTTAAATTGAGAATAAATCTTTTATCGCCATTGGGTTTTGGGGCTAGAAAAAAACTAGAAATAAAAATATTGTCGTTTTTAGACAACGAGATAGCTCCCAAGTCTAACAGTTTCTTGATTGCAAGGGACATGCAAGTTTTGTGGTTTGTACCTAATATATTTTGGGGTATTTTCTCTTGGTATACAACATTGTTAAGTTGTATAGAGTACCCCTCGCGAATCCATTTAAGAACTAATGGATTCGTGGTAATATTTTGCCAATTATTGTAGAAATATTTTAATGTACCCGAATGTACCTGCAAAGCTGTTAAGTTGCACGTCGGGTTGTCTTCGTTAACTTCGACTGGTTCATCAGGGGACCTCTGCGGTAGCTGTCTCCCGCAATGTTGGGCTTCCTCGGCCCCCCTCGCCCCCCCCTGTTTGATGGGAAGCGAGGAGGGCCTGACCAGTTTCCCTGGGGCCTATTGCGACTCGTAGATGGCTGGGGTACAAACGACGAAAGAGGTTTTGGCGTAGGATCAGCCCGTTTAATTTGTAGGCCCTGCTTTTCTATGACTTTTGAAGCTTTGATTTGTTCTGAAAGCTTATTACCGAATAGCATTTCATCTCTGCTTACCCCTTGTACCATTGTCTTAAACGATTTATCAAGGCCTGTACTTATTAATTTTTTCCTAGCTGCAGTCTCTTCGTGATGAAGGTCGCATAAGATGCGGCAACTATCACTAAGAAACTTAATTGCCTCCAATTTATTGTTATCGCCGTCAACCAGCAGGACAAGGGCCCTGTTAATGGCTGTGACACCATAACCTAACAATTGTTGGATTGATTCAATACGCTTATCTCTAGCTCGAGATGGCTCTGAGATGGCAGCTGAGATCTCTGGATTGAGAGTAGGTGGTAGTAATAATGGGCAATTTTCGGGAATCAGATATTTCTTTAAAAGGGTATCTTTACTTTCCTTGGAAAGACCTGTCCGTAGTATCGGACTCCACAGGTGCGCCAGGTTGTCATAGATTTTTTCTCCGAATTTTGATGCCTCTTCCGTGGTTTCCCCTAGGGCCTGCAGGATCTCAGGATCTAACTCCTCATGTTCAGCCGCTCGAGTATCGCTTAGTGGCAATACAGTACCTTCAGGATCCTGAAGTATTTCGGCTTCGAGAACGTCCGATTCGATAGGCATTACTTCTGGTTCTGAAATTAGCAAATATATATATGTATATATTCCTTTTTAACCCATAAACGTCCCACTATTGGGCACGGGCCTACTATACCATGCTGACACGCATGCATGTTAGTATAGGGTTTAGTTTCGATAATTCCGCCTCTTAGAAGATGTTATCTTCTTAGATTATCCCTTAATTGGCTCTTACAGCACATGGGAGGAAACGAGGTGATGACATATGTATTCTTAATTCGTCACCATACGGACAATATATTTTAAATTACATTTTACCCCTTTGTTTTAATTATTGGGATGAAGTTAACAGCGCCTTCTGTCGCTGACTGTATAAACCACGTGTTAACCCACGGTTAACCTCTAGGTATAATCTGACCCTTGTGTTGACCCGCAGTCAACCTCCAGTCATTAAAGCAAAATTGAACAACTAATATTCTAATTAGTTGTTTTATGCCTTCGTGATAACCCGCAGTTATCCTCTAGGCTTTGCTTAAAATTTTCTCACTAAGGAGTATGTATTTTTAACACAATAAATCACTTATAGAACACTTGTGTAATAACATTGTTACATACCTGAATTGTTTTCAGAATCCGATGATTCTATTATTCGACGACGTTTCTTATTTTGTTTCTCCTCTAATCGTTGTAATTTGCGTTTATAACGTTTTAATTTTTCTTCGTAACATTTCGGCATTTTATTATTTAGTAAGATGTAGGTAGATGAAATTAAACTAGCAGGTGCGTGTGCGAACGCTGCCTCGCACGAGAAAAGAATGAGTTAATGTGCCGGTGTCGGCCGAGTGGGGCCGATGACAGCAATGACAAGTCAATTGATAGTCTTTTAAATAGTGCGAGCTGCCTTGTAGGATAAAGGTACTACCTAGTTATAAGTATATATTCGAATGAAATAACGAAATATAATTATATGTATATCCGGCAGAAGGACCATGTTTAGGATCCAGAGGACTTCAGGTATTTTGTGGAATAAAATCTCAAATTGACTGTTCTCGAAGGCTAGTATAATTCAAGTTATTTGAGGTAAACTGACAATATTGGTTTTCATATAAATTAAAATAAGATGCCTACAGGATATGAAATGAAGGCCTGCAGACAATTGCTCGTAACTTCAGTGCAGGCGCTCACATTTGCGATGACGCCTAAACAGTCTGTCTGTATCTTGGCCGAGCATCACGCCGAAACTACTAAACGGATTCAAATGAAACTTGGCATGATTTGAGTTCATACTACGAGGTAGGACATAGGATACTTTTTATCCCGATATTCAGCACGGTTTCCTGGGAGGAAGGGATGAAAGTCAAAATATGTACATAGTTGTAATTCAATAACACATGGTCCGATTTCATTCATTCTTTTTTTGCTAGAAAGAAAAAAAATAAAAGATAACGGGAAAAGTGTTTTTTTTTGTCCGCGACTGTACACTGCCTGTGGGATGCTGAGACAGATATATAAATATGGCGGTACGAAGTTCGCCGGGTCAGATAGTGCATACCACAGAACAAAAAATATAGGTAGAAATGTTATGTAGGCGGGGCAGGCGCGCCGCGAAATAAGTCCAAATACCTCTATTTTGTCTGCTGGCATTAACTGAACGATCGCATTCGCGTTTTACTTTCAACGGGAAAAAACAATAAAACAATCATACATTGCGTATTAAATTCGATTACTAACTACATTGTTTCCACAAGAGTACGCAATGAACTGCATTTCCTGCGTTAATATTTTGATTTATTTCACCCGAACAGATTTAGTGTAAGGCATAGGGGTGTGCCCAAATATTTATAATGCATTCGATACCGCAAAATTGTAGATGTCGATGATATTGGTTTGTGTTTTTTTTTAAGTAGAAAGAGTTGATATGTTTTATATTGAGATTTTTAACCGACTGCAAAATAACTTTTAATATGAATTATTTATGGAAAGCTTTTTAACGAAATGGAATAGGAATAATATAAATGTTTATTTTAAAACTTAAAACCTATTTTGAAGATTTACATTTTCGGGCCGTCTGACGTCTATCCAAAGTCCATTGTTTTTTGCATTTAAATCTAGATATAAAAAATGTGCATCTTGTGATGATATGAAAATAACCTCATAATTACTGTTAATTACAGGGTTCTACAGAAAAAATATTAAGACTATGTGTGTTACGTCCATAGAAAGTTGTGTCGTGATGATAAGTATGAAAAGTCAAACTCCGAAATTAGGTGTACATTAGGTACTTAGGTTTTTACAAAACCAATGTCTTATTTTTAACCGACTTCCAAAAAGGAGGAGGTTCTATGTTCCACTGTATGTATTTTTTTTTTATGTATCTTCACCGATTACTCCGTCAGTTGTGGACCGATTTTGAAAATTTTTTTGTATTCGAAAGGGTATGCTTCCGAGGTGGTCCCATTGCGAGCATATCAGGATCTGATGATGGGATCCCAGGGAAATCGAGGGAAACCCTCATTTTTTATAGGCACATACTATATTTTTCGTATATTTTCTGAAGTTACACCCGTATTTGCGTCTGGTAGTCATCATTTTATGATGATGAGCTGATGGTGTAAGGTACAACTCCTTAACGGTTAGGAGTTGGAGGATAAATCTTTAAATATCATTTGTATATATGTTACCTTTAGTCGTATTCTTTCAAATTATTTAGGTAAGCTGATGATGGAAAGTGGAAGGTACAACTCCTCAACGGTTAGGAGTTGGAGGATAATTCTTTCAATTTCATACGTATCTAAAGACCTTCAGTCGTATACTTTCAAGTTATTTAGGTGAACTGATGATAGAAGGTTAAATAGACCTTAATTTGTATTCTTGATGATGAAATTTGATGAAATAGTTCAACTTACTACTTACCTACGATTTTTTGCACTAAAAACTGAAAAATAAAAACTTTTTATAAAAAAAAAAAACTACTTCCAAAAAACATCCAACGAAAACTCTCTGCCAAAAAAACACTTAAAAGCGTAAAATAAACTGGTTCTTCATAAATTGCCTGTACCTAATTCTTTATTCATTTAAATAGTAGTATTATAATGTGTGCTAGGTACCTAAAATCTGTTTGAAGTCGGTGCTAAGCCAAAAAGAATACAAACGAACAATTACAAAAGTCTAAGCGATAGTCACTTGGCACCGACTTCAAACAGAGGCAGAGGCAGTCAAATAATAGGTTTTTTTTTTATAAGTAATTTTTTTGCAGATATTTTTACAGTTGGGACTTTACAGTTAGATAGCGCCGGTAACCGAAGATGGCTAAACAATGAAAACATAAAATGTGATTTTCTACTATCCAAATATTTTACTTTCTTTAAGTTTATTTAATTTGTTTTAGAATTCAATAAATGCAATATTAATCTATATTTATTTAGCTACGTTTCGGCACAAATGGACCGACCAGCCGAAGTGACACAACGGTCTTACTCACTTTACATCTTATCACATCACAAGCCTGCTCATTTGCGAGCAAATAATCTAAATTCTTAACAAAAAAATCGACTTCAAGAACTAGACCAAATTGAAATGGGACCAGCTTTCAAATAAAAAGAATCATCCAACTTGGTTCACCCAGTCGAAAGTGTTCCCATTTCAATTTGGTCAAAACAGGTTTGGGTTTGAGAAAGTATATACCTAGGTGTATAGGTATCTATCATATCTTTATAATGCCACACTCATCGCATGGGCGCCCCGTAAGTATACATGTTCAATAAATCGGTAAGCGCCATCTGTTGAGCTGTTTCGCAACTACGAGGTACACTAATGTCCTCTATTATTTAAATACTTTTTGAACAATATTCAATGAGAAATTGGCAAAAAAAAAAATATAATTGCATAAGTTGATAAAAAATGCTATGCAATAGCTTTACCGGGGCAGTACCCGAGTGCCACACTTCTTTTTTTGTTAAAATTTGTGTTTATTCGAAGGTAAAAAGCTAGTGTTTATACGTATTTTCCACCTTCGCATATTCATCATGTGAGAGGTCCAATAGTTCTTTCTCGCTGTCTCTCTCTCTGCCTGTTCGGACTAGCTAGACTAACTCAAGACGCATGTGCAAGTGATCTGTACAATTTTTAATAAATAAATTGTTATTAGTGCATCTTCCAAAGTTTGGTTCATACCATCACGATACCCTAAGTGCAGGTTATAACACATCATAACATATGTATCTCATAACAAACTAGTACACATTTAAACGATAGTTAATATTTTCATCTATGTTCAAGTATTTTACCAACTAGTAATTCTTCATTCTACCCGAGGGAATAATTACACTTGAGTGTGTTTAGGGCCTCGATAGTGCTTTATAATATTTTAGAGTATTATATATGATGAATGTTTTCTACGTTAAATAATAAATATTTAACAAAATCAGATTTCTGTTAAATCAATATTTTCAAGTTAGTGATCTAATAAATTAAATTAAAAAGCTTTTCAAAAACAAGCTTTTACTGGAATGCTTCGAGACGAATCAAACGAGTCCAAACTAGATGATGTTGCGACGTTTCTTTACAGAGTTCCTATGGTCACTGGTTCCAGCTCCAGAATCAGATCAGCTCCATGTCATTATAATATTGTATTGTCACGCTGTATACATATGCTTGCAAAATTTCAGCAAAATCGGTTGAAGATATCTGCTTCAAAATTGAGTTGCAAGATTCCTCCCAAACATACAAGCATACATACATTGCAAGTTAAATAAAAGCTTGTAAAAATATAGTTCATTTACAAAGACACGCTATAAGAGCGGTTTCCTCTTCAGCAATATATTAAGGGAACAAAGGTGGTGACACGGGCCTTGACAGTCTTTTAAATGAAACTGACGATGAGGTTAACCACTTGTAGTGATTTGTGTGCACGCCTTGTTCTTTTGTTCCTCAAATAGATATCTAGGGCCACACAACAAAGTTCAATGATATATCTATATGTCGGAGACACAAGAATAAACGAGAACATGAATCACAGATACAGCCAATCTGGACTATAGCCAAACACTAATCACTACTATACGGATATGAATTAACTTAAACACCATCAGCAATCCCCCACGAGGGGATTGGGGCAACGCTCACCCCTCCGCGATGCCCTGTGGAATTCGCCACCTAGGCTAGTAATTCCCCCACTGCTAAATATCGCCTCATACACACAATATAAAACACAGAGATACAATAAATCACAAATCAAATAATAGATATGGTCGTCGCGAGATCTGAAGAGAACTGTGTCCTGTTGCCGATCGCGCCGCTTTATATAGAGTGTTCCGTAGTGTTCGATAGTGACAAATGTTTGTATCACTTTTATTATTTGGATACCCTCACTCCGACACGGCCGTCCTGACGTATTACACGTCCTCGTGTGATGTTGAAGGCATCATCATCATTATCCGCAGAAAAGAAAGAGATTTTTGTGTTGTTCGGCCACTCCTGACCAAGGACATTGGGTACATTATTACATTTTATCTTCTGTGGAACAACTTCATTTAGGACATTCTCATAAAATAGGCTTTTCGTTATCAAATCTGAATGCTAATAGACTTCTCGCTACATACTAAATTAATAACACCAATAAGTAGTATCGCAACAGTCACCTCACCGTTTATCGCGTTACACATTTTTTGGATTATTATTATTAAAAATATCTACATGGCCTCTTATTCTACCAATTTCACTTTTCAATGGCCACCTCGCCTTTCAGTGGCCACCTCGCCTTTCAATGGCCACCTCGCCTTTCAGTGGCCACCTCGCCTTTCAGTGGCCACCTCGCCTTTCAGTGGCCACCTCGCCTTTCAGTGGCCACCTCGCCTTTCGCAAAACTTAACTAAACTTTAACAACCACCACGCTGATAGGATATCTCATATCTCATTATAGAGACTACTCGCCACACAATTACAACTCAATTTCATTCCATTGCATCAGCATTAATTAACCCTTGATTATCATCATCAACATCAATAGGGACTTTATCTACAGGGATTTTCCTCACTATTATCAATGCCAGACAAATCTACCTCCTCGGGTATAACACAAAGGAGACTCTCGTGTGCGATCGCGAGCGCATTTATAGGTTCTGTTACCAGTTAAAGATTTCAAAGTATAACGATCGCCATCGAGCAACTCTACAATTTTAAACGGTCCTTTATACTTAGGATTTAACTTTGTCTAATTTCTTTCTTAACTTTGAATCAAAACTAAGTTACTGAGATCAAACTTTACTAATGTACACTTTCCCTATCAAATGTCACATACGTGTACACACAGTATCTCTCTCACTCTGCCATATCTGACCTCACTGTCTATTCTGTCTCAATAAAACAGTACACTACTGAACAGCAAAAGAAAACAGTAACATCATTATTAAAATCAAAACAACATAAAATAAGAACTTTAGTAATTGACTACTGCTGCAAATTCTCAAAGCAATCAAAATAAATAGTATCGTAGGTCATCCCTGTGACCACCACAAGTGTAACAGTTAGTTATCCCTTGTGACTCCCACACGTGTATCTGCCAACTACATAGACATGCCAGCTACAATCACCCGCTGCTGGTGAGATAGCCAACACCAAATAGAAGTCCGACCAGTTTTTTTTATCTTTACTGAAAATATCGACATTTCATCACAAAATAAAAAAACGGTAATTATAATTCGAGTCACAACTATCTCAAATTGGTCAAAATAATAATTAAAAAAATGTTAATAGCTACAATCAAAGATGAATCTGCCTCAAACTAAAAATCACATCACAATCATAAATTTAAATTTGAATAAATAAAAAAACCCCTTATGCAGCATCAGGTCGAGGTTATCAATTACACAATTGTCATTTTACGATTATACTGGCACGTTTTGCAGACATTCGGTTATTCTTCCCCACTTTTACCCCCATAACTTTTTAAAGGACTCAACTGATTTTCATGAAACAAGTCTAAGAACACTCGCACGTAACTCACCTTTCATACAAAAAAACTAAATTGAAATCGCTTCATCCGTTCGCGAGCTACGGTGCCATAGACAGACAGACACGTCAAACTTATAACACCCCTCTTTTTGCGTCGGGGGTTAAAAATAAGAAATAAATTTAAACAATAAACAAACAGCATGTGCAGAACGGGTAATTCAATCCACCTCCATCACAGATATTCTGCTATGATATAATACTACACTATACTTCCGAAATCGTCTACCTTTGTACCGATGTCACCAATAGAAACGATCTTATTATTTTAAGAACAAAATTATTTTCGAAAACTGCAAATGAAAACCTTAATGCAAACAGATTCACATTCTTCTCTTTAAATAATTATGTCGTTTGAAATACAGTAATCGTGTACTACATGAAACAATAACCGCAATGAATAAATCTGGATTAAAACTGTTCATAGAATTTCGATGTTACAATAAGTGCGGGCATTACCTACCCTCAATAATGTTACTGCACAATATTGTCTATTTTTGAATTAAAATCACTTTTACTTATTCCACTATTTTATTTTTGTTTACACAAAAATCAACAATCAATCAAACAATCGAGATTATAAATTACACAATATTGTCGTTTGCCTAGAAATTCATCTGACAGAACTTATCTTATTAAAGAGCACTCAGCACAAAATAAAAATAGTACGACTCACCGGATTGTTGGAGTTGTCCGTACATACCGGTTACTTCCCAGTTACCGATGCGTTGCTTTTACTACCGCACGCTGCCGCTGTTGTAGGCCGCACGTCTCACAAACCGTTCGTACGCGAAAAGGCTATGCCGACACTTTGACACTATGTGAGCGTTCTCGCTTACAAAAATTTAACAAATGACACCTCGTACGATTTTCAAGCGGAGGGTATTCGACCGCTCGCCGCGACTGACGATCCGTTACACTCTCAAACATTGTGGGCAAATGAGATTCAGATCCCACTTCTGATGTCGGAGACACAAGAATAAACGAGAACATGAATCACAGATACAGCCAATCTGGACTATAGCCAAACACTAATCACTACTATACGGATATGAATTAACTTAAACACCATCAGCAATCCCCCACGAGGGGATTGGGGCAACGCTCACCCCTCCGCGATGCCCTGTGGAATTCGCCACCTAGGCTAGTAATTCCCCCACTGATAAATATCGCCTCATACACACAATATAAAACACAGAGATACAATAAATCACAAATCAAATAATAGATATGGTCGTCGCGAGATCTGAAGAGAACTGTGTCCTGTTGCCGATCGCGCCGCTTTATATAGAGTGTTCCGTAGTGTTCGATAGTGACAAATGTTTGTATCACTTTTATTATTTGGATACCCTCACTCCGACATATATATATATTAAAACATGAATAAAAAAAGCTGTATATAGTGTATACCCCTCTTCACGAAAAGCATGCCAACGGAGGAGTATGAAAGGCACAGTTAAAGTAACTGATAAAAAATGAATACGGTTGAATTTCCACCACTGGGTGATCACTAGTTAAAATATATAACACCACTACTACCATGTTATTTTAACACGCTTTTATTAGCGTGACTCGTATGTATGTATTTATGTAACAAAATCTTTTAACTTCATGTTCACCTACTTCTAGGAGTCTAATTAACTTGAAAAGCACAGGGGTCAAGGGCCGATGACAATACAATAGTATGAAAAAAAAAAGTTTTTTCTCAAAAACATTTTATAAATATACCAAACTAATACATTCCCTCCGCGGCTCGCTGCGGTTCACGTGTGACGTTGCGTTTTAATAATTTAAATATTGTTTTTGTGTATCCTTGCGACTGTTACCCGGTTTGTGGGCGGTATAAGGTTGTGTATAGTGTTTCTGACAAATAATCTGTAAGTTTTACGCCTTATAAATACAAATATTGTGTTAGTTTCTTATACTACGGCTATCGGTAAGTCAATTTATTTTTATTCTTAAAGGTAGGGAGGAGTAATATTTTGTTTGTATTAATTTTCTTTTCGTGTTTTTTGATTTTGAAGTTGTTTTCTATTGATATTTCTTTTGTCTGGTGTGTCTTTGTTTGGCCATGTCGGTTGTTGGCGAGTTGCCGGATCCCGGTGGTACAAATGAATTTCGAACACCAACCGGAAATAAATTGTTTGGTAGAATGTCGCCATCAAATTTATCGTCAAATGAAAGTAGAACTGGACGAATTAGGGCTTCGGACTTGGGCGAGAGTGTTTCGTCTCTTAGTGGTCGTGATAAGTAGTATGTAGATGTAGGGTAAGATAAGTAGTATGTAGGGAGTATGATTATTTTGAGTTGGTGTCTCCGCAACCGAATATTTGGCAAAAATTAACGAATTGGTAAACGATCAGGGGTCGCGAATGAATGTGGGGAATAGGACCGCCATTATGGACGTAACCCAGCGGATTACCGGTATCGTCTCATTGTTGGCAATTAAATCTGCTAGCAATGAAACGAAATTAGCGAATCTCGAGCGCCGGGTGGGGGGTGTCGCCGTTCAACAGCCGGGCTTGACGTACGCGGACAAGCTTAGGCTTCGCTTACCACCTGGATCAGCCCCGTGTCCGGTGTCCGCTGAGGCACGCGTATCTAGGCCGTGTGTTATTGCGTATCCTACTACGGAACGTTCAGCAAACTATGCAACTTCGTCAGCTACAAAAGAAGCTCTCATGAAGGCTATTAAACCTAGCGACGAAGGTTTTCAAATTGTAGGCGTCAAAAAAACCGCAAAGGCAGGCGTCGTGTTGCGGGTCGCAAATGAACGGCAGCTTAAAAAACTAGAAGCAGTAAACGCCATTAAATCTGTAGGCTTACGCTTAGAAAAGCCGAAAGGCCGAAGGCCCCGTATAATTGTAAAAGACGTGCCCGGTTCTATGGAGGATCGTACCTTCCTAACAGCTTTATATCGTCAGAATATCAAGGACGAATTAAAATTAAGCGAAAGCGATTTTTTAAAAACAACCAAAATTGTCAGGCATCGTAAACTGGAAAACGGACGTCAATGGATAGGCTTAGAATTAGAGACAGAGGTTAGGAAACACTTGGCTAGCACAAAAGATAAATTATATATAGACTGGGCCACATGTAGGTTTATAGACGACTTAGAAGTAGTTCGTTGCTTAAACTGTCAACAATTCGGTCATGTTCAAAAATTTTGCACTATTAAAACTCCTACGTGTGCTAATTGCGCGGCCAGCCACGATACAAGGGCTTGCCCGGATAAGGACACATCAGATTTTAAACCGAAATGCGTACAATGCAGCCGGTACAAAAAACCATGTGACCATCGATGTGGATCACAAGACTGCTCCACATATAAACTTAAATTAGAGCAGCTAATCCTAAATACTAATTACTGAATAGCTTATACAGTAGTAGTTGTAGTACCTTTTTAATAAAATGGATAATATCTCAATAGGCCAGGTAAATCTTCATAATGATAAAATAGCCACGTCAGAATTAGATCGCTTAGTTTTGGAACAAAAGTTAGACATTGTCCTTATACAAGAGCAATACCAAAGCGCTCAATTGCGGAATTATGTAGTACAGCTAGATGGCCGGTCGCGGGCTGGG
The DNA here is from genome assembly GCA_949125395.1 of Diaphora mendica. Classification (NCBI taxonomy): domain Eukaryota; kingdom Metazoa; phylum Arthropoda; class Insecta; order Lepidoptera; family Erebidae; genus Diaphora; species Diaphora mendica. The sequence goes on along the minus strand of OX421326.1, from coordinate 547,005 downwards.
ATATATGTTGCAAGTTCTAATTTTACGATAACATCTTTGCGTAACCTTATGACGTCACACTGCGCCGTTGCTGAGATCTCATCCTCTACCTGTAGGGTTTACGTAGTGAGCTGTTATTTTCAATTTTCACATCCTATTGACCCTCATCTACATCATTTACGTTTCGTTTTGCGGTCCCTCATAGGACACAAAATTATCATTGGCGCTGATGTCAATGCTTCTTCTACTTTATGGTATGACAAATTGCGTGCAGCTGACATGGCTCGTCGCTGTGCGGTTGAAGATTTTATTGCGGAAATGAATCTTACTATCCAACAACAATACAATACCCCTGATGCACCACCAACTTTTTGCAGCCCAATGGGTGAGTCTTCTATTGACGTGACGCTTACGCGCGGCGACGTCTCGATATCTGGATGGCGTGTCCTACCGGACGCATCCTGTAGTGATCACCGCTTAATCGTGTACGAATTCATACCAATGGTTGCACAATATCCACAAAGAACTCCTTACAATTTTAGGTATAAAACTAAAGGGGCAAATTGGGCTTTATTTGGTTCACTCTTTGCAGTACATGCCAAAGACTTCAGTCGCAGTGGTCTATCAGCTGAGGAAAGCGCAAACATATTATCAGATACTTTCACATATTGTGCTGATGTTTGTATCGGCCGTGGATCTATCACTAACACTCGTAGATGTGATTGGTGGAATTATAAATTAGTCGAATTACGTAGAATCTATCGGAAAGCTCGTAAAAAACTAAATGACATTAAAAAGCGTAACGTAACAGGAGATATTTACAATAATGCTCTTATTGCTCTTAGAGTTGCCAGGTCTCATTATAGAGCTGCTGTGGAGAAATCAAAGGGAAATTTAATACGTAAACTTGTTGATAAACTCGATAGAGAGGGTCCCTGGTCACCTTTGTATCATGAATTTAAAGCAAATAGATCAATCGACCTTGCATACGTACAGAACATCAAAATTAATAATAGTTATACTACAGGAGTAGAACAAACCACAGAATATCTTTTAGAATCACTTGTGCCTGACGATCGGCCGGAGGATGACACGGATTATCACCGACAAATTAGGCAGTGGGCTATTGAACCACCATTGTCTCCAATGTCTGACTTACCATCTTCAGACGAATTCCTCAGTATTGTTAGGTCATTACCACTAAATAAGGCTTCGGGCGACGATAAAATATCAAACAAAATGATAAAAGAAGCTTGTAAACTTTCGGGTGATACGGTTTTAACCGTTTTTAAACGTTGCATTGCGGAAGGAGTATTTCCTAGTGTTTGGCGGTGCGGTAATATTCGAATAATACCAAAAAGCGGCGATAAGCCGCCGGACGATCCTAAATCCTATCGACCCATAACACTGTTACCATCGCTGGGAAAGCTTTTAGAGCGTCTTGTAGTACCACGACTTCTACCGGGTGGAGTTAAATTTCATGATAGACAATTCGGCTTTATGTTGGGAAAATCGACAACTGATGCGGTTATATCTGTAAGGAAAACTGTCACCGAGTCAAGTTTTCAATACGTTTTAGGCATCTTCTTAGATATATCTGGCGCCTTTGACAATGCGTGGTGGCCCATGCTATTGCTAAAATTAAAATTAAGAGGTTGCTTTAAAAATATTTATTCCCTTATCTCCTCGTACTTCTTACAAGGTACTACTAAATTGAGACTTGGGCATCATTCTGTGTCGAAGGCGCTTACGATGGGGTGTCCTCAAGGGTCAGTGCTAGGACCATACTTGTGGAACATAGGCTTCGACGATTTTCTGGCAATGCCTGTGCCGTCCGGAAGTACCCTGAATGCGTACGCGGACGACGGTTTGTTATTGATAGAGTCGAATACTAGAACGGGGCTTGAGAGGCTGGCCAGTGAATGTTTGGACTTAATATCTCGGTGGGGTGGGCGTAATCGGTTGACGTTTGCACCAAACAAAACCTTCCAGCTACTTCTGAAAGGTAACCTCAAATCACCGCCGTGTATTAAATTTGAAAATGTTACTATTATAAATAAAACCTCGGTTTGTTATTTGGGATTGGTTTTAGAAAGAATTTTTTCATTTATTGAACATATTAGAACAGTTAATGAAAAGTCTAAAAAGAGTTTCTTTGCACTGACGAGGATATCAACTGCGACATGGGGTCTGTCATATAATACACTAAAGATCATATATGGAGCTACTTATTTGGGTTCTATTTGCTATGGTGCTCCTGTATGGGCAGATAGGGCGACTGTAGGTGCTGTCCGTCGCAAACTGTTACAAGGCCAACGACCTGCATTGATTTTCTTGTGCAAGGCATATAGGACGGTTAGCACTGAGGCTTTACCGGTGTTGGCAGGTGTTCTTCCGGTCGATCTCGAGGTGCAAAGACGTGCAGCCATGTACTATTCCACACTACAAAACATGGAATGCGATTTTTTGGGCATACGAGACCGCGGTAAAATCATAAGATTGTTTCAACAAAAATCCAATGTCTATAACGACCTCTTGGATGAATGGCAGAAACGATGGGACGAATCATCTAAGGGGCGCCACCTCTACCAGTTCTTTCCATCTGTTCGCGAAAGGTTGTCAAGGACATGGCTCGAGGTAGATCACTGTGTCGCTCAATTTCTTACAGGCCACGGTAACTTTAAGAGCAAACTATACTCATTTAAATTAGTCGATTCACCATTTTGTCAATGCTCAACACCTGATTCTAGCTGTGAACAGTCGGCTCATCATATCCTCTGGGAATGTAGTCTTTGGTACAATGAACGTAACATGATGCTAAATAGCTTACAAATGACGTCTGGGGTAGTATATTATGGGGATCTTGTGTCAACTGCGGTGAATTTCCGTGCGTTTAAGTGATTCTGCCATACATACTATAGAAATCAAATATAGCTCACTTAGGACCCATAATATTTTTATACGTGGTGCTTCCCGGTTTGAAAAAGGCGTCTGCCTATTTTGACTCCATTTTGTCTCCCGCTTTGCTAAGGAGGGAAGTGGACTTATTATATTTCCAACTCCTCCAGTTTTCTTCTGATTAATTTCGTTGCGGGTTCCAAGACAGCTAAATTTTTCCTGGGACTTCCCGAGTGTCATAACTCGGTGTTTTTCGTGGGTCACCGCTGTTGATCCTGGTGTACAGGAGTTACAGTGGTGGGCGTGTGGGCGGGATTAGTCCCATATACCAAACTAAAAAGTAGGAAATAAATTATAGTTTAAAAAACTAAAAAACACGCTTTAATAGCGCTTAATCAAAGTCAAAAAGATTTTATTCAAATAGACACTTATTTTACAGGCACGTATTAAATATTGGCTATATTTAAAAATCGAGAGATTCTAGTCGCCAGTTCCAAGTGCAACCTACCCTTCCTTTTAAAAAATAATAATAGGGTTTACAAATTTTTTAATCAAAAGACTTGTTTTTTTTTTTTTTGAACTGAATGAGAACGAAATCGACCAAAGAAAACAAAACAAAAGGTTTAGAGTCATTGCTTCACAGCCATGAGCTAACCAATCATGTCCCGTTATTACTCAAAACTGCAAGATTTTTATATTGTGTTATATTGTGAGGTCAACTTATGGACAATAAAATCCAAATAGCAATTTCACTCACAGTCAAATTTAAGAACTAAAAAGTAGAAAATAATTTTAATGTAAAAAGCGTGCGGTGCTTTCTGAAACTATGTGGGCGACATTACGCTTTTTACATAAAAATTAGTTTCTATTTTTTAGTTAGAATGCAATTAAAGCGTGTTTTTTAGTTTTTTAAACTATAATTTATTTATGCTTCAAATTCGAAATTTATTTTAGCTTATAGCCTATACTTGTATAATGAATAATAGCTTCACAAATCTCACATGAATTGATCTCGAATCAGTCAGATGCTTTGTTATGATAGCCAGACCAGTTGTATTTTTACACATTATATATTTCTTAGAGACAAATGACTTTCAAGTACAGAACAAATTATCATAAATATGAATATTATGCAATCATGTGTCTGTCTTGGGGATCGAAGCCTCGACCTCCGACTTAGCAGGTAGGGTCACTGATTATTTGTCCCGTAGTGCCCGTCAAATATTTCAGATATAGAACGAAACAAGTAACCTTTTAACGAATCGTTGGAAGAAGTTATTCTCGAATTTACTTCACTTTTTCTTTACTAATAGTAATTTTAATTACTCTTTCATTTTAATTTCCTCTTCCTCAAAATTGCACAAAGGGAAGAGTGCAGATAAGAATTTAAGAATCCAACTGACTTAGAAGCTGTTATATTAAAACACTAGCTTTTACACGCAGCTTCGCTCACGCAGACTTTCATCCCCTGATTAACCCCCTTAGGGGTCGAATTTCGAAAATTCCTTTCTTAGTGCTCACTTATATTACGTTATATAAAGAACCTACATGCAAAATTTCAGGATTCTAGCTTCAGCGGTTTGGGTTGTGCGTTGATCTCTGGGTATGTCAGTCAGTCACCTTCCTCTTTTTTAAATATAGATTATTCCAGAAATATTATGAGATAATTAAAATAATTATAAAGTTAACTCCTGTAGTAAAGTAGTGTGTAAAGTACACCTGAAGTAGCTAAAGGTTAGCGGTTGTATAATTGTTTCATCATCTCTTTTCCTCAACGTTATTCAGAAAGCTTCACTCATTGTTTATTATAAAATCCAATTTACAGTATCATCATCTATGACTGTTATAGCATTTCGTGCTTTTGAATAAGTATACCTGACTGCCCTTTTCTTTCAACCCAATTACTAAAAATAACTTCTTTTTTTATTCGCTTTTTAGTCTTTCTGAAGTCTCCCATCATCATTTCACCTAAATAACTTGAAAGAATACGACTAAAGGTAACATACATACACATGTACAATGTAAATACTGTAATAGCTTTAGAAAATATATGAAAACATAGTACGTGCCTAACAAATTTGAGGGTTTTCTTCGATTTCCTTGGGATCCCATCATCAGATCCTGATATGGTGGCAATGGGACCACATGGTAGCATATTCTTTCGAATACAAAAAGACTTTTCAAATACAGTCCACAATTGACGGAGTAATCAGTGTACATACATAAAAAAAGAATATCGATGAAATTGAGAACCTCCTACTTTTGGAAGTCGGGTAAAAAATAATTTTACTTTACTACTTAAAATTAAACATGCTGAATATTCCATTATAGCAATGCGCAGTAATAATACTCTGCAGTGAATATACCCATCTATTTCGACAAACGGTTATGTGATCTTGGTATACCAGTAAATTAAACACTTTCACAAGCCCTCGTAACTATGGCAATCGAGTGGGTGCTGAAATATAGTTTTAACTGGAATATATTTTAAAATATTATCTTCAATACTTTCTAAGTTCAAAATTCTATTTATTAAATTAGCCTCTAATCAGTAACTTTAACTCAAAACTCAACGACAATCAATTATATCCGTGTACAATTGATCTATTCAACGCTTATAAAGGTCCGATTAAAACAGTACAAAGCTGTGTATTTTACGACCAGATGGACTCAAGTTATGATTAAGTTATGATATTTCAAGAAATCGTTATGAAGAAACCGAGTATATATTCAAGCTTGAAAACAATTTATGAATACTTATGTATAGTTTGTTGATCTTGTCAAAAACAGAGAAGAAACATCGTTTCAAAATCTTGTTGAGTTGGAACAACTACCGCCTGGAAGTTGCTGAATAGAATAACAACTTGAAATTGATTTAATAATAATCTTAGCATTTTTATTAAGCTGGGCATTCACGACTGAAGGCAATTGACAACCAAATGGACAGAAACTTATGCAAGGTTTGACGATGTGAATATAAGGAATGAAACATATGCAGTCGGTTCGTGTGATTAGTTGAAATGCAACCCAATTTTAGTTAAAATCTAAATAAAAACCCTATAAAAATTTCTTATGTTAGATATGATAGATGACTGCACGGTTGGCCTAGTGGTTTCAACGGTTCGGGCCCAGATGAGGTATCTGGGCCTGATCCTCAACGGTAGGTGGCTCTTCGACGAGCACTTTCGACAGCTTGGTCTCAAGCTGGTCGATGCTGCCTCCGCCCTTGGGCGACTTTTGCCCAATCTGGGTGGAGCCAGCGTCGCAACGCGACACCTCTACACGGGGGTGGTCCGGTCGATGGCGCTGTACGGTGCACCGGTGTGGGTGGTGGCTCTGACTGCCCTAAATAAGGCTCGCCTCTGGCGGCCTCAGAGGGTACTGGCAGTCAGAGCCATACGCGGATATCACACGGTGTCGACCGAGGCGGCGTGCGCCCTGGCCGGAACACCCCCGTGGGATTTGGAGGCGGAAGTGCTCGCCGAAGTTTATCGACGGGTGGCTGAATATCGGGCGGAAAGTGGCTTTCGCCCTCCGCCCAAAGAGGTACGCGACTGGCGTGAAGCCGCCCGTCGAGCCACGATGGCAAGATGGTCGTTCCGGCTGGAGACTCCACGCGCTGGCTTTGCCGCCGTGGAGGCTCTCCAGCCGGTCATCCTCGAGTGGGCAGGGTCGCAGCAGGGGACCCTTTCCTTGTGGTCGAGGGCCTTTTCCCTGAGCGGGCGGAGCACACACCCCCGTCGATGGCCTATGCGGTCATAGACGACGGGGGTAGAGAGGACGATGTGCCGCCCGTTAGGGAATCGGAGGTTGGGGCGGCTGTTCTTCGGATCCGTTCCAAGAACACCGCCCCCGGGCCGGACGGGGTTGCAGCCCGAGTGATGGCCCGAGCCCTCGACCATATGTCGGACCGCCTCAGGGAGGTGTTGGACGCTAGCCTGGCGTCCGGACGCTTCCCTGAGTGCTGGAAATGCGGGAAGCTGGTCCTGTTGAGTAAGCCGGGACGGCCTGCCGATTCGGTCGCGGCCTATAGGCCCATCGTGTTGCTGGACGAGGCGGGTAAACTTTTTGAGAGGATACTCTCTGCCCGCATCGTCCGGCACCTCAGCGAGGTGGGCCCCGACCTGTCGGACGCCCAATTCTGGTTCCGAGGGGGGCGTTCGACGGTCGATGCCGTGATGCGCCTTAGGGTCGTGACCGAAGAGGCGGTAAGCTGTGGCGGCGTGGTGTTGGCGGTGTCCTTGGACATCGCCAACGCCTTCAATAGTCTGCCATTTAGCTGCATCAGGGAAGCACTCCACTACCACGGGGTGCCAGAGTACCTGAGGCGGCAAGTGGCAGACTATTTAGAGGAGCGTACCGTCGTGTACGAGGACCGAGAGGGCGTCTTGAGACGGCGACCCATGTCGTGCGGCGTTCCGCAGGGGTCTGTCCTTGGACCACTCCTGTGGAACGTGGGGTACGACTGGGTCCTGCGAGGTCGTCTCCCCCCCGGGCTGGGCGTAATTTGTTACGCCGATGACACGTTGGTCACAGCCCGGGGGGCGAACTTCCAAGAGGCGGCGTGCCTGGCCACCAGGGGAGTTTCTCTAGTGGTCGGGCGCATCGAGGCGCTGGGCTTACGGGTGGCCCTGGACAAGACGGAGGCCCTATTGTTCCATGGGCCCCGTCGTGGTCCACCCGCCGGCGCCTCCATAGAGGTCAACTCGGTCCTCGTACCGGTTCGGGCCCAGATGAGGTATCTGGGCCTGATACTCGACGGTAGGTGGCTCTTCGACGAGCACTTCCGACAGCTTGGTCCGAAGCTGGTCGGCGCTGCCTCCGCCCTTGGGCGACTTTTGCCCAACTTGGGTGGAGCCAGCGTCGCAACGCGACTCCTGTACACGGGGGTTGTCCGGTCGATGGCGCTGTATGGTGCACCGGTGTGGGTGGCGGCTCTGACTGCCCTAAATAAGGCCCGCCTCTGGCGGCCTCAGAGGGTATTGGCAGTCAGAGCCATACGCGGATACCGCACGGTGTCGACCGAGGCGGCATGCGCCCTGGCCGGAACACCCCCGTGGGATTTGGAGGCGGAAGTGCTCGCCGAAGTTTATCGACGGGTGGCTGAATATCGGGCGGAGTATGGCTACCGCCCTCCGCCCGAAGAGGTACGCGAGTGGCGTGAAGCCGCCCGTCGAGCCACTATGGCTAGATGGTCGTTCCGGCTGGAGACTCCACGCGCTGGCTTTGCCGCCGTGGAGGCCCTCCAGCCGGTCATCCTCGAGTGGGCAGGGCGGCAGCACGGAACCCTTTCCTTCTGACTGACGCAGGTCCTTTCCGGGCACGGTTGCTTCGGGAAGTACCTGCACTCGGTCTCTAGGAGGGAATTGAGTCCCGCCTGCCACCACTGCGACTGCAGTGAGGACTCGGCCCAGCACACGCTGGCGGTTTGCCCCGCTTGGGCGCCGCAGCGTCGGGCCCTCACTGCAGTCATCGGAGGAGATCTCTCGCTACCGGCCGTCATACGCTCCATGGCCGGTAGCGATAGCAGTTTTACCACGGTCGCAACCTTCTGCGAAGATGTAATCTCGCGGAAGGAGGTGGCGGAGAAGGCCCGGGAGGACGATGTCCACTCGGACCCAATCCGCCGCCGGCGAACCGGGCGGTTATACTATTATATTCTGTGAGGCCGAGTGATACCACGGCCTCACAGAAAAAAGGTGTGAAATAGTGCTTGCGCCGTGTTTCACCGAGTGAGTGAGGATACCGGAGGCCCATACCCCAATCCCCCTATCTCCCCCATCCCCAAAAGGCCGGCAACGCACTTGCGACGCTTCTGATGTTGCAGGTGTCTATGGGCGGCGGTGATCGCTTACCATCAGGCGATACGTCTGCTCGTTTGCCGGCCTATTGCATAAAAAAAAAATCCAAACATTTAAGAGGTTCGAGGGGATTCCGAATCACAATCACTTCTTGAGGAATCGCGAGATATAACATTATGTTTATACTATCAAGGATGATCACAACAGTGGCCGAAACTATTTACACACTGAATCTTCATATCACAATCAATTATTAATCATACCGGTGCAACATGATCGACCGACACCAAAATTCAAGTTCATTTTATCTTTACAATGATATGCCCCGTAGGCCCCACAAGGAACTGGCCCACGCCAACACACGTCCTTACGCGACATTACCAAAAAATCCCTTTTACAAATTAGTAGGCTGGCCCAGCGCCAACACGCGTCCCTACGAGATAACCTCAAATTTTTCGACTATTTCCCCTGACATCTATAACCGAGTGACATGACATTTCAAAATGTCAAACCAAGAAATGATAAAACCATAGTGTTGCCATTATCATATTTTAGTTTATACTAGATAGGTGTTTTGGTATCGGACAATGAATTTGTGAGCAATTTACTGCAACTTGGCTCACTATAAGACTTTGTAATACTACCTAATGAAAGAAAGCTCTTGTGTAATACAAGGATACTTTAAATTGGATTAATCAAAATGTTTGCTATTCAGCTGAGAATTGTCCTCAGTTTATTTGTTTACTTCTCAAGGAGCTAATGGCAGTTAATAAAAAGTGTTTTTAACGAACTGAAGTTTAAACAGAATGTGTTTGTAAAGGCTGGTGTTAATAGAACATTAGGAGCAGCTGTACCGCCGCCACTCCGCTTTCGCACAATTATCAAAGTTAACACGAAATGACGTTGTAGACTTTGCAATGTTAATGTTTGTGACTGAACCCATTGCCTGTCTAATCAACTTTTATTGAATTTCTCAGCTGACCTTTTTGATTGACGAAGCACAAATTAAAAATATAAACAAATATTACCCGATTTCTAATTTAAATAAATACAAGTCAAGACTTTTGTTAAAGTAATATAAAGCTTGCAGAGTGCTAATAAAGACCATTAATTGTAAATTATTTAATAAATACTAAGGATTTTGAAAGTACGCCAAGTATACGCTTTATGATTAAAATTAAATTACAGTATTGTTATATAATTTTTCTCATAAAGCATTTATTCTTGGCGGTCGTAGTAGCGTATTGAAAATGAAAAGGACATTGCTCGACAAATAAATATATTTTTAGCAACAAACAAATAAAACATTTTCGTTTAACGTTTGATTTATTCTGAGACCTTGCTTTACGAAGCGTATTGTAAACCATTTGTATATTCTACAGAAATAATTTCTATATTAATTTTCCTTTCTTTATGTAATAAGTCTTGTACTACATAAATAGGTACATGCAGTATAGCTGATATCTTGGGTTCTATATCTGATATTTGGGGTTTTATGAGCCTGTTGTGTCCAACTGCGCTTGGCAAAGGCCTCCCCTGCAACAAGCTACTTCTCTCTATCCAAAGCCAGTTTCGGCCAGTCTATGCGATGGGCGTCAACATCGTCGCCTATAGGCACCATCATCATCAGCCTATCGCAGTTCACTGCTGGACATAGGCCTCTCTAATCGCACGCCACTTGATTCGATCCTGGGTTTCTAGCATCCAGCTCCTGGTCATCACTCCACCTGGCCTGTGGACGTCCCACACTATGTTTGCCGAGACGCGGTTCTTACCCAAGAACCCGTTTATCCCAACGGTAATCATTTCTGCGGCTAATATGGCCTGTAGTATTTATGTTTTTAATGACAATATGTTGAAGCATGTATTAATATGTACATGCATATTCTCCGAGAGATACTTTAAAGGTAACAATGAATGTCAGTAATGACACCGAGTGTCAGTCCGCATTCAAGTGTGGCAAATACATCATGTTTACTTTGTCTCGACGTAAATAGTAATGTATGAAGTGTACTTATTCACAAAGGCAGAGGGCAAAATGAGAAAATTTATGAAACGTAAATATTTATTGCTTTTGCCTTTGAACACGCTTTTGCCAAATATCAGTATTTTGTATAAAATAGATTAATCTAAAATTGTGTTTGACAGTGAGAGTTGCCCGTAATGCTTTTTGTTATATTATTCAAGGGCCCCAGTTGATGTGGCTGACTGTGCCGTTGTGACGTCTACCGGTACATACACAAGATGTTTCAGTACTTCAATTTAAATTAAATGGGCATGCTATTGTTCTGTCGTATCACCTTATAGAAAATATATTTGTAATATGATTACTGTATAATAATAAATGTTTAAAAACAATTTAAATAGAGGTAGTAGAGCCACGCTGATTTCAGCACGAACGGGCCGGCTCGCCCGGGGCGGTACTACCCTCGCACAGAAAATCAACGTAAAATGACAGCGTTCGTGCTGTCGTGTTTCGTTGGTGAGTGCGAGACCGGGGGCCCAATTAGTCTAGTCAACAAGTTTCATACTTGTTGACTGGACTAAAAGATGCAGTAGCATCACTAGGCCGCCATAGTGTGGGTCGCCATACTGCACTGTCTGCATTCGCAATGAGTATGGTGACCACCACTCTTGGATTCTGCTTATGTTTTCCATCAGGCAGAGCAGAGTCATTTTGGCGGGCCAAACATAAAAAAAAAAAAAAAAAAAAAAAAAAAAAAAAAAAAAAAAAAAAAATCGCTTTGACATATGTGTTTGGCCTTTAATAATGTATGTATGAGAATATCAACCACAAATTTTAATAATTGAGAAGTATTGGATTTAATACACTTTTATTACCTTCACCTGTATGTTTGTTTGTAGAGCCGACTTTCGTAAACTCGTGTTTTAGTTTTCTAACAATATTCGTTTAAATAATGTCTGCGTGATAACAAATACTTCTTTCCATAGTAATTTTATTTTTAATCTAAGATTTTTTTTTTCCTTAAAAGTGTAATTTTCTAATAATGCTTACTAACCTGTTTAAGGCGCTGGCGACAAAAATACGGCAGTATTTTTAATATTTCTACCTAAGATAACATTTTTTGCCAAATCATTGTGTACTTCCAAGGGTACAACGATTATTAAAATAAACATTTACTAAAAATTAATGAAGGTCTTTGTTCTAGTACTATGCCTGGTGAAGGGGTGCGTGCTATGGTAAATACGGTTTCTCAAGATAATAAAGACAGAAAACAAATCTCATTAGAAACTTTATTAAATAATCTCACAAAAAGCTCACTCGAGTAATACAACAGTTCAAAGATGAATGTATGTGTACTTACCTAAACCAACTAACCAGTGACCGCAATACAGATTATTCGTTATGGAAGGTCATAAAGAACTTAAAAAGACCCGTTACGCAGATACCAGCCATTAGAGAAGAAAGTGGGCAATGGGCTGTAAGTAATGAACAGAAAGCTACCTGATTTGCTGGTCATTTAGAGCAAATATTTCGTCCAAATGTAGCAAATACTGTGGTCGAAACATGCCAAGACGGAAATGAAAATTATGAAGAAGGTATAAAACTTATAACTCCAAAAAAACTGTGCAGAGAAATTAAATTGCTGAACCGTAAAAAGTCTCCTGGTTATGATCTAATAACTGGGGAGGTTTTAATGAATTTACCACGAATAGCAATAGTTAAGCGTACTACGCTTATAAACGCAACATTTAGATTAAAATACGTACCTGACATGTGGAAAGTGGCAGAGGTAATAATGTTACCAAAACCTGGCAAGCCACCTCATGAAGCAACCTCATATAGGCCTATTTCTTTATTACCAATAATATCTAAATTATTTGAAAAGCTATTATTAAAAAGATTGAAACCAATAATAGAATCAAAGCATTTAATACCCGACTATCAGTTTGACTTTCGAGAAAAACATTCTACCATAGACCAAGTTCACAGAATTACTAATATCATAGAAAAAACTTTAGAAGAAAAGAAAGTGTGTTCCACAGTCTTTCTAGAGGTAGCACAAGCTTTTGATAAAGTATGGCATGATGGACTTGTGCATAAATTAAGAAAAATACTACCAAAACCCTTTGCAGACATCTTAAAGTCCTATATATCTGATAGAATGTTCAGAGTAAGAGAAGGAAATGCATATTCTGATCTGAAACCTATCAAAGCTGGGGTACCACAAGGAAGTGTTCTAGGCCCGGTCCTGTACTTGTTATACACCTCTGACATGCCAAAATTAGACGAAAATATCATTGCAACCTTTGCGGATGACACGACTATAATGGCCATTGGGTCTACACATAAGGAAGCAGTAGATAAACTTCAAGTAGCAGTAAACACCATTTGTGATTGGACGAATAAATGGCGAATAAAATTAAATGAATCTAAATCGGTTCACATTCACTTTACAAATAAAGCGCCTAACTATCACCCGGTATATATAAATAGACATATAATACCCTATGTCAATACTGCCAAAAATTTGGGAATGACTGTAGACGCCAAGCTTCGCTGGAAAGCCCATGTCAAAAAAAAACGCGACGAGTTGGATTTTCGCTACAAAAAAATGTATTGGCTTTTGGGTAAACACTCAAAAGTGTCCGTACATAATAAGATACTGTTATATAAACAAGTCCTTATGTCTGTATGGACTTATGGTATCCAGTTATGGGGATGTACCAAACAATCTAATACACTGATGATACAACGTTTCCAAAATAAAGTACTCAGGGGTATTGTAAATGCACCTTGGTACATTCGAGTGAACGACCTCCATCGGGACCTCAAAGTAGAATTACCGAATTAGCCGAAGCTCATGAACGCCGACTTCATCATCACGTAAACGTTGAGGCTATCCAGCTTCTCGACAATACGGACGTTATAAGGAGACTTAAAAGGATAAAACCCTTTGAGTTAGTTAAGTGACAGTGCAAAGCGAACAAAATACTTCCATTTTAGTGCAGTGTAATATAAGAACACGCGAACAGAGTGTCCTCAATTAATTAGAGACAATAAGAAAAGTGTTAATGGACACAATCTTATTATAGTTTTGTTTTATTAATTTAGGTCAAAGTAAAATTACTCATTAGTCAGCAGACTAGATCGTAATAGCAATGTCATATATACATATATATATACACACATCAAAAGTGTCTAGGGATCAACATATGTGTCTAGGGATCAACATATATTTTTGCAATAACTTTTCTCCTGATTGATATTAATTAAAATTTTCTTTAAGGATTCATCAAATAAAGTGTTTTCGTTTGTCACAGTAACGACAAACCAAGTCACCTTTGCATTAATAAAGAAATTTGCCATTTTCCTAATAAAAGGATTTTTGACATTTGAACCACTAACATTAAAGTTCGAAAAAAAGACTGAAATAACAGTTTTCTTTAAAATTTTATTAGGTAACTTAAACAATTAATAATCCGTGTTTCTACCGCGAACACTAACAACACAAGAATCGGTTTGGCATACTCAAAATGAGTTCATCCAAATCACGCTGTGGAATGGCCGCCCATGTTCGTTGCAACAACAAAAAAAGGTCTTCTTGCGACTGGATACCCTCCATATTCGGCAGAGCTCTTCTCTGTAGCATATACCATGCATGCTCAATCGGGTTCAAGTCTGGCGACTGAGCAGGCCAGGGCCAAAGCCACATCTCAATCTCAAGAAATCCGCATAAAAATGCTTGATCCCTAGACACTTTTGATGTGTGTATATATATTGTATTAGTATGGCATTTACAGAAAAAAAATTACAAACTTTAAAGTAAGTCTTTGAGTGCTGTCGGTGCGGTGTACTATGAGGTTGACACATCAATCATTATCGTTTACGTATATATTTATGGTTTGCATAAAGTCATAATATTATTACTTAGTTAATACCTTACTATTTAGTTATAGATAAAAAAGGATGTTTCAAGCAATTACTTTTAAGGATTATGAATAAAATATAGAACCATCTTGACATATAAAATGCGATAAGGGCAGAGACTAATACAGTTTTCTATATCATAAACTAAGTATCGTTGACAGTTATATTAAGTGAGTTCCGATTCAACAGTTATTAAATTATTCACTATTATTTATGACGCGTATAATCAATCTACAGTATAGAAGTGTGTGTGGCAGTAACATCCCTGATGCGTAACGTAGTCGCAGCAGTCCTTTTTACACTCAAGGCATTAGAATATTAATGTTAAATTTATTATCTACTAGCTGTTGCCCGCGACTCCGCCCGCGTGTATGTCGGTTATCGCGGCAAACAGTAACCTATGTGTTAATCTGATGTATCTTCTATACTTATAAAATAACATGTCCTGACTGACTGATTCATCATCGCCGAGCAGAAACTATTAAACTTGGGAATACAAAATTTGGTGAGTATGATCGTTTCATTAAGTAGATACCCATTAAGGAAGGAATTTCGGAATTTCTACCCCCAAGGGGGTGAAATAGGGGTTGAAAGTTTGTATGGAAGTCCGTCATTTTTTGAGTTAGAAACATGAAACTTTATTATTGGGCTACTGATTAAAAATGAGTAAACACATATTTAAGCGTCTCTGGATATTGTACTCCTTAAGGGTGAAATAGGGGTTGACGTTTTGTATGTAGGTTAGTCTGGAAGTCCGTCATTTTTGAAGTTAGAAACATGAAAGTTTATTTTAGGGCTATTTAAGAAATATGAAACTTTATTTTTGGGTTACTTATAAAAATTAGTAGATATGTATTTCAACATTTCCAAATATTCTACCCCTAAGGGGGTGAAATAGTGGTTGAACTTTGTTTGGAACTTCGTCATTTTTAAATTAGAAACATGAAACTTTTCTTTTGGTTTGGGCTACTGATTAAAAATGAATAGATACGTATTTAGGCCTTTCTCGATATTCTACGCTGAAGGGATGAAATAGGCGTTGACATTTCGTAAGCAGGTTAGTCTAGAAGTCCGTCAGTTTTGAAGTTAGAAACATGAAAATTTATTTTAGGGCTATTGATAAAAAAATAGGAGATACGTATTTAAGCGTTTCCCAATTTTCTACCCGTAAGAGGGTGAAATAGGGGTTGAAAGTTTGTATGGAAGTCCGTCTTTTTTAAGTTAGAAGCATGAAAAATTATCTTTGGGCTAATAGTTAAAAACGCGTAGATACTAAGTGTCTCTGGATATTATACTGATCAGTCCTCTTGCCAAGGCAGCGATCACCTTTTGATGATGTTTATAATACCTACGGGCCCATAGATAGGTCTACAATCACTGAACTATGCCCTCTGGCAAGAAGGCCGAACCACGGCAGTGTCACCGTGTTCTTAATCTAAACTACACTTACTGGAGTTGTGTGGCGTCCTGTTTTCGACGTCCCCAAGAGATCTCTTGGTGTGGTAGTTTCTTCACTGCTCTTCGTCTTCACACAAACATTGCTTCCAGGTGCTGGTTATTTCTCAAGGTATCCGAATTAATCTCAATAATCAACTTTCACAGATATTCGAATTACAATACACTCGTTTTAGTTCTCGCGGGACGCACCTATCACGTATTACAATTCTCGCGAGTCTAATCACAATTAACGGCAGACTGTTCACCAGCGACTGACCGATCAATCTTCTCAACAATTTTCGATATTAATCTCGTCTCACGCTGGGCGGCGAGCCCACAAGTACCCTAGCTCAACAAACCTCACGGTGTTATCAATCTCACGTTGAAACTATACGAGTGCTACAAAATTAACAATCAATAACTTACGGCACCGGTCATTTCAACACGAGTTCTTTTTTCCATAATTTCTCCAACGTCAAAACGTCAAACACGAACCAGAGACAATCAAAATGTTGCCAGTACAATGACGTTCGAAATCCAACAGTCACCCACTCGAACAGGTACGTACCTGTTCCCTAATCTACAGGCAGGCGAGATAACGTTGCTATCGCTCGTTTGATAACTGAGTCCCCAACAAGAACCTCGGCGGACCGGGGGGTCCCATCATTACCATGAAACAAGTTAACAATGCGCCCCCAGCGCCAACGCAGTGGCGGTAGGTTAGCATCCTTAACCAGCACGAGGTCACCAACATTAGGGGGACCAGTGGAAATGGCCTGGAGTCAACGCCTCCAAGTCATTTGGATCCGAGCTGAGCGGACACAACGATCGCGAGTTGAGAACGGCTTCGATCTTACAAACAACGTCGCGAGTTCCTCAAATGTCAGCGCGGTCTGACTTACAATACGCCCTAAATGCGTCTTAGCTGACTTGACTACGGCTTCAAAAATCCCGCCCCAGTGGGCTGGTGAAGGTCCATTGTATACCCCGACGGGAGAGGGCTGTTCCAATATCCACTTTATTTTCATTTAAAACCTAACTACATCTCGTAAGTATCGCTCTGCACCTACGAAGTTGGTTCCGTTATCGGAACGAATCAGTGCTGGCAGTCCCCTTCGGGAAACGAATCTGTCCAAGCACGCTATAAAGGCTTCAGTCGTGAGGTCAGCAACGAGCTCGAGATGCACCGCCTTGGTGGATAAACAGACGAACACGCAAAGGTACGCCTTGTACTGTTTCGCGTTCCGCAGCCGCGAGCTTTTTACTAAGAATGGGCCCGCAAAGTCTGTACCAACACCCGCCCATGGCCTAGTCTCATTCACTCGATCAGGGGGTAGATCCCCCATGTGGGGCTGCATCGTGGCAGCCTTGCTCCTATAACAAGGCATGCAACGAAACACGATCTTTCGTATGGTACGACGCCCAGACAATATCCAAAACTCCCTCTGGAGTGTAGCCAACAAGGCGTTACAACCTGCATGAGCGTTTTTAACATGCCGATCAGTCACCAGCAACTCAACCAACTGCCCTCCCTTGGGGAGCAGTAGGGAGTGACGAGCCGAAAACGGCAGATTCGCATTGCGCAATCTTCCTCCTACTCGAAGCAGCCCGGCCGAATCTATAAACGGGTTGAGACGCGCGGCAGCACCCTTCAATTTCGAACGTCCAGTTCGTAGACTCTCCAATTCTGCTCCAAAGTTCGAAGACTGTCCCAACCGGATCAAATTCAGAAGCGACTCATTTCGCTCTGCCGGTGACAGAATTGGGCTCAGCGTTCGCTGTTCGCGGTGAATGCGACAATTCCGAACGAATCTTCTATCCAACAATTGACATTGATCAATTTATCAAGAGAGCTATACCGCTCAATCAAGAAACTCGCGTCAGCCTCCTGGACCTCCTGGGTAACATAAACGGCTGCCATTATATCACAGTCCATGGACAACTTCACGTTGTTAAGGGGCCAATCCGATTCCTTCCTTGCCAGCCAAGGAGGGCTCCACCATAACTGATGGTTAACCAATTCAGGAGCCCGGCATCCCCTGGATGCACAATCCGACGGGTTCAACTCTCCTGGCACATGTCTCCACAGCCATGAGTCGATCATGCTGCAAGACTCGCCGATCCGACAACAAAACTTACCCAGGACATCTACTCCCAGTAGCACGTCAACCGTACCTGGGGTGTCGAAATCAAACCCCAAACACACACGGAGGCAGTGGGCAAGACTATAGCCTCCGGTTGGGGATCTAATTTGATTGAGCTGCAATTTCCTAGCGAGGGCCCCCGAGGCCCCACGCATTATAACCCGAGCAACCGGGCATATCAGTGTGGTAGGGATCCCATTGTCCCTCGCAAGTGCCCCTCCAGTCGCGGCGCTCCACCTGGTGCCGTCCACGGATAGGGGGGGTGCGGTGATCCAACCAAGGGCGTTTCATGATGGGCGGCGAAAATCGACGAAATGTCGTCATCTTCGGCGAGCACGATGACACCCGAGGCGGCGTTCTAGTGGTCGGCGGCGAGCGCGATGACACCCGAGGCGGCGTTCTAACGAACCGCTCCATACTCGAGGGTGCATCCGCACACCTGCCCGTGCCAGCTCCAACTGAGCCACTGGCCTGCCAATAGGTCGGGGAACCGCGCGCGATGTTGGCCTGAACAGCGCCCCCAACATCCTCCCTATGAGGGCCCTGGTCCCGTGGACCCAGGTTCCAAGTCCGGCCCTGTGTACTTGACCCCATCCGTCCCTGAGTCCAGCCCTGTCCATCTGCATGATGTTGGTCGGGCCTATTCATGCAGAGCAACTCAAGATGTCGGCCTCCACAAAACTTACACATTGCGGACCGAGCGCAATCCCTTGCTAAATGTGGACCCAGACACAAAAAACACCAGCCACGTTGCTTGGTGATCTGGCGTCGCCCTTGGACTCTCTGATCCCTAAATCTAAGGCAGGCGGCCACACTATGGCCATCCTGTTTACAATATGGGCAGGCATCCCGTTCAGGTGTTGAGGCACCCACGTGCCCATACAACTGCCTTGTTCCTCTCTGCGGTAGTCCCCTCCTCACAGGGCTCCGAGTAGTCTTCTGTGGCTCCTCAGCGGGCTTCACGAACAAACCCATGTTCTCTGCCCTCGGACACTCTTCCTCCAAAAACTCTATGAGCTGAGAAGAGGTGGGCAAGTTGTCTGCACCCTGACCATGATGCTGCTCAAATCTGGTCTGCACATCAACTGGAAGCCGGGACAGTACTATATATACTATATATACTAACATGTAGTTATTGATAGAGTCGGATACTAGAACGGGGCTTGAGAGGCTGGCCAGTGAATGTTTGGACTTAATATCTCGGTGGGGTGGGCGTAATCGGTTGACGTTTGCACCAAACAAAACCTTCCAGCTACTTCTGAAAGGTAACCTCAAATCACCGCCTTGTATTAAATTTGAAAATATTACTATTAAAAATAAAACCTCGGTTTGTTATTTAGGATTGGTTTTAGAAAGAAATTTTTCATTTACTGAACATATTAGAACAGTTAATGAAAAGTCTAAAAAGAGTTTCTTTGCACTGACGAGGATATCAACTGCGACATGGGGTCTGTCATATAATACACTGAAGATCATATATGGAGCTACTTATTTGGGTTCTATTTGCTATGGTGCTCCTGTATGGGCAGATAGGGCGACTGTAGGTGCTGTCCGTCGCAAACTGTTACAAGGCCAACGACCTGCATTGATTTTCTTGTGCAAGGCATATAGGACGGTTAGCACTGAGGCTTTACCGGTGTTGGCAGGTGTTCTTCCGGTCGATCTCGAGGTGCAAAGACGTGCAGCCATGTACTATTCCACACTACAAAACATGGAATGCGATTTTTTGGGCATACGAGACCGCGGTAAAATCATAAGATTGTTTCAACAAAAAACCAATGTCTATAACGACCTCTTGGATGAATGGCAGAAACGATGGGACGAATCATCTAAGGGGCGCCACCTTTACCAGTTCTTTCCATCTGTTCGCGAAAGGTTGTCAAGGACATGGCTCGAGGTAGATCACTGTGTCGCTCAATTTCTTACAGGCCACGGTAACTTTAAGAGCAAACTATACTCATTTAAATTAGTCGATTCACCATTGTGTCAATGCTCAACACCTGATTCTAGCTGTGAACAGTCGGCTCATCATATCCTCTGGGAATGTAGTCTTTGGTACAATGAACGTAACATGATGCTAAATAGCTTACAAATGACGTCTGGGGTAGTATATTATGGGGATCTTGTGTCAACTGCGGTGAATTTCCGTGCGTTTAAGCGATTCTGCCATACATACTATAGAAATCAAATATAGCTCACTTAGGACCCATAATATTTTTATCCGTGGTGCTTCCCGGTTTGAAAAAGGCGTCTGCCTATTTTGACTCCATTTTGTCTCCCGCTTTGCTAAGGAGGGAAGTGGACTTATTATATTTCCAACTCCTCCAGTTTTCTTCTGATTAATTTCGTTGCGGGTTCCAAGACAGTTAAATTTTTCCTGGGACTTCCCGAGTGTCATAACTCGGTGTTTTCGTGGGTCACCGCTGTTGATCCTGGTGTACAGGAGTTACAGTGGTGGGCGTGTGGGCGGGATTAGTCCCATAACATGTAGGACCATTGTTCAACCGGCAAGCCCAAATTTTCTAATGCCCTAGTGACACTCAACAACGGGTTCAACACTTCTGCCTGTATGGCAGAGACCCGAGTCACCGAAGGGATGCTAAACAGCCTCTTGAGCTGAGCATCAACCAGCCTTCTTTTGTTCTGGTAGCGCCTTACCAACATTTGACGGGCAATCTCATAATTGCCCTCGTTCACCGTCAAATTGGCTACCAGTTCCCTAGGCTCTCCCTTCAGGGCTGACATCAGTTGTGCCATCTTATAGGCCTTAGGTAAATCCTCCCTTAAGTGGACCAAACTGTCAAATAAGTTGATGAAGCTGACCCACTCACCGAGCTCTCCATCAAAGCTGGGTAGCTGTATCTGAGGCAGCTTTGATACAACCCCGCGAGAGTGTGGGCCTTCCACAGCTTCTTCATCACAGCCAGTTCTGCGCTGGCGCTTTATTTCAGCTATGCGCTGCTGAATGTCATCAGCAATTGAGAGGCACTGGTCAACATCAGCCTGCATCGCGGACCTTATCTGATCGCTGACCTTCTCCTCCTCAAGGGCCTCGACCTTCAATAACTCCAGCCTTGCCGGCGCATCCAAAGCTCGAGCCAACAGTGCATCCTGTCTATCTGGTCGGCCTAGGAGGCCTTGAACCGATGTAAACCATCTCAATTCTGTGCTAATCTTAGCCCGGTACAATGAGAACGACATAGCGGCAAAACGATACTTACAAGTTACAATATTTTATGTATTATGTAAACTATCAAGTGCTTTTGCACTCCTTACAAGATGTATGTAATAAACTATTTATTTAAACACTATTAGGAACTTTATATAAACCCTATTAAGTGCTTGTGCAGTCACTTAATCTCAGATATATATCTAACTACAAGTTTCAATTCAATGCCTACTAACAATAAGTTAATTTTATTAAAAATAACTGAATTTAAGCTTCACTAAACAATATTAGAATGATATAACAATATTATTCTAGTAATATTGTCTTTGGGCTAGCAAATCTAATTGTATTAGACTAATATATTGGACCAACTTTATTGTCCCAACAATTAATATTTAATATTAAGTTTCACAATTCCACCAATAATCAATGTGGTATTGAGTTAATATAATGGACCACACAATCAATATCAAGTATACAATTTACTAGTTTTACAATTATAAGTTCAAACTAGTAAACATCAACTAGTAACACAAATTTTACAATTTATGTATAAGCTTTATAATTAAATGTTTGAACTACCCACACTCAATCACTATGCTAACAAATTCTTTCAAATACTATTCCAAATAGCTATATCAGTGGAATCAAAAATATGTGGACAGTGAAACAGTATAATTACCTGCCTAACAACTAGGTTTCACCTTCTGAGTGCACTACGAGTGCTCACAGCCCGGAGGTAAACCAAGCTCTTGCTACCAAAATGATCAGTCCTCTTGCCAAAGCAGCGATCACCTTTTGATGATGTTTATAATACCTACGGGCCCATAGATAGGTCTGAAATCACTGAACTATGCCCTCTGGCAAGAAGGCCGAACCACGGCAGTGTCACCGTGTTCTTAATCTAAACTACACTTACTGGAGTTGTGTGGCGTCCTGTTTTCAACGTCCAACTGCTCTTCGTCTTCACACAAACATTGCTTCCAGGTGCTGGTTATTTCTCAAGGTATCCAAATTAATCTCAATAATCAACTTTTCACAGATATTCGAATTACAATACACTCGTTTTAGTTCTCGCGGGACGCACCTATCACGTATTACAATTCTCGCGAGTCTAATCACAATTAACGGCAGACTGTTCACCAGCGACTGACCGATCAATCTTCTCAACAATTTTCGATATTAATCTCGTCTCACGCTGGGCGGCGAGCCCACAAGTACCCTAGCTCAACAAACCTCACGGTGTTATCAATCTCACGCGAAAACTATACGAGTACTATAAAATTAACAATCAATAACTTACGGCACCGGCCATTTCAACACGAGTTCTTTTTTCCATAATTTCTCAAACGTCAAAACGTCAAACACGAACCAGAGACAATCAAAATGTTGCCAGTACAATGACGTTCGAAATCCAACAATACCTACCCCTTTTTTGTGCGGAAATTCCCTCGGATATCACCAACTGGTGGTTATGTCGGACTCGAACCGACTAAAAACCGCACACCGTCTCGGGTTCTAGAAACCAGGGAACCAGAGCGCCCTCAAAAGGAAATCCCATAAATGATATTTCTACCCCTAAGGGGTGAATTAGGTGTTGAAATGTCGTAAGTAGATTAGTTTGGAAGTCAGCCATTTTTAATTTAGTAGCCTGAAACTTTGTCCTTAGGCTTTTAAGTACAAATAAATTAATACCTATATCATCATTTATGGGAATTCTATTTCTAAAGGGGTAAAAATAAGGGTCGAACGTTAGTATGAAATCCTTTTTAATGGGCTATTGATTAAAAATAAATAAATAGGTACGTTTAAAAACATGAATTAATTATTCATATATGATCAGTCCTCTTGCCAAGTTTATAATACCCACGGGCCCATAGATGAATATACAATCACTACTAATACCACTGGTAAGAAGAATGACCCACGGCCTGTGTCACCGTGTTCTTAATCTAAATTAAATTCATCTAAAGCACTTACTGGAGTGTGTGTCTTCTATGTTCTCGGCGTCCAAGAGCTCTTGGGTAGAATCTTCTCTGCTCTGCGTCTTCACACAAACATTGCTTCCAGGTGCTGGTTATTTCTCAAGGTATCCGAATTAATCTCAATAATCAACTTTTCACAGATATTCGAATTACAATACACTCGTTTTAGTTCTCGCGGGACGCACCTATCACATATTACAATTCTCGCGAGTCTAATCACAATTAACGGCAGACTGTTCACCAGCCTCGCCTGACCGATCAAATCTTCTCAACAATTTTCAATATTAACCTCGTCTCACACTGGCATACGGCGAGCCCACAAGTACCCTAGCTCAACAAACCTCACGGTGTAATCAATCTCACGCGGAAACTATCGAGTACTACAAAATTAACAATCAATAAATTACGGCACCGTGCATTTCAACACGAGTTCTATCACGATCAACCTCAAACGTCCAAACGTCAAACACGAACCAGAGACAATCAAAATGTTGCCAGTACAATGACGTTCAAAATCCAACAATATATACTTACACAGTTTTAATTAAATATATTGTAAATAATCAACTTCCACGCGAGCAAAGCTGCGGGCAACAGCTAGTAAGCTATATTACTGTAAAGTTTCATCCAATTCCGTCCAGTGATTTTTGCGTGATGAAGTAACAAACATACACCCTCACAAACATTCGCTTTTATAAATTAGTGTGATGTGATAAAATCGAATACGTAAAACAATGTTAAATTTATCACTACAGTTAAATGAAAAATTAGACATAACGAATGAAGCTTATTTTCAAAGCGTAAATAAAACTAAATTAATTAAGTATCTACAACTAATTCAACGAAAAAAATGGAAGGTATCTACAACTTACTAAAAGAAATTAAAACACCAACAAATAAGGCTAAGTAATTAAATATTTGCAACGAAAAACATCTGCTTACCTATGCCTATACCAATAACCTAACAAAATCCTATAAAAAGTAAATTGTAGGTACCTAGGTACCTATGCTATAACCTTACAAAATTCTAAAAATACCGAGAAAACCAATTAGTATCTACAAAAGACTATTTGCTAATTACATATTTAGGTACAACAAAAATCGCCTGCTTATACCTATGCTATAACCTAACAAAATCCTAAAAAAAATCTTCGTTTAAAAAAACCGACTTCAAAAACTAAAAAGTATCAGTTAACTTAATTTGCATGTGCTACCTAGGTTTGAAGTCAGTGCCAAGCCAAATGTAATAGTAGGTATCACACTTGCTACATTTCGAGACGAACGTCAACGACGTCACTGACGCTTCAGTTGTTTTGTTCTACGCGAAGAGCAGCTATTCCGCTCAAGGTCACGCGCGGCGAGTGCGGTACCTACTATTACATTTTGGCTTGGCACCGATTTCAAACCTATGAATAGGTAGCACATACAAATTAAGTTATTTGATACTTTTTAGTTTTTTCGGTTCTTTTTTTTTGAACGAAGTTTATTTTATTTTTCACTTTTTAGTCTTTCTCAAGTCTCTCGTCATCATTTCACCTAAATAACTTGAAAGAATACGACTAAAGGTCAAACTCAAACTCAAAAATATTTTATTCATATAGGCACTTATTTTACAGGCACTTATGAAAAGTCAATATTTAATATTAATAAACCGAGTGATTCTAGTCGCCAGTTCCAAGTGCAGCCTACCCTTCATGGAGAAGAATCTGGCAAGAAACTCCATTGTTGCTCCTTTTAAAAAATAATAATACAGTTTACAATATTTTTTTTCACTAAGAGACTTGAATGAGAACGAAGTCGACCAAAGAAAACAAAATAAAAGGTTTTGAGTCATTGCTGCACAGCCATGAGCTAACCAATCATGCGCCGTTCTTACTGATCGCTGCAAGATTTTTACATTGTTATATTGTGACATTGTATTGTTATATTGTGAGGTCCACTTATGGAAAATAAAATCCAAATAGCACTTTCACACAGTCAAATTTAAAAAGATGTAATATGTCCAAATATAAAATAATCAATAATGTCACAAATGTAAAACAAAGTAAGACGCATGGATCAGCCATCGACCTATTCAACCATAGTTGAGCTGCGTACTCAGGCCGCACAGCAAATCATCAGATCAATATCAAAGAAATTAATAATTAATAATAATCATAGTCGACAAGGTGCTCATACAATAACAAGTGCGTATTGAATAAATGGGCAAACATTGTTAGATAAGTACCAAAGTACCATCATGTATTCATTTACATTATACAAGTATGTGTGTATGTTTTCATTTATAAGTTGCAACTAAAACAATCAACAATTTGTATTTAAGAAAAAAAAAGAAATATGAAAATTAAGTAGAATTGATACAAGAAAAAGATAAAATAAAGGAAAATTTAAACAAGAACAAACTAATTAAGAGAAAAAGGAAATTATTAAAGAAAATTATACAGAAAATAGTCCCAAACAAAATCTTAACTTAATTAATATGACGTTAGGTTAGAATATAAAAACAATATTCATACCGGAGTACCAACATGTCAAATTTTAATACATTATTCAAAAAAAAAATATATATAGGTTTATATATATTTTTTAGCTCAATTTCAAGATGAAGAAGTTAGTGTGTATATAATAACACCTTAAGCCCATGACTCTTTGTCGTTCAGATAATCGCCAATCGTATAGTAGGTTTTCCTAATAAGGTGGTTTTTTACAGTACACTTGAATTTATCCATAGGAAGGTCAATTACATCTGTAGGAATTTTATTATACAGACGTATACCAAGACCTTCGAACGAGTTGTGTACCTTAAGTAAACGATGATAGGTACCAACGAGTTTAGACTTGTTTCTTGTATTAATATTGTGTACATCACTTGTTGGATTTCGAACGTGATTGTACTGGCAACATTTTGATTGTCACTTGACGTTTTGACGTTTGAGGTTAATATGTGAAAAAGTACGGCCGACGATTTATTGTTATTGTTAAAATTAATTGATAGTAAGCCAATTGTATTGTCCATCGACCCGGGCTTTAGTGATTACCGTTGTGCTAGGTCGTGGACTCGCGAGTTTTGTAGGCGCGTTCAGCGATAGCTGAAGCGAGTTGTTGTAATTCGAATATCCGTGATAGCTGATACGAGTTTGTTGTAATTCGAATACCTTGGAAGTTGTACAGCACTTTAGGAGTTTATGATTGTGTGACGACGCAGAGAAGAATCTACCCAAGAGATTTCTCTTGGAACGCCGAGAACACTGAAGCCACACACTCCAGTAAGTGCTTGATGATTTTAGTTTAGATTAAGAACACGGTGTATTGCCGTAAAGCTCATCATTCTTGCCAATGGACCAGTAGCGATTTAATGCTTATACTCATGGGTCCTATAGGTATTACAAGTATCACAAGGTGATCGCCCCATTGGTGAGAAGAGTGAACATCACTGTTTTTTTTATAGTCATTAATGTTTTGCCTAACAAACATAACATTTGCAAATATGTACTGTGATGCAACAGTTAAAATACCTATATCTTTAAACAACTCTCGAAGAGAGACTCTAGCACCTAAATTGTATATTGAGCGGATGGCTCATTATTGTAGAATAAAAATCGTTTCAATATCAGCCGCCTTGCCCCAAAGTAGTATACCATAGGACATGACGCTGTGAAAGTAGCTAAAATAAACTAGCCTAGCTGTGTCCGTATCAGTGAGCTGTCGTATCTTCCATACTGCATAAGCTGCCGAACTAAGTTTACCTGCAAGGCTGTCTAATGTAATTCCCAAAAATACTGTTGAGTCTACAATACTTATGATTTCACTATTTAGAGTTAGATTAGTACCTAGCTGTTTTACATTTGGCATAGTAAATCTCACACACTTTGTTTTATTTGAGTTAAGTAGGAGATTATTTGTTGTAAACCAAATCAATACATTATTCAGTACCCTACTCACATCGTCAAAAACTGTTTGCTTACGATCGACTTTAAAAAGAAGTGACGTATCATCAGTAAATAGAACTATATCACAGATATCTTCTATACAATATGGTAAATCATTTATATATATGAGAAAAAGTAGAGGACCCAGTATAAAGCCCTGCGGAACGCCCACAGTAACAGGTAGTCCAGAAGACCTCGCACCATTGACATCTACGTGTTGAATTCTATCTTTCAAGTAGAAAACAATTAGTTCCAAAGCAATACCATTAACGCCTAAGTTTAAGAAAAAGCGTGCTATGTTCTACACAGTCAAAAGCTTTTGAAAGATCGCAAAATACACCTATCGCATCCTGCGAATTCTTCCATGCATTAAATATATGTCTCAAAAGAGTTGCACCAGCATCAATTGTTGAACGACCTGGTATCCTAAATCGATTCAATACACAATTCAGTTGCGTAAAGATGTCGCCTCTATGGCAGTACTCTATCGCTTGTATCACGGAGAGTGTTCTGAAGAGCTCTTCCAACTGGTCCCCCTTCCCCCTTTCTCTACAGGACAACACGTGCCGGTCTTGGAAGTCACCGATTCAGAGTGGTAGACATACGATCTCGTACTCATCGCTTCGGTTCCTCCTTTCTGTGCCGAGCGGTCAAAACCTGAAACTCACTTCCAGCGCACGTGTTTCCCACTATGATCCCGGGTCCTTTAAGCGGGGCGTAAAAAAGCATCTCACTAGGCGTCCATAGTGTGGGTCACAATGCTGCAATGTCCTTATTCGCTTTGAGGATGGTGACCGCCACTCTTGGAGTCTGCTCATGCTTTCCATCAGGCAGAGCAGAGTCATTTTGGCGCAGCTAAAATATATTTAAAAAAAACAAGTTGACTAAAAACTGTTCATTTAATCGAAGTGTGTATTTTATGTTTAAAAAAACATATTTATGTTCTTCCATGTCGGTATATTTACTATTCAATATCATTACTAATTAGTTAAAGTTAAGTTTCGATACTTTATTTACAGATATGACATCGAAAAAATAAAATTTTAAGCGTCGACTTTCAGATTTTTTTCAATTCACATCCGAAGTACGTTGCATATAATTCAAGTTGTACGATACATGAGGACCACAACGGGTAGTCCGTTGGGAATAAACTCCCGAAACTTTGTAATGTTGTTCCTTTTGCAAAGTTTATGTTTCATAGTTTTGTATTGGCTTATATTAAATACTTATTAATGACTACTAAATAAACTGTGGAGGAACGGGTGTCATGTCCCTCCAACACAAAGGGAGGATCCTCCGACCAGGCGAGGTGATCATGCCTGGCGGGCCAATGCCCACTGAGATTTTTCTATATATGTTAATCGGCGCGAGAATTTCTATTGCACGATTCAAGATTGGTACTTACTCCGTGTTGTGCGTTACTTCGTAGTTCAGTGTATCTTCGGGAGTTGGCGCTGTCATATGTTTCTATTTGCGTCGTATGTGGAAGTCGCCACAAAACTATTGAATTAGTAATATTGACGCGACGGTTATTATATATACGCGACATATATTACCAAAGTTTTCTAATGAATGTTGCTACACTTATTTTTTTTAAACAGTAGAATAAATTGTTACTAAAATTTCTATACACATCACTACATATTATAAAACAAAGTCCTCCGCTGCGTCTGTCTGTTTATTCGCGATAAAGTCAAAAGCTACTGCACGGATTTTTATGCGTTTTTTACCAATAGGAAATTTTTCGTATATAATTAGTTAATTTTTTTAGTATATTGCCTAAAATATAACGATATTTGTTGAAGACGTCGGCAAAAATTTTGCCGCACCTCTTCTCAGAGTAACATAGGCTATATTATATTATACTAGCTGATCTGGGAAACGCTGTTTTGCATAAAAAATAATTGGGATATAAAAAAAGATGTTGATCGATTCTCAGACCTACCCGATATGCACACCAAATTTCATAAAAATCTGTCCAGCCGTTTCAGAGGAGTATGGTAACTAACATTGTGACACGAGAATTTTATGTATAAGATTATATTTGCAGGTTGCTACGGATTTGAGCTCAGGAATTGTTTCTAGTTTGTTTGCATAACCCCGAGATTTCATAAAATCCCAAAGAAAAAAGATGCACTGTCTGGACTGGAAATTCCTTGAAATGTGCGAACGGTCTCATTTTAACAAATTTTTTTTGTTTTTTTTAACAACTTCTCAAAATTTTTGTAACTAGTTTTCACAATTATAACGCGTTGTTTTTTCGTAAAGCGCTCCATTTTTACAAGCTTTTTAGTAACTTGCAATGTATATAGGCATGTATGTTTAGGTGGAATCTTTCAACTCCATTTTGAAGCAGATATCCATTTATCTGCCTCGTTGGTCTCGCGGTTGGCGTGTGCGACTGCTGATCATGAGGTCTCGGGTTCGATTCCCGGGTCGGACCAAATGTTTGTATGATCTACAAATATTTGTTTCGGAGTTTGGGTGTTTTCTATGTATGATATGTATGTATTTACAAAAAAAAAAGTATGTATGTATTTGTACCAGTTGTCTAGTACCCATAACACAAGCTCTGCTTAGCTTGGGACTAGATGGCGTTGTGTGTTAGATGTCCGAAAATATTTATTTATTTATTTATTTATTTATCCATTTTATACCCATTTTGCTAAAATTTTGCAAGCGTGTATACCGCGTGAAATTACAATATTATAATGACATGGAGCTGATCTGATGCTGAAGCTGGAAGGTGATAGGAACTCTGTAAAGAATCGTCGCAACATCATCGAGTTTGGACTCGTTTGATTCGTTCCGAGGCATTTCAGTAAAAGCTTGTTTTTAAAATGATTTTTAAATCAATTTATTAATAATCGGAATAAACATATTACAACTGCAAAATTTCAGAGTTGCTACATGCTCAAGGTAAATATAACACTAAATTTAAAAAGTGCACTCTTATTGACACACCATATATATAATTATAAAAAGAGGGATATGTCCAAAAGTCGAATGTATGTATGAAACGATTTAAAAAAAATGTATGAATTAAAAAGTAGTGCAAAGTTTACAGAGCAAGTGTAATATATTTTATAAGTAAATAACTCGACCTGAAAATCCAACATAAAATGACTCCATACAAAACTATTGCTATATAGTTGAGTACTGTGAACAGTTGTTGCTTCTTGTACGCTTTTTCAGTCCCTGTTAGGCCATCCTTTAGAATATACTTCCTTAGTCCTATACCCCAGACCATTATATAGTCTCGTAAGTCTATTGCTTCCAAGTCGCAGTTGAAAATAGCTCTGTCGGCATTACTCATTCTATTAATCATGTTTTTCACGTTTTCATCTTTAAATTTAAAAGCGTTTCTTGTGAAATAGTTATAAACTTCTGTCAGTTTATCCACCTTTCTGTAAAGGTCAACGAACCTGAAAGAAAATAATATATTTTAATATAAAAACTATTTACCTAATATGTTTAAACTAACTAATATGTCTAAACGAGCAATCCATATTTATATAGTAATTTTTAATGAAACGTACACAAAGAACACCCAGACTCGGAACATGGATCACACAAAGTGTTGTTCACTGTGGGTCACACAACACACATACAACACTCAGCGGATATATATATATATATCCGCTGAGTACTTATATATATATATATTATATAAGTACATACATTATATATATATATATATATATATATATATATATATATATATATATATATATATATATATATATAATGTATGTACTTAGTCTAGCCATAAATACTGTTACAATTAAAAACAAACAGAAAATTACTTGTTGTTGATTGTTCATTGTGTTTTTTTATTTTCGCGCCAATATATTGTATGAAAATAATAATAAATAAGTATTTCGGTCATCTAACACAACGCCGTCTAGTCCCAAGCTAAGCAGAGCTTGTGTTATGGGTACTAGAACAACTGATGTAAATATATAAATACTTAAATAGTTTTTTTTGTAAATTCATACATATTATACACAGCAAAACACCCAAACTCCAAAACAAACATTTGCAGATCATACAAACATTTGGTCCGACCCGGGAATCGAACCCGAGACCTCAAGCACAGCAGTCGCATACACTACCACTGCGCCACCGAGTCAGATATTTTATGATATTAAAATGGAGTGGGGTGATAAAGAGAACCGAATCACTAACTTTTAAACTTTCGCGTTCCATGATATATTAATTATTAATATTACGGGAATTAACGCGATCACTTATTTCAAGGTATTACATACCTCTGTTTTGCCTGACGTTTCGACCTAACAGAGGCAAAACAGAGGTATGTAATACCTTGAAATAAGTGATCGCGTAGTAAGGACTAATTACAAAATTGGTCATTTAAAAATTTTAGATACAAATAAGTATGTATGTGATTTATCCAGTAACTATGGAACATGTCAGTCTGTTCCCTAGACAAAGTATTTTGGGAACAACTGCCACGTGCGAGCTGTGAGCTAATTATTACTTACGACGATATCTCCTTTGGTTTCCTCCCAGTCACCGAACACACTAAATCTAAGAAATATGCTGGCACATAATGCAATAACCATGCGAGTATAACGTACAACCATCTACTTTTCACTTCTAATAACTGACCGCGCCAAATTGCTTTCGGTGTTGCTAGTTTCTTTTTTTCTCCACGGGATACTTTTCCTATGAAACCTGAAAGAAATTTAATTTTCAGTGCGTTGGCCATTATTGTCCACTCTTGAAAAAAGCATGATTAATACGATGTTCCATCTAATCTGATATTTTAATTTTAAAGCGCACGGCACATACCTGTACTAATATGCTAAAGCTGAAGAGTTTGTTTGGTTGAACGCGCTAATCTCAGGAACTATTCGTACGAATGGAAACATTTTTCAGCGTTAATAAGCCCATTTACCGAGGAAAGGCTATATAGCATAGCGCTAAGATATGATGATATATATAGCTATTTACAATCATCATATCGTAACGCTAAAGCTTTTCTCGACAACTAACATTGGTTTTTAAGCTATTGCATAGCTTTTATCGCGGGCTTTGAGGTCTTTGAGCGCGACGACCGAATCGATCAATTCCGTAACACAAAATAAAACCTGACACCCGAAGCTCGCACGGATCGAGACGAGCTGCTTCGAAATCCATACCCTCTGTTGTTTGTTGTGAAGTTTTCGTATATTTTTTGTTTTGTGTAATTTTGTATAACTTATTTAATGAATACCTATTTACCACAATATCCAGGAAACATTCACAAAAGGACGACGACGCTCAGTTGAGATTTGAACTCGAGGCACCTTCGTGATAAATCATTCACCTACACCTTCGAGCCAATAACTCACTACTACTAAATGTTAAAATTGTTGTTCTTATGCTACTTGATAAATTCTAACGATTCGGTAATTATAAACATTTGTTTGTTGTCAGTATGGCACCAATTATAAAGATGGCGGTGTACTTCGAATGCGATGGAGCATTTGAAAAATAGTTTAGTATTTTTCATTAAAAATATTATATATACTGCATGAATAAAAAAATAATAAATAATTATAATTGCATAAGTTGATAAAAAATGCTATGCAATTGCTTTACAGCAACAGTCCCCAAGTGCCACACGTTTTTTTTTTCTGGAGTTGGAGACGAAGTATCCTGAGCGCGTTCAACCAAACATAAAAGAAACAAACTACTTCAGTTTTATACTATTCTTATAGATTACAAATCATGCTATTTCCATTCTTGAAAATAGCTGGCTGGATGAAGTGAAGTTACCTGAACCCAAACTCCACTAATTCTAGGGGGATTTCGCAAAGACCAGCAACACACTTGTGGTGACTTCCACATACTACTAGAAAAATATACTACATCACCGCCATCTACCGAAGTTTCACCCAACAACGGAGTACTGAACCATACTTGGAATGAGCGGAAAACTCTGCAACTGGCCATTAGCCAAGCCAACGATATAAAGAGAAAGGAGATGCTGGAGAGTCTCGATTGTGACCCCTGGAGTCGCCCTTATCTAGCAGTGCATCAAAAGCTCCGCACGTCACCCGACCCCCTTTCGAAGACTCTCCAGCCCAGCTTCCTACAGGAAGCGGTTGATGGCCTTTTCCCACAGCGACGGAAAACACACTCTCGTCGATGGCCTTCTCGGTCGAAGACGACGGGGAGAGGATGATGTTCCGCCCGCAAGGGAATCGGGAGGTAGGAGCGGCTGTCCTACGGATCCGATCCAAGAACACTGCCCCGGGTCGGACGAGATACCTGCCCGTGTGCTGGCCCGAGCCCTCGACCGGATGTCGAACCACCTCAGGGAGGTGTTAGGCGCTAGTTTGGCGTCCGGCCGCTTCCCTGAGTCCTGGAAGAGCGGGAAGCTGGTCCTACTGAGGAAGTCGTGACAGCCTGCGATCTGCCTATAGGCCCACTGTGTTGCTGGACGAGACGGGTAAACTATTTGAGAGAGTATTGTCTGCCCTCATCGTCCGAGATCGGATTTCGAGAGGAGCGTTCGACGGTCGACGCCGTGCTGCGCCTGAGGGCCATGACCGAAAAGGCAGTGGGCTATGGCGGCGTTCTGTTGGCGTTGTCACTGAACATTGCCAATGCATTCAACAGTCTGCCATTTAGCTGCATCAGGGAAGTACTCCACTACCACAGGGTGCCAGAGCCCCTGAGGCGGCTAGTGGCTGACTATTTAGAGTAGCATACCGTCATGTACGAGGACTGCCACTAACTAACATTAACACTGCTAACTTGCCATATCTCACATCTCTTGCCATAGTGTACACTGGAATTTTAGTTTCACCATTTTTCTTCCTCTCTGTTGAGTCCCAGGCTGCAGCTATCAGTGCATTATTTACGTAATCAACAGGAGCCACGGCTATATTTGAATTAACGTCTGCGCAAAATACTCGAAGAACTCCAATACCTGCTCCTAGGTATATCTGAGACAAAATAATAATAATAACATTTATTGCACCAAAAAAAAAAGAAAATACAATCTGTTCAACTTAAAACTAGTATAAGTTATAAATCGGAAATGAGATAGCCTCCGTTACCAAACTAGGTAGAAACCTGTATTTCGGCTAACGGCGCCATTCCCCACAGAAATTCCAACATAACTAGTGTTTATTATAAAAGGAAGTTTAATAAATCTAAATAAAAAGAACAAAATTAAAAGTATGAAGTGACCTCTCTATTTCTGTATGTGGGTGTATGTGTACGTGGGAGTGTGTGTGCACGTGTGTGTTCAGGTTCAGGTGTGTTTGAGAGGATGTGTATCTGTAAGTAGATTTTGAAGATTAGAAGTTCAAAGTGCACAACTTGAATAATTTCTATGTTTCTAAACGTGTGGAGGAACGGGTGAAATAAACCTCCAACACAAAGGGAGGATCCTCCGATCAGGCGAGGTGATCGTGCCTGGCAGGCCAACTTTTGAATTTTAATTTTTTTAAGAGGTGAGAAGTCATAGGAAGTTAAAATAACGCTAAAATGATTATTAAATAAAATACTAAATTGAACGTAATTAAAAATTAGAAAACAATTAGAATAAGTAAAACGTGCAAACTACGATAATACTGCTAGAGCCTCCTCAGTTTCCTTATATCCCAAACTTTGAAGCCAATCAGTAACCTTAATCTTGCATTCTTTTTTATTATGAGGGTAAATAAGGATAATACTATTTACCTTATTATAAACAAATTGATTGCTGATTCTTACATTGCACAGGCACTAAATCTAATCAATTCAATTTAAAATCATTTATTCATCTAAGACACCAAGTGACACTTATGAACGTCAAATTGAAGCTATAGTTAAAAATCATAGATCGACACAAACAGAGGCCACAGCATGTTCTATATTGTCGAGGTAAGTTAGGCGAAAACACCAAAATCTACTGCCTGCCTGTGTCGATCCATAACTTCCAGTTTCAAAAATGCGTAGAGCTCATGAGCTGCCAGTATTCTTCTCATGAGAAGAATACTGGCAAAGAAACTCATGGCTAATCTTTTTCAAAATCTGATTTTCAAGTACAATAGTGTTAGTATTACATGTAAGGTAAACAGTATGCAAGCTGTTGCCACCTGAAATTCCTTTTATTAAAAAGCTCCAAAATCTAACGCACAAACACTCAGTGTTCAATCCTCTCGCCAGTGGAGCGTTCACCTTGGGAAATTTGAGATGTCTTAGGGCCCATGAGTAAGGCATTCAATCGCTAACTATGTCACTGGAAAGAGCAATGAACCACGGCTGTGTCACCGTGTTCTTATTCTAAGCTAATGTAATCAAGCACTTACTGAAGATGTGTAGACTCCTTGTTCTCGGCGCCCAAGGGATCCCTTTGGTATTCTCTCTGTGTCGTTACACATACATGACTCCTAAACTGCTGTATAACCTCCAAGATATTCGAATTACAATACACTCGTTTCAACTATCGCGGACCGCGCCTAAATTGACGTGACTACTAAAACTCGTGAGTCCAAATCAGACTAC
This sequence comes from Diaphora mendica, assembly GCA_949125395.1. Taxonomy (NCBI): domain Eukaryota; kingdom Metazoa; phylum Arthropoda; class Insecta; order Lepidoptera; family Erebidae; genus Diaphora; species Diaphora mendica. The sequence continues at coordinate 511,262 of OX421326.1, read as the reverse complement.
TCATAACGGTAAACCACTAAAGGAACCGAATCTGAAGATAGTTAGCTGAATTACAATCAATCGGCTCTTTTTTAACGAAGCTCCAGCTCGACCGACCCAAGCGTCTCAATAATACTATCTGTCAACGTGAAAACGTCAAACAAGAAAAATGACAATCAAAAATTTTGCCATTACAATGACGTTAAATTTCTAACACTCAGTGATAACGTTGAAGGTTTGAGTGTATTAAACATAGAACAAAATAGAAACAAGGTGCACATCCACTTACATTCAGTTGCAAAATCTTCTGTTGAAAATAATTCGTGACTGGATTAAGAGGCTAGGGTGGCAGTTGAACGAACCAGAATAATAGTATTGTCTAAAGAATCGCTGACTAGGCCGACCAGTCACCCCAAGCAGCACCCGTTCACGAGTATGACGCATGGACCAGCCATCATCTCCTTCGCCATATCAGAGGGAAGGAAACGACCCGCCCCACGTCGACACCGCAAGCAATGACATTTTAGTGAGCATGACAAACCATAGTCGAGATACTGATAAAAATCACTACTAACTAAATTACCATAATAATCGCCACGCATTACTTTCAACTAACAATGGTTTGTTAATATTTAGCTTTAATAAAAGACAAAGAAGTTTGTGTGTATCTATTTAAATTCTAATGACACCTTAAGCCCATGACTGTTTGTCGTTTAGATAATCGTTGATCGTATAGTAGGCTTTCCTAATAAGGTGATTTTTTACAGTTAGCTTGAATTTATTTACAGGAAGGTCGATTACATGTATAGGAATTTTATTATAAAAACGTACACCAAAACCTTCGAACGAGTTGTGTACCTTATGTAATCGATGATAGGTACCAATGAGTTTAGATTTGTTTCTAGTATTAATATTGTGTACATCACTGTTTTTCTTATAGTCATTAATGTTGTGTCTAACAAACATAATATTAGCAAATATATACTGTGATGCAACAGTTAAAATACCTATATCTTTAAACAACTCTCGAAGAGAGACTCTAGCACCTAAATTGTACATTGAGCGGATGGCTCGTTTTTGTAGAATAAAAATCGTTTCAATATCAGCCGCCTTGCCCCAACAGTTGGTTGTTGTGCCCAACATTATGTTTATCAAAAAATAATTCTACTTCTAAGTCTTTCCTAGATAATCCTTGAATATTTTGATGCACTATGTTTATGGTCATTAATTTTTTCACTTTATTGATACAGTTTTTATTTATTTTTAGATTTCTACTAACAATACTATTATTGAGTAAATGATTTGATATGCAAGAGATAGGCTCTTTTGTCTTAGTAATTAATTTAAAGAATTTATGTCACAATGTGTGGCCAAGCTATTGCCTGAATTAATATTAATAAAGTCATTATTAATTAGCTCAGAAGGAGCAATATGTGAAGCCAAATGTTTGGCTACAGTGTTCTTACATACTAAGGGGTGCTCTATAGGAGCTGTCAGGTTAGCCAAGTTCTTGGCTGTTATACTAAAATAATATGATAGCGAAACAGCTGTTTGTCTTTTATAATAATAGGGCAGATAATAACTATCTGGGGTCAAAAGACCATTATCATAGACAATCCTATTGATGTCAATTAAATGAAATTTGGCTTGTCAAATTAAACATAGTCATGTTTAAACTAATCCTAACATTTTTTTCGTGCTGAGACAACGAGACAACCCTTTGCTAATGGGCAGTGTAAATAGTACTATTTTATTTGCATTGAGTTCCGATAATTGTTAAAAGTATTTTATAAATGTTTTTTTATTTACACTACCTCTATTGCCACTAAAAATTATGAGACTAGTATTTTTATCAAAAGTTGCACTAATAGCATTTTCTAGAATCCTATTATATGCTAGGTTTGGCATACAGAAGTTGCTAAATGTATATTCTTTATTTGAGTTTGTTGTATATTTACTATAAGTAAGTTTTCCTAAATAAAAGAAACAATTAATTGATAAATTATCATAAAATGATAAAAATTTACTAATTTCTGATTTATTCCTATCTATTCACCCAACTACCTATCTGGTTGCCAAATTTGAACTTTCTAGGTCATATGGAAATGGGTTAGAATTTTGATCTATAGGTGAGTCAGTGATAAAAATCTGGATTTTTGGACGTTAATATCTAAATAGCCGTTTGAGGTTTGTATGTGAAATTTAGAGGACATAAATATCTTGCAAGTCTAAATATATGAGCGAAATCTGACATTTCTATGTGAAATAGTTTTTGATTTATGTGTAGTGCTTTGATAGGTGTCAAAAGTGTCTTCTAATGGTTCGTGTAATAATACACACGGTGCTGCTCGCCAGTTCTGTTAGCTTGAACTTGGCTTGACACGCTACCGCGTATCTAGATATTCGTCTCGTGATATTCGCGTGTCCTGTTCTCGTTTCATGTTGCTGTGAGCGTCACATACACATATTCTGTACATATTCGTCGAACCAAGAGTGACCATTCTTCCACCCGGGTGATTATAATACCCTAAAAGCAGGTTTTATTTGCTTTTCTTAACTCATCATTATTTTCATCAGCTCAGACGAAAGACGTTATCATGCCCGTAAACATCGCTTAAAGTTCGTCACAACAACTGGTTCTATTTCAATCACATTCAATCATCATCATCATCATCATCACCACGTATTGCGATAAATGCTGAACATATGCCTCTTCATTGCACCTCCTGCCTGCCATCTTGCGCAAGTCGTCACTCTACCAGATCTGTGTACGTCCTACACTATGTTTTTCGAGGCGTAGTCTCCACTCCAAGGGTTTCCAGCAATCTTCAGCTGGTGGAGGGTTTACACCACCAGGTGTTTGTCACCAGCTTTTGTGTGCCGAAGTATAACTCTCTATTACCCCTTGACAATATCAAGCAAGCTGACTTCTAAAAATCCTTGCGTGATAACTTACACCACTGGGTCCAGCCAAAGTGCTGATATGTAACCACCCGGGTGCTGGTTCGCAGTATGCTGGAAGTACTGCAAAGAAGAAAATAACTATCACCACCGCATATGAACAGCAACTCAGCAATTTAATTCTGGAGACAGAAGTGTATTATCGTATTTTATGTATCCCTTCTCCACTCTTCTCATACAACAAATAAGACTATAACTCTCGTCAAATAGGTTAAAACGTAGTTCTTACTTAGTAAGCATTTAATTCCTGGTTTTAATTTTTTTTCCTGTAATATGAATCATCATCTTCATCTTGGCCGGAAAACGCCCACTGCTGGACATAGGCCTTCGCCACCACAATATCTGAACTAAGATACCCGCATAAAACTACTTCCCGCTTCCTTCCGAAGGTCAGAGCACCTTGTCAATTGCCCACCCACGTTTCAGTTGGCTAGTTATATGCTGTAAATTCTTACCTATCGCAGGTCTTACAATACATATTGGTAAATCTTCAGTTGTCCTGATCAACTCTTCAGTAATACACTTCGTGAATGTATAAGTGTTTGGCCAGCCTTCTATCAGTCTAGAAGAAAATTAAGTTTGTCAATCTTTTGTTTGATCCTTCGAGGCTACAGCTTCGTATGTTTTTTTTTTTTAAAGACAACTCCCGCACTAGGAATAATTCCTGTGTCGCGGGGGACATTACAAACATACACGAAACGGACACAAAGAACACCCAGACTCAGAACAACAATTTGTGGATCGCACAAAGTGTTGTCCTACGTGGGATTTGAACCCACGACACTTGGCGAAGTAGGAAACGGCGTGGTGACCGTTAAACCACAAGGCCAAACGTGCAAATTAGAGGAAGACAGGTTTGTCAATGAGTCAAAAGCAACAAAAATAGCTTTACACTGCTTTTTGTGAGGCAAAAGTTTCACTCACGGCCACTCCATAAAATTTTTGAACTGTTTTTAATAACTCATAACCATCAATGCTAATGCATGTTGTTTACAACCGCTATGATCGATTTAAATTAATGGGTAATATTTTTGACATAAAAGTTCATGATAGAAACTTACACAAAACTTGGGAAGCGTTAAAATTAAATTTTAAACGTTTAAAATCTATTGCAATATCGACAAACTACTAAAATTGAAAATCTATGGCGAATCTTAATGGATTTAAATACTGTTCAATTAATCGCTTAATCTAGTAGTGAGAAGGATTAAAAAGGGCTTGCTTCGATGGTTTGGCAATTAAGAGAGGATGGATGATAAAAGACTCGCGAAAGGAATTTATAAATTGAAATTTGTGTGGAAATGTCGGAAGAAGACGTCCACGGTGAAAATTTACCGACCCCATTGGTGATATTCCGAAAAAGAATGCTGTGAAAAGCACCAGGTACCGACGAGCGTTCATGGAGTGATTGATGCATGCTGACGAAGCAAAAGAGGTGTATCAAAACCGCAGTAAGTAGGGGTCAATTGTCACTGCCTACACCTCTAGGAAACAGGTGTGACTGTATGTTATGTTTATTCATTAACAAAATTGAAACTTATACGAACTTTTTAGTGATGTCATGCAATCTTCTTTCTTCAGTACACTCAGCGAGAGATATCATTGTTTGAGGAGGTACTGGACTTGTATAAAAGTTTTCCGGTACTTCTTTATTGATGTTGTTTTTGGTTGCACATGAAAACGCTGTAGACACATGCACAAATTTTCTACGACAAACAAAAAGTATAAATTGTTAATTTTTGTGTTAGCATCTTACTTGATCTTAAAAGGTAAATTTAAAAGTAGTAGAGCCACGCTGATTACAGCACGAAGGGGCCGGTTTGACCGTGGCGGTACTACCCTTGCACATAGCATCAACTTAAAATGATAGCATTCGTGCTTCGTTGGTGAGTGCGAGAGCCCAATGATGCATAAGCAGACATCTTCTAGGTAGTAGAGCCACGCTGATTTCAGTACGAACGGGCCAGCTCGACCAGGGCGGTACTACCCTCGCACAGAAAATCAGCGTAAAATGACAGCATTCGTGTTGTCGTGTTTCGTTGGTGAGTGCGAGGCCCAATGATGCAGAAGCATCACTACGCCACCATAGTGTGGGTCACCATGCTGCATTGTTGCATTCGCAATGAGTATGGTGACCACCACTCTTGGATTCTGCTTATGCTTTCTATCAGGCAGAGTCATTTTGGCAGGCCCATACATAAAAAAAAAGCATTACTAGGCCGCCATGGTTTGGGTCACTATGCTGCATTATTGCATTGTCTGCATTCGCAATGAGTACGGTGATCACTACTTACTTTTGGATTCTGCTTATTAAATGCTTTCCATCAGGCAGAGTAGGGTCACTTTGGTAGGCCTATTCATAAAAGAAAACTATTATCATGAAATCATACAAAAGACAAGTTCGATTTCGGCACGTTTAGACGTGTTAACAAAATTGACTTTTACCCACTTACGTATAAAGAATGTTCAACGGCCAAGTCACACAACATTAACTATAATAATAAATAAATCGCAGTAAGGAACCTTAGAATTGGCACGACTTTGTCTAGATTTCATTACTTTTTGGCTCGAGACTTGGCTAGTTTTTTACAGAATGTTTTTGGTGGGATTTCACTTCTTTTTGTAGAAACATGGGCATATTGATTTATTTTATTAGGTTTCCTTATTTGACACATTTTTTTTCTTTTTAGGAGTAGTTTTTTTATTATTACAAATCTTGCTTACCTTTTTGTTGTCACCAGGTACTCCAAATCTTCGATTATCCTAGTTTTTAGAGTTTTGTGGCCATTAAACCCTAACTCTGTACCAAATTTCAGCTCTCTGAGTTTATTGGAATGGTCTAAGATCCGACCCTACATTGACCTTCACCGAGCTGATTATAGAATAAAACTTAGTTTATAATAAATTTAGTATATTAGAAAACATATTAAAAATTGGTTGTCTAAAAAAATCCTTCACAGAATATTTTTAATTAAAATAAAAAAATATTTAAAAATTATATATAGTTTATAATAAAACTAATAAATATTAATAATAAAATATAAAACAATAAAACATAAATTAAATAAATCAATACATATATGTAAATTAATATATATAAATAAATACATATGTATATATTGATTTATTTACTTGTTTAATTGATATATTCATATATATTTTTATTTATTTATTTGTTTAATTTATGTTATATTGTTTAATAATAAATTTTTAATATTTATTAGTTTTATTATAAACAAAAAAAAATAATTTATCCTTATATTATTCTGTTCCGGTTTTTTTTAGAGAACCCATTTTTAATATATTTTCTAATATACGAAATTTATTATAAAATAAGTTTTATTCTATTATCAGCTCGGTGAAGGTCGATCTAGGGCCGGATCTTCTACTAGAAGTACTAGTTCTATTCTGATGATCATGAGTGAGTGAGTGAGTGTCATAAATGCGAAATTTTACTTTCGCTTAACTTCGGAACTAAATGACCTACAGACTTGATTTTTTTTATTTTAAGTGTAATTTTATAGCTTACTGGATGACGAAAATTTCTGCGTTCTGTTCTCATCCAGAGGTTCTCAAATAGGGGCCTGAAAATGCGGCGAAATGGTTCCAGTAAAGGATGGTACGGCAGTGTTTGCTTCGCGCTCGACTTGGCGATGTAGTGATGTTACTCTTTTGAATGTTCACAACCTCGCTAGATAGGTTATAATATAACGGTATAAATAGCCGTACAATATCTATAACGCCGAATTTTAAAAAGAAAAGCTTAAGACCACGACACCACGTTACAGTAGGCACAAATAAAAAATAGTTTATTAATGAGCAAACTCAAGGCTCTTAAACCTCTGAAATTCCGTTAAAGATGCAGCATCGTAAGGGCCATTTACAAGTTTCTGCGAATCCAAATCAATATAAGATCCATACTGCACCATCTATCTAACGAACGAGTTATTAAAGTGTTAATAAATTAGTTTCACCTGCATTTTCTTAGTAATTAATACTTAATTTATTTGATTATGTTTTTAATTGATTGTAAAACCTAAACAGATCACATTTATAAACTAATAATATATCATAAAACTGGTGTCCAATTTATTTAAATGAGTACATGACTGAAATGACTGGACCACGCGAAATGTATGACAGGATTTTAGAATTTAGATATTTGTAATGTACTCATTAATTACCTTATCTTACTCTCCTCCTTCAATACCTTTTTTATACCAAACAAGTAATGATTTTGACAGTTTTTTTTTTCGATGTAAGAATCTGTTGTTCAAATCCCGTTGTACAATCTATGTCACCAAGTTATTATAACAAATCTACTGACAACACATTCATTATATCGATTCAGTAGTTGAGGCGCAGCGGTGGCACATATATAAATGCGTAGACTCCCAAAATCATTACCCAGTACCACTGCCTTGAATAACCTAAAAGTAATAGGCAGTTGAACTTACATAAGGTTTTTGCAGCTTTTAGCTAGTTCTAGTGCCTCTCTAGTACCCCTGATATTAGTGAGTGTTGCCTTCCGAAGAGGTTCTTCAAAATTGACTGTAGCGGCAGCATGGAAGATGATGTTCACCTGAACAATACAATGGACTATAAAAGATCCACCAATGTTGGATTTCGAACGTCATTATAATGGCAAAATTTGATTGTCACTGTTTTCTTGTTGACGTTTTAACGCACTAACGTAGAAAAGAAGTTGAAAGACGCGCGTTGAAAACGGCCGACGATTTATTGTTATTGTTAAAATTAATTGATAGTAAGCTAATTGTATTGTCCATCGACCCGGTCTCTGTAGTGATTTACCGTTTGTGTGAGGTCTGTTAGACTCGCAAGTTTTGTAGGCGCGTTCCGCGATAGCTGAAACGAGTTTGTTGTAATTCGAATACCTTGGAAGTTGTACAGCACTTTAGGAGTTTATGTTTGTGTGACGACGCAGAGAAGCAGCTACCCAAGAGATCTTTAGGAACGCCGAGAACACTCAAGCCACACACTCCAGTAAGTGCTTGATGAATTTAGTTTAGATTAAGAACAAGGTGAATCGCCGTAAAGCTCATTCTTCTCGCCAATGAATTAGGTTAGTGATTGAATGTCCTATCTATGGGCCCAAAGACATCTCAAGTATCACAAAGTGATCGGTATCATTGGTGGGAGGAGTGAACAAATTTTTGGTAGCAGAAAGCGTGGTTAACCTCTGTGGCACTCCGTAGTGCACTCAGAAGGTGACATCTCGTTGTTAGGCAGGTAATTATACTGTTCCACTGTCCACATATCTTTGATTCCACTGATATAGCTATTTAGAATAGTATTTGAAACAATTTATTAGCATAATGATTGAAGTGGGTAGGTCAAACATTTAATTATTGGATTAATGTAAATCTTATTTTACTCATTGTTTGCTGGTTTCAACTGTGTTGTATACTTGATATTGATTGTACAATTGGTCCAATATATTAACCCAATCACACATTTGATTATTGGTTGAATTGTGAAACTTAATATTAAATATTAATTGTGTGGGACAATTGGTCAAAGATATTAGTGTAATACAATTAGATTTTGCTAGCCTAAAGACAATATTACTAGAATAATATTGTTATATCATTCTGATATTGTTTAGTGAAGGTTAAATTCAATTATTTTTAATAAAATTAACTTATTGTTAGTGGGCATTGATAAAGTGAAACTTGTAGGTAGATATATATTTGAGATTAAGTGACTGCACAAGCACTTAACAGTGTTTTATATGAAGTTCCTAATAGTGTTTAAATAAATAGTTTATTACATACATAAAATATTGTAACTTGTAAGTATCGTTTTGCCGCTATGACGTTCTCATTGTACCGGGCTAAGATTAGCACAGAATTGAGATGGTTTACATCGGTTCAAGGTCTCCTAGGCCGACCAGATAGACAGGATGCACTGTTGGCTCGAGCTTTGGATGCGCCGGCTAGACTGGAGTTATTGATGGAAACGCTTACCAAGGTCGAGGCCCTTGAGGAGGAGAAGGTCCGCGATGCAGGCTGATGTTGACCAGTGTCTCTCAATTGCTGATGACATTCAGCAGCGCATAGCAGAAATAAAGCGCCAGCGCAGAACCGGCTGTGATGAAGAAGCTGTGGAAGGCCCACACTCTCGCGGGGTTGTATCAAAATTGCCTCAGATACAATTACCCAGCTTTGATAGAAAGCTCGGTGAGTGGGTCAGCTTCATCAATTTATTTGATAGTTTGGTACACTTAAGGGAGGATTTACCTAAGGCCTATAAGATGGCACAACTGATGTCAGCTCTGAAGGGAGAGCCTAGGGAACTGGTAGCCCATTTGACGGTGACCGAGGACAATTATGAGATTGCCCGTCAAATGTTGGTAAGGCGCTACCAGAACAAAAGAAGGCTGGTTGATGCTCAGCTCAAGAGGCTGTTTAGCATCCCTTCAGTGACTCGAGTCTCTGCCATACAGGCAGAAGTGTTGAACCCGGTGTTGAGTGTCACTAGGGCGTTAGGAAATTTAGGCTTGCCGGTCGAAGAATGGTCTTACATGTTAGTATACATAGTACTGTCCCGGCTGCCAGTGGATGTGCAGACCAGATTTGAGCAGCATCATGGTCAGGGTGCAGACAACTTGCCCACCTCTTCTCAGCTCATAGAGTTTTTGGAGGAAGAGTGTCGGAGGGCAGAGAACATGGGTTTGTTCGTGAAGCCCGCTGAGGATCCACAGAAGGCTACTCGGAGCCCCGTGAGGAGGGGACTACCGCAGAGAGGACCAAGGCAGTTGTATGGGCACGTGGGTGCCTCAACACCTGAACGGGATGCCTGCCCATATTGTAAACAGGATGGCCATAGTGTGGCCGCCTGCCTTAGATTTAGGGACCAGAGAGTCCAAGGGCGACGCCAGATCACCAAGCAACGTGGCTGGTGTTTTTTGTGCCTGGGTCCCCATTTAGCAAGGGATTGCGCTCGGTCCGCAATGTGTAAGTTTTGTGGAGGCCGCCATCTTGAGTTGCTCTGCATGAATAGGCCCGACCAACATCATGCAGATGGACAGGGCCGGACCCAGGGACGGATAGGGTCAAGTACACAGGGCCGGACTTGGAACCTGGGTCCACGGGACCAGGGCCCTCATAGGGAGGAAGTTGGGGGCGATGTTCAGGCCAACATCGCGCGCGGTTCCCCGAGCTATTGGCAGGCCAGGGGTTGAGTTGGAGCTGGCAGTGTGCGTATGCACCCTCGAGTATGCGGTTCGTTAGAACGCCGCCTCGGGTGTCATCGTGCTCGCCGAAGATGACGACATTTCGTCGATTTTCGCCGCCTATCATGGAACGCCCTCGGTTGGATCACCGCACCCCCCCTATCCGTAGACGGCACCAAGTGGAGCGCCACGACTGGCACTTACGAGGGACCATGGGATCCCTACCACACTGATATGCCCGGTTGCTCGGGCTATAATGCGTGGGGCCCCGGGGGCCCCCGCTAGGAAATTGCAGCTCAATCAAATTTGGTCCCCAACCGGAGGCTATAGTCTTGCCCACTGCCTCCGTGTGTGTTTGGGGTTTGATTTCGACACCCCAGGTACGGTTGACGTGCTACTGGGAGTAGACGTTCTGGGTAAGTTTTGTTGTCGGATCGGCGAGTCTTGCAGCATGATCGACTCATGGCTGTGAAGACATGTGCCAGGAGAGTTGAACCCGTCGGATTGTGCATCCAAGGGATGCCGGGCTCCTGAATTGGTTAACCATCAGTTATGGTGGGCCCCTCCTTGGCTGGCAAGGAAGGAATCGGATTGGCCCCTTAACAACGCGAAGTTGTCTATAGACTGTGGTCTAATAGCAGCCGTGTATGTGACCCAGGAGGTCCAGGAGACTGACGCGAGTTTCCTGATTGAGCGGTATAGCTCTCTTGATAAATTAATCAATGTCAATTGTTGGATAAGGAGATTCGTTCGGAATTGTCGCACTTCCCGCGAACAGCGAACGCTAAGCCCAATTCTGTCACCGGCAGAGTGAAATGAGTCGCTTCTGAATTTGATCCGGTTGGTACAGTCTTCGAACTTTGGAGCAGAATTGGCGAGTCTACGAATTGGGCGTTCCAAATTGAAGGGTGCTGTCGCGCGTCTCAACCCGTTTATAGATTCGGCCGGGTTGCTTCGGGTAGGAGGAAGATTGCGCAATGCGAATCTGCCGTATTCGGCACGTCACCCCCTACTGCTCCCCAAGGGAGGGCAGTTGGTGGAGTTGTTGGTGACTGACCGGCATGTTAAAAACGCTCATGCAGGTTGTCACGCCTTGTTGGCTACACTTCAGAGGGAGTTTTGGATTTTGTCTGGGCGTCGTACCATACGGAACATCGTGTTTCGGTGCATGCCTTGTTATAGGAGCAAGGCTGCCACGATGCAGCCTGACATGGGGATCTGCCCCCTGATCGGGTGAATGAGACTAGGCCATGGGCGGGTGTTGGTACAGACTTTGCGGGCCCATTCTTAGTAAAAAGCTCGCGGCTGCGGAACGCGAAACAGTACAAGGCGTGCCTTTGCGTGTTCGTCTGTTTATCCACAAAGGCGGTGCATCTCGAGCTCGTTGCTGATCTCACGACGGAAGCTTTTATTGCGTGCTTGGACAGATTCGATTCCGGAAGGGGACTGCCAGCACTGATTCGTTCCGATAACGGAACCAACTTCGTAGGTGCAGAACGATACTTACGAGATGTAGTTAAGTTTTTAAATGAAAACAAAGTGGATATTGGAACAGCCCTCTCCCGTCGGGGTATACAATGGACCTTCAGTCCACCAGGTTGCCCCCACTGGGGCGGGATTTTTGAAGCCTTTTTGTAAAGTCAGCTAAGACGCATTTAGGGCGTATTGTAGGTCAGACCGCGCTGACATTTGAGGAACTCGCGACGTTGTTTTGTAAGATAGAAGCCGTTCTCAACTCGCGACCGTTGTGTCCGCTCAGCTCGGATCCAAATGACCTGGAGGCGTTGACTCCAGGCCATTTCTTAATTGGTCAGCCACTTAACGCGCTGCCCGAACTCCCGTTCGAAGATGTGAAATTGTTTCGGTTGTCTCGGTATCAGATGTTGCAGCAGTTTTCCCAGAACTTTTGGAAACGATGGTCTCTAGAATATCTGCACATTCTGCAACAGCGCCTTAAGTGGACTGACAAATCTAGTCCGCCTAATGTTGGTAACCTCGTGCTGGTTAAGGATGCTAATCTACCGCCACTGCGTTGGCGCCGGGGGCGCATTGTTAACTTGTTCCATGGTAAGGATGGGACCCCCCGGTCCGCAGAGGTTCTTGTTGGGGACTCAGTTATCCCCCCAATGTATCCCTACGTTGTCGTCGTGGTGGGGCTTGCGTGAGTCGATGATTTCTGGGGCTATGCCGGTAGAGCCACTCATGCCGGATAGGCCCAGAAGGAGGCTCCAGACTAAATGGGATACGAGACGGAGTCTTTACAGACTGCTGCGTGGGGCACTCTAAACGTCCCTCTGCTCTAGCAGAGGACGTATTAGAGTGCCAGTAGTTCCGAGAGGGACAGGGGGCGGACGGATCCGGTCTGGTGCAGACCCCGTCCGGCCCAACCGTAATCCTGAACGGACAGGACCGGTGGCTCTTCGAAGCCACGAGGACGTAAACCTCTATAAAAAATACCCCAAGCTCACGCTCTGACGCCTGGCAATGAGCTGTATCGCTGGAGGGAGTCCAGTGCCACGGGCGTCCTCTGTCGGAGGACATTAAACTTCAAAAATTAATGACATGGACAACTATAGGAATTTACCTACCCAGGAGGGTCCTAGACGCGACGCGTCTGGGGAGTCCCTCCCGGAGCCAGTCGGCTCCGGCAGCCCCCAATCGTATTATGGGGGGGGCACCCAATGTCACACACGCCCGTCGCCGAGCGTCAAATCCGGCACCGAATCTCAAGCGAAGGACGCTGATAAAAGAAGTGGGGCAGTGTAGCGCCCGTCGAGGAACAGCCGAGGGCAGTTCCGGAAGGCGGACGCCCACTCCTCCACTGAGGAGATTGCTGCGGCGGTAGCGCCTGCATCGATGGGGCTCCCAGAAGTCGATCCGACTGCTGGGAGCCGAAGAACAATGGAACGCATGCGTTCCAGGTCCGCCGTGAGTGTCGCGGGCGGCGGTTCCCGTGCGAGGACGGACGCACCGAAAGCAATGGACACGGAGGAAGACAGCCGGAAGCGCGGACGCCCTACTGGCTGCGAGAGCGACATCGCTCAGGCGATGTTGCCTCCTAAGGTGGCAACCAGTCAGAGGGAGCGATCGCTGACCCCGGTGCCGGCCCCGTCAGGTTCCGCCTTTAGTAGGGCGGGATCCTATAGGCGGGCTCGAGCGGACGGCGAATTGCAAGCGGAGGAGGATATAGCAGATCTCCTGCTGAAGATCAAGGAGCCGATGGTGGGGGATTCTGTGCCCCAAACACCATCCTCCTTGCAGGAGAAAGCGGAAGCGGCGGTGGCCATCATCCACAAGGTGGCCACCAAGTCAGTGAACCTTAAGGGCCCTTTTGTGAGGGCCCTTAAGGACTCCTCCTCTGCCTTGGCGGAAGTCGTGGAATCCCTCGCAGGGGACGTGGCTCGCCTCCAGTCAGCCAACGATCACCTGACGGGGCAGGTGGCGGAGCTGAGCGCTCAGTTCGCCCAGTTCCGGGCGGAGCACCCCGCCCCGGCCCCTTCTACGTCGCGGCCGGCCCCGTCTACGCCCCAGCCGGCCCCGTCTGCGTCGCGGCCGGCCCCGTCTGCGTCGCGGCCGCCCCCGTCTGCGTCACGGCAGGCCCCGTCTACATCCCAGCCAGCCCCGTCTACGTCGCAGTCTGCCCCTACTGTCCCCGGAGTATCGGATGAAGTCCTGCAGCAGATGCTGCAGTACATGCTCCATGCGATGGGGAACTTGGTGGACGGGCGGATTGCGGGTCTGGAGGCAAGACTGCCGCCGGCCTCTATTATTCGGCCGCCGCTTGCGGCGCCAAAGCGAAAGGTTGCGTCGACACCGACCCCTCTACCGGTGGTGGGGGGTCGCGTAACCTACGCGGCAACGACGTCGGCACCAGCTCCTGCGGCTTCTCAAAGGCCCGGTCAGGCGGCCAAGGCTACAGCCAAAACAGCTGCGCCGAAGCCGGGACCCAAATCGGCGGCAAGAGCTGGAGCAGAGTTCCCTCCGCTCCCCACTCCAACACCTCTGCCTGGCCCTTCCACATCTGCCCCCTCCGATGAGGGTTGGCAAGTAGTTGGGGGGGCCGAGCAGTCGAAGAAGGCCAAGAAGCGGGCCAAGAAGGCTGCCCAAAAGGCGGCCTCTGGCCCGCAGTCGTCATCGGTGGCAAGGGCCACTCCAAAGAAGCCGCGGAAGTTGCAGCCGCCTAAGACCGCGGCTGTAGTGGTCACGGTGTCACCGGAGGCGGCAAGTGGGGGACTGTCCTACGCGGCCGTCTTTAAGACGGCCCGGGACTGTCTCGCCCCAGATTTTGGAGCGGCAGGGGTCCGTTTGCGCCTCGCCCAGACGGGAGCTCGTGTCCTCGAGTTCCCTGGGGCCGATGGCGCAAAGACGGCGGACACCTTCGCCGAGAAGCTGAGGGGAGTCTTCGCAGCCACGGATGGTGTGAGGATCTCCAGGCCCACGAAGTGCGCGGAACTGCGCATTTCGGGCCTGGACGACTCCGTCACTGCTGATGATGTTCGCGTTGCAGTCCAGGAAAGGACAAAGTGCAGCGTGGAGAACATCAAAGTCGGCACCATCCGTCCCGGTCCAGGGGGCCTTGGTGCAGTGTGGATGAGCTGTCCCGTGGCGTCGGCCAAAGTTTTGGGCGACGCCGGTAGGCTACTCGTCGGCTTCGTAAGCGCTAGGATCACGGTCCTGGCGGCGAGGCCGATGAGGTGCTTCAAATGCCTGTCAGCGGGACACACACGCGCCAAGTGCGATAACTGTTTTGACTGCAGCGGATTATGTTTCCGCTGCGGTCGACCGGGGCACAAGGCTGCGGAATGCTCTGCGGCCCCTCACTGCCCGATATGTGCGGCGGCTAATAAGCCCGCCAATCATCAGATGGGGCAGGGGGGCTGTAGGCCTCCCCGCGCTTCTCGGCAGACGTCGGGGGCTAGCCTAGCGACCCAGGCTGCCTCCGACGTTGCCCATTCGTCAACATTGACGCCCATGGAGGGGGTTGTAGAAACGATTCAGTAATGGATCAAATCTGCAACCTCCTTGTCCAGACGAACCTGAACCACTGTGCCGCGGCGCAGGATCTCTTCCTGCAAACCATGGCGCAGTGGTCAATAGGTGTTGCCGTAGTCGCGGAGCCCTATTTCGTTCCTCCCCGTCCAAACTGGATGGGTGACTGGGACGGCTCTGTGGCAGTCGTCGGTTCCGCGGCGGCTCATTCCCCGCCCTTGTCACTTAGTGACAAGGGCTCTGGATATGTTGCCGCCGAGTGGGGGGGGATAACCGTTTACGGTGTGTACTTCTCCCCCAACCGGAGTTGAGCGACTTCGAGGTCTTCCTTAACAGCTTGGAGACCTCGATGCGGCGATTAGCGTCTGGGCACGTCCTCGTGCTGGGGGACTTCAACGCAAAATCCATTGCGTGGGGGTCCCCCGGGACGGATGCCAAGGGCGAAGCCGTTGAGGAGTGGGCGGCTTCGGTGGGCCTCTGTTTGTTGAACAGAGGCTCCACCAACACGTGCGTGCGACAGCAAGGGGGGTCGATAGTGGACCTTTCGTTCGCTACCCCTGCTGTTGCCGCACGAGTAAGGAACTGGTGTGTCCTGGAAGAGGTCGAGACGCTCTCGGATCATTTATATATCCGGTTCGAGCTCTCCCGGTCCCAGGGCCCCAGTAGGGGTCACACGGCGCGGCATTCATCCCGCTTTCCGCGGTGGGCTGTCGCCAAGCTCGATAGGGACCTACTAGAGGAGGCGGCCATTGTTCAATCTTGGCTGTCTCCGCAGGCCCCGACCGAGGGGGTCGGCGTGGACGTGGGGGCTGGCCGTTTTCGCGATGCGCTTACGCAGGTTTGCGATACGGCCATGCCTCGCGTCCAAGGTCGTCGGCCTCCACGGAAGGAGGTCTACTGGTGGTCCCAGGAGTTGGCGGACCTCCGCGCGGCTTGTACTCGTGCCCGGAGGTCCTACACCCGCAGCAGGCGACGTCACCGTGGAAACGGTGGCGGGGACCAGCTTCATGAGGAGTACCGCGAATCGCGGAAAACTCTGAAACTGGCCATTTGCCGCGCCAAAGAGGTAAAAAGAAAGGAGATGCTGGAGAGTCTCGACCGTGACCCCTGGGGTCGCCCATACCGTGCGAACCGGGCGGCGGAGGCGCGCCTATCAGCGCCTCATGCCGCCCTGAGTGTGGCCGCGGATGGTCGGGACGGGCTTTCCCCTCCATCCGCTCTAGTGGCCTCCCGCGAGGGGGCGACGTACGCGTGTGCCGTACGTCGCCTAATTGAGAGGATACCAGCAGACGGTGCCCGCTTCTGTGCGGGCAGGCGCTGGGAGGGGTCCGGATGTGTTAATAACTGCAGTTCCCGGACTCCTCCCTTCACAGGCGCAGAGTGGCACACCGTGTGGTTTTAGTCGGTTCGAGTCCGACACACCGCCCCGCCGCAAGCCCCGGTGGGGTGACGGTCCGAGGGGATTTCCACACGTTAAAAAAAAAATGGGGACTCAGTTATCAAGCGAGCGGTAGCAACGTTATCTCACCTGCCTGTAGATTAGGGAACAGGTACGGACCTGTTCGAGCGGGTGACTGTTGGATTTCGAACGTCATTATAATGGCAACATTTGATTGTCACTGTTTTCTTGTTGACGTTTTAACGCACTAACGTAGAAAAGAAGTTGAAAGACGCGCGTTGAAAACGGCCGACGAATTATTGTTATTGTTAAAATTAATTGATAGTAAGCTAATTGTATTGTCCATCGACCCGGTCTCTGTAGTGATTTACCGTTTGTGTGAGGTCTGTTGGACTCGCGAGTTTTGTAGGCGCGTTCCGCGATAGCTGAAACGAGTTTGTTGTAATTCGAATACCTTGGAAGTTGTACAGCACTTTAGGAGTTTATGTTTGTGTGACGACGCAGAGAAGCAGCTACCCAAGAGATCTCTTGGAACGCCGAGAACACTCAAGCCACACACTCCAGTAGTGCTTGATGAATTTAGTTTAGATTAAGAACACGGTGAATCGCCGTAAAGCTCATTCTTCTCGCCAATGAATTAGGTTAGTGATTGAATGTCCTATCTATGGGCCCTAAGACATCTCAAGTATCACAAAGTGATCGCTATCATTGGTGGGAGGAGTGAACAACCAACCTAAAATAACAGCATTCATGCTGTCGTGTTTACTTGGTGAGTGCGAAATCGGAAGCCAAATGACGTGACCCCGAAGCATCACCGTGGGAGAGCCACGCTTTGACATGCATGGATCGGCTCGACCGGAGTGATACCAAGGCCTCACAGAAAACTGGTATGAAACAGCGCCTTTGCTGTGTTTCACCGAGTGAGTGAGAAAACAAGAGGCCCGTACCCTAAACGCTCCCCCATACCCCTCCTCAACCCCTAAGGGCCGGCAACGCACTTGTGACGCCTCTGGTGTAATCGCTTACCATCAGACGATTCGTCTGCTCGTTTGCCAACTATTCCATTAAAAACTCTAGTCGTCATAGTGTGAGTCACCATGCTGCATTGTTGCATTATCTACATGCGCAATGAGTGTGGTAACCACCACTCTTGGATTCTGCTCATGCTTTCCACAGTCACTTTGGCAAGCTCATGTGTATAAAAAAGAGCATATCTTACCTCTTCTGTTAGTGTTATCCAATCTTTGTCACATAGCCCAAGTCTAATGTCGGCAATATCTCCTTCCACGGGAATTATTTTTTCATGAAACTGCGGTTGCTTCATACGTAGACAATCGTACACCTGATTATGAAGTGAAACAAAAAATTGCTTATTTAATTTTATGTAAAGTTCAAATGCATAAATATTATTTGTACGTTTAAGTACAGGCAAGGAGGGGCTCGTGAGTTGGTGGTAGCCGATGAAGTTAACACATTGCAAAGTTAAGTAATCCTTGCCAGGCCAGTCTTTGCATGGTTGACCAATCTTAAGAAATTGTGTACACTTCCATGCCTAGGAAAGCAAGTCAAGTTATCGGGCTCGTTACCACAAGAATATCTAAAGCAATCGTTTTTTTTATGGAATAGGGGGCAAACGAGCAGACGTATCACCTGATGGTAAACGATTACCGCCACCCATGGATACCCGCAACACCAGAGGCGTCACAAGTGCGTTGTTGGCCTTTGGGGGATGGGAGGAGGGGTTCGGGTATGAAAATTCGGTATCCTCACTCACTCGGTGAAACACAACGCGTTGTTTCACACTGGTTTTCCGTGAGGCCGTGGTATCACTCCGGTCGAGCCGGCCCATGTATACCGAAGCGTGGCTCTCCTACTGTATAAATGTTCGTTACGGGTAGGTGGGTCCCTACAAAGTTCGACTAAATTATTTCTACTGAACTCTGCTATCGCCTAATACTTGAATTGTGGAGGTCTGATGTCAGTCCACGAACAAAATTAAAGTTTACCCTACTCAACCTACTTTTGGAAAAGGTGTTAAAGGCTTAGTACCAGCAAAGGTTAACTCGAGGCGCTCAAAGTCCAGTTGCACTCGGTGATTAGAAACAATCACCGAGGGTAAGCAACGACGGCGTGGTCAGTACCTGGATGGGTGACTGCTAGTGGCATTTTACCATGACCGTCTGCGTGATTCGGAGGTCACGTTAAGCAGTCGGTCCTGGTTGTAATCAAATGATAACAGTCGTGAAGCTTAGTTGGAGGTCTTTGGGCGGCTTAAAAACATCCAACGGCAAGATTACGTAGCCACAACGTTGTCTTGCCAGTCCCCAACCCGCACTTGGCCAGCGTGGGGACGTATGGCCTTAACCCTCTCCTGAGAAGAGACCTGAACCCAGCAGTGGGACGTTATGGGTTGTTGGTGATTGATGTTGATGAAAGGTTATCTTTGCTTTTTTCTTCTGATCATAAACTATTCAGATTCCTTAATACGCGCAGAGGTAACTCTGCGCGTATCTCTCTGCGGACTGTTGATAAAGATACTCTTGTAAGTGTAAAAAATACACAAATATTACTGATAAACTGAATGAGGTTACTGATGCCTTAGACCCCTCCTCCCAAGAATTCATAGGAACGAGTCTGGGTCGCAGATGTCCCGTCTTTCGTTTGGCCCTATATTGGATTTGCTATTGCCAGCATTGAGCATTATAATCTAAACTATTGTTACGTACACTTCCTCTGCCATGATAGGTCATGTAATTTCATTGAAAGCGTTCAGCAGTTTATTCGTAAAAGGGTTACAAAAAACTATGAGTAGTAGAGCCACGCTGATATCAGCATGAACGGGGCGGCTCAATCGGGGCGGTACTACCCTCGCACAGAAGATCAACGTAAAATGACAGCGTTCGTGCTGTCGTGTTTCGTCGGTGAGTGCGAGACCGGAGGCCTAATGATGCAGAAGAATCACTAGCCCGCCATGGTGTGGGTCACCATGCTGCATTGTTACATTGTCTGCATTCGCAGCATGGTGACCACCACTCTTGGATTCTGCTTATGCTGGCGGCAGGGCCAAATAAAAAAAAAAACGAATTCATAATAAATTTGTTATTCACTACAAAAACAAACTTACTTACCGGATCTCTTAGTAACTTTGTAAGCCTTTCTTGAATCGATATTGATTTTTTACATCTTATCAGTAAGTAGATTTTCTTTATTGCACATGACCTGAAATCATTTTTAATTTATATGTCGGCGAGAAAATATTAACTTATGATTTTGAGCGTCTCAATAAAACTTAATTTTATTTTATTTTTTATTTTTACTACTACTACTAACAATTAATATCTAGTAATTACAACTATGTCTGATTATAAATAATTGTAAATGACGAGTCTAACCTGTTAACATCCGCTTCTACTTAATTACAGTAATTCTAATTATTTCATTAAAGATTTATCATGTCATTAAAATAAGACGTAACGTATTTATTACTTTGTGTAGTTTATGGGGCATTTCACGTCAAGCGGACAACGAAAAAAAAATGAGGTCGTGAATTTTGTTTATACTCTGGTCAGTTATACTTCTAGGAGACGTGGATGTGTACACACAATATTTTTTTTGTATGATGCTTTATTGCCGAGTTAGGAGCTTTTAAAAATTTACTAAAAATGAAATCTGTTATTTTTGGATACTTATTACTTGCATCAATTAATTTGTAAAAAAAAACTAAAAAGTATTGTTTCTTATAGTTAAATAGTTGAAATTTTGTTTTTTTTTAATCGAATTCTAAATTTGAATTTTTTAAGTATAGTAAACCGGAAGTGAACATTTCAAATCGATTTTTGAGTAACTTCGACATTTTATTATTTATTTTTTATCTTGAATTAAAGCTTTATATGAACTAATTCTTCACAAAAAAAATTAAATCGTGATCTCCAATAGTTTAGGACTTAGAGTGGTTTTATTAATTGAGAGTGAAACAGTGGGAGTGTTTTATTTTTAAATTTTTACAATTTTACTATTTGCACTAGCTCTAATTTTTTTACACATAGATTTTCGTTAGTTGGAAAAAAAACATGCAGTTTTGAGTTCCAGGGATGGTGATAGCAGAAGCAAAACTGACTCGTAGAAAAGCTCGCTCTTGCTGAACGAGAATTTCGCCTTCAGAGATGGTTTACTGTGAGTTCTAAAATAAAGCACTTGTTTTTAAGCGATATAAGCATGCGGCTTCAAAATGTCCAAAGTGGTACACAAGCAATCAATAAAATCATCAGCAGAAAGCGCTTGGGTTGTTATCGTATCGGTCTGTGTACCTTCACATTTTTCAAACTGAATCTTTGTCACTTAATTTTCATTAATTGCCATTTTTAAATGATCACGTATTCCGCTAAAACCAGGACTTTCGTTTGCTGATTTTACTGTCTTTAAAATACACAAATAAATAAATAAATAATAAATATTTTTCGGACATCTAACACACAATGCCATCTAGTCCCAAGCTAAGAAGAGCTTGTGTTATGGGTGCTACACAACTGATAGAAATACATATATACTTTTTTATGTAAATACATACATATAATACATAGAAAACACCCAAACTCCGAAACAAATATTTGTAGATCATACAAACATTTGGTCCGACCCGGGAATCGAACCCGAGACCTCATGATCAGCAGTCGCACTTGCCAACCGCGAGACTAACGAGGCAGTTGATGTAGACAGCTTTGTAGACATTAAATGACATACTACTCGAAGGAAAGTGTTAAACAAGAGCGAGCTTTTCAACGAGTCACTTTTGCTTCTGCTATCACCGTCCCAGGAACTCAAAAACTGCATGCTTTTCTTCCAACCAACGAAAATGTATGTGTAAAAAGCATTAGCACTAGTGCAAATGGTAAAATTGTAAAAATTTGAAAATAAAACTCTCCATTTTAATTAATACTGTTTCACTCTCAATTAATAAAACCACTCTAAGTCCTAAACTATTGGAGATCACGTTTTATTTTTTTTTGTGAAGAATTAGTACATATAAAGCTTTAATTCAAGATACAAAAAATAAAAAAATAAAATGTCGAAGTTACTCAAAAATCGATTTGAAATGTTCACTTCCGGTTTACTATACGTAAAAAAATCAAATTTAGAATTCGATTAAAAAAAACAAAATTTCAACTATTTAACTATAAGAAACAATACTTTTTAATTTTTTTTACAAATTAATTGATGCAAATAATAAGTATCCCCCTTATATAAAACCAACAAAATCCGGGATATAGCAACCATTACTACCCCCATGAAGAGTTGATATCTGTTGGTTTTGTACAGGCGACAAACATAGTATTAAAAAAAATACCGATGAAATTGAGAACCTCCTCCTTTTGGAAGTCCGTAAAAAAATCACTTTCTTTAGAGCATCGTATGAGGCAGGACAAGCTGCAAAGAAGTTAAGAGTATGGTCGAATTAGCAGCTTCTTTAAGCGCGTTGAGCACTTTTTGATAGGGGAAAATTTTATGAGTTTGCGTCACCGACATGCTGACGTTACATTTTTACTAGCTTTCTGTACTCTTTCTCCATATAAACGTTTACTATACCAAAATTCATACTGCTCTGTTCTCATAATTTGTATAAAAAGGGGTACAAAGTATTTGCTTCACGTATTAATTTAAATATACCAAATCCGTACCTGAACAACTTTTCAACGAGCGGTTTTCCAATAAAACCAGATCCCCCAGTTACAAATATCGTTGCATCCTTGTAAAACTGTTGCACATTGGAATCAAAGCGATCTATCACATCGTTCATGGGTTTCTGGTGAGCCAGAGCATTTAACTCTATCTCTTGTGCGGGGTCCATTTTGCACTGCCACGTCCAAAATTCAGAAATTGACTGATCAATTATGAAAAGGTCTATGCATTAAATGTATGAGCATATAAAGTAGTGTCCGACTGAAACTGGTTTTCCAGCCGAAACCGAAAACAAACCTTCGGCCTGGCTCTCAGTTTCGGCCTAAACCGAAACCGAACCTTTTTTGCCCTTGTAAAATACGTGAAACAAACCCATTTTTTCAAAATTTGTTATATTTAAGGTAAATATTATTATTATTATTTTTTTCGACTCTGGCAACCCCGACCAACAGCTGATTCAAATTTTGTCCTAGTGATTTTATTTGTTTTAATTATTTAAATTCCAGTTTATTAACCTAAAATTCAATCCATCACTGATTAAAAGAGGTAATACATTGTTTAAGTTAGAATTATAGTGAAAAATAGTTTCCTTTTTTAAACGATATAATAATAGTTTATACTGTGACAGTTACGGGCCAATAAATTGTAAATCATTGTCATTCCAGAGGTACAATTGTGAGTGTTTATGTTTTTAACATTAAACGTAAGTATTTAAACGTTTCTAAAAATTAAAAGTGATTGTAATTTGGAAAACATAACGTTAATTAGTTTGGTGGCATAACTGCTTTGAAAAAATATTTTTATCTTTCTGTCTACCTTCACTATATTTTTCGTTTTAATTTCTATAGTATATCTTTCTCAATCCTTGTCATATTTCATTTCAATCTGTCAGCTATGATGACTCCTAGGGCTTTGGCTGCTCGCCAGGAAGAGTCCAAGCTCAAACTGACTTTAGGCAAGTTGAAAGAGTCTCAGCAGTTGTGTGACCAGCTGATAGCGGAAAGGAATGATAGTGAGAAAGAATAACTAGGCTTAATAGAAAGCAATAAAAATATAAAGTTAGAATTAGCCCACGTACATTACACAATACACTGACTCCATTGTAGACCGGGATAGGCTTCAGCTTATTGTGGATGGATTCGACCGGTGCTGTGCTGAGTATGAACTTGCTCTTGATCGTATACAGCATTTAGAACGTAATTTACATGAGTCAAATGTTAAAATCACACAGTTAGAAATGACTCAACTTAGCACCACTGCCGAGCTGAACCAAAGTCTCTTTGATGAGCTGGTTGTTAAAGCCCCAAATATGGTCACTGTCAGTAACCAAAATCATTCTATAACTGTTGATTCAAACAATGTTGTGATAAATAAGTCGAGTAGGAATGTTAAATATAGTAAAAATAAACTCAAAAAATATGTTAAAATCAATAAATAAATTAGAAAAACCCAAAAATTAAAATTAAATAGAGAGAGATTATTATTACTTGAAAAATTAGATATGTACTCAGTAGAATTAAAAAATTGTCACTTGAACCATAAACAAGAAACGCAAAAACTTAATTCTCAGTTACACTGTCTTAGTGAGAAACTTGTGTCTGTGACAAACAAATATAATAGTTCTGAGAAGCAAATGAGGGAGTACATGCTGGCAATGCATGAGCTGGTGGATTCTCATTCATGTAATTGTAATCAGGGTTAATCGCTGAAAGACAATGAATCAAGTAATAGTAAATGCTCACCGGCTCAGTCTGACCTGGTTTGTGGCACCTCTTTGTTGCATACAAACAATATTAATAAGTCCATTTCAACACAGAACATTTCAAAAACTATAAAAAAACAAAAATTGTAATATTCAGTGATGAGATTGGTAAGGGTATGGGTCAGCTGCTGGTAAATATGAGCAGTGATTTATTAGTCACTAATTTCTGCATGCCTGGATTAGACTATTGTCAAATATTAACAAAAATTTTCCAATTTTAAGTTCAGCCAGGATACAATTTTAATAGTTTTAATTGGTAATAGAGGAAACTTGGATAGGCAAAGTTTGTTATATTATTATAGCAAACTTTGTACATTAGACTTAAAACAGACTATTATATTTACACTGCCATATAGTGAAGGTTTGCCGGAGAATGAAAATAACTTTAGATATAATTTAAATATGCAGTTACATAATTATATCAAATTATAAAGCCAGCCGGCTTTACTCGCGTATGACGTCGCGCCGTGAATTCACGCAGTAAATAAACGCCGTGATTCGCGCCGTGAACTGTGTCCCTCCACACTTGCAAAGCTTCACAGTCTTGTTCGCGACTATGATGGACGACGACGTGACTTCTGCTGCTGGTGTGTCACTTCTTTCCACTGTGATTTCTTATTTTTTTAACTCAGCTACAGGTATATTTAAGATAGCACTTATGCGTGTGCAGGCATCATGCATGAACCTTATTCTTATTTCTATGATCTTTGTGTTTCGACTGCCAGAGTATCAGCTCAGCTTGATAACACTCAATGAGGGTCAGTTCCAGATCATTATTACATTATACGGTTGCCTGGAAGAGATTGCCATTGAGCAATAAGGCCGCCAGTTGTACTACCGATTTACCTAGCTTTAAGTTATGTACTTAGTTATCTGGTGTACAATAAAGCGATTTATTATTATTCCACGTAGCATTCATATTTAAGTCAATCACCAACGCACGCACAACCATTCCCTACCATGTCTTGTACGCTACTGCTGCAAACTGCGAGTGTGGATGCGTTCACGTTCGCGCGCCGCAAACTCTTTGTCGCGGGCTAAAAAACCGACACTGGTCGGGGAACGGTGCGAAGCGCGAACGAGAACGCGTGAACAACATCTACACTCGTGATTCGCAGTTGTCGCAGGCTTTCGCGGCCGTTCGCGCCGCGAGTGTAGAGCCGGCTTAATATGAAGTTTCATATTATTGACACTAACACTTATGTTAGACAATATTTGTATTTGACGAAAGATAGGTGTTATCTTTCCTTATTTTCTAAACGACAGTTAGCAATATCGCTATATTATTTTAATAACATAACAGCCAAGAATTTGGCTATTAAACCAGTTGTTCAGACAACTTGTATAGATACAGCCAAGCACTTGGCTATAACGTCTAATATTTTAAACTAGTTTTTTTTTTTTTTAAGACAACTCCCGCACTAGGAATAAATCCTGTGTCGCGGGGGACTTTACAAACATACATGAAACGGACACAAAGATTTAGGGACAATAGAGGCCAACTCTGGCTTAAACCTACCATGTAGAATAGTATCAGAGAACTATACAGCAAACACTTTCACTGTAGCACATCAAAATATTCAAGGTATGTTTAGTAAGCATCTAGAAATTGAATTGTTCATGAGCTGTGACAAAATTGATATTTTTTGTATTACAAAACATTGGCTAAAAAGTCATAAGCTTATGTTCAACTTCAGTAATCATATATTAATTAGGTAGTTCTTTCTGCAGGGAGCTTGCTGTGCATGGCGGTTCATTGATTTTGATTAGAAAAAAAATAACTTTTAAGAACCGTACTGATATTGCTGGCTTCTCTGTTGAACGGATAATATAAATAGCATGTGTGGAGTTAGAGAAACTTGTTGTATTGAGTGTATACAGACCTCCATCCTCATCATATATTAATTTTGAAAAAATACTGAATGAAGTCTTGCAAAAAGTATGTAAAACCAGTAAAAATGTAATTGTGTGCGGTGACTTTAATGTGAATATATTAGAAGATACATCTTTGAGTTTAAGATTTAAGAATCTGTTTAGATCATACAATCTTGATAACATCTTTTTGGAGCCTACTAGGATCACTGCCACCACTGCCGGGTATCTGGATAATATATTCACTGACATAGTGCCACACAAAAAAGAAATAATAAATAAACTACATTCTGATCACTGTGGACAGATGTGTGCTTTTACTATGAAAAACAAAAAGGTGGTAACACGAGATATCACTGTAGTGCCCAAACTGTGACCCGTATGGAAGATTTTAAAATAAAACTACTTGTTAAACTACCCCACTTAGATTATAATGATGATCCTAATTACTTATATAATACTTTTTTAAATGTGTATTGCTCAGAATTTCAATCAACTTTTACTCCTAAAAAGTTCTCAGTTAAGGGTGCTACAACCTTCAGTGAATGGGCCACCACAGGTATTTATAAAAGTAGAACCAGGCTTTACGAGCTTTATGAAGAAAGAAATTATAACACTAGTTTGGAATTTCGAGAATATGTTAAACACTATTTCAATTTATTTAAAAAGGTATGTCATGCTGCAAAGGTTGGTCACTTGAAATACTAACTTTTAAACTTTCGCGTTCCATGATATAATTATTATTATTTTTACGGGAATTAACGCGATCACTATTTCAAGGTACTACATACCTCTATTTTGCCTGACGTTTCGACCAGGTTGCACTGGCCGTGGTCACAGGCTGACTGGCTCAGCGGCGCACGCCCTCCGTCGTCGAATCCGTGAAGTCGAAGGTTCTTCATCCACCCGCACATTTTCGATATAATTGATATTTTTGTTTCGCCATGTACCGTCACATACCACACTAACAGGGTCCCTATTCTGTAAGCAAACCGATGTGTTCCTATTCTGGTGTTTATCCGACTGCGCAGAAAAGCGAGGTGGTATGTTTTTTAACACTGGATTCCACGCTGTAGATAATTTAAAACCATCTTCCCGATTGAAAGTTTTATGCTTTTTAATCTCAATCGCTTCACGTACAACTCTTGAATAAAAGTGACGTTCGGTGGAGAGGACTTGCGTGCGGTGAAATTCAATCCAGTGATTGATGCCTGCATCGAGTGCATGTTCTGCAATCGCCGATTTGCTCGTCTGTCGGTTCTTCACAGCAGCGATATGTTCTTTGACCCTTTCAGCAATAGTCCGTTTCGTTTGGCCTATGTAGGAACTTCCGCAGCTGCAGTCTATTTTATAAACACCCGGAGTTTGTAGTGGCAATATATCCTTCGGTGTGCCGACGATGTTGTGAACCTTTATGCCTGGTGTGTATACTGTCGGAATGGAGTATTTCTTTAACACGGACCCGATCTTATCCGTAACTCCCTTGACATAAGGCATATAGGCTGGTTGCCTGTTCACTTCTGGATACTTGCGTCTTATTTTCGGTTGCTTCCGTCCTCCATTCACTTGATATCCGTTACCTTTGAGTACCTCCTGAACATGTTCTAGCTCCCGTTCTAAATGTTCAGGGTCACAGAGATCGTAAGCTCTGTTCTTGAGTGAAGTCATAAGCACTAAAATATCCTGGTTAGACCGACAATCCTTAAGGCCGACAAGGGAAACGCCACCGTAGTGATGAATACAACTGATTACCAAAATAAAATACTCGAACTGTTGAGTGATAATAAGGTATACAAACCGGTAACATACAACCCTACAGCCAGAGTAACGCGTAAAATACGATCTCTAATCCGGGACCTATTTTCAGAAGACGAGTACAACAGACTGTACAAACCAAAGTCACACCAGCCACCGAAATTATATGGTCTGCCTAAGATACACAAGCCTGACGTGCCGCTGCGGCCCATTGTAAGTCAAATTGCTTCTCCTACTTACGATCTTGCAAAGCACGTTGCTTCAGTATTGCAACCACTTGTAGGCAAAACACCGTCTTTTGTGAAAGACTCACGGCACTTCATACAAATCATAAAAGATCTCACGTTGGAACCGGATTACGTCATGGTGAGCTTTGACGTGGAGTCGCTTTTCACCAATGTTCCAATAAAAGAGTGCTTAAACGTCGTAAAAGACCTGCTGAGAGACAACGAACTGCCGTTCAACTATATAGATCTACTTGAACACTGTTTAGATGGCAATTATTTTCTTTTCCAAGGTCAACATTACCTCCAGATTGATGGTGTCGTGATGGGAAGTCCTGTAGCCCCAGTACTTGCCAACATCTGGATGGAACATTTTGAAGAGAAGGCTCTAAGTCTCGGCCCGAATACCGTTAAGCTGTGGAAGCGATACGTGGATGACATCTTCAGTATCGTTAAAGGAAATAAACAAGAAGTAGATCAATATATACAACATCTTAACTCTATTCACCCTAAAATAAGGTTTACATATGAAATGGAGACGGATAGGTCGTTGTCGTTCTTGGATGTTAAAATAACCGTGAGATCAGATGGGTCCTTGTCACACTGTGTGTACCGTAAGCCTACTCATACGGATAGATACCTACACGCCACGTCTCATCATCACCCCCGGCACTTGCAATCTGTTATGACTTCACTCAAGAACAGAGCTTACGATCTCTGTGACCCTGAACATTTAGAACGGGAGCTAGAACATGTTCAGGAGGTACTCAAAGGTAACGGATATCAAGTGAATGGAGGACGGAAGCAACCGAAAATAAGACGCAAGTATCCAGAAGTGAACAGGCAACCAGCCTATATGCCTTATGTCAAGGGAGTTACGGATAAGATCGGGTCCGTGTTAAAGAAATACTCCATTCCGACAGTATACACACCAGGCATAAAGGTTCACAACATCGTCGGCACACCGAAGGATATATTGCCACTACAAACTCCGGGTGTTTATAAAATAGACTGCAGCTGCGGAAGTTCCTACATAGGCCAAACGAAACGGACTATTGCTGAAAGGGTCAAAGAACATATCGCTGCTGTGAAGAACCGACAGACGAGCAAATCGGCGATTGCAGAACATGCACTCGATGCAGGCATCAATCACTGGATTGAATTTCACCGCACGCAAGTCCTCTCCACCGAACGTCACTTTTATTCAAGAGTTGTACGTGAAGCGATTGAGATTAAAAAGCATAAAACTTTCAATCGGGAAGATGGTTTTAAATTATCTACAGCGTGGAATCCAGTGTTAAAAAACATACCACCTCGCTTTTCTGCGCAGTCGGATAAACACCAGAATAGGAACACATCGGTTTGCTTACAGAATAGGGACCCTGTTAGTGTGGTATGTGACGGTACATGGCGAAACAAAAATATCAATTATATCGAAAATGTGCGGGTGGATGAAGAACCTTCGACTTCACGGATTCGACGACGGAGGGCGTGCGCCGCTGAGCCAGTCAGCCTGTGACCACGGCCAGTGCAACCTGGTCGAAACGTCAGGCAAAATAGAGGTATGTAGTACCTTGAAATAGTGATCGCGTTAATTCCCGTAAAAATAATAATGGTTACTTGAAATCTAAAATTAATAATAGTTTAAATAAGGTTCGTATGACCTGGCAAATAATTAATATTGTAACTGGAAAAGCAAAGAACAAAGTTAATAATTACAGCCTTTCTATTGATAACAAAGTAATTGAATCTGATTTAGAGGTTGCCACAGCTTTGGAGATTTTTTTTACGAACATACCAGTTTCAATAACAGAATCATTGAATTCATCCCCTACTATTGCAGAATCTTTGTTGAAAGAGAATATTAAAATTTGTAATACTGAGTTTAGATTTAGTTGTATCACCGACATAGATATTGTTAAAGCATTTAATGCTCTTGATGTTAAGAAAACCGCCGATCTTTGGGGTAATTCTGCACAAATTACTAAATCTATTATTGACGTAGTTGCATCACCGTTGGCTTTAATTTTCAACAAGTGCATTGAATGTGGTGTATTTCCTGACCTAAAACATAGTAAGATCATTCCTTTATTTAAGTCAGGTAGCACGTCTGATCCAACAAATTATAGACCTATTTCAGTGTTACCTACCTTCAGTAAAATTTTTGAAAAAAATATACTAAGTCAGTTACAGACTCACTTTAGTGAAAACAATATTCTACACAGGAAACAATTTGGCTTTAGAAGAGGTCGCTCAACAACTGATGCTGGTGTTGAACTATTAGAGACTGTATTTAGTGCTTGGGAAGATAAACTGGATGCATTAGGAGTTTTTTGTGATTTGTCTAAGGCATTTGATTGCGTTTTTCATGAAACATTGGTCAGGAAATTGTATCACTATGGAATTAGGAACACTGCTTTGAATCTTCTTATCTCTTATTTGGGTAACAGGATCCATAAAGTAGAAGTTAATGGTCATAGATCTGTGGGATCTCTGGTCACTATGGGGGTCCCACAGGGCTCTATTCTCGGCCCATTTTTGTTTCTCGTTTACATCAATGACCTGCCTAATTTGATAAAGGATAGTCAGGGGATAGTGCTATTTGCGGACGACACTTCACTTTTATTTAAACTGAAGCGACAACAATCTGTTACTGATGACGTGAATGACGCTCTCTCAAATATCGTGAACTGGTTCAATGTTAATAATTTACTTTTAAACGAGAACAAAACTAAATGTATTAGATTTTTTACACCCAACGTTAAACAAGTAAAAACCAGTGTTCAAATAAATGGAAAGGAGTTGGGCCTTGTGGACACCACCAAGTTTTTGGGTATAACTCTGGACTCAAAATTGCAGTGGGGCCCACACATTGATGGATTATCGAATAGACTCAGCTCTGCAGCATACGCAGTTTACAAAATTCGTCAATTAACCGATGTAAAAACAGCTAGATTAGTATATTTTAGTTATTTTCATAGTGTAATGTCATATGTTATTTTGTTGTGGGGGAATGCTACCGATATTCAAAGTATCTTTGTGTTGCAGAAGAGGGCTATTCGTGCAATTTATAATCTTAGTTATAGGCAGTCACTGAGGAATAAATTTAAAGAAATTGGTATCATGAAAGTTGCATCTCAATTCATCTATGAAAATTTAGTTTACGTTAAGAAAAATATTCATCTATACACAAAGTTTAGCGACGTTCATAATATCAACACTAGAAATAAAGATAAACTCGTGTTGCCAACCACTAGATTACAAAGAGTAAGCAAGTCTTTCCGATGTCAGGGTGTGCGATTTTACAATAAAATTCCAAGCAAATATCAAGAATTAAGTATTACCAAATTCAGAGCTCAAACGCTCGACGAGTCAACATCTCCTGAGGATGCCCCGTGGAGGGGCGAAACACGTGTCGAGTATAGGTTTGGTTACATGGCATGCTAATTATTTCTCACTTGTTTTGTATGTGTACATATGCATGATACCCATATGTGCATGTGAGTATGCATGACGGTGGGATTTGTGCCCTGCTTTCAGACCTGGATATTTGTCTCGCGGAATTAAAGCTAAATATATTTCATAGCATTTTTGTGACACTGAATAAAGGACAAGATTAGAACTGTAACATTACCGTGTCAAGTTGATTTAGTAGCTTTAAAAAAAGCTCACAGTGATGATAGTAACTTTTATTGGAATAAGAGTTGAGATGACTCTTGAATCGGAAAACCCGAATCAAGAGTCATCCAGAACTTTACGCAATACACAAGGAAAAAGACAGGAAGCGTTATTATGAAAGGAAGAATGAAAGAAAGCCTGTTGGTGAATTAATTTGTCGTTAACAACGAATACATAGAGAGGGGAGTAGAATATCTTCGGACAAATATAATCGGAAAAAAGGCTCAGAGAGTTGAAATGCCTTGAAGAAGGTTTAATACCAGAAGTAGTCGATACAAATGATGATCCTTTGATAACTTCACAATTGCAACTGAAACTTGTATAACAACGCCAATTAATGCCACCGATAGTAAGGACTCGGCTTAGCACTTAATCAAGTTCCTTCAGTGATTTATTACTATAGAGTCAGTTAATCATTTCATCTTCTTTAACACAACGTATTAAGACTTATCGAGAATTGTCAGTACCATTGTGTCCATCTAGTGATGCCAGTTTTGCTTTAAAACTCACAGACTGGAGTTGCCAGCTCTTACGACTGTGATAGTACCCCTCCCTAGATTCGCGTAATTAAGGTTTGATAATATTCTCTGCCTTGTTAAAATCTTAATAATAATGTAAAACACCAAGCGAATGCCAAAAACGTTTCCTACTTATAAAAAAGGGTCAACGATAAATAAAGAGATTGATCGCTTTGAGCAGCAAGATACGAACATGACACTATTGAACACTTATTGTACTTTTAACATTATTAGCTGGGAACGTTTCACATCTGGGTGCAATACACTCAAAGTTTTAAAGTGTTACGTTGGAGAGATGTAAAAAAGGGACTCTACCTGCTTCCTTGAGGGGTTTGATGGAGACAGACAGGGCTTAGGAAGACAATTAGTTTTGTGCGACGGGGGTGAACGGTCCTGGGGTTAGGCGGAGGCAGTGAGTGGTGTACATCGGAGTGAAAAGTAAGGTAAAGAAAGCTACCATTCGGGTGAGTTTCTGTCTTCTATAATTACTTGTAGGATAATGAGCTTATTACCTTAATAGGCAGTTATTGCCCGGTCTGAGTAACGTAGTAACTGTTCGGTTATTTGATATGATCTTACAATTATTTAAACGTCAAACAGTACAATTGATTCTATTTTGGTACCATGTATGAGGATGTATTAGTTGGCCCCCTTATGAAGTCCACGGCGTGGGAGATTCGAGTCATGATTGAGTGAAGCTCGGCGGCTGATCACCGCTTGGTTCTGCTGCACAATCGTACCTCGGAGATCTATCTACGTGGTTTCTTCATACTGAGGTTGGCGGGTTGTGAATTGTTCGAGTGGACTTAAGTGCTGGGAGTTTTAATGGCCGGCTACACGGAGTCTCTACAGACAAGTTGAGTATTGTCACCGTTGCGCCAGTAGGAGAACTGGATTCGAGTTCCAGCCTGTGGCATGCTAAAGGCATTTTTAAATGCCACGGTATCATAGATACCAGGCCCAGTGTAGCATGAAGGCTGAATGCGCCTTCTGCCAGCGGTTATAGTGTTTGATTCTGCAGTACAGATTTCCTATGATAAATGAGCATTAAAACACCAGCGTCTTGATTGCACATTGAGAGGTTATGAGAGTGTTCAGTAAGAATTAATTGTAATGTGTTTATTCGTTCATAATCTTCGCCTTTGATCCGCGTGAGGCCTTTAAAGCCGGTGGAAGATTTGCGGTCAGGAGACAAATTCTACAGAGCAGTACGGCTGGAGGGGTGCTGTTCCTTCCCTCTAAACGGGGGTTGCCGGTTGCGTAATTAAAGAAAAAACCTTGTTCGATAGACAATTACATACTTTACTCAGACTAGGATGGGCTAGGCTAAAAGGCACCATCACACGACTGATAGGGACTTTGGCTCTAAAAGCTAATAGGACCAATCCCGGTGTCACACCCACCACTGTAACTTCTGTACACCAGGATCAACAGCAGTGACCCACGAACACACCGAGCTATGACACTCGGTAAGTCCCAGGGAAATTAAGCTGTCTTGGAACCCGCAACGAAACTAATCAGAAGAAAACCGGAGAAGTTGGAAATAAAAAAAGTCCAGTTCCCCATTTAGTAAAGAGGTAGACAAAATGAAGTCAAAATAGGCAGACACCTTTTTCAAACCAGAAAGTACCACGGATAAGAAAATTACTGGTCCTAAGTGAGCTTTATTCGATTACTATAGTATGTATGGTAGAATAGCCTAAAAGCACGGATATTCATCGAAGTTAACACAAGATCAACATAGTATATCGCCCCAGATGTTAATTGCAAGCTTGAATAGCATTATGTTACATTCATTGTACCAAAAATTACATTCCCAGAGGACATGATGAGCTGACTGTTAACTGCTAGAATCAGGTGTTGAGCATTGCCACAATGTGTGGCAAAGGTGAATCGACTAATTTTAAAGAGCGTAGTTTGCTCTTAAAGATACCTTGGCCTGCGAGAAATTGAGTGACACAGTGATCAACCCTCGAGCCATTCCGTCGACAACCGTTCGCAAATAGATGGAAAAAACGGGTAAAGGTAGCGCCCCTTAGATGATTCGTCCCATCGTTATTGCCTTTCATCCATGGGGTCGTTATAGACATTGGACTGCTAGACCGGCTCTAGAGACTAATAAAAAGCCAGATAGCAAAGTTATTATACGTAGACTTAAATACCGCATGGATATTTATGTAATTCATACATCTCGTATGAATTACAGAGAAATGTAAAGGCCCCACCTTTTTGATTTAAGAAATGAAGAAGTAGGAACTATACACTTACCTTTTTTAATCTTCATGCCAAATTTGATTGTAGTAAGTTTATGTAACGTAATAAACAACGTATAATTAATCAAATAATTGTTTTATTGTAATATATATCAGAAGTCCCTTAACGGTATTAGTTTTGCTTACCTGAATTTATGATATAATACATTTTTTTAAAATATAGAACTACCATGTAAATAATTTGAAAACATAATTAACATTTTTGATTTCGGTGAAAATAAAGTTGATTTCGGTGGATTTAAAAAAAAAAATCTTCGTAACCGTTCATCCAATAAGAGTTCCTTCAGTACAGTAGTAGTAGTAGTAGTAGTAGTAGTACAGATATTTTCCAAATAAAATATAGTATTTGAATTTCTTACTAATATATTGAAATTTAAAAAAGAAAACAGCCACCGAAGTCAACTGAATAATGAGTTACTTGAGAAATACCCAAATACAGTATGTCATATGTTAATCATACATATTATGTTAAACATAAAATCAATTCAATTCGATTAACGATGGAATTACGGGGAGCGAACTGAGCCGGCCATGTGAGCGTGTGAGCAAGAGTGAGTAACAAAGTTCGCCGAATGACGCACGATTATTCACACTCACTCGAGTATCGGCGCGGCTGACGGTTCGGCCATTTTTTGGCCGAAACCTAAACTACGGCCTAAACTAGATTTTTTGGCCGAAACTGGCGGAAACCAAACCTTCGGTCGGTCACTAATATGAAGGCCATTGGATTAAATACTTATATGCATAGAGTCACCTATTTACAATTTATGATAATATTTTATTATAACTACGTAGAATCATGTAGGTATAATATTGTGAAGGTAACAATAAGTGCGTGTGTTTGTTGCCTCGTTAGGCTAAAACGGCAGGATTGATTTAATTAAAATTTGGTAGGTAATGTAGCTGATACCTTAAATATCAGTAATAATTTATTTCAATAAATATGACATTTTGGAAGATGGTGTGGGGATACGGGTGCCAAGCCCCTCCAACACAATGGGAAGGATCCTCTGACTGGACGAGGTGATCATGCCTGGCGGGCCACGGACCAACGCTTGATTTTGGAACATTGTTTATTTTCATTGAATCCGTTGAGATTGTCTACTATTTATTGTACCTTTGTACAATAAATAAATGTACAGTAAAAATGTACCTTGTATCTTTATAATAACAGTCATGGGTAACACCACGGAGTGAAGCTAGTCTAAAAGTAGCATAAACTGCTCCCTCATTGCAAAAACAAGAAACTAAAAACAAACACTTCCATTTGTTAGGGTTCCGTACCAAAGGCAAAAAACGGAACCCTTATAGATTCATCATGTCTGTCTGTCTGTCCATCCGTCTGTCTGTCCGTCCATATGTCACAGCCACTTTTTCCGAAACTATACTGTTGAAACTTGGTGAGTAGATGTATTCTGTGAGCCACATTAAGATTTTCACACAAAAATAAAAAACAATAAATTTTGGGGGTCCCCATACTTAGAACTGAAACTTATTTTTTTTTTCATCAAACCCATACGTGTAGGGGGATACGGGATAGGTCTTTGAAAATGATATTGAGGTTTCTAATATTTTTTTTTTTCTAAACTGAATAGTTTGCGCGAGAGACACTTCCAAAGTGGTAAAATGTGTGTCCTCCCCCTGTAACTTCTAACATAAGAGAATGATAAAACTAAAAAAATGTAACTATGATGTACATTACCATGCAAACTTCCACCGAAAATTGGTTTGAACTAGATCTAGTAAGAAGTTTTTTTTTAATACATCATAAATCGTAAACCGCAAAAAAAACACTATTATTAAAACATCGATCAAAGCTACAACGAACTACAAGAACTTTTACATTATGTTACTTGCTGCTTCGGATGGGCTAGTCCGACTCGCACTTGGCCGTTTTTTTTATGAATTGCCTGCCGAAATGACTCTACTTTGCCTGATGGAAAGCATAAGTAGAATGCAAGAGTGATGCTCACCATACTCTTTACGAATGCAGACAATGCAACAATGCAGCATGGTGACCCACACCATGGCGGGCTAGTGATGCTTCTGCATCATTGGGCCTCCGGTCTCGCACTCATCAACGAAACACGACAGCACGAACGTTGTCTTTTACGTTGATCTTCTGTGCGAGGGTAGAACCGCCCAGGTCGAACCGGCCCTCGTGCTGAAATCAGCGTGGCTCTACTACCTTTTAATATAATTTATTTTAATCATTAAATTTTTTTATGGGGGAGCCTCACGGAAACGATGCAAGAGGTGCAATCCGACCTTACTTTGTGGTGCAAAGCCTTGGAACGAAGAGGACTGAGAGTAAGCAAATCCAAAACGGTATATATGCATTGCAACCTATCCGATTCGCCGACCGGTGTAACACAGCCACCGTGTATAGGGACCGCTCCTCTGAAGGCGGTCGGCCACTTCAGGTATCTGGGCTCAGTGCTGACATCCGATGCTTGCGTTGTTGAAGATATCGAAAGCCGAATAAACATCGGATGGCTGAAATGGAGATCTTTGACTGGAGTAATTTGCGATCCGAGGATGCCCGTGGAGGTCAAAGGCAACGTATACAAGAGGGCAATTAGACCTGCTTTACTGTACGGATCCGAGTGCTGGCCAATGCGTAAAAAGGAAGAACAAAAACTTCACGTGACAGAGATGAAAATGCTGAGGTGGTCCGGGGGCGTAACACTGAAGGATAGAGTCAGAAACGAGCATATTCGGGGTACGTGAAAGGTTGCAAACATCGCTGACAAACTCATGGAAAATCGTCTGCGGTGGTACGGACATGTTATGCGGCGCGAGAAAGAGCATATGACAAGCTACGTCATGGACATTGAGGAGCCTAAGCGAGGTCGAGGTAGACCGCCGACTACCTGGATGAGTACTATTAAAAACGACCTAAAGAGGACGGGATTGCAACCGGAAATGACACAGTTGCGCCTGGAGTGGCGGAGGAAGACTAGGAGGGCCGACCCCAAAAGACATGGGAAATAACGGCACGGACAAAGAAGAATTAATTTTTTTTATGATATCTACTTGTACATTTTAATGCAAGATATTTTTCTTGTGACTTGTGAGGCATATTTTTTTACAAAATGTTTGCGTTAGTATTCATTACGCATGATTTAAAGTAAAATTTGCTTTTCAAACATTAAAATTAAACACGATTCTAAGTAGGTAATTAATAAAAAAAAATGTTTAAATTATTTGCTGTAACGTTTCAATAATTGGAAAACTTTGAAACCTTTGAACTTTGGTATATTTAATTATTATTTTCGTCACAAGTACCTAAGCTAAAATTTTATTTTGGGTCTTAGGTCGCAATAAATAAGTTTAAACAAAGTCTACTATTCAAATACCAAACTAATAAATAAACATATTTTAAAAGATCAAGTGTCAAATTGAAGACAATGAGTTTATATTATTAACTCTAGTTATATTATTAACTAGCTGACCAGGCGAACTTAGTTCCGCCATATTTACATATCTGTGTCAGCTTCCCACAGGCAGTGTACAGTCGCGGACAAAAAAAAAATTTTTTCCGTTATCTTTTATTTTTTTACTTTCTAGGAAAAAAAGAATGAATGAAATCGGACTATGTGTTATTGAATTACAACTA
Source organism: Diaphora mendica (assembly GCA_949125395.1). Classification (NCBI taxonomy): domain Eukaryota; kingdom Metazoa; phylum Arthropoda; class Insecta; order Lepidoptera; family Erebidae; genus Diaphora; species Diaphora mendica. Next base: position 473,362 of record OX421326.1, on the reverse strand, counting down.
AGTACCTACATATTTTGACTTTCATCCCCTCTCTCCATGAAACCGTGCTGAATTTCAGGATAAAAAGTATGTCCTATGTCCTACCTCGTAGTATGAACTCAAATCATGCCAAGATTCATTTGAATCCGTTCTGTAGTTTCGGCGTGATGCGCGGCTAAGATACAGACAGACAGACGGACAGACAGCTGTCTGTCTGTCCGTCTGTCTGTCTGTATCAAAATTACAAATTAAACAAATTACAGTTTTGGCTTCAGTATCGATTATAGAGAGTCCTCCAAAAAAAAATTCAAAATATCTTTAATATACAGAATTAGACCTGTTACATTTTTAACCGACTTCCAAAAAGGAGGAGGTTCTATGTTCCACTGTATGTATTTTTTTTTTATTTTTTTTTTATGTATGATCACGGATTACTCCGTCAATTGTGGACCGATTTTGAAATTTCTTTTTGTATTCGGAAGGGTATGCTCCCGAAGTGGTCTCATTGCCACCATATCAGGATCTGTTGATGGGATCCCAGGGAAATCGAGAGAAACCCTCATTTTTTATAGGCACATACTATGTTTTTCGTATGTTTTCTGAAGTTACACCAGTATTTGCGTCTGGTAATCATCATTTTATGATGATGAGCTGATGATGTATGGTACAACTCCTTAACGGTTAGGAGTTGGAGGATTAATCTTTAACTATCATATGTATATATGTTACCTTTAGTCGTATTTTTTCAAATTATTTAGGTAAGCTGATGATGGAAGGTGGAAGGCACAACTCCTCAACGGTTAGGAGTTGGAGGATAATTCTTTCAATTTCATACGTATCTAAAGACCTTCAGTCGTATACTTTCAAGTTTTTTAGGTGAGCTGATGATAGAAGGTTGAAACTCTTCAACAGTTAGGGATTAGAGGATGATTTTAATATTACACGTACGTATAGACCTTAATTTGTATTCTTGATGATGAAATTTGATGAAATAGTTCAACTTACTACTTACCTACGATTGTTTGCACTAAAAACTGAAAAATAAAAACTTTTTATAAAAAAGAATTAGATATAGGCAATTTATGGAGAACCAGTTTATTTTACGCTTTTAAGTGTTTTTTTGGCAGAGAGTTTTCGTTGGATGTTTTTTGGAAGTCGGTTTTTTTCTTTATAAAAAGTTTTTATTATAAGTATATAGATGACTTTAATTCTAGAATACTCTTTGTAAAATGCGTCATCAGCAACATCAAACCTTTAATAGCCCACTACTAGAGCAAGGCAGAATCCTCTTGGATCTATAGGTGAGATTAAGCGACTGCCGATCAAGAGGGGACGATTCTTGAGTCGGGCCAAAAGTGTTGTTGGGTTTCTATTACAAGAAATTCTCAATAGCATTTCAAGTCAAGAACATCTAATGTCAATCGTTATTGGGAAGTCAGTGAAAGTCTCTTAGTAAAATTTTCTTTTTTAAAAAGACACTAGGAATAAATCCTATGTCGCGGGGGACTTTACTAACATACATGAAACGCACACAAAGAACACCCAGACTCAGAACAATAATTTGTGGATCACACAAAGTGTTGTCCTACGTGGGATTTGAACCCACGTCACTTGGCGAAGTAGTGGTACTAGTGGTTTACCACTAGGACAAACGTGCAGTCTCAATTAAGTAGGTATAGTTATTAGTAAGTATGTCATTGAATTAGTTTCATTATATTCCAATACCGTAGTAATTATATCTGTTAATATGGATGGAATACAGCTATTTGTAAATAGTCAAGTTGAGACGCAGTTACATTAAGTTACGATATTTCAATAAACACTTTTCCTCCAATGAACAGCATCTTTGTGAAGGTTAAAATAACCGAAGAAAAATTACAAATCACATAATTACAGTCCAATCGTAAGTCTGCTGCTAATTTATTTATTAATACGTGAAGTAAAAACTTTGTATACCTGTTTACAAAAATTATGGGAACGGAGGCGTATGAAATTCGGCACAGTTAAAGTTTATAAGGAGGAGTGTAAAAAGATACAAGTAAAATTTTAACAAAATGAAAACCGACTTCAAGTTTCAACTCGATTTCTCGTGGATGCCTTATCAGATCTTAGTGTCCTTATCGTGGTACCACCGTTCGGATATCTCCTTTCCAACTAAAAAAAGAATCATCAAAATCGGTTCATAAACGACGAAGTTATCCGCGAACAAACATAAAGAAAATAAACAATAAAAAAAAAACTTCGTTTAAAAAAACCGACTTCAAAAACTGAAAAGTATAAAAAAACTTAATTTGTATGTGCTACCTATTCATAGGTTTGAATTCGGCGCCAAGCCAAATGTAATAGTAGGTACCACACTCGCTATATTTCGAGGCGAACGTCAACGACCTCACCGACGCTTCGGTTGTTTTGTCCTACGCGAAGAGCAGCTATCCCGCTCAAGGTCACGCGCGGCGAGTGCGGTACCTACTATTATATTTGGCTTGGCGACGAATTCAAACCTATGAATAGGTAGCACATACAAATTAAGTTATTTTATACTTTTCAGTTTTTGAAGTAGTTTTTTTTAAACGAAGTTTTTTTTTTTTTGCTTTTTAGTCTTTCTCAAGTCTCTCATCATCATTTCACCTAAATAACTTGAAAGAATACGACTAAAGATAACATACAACATACTGTATAGAATAATAAATAAATATTTCGGACATGATGTTTACAGAATATGAAAGCATGCAGACAATTGCCTTAACTTTATTGCAGGCGCTCACGTAAATTTGAGGGTTTCCTTCAATTTCCTTGGGATCCCATCATCAGATCCTGATATGGTGGCCATGGGACCACATGGGGAGCATACCCTTTCGAATACAAAAATAATTTTCAAAATCGGTCCACAATTGACAGAGTAATCAATGTACATACATAAAAAAAAATACCGATGAAATTGAGAACCTCCTCCTTTTGGAAGTCGGTTAAAAATACGGTCGAATTGAGAAACCACGCTTCTGCTACCAAAATCCCCCATTTATTCTAAGCTAATGTAATTAAGCACTTACTGGAGTTGTGTGGCGTCCTGTTCTCGGCGTTCCATTCCAAGAGATCTCTTGGGTAGTGGTTCTTCTCTGCGTCGTCACACAATCATAAACTCCTAAAGTGCTGTACAACTATCAAGGTACTCGAATTACAATAAACTCGTATCAACTATCACGGTAATTGAATTACAACTCACTCGCTTCAGCTATCGCGGAACGCGCCTACAAAACTCGCGAGTCCAACAGACCTTACACAAACGGTAAATCACTACAAAGACCTGGTCGATGGACAATACAATTAGCTTAATATCAATTAATTACGTTTTCAACAATAATCGTCTACCATTCACAACGCGCGTCTTTCAAGTTCTTTTCTACACATTAACCTCAAACGTCAAAATGTCAAACACGAACAAGTGACAATCGAAATGTTGCCATTATAATGACGTTCGAAATCCAACACCTCACACAAACGGTAAATCACTACAGAGACCGGGTCGATGGACAATACAATTAGCTTAATATCAATTAATTACGTTTTCAAACAATAATCGTCTACCATTCACAATGCGCGTCTTTCAAGTTCTTTATTACATTAACCTCCAACGTCAAAACGTCAAACACGAAAAAATGAAAATCAAAATGTTGCCAGTACAATGACGTTCGAAATCCAACAATATGAAACAGTTTTATCTCACATATCTGTGTGTTATATTATGTCTATCGCTTCCCAGTCCTGTGCCATCGATTATGGAAACGGACCCTGATTTTATTATGAGTGTTTGCGCCTCTGCTTAATTTTGTAGCATCCTGAACTTTGGGATTGCCTTTTTTACTTGTCAGGCGCATCAAACTGTTGGTACTTCGAAAACTATTATAATTTTATTTATCTACCGCATTTATAATTATTGTCAAAATTACTTGCTACAGCCATCTTCTTTGAACATTGTTATATCCTACAAGACCTTGTTAAAATATGTAAAGAACTGCATAAAGGATTATTATCACCTAAAACATTTTTCATTTCATTGAGCTACTAAGCTCCGGTGTATCAGCAAACGATACAATGAGAATTGTAATTGGTCCTGTAAAACAAAGGGAATAAAAAGGCCCGCAATAAATAAACCATAATTTTAGCATTAATATAAATGCAATATAGATTAGTTTTAGCCCTTATGTAAAAGAAAATGAGTCAAGCGCTAATTAGCGCAAAACAAACCGCACATTCACACCGCCGCAGCCCGTTTCGAATAAATATATTATTTATGATATTTTCGTACATGTTATTTATTAATAACATTAAGTACCTACATTGGACAAGAATGCTAATGAACGTAGTGATGATATATCATCACTACGTTCATAAGTATTTTTGTCTCTTTCTTACACTTTCTGGCTATAGTCAAAAAGAAAGGAAAGAAAATAAAAGTGTTTGGGGAGAGATCAAGTTGATGAATGTTGACTATCTCATAATAACTTGTGGTCGCCCAGAGGTCAAAATTCGACATTAATTGTTTTTTTACGTATGGCCCTGCCTCTACTCTGCCTGATGGAAAACATAAACAGAATCCAAGAGTGGTGGTCACCATTCTCATTGCTCGTGCAGAAAATGAAACAATGCAGCATGGTGACCCACACCATGGCAGCCTAGTGATGCTTCTGCATCTTTGGGCGTCCGGTCTCGCACTCACCACCGACAGCACGAACGCTGTCATTTTACGTTGATCATCTGTGCGAGGGTAGTACCGCCCAGGTCGTGCCGGCCTAACCGTGCTGAAATCAGCGTGGCTCTACTAAATATTATTATTTTTAAACGACTTAAAAAAAAGGAGGATGTTTCTCAATTCGACCGTATTTTTAACCGACTTCCAAAAGGAGGAGGTTCTCAATTTCATCGGTATTTTTTTTTATGTATGTACATTGATTACTCTGTCAATTGTGGACCGATTTTGAAAATTATTTTTGTATTCGAAAGGGTATGCTCCCCATGTGGTCCCATGGCCACCATATCAGGATCTGATGATGGGATCCCAAGGAAATTGAAGGAAACCCTCAAATTTACGTGAGCGCCTGCAATAAAGTTAAGGCAATTGTCTGCATGCTTTCATATTCTGTAAACATCATGTCCGAAATATTTATTTATTATTCTATACAGTATGTTGTATGTTATCTTTAGTCGTATTCTTTCAAGTTATTTAGGTGAAATGATGATGAGAGACTTGAGAAAGACTAAAAAGCAAAAAAAAAAAAACTTCGTTTAAAAAAAACGAAGTTTTTTTTTTTTGCTTTTTATTGCATATAATCTATATTGCATTTATATTAATGCTAAAATTATGGTTTATTTATTGCGGGCCTTTTTATTCCCTTTGTTTTACAGGACCAATTACAATTCTCATTGTATCGTTTGCTGATACACCGGAGCTTAGTAGCTCAATGAAATAAAAAATGTTTTAGGTGATAATAATCCTTTATGCAGTTCTTTACATATTTTAACAAGGTCTTGTAGGATATAACAATGTTCAAAGAAGATGGCTGTAGCAAGTAATTTTGACAATAAATTATAAATGCGGTAGATAAATAAAATTATTATAGTTTTCGAAGTACCAACAGTTTGATGCGCCTGACAAGTAAAAAAGGCAATCCCAAAGTTCAGGATGCTACAAAATTAAGCAGAGGCGCAAACACTCATAATAAAATCAGGGTCCGTTTCCATAATCGATGGCACAGGACTGGGAAGCGATAGACATAATATAACACACAGATATGTGAGATAAAACTGTTTCATATTGTTGGATTTCGAACGTCATTGTACTGGCAACATTTTGATTTTCATTTTTTCGTGTTTGACGTTTTGACGTTGGAGGTTAATGTAATAAAGAACTTGAAAGACGCGCGTTGTGAATGGTAGACGATTATTGTTTGAAAACGTAATTAATTGATATTAAGCTAATTGTATTGTCCATCGACCCGGTCTCTGTAGTGATTTACCGTTTGTGTGAGGTGTTGGATTTCGAACGTCATTATAATGGCAACATTTCGATTGTCACTTGTTCGTGTTTGACATTTTGACGTTTGAGGTTAATGTGTAGAAAAGAACTTGAAGGACGCGCGTTGTGAATGGTAGACGATTATTGTTGAAAACGTAATTAATTGATATTAAGCTAATTGTATTGTCCATCGACCAGGTCTTTGTAGTGATTTACCGTTTGTGTAAGGTCTGTTGGACTCGCGAGTTTTGTAGGCGCGTTCCGCGATAGCTGAAGCGAGTGAGTTGTAATTCAATTACCGTGATAGTTGATACGAGTTTATTGTAATTCGAGTACCTTGAAAGTTGTACAGCACTTTAGGAGTTTATGATTGTGTGACGACGCAGAGAAGAACCACTACCCAAGAGATCTCTTGGAATGGAACGCCGAGAACAGGACGCCACACAACTCCAGTAAGTGCTTAATTACATTAGCTTAGAATAAATGGGGGATTTTGGTAGCAGAAGCGTGGTTTACCTCTGAGTCGGGCACTCCGTAGTGCACTCATAAGGTGACATCTCGTTGTTAGGGAGGTAACTATACTGTTCCACTGTCCACATATCTTTGATCCCACTGATATAGTTGTTTAGAGTAGTATTTATAACAATTTATTAGCATAATGATTAAATGTAGGTAGTTCACTCATTTAATTATTGGATTAATGTAAAACTAATTTTACTAATTGTTTGCTGGTTTGAACTATATTGTATACTTGATATTGATTGTTGGCACAGTTGGTCCAATATATTAACCCAATCACACATTTAGTTATTGGTTGAATTGTAAAACTTAATTTTAAATATTAATTGTTTGGGACAATAAAATTGGTCCAATATATAAGTCTAATACAATTAGATTTGGCTAGCCCTAAGACAATATTACTAGAATAATATTGTTATATCATTCTAATTGGTCAGTCCTCTTGCCAAGGCAGTGATCACCTTGTGAAGTTTATAATACCCATGGGCCCATAGATGGATATACAATCACTACTAATACCACTGGCAAGAAGAATGACCCACGGCCTGTGTCACCGTGTTCTTAATCTAAATTAAATTCATCTAAAGCACTTACTGGAGTGTGTGTCTTCTATGTTCTCGGCGTCCAAGAGCTCTTGGGTAGAATCTTCTCTGCTCTGCGAAACTGCTTCACAGAAACATTGCTTCCAGGTGCTGGTTATTTCTCAAGGTATCCGAATTAATCTCAATAATCAACTTTTCACAAATATTCGAATTACAATACACTCGTTTTAGTTCTCGCGCGACGCGCCTATCACGTATTACAATTCTCGCGAGTCTAATCACAAATAACGGCAACTGTTCACAAGCCTAGTCTGACCGATCAAAACGTTCTCAAAAGTTTTCGATATTAACCTCGTCTCACGCTGGCATACGGCGAGCCCACAAGTACCCTAGCTGAACAAACCTCACGGTGTAATCAATCTCACGCGGAAACTAAACGAGTACTACTAAATTAACAATCAATAAATTACGGCACCGGCCATTTCAACACGCGTTCCATCACAATCTTTTTTACATATTCTTCAAACGTCAAAACGTCAAACACGATCCAGAGACAATCAAAATGTTGCCAGTTCAATGACGTTCGAAATCCAACAGTCACCCGCTCGAACAGGTACGTACCTGTTCCCTAATCTACAGGCAGGCGAGATAACGTTGCTACCGCTCGTTTGGTAACTGAGTCCCCAACAAGAACATCCGCGGACCGGGGGGTCCCATCTTTACCATGAAACAAGTTAACAATGCGCCCCCGGCGCCAACGCAGTGGCCGTAGGTTAGCATCCTTAACCAGCACGAGGTCACCAACATTAGGGGGACCAGTAGAAATGGCCTGGAGTCAACGCCTCCAAGTCATTTGGATCCGAGCTGAGCGGACACAACGGTCGCGAGTTGAGAACGGCTTCGATCTTACAAACAACGTCACGAGTTCCTCAAATGTCAGCGCGGTCTGACCTACAATACGCCCTAAATGCGTCTTAGCTGACTTGACTACGGCTTCAAAAATCCCGCCCCAGTGGGGTAACCTGGTGGACTGAAGGTCCAATGTATACCCCGACGGGAGAGGGCTGTTCCAATATCCACTTTGTTTTCATTTAAAACCTAACTACATCTCGTAAGTATCGTTCTGCACCTACGAAGTTGGTTCCATTATCGGAACGAATCAGTGCCCTTCGGGAAACGAATCTGTCCAAGCACGCTATAAAAGCTTCCGTCTTGAGGTCAGCAACGAGCTCGAGATGCACCGCCTTGGTGGATAGACAGACGAACACGCAAAGGTACGCCTTGTACAGTTTCGCGTTCCGCAGCCGCGAGCTTTTCACCATGAATGGGCCCGCAGAGTCTGTAACAACACCAGCCCATGGCCTAGCCTCATTCACCCGATCAGGGGGCAGATCCGATTCCATCCTTGAGGAGCCCAGGAGGAGGAGGGCCCCACTATAACGGATGGTTAACCAATTCAGGAGCCCGGCATCCCCTGGATGCACAATCCGACGGGTTCAATTCTCCTGGCACATGTCTCCACAGCCATGAGTCGATCATTCAGCCAGAACGTCCACTCCCAGTAGCACGTCAGCCGTACCTGGGTGTCGAGATCAAACTCCAAACACACGCGGAGGCAGTGGGCAAGCCTATAGCCTCCGGTTGGGGACCAAATTTTGATTGGCTGCATTTTCCTAGCGGGGGCCCCCGGGGCCCCACGCATTATAACCCGAGCAACCGGGCATATCAGTGGCGACGTAGGGATCCCATGGTCCCTCGTAAGTGCCCCTCCAGTCGCGGCGCTCTACTTGGTGCCGTCCACGGATAGGGGGGGTGCGGTGATCCAACCGAGGGCGTTCCATTATGGGCGGCGAAAATCGACGAAATGTCGTCATTTTCGGCGAGCACGATGACACCCGAGGCGGCGTTCTAGTGGTCGGCGGCGAGCGCGATGACACCCGAGGCGGCGTTCTAACGAACCGCTCCATACTCGAGGGTGCATCCGCACACCCGCCCGTGCCAGCTCCAACTGAGCCACTGGCCAGCCAATAGGTCGGGGAACCGCGCGCGATGTTGGCCTGAACATCGCCCCCAAAATCCTCCCTATGAGGGCCCTGGTCCCGTGGACCCAGGTTCCAAGTCCGGCCCTGTGTACTTGACCCCATCCGTCCCTGAGTCCGGCCCTGTCCATCTGCATGATGTTGGTCGGGCCTATTCATGCAGAGCAACTCAAGATGTCGGCCTCCACAAAACTTACACATTGCGGACCGAGCGCAATCCCTTGCTAAATGTGGACCCAGACACAAAAAACACCAGCCACGTTGCTTGGTGATCTGGTGTCGCCCTTGGACTCTCTGGTCCCTAAATCTAAGGCAGGCGGCCACACTATGGCCATCCTGTTTACAATATGGGCAGGCATCCCGTTCAGGTGTTGAGGCACCCACGTGCCCATACAACTGCCTTGGTCCTCTCTGCGGTAGTCCCCTCCTCACAGGGCTCCAAGTAGTCTTCTGTGGCTCCGCAGCGGGCATCACGAACATACCCATGTTCTCTGCCCTCCGACACTCTTCCTCCAAAAACTCCATGAGTTGAGAAGAGGTGGGCAAGTTGTCTGCACCCTGACCGTGATGCTGCTCAAATCTGGTCTGGACATCAACTGGAAGCCGGGACAGTACTATATATACTAACATGTAAGACCATTGTTCAACCGGCAAGCCCAAATTTTCTAATGCCCTAGTGACACTCAACAACGGGTTCAACACTTCTGCCTGTATGGCAGAGACCCGAGTCACTGAAGGGATGCTAAACAGCCTCTTGAGCTGCGCATCAACCAGCCTTCTTTTGTTGTGGTAGCGCCTTACCAACATTTGACGGGCAATCTCATAATTGTCCTCGGTCACCGTCAAATGGGCTACCAGTTCCCTAGGCTCTCCCTTCAGGACTGACATCAGTTGCGCCATCTTATAGGCCTTAGGTAAATCCTCCCTTAAGTGGACCAGACTGTCAAATAAGTTGATGAAGCTGACCCACTAACCGAGCTCTCCATCAAAGCTGGGTAGTTGTATCTGAGGCAGTTTTGATACAACCCCGCAAGAGTGTGGGCCTTCCACAGCTTCTTCATCACAGCCAGTTCTGCGCTGGCGCTTTATTTCAGCTATGCGCTGCTGAATATCATCAGTAATTGAGAGGCACTGGTCAATATCAGCCTGCATCGCGGACTTTATCTGATCGCTGACCTTCTCCTCCTCAAGGGCCTTGACCTTGGTAAGCGTTTCCATCAATAACTCCAGCCTAGCCGGCGCATCCAAAGCTCGAGCCAACAGTGCATCCTGTCTATCTGGTCGGCCTAGGAGACCTTGAACCGATGTAAACCATCTCAATTCTGTGCTAATCTTAGCCCGGTACAATGAGAACGACATAGCGGCAAAACGATTCTTACAAGTTACAATATTTTATGTATGTAACAAACTATTTATTCAAACACTATTAGGAACTTTATATAAAACCTATTAAGTGCTTGTGCAGTCACTTTATCTCAGATATATATCTACCTACAAGTTTCACTTTATCAATGCCCACTAACAATAAGTTAATTTTATTAAAAATAATTGAATTTAAGCTTCACTAAACAATATTAGAATGATATAACAATATTATTCTAGTAATATTGTCTTTGGGCTAGCAAAATCTAATTGTATTACACCAATATATTTGACCAATTGTCCCACACAATTAATATTTAATATTAAGTTTCACCATTCAACCAATAATCAAATGTGTGATTGGGTTAATATATTGGACCAATTTTATTGTCCCAAACAATCATATCAAGTATACAATATAGTTTTACAATTATAAGTTCAAACTAGTAAACATCAACTAGTACTTAAAACAAATTTAACAATTTATGTATAAGTTTTATAATTAAATGTTTGAACTACCTACATTCAATCATTATGCTAACAAATTGTTTCAAATACTATTCTTAACAGCTATATCAGTGGAATCAAAGATATGTGAACAGTGGAACAGTATAATTACCTGCCTAACAACTAGGTTTCACCTTCTGAGTGCACTACGGAGTGCTCACAGCCCGGAGGTAAACCAAGGTCTGATACCAAAATGGTCAGTCCTCTTGCCAAGGCAGTGATCACCTTGTGAAGTTTATAATACCCACGGGCCCATAGATGGATATACAATCACTACTAATACCACTGGCAAGAAGAATGACCCACGGCCTATGTCACCGTGTTCTTAATCTAAATTAAATTCATCTAAAGCACTTACTGGAGTGTGTGTCTTCTATGTTCTCGGCGTCCAAGAGCTCTTGGGTAGAATCTTCTCTGCTCTGCGTCTTCACACAAACATTGCTTCCAGGTGCTGGTTATTTCTCAAGGTATCTGAATTAATCTCAATAATCAACTTTTCACAGATATTCGAATTACAATACACTCGTTTTAGTTCTCGCGGGACGCGCCTATCACGTATTACAATTCTCGCGAGTCTAATCACAAATAACGGCAACTGTTCACAAGCCTAGTCTGACCGATCAAAACGTTCTCAACACTTTTCGATATTAACCTCGCCTCACGCTGGTATACGGCGAGCCCACAAGTACCCTAGCTGAACAAACCTCACGGTGTAATCAATCTCACGCGGAAACTATACGAGTACTACAAAATTAACAATCAATAAATTACGGCACCGGCCATTTCAACACGCGTTCCATCACAATCTTTTTTACATATTCTTCAAACGTCAAAACGTCAAACACGAACCAGAGACAATCAAAATGTTGCCAGTACAATGACGTTCGAAATCCAACACTAATATTGTTTAGTGAAGCTTAAATTCAATTATTTTTAATAAAATTAACTTATTGTCAGTGGGCATTGATAAAATGAAACTTGTAGGTAGATATATATCTGAGATTAAGTGACTGCACAAGCACTAGGGCATTAGAAAATTTAGGCTTGCCAGTTGAAGAATGGTCTTACATGTTAGTATACATAGTACTGTCCCGGCTGCCAGTGAATGTGCAGACCAGATTTGAGCAGCATCATGGTCAGGGTGCAGACAACTTGCCCACCTCTTCTCAGCTCATAGAGTTTTTGGAGGAAGAGTGTCGGAGGGCAGAGAACATGGGTTTGTTCGTGAAGCCCGCTGAGGAGCCACAGAAGGCTAATCGGAGCCCCGTGAGGAGGGGACTACCGCAGAGAGGGCCAAAGCAGTTGTGTGGACACATGGGTGCCTCAACACCTGTACAGGATGCCTGCCTGTATTGTAAACAGGATGGCCATAGTGTGGCCGCCTGCCTTAGATTTAGGGACCAGAGAGTCCAAGGGCGACGCCAGATCACCAAGCAGCGTGGCTGGTGTTTTTTGTGTCTGGGTCCCCATTTAGCAAGGGATTGCGCTCGGTCCACAATGTGTAAGTTTTGTGGAGGCCAACATCTTGAGTTGCTCTGCATGAATAGGCCCGGCCAACATCATGCAGATGGACAGGGCCGGACTCAGGGACGGATGGGGTCAAGTACACTGGGCCGGACTTGGAACCTGGGTCCACGGGACAAGGGCCCTCATAGGGAGGATGTTGGGGGCGATGTTCAGGCCAACATCGCGCGCGGTTCCCCGACCTATTGGCAAGCCAGGGGCTCAGTTGGAGCTGGCACGGGCGGGTGTGCGTATGCACCCTCTAGTACGGAGCGGTTAGTTAGAACGCCGCCTCGGGTGTCATCGCGCTCGCCGCCGACCACTAGAACGCCGCCTCGGGTGTCATCGTGCTCGCCGAAGATGACGACATTTCGTCGGTTTTCGCCGCCCATCATGGAACGCCCTCGGTTGGATCACCGCACCCCCCCTATCCGTGGACGGCACCAAGTGGAGCGCCGCGACTGGAGGGTCACTTACGAGGGACCATGGGATCCCATCCACACTGATATGCCCGGTTGCTCGGGTTATAATGCGTGGGGCCCCGGGGGCCCCCGCTAGGAAATTGCAGCCCAATCAAAATTTGTTCCCCAACCGGAGGCTATAGTCTTGCCCACTGCCTCCGTGTGTTTGGGGTTTGAATTCGACACCCCAGGTACGGTTGACGTACTACTGGGAGTAGACGTTCTGGGTAAGTTTTGCAGTCGGATCGGCGAGTCTTGCAGCATGATCGACTCATGGCTGTGGAGACATGTGCCAGGAGAATTGAACCCGTCGGATTGTGCATCCAGGGGATGCCGGGCTCCTGAATTGGTTAACCATCAGTTATGGTGGGGCCCTCCTTGGCTGGCAAGGAAGGAATCGGATTGGCCCCTTAACAACGCGAAGTTGTCTGTGGACTGTGGTATAGGAGCAGCCGTGTATGTGACCCAGGAGGTCCAGGAGACTGACGCGAGTTTCTTGATTGAGCGGTATAGCTCTCTTGATAAATTGATCAATGTCAATTGTTGGATAAGGAGATTCGTTCGTAATTGTCGCACTCCGCGCGAACAGCGAACACTGAGCCCAATTCTGTCACCGGCAGAGCGAAATGAGTCGCTTCTGAATTTGATCAGGTTGGTACAGTCTTCGAACTTTGGAGCAGAATTGGCGAGTCTACGAACTGGGCGTTCCAAATTGAAGGGTGCTGTCGCGCGTCTCAACCCGTTTCTAGATTCGGCCGGGTTGCTTCGGGTAGGAGGAAGATTGCGCAATGCGAATCTGCCGTATTCGGCTCGTCACCCCCTACTGCTCCCCAAGGGAGGGCAGTTGGTTGAGTTGTTGGTGACTGATCGGCATGTTAAAAACGCTCATGCAGGTTGTAACGCCTTGTTGGCTACACTCCAGAGGGAGTTTTGGATATTGTCTGGGTGTCGTACCATACGGAACATCGTGTTTCGGTGCATGCCTTGTTATAGGAGCAAGGCTGCCACGATGCAGCCTCACATGGGGGATCTGCCCCCTGATCGGGTGAATGAGACTAGGCCATGGGCGGGTGTTGGTACAGACTTTGCGGGCCCATTCTTAGTAAAAAGCTCGCGGCTGCGGAACGCAAAACAGTACAAGGCGTACCTTTGCGTGTTCGTCTGTTTATCCACCAAGGCGGTGCATCTCGAGCTCGTTGCTGACCTCACGACTGAAGCTTTTATAGCGTGCTTGGACGTTCCGATAACGGAACCAACTTCGTAGGTGCAGAACGATAATTACGAGACGTAGTTAGGTTTTTAAATGAAAACAAAGTCGATATTGGAACAGCCCTCTCCCGTCGGGGTATACAACGGACCTTCAGTCCACCAGGTTGCCCCCACTGGGGCGGGATTTTTGAAGCCGTAGTAAAGTCAGCTAAGACGCATTTAGGGCGTATTGTAGGTCAGACCGCGCTGACATTTGAGGAACTCGCGACGTTGTTTTGTAAGATAGAAGCCGTTCTCAACTCACGACCGTTGTGTCCGCTCAGCTCGGATCCAAATGACCTGGAGGCGTTGACTCCAGGCCATTCCTTAATTGGTCAGCCACTTAACGCGCTGCCCGAGCACCCGTACGAAGGTGTGAAATTGGTTCGGTTGTCTCGGTATCAGATGTTGCAGCAGTTTTCACAGAATTTTTGGAAACGTTGGTCTCTAGAGTATCTGCACATTCTGCAATAGCGCCTTAAGGGGACTGACAAAACTAGTCCCCCTAATGTTGGTGACCTCGTGCTGGTTAAGGATGCTAACCTACCGCCACTGCGTTGGCGCCGGGGGCGCATTGTTAACTTGTTCCATGGTAAGGATGGGACCCTCCGGTCCGCCGAGGTTCTTGTTGGGGATTCAGTTATCAAACGAGCGGTAGCAACGTTATCTCGCCTGCTTGTAGATTAGGGAACAGGTAAGGACCTGTTCGAGCGGGTGACTGTTGGATTTCGAACGTCATTATAATGGCAACATTTCGATTGTCATTTGTTCGTGTTTGACGTTTTGACGTTTGAGGTTAATGTGTAGAAAGGAACTTGAAAGACGCGCGTTGTGAATGGTAGACGATAATTGTTGAAAACGTAATTAATTGATATTAAACTAATTGTATTGTCCATCGACCCGGTCTCTGTAGTGATTTACCGTTTGTGTGAGGTCTGTTGGACTCGCGAGTTTTGTAGGCGCATTCCGCGATAGCTGAAGCGAGTGAGTTGTAATTCGAATATCCGTGATAGTTGATACGAGTTTATTGTAATTCGAATACCTTGAAAGTTGTACAGCACTTTAGGAGTTTATGATTGTGTGACGACGCAGAGAAGAACCACTACCCAAGAGATCTCTTGGAATGGAACGCCGAGAACAGGACGCCACACAACTCCAGTAAGTGCTTGATGATTTTAGTTTAGATTAAGAACACGGTGAATCGCCGTAAAGCTCATTCTTCTCGCCAATGAATTAGGTTAGTGATTGAATGTCCTATCTATGGGCCCTAAGACATCTCAAGTATAACAAAGTGATCGCTATCATTGGTGGGAGGAGTGAACGTGAGGTCTGTTGGACTCGCGAGTTTTGTAGGCGCGTTCCGCGATAGCTGAAGCGAGTGAGTTGTAATTCGTATATCTATCATTCAGTGATAGCTATCATTGGTGGGAGGAGTGAACACGTATCCTAAATAGTATTGGAATGTGATTTTCAGCATCAGCCCAAGAAGTAGCTCTGCGGATTTTTTTTATTGCTAAAATATTTGGGAATTGTTAATATAGACTGCACGTTTGGCCTAGTGGTTTAACGGTCACCACGCCGTTTCCTACTTCGCCAAGTGTCGTGGGTTTAAATCTCACGTAGGTCAATACTTTGTGTGATCCACAACTTGTTGTTCTAAGTCTGGGTGTTCTTTGTGTTCGTTTCATGTAGGTTTGTAAAGTATCCCGCGAAACATGATTTATTCCTAGTGCGGGAGTTGTCTTTTAAAAGAAAAAAAAAAGTAGGCTTTGTATAATCTGTGTAAGAAACTATACATAAAGAATATATAAGATTATACATTTAGGTGCATAAGCATATTTTTGGTGAGAATATAGATTAGTTTTAGCTGCGAGCAGTTTTTCATAAAACAGTTTATTTTAGGGAATGTTATTCTAAGTAGCTGGAAAGATCCCAAAAAGCTTAAGTGTACAAAGTTTGGCATTCGGTGAGCTGATCGCATTAGTCTCTAGGTACTTTGCTGTGCAGGTGCGAGTGCACTCAACATTAAAATTTAACTGTCTAAGTAAACGTTACTCCATATACTCTTGTGTGTATACGGTGAATATATAATATGTGAATTGAGAAATCAGCTGTATTTGTGAAGGTCTTAATATCTCTGCAGACATGTTTTTTATGTTCGACCGACTCTAATAATAGGTCTTTACCTATGACATTGCCGTTTTATATGCAATAAGTGAAAGTACTTATTTTTTCAAACTTTTTTATTTCTGTTATTCGAAGTAATCACCCATGAAATCGACGCATCTTTACCAACGCATTGGCAGTTTATTGATGCCAATAAACTGCCTTACTGCCTTGTAAAAATCAACTGGACGGGAGGCTACAAACTCTTCAAAGGCATTTTGTACTGCCTCTCGGGAATTGAAATTTTTACCCACTAAAAACTTGTCAAAATTTTGGAAAAAGTAATAGTCGGTAGGTGCAAGGTCTGGTGAGTATGGCGGATGAGGGAGAGCTTCCAACCCCAGCTGTTGCAGCTTGGAGACTGTCTGTTGCGCAGTATGGGGTCGCGCGTTGTCGTGAAGCAGCTGCAAGAAAGAGCTGGGGTTGGAAGCTCTCCCTCATCCGCCATACTCACCAGACCTTGCACCTACCGACTATTACTTTTTCAAAAATTTAGACAACTTTTTAGTGGGTAAAAATTTCAATTCCCGAGAGGCAGTACAAAATGCCTTTGAAGAGTTTGTTGCTTACCGTCCAGCTGATTTTTACAAGAAAGGCATCAATAAACTGCCAATGCGTTGGCAAAGGTGCGTCGATTGCATGGGTGATTACTTCGAATAACAGAAATAAAAAAGTTTGAAAAAATAAGTACTTTCACTTATTGCATACAAAACGGCAATTTCATAGGTAAAGACCTATTATAAAACAGTTTCAGACACTTAAAACACTGTAAGTACAGGGGCTCTAAAATTTTTTTCGAGTAAGAGTTTGTGTGCTTGAATTAATATCGTATCTTAACAAATATACTTTGCTCAATCAAGTTGACGAAGTCGCCTAAGAGGTCGTCAGAATCCTAAATGAGTAATAATATAAGCCTGTCATGCTAATTAAACTCAGCCAGGTACTTAAGGAATAAGCGTGAACATTGCAGTGTCAAGCGGCCCTTGTGCAAATAACGTATTAAAAGGAGTTTAGTTTGTAATAATGTAGAAACGGGGTTGGGATAGCTCGAGTGAAACAAACAAAATACGGCAACTCGTGGTTTATTGCTTTCTTCTTAATTTTTATATTTTAATCTTAACACACACACGTCCTATATTTCGTCCTTCCGCCATTCGTCCTCCGTCTCTTCCTCCCACTCCTTTCATTTACTTCTTGCTCATTCATTCCGTCATTGATTCACTTATAAATCCTTCCTTCACTCCTTATGTATTCCTTTCTATGCAATATTTATATTCCGGTTTACTCTCACATCCTACATAGTAAATTATGTTTATTTTTATAATACCACCACCACAATAAAGGTAGTAGAGCCACGCTGATTTCAGCACGAACGGGCCGGCTCAACCGGGGCGGTACTACCCTCGCACAGAAAATCAACGTAAAATGACAGCATTCGTGCTGTCGTGTTTATTTGGTGAGTGCGAGACCGGAGGCCCAATTAGTCTAGTCAACAAGTTCCATACTTGTTGACTAGACTGCACAAGCATCACTAGGCCGCCATAGTGTGGGTCACCATGCTGCATTGTTGCATTCGCAATGAGTATGGTGGCCACCACTCGTGGATTCTGCTTATGCTTTCCATCAGGCAGAGTAGAGTCATTTTGGCGGGCCAAACATAAAAAAAAAAAAAAAAAAAATACACAGGAGTGACACCACGGCCTCACAGAAAACTGGTGTGAAACAGCCATTGCGCTATGTTACATCGAGTGAGTGAGGATACCGGAGGCCCATACCCCATCCCTTCCCCCCATATCCCAAAGGCCGGCAACGCACTTGTGACGCCTCTTGAGTTGCAGGTGTCCATGGGCGGTGGTAATCGCTTACCATCGGGTGACATTTCTGCTCGTTTACCCCCTATTTCATAAAAGAAAGTAAATTTTTAACAGATATTTTTACAAGTGAGACTTTACAGTTAGAAGGCGCTGGTAATGAAAGAAGAACGAAGGAAGAAAGAAAAGAAGATAATTCAACAATGAAAACACAAAAGGTGATTAGACTTCTGAGTTTCTAGTATTGATAATTTACTTTCAACAAGTTCACTCTACATTTGATTCAGGCAGATGAATTTAATAAATTAAATCTTAATGTACAAATATTTATTTAACTATGTTTCGGCAGATCCTCCCAACGAAAGTGACTTTGTTTTGTTTGACGGCTAGTGTTTATTCGTATTCTCCACCTTCGCATATTCATCATAACATAGGTATGTCATATAATGTACGTTCCCTAGCTTTGTATTTACAAACTACTACACATTTAAACGATAGTTAATATTTTCATCTATGTTCAAGTATTTTACCAACTAGTAATTCTTCATTCTACCCGAGGGTATAATTACTCGTACACTTGAGTGTGTTTAGGGTCTCGATAGCGCTTTATAATATTTTAGAGTATTAAATGATAAATGTTTTCTATGTTAAATAATAAACATTTAACAAAATCAGTTTTCTGTTAAATCAATATTTTCAAGTTAGTGATCTATTAAATTAAATTAAAAAGCTTTTAAAAACAAGCTTTTACTGGAATGCTTCGAGACGAATCAAACGAGTCCAAACTCGATGATGTTGCGACGTTTCTTTACAGAGTTCCTATGGCCACCTTGCAGCTCGCATCAGATCAGCTCCATGTCATTATAATATTGAATTGTCACGCTGTATACATGTTTCCAGCCCTTAACATGTTCGTCTTCTAACGTAGGCCTCCTCTCCATCCCTCCACTGGCACCTGTCCCGGGCCACTTGCATCCAATTTATACCGGCTTGTTGTCGGATGTCGTCTGTCCATCTCTTGGGCGGTCTTCCACGTCCGCGGGTGTTAGCGCGGGGTCTCCATTCCAGAGTTCACCTTGCCCATCTTCTGGGGTCCATCCTGGCGATGTGGCTAGCCCATCTCCATTTACGGGCTTCTATTTCCTGTACCACGTCCCTGACTTGTGTCTTTTCCCTAATCCACTCGTTTCTTTTGCGTTCCAATAAGGATATTCCGATCATTGATCTCTCCATTGCTCGCTGTGCAACAAGGAGTTTCTGGGCAGACTTCTCTGTCAAGGTCGCGGTCTCCATCCCGTACGAGAAGACCGGCAGAACACACTGGTTAAACACCTTGGTCTTGAGGTGTTGAGCGATTTTCTTAGCCCGCAGGATATGGCTGTTTGCTCCAAAGGATGCCCATGCCTATGCAATGCGTCTGTCAATTTCCGCCACCTGATTCTCCAAGGCAAGAGTGATTTTGAGGCCCAGTAAATATAGTGCTCGACAAGTTCTACAGGAAATTTGTGATTTTCCACCTCTTGGATGTTTGTCATGATTTTTGTTTTTGATTTGTTGAGTTTCAATCCTATTTTAGCTGATTCAGTTTCTAGTTCCTTAAGCATAGTGATCATGTCTTCCACACTATCGGCAACCAGAGCAATATCGTCCGCAAATTGAAGATTGTTTAGCCTTTCGCCGTCAATCAATATCCCTCTGCCAAACCAATCGAGTCCCCTGAAAATATTCTCGAGGGCGGCGTTGAAAAGCTTTGGCGACATCGTATTGCTTTGGCGTACCCCTCGCTCCAGTTTAAAGGTATCTGTTAGCTTATGGAAACTTAGTGAAGATGTTCCAGATACTTGCAGGTGCTTAATAACTTGGATGTACCTCTCGTCCACTCTGCTGTCCACCAAGGCCTTCTCGACCGCCCACGCTTTTACAGAATCAAAGGCTTTTTCGTAGTCGACAAACGCAACCACGATTGGTTTCCGGTACTCGTGGCATTTCTCAATGATGGTCTTTAAAGTGTGCAAGTAATCACTCGTTCCGTAACCCGAACGGAACCCTGCCTGCTCCCTTGGTTGGTACTCATCTAGTTTCCTATTTATTCTGTTCAGGATGACTCTAGTGAACAATTTATAGCAATGCGACAAAAGGCTTATCGGGCGGTAGTTGTCTAATTTCCGGATGTCTCCCTTTTTATCAAGAAGAACTATTACCGCATTGTGCCAGGCATCAGGTATCCTACCGTTTAATATGCAATCTGTAAACAGTAATGCTAGCGCTCTCCAAAGTGCCTCAGATCCAAGCTTCAGCATTTCTGGCATGATATTATCTTGGCCAGGAGATTTTCTGTTTTTGAGTTGACTGAGCGCTAAACGAATCTCCTCCACGGTAACATCCGGAACTTCCTCTGAACCAACGTTAGCAACAGGAGGCCTATTCCTCTCTCCTTCAGCCTGCGAGTCCACCAATGGCACCTTACTTTTGTAGAGAGACTCGAAGTACCTCCTCGCCACCTCCAACAGCTGTTCTCTGTTGGTTACGATATTGCCCTTTTCGTCCATAAGTTGGAAAATCTCCTTTCTGCCGTTAGATATCTGTGTTCTCAGAACACGTTTGCTGGTGTTCATCTCAATTGCTTTAGCGATATTATCATGTTGATATTTCAGCAGATCTTCTTTTATCCTCTGGCGGATCGTGTAATGCAGGAGATGGTAAACTGGAGTATTTGATTTGTTTTCCAACCTTAGTTGGTGGCGTTCCTCCATGAGTTCGAGCGTACCTTGTGTTAATTTTTTGGGCTTAAAGTCGGCATTATCAGGCATCACTGCGTTCAGTGCTTCCACCATCGTGGAAGTCAAGTGTTTATTTAGATCATCAATTGAGAGCTGTTGTTTGTTTTGTTATTTAGGTTGTTAATTAGTTGTTTATAATCCCGTAAGTGACCGGCGATGTACTCCTCGTACTTTTCGGCATTCGCTCTGATTACATCAGGGATAATGTGGCGCGGGATATGTTTCCGAACGAGTCTGCCTCTCTCCACTCTGGTATTTATGGCGAGGGTTGCACGTACCAAGCGGTGGTCACTACCAGTTGAGAAACTATTGAGTACTGATACATCTTGCACAAAATCCTTACGGTTACTAATTATGTAGTCGTATTCGCTTTTATGTATGCCATTTGGATGCCTCCATGTCCACTTTTGTTGAGGCTTTTTGTCAAAAAAGGTGTTCATGACGTACATATTGCTTTGCATCACGTAGTTTACCAGTGTTTTCCCTCTATAATTTCTGGTGCCAAGGCCAAAATTCTCGATACAACCCTCGACATCCATTTCCTTCCTTCCGACTCTAGCGTTGAAATCTCCTATAACTATTGTATAATGTGACTTACATTTTTGCACAGCCATGGTAACCCCTTCGTATAGGTTCTCAACTTCGTCATCTGAGTGGCTTGTTGTGGGAGCATATATTTGTACTATGGCAAGTGTGTATTTGGCAGATAATTTTAACTTCGTGTATGCCACTCTATTGGACACAACCAAATTCAAGTATGCGATCTTTTATTTCCCTATTGACTAGAAAACCAATTCCTCCTGTTCCCCTGGTTTCTCCCTCTTTGTAGTATAGTATATTACCTGATGGTAGCGTAATAAGTTCTTCGCCCTCTCTTCGGATTTCACAGAGGCCAAGAATGTCCCACTTGATGCGTTGCAGCTCTGTTTCAAGTTCCAAGAGTCTATCGTCCGTAGACAGCGTCTGCACATTGTACGTGGCTATATAAAGTTGATTTCGGCAGTTAGTCAACTCCCAGGGATTCCTTTTCGCACCCCTGCCCCGTGTCACCTGGCTACTGCTCGGGCCAGTGAGTGACGGAGCGCTGGGAACTCGGGGTCGATACGTGTTTTGTGCAGTCATGATTTGTGGAGAGGGGGTTTAGCAATAATCACCACGTCAGCAACGACGGGTTGGTGATCGCAGTACTGCATCCGGTTTTGACGGACTCCATCACCGCACACAGGTTGTAACCCCTGAACTTGTCAGGTGGAAACTCACCGGTTTCGACTCAGGATAGAATATGATACCTCAGGGCGCCGTAAGAATTTTGATAAAATTTTAAAGTGAGGATGCAGAGGGGTCCACGGGAGGCTTCAGTGAAACAACTTACGACACATACAAACTTTTATTTATGTTCTAGTTGTTTAACAAATGTGAAATTAAAATATAAAGTTATAAAGAAACTTATGAGGTAGTCTTAAAATAAAAAATAAAACCATACAGTCTTTTCTTTAACACATTAAGCCTGTAGACTGGTCAGCACAGGATAGCCACCCTCTGGTCACCTCTCTGACTCAAGGTAGTCAGCCGTAGACTCTCTCCAGCTCAAGGTAGCTTGAGGAGACGTCCACCAGTGATCCACTTGTAGGTGCTAAGTAAAAATATTAATTAATTTTCATATAAAGATTATGTGAACTTCCCTCAAGGTAGGGCAGATGGGTCTTGAGGAGTGAGCTGTGAGCCGCCAATAGTCAATCCTCCTCAGCAACAAATCTCGAACCACAAGACGGGTAAAATGTAGGTTGACTTCCAGCGGTAATCTATCGACCCTATAAACAAAATTAAATAGCCTGAGGACATATTCTACATACATTAAGATAATAAGGAAAAACCTTTTTGAGGTTAACTTACCACAGACAGTGGGACTTGAACACTCACAAACACTACCAACAAGGATATTAATATACACAGTAAGCAAAGCTTCCTCAGAGTTCATGAGAGAAGATTTAAGAAATGAAAAAACAAAATGCCACACACCCATCTATATAGACTTCTCATCGAATATTCTCGATGAAACCCCTACCCCATTTCTGGATGTGCGAACAGGACGTACAACTTCCATACTCCTTGCTTATTTGAGATCAATTTAAGATGTAATGAGAATCGTATGATGTGAATGAATGAAATGTTAACAAAAAATATCCTTCAAAACATACGCCACCTAGTGCCACCTAGGTGTACCAACAGCCCGGTACTTCGATCGCGCACAACATCCAATTGTAGTTCGAACTACAGTGAACGAGAGGGCGCTGAAACAAAAATTGTTAAACATTGAAAGCAAAAAAAAACGATGCTACACCACCCCCTCCCCACAGTGTTCCCTGAGTAGAGCACGAAGGGAATAACCAAAACAGTAATAAACAAAGAAAAAGCTGTGATGACCTCAAATGTTAGGACACACAGAGTTTATAAGAAGAAAATTTAAAATATAGGTAGGTTAAGTTAAAAACACTTAACTCCTAGAGAAACTACTTTATTGACATCACACCCTAAATCACGGTATATTGCACACATATATGTGCAACCGAGTGGAGAGGTGTGTGTCGGAGAGGAACTGTTCGATGCGAAATTGTTATCTCCCTATTTGACGTTCGATTTGGAGAGTGGTCCGATACAGTGAGGAGAAGGAACACAAGGTTGTTCCTGCTCACTACACTTAGATATCGGATAGATCACAAACCAAAAGCGAGCGTTTAGCAGCCACTACGCTTAGGTACCAATTTGTAACAACTAGACCTGTCAGGGGGGAACAAGTTGTAACCCATGGACCTACAAGAAAGGAGGATTCAAACCTTGCAGTCCCCAGAATCCTGATCAGGCGTGTCACTCGTCGGCAACCCAGCAATAGTTTTTGCTTTGGGTAGCATCGTACAGTCCATCCTCTACACAAGTGAGGTGTAATTTATTTGTTCACTATATGTAGAAAGTATCTCCCTTTCCTAATCATTAGAGACATAGTCGGTATCCGCTTCTGACACAGACAAAATTTTGACTAACATGTCACGGATACCTACTAGTTCTGGACAGACAAAACTACTCCTTGCTAACCTAGTTAGAAGACAATTAGCCCTCAATGTAACTCTTCGGCGACTAGCCTTAATAGAAAAAAAATCACCTGAAGAAAGGACTCCCTCCAGTTCAAGGACCTTCGGCTCCCAGAAATACAGCTTAGAAGCAGCAGAAACAGGGACAAAAGCGCTGGCCTCAATGCTGCCACGCTGGACAAGCCGCAACGCAGTGCGCAGCTCACTCCTCAAATTGATCTCCGTGTCATCGGGATTCGCTGAAACACCCACGGCAGACAATACGTCAATAAGTTCATCCTTTTCAATAATTAATACATTTAATCAGCTGGGCCATGATGTTTTAAAATTCAAAAATAAATTTGTTGACAATTTAAAAAATTTATATATAAAGCACTAAGTTCTTCTTAGTGAGAAAATAAAAGATTCAGTCCTACAAAAAGATTAGGCTGAATTTTATAAAAATAATGTGCTACTATATTAACACAATAACCTAAAAATATTCTTAAATGTTACTTTTAATTACAAGTTTATAATTATTTTAAACAGTTTTACTTAATATGTGGGGTAACAAAAGAAAACTTTTTTTTCTTTGATCCCCTTTCTAACTCTAAGTTAATTACAGATTCGATTCTAATTCATTAATGATGTTTGCTTCATGTTTCCACAACTATAAAGTAGTTACTAACAATCTATATTCAATGAACAATAGGTTCCTGCTTCTTAAAACCATAAAAGAAAAAAAACTTAAGTTATAAAAGTTTTCTTTACTATAGATAAAAGTATACCCTACTTTTATTTATGTAAAGTGTCCTAGATTGAAATTTAAATTGATACACTAAAAGGTTAAATTATTATGTTAAAATTACAAACAAGATAAAGGGAAGCACAATATCCTTTTGATTATATCATGCAAACCCTCTTATAGAATTAAAATGAAGTTAATCACACATTTATCTACTTAAGTTGTAAGTAGGTAGGAATATAAAAAGTTAAAAAAATAAAGTTATTCAAGGAAAACCCGAACAAAATAAAAGCTATATGTATGTGCTGATCCCTTAGGGAACAAACACAAGAACTTAATAAAACACAAACAAGAAAGAAAAAAAAGAAAAGAATGTTCTCGCCAAAATAATTCAAAAAGACTTACCAAAATTTGTGCAGTTAAAATTTTGATTTAATTTTGAATTTTGCTCAAAGCTTTTCCACACCGCAGAGATGGTAATAATGTGCTGAAAAATGCAATGAGATAATTATTACATGTGAACTGCACTTCACAAAACCAATTAACGTCCTGGGTAGTCTCGGACGGATAGTAAGCGTCTCATCCAAAGTTCTCCCGGGAACTACACTCAGCACACCCTCAGGGTTCGAAAAGTTAGCCAAACGTTGGTCGCCAATTTGTAACCCCTGAACTTGTCAGGTGGAAACTCACCGGTTTCGACTCAGGATAGAATATGATACCTCAGGGCGCCGTAAGAATTTTGATAAAATTTTAAAGTGAGGATTCAGAGGGTCCACGGGAGGCTTCAGTGAAACAACTTACGACACATACAAACTTTTATTTATGTTCTAGTTGTTTAACAAATGTGAAATTAAAATATAAAGTTATAAAGAAACTTATGAGGTAGTCTTAAAATAAAAAATAAAACCATACAGTCTTTTCTTTAACACATTAAGCCTGTAGACTGGTCAGCACAGGATAGCCACCCTCTGGTCACCTCTCTGACTCAAGGTAGTCAGCCGTAGACTCTCTCCAGCTCAAGGTAGCTTGAGGAGACGTCCACCAGTGATCCACTTGTAGGTGCTAAGTAAAAATATTAATTAATTTTCATGTAAAGATTATGTGAACTTCCCTCAAGGTAGGGCAGATGGGTCTTGAGGAGTGAGCTGTGAGCCGCCAATAGTCAATCCTCCTCAGCAACAAATCTCGAACCACAAGACGGGTAAAATGTAGGTTGACTTCCAGCGGTAATCTATCGACCCTATAAACAAAATTAAATAGCCTGAGGACATATTCTACATACATTAAGATAATAAGGAAAAACCTTTTTGAGGTTAACTTACCACAGACAGTGGGACTTGAACACTCACAAACACTACCAACAAGGATATTAATATACACAGTAATCAAAGCTTCCTCAGAGTTCATGAGAGAAGATTTAAGAAATGAAAAAACAAAATGCCACACACCCATCTATATAGACTTCTCATCGAATATTCTCGATGAAACCCCTACCCCATTTCTGGATGTGCGAACAGGACGTACAACTTCCATACTCCTTGCTTATTTGAGATCAATTTAAGATGTAATGAGAATCGTATGATACACATATGATAATGTCTCACTATTTCTAAGTGTACGAATGTTAACAAAAAATATCCTTCAAAACATACGCCACCTAGTGCCACCTAGGTGTACCAACAGCCCGGTACTTCGATCGCGCACAACATCCAATTGTAGTTCGAACTACAGTGAACGAGAGGGCGCTGAAACAAAAATTGTTAAACATTGAAAGCAAAAAAAACGATGCTACAAGGTATTCATTTTTTCGGTCGTATACCCACACTGAGGTGCGCCGCGAAGAACGCTGGCAGGCTGCTGCCCTCTGCCAGGGCGATGCACTTATTTAAGTGGCGGTGCAAACTCGCCATGTCGTAAGGTATTTACGGGCCATGTGGTATTTCTTGGAGATAACTGTGCCACGAGATATCCCGCCACACCCTGATACCTTACCGCCTCGGTCCGGGACTGCTTATTTGGCAAACCTAATTCGCAGCTGACCTGTATATCTACAGGACGTTCCACTATCCGCCACCTGTGGACCCGGTAGGTAGCTGAGACTCGCCCCTACGCTCCTGTATACATATGCTTGCAAAATTTCAGCAAAATCGGTTGAAGATATCTGCTTCAAAATTGAGTTCCAAGATTCCTCCCGAACATATAAGCATACATACGTACATTGCAAGTTAAATAAAAGCTTGTAAAAATATAGTTCATTTACAAAGAGACGCTATAAGAGCGGTTTCCTCTTCAGCAATATATTTTAAGGGAACAAAAGTGGTGACACGGGCCTTGACAGTCTTTTAAATGAAACTGACGATGAGGTCAACCACTTGTAGTGATTTGTGTGCACGCCTTGTTCTTTTGTTCCTCAAATAGATATCTAGGGCCACACAACAAAGTTCAATGATATATCTATGTATATATTAAAACATGAATAAAAAAACTGTATATAGTGTATACCCCTCTTCACGAAAAGCATGTCAACGGAGGAGCATGAAAGGCACAGTTAAAGTAACTGATAAAAAATGAATACGGTTGAATTTCCACCACTGGGTGACCACTAGTTAAACGAAAGTCCAACGAAAACTCTGCCAAAAAAACACTAAAAATCGTAAAATAAACTGGCTCTTCATAAATTGCTATGTGCCAATGCTTGCCTATACCTAATTCTTTATTTATTTAAATAGTAGTATTATAATGTGTGCTAGGTACCCAGAATCTGTTTGAAGTCGGTGAATTATCCTCCAACTCCTAACCGTTGAGGAGTTGTACCTTCCACTTTCCATCATCAGCTTACCTAAATAATTTGAAGGAATACGACTAAAGGTAACATACATACATATGATATTTAAAGATTTTTCCTCCAACTCCTAACCGTTAAGGAGTTGTACCTTACATCATCAGCTCATCATCATAAAATGATTATTACCAGACGCAAATACCGGTGTAACTTCAGAAAATATACGAAAAACATAGTATGTGCCTATAAAAAATGAGGATTTCTCTCGATTTCCCTGGGATCCCATCATCAGATCCTGATATGGTGGCAATGGGACCACCTCGGGAGCATACCCTTTCGAATAAAAAAATAATTTTCAAAATCGGTCCACAACTGACGGAGTAATCGGTGAGAATCCATTAAAAAAATACATACAGTGGAACATAGAACCTCCTCCTTTTTGGAAGTCGGTTAAATATAAGTAACACCACCACTACCATGTTGTTTTTAACTGCTTTTATTAGCTTGGTCTGTATGTATGTAACAAAATCTTTTCACTTCATGTTCACCTACTTCTAGGAGTCTGATTAACTTGAAAAGCACAGGGGTCAAGGGCCGATGACAATACAATAACGTAAAAAAAAAACAAAATAAAACAAATAGTGTTTTTCCTAAAACAATGGTTTTAAAACTAAACAAACAGGCTTTTGCAAATATACCAAACTTAAAGTAGAAAATAAATTATAGTTAAAAAAACTAAAAAACAGGCTTTAATAGCAATCGAACTAAAAAGTAGAAGATAATTTTAATGTAAAAAGCGTGGGGTGCTTTCTGAAAATATTTCAATAATGTGGGCGACATTACGCTTTTTACATTAAAATTATCTTCTACTTTTTAGTTCGATTGCTATTAAAGCCTGTTTTTTTTTTAACTTTTTAACATGAAATGATATTTATTTGTAAGTAAATCTTTTCAGATATTTTTACACGTCGGACTTTACAGCTAGAAGAGACCGGCATTTCCTACGACTCACTCTGGGCAGAAATGCCGAAACAAACCACAGAGATGTCCTTTTTTTTTTTAGTCCGAGAACATTGATTACAAAACAAAAAATAATCTGTGCGAGTACAGTATAGGATCTGGGTTGGCCTTTTGAAGAAAGGACCATGATTTTGAGTCAGCCTGTCCATACAGACGGCATACGAGCCCCAGCCATCGTGTTACGACCCGAAGCGCGACACTACCGTCAGCAGGACATTTGGGTAGGCCGGGGAAACACTCAAAGCCACCAGAAAGATACTAAATATGAACTTATATTACAAGCCTAGACTATACTCACATTTACATACACAAAAGGAATTCACTTGGTATAAAAACAACATACAATAAAAATATAAATGTCTAACACTTTCACACAAGATACCTACGTAGGTATATACTGAAGTGAGCATCGTCAGTCCCAAGCAAATTTGTCATCTAAATAATCCAAAACTGTGTAATAAGCCTTTTCACATAGTTTCTGTTTTATTAAGGACTTAAATTTGGTAATACTTAATTCTTGATATTTGCTTGGAATTTTATTGTAAAATCGCACACTCTGACATCGGAAAGACTTGCTTACTCTTTGTAATCTAGTGGTTGGCAACACGAGTTTATCTTTATTTCTAGTATTGATATCATGAACGTCGCTAAACTTTGTGTATAGATGAATATTTTTCTTAACGTAAACTAGATTTTCATAAATGAATTGAGATGCAACTGTCATGATAACAATTTCTTTAAATTTATTCCTCAGTGACTGCCTATAACTAAGGTTATAAATTGCATGAATAGCCCTCTTCTGCAACACAAAGATACTTTGAATATCGGTAGCATTCCCCCACAACAAAATACCATATGACATTACACTATGAAAATAACTAAAATATACTAATCTAGCTGTTTCCACATCGGTTAATTGACGAATTTTATAAACCGCGTATGCTGCAGAGCTGAGTCTATTCGATAATCCATCAATGTGTGGGCCCCACTGCAATTTTGAGTCCAGAGTTATACCCAAAAACATGGTGGTGTCCACAAGGCCCAATTCCTTTCCATTTATTTGAACACAGGTTTTTACTTGTTTAACGTTGGGTGTAAAAAATCTAATACATTTAGTTTTGTTCTCGTTTAAAAGTAAGTTATTAACATTGAACCAGTTCACGACATTAGAGAGAGCGTCATTCACGTCATCAGTAACAGATTGTTGTCTCTTCAGTTTAAATAAAAGTGGAGTGTCGTCCGCAAATAGCACTATCCCCTGACTATCCTTTATCAAATTAGGCAGGTCATTCATGTAAACTAGAAACAAAAATGGGCCGAGAATCGAGCCCTGCGGAACCCCCATAGTGACCAGAGATCCCACGGATCTATGACCATTAACTTCCACTTTATGGACCCTGTTACCCAAATAAGAGATAAGAAGATCCAAAGCGGTGTTCCTAATTCCATAGTGATACAATTTCCTGACCAATGTTTCATGAAAAACGCAATCAAATGCCTTAGACAAATCACAAAAAACTCCTAATGCATCCAGTTTATCTTCCCAAGCACTAAATACAGTCTCTAATAATTCAACACCAGCATCAGTTGTTGAGCGACCTCTTCTAAAGCCAAATTGTTTCCTGTGTAGAATATAGTTTTCACTAAAGTGAGTCTGTAACTGACTTAGTATGTTTTTTTCAATAATTTTACTGAAAGTAGGTAACACTGAAATAGGTCTATAATTTGTTGGATCAGACGTGCTACCTGACTTAAATAATGGAATGATCATTTCATTAGGTCAGGAAATACAGCACATTCAATGCACTTATTGAAAATTAAAGCCAACGGTGATGCAACTACGTCAATAATTGATTTAGTAATTTGTACAGAATTACCCCAAAGATCGGCGGTTTTCTTAACACCAAGAGCATTGAATGCTTTAACAATATCTATATCGGTGATATAACTAAATCTAAACTCAGTATTACAAATTTTAATATTCTCTTTCAACAAAGATTCTGCAATAGTAGGGGATGAATTCAATGATTCTGTTATTGAAACTGGTATGTTCGTAAAAAAATTCTCCAAAGCTGTGGCAACCTCTAAATCAGATTCAATTACTTTGTTATCAATAGAAAGGCTGTAATTATTAACTTTGTTCTTTGCTTTTCCAGTTTCAACATTAATTATTTGCCAGGTCATACGAACCTTATTTGAACTATTATTAATTTTAGATCTCAAGTAACCAACCTTTGCAGCATGACATACCTTTTTAAATAAATTGGAATATTCTTTGACATATTCTCGAAATTCCACACTAGTGTTATAATTCCTTTCTTCATAAAGCTCGTAAAGCCTGGTTCTACTTTTATAAATACCTGCGGTGGCCCATTCACTGAAGGTTGCAGTACCCTTAACTGAGAACTTTTTAGGAGTAAAAGTTGATTGAAATTCTGAGCAATACACATTAAAAAAGTATTATATAAGTAATTAGGATCATCACTATAATCTAAGTGGGGTAGTTTATTAAGTAGTTTTATTTTAAAATCTTCCATACGGGCCACAGTTTTGGGCACTACAGTAATATCTCGTGTTACCACCTTTTTGTTTTTCATAGTAAAAACACACATCTGTCCACAGTGATCAGAATGTAGTTTATTTATTATTTCTTTTTTGTGCGGCACTATGTCAGTGAATATATTATCCAGACACCTGGCAGTGGTGGCAGTGATCCTAGTAGGCTCCAAAAAGATGTTATCAAGATTGTATGATCTAAACTGATTCTTAAATCTTAAACTCAAAGATGTATCTTCTAATATATTCACATTAAAGTCACCGCACACAATTACATTTTTACTGGTTTTACATACTTTTTGCAAGACTTCATTCAGTATTTTTTCAAAATTAATATATGATGAGGATGGAGGTCTGTATACACTCAATACAACAAGTTTCTCTAACTCCACACATGCTATTTATATTATCCGTTCAACAGAGAAGCCAGCAATATCAGTACGGTTCTTAAAAGTTATTTTTTTTCTAATCAAAATCAATGAACCGCCATGCACAGCAAGCTCCCTGCAGAAAGAACTACCTAATATATGATTACTGAAGTTGAACATAAGCTGATGACTTTTTAGCCAATGTTCTGTAATACAAAAAATATCAATTTTGTCACAGCTCATGAACAATTCAATTTCTAGATGCTTACTAAACATACTGGTTGCGAGAGAGTGGACTGTATCTGCGGTTTCTAAAACTGACAATGAATGCGACAATAAGGGAGATGAACTGCCTTAGGGAAAATCAGGGTTATGACAAGACAGTTCTACATATAGGTAAGGACTAACCTCTGCTTGGTCTTCCCTTGTGGATGTGGACTGCTGATGCGAGTAGCGGCGGGTAGATCCACGGAATCCTCGATAATCGCCACGGCGGTTAGCGACAAAGTTCGTTCCTGCGGGTGCGGTGAAGTCTTTGCGGGATAGGGTTACGAAAAACAACTTTTTCCTTCCGTGGTTCGCGTCGGACTTCTTCGACACTTGTCAAATCACAAGTGTCATTGTATGCGTCGAATGCTTCTCTTTCTCGCTCTCACAATCACAGCTTGAGGTATGAGGGTAAAGGATAGGAGAGGATGGCGCATTCATCAATCAATTATAGATATATTAAATAAATGACAATATGGCGTAACCATTTCCCCCCGGCTTGAAGGAATTGATTCCTTCAAAGTATGAAAGAAAAAAGAGAAAACACTAAATAAGCGAAAACTATATATGCGAAAATTACGAGCCCAACTATATGGGCGAAATGTATCTTAAAACTATAACCTAACCTAAGACGCTATTCGCGATAAGACTTATTGGCTAGGTAAAGGGCACAGACGTACAATCGGGCGCAAATACGATCCGGTAGCAGTCCTGACTCTTGCAATACGAACCACTCCATCAGTGGCCGGAAATACTTCTTCAATAACCCCTAAAGGCCAGTGAAGAGGCGGCGCGTTTTCCGTATTTAAAATAACGACGGTCCCTACGGTTATCGGGTTATGCGGTGTATTCCATTTATATAATATATTATAAACCAAAGATTACGACAATAGAGTGTACCTCTAGCAACACTGTATCCTCAGAAACTTTTCATAAAAACTGTATGAACAGTACCAAAAATTGTTTGAACCTGGTACATCAGAACATTCAAGGATTGATGAGTAAAGAATTAGAATTAGAGCTATATCTTAACTGTAATAATATTGATATTTTATGTTTAACAGAACATTGGCTTAGTAGTCATCAATTCTTGTTTAATTTCAGTAATCACCAGGTTACTAGCTCGTACAACAGAACCAACATTATACGTGGTGGCTCATTAATAATCACAAAAAAGAGTATTAAAGTAAAGGAACGATCAGATATTGTCAGTCTGTCTGTTGAGCGAACCATAGAAATAGCTTGTGTAGAATTTGAGCGGTTCATTGTAATGAGTGTGTACAGGCCCCCATGTAGTTTGTATGATATATTTGATAAAATTCTTGAAGATGCATTATTTAGGGCTACACAATGTAATAAGACGGTTGTTGTCTGTGGTGACTTTAATATAAATATTCTCGAAAAGTCGAATATAACTGTAAAGTTTTTAACCTTATTGAAGTCATATAATCTATATAACGTTTTCTTTGAACCCACACGTATTACAGCCAGTAGTGCCACTTGTATTGATAATATTTTTACAAATGTGAAACCAATTAATAGGTGTATTGTAAGTGAGCTAGATTCAGATCATTGCGGGCAGTTCGTTACTTTTACTCGAACAAAACTAGAGGTTCAAAGGAAGCGTATTAGTTACGTTCCGATTACGGAGAGCCGCATGAGCCTGTTCAGGAATAATATGGCGGATAAGTTGTTAAGATTGGCCTATGATAGTGACCCTAATCAAGCTTTCGCTTTACTATTTAACATGATTAATAATGAATTTAAATTAACTTTTACATCAAAAACACTAACGATTAGTGATCGTGTAGTATTCAGTGACTGGGCCACTGTAGGTATCTATAAAAGTCGACAACGGCTATATGAGTTGTATTATGAAAAAACATATAATCATAACTTAGATTTTGTAGAATATGTAAAAAAATATTCAAAGACGTTTAAACGCACCTGTTATGCTGCTAAATCCCTATATTTAAAAAATAAAATAAAATCATCTGGCAATAAAATAAAAACCACATGGGAGATTATAAACGCCGAAACCGGAAGGTCCACTGTACGAAATCGTGACTTCCATTTAAAAATTAAAAATGTAGATATAAAAGCGGATGTGGAGGTTGCGACTGAGTTTGAACATTTTTTTACCAACATTCCTATTCGAACAACCAAAACTCTTTCGTCATCCTCTTCCTCTGCTTGTTTTTTATTAGAAAATAGTGTAAACCGGTGTGATACGGGTTTTGAATTTTCAGCCGTTAGTATAAATGATGTTATCAAGGCTTTTAAAAGTATAAATGTAAAGAAAACAACTGATTTATGGGGACATTCAGTACATACTATATCTGCCATAATTGACATGATAGCTCCATATTTAGCAACTGTTTTCAATTCTTGTATCGCATCTGGTGTGTTTCCTGATCTAATGAAACAAAGTAAAGTGATTCCATTGTTCAAATCTGGTAGTAGTTCAGATCCATCTAACTTCCGACCTATCTCAATACTTCCAACATT
This sequence comes from Diaphora mendica, assembly GCA_949125395.1. Classification (NCBI taxonomy): domain Eukaryota; kingdom Metazoa; phylum Arthropoda; class Insecta; order Lepidoptera; family Erebidae; genus Diaphora; species Diaphora mendica. The sequence goes on along the minus strand of OX421326.1, from coordinate 439,121 downwards.
AAGTAAAATTTTTGAAAAATTACTTTTAAACCAAATGTTACAACATTTTATTAAGCACAACTTGCTTCATCAAAAGCAATTTGGTTTTACTAAAGGTCGTTCAACTACGGACGCGGGCGTGGAATTGCTTAAACACATATATGGCGCCTGGGAGGATTCACAGGATGCGTTTGGTATTTTCTGTGACTTGTCTAAGGCTTTCGATTGTGTCCATCATCCCACACTCATCAGGAAGCTACAGCACTACGGAATAATGAATAATGCTCTAAATATTCTAACGTCGTATTTGAATAAGCGAGTTCAAAAAGTTGATATTAATGGTAAAACATCTTCGGGATCCCCGGTAACAATGGGCGTCCCACAGGGTTCTATTCTAGGGCCATTTCTGTTTCTCATATATATAAATGATTTAGCTTATTATGTAAGTGACAATCATGAGATTGTATTGTTCGCGGATGACACATCGTTAATTTTTAAAGTTAGGCGCCAACTTGACAGTTTTACTGAAGTCAACAGTGCACTCTTGAAAGTGGTACATTGGTTTAATACAAATAACCTTCTCCTTAATGAGAAGAAAACTAAATTCATTAAATTTTCTACACCAAACGTTAGGCATGTTACAACCAATGTTCGATTGAATGGACTAGAGTTAGATCCTGTAGAATCAACTGTATTTTTAGGTATTACTATTGACGCTAAGTTACAATGGGGTCCCCAAATAGAAAAACTATCCGGTAGGCTAAGCTCAGCGGCTTTTGCTGTAAAAAAGATTCGACATTTAACTGATGTTGATACAGCTAGAATAGTTTACTTCAGTTACTTTCATAGCATAATGAGTTACGGTATCCTACTCTGGGGTAACTGTGCAGATATTAATGCCATATTTGTTTTACAAAAACGCGCCGTACGAGCCATTTATAAATTAGGCCCTCGAGTTTCTCTTCGTTCCAAATTTAAAGAGATAAATATTCTGACTGTATCTTCACAATATATATACGAAAATTTAGTTTATGTTCAAAAAAATATATCAAAGTTTACTAAAATCAGTGATGTTCATTCGGTAAATACCAGAAACAAACATAATCTTAGTGTTCACGTCACTCGTCTCCACAGAGTAGGCAACTCGTTCATGGGTCAATGTATACGCTTTTACAATAAACTCCCTATTGATATTAGGAATTTGCCATTAAAGAAATTTAAGAATACCATAAAATCTAAGTTATCCGCAAAGGGGTATTACACCATAGCAGAATATCTTGATGATAAAACCGCCTGGGATTGAGCTGCCCATTCTGCACATGCTGTTTATTTTTAATGTTTAAATTTATTTTGATGTGACGATAATTTATAGTTTGAAACAAATTCATTTTAAATTATTGCTATTGTTGTCATTTTTTTTTAAATTATTATCTTTACTGATTATTGTAATTGTGACTCAAATTGTAATTATCGCATTTATTTTATTGAAATAATGTCTTTTGCATATTGTCTGGACTTTAAAAGAGACGGTGATCCCTGAGTTTGTTTCGTCCTTTCTTCTCAGGGCTAGTCCAGTTAGGAAAGGCCGAACTCATCTGCTCAAAAAAAGTTTAACTTGCAAAAGTGTTCATGTAACCTAATTGCAGAATAAATGATTTCATTTCATTTCATTTCATTTCATTTCATTTCATTTCATTTCATTTCATTTCCGAGACTGCAAAGTATGCAAGTATTCTGCTCTCCATCGCCTCCAAAAGGATTGCACTAATCCATCCAGTAAGTCATGTCGAGACAGAATAGTAAGTCTGTCATCTTCGATGTCGCGAGCAGGTAAATAACATAAGGGTGTCGTATTTAGAAAGTGTGCGGGCGTTAATGCGAGATACTCCGAGGGATCGCTAGAGATGGTGCGACATAAGGGACGTGTGTTCATAACGGCCTCAACTTGAGCCAGTACGGTGGTCATCTCTTCAAACGATAAAATTTGCTCACCAATAACGCGAAATAAATGAGTCTTAAGGCTCTTAATGTTAGCCTCCCAGTTACCTCCAAAGTGACTAGCGGCGGGCGTGTTTAGTAACCAGGTTATGAGATTCTCAGCTAATATGTAAGCATATTCACTATTGAAATCTTGGGAGAAGCTCTGAAAGTATGCGTTTAGCGCCGACATAGTTCGTCCCGTTGTCCGAATAAATACGACCTACAGGACCTCTACGCGCTAAAAACCGTTTGAAGGCTGACATAAAACTTGCTGTACTAAGATCACCAGCTAGTTCTATATGAACAGCACGTGTTGTCAAACAGACAAACAAGCAGACATAAGCCTTTACAGACCGTATACCACGGCCTCGCGAAATCGTCACCTTAAAGGGGCCAGCATAATCTGTACCCGTGTGTACGAAAGGCTTAGCGGATTGTACGACACGACAAGACCTGTGTTCCGACATTTCAGGAAATACAGGCTTAGGCCGTACTCGAAAGCAAGAGATACACTTATGTATCCTACTACGAATCAAATTGCGTGCGGACAAGATCCAGTATTTCTGTCGAAGAATTGACATAAGTAAATCTGGACCTGCGTGGCAGTTTAACTTGTGATAATAGTCCACAAGCAAACACAAAACATGATGTTTTTTAGGCAAAACAATCGGATGTTTCTGATCGAAATTCAAATCTGAATTCGACAAACGTCCACCAACTCTAATAATGCCATCGTGGAGAAATGGCTTGAGTCGTTGGAAGGAACGACTACAGGGTTTTCCAGTCTGTAGCTTGACTATCTCATTGGCGAAATGAGTAGTCTGTAATTCACGAAGAACCTTCTGCTCCGCATAATCCAAATCTGAAGCTGAAATTAATTCTCGTTTTGGGAGAAGTTTCATAAATCTGCAGACGTAAACTACGCAGCGTAAAAGTTTAGACCACGAGGAAACACGATCCGCCAGTGTGAGAATAGGAGATTGTTCCTGTGGTATAGAGGTGAGTAATGAACATTTCTTTTCTTCAGGCGGGCAAGAAACATCAGATGGTTGAAACGTGTACACTGGCCACTCAGACGGATCAAATTTGACCCATGGTGGACCATGAAACCAAAGCGGGTGACCAATAATTTGTGCCGGACTAAGACCGCGCGACAAGCAGTCAGCGGGATTTTCAATTCCTGATACGTGACGAAAACACTGCGGCGACAATAACGATTGAATCTTTGAAACGCGATTAGCGACAAAGGTTGCCCACCTATGGGGTGAGGCGTGAATCCAGCACAAAGCTACAGTAGAGTCTGAAAAGGCGTACACGCCACGAAATTGTATGCGGTTTCGACATGCCTCAATAATACCATTGATTAAGTTTGCGAGCACTAGGGCAGAGCAAAGTTCGAGTCGGGCTAAAGATACCACTTTACGAGGTGCAACTTTGGATTTGGCACTAATAAGGTGCACAACAACATTATCGCCATTTTTGACGTGAAAATATGCAACAGCCCCATAGGCCTTCTCACTAGCATCACAGAACCCTATGATAGTCACTTCGCTACCACTAGTGATGTCCACATGGCGTGGTATATTGATTTGTTCGAGCAGCGGGAGCTCCTGCCGGAACCGTACCCACAAGGAGACAATGTTGTCCGGAGGTGTGTCATCCCAGTCACAATTACAAAGCCAAAGCTCTTTAATTAGAAGCTTGGCATATAATATCACGGGAGCCACGAAGCCCATTATATCCCATAATCTTGCCACGCAAGATAAAATGGTGCGTTTTGTACATTTTTGAGCGGGTGTACTAATTTTCAAAATGAAAAGATCTGATGAATGTGACCAGTTCAAGCCTAGCACTTTATGAGAGTCTGATTCATCAAACTCCTTAACAGATAAAAGGCGATGCGATGGCGGAATAGTGTTTATAACATCTTGCGAGTTGCTAGTCCACTTTACTAGATCAAACTGCCCAGCTTTCATAAGAGAGATAACCTCAGCAATAGTGGAGATAGCTTCGCTTTTGTTCTCTACACTGAAAACAAAATCGTCCATATATCCAGAATGTTGAACGATTTCTTGCGCCTTAGGGTACGAGTTACTCTCGTCTGACGCTAACTGCTTCACTGTACGCAGTGCGTGAAATGGACTCGACTTGAGACCGAAACATACGCGATTAAATTCATAAACCATAAGCGGTTTATCAGATGAAAAGCGGTATAATATGCGTTGAAATCTGCGATCACATTCGCGAACTTCAATGTTTAGATACATTTGCCGAACGTCGGCCGAGAGTGCGATTGGAAATTAGCGAAAATTAACGATTATATTGAACAAATTGCCTTGTAAGTTCTGCCCATTATGTAGAATATCATTGAGGGACACAGACGTGCTAGTCTTAGCGCTAGCATTTAGCACTACGCGGAGCTTCGTTGTAAGTTTATCCTCTCGGATAACCCCATGATGCGGTATTATATATGAAGGCAACTGGCTGCCCTTCTCGCTCTCAAGAGGAGAGGGTGCGATATATTCCTTCTGCAAATATTCTCTGATGACGTCATCATAAGCTTGCTTTAGCTTTGGCGAGGCTTGCATTTTTCTCTCAAGACAGAGAAAGCACCTCTCAGCTAAGCGTTGGGAGTCGCCGAGCGTACATGGGTCGCCCTTAAAAGGAAGCGCGACACAGTAACGACCCTCAGCGGTGCGAGTCGTAGTACGACTATACATTTCCTCGCAGTCCTTATCATCTGGACTCAAGATTGGTGGGACATTAACTTCTTCGAGTTCCCAGAACTTAGTGACGATCGAATCCAAAGGAGGTTCGACTGAGCAACAGTACGAAACTGGCGAATAAGTAATCCACTTTGCGGGAGCACAACCTACAACAACATAACCCAACACGGTCTCTAAAGCGTGTGGTGCGGTGAGGGTGGAATTACCTTGAACCTTGGAACCCAAAATGAGATGTGGAAAAATAGAGGCGCCTATCAAAATATCAATATCAGCCGGCGTGTGATATGAATCATCAGCTAAAGGCAGATTTTCAAAATTAACAAGCGACGACGTATCAACAGTGACAGTCGGTAAGCGTTCAGTAATTTTATCGACGACTAGTGACTCCATATCAAACTTAACATTTTTATTAAAGCGCGAATAAAAGTTTAATTGTACGGAACCCAGTGTCGTTTTAGTAGAACCCCCAATTCCCTTCACTATAGAAGATGACGATCTTTGGTTCAAGTTTAATCCCAAGCGGTTACAGCATTGGCGCGTTACGAAATTACTCTGAGACGCACTGTCTAACAGAGCGCGGAAACTATGTTCCTTGCCATGCCTATCTATTAGTATAACCCGTGCGGTTGCAAGCAAAACCGTAGTCACGGGTGCGTGCGAAATATTTTTATTATTGCCTGATAATGAGCACAATGCAACATCATCAGCGCTGCGGGTATCATAGGATGACGGAGCGGGCGCCGGACCCAGCTGCCGTCCTCCTCCCACGTCACTGCAAGCGCGCGGCGGCGGGGGGGCGAGCGGTGCGACTACTGCGTTAGATGCAGTATGTTTATTTTCAAAATGTAACATCGTGTGATGTTTCTGTTGACATTTTTTACAACGCGAATCCGAATTACAATCAGAAGCATGATGCTTTTTACTTAAGCAATTTATACAGTATGACTGCGATTTAATAAATTTAAAGCGTTCGTTAGGTGTCAATTTTTTAAATGATTGACATTGATACAAATGCTCATGCTGCGATTTGCATAGCGGACACACCGTTTGATTCGATTGAGTTTGAGCGGTGTTAACGTAAGTATTAGTAGACTTGCGTTGCGGCGGCGACCTTGGCGTCGTATAGTCTACGCGGTTACGAGGTTCAGTTTTCGATGTGCGGTTTATGATCTTTGCTTGATCGCGAACGAATGAAACCAAACTATCAAAAGATGGAATCTCAGAACCACGACTGTCCAACTCAAATGCGCGAGCGGTTTCAGGATCTAACTTTTTTAATGATAAGTATAAAAACAATAAATCGGAGAGGTCATTGACCTTAAGATTTTTAAGCGCAGCGACTGAAGTTGCGAATTTATCTAAAAACATCTCGAGGCCAGCTACACTGGGAGCACTCAAAGCCTTAAGTTCGAAAATCTGATCCAAATAGGAACATGACAGCGCGCGTTTATCTTCATACCTATTTATTAAAGTGTCTAAAATAACTTTATAATTTTCGGCACACGGAGTAATGCCTGCGAAAACAGTTTGAACCTTACTATTTAACTTACCAATCAAGTAATGCAATTTTTCTGAGTCAGTGAGCCCCGGGTTCTCATGAACGGTGTTTTTATAAGCCGCGTAAAACAATGGCCAAGTCTTAATATCACCATTAAACTGTGGTAATTCTATCGGCGGTAGCCTAGGTCTGTCACATCTTTTGTGTTCCAGGCGAGGCTCAACTAAAGCAATTAACTTTGCCGCGCGTTTTATTCGACCGTAAAGATCGTCGAACGAAAGAAGCGATTGATAATTAATAATATATTTAGGATTCAATTTTAACTCAATCGAATTTATTTGGTCTAAGATTAACTCAAAATCTATGCGTAATTTATCTATAGTTTCAATATCACACAAAAAACTTTCTTTTGCAAATTCATTCGAAAGATTCTTACATCTATCTGAGATAGCCTGTATGCGCGAGAACATAAGGTCTCTCTTTGCGTGTAGAAGCGACAACTTATTCTCGTCCGACATGACGATATCTAACAGCTGTTATAAATGATAACAGTGTATAATACGTAAATATTAGCAATAGATACTTAATTATTTTAATATGTGCCGTGTTCTTATTTGTATATGCGACGAACAGATAACTTGCAAACCTATACAGCTATTTAGTGAAACGTGATGCGATGCGAAATAAATGTAATTAATTATAATTAATAAGTAGTTAATAAGATATCCGAATAACATCTATCTACGTTCACGAATTTACTAAGTTGCAAGTCTGTGCAATATTAAATTAACGAAAATTGGGTACGACCGATATTTATAATTATTGTACTACCTACGAATTTGAGATATGAACAAAGTTATAGAAATTTAATTTTTATTACATGCTACAACAAACAAGGAATGCGATAATCCTAACTATTAGTAATGTATTGTATGATTGATCGAATTAGATGCCTAATACCTATAGCGGTGCGGTAAATGCGAGAATTAAAGTAGCGTACTGCTACTAAAAGGGTAGGTACTAGCTAATCTAACCCTACAAACAGCACGAAAACGATACGTTTGGATTAGAATAATTAGTTATAATCCGGTTCGTATGGACCAAAAAATAATGGTTGCGAGAGAGTGGACTGTATCTGCGGTTTCTAAAACTGACAATGAATGCGACAATAAGGGAGATGAACTGCCTTAGGGAAAATCAGGGTTATGACAAGACAGTTCTACATATAGGTAAGGACTAACCTCTGCTTGGTCTTCCCTTGTGGATGTGGACTGCTGATGCGAGTAGCGGCGGGTAGATCCACGGAATCCTCGATAATCGCCACGGCGGTTAGCGACAAAGTTCGTTCCTGCGGGTGCGGTGAAGTCTTTGCGGGATAGGGTTACGAAAAACAACCTTTTCCTTCCGTGGTTCGCGTCGGACTTCTTCGACACTTGTCAAATCACAAGTGTCATTGTATGCGTCGAATGCTTCTCTTTCTCGCTCTCACAATCACAGCTTGAGGTATGAGGGTAAAGGATAGGAGAGGATGGCGCATTCATCAATCAATTATAGATATATTAAATAAATGACAATATGGCGTAACCACATACCTTGAATATTTTGATGCGCTACAGTGAAAGTGTTTGCTGTATAGTTTTCTGATACCATTCTACATGGTAGGTTTAAGCCAGAGTTGGCCTCTATTGTCCCTAAATCTAGTTTAAAATATTAGATGTTATAGCCAAGTGCTTGGCTGTATCTATACAAGTTGTCTGAACAACTGGTTTAATAGCCAAATTCTTGGCTGTTATGTTAATAAAATAATATAGCGATATTGCTAACTGTCGTTTAGAAAATAAGGAAAGATAACACCTATCTTTCGTCAAATACAAATATTGTCTAACATAAGTGTTAGTGTCAATAATATGAAACTGCATATCTATCATTTATTTATGCTTCAAATTCAAGTTTTATTTTAGCTTATAGCATATACTTGTATAATGAATAATAGCTTCACAAATCTCATACAGATTGATCTCGAATTAGGCAGATGCTTTGTTATGATAGCCAGACCAGTTCTCTGGCGATTACACATTATATATTTCTAAGAGACAAATTACTTTCAAACACAGCACAAATGATCATGTGTATATTATGCAATCACGTGTCTGTCTTGGGAATCGAAGCCTCGACCTCCGACTTAGCAGGTAGGGTCACTGATTATTTGACTAACAGGCCCGTCAAATATTTCAGATAAAGAACGACACAAGTTACCTTTAAACGAATCGTTGGATTAAGTTATTCTCTAATATACTTCACTTTTCTCTCCTAATAATAATTTTAATTACTCTTTCATTTTAATTTCCTCTTCCTCAAAATTGCACAAAGGAAAGAGTGCAAAAATAAGATGAGAATTTAAGAATCCTACTGACTTTGAAGCTGTTATATTAAAACATTATCCCAGAAATATTATGAGATAATTAAAAGAATTATAAAGTTAACTCGAAAGCGGAGTAGACCTGAAGTAGGTAAAGGTTAACGGTTGTATAATTGTTTCATCATTTCTGGTGGTAATTTGGTATTTAGAAAGCTTTACTCATAGTTTATTATAAATTCCAATTTACAGTATCATCATCTATGACTGTTATAGCATTTCGTGCTTTTGAATAGTTATAACTGACTGCCCTTTTCTTTCAACACAATTACTCAAAAAATAATTTCTTAATTTCACTTTACTACTTAAAATTAAACATGCTGAATATTCCATTATAGCAATGCGCAGTAATAATACTCTGCAGTGAATATGCCCATCTATTTCGACAAACGGTTATGTGATCTTGCTATACCAGTAAATAAAACACTTTCACAAGCCCTCGTAACTATGGCAATCGAGTGAGTGCTGAAATATAGTTTTAACTGGAATATATTTTAAAATATTATCGTCAATACTTTCTAAGTTCAAAATTATATTTATTAAATTAGCCTCTAATCAGTAACTTTAACTCAAAACTCAACGACAATCAACTATATCCGTGTACAATTGATCTATTCAACGCTTATTAAAGGTCCGATTAAAACAGTACAAAGCTGTGTATTTTACGACCAGATAGACTCAAGTTATGATGAAGTTTAGATATTTCAAGAAATCGTTATGAAGAAACCGAGTATCTATTCAAGCTTGAAAACAATTTATGAATACTTAAGCATAGTTTGTTGATCTTGTCAAAAACAGAGAAGAAACATCGTTTCAAAATCTTGTTGAGTTGGAACAACTACCGCCTGGAAGTTGCTGAATAGAATAACAACTTGAAATTGATTTAATAATAATCTTAGCATTTTTATTAAGCTGGGCACTCACGACTGAAGGCAATTGACAACCAAATGGACAGTAATTTATGCAAGGTTTGATGATGTGAATATAAGGAATGAAACATATGCAGTCGGTTCGTGTGATTAGTTGAAATGCATCCCAATTTTAGTTAAAATCTAAATAAAAACTCTATAAAAATTCTTATGTTAGATATGATAGATGACTGCACGGTTGGCCTAGTGGTTTCAGCGGTCGCCACGCCTCTTGCTACTGCGCCAAGTGTCGTGGGTTCAAATCCCACGCGGTACAAAATTTTGTGTGATCCACAAATAGTTGTCCCGAGTCTGGGTGTTCTTTGTGTCCGTTTCTTGTATGTTTGTAAAGTCCCCCGCAACACAAGATGCTTATTCCTAATGCGGGAGATGTCTTTAAAAAAAAAAGAAAAAAAAGATGGATAATTTTTATGCCACTTTGTGACACTCATTCAAATTGACTCCCACTGCCGATATTTTTAATAATCATTTAATCGGTACAATCTACATAAATGATTAACATTAGCGTTAAATAAATAGCGTATTTAATTTATTATCTTTGTTAAGTTAGACCATTAGTTAGAAATGCCAACAACAATAAACACGTCCTTAGATTAAACGGTACTCAACAGAAACGGTATAAAAGAGATAACTGTTTTATGTAATGCTCCCAAGGGACGCTCCTCCTTTGATGGATAAATAAAAAAGACTTCAAACGTCATCACTTTTCAAATCTATATTTACGACAAAACTAAGAGTTGTATTATCTGATTTTCCTTTAAAACATTGTAATTTATATTACTATTGTGATAGTGCCTTTGAGTAATACTTCCATTAATATTTCATGTTATGTGACATCTTACTTTAGATGCCTACTTTATTTTTAAGGTGTATTGTATCTTACGAGTACCTCGAATAATAATACTGTGTTAAGAATTCTGAAATCATATAGTTTTAGCCGATTAAAGTTTGCGATAGTCACCTTCTTCCTGGAGGAACAGGTAATATGTGTGTTTAATTCCCTTCTCCAGCGGTTCGGCCCTTGGAGTAAGGAGAATCTTGATACCAGCCTCTACGGGCCCATCAGATAAAAGCTAGTCAATCGAAGAACTATCCTCCTGGTGAAAGTATTCAAACTAGAGGCGTTTCACCTCTTTCTAAACAATAAGTTACAATTTATGGTGACTCACCCTTTGTTGGTGGCAGTGGGTTCCTCCGAAGCTGCCTATGGTACCCTGGCGATGATAGCTGCTTGATTCAACCATACAAGGGATATTGAGTTACAATTTCCTTTGTGGTGTCCCTTTTACCGTGGGAGAGCCACGCTTCGGCATGAATGGGCCGGCTCGACCGGAGTGATACCACGGCCTCACAGAAAAAAGGTGTGAAATAGTGCTTGCGCTATGTTTCACCGAGTGAGTGAGGATACCGGAGGCCCATACCCCAATCCCCCTATCCCTACCTCCCCCCCATCCCCAAAAGGCCGGCAACGCACTTGTGACGCTTCTGGTGTTACAGGTGTCTATGGGCAGCGGTGATCGCTTACCATCAGGCGATACGTCTGCTCGTTTGCCGGCCTATTGCAAAAAAAAACCAAACATTTAAGAGGTTCGAGGGGATTCCGAATCACAATCACTTCTTGAGGAATCGCGAGATATAACATTATGATTATACAATCAAGGATGATCACAACAGTGGCCGAAACTATTTACACACTGAATCTTCATATCACAATCAATTATTAATCATACCGGCGCAACATGATCGACCGACACCAAAATTCAAGTTCATTTTACCTTTACAATGATATGCCCCTGTGGCGACTTCTACATACAGTGCAACAGAAACATACTACAGCGCCATCTACCGAAGTTACACTGAACTACGAAGTAACGAAGGCAACTAAGAAACTACCAATCCTGAATCGCGCAGTGAAAGTTCTCGCGCCGATAATCATATATACAACATCCCAACATCAACCGTTGGGCAATTGGCCCGCCAGGCATGATCACCTCGCCTGGTCGGAGGATCCTCCCTTTGTGTTGGAGGGATATTACACCCGTCCCTCCACAGCGGTGACCCCGACGTGATTGGAAGCAGCCTTCGAAGCAGCATCAGCACGCCACCATCATGTTCACTCCCACAGCAAGTCTCACAGCCAGCCAGCAACCTCGGCCTCAACAGGGATACACCACACGCAGGAAGCGACCGCTCCAGCCTGGTTACCCCTACGGCCTCATCAGCGTCTAGGCACAGCACATTGCACCTACGGTCCATGTAAGCAGAGCATCTCTCTCCCGTCTACGCAGCAGCCAGCCACTACGCAACAACCGCCCAGACTCACTGGGGACCTCACCGCAGCACCGCGCACCGCACGCCGTCCCGACTCACTGGGATCAGTGGACTTCAGCCCCGACTCACTGGGAATAGCGGCATTCAGTTCCGACTCACTGGAACTTGCGGCACTCAGTTCCGACTCACTGGAACTGCTCACTCCTGGCACTGGCAAGCTCCGCAATAGAGCACAGACGGCTGACTCAACATATATCAACCTCCGGTCTTGGAGGGGAGTGATATGGCGACTTCTACATACAGTGCAACAGAAACATACTACAGCGCCATCTACCGAAGTTACACTGAACTACGAAGTAACGAAGGTAACTAAGAAACTACCAATCCTGAATCGCGCAGTGAAAGTTCTCGCGCCGATAATCATATATACAACATTCCAACATCAACCGTTGGGCAGTTGGCCCGCCAGGCATGATCACCTCGCCTGGTCGGAGGATCCTCCCTTTGTGTTGGAGGGATATTACACCCGTCCCTCCACACCCCGTAGGCACCACAAGGAACTGGCCCACGCCAACACACGTCCTTAGGCGACATTACCAAAAAAAACCCTTTTACAAATTAGTAGGCTGGCCCAGCGCCAACACGCGTCCCTACGAGATAACCTCAAATCTTTCGACTATCTCCCCTGACATCTATAACCGAGTGACATGACATTTCAAAATGTCAAACCAAGAAATGATAAAACCATAGTGTTGCCATTATCATATTTTAGTTTATACTAGATAGGTGTTTTGGTATCGAACAATGTGTTTGTGAGCAATTTACTGCAACTTGGCTCACTATAAGACTCTGTAATACTACCTAATGAAAGAAAGCTCTTGTGTAATACAAGGATACTTAAAATTGGATTAATCAAAATGTTTGCTATTCAGCTGAGAATTGTCCTCAGTTTATTTGTTTACTTCTCAAGGAGCTAATGGCAGTTAATAAAAAGTGTTTGTAACGAACTGAAGTTTAAACAAAATGTGTTTGTAAAGGCTGGTGTTAATAGAACATTACGAGCAGCTGTACCGCCGCCACTCCGCTTTCGCACAATTATCAAAGTTAATACGAAATGACGTTGTAGACTTTGCAATGTTAATGTTTGTGACTGAACCCATTGCCTGTCTAATCAACTTTTATTGAATTTCTCAGCTGACCTTTTTGAGTGACGAAGCACAAATTAAAAATATAAACAAATATTACCCGATTTCTAATTTAAATAAATACAAGTCAAGACTTTTGTTAAAGTAATATAAAGCTTGCAGAGTGCTAATAAAGACCATTAATTGTAAATTATTTAATAAATACTAAGGTTTTTGAAAGTTACGCCAAGTATACGCTTTATGATTAAAATTAAATTACAGATTGGTATATAATTTTTCTCACAAAGCATTTATCCTTGGTGGTCGTAGTAGCGTATTGAAAAGGACATTGCTCGACCAATAAATATATTTTTAGCAACAAACAAATAAAACATTTTCGTTTAACGTTTGATTTATTCTGAGACCTTGCTTTACGAAGCGTATTGTAAACCATTTGTATATTCTACAGAAATAATTCCTATATTAATTTTCCTTTCTTTATGTAATAAGTCTTGTACTACATAAATAGGTACATGCAGTATAGCTGATATATTGGGTTCTATATCTGATATTTGGGGTTTTATGAGCCTGTTGTGTCCAACTGCGCTTGGCAAAGCCCTCCCCTGCAACAAGCTACTTCTCTCTATCCAAAGCCAGTTTCGGCCAGTCTATGCGATAGGCGTCAACATCGTCGCCTATAGGCACCATCATCATCAGCCTATCGCAGTTCACTGCTGGACATAGGCCTCTCGAATCGCACGCCACTTAGTTCGATCCTGGGTTTCTAGCATCCAGCTCCTGCCAGCCATCTTGCGCAGGTCATCACTCCACTTGGCCTGTGGACGTCCCACACTATGTTTGCCGAGACGCGGTTCTTACTCAAGAACCCGTTTATCCCAACGGTAATCATTTCTGCGGCTAATATGGCCTGTAGTATTTATGTTTTTAATGACAATATGTTGAAGCATGTATTAATATGTACATGTATATTCTCCGAGAGATACTTTAAAGGTAACAATGAATGTCAGTAATGACACCGAGTGTCAGTCCGCATTCAAGTGTGGCAAATACATCATGTTTACTTTGTCTCGACGTAAATAGTAATGTATGAAGTGTACTTATTCACAAAGGCAGAGGGCAAAATGAGAAATTTTATGAACGCCTACCTTACTCAGTACTCGCGTTAATATTTATTGCTTTTGCCTTTGAACACGCTTTTGTCAAATATCAGTATTTTGTATAAAATAGATTAATCTAAAATTGTGTTTGACAGTGAGAGTTGCCCGTAATGCTTTTTGTTATGTTATTCAAGGGCCCCAGTTGATGTGGCTGACTGTGCCGTTGTGACGTCTACCGGTACATACACAAGATGTTTCAGTACTTCAATTTAAATTAAATGGGAATGCTATTGTTCTGTCGTATCACCTTATAGAAAATATATTTTTAATATGATTACTGTATAATAATAAATGTTTAAAAACAATTTAAATATTATCGCTTTGACATATGTGTTTGGCCTTTAATAATGTATTTATGAGAATATCAACCACAAATTTTAATAATTGAGAAATATTGGATTTAATACACTTTTATTACCTTCACCTGTATGTTTGTTTGTAGAGCCGACTTTCGTAAACTCGTGTTTTAGTTTTCTAACAATATTCGTTTAAATAATGTCTGCGTGATAACAAACACTTCTTTCTATAGTAATTTTCTTTTAAATCTAAGAATTTTTTTTTCCTTAAAAGTGTAATTTTCTAATAATGCTTACTAACCTGTTTAAGGCGCTGGCGACAAAAATACGGCAGTATTTTTAATATTTCTCCCTAAGATTACATTTTTTGCCAAATCATTGTGTACTTCCAAGGGTACAACGATTATTAAAATAAACATTTATTAAAAATTAATGAAGGTCTTTGTTGTAGTACTATGCCTGGTGAAGGGGTGCGTGCTATGGTAAATACGGTTTCTATAATTCAATAATAGAATCAAAGCATTTAATACTCGACTATCAGTTTGACTTTCGAGAAAAACATTCTACCATAGACCAAGTTCACAGAATTACTAATATCATGGAAAAAACTTTAGAAGAAAAGAAAGTGTGTTCCACAGTCTTTCTAGACGTAGCACAAGCTTTTGATAAAGTTTGGCATGATGGGCTTGTGCATATATTAAGAAAAATACTACCAAAACCCTTTGCAGACATCTTATAGTCCTATATATCTGATATAATCTTCAGAGTAAGAGAAGGAAATGCATATTCTGATCTGAAACCTATCAAAGCTGGGGTACCACAAGGAAGTGTTCTAGGCCCGGTCCTGTACCTGTTATACACCTCTGACATGCCAGAATTAGACGAAAATATCATTGCAACCTTTGCGGATGACACGGCTATAATGGCTATTGGGTCTACACATAAGGAAGCAGTAGATAAACTTCAAGTAGCAGTAAACACCATTTGTGATTGGACGAATAAATGGCGAATAAAATTAAATGAATCTAAATCGGTTCACATTGACTTTACAAATAAAGCTCCTAACTATCACCCGGTATATATAAATAGTCATATAATGCCTATGGCAATACTGCCAAATATTTGGGAATGACAGTAGACGCCAAGCTTCGCTGGAAAGCCCATGTCAAAAAAAAACGCGACGAGTTGGATCTTCGCTACAAAAAATTGTTTTGGCTTTTGGGTAAACACTCAAAAGTGTCCGTACATAATAAGTTACTGTTATATAAACAAGTCCTTATGCCTGTATGGACTTATGGTATCCAGTTATGGGGATGTACCAAACAATCTAATACACTGATGATACAACGTTTCCAAAATAAAGTACTCAGGGGTATTGTAAATGCACCTTGGTACATTCGAGTGAACGACCTCCATCGGGACCGCAAAGTAGAATTCGTCGCAGACATTATATCGAAGTACGCCGAAGCTCATGAACGCCGACTTCATCATTACGTAAACGTTGAGGCTATCCAGCTTCTCGACAATACGGACGTTATAAGGAGACTTAAAAGGATAAAACACTTTGAGTTAGTTAAGTGACAGTGCAAAGTGAACAAAATACTTCCATTTTAGTGCAGTGTAATATAAGAACACGCGAACAGAGTGTCCTCAATTAATTAGAGACAATAAGAAAAGTGTTAATGGACACAATCTTATTATAGTTTTGTTTTATTAATTTAGGTCAAAGTAAAATTACTCATTAGTCAGCAGACTAGATCGTAATAGCAATGTCATATATACATGTATATATATATTGTATTAGTATGGCATTTACAGAAAAAAAAAATAGAAACTTTAAAGTAAGTCTTTGAGTGCTGTCAGTGTTACCTCGAATCAACGAATGATGTGTAAAAGATGTAGCTCCCTTGTGTACATCAATCCTAGGTTGACACATCAATCATTATCGTTTACGTCTATATTTATGGTTTGCTCAAAGTCATAATATTAATTCTTAGTTAATACCTTACTATTTAGTTATAGATAAAAAAGGATGTTTCAAGCAATTACTTTTGAGGATTATGAATAAAACATAGAACCATCTTGACATATAAAATGCGATAAGGGCAGAGACTAATACAGTTTTCTATATCATAAACTAAGTACCGTTGACAGTTATATTTAGTGAGTTCCGATTCAACAGTTACTAAATTATTCACTATTATTTATGACGCGTATAATCAATCTACACTATAGAGGTGTGTGTGGCAGTAACATCCCTGATGCGTAACGTAGTCGCAGCAGTCCTTTTTACACTCAAGGCATTAGAATATTAATGTTAAATTTATTATTGTTAATAAATGTGTCCTGAACTTGGCGTTCTGATATTACCGAGTGAATATTTGTGTTAAATTAGTGTAAAATGAAATAAGTTTGGCAGTTTACTTCAATAAGAATTCACCTGAATTGCTATTTTCAATCAATTGGAATTCAATGCTTTTGAAAGCTTATTTTTTCTCGCCACTCGCGGTTGGAACTCTTCCAAGTTTAATATGTTTAAATTTCAAGAATAGTTTTATGCTTTTTTTATCAAACAGATTATAATAATATCTCAGTTGTACATACGAACTTTAACATCTTAATGTAGGGGGAAAATAATTATGAACCATTTAATAGTAGATCTAGGCTTCGGTACGATGTGGGCGGCTTGACCATGGCGGTGGAGTGGTACCACGACCTCATAGGAAATCGGGGTTAAGCGATTCTTTCGACGCTTTTCTCTCCGGTCCAGTAGTGCAAACCTCTCCTCGATTTTGGTGCAGGGCTCACTAACGCGTGTATTAGCCACACTGTACCCTGATTTAGTTTATATTTCATTGTTTCATCTGGTGATCAGCCTATCGCAGTCCGCTACTGGACATAGGCCTCTCCAGCTACACGCCACTTGGTTGCCAGTATTATTGTCTAAAGTATGTATAGTATAGTTAATACTCGTACACCGTCTGAGGATAAGAGAATCTAGACATCCGACGTACACGTCTTAACTTTAAAAGTATGTACTTTTTACCCGACTGCGAAAGGAGGGTTATGTTTTTCGAGTGTATGTATATATGTATGTATATATATTTCTTTGGCACGCCCTATAGCCTAAACGGCTTGTCGTATTTTTGTGAGTGGTGTCAATAGATTCGTCTTAATCGTGAGAGTTACACTGGGTACATCAAAATTAAATAAAAAAAAGATTTTTTGGCGCCAAAAAGTAATATAAAAAAGTTAATGTTTTTTAAATACATCGAGTGTGGTATCAAAATAAATATTTTTTTACGGTGATTACGAACATATATAAAACTTATATATTTTTATTGTTAAATATCGACGCAGTCAGGTTTTTTATTTTTAATAATTTGTACTTGTTTGATAAAAATTGTTACGATTGCACTGCATGACTTACGAGTCTTGTGTTGAAGGAAGCAGTGGTACTAGTGGTAGGCACTTACCATCAAGTGTCCCGTATATTCATTTGAATGAACGTTGAAAGAATGTAAAACTATATGTGATTCATCATTTATTAATATTTGTATTGGTGTTTTTTATTTTCACACTATTTTACTTTAATTTTAAAGTAAACTTAATAATAAATAAGTTTAAATTAAATACAGTTCATACTTTTTCTCTTGCAAGTACTTTTAAATGATAAAAAAGGCATCAACTAGTTGTAATTTCTTACTACTCACGTAATGTGGGCCAAGCCCATTGTTGTGCTCCAGGGAGTTTGTAAATTAAGGGGTATTGAAACGGAAAAAATAGGCACTAAGGGAAGGTCAAAGGTTTTTGTGTGGGATAATAAACACCTAACGTGTTCTTTCTATTAATAATAGAGAACCTACAGGTACATTATTATAACTATGTTGAATCCGATCACCAGGCGTTGCGTTCCTTTTTTTTTTTTTTTTTAACGTGTGGAAATCCCCTCGGACCGTCACCCCACCGGGGTTTGCGGCGGGGCGGTGTGTCGGACTCGAACCGACTAAAACCACACGGTGTGCCACTCTGCGCCTGTGAAGGGAGGAATCCGGGAACTGCTGGTATTAACACGTCCGGATCCCTCCCAGCGCCTGCCCGCACAGAAGCGGGCACCCTCTTCCAGGAAAGTCTCAATTTAGGCGACGTACGGCGCACGCGTACGTCGCCCCCTCGCGGGTGGCCACTATAGCGGATGGAGGGGAAAACCCGTCCCGACCATCCGCGGCCACACTCAGGGCGGCATGAGGCGCTGATAGGCGCGCCTCCGCCGCCCAGTTCGCCGGCGGCGGATTGGGTCCGAGTGGATATCATCCTCCCGGGCCTTCTCCGCCACCTCCTTCTGCGAGATGACTTCTTCGCAGAAGGTTGCGACCGCGGTAAAACTGCTATCGCTACCGGCCATGGAGCGCATGACGGCCGGTAGCGAGAGATCTCCTCCGATGACTGCAGTGAGGGCCCGACGCTGCGGCGCCCAAGCGGGGCAAACCGCCAGCGTGTGCTGGGCCGAGTCCTCACTGCAGTCGCAGTGGTGGCAGGCGGGACTCAATTCCCTCCTGGCGACCGAGTGCAGGTACTTCCCGAAGCAACCGTGCCCGGAAAAGACCTGCGTCAGTCGGAAGGAAAGGGTCCCGTGCTGCCGCCCTGCCCACTCGAGGATGACCGGCTGGAGAGCCTCTACGGCGGCAAAGCCAGCGCGTGGAGTCTCCAGCCGGAACGACCATCTGTCCATAGTGGCTCGACGAGCGGCTTCACGCCATTCGCGTACCTCTTCGGGCGGAGGGCGATAGCCATACTCCGCCCGATATCCAGCCACCCGTCGATAAACTTCGGCGAGCACTTCCGCCTCCAAATCCCACGGGGGTGTTCCGGCCAAGGCGCACGCCGCCTCGGTCGACACCGTGCGGTATCCGCGTATGGCTCTGACTGCCAATACCCTCTGAGGCCGCCAGAGGCGGGCCTTATTTAGGGCAGTCAGGGCGGTGCACCATACAGCGCCATCGACCGGACCACCCCCGTGTAGAGGTGTCGTGTTGCGACGCTGGCTCCGCCCAAATTGGGCAAAAGTCGCCCAAGGGCGGAGGCAGCGTCGACCAGCTTTGGACCAAGCTGTCGGAAGTGCTCGTCGAAGAGCCACCTACCGTCGACAATCAGGCCCAGATACCTCATCTGGGCCCGAACCGGTACGAGGACCGAGTTGACCTCTATGGAGGCGCCGGCGGGTGGACCACGACGGGGCCCATGGAACAATAGGGCCTCCGTCTTGTCCAGGGCCACCCGTAAGCCCAGCGCCTCGATGCGCCGGACCACCAGAGAAACACCCCTGGTGGCCAGGCACGCCGCCTCTTGGAAGTTCGCCCCCCGATTTGTGACCAACGTGTCATCAGCGTAACAAATTACGCCCAGCCCGGGGGGGAGACGACCTCGTAGGACCCAGTCGTATCCCACGTTCCACAGGAGTGGTCCAAGGACAGACCCCTGCGGAACGCCGCACGACATGGGTCGCCGTCTCAAGACGCCCTCTCGGTCCTCGTACACGACGGTACGCTCCTCTAAATAGTCTGCCACTAGCTGCCTCAGGTACTCTGGCACCCCGTGGTAGTGGAGTGCTTCCCTGATGCAGCTGAATGGCAGACTATTGAAGGCGTTGGCGATGTCCAAGGACCCCGCCAACACCACGCCGCCACAGCTCACTGCCTCTTCGGTCACGGCCCTAAGGCGCATCACGGCATCGACCGTCGAACGCCCCTCTCGGAATCCGAATTGGGCGTCCGACAGGTCGGGCCCCACCTCGCAGAGGTGCCGGACGATGCGGGCAGAGAGTATCCTCTCAAAAAGTTTACCCGCCTCGTCCAGCAACACGATGGGCCTATAGGCCGTGACCGAAACGGCAGGCCGTCCCGGTTTCCTCAACGGGACCAGCTTCCCGCATTTCCAGCACTCAGGGTAGCGTCCGGACGCCAGGCTAGCGTCCAACACCTCCCTGAGGCGGTCCGACATATGGTCGAGGGCTCGGGCCATCACTCGGGCTGGAACCCCGTCCGGCCCGGGGGCGGTGTTCTTGGAACGGATCCGAAGAACAGCCGCCCCGACCTCCGATTCCCTAACGGGCGGTGCAACGGTGCACATCGTCCTCTCTACCCCCGCCGTCTATGACCGCATAGGCCATGGACGGGGGTGTGTGCTCCGCCCGCTCAGGGAAAAGGCCCTCGACCACTTCCTGCAGGAAGCTGGGCTGGAGAGTCTCGGTAAGGCGGGGGCCCGACGTGCGGAGCTTCTGACGCACCGCACGGTATGGGCGACCCCAGGGGTCACGGTCGAGACCCTCCAGCATCTCATTTCTCTTTTCCTCTTTGGCGCGGCGAATGGCCAGCTTCAGAGTTTTCCGCGCTTCGCGGAACTCCTCATGAAGCTGGTCCCCGCCACCGTCTCCACGGTGACGTCGCCTGCTGCGGGTGTAGGACCTCCGGGCACGAGTACAAGCCGCACGGAGGTCCGCCAACTCCTGGGACCACCAGTAGACCTCCTTCCGCGGAGGCCGACGACCTTGGACGCGGGGCATGGCCGTATCGCAAATCTGCGTAATCGCATCGCGAAAACGGCCAGCCCCCACGTCCACGCCGACCTTCTCGGTCGGGGCCTGCGGAGACAGCCAAGATTGAACAATGGCCGCCTCCTCTAGTAGGTCCCTATCCAGCTTGGCAACAACCCACCGCGGAAAGCGGGAAGGATGCCGCGCCATGTGACCCCTACTGGGGCCCTGGGACCGGGAGAGCTCGAATCGGATGTACAAGTGATCCGAGAGCGTCTCGACCTCTTCCAGGACACACCAGTTCCTTACTCGTGTGGCAACAGCAGGGGTAGCGAACGAAAGGTCCACTATCGACCCCCCTTGCTGTCGCACGCACGTGTTGGTGGAACCTCTGTTCAGCAAACAGAGGCCAACCGAAGCCGCCCACTCCTCAACGGCTTCGCCCTTGGCGTCCGTCCCGGGGGACCCCCACGCAATGGATTTTGCGTTGAAGTCCCCCAGCACGACAACGTGCCCAGACGCTAACCGCCGCATCGAGGTCTCCAAGCTGTTAAGGAAGACCTCGAAATCGCTCAGACTCCGGTTGGGGGAGAAATATACACCGTAAACGGTGATCCCCCCCACTCGGCGGCAACATATCCAGAGCCCTTGTCTCTAAGCGACAAGGGCGCGGAATGAGCCGCCGCGGAACCGACGACTGCCACGGAGCCGTCCCAGTCACCCATCCAATTTGGACGGGGAGGAACGTAGTAAGGCTCCACGACTACGGCAACACCGACCGACCACTGTGCCATGGTTTGCAGGATGAGATCCTGCGCCGCGGCACAGTGGTTCAGGTTCGTCTGGACAAGGAGGTTGGAGACGTGGTCCATTAATGGATCGTCTCTACAACCTCCTCCATGGGCGTCGACGTGGACGCAATAGCTACATCGGAGGCAGCCTGGGTCGATTTGCTAGCCCCCGATGATTGCTGAAAACTGCGGGAAGGCTTGCAGCCCCTGCCCCATCTGGTGATTGGCGGGCTTTTTGGCCGCCGCACATATCGGGCAGTGACGGGCGGCAGAGCATTCTGCCGCTTTGTGCCCCGGTCAACCGCAGCGGAATCATAATCCGCTGCAGTCAAAACAGCTGTCGCACTTGGTGCGAGTGTGTCCCGCGGCAAGGCATTTGTAACACCTCATCGGTCTCGCGGCCAGCACTGTGACTCTGGCACTCACGAAACCGATGAGGATCCTACCGGCGTCGCCCAAAATTTTGGCCGACGCTATGGGACAGCTTACCCACACCGCACCAAGGCCCCCTGGACCGAGACGGATGGTGCCGACCTTGACGTTGTCCGCGCTGCAACCGGTTTTCACCTGAATCGCAACGCGAACATCCTCGGCCGTCACGGAATCGTCCAGGCCCGAGATGCTCAGTTCCGCGCACTTTGTAGGCCTGGCGATCCTGACACCATCCGTGGCTGCAAATACAACCCGCAGTTTTTCGGCAACGGTGTCCGCCGTTTTTGCGCCTTCAGCCCCAGGGAATTCTAGGACCCTAGCTCCCGTCTGGGAGAGGCGCAATCGGACACCTGCCGATCCAAACTCACCGGCGAGACTGTCCCGGGCCGTCTTAAAGACGGCCGCGTAGGAAAGCCCGCCGCTCGCCGCCTCCGGCGACACCGTGACTACTACAGCCGCGGTCTTAGGCGGCTGCAGCTTCCGCTGCTTTTTCGCTGTGGTCCGCGCTGCCGTCGACGACTGCAGGCCAGAGGATGCCTTTTGGGCAGCCTTCTTGGCCCGCTTCTTAGCCTTCTTCGATTTCTTGTCCCCCCCGACTACCTGCCAACCCTCATTGGAGGGGGCAGATGTGGAGGGGCCAGGCAGAGTTGTTGGAGTGGGGAGCGGAGAAAGCTCCGCCCCAGACGTTGCCACCGGCTGCGGCGGCGGCGGCGCAGAAGTTTTGGCCGGAGCCTTCGCCCTCTGCTGCGTCTTGCGCGCGGTGGCAGTGCCCGGCACCGACGTCGCCGCCGCGTACGTCACGCGACCCCCTACCACGGGAAGAGGGGTCGGTGCTGAGGCGACCTTTAGTATCTGACTCAGCTGGGCGTCAGATTTCCCAGTGCTAGCAGGTGCTTGCTGCGACGCAGACGGAGCTGGCCGCGACGTAGACTCAGACGGGGCCGGGGCCTCCTGCCCAGGGCGCTCTGCCCGGAATTGGGCGAATTGAGCGCTCAGCTCCGTCACCTGCCCCGTCAGGCGGTCGTTGGCCGACTGGAGGCGAGCCACGTCCCCAATTAGGATCTCGACCACCCCCGCCACTACGGAAGAGGAGTCGTTAAGGGCCCTCACAAAAGGGCCCTTTAAGTTTATGGACTTGGTGGCCACCTTGTATATGATGGCCACTGCCGCCTGCGCCCTCTCCTGCAAAGAAGCAGATGATTGGGGCACTAAGTCCCCCGTCACCGGCTCCCCGATCGCAAGCAGGAGACCCGCGATCTCCTCTTCCGCCTGGAGTTCCCCATCCGCCCTGGCTCGCTTGTAAGACTCCGCCTTAGAGAAGGCGGAGCCCGACGGAGCCGACACCGGAGTTCTCGATCTCGATCGCCCCCTATGGCCACTCGGGATTTTAGGAGGCAACATCTCCTGAGAGATGTCACTCTCGCAACCAGGGGGGCGTTCGCGTTTCCGGTTGTCTGCCTCCGTATCCATCGGTTCCGGTGCGTCCGTCCTCGCACCGGAACTGCCACCCGCGACAACCACGGCGGACTTGGAACGCACGCGTTCCGATGTTTTTCGGCTCCCAGCAGTCTGTGATAGTATCTCTAGATTCGATTCACGTACTTAAACTTTAATAAAGTTATTCGCCTTATTAAAATCTTAATAATAATGTAAACTCAAAATCTGCACGCGTGGGTGCCGGAAATTCAAAAAACGGACGGACAACTTAGATAAAAAAAAGGGTCAACGATAAATAAAGAGATTGATTGCTTTGAGCAACAAGATACGAACATGACACTATTGAACACTTATTGTACTTTTAACATTATTAGCTGGGAACGTTTCACATCTGGGTGCAATAAACTCTAAGCTTTAAAGTGATACGTTGGAGAGATGCAAAAAAGGGACTCTACCTGCTTCCTTGAGGGTTTTGAGGGAGACAGACAGGGCGTAGGAAGACACTTCGTCTTGAGCGGTGGTAGTGAACGGGTCGGAAGTGGAGAGTGCATCTGTGGTATTTGAGTAAGTCAAAATATCTAACCTAGAAGAAATCCAGGTGAGTTTTGTCTTTCGTAGTACGTCGTAGGATAATTAGTTTAAAACTTTAACGTGCGGTTGTATCCCAGTTTGAGTATCGCATTATGTGATAATAGTTAGAAATAATATTACAGTTCCTTAATTGTTAGGCATTACGATTGGTTATTGGTACCTTGTTCGTGATGAATGTGTATGTTATTGGTTGCGATGCGTGGATGTGTCGGGGGGTTCAGCATGGTTGTGTGTAGGTTGTGCACCTGAGTGCTAGGAGTTTTAATGTTTGGATACACAGGGCCCCTGTAGGTGGGTTAGGTGTTATCTCGGGTTGGCGTCGGTAGGAGAATCTGGACTCGGGCTCCAGACCAGGTAGGCACTGCGTGTGCCGCCTTAGATATTTATATATCGGGTACTGGATAGCATATGGTAATGCACCTACCATCAAATCACGATTCGTTATAGCGTTTGATCTGCAGCACAGGTCGCTTAGAGTAAAAGAGCATTAATCCTCCTGAATCTTGAGTGTACAATGGAATGGTTGGAGTGGAAAGGCGTGAACGGAACAAACCAATTGTAATGTGTTAATTATTAATTGTTCATAATCCTTCCCTTTGATCCGCGTGAGGCCTTTAAAGCTGGTGGAAGAATTGCGTGTCAGGTGACGGATTCTACAGAGCAGTACGGCTGGAGGGGTACTGTTCCTTCCCTCTAAATGAGGGATGCCGGCCGCGTAATTAAGGAAAAACCTTGTTCGATAGACAATTACATACTTTACTCAGGCTAGGATGGGCTAGGCTCGAAGAGGCACCATCACAAGTCAGATCGACTTCTGGCTTTCAACCTCCTCCTCGGTAGACGACTGGTCGTCCGCCTTAAGGAACTGCCCCTTGGCGTTCCTCCTTTCCTTCCTCTTCCTCTCCCTCTCCCTTCTCGCTGTGTTTCCGTGTCCGTTTTCCTTGCCATTAGTCGTTGTAATTGTATCGATCGTATTCTTTTTCATAAATTTATCACTTTCCATATTATACCCACGAGTCGGGGAGAACTAAAAGTCCACCCGGGCAGAGATCCCCAATACCCGGGCAAGCGAGAATTTGTGCCCAACCGAGGGGTCCGCAGGTCCCTGGCTGGGGGTGTGCTTGCGACTGAACTACCCATCAGCCATGCATCCCCTGGTCACACACCAGAACACGGGATTCGGGGTAATTTTTATAGAGGTTTTCTTCCTCGCGGTCCGGGCGGTTAAGCCAAAACCCACGGTCCCAGTCGAGTTAGAGACGTGACCTAACTCGACGTACCTACTGGGATTACGTTGTAGCGGCGAGGGCAACAAAAGACTAACTCTTAAGTTGCCCGCTCGGAGGCAGGTGAGTGCTCACCGAGCTCGCCATAGTTCCTCCTCGTCGAGGACCTACTCGCAGGCGTTGCGTTCCTACCGGAACCCTTGCTAGTCATACGGGCCCATAGATATAGCCAGCAAGTCGCTACACAATACACCCGGTGACCAGATATCATGAGGCGATTCACCTCTTAAAAACAAATTACTAACCTTGTGTAGTGACAGCTTCCAATCTCCGATGCGGCGAAGGGGATCCTCTTGATGATGCTGCTGTTCCGTTCATACTACACAACGATTCCGATTTACAATTCAAACAGACTCTTTGTGAATGTTCCACACCACACGGCTACAAACACCTCGATCATACGCGGGGCCGACGATAATTCCGATTTATCGTACCAAACGGCCAGAAACCCCGTTTTAACAACTAATTCTATATTTCAACAACCTATGCGGTATTAACAAACTTATGCGCGCGCCATCTTTTTCTCAAGTCTCATATCCGAGTGACATTTGACATTTGACAATTATGACAAACCCTAGTGTTGCCATTACAAAGTACTTATTACTGCTATCGCTATCGAACATATGTCTTTTTATTCGAATGTAAATCGGGTCTTAATCGCGATAATATCTATGAGGTACAAAGAACCTTTTTGGTAGCCCGACTTTTTGTACCTCATAGATATTATCGCGATTAAGACCCGATTTACAGTCGAATAATATGTATAGTCGCGAAAGTTTAAAAACAAATATGTATTTTTGTTGGAGATTCATGCTTTGGCACGTATGAGCCAAAACCATCCACATTTTATTAAAATGAACATCTGTTTGATATTCTCCCGCGACCTCAAACTATGAGCAATAGTACGGATCTGTAAAAAAAAAACTTAGCCACTTAAAAGTGAGGGTCTTCTGTTCAGAACCCTGTGATATCTAAATGTTCAGTATCTAAGTGCATTGTTATCAGTTTAGTCCCGACCCGTATTTTAGTAACCAGGATCCTAATTCCACTGGCCAGAGCTGTATTCTTTTATTCGGTACACATTTTTAACAATAACAAAAACGATAATATTGACTGCCTTGTTGGGTCTCGCGGTTGGCGTGTGCGACTGCTGATCATGAGGTCTCGGGTTCGATTCCCGGGTGGGACCAAATGTTTGTATGATCTACAAATATTTGTTTCGAAGTTTGGGTGTTTTCTATGTATAACATGTATATGTATTTACAAAAAAAAAGTATATATGTATTTGTATCAGTTGTCTAGTACCCATAATACAAGCTCTGCTTAGCTTAGGAATAGATGGCATTGTGTGTTAGATGTCCAAAATATTTATTTATTTTGTACACAACACTACAACATCACACGCATTCGAACAGACTAAAGTTTTCCTTTTTCTGGTTTTCCCTGGTGATCCCACCCTGTTTTTACCCTGGTGTTTTTAAAGTCTTTTGTGTTTAAAAAGCTATAGCTTTGTTTATTTAGCGGTTAGTGTATGCGACTGCTGATCAGGCCAAAAGAGTCGTTGGGTTTTTCTTACAAGATTTTTTTAATAACAGCCGGGGGTATGAGAGATTGACGGTATCGCTCGTCCGTGCCTCGGAGAACATGTTAAACCGTCAGTCGTGAAAATTAATGTCTACAAATTATTGGGAAGTCAGTGCCCTCAAATATACTGACATCTGATTCAACCCTCGAATTCAGTGCGATGTTAGTCGCTCCGTGGAAAACTGATATTCATGAAAAAACCGGTTAGACTTCCTAGCAACCTCAAATAAGGTTTTATTTTTTCTAAAAGACAACTTCCGCACTAGGAATAAATCCGGGGGACTTGATAAGATTGGGAATAATAAAGGCTAGGAAGATGATGTGTCTAAAAAGCGGTTAACCGCACAAATTTATTATGAAGCCTGTGAAGCAAGTAGCCGCTCTTATTAATACCACTTTAATTTTACTTATTTCGTTTGATTTTCTCAACAAAAATGTGTTTTACTGTGGAACTTATTTTTATATCCATGCAGGCATGTCCACTTTCGACAACAATTCCGACAAACTTCCTTACCATTTGACCTTAAGTGAGGTGGAGAACATTTCAAGTTACACTGTTTTTAGACCATTACACAATAAAAGGTTTATATCCTTACAGGGGTAGACTAATATGTTAATAGTAATACTCACGTATTACCTTATGAAAGTGACTCCTAAATCCATTTCCATTACTGCAGTAATCTAAATTCAAATGTCCATTATCATAACAAATGGGACCAACCCTCGTTTCAAGTCAAATTAAAATGAACTTCCTTATTGTGTACTGATCCTTGATATTTAGATTACAATAGTAAGAGATCTTATAAAAGACTTTGGTTTTTTGTAAATTTTTTAAAAATATAATATGGCAAATAAACAATCACACGGTCGAATTAAAAGTGTAAAATAAACTGGTTCTTTATAAATTGCCTATACCTAATTCTTTATTCATTAAAATAGTAGTATTATAATGTGTGCTAGGTACCTAGAATCTGTTTGAAGTCGGTGCCAAGTGACTATCGCTTAGACTTTTGTAATTGTTCGTTTGTATTCTTTTTGGCTTAGCACCGACTTTAAACAGATTTTAGGTACCTAGCACACATTATAATACTACTATTTAAATGAATAAAGAATTAGGTATAGGCAATTTATAAAGAACCAGTTTATTTTACGCTTTTAAGTGTTTTTTTGGCAGAGAGTTTTCGTTGGATGTTTTTTGGAAGTCGGTTTTTTTTTTTATAAAAAGTTTTTATTTTTCAGTTTTTAGTGCAAACAATCGTAGGTAAGTAGTAAGTTGAACTATTTCATAAAATTCCATCATCAAGAATACAAATTAAGGTCTATACGTACGTGTAATATTAAAATCATCCTCTAATTCCTAACTGTTGAAGAGTTTAACCTTCTATCATCAGTTCACCTAAATAACTTGAAAGTATACGACTGAAGGTCTTTAGATACGTATGAAATCGAAAGAATTATCCTCCAACTCCTAACCGTTGAGGAGTTGTACCTTCCACCTTCCATCATCAGCTTACCTAAATAATTTGAAAGAATACGACTAAAGGTAACATATATACCTATGATATTTAAAGATTTATCTTCCAACTCCTAACCGTTAAGGAGTTGTACCTTACATCATCAGCTCATCATCATAAAATGATGACTACCAGACGTAAATACGGGTGTAACTTCAGAAAATATACGAAAAACATAGTATGTGCCTATAAAAAATGAGGGTTTCTCTCGATTTCCCTAGGATCCCATCATCAGATCCTGATATTCTGGCAATGGGACCACCTCGAAAGCATACCCTTTTGAACACAAAAAAAATAATTCAAAATCGGTCCACAACTGACGGAGTAATCGGTGAACATACATAAAAAAAAAAAAAAAAAAAATACACAGTGGAACATAGAACCTCATCATTTTTGGAAGTCGGTTAAAAATACCTTTATTTTCTGTCTGTTCGCTTTTCTTTACATTTCAAGGGTAACGATTCCCGATACCAGTAATTTTTTCTATATACAAATATATATAATTATTTTGTTTTCCAAAATAAACCAGTTAAAGACCATTGCAAAATATTTTCGAAAATTTTAAGTTAAATATGGGATCATTAGTATTTCTTTGAAGTTGAAAACGCTCCGATATACCTTTTTGTTATTTCTTTGCTGTATTTGTTAAAGGGTGCTCGTTAGTTTCAATCGAAATAAGCACAGTTTCTTATCGATAACTTATTTTCCGAGAGTAACGATCGAAAGCTTAAACGCAGCAAATGAACTGGTTTTTTTCAGTCAGTAAAGTAAAGGCACGGCATAGCTCTGTGCTTACGAGAAATAGTTTAGGAGTAATCGTAAGATGTTTTAATCGCTTTAGATATTTAGTTAAAGAAATGTTTATGATAATAATTCGTAATGAGACAACACATTGCATTTGTGTAGTCATAAGAATTATCATTTTGTACTGATTTTGTCTTCAATTACCTTGTTCAAAAACTTTACCTGTACCGACAAATTTTCTATTTACATCGAATTTACAAATTTAGCCTCAGATTTGTGGTTGCGAATATTATATAAAAAATACCAATCAAGTTGAGAACCTCCTCCTTTTGGAAGCCGGTTAAAAACTATGTCTTCTAAGCTCTTTTTTTATGGGAGAAAAACAGACGCCCGTATGCGTGATGTGGTAAGTTAAAGAAAAAAGAAATATTTATTTCACTTATTTTACACAGTACGTCAATATAAGTAAGAGCACGTCCCAAAGAACCCTTTTGTTGTAAATTTAATAAAACGCCGACGGCTACTAACTGGTATTAGAATTGGGTTACAGCCCACGGAGCATGTTAAAGACAGAAAGACAGGAAAGAGCATGACTGCCTTGGTGGCGCAGTGGTAGCGTATGCGACTGCTGTGCATGAGGCCTTGGGTTCGATTCCCGGGTCAGATCAAATGTTTGTATGATCTGCAAATAATAGGTCTTTACCTATGAAATTGCCGTTTTGTATGCAATAAGTGAAAGTACTTATTTTTTCAAACTTTTTTATTTCTGTTATTCGAAGTAATCACCCATGCAATCGACGCATCTTTGCCAACGCATTGGCAGTTTATTGATGCCCTTCTTGTAAAAATCAGCTGGACGGGAGGCAACGAACTCTTCAAAGGCATTTTGTACTGCCTCTCTGGAATTGAATTTTTTACCCGCTAAAAAGTTGCCAATTTGTCGCAAATGGATCAATATTATTTTGATGCTTACATTAAAAGCTGCTGCTAGCTCAGCTGTAGATTGAGTTTCGTCAGCTTCCACAATCGCCTTTAATTCACTATTGTTAACCAAAGTCTCCGGACAACCACGAGCTTCATTTTTCAAGTCAAAATTTCCAGAACGGAACCGGGAAAACCAATAACGGGTTGTGCGTTTGTTTGTACAGTTCTCTCCGTAAACGATTTTGATGTTACGTGCCGTTTGTGTCGCGTTGGTGCCACGACGGAACTCATATTCCATAATTACACGAATTTTTAAAGTATCCATTATGACGAAAAATGTTCAAATGTAATGAAAATACAACGCTAATCAAAAAACAAAAGACTGAGTTTGTAAATAGAATGTCATGTTTTTAAAACAAAATTAATTTGAATTTAGAATACAGAGCCATTACAAACTTTTTTTTATTTGAAATGACCAGTACCGAAGAAAGGCAATTTCATAGGTAAAGACCTAATATTTGTTTCGGAGTTTGGGTATTTTCTATGTATAATATGTATGTATTTACAAAGAAAAAGTATATATGTATTTATTTCAGTTGCCTAGTAACCATAACACAAGCTTTGTTTAGCTTTGGACTAGATGGCGTTGTGTGTTCTAAAAAAAAAAAAGCAGGTTGGGTTTCATTGTCGAACAATACTGTCTGTACATAGAGTACACCTCAATGTCTGCGCGTAATAACGTCATGAGATAACTCAGTGGTTGGTTTGTATTATAACAGGCGATAAGGAATTGAATACATTTGTTAAAACTGCTCCCTTGGTTAAACAGGGTTTAAAATGTACTGTTTACTAACGTTTACACTGTTTACACTATCTACATTAATTTAATTCCGAATTCCCCTGATCGACTATAAACCCTCAACAAATATTTTGCAAAAGTATTTCATAGAGGTCACAGTTACAAATGATTAAATGTAAACTATTATTTATTACATTTATCTTAATAATCTTGATAGAATTAGATAATACCGATAAATATAAAACAAATACGCTGTACAAATAAGCGTTATTAACATAAACATTTCTAACGTAACAGAACTCAAAACAAGAACACAACTATAACGGCACTATTGTTGTTAATCAGTTTATATACCCCCTGTTACCGGAGCCCATCCCTACCTCTCTCCAACACCTTTCTTCCCCCCGCCGTCCCAAAGCTTGTGAGAACTCAACACTTGAGATCAGATATAGAGAATAGCGACGTTCCAAGTCCGAGGTGCTCCTAACACGTACAAATGCTGTTGCATTATATTGTGTCGAGTTCACTTAAGCTCGTTTGGGTATGGAGATTGAGATTCTTGTATAAATTAATAGTGTTTCACATATTTTTTAGCGGTAAGGTGGGAGGGATCGTATATAAAGGTCATGCTGTGGAAAGTGACAACCGCGTTGCCATTCTTTGAGTGCTTGTATGAAGTAGCTGCGCCCCGCGGTATTGCCCAAGGGTTTTGTTGCTTTTGAATCGGATATTGTTTACTATCATTGGTTTCAACTTTTGTGAAACCCTATTTTTAGGTTTCCGTGCCAAAGGCAAAAAACGGAACCCTTATAGATTCGTCATGTCTGTCTATCCGTCTGTCTATCCGTCTGTCTGTCCATCCGTATGTCACAGCCAGTTTTTTCCGAAACTATAAGAACTATAATGTTGAAACTTGGTAAGTAGATGTATTCTGTGAACCCCATTAAGATTTTCACACAAAAATAGAAAAAAAAACAATACATTTTGGGGATCCCCATACTTAGAACTGAAACTCAAAAATATTTTTTTCATCAAACCCATACGTTTGGGGTATCTATAGATAAGTCTTCGAAAATGATATTGAGGTTTCTAATATCATTTTTTTTCTAAACTGTTGAATAGTTTGCGCGAGAGACACTTCCAAAGTGGTAAAATGTGTGTGTCCCCCCTGTAACTTTTAAAATAAGAGAATGATAAATCTAAAAAAAAAATAAGATGTATATTACCATGCAAACTTCCAACGAAAATTGGTTTGAACGAAATCTAGTTAGTAGCTTTTTTTTAATACGTCATAAATCGTAAACTGCAATTTACCTTTCATTCAATCAACACAAATATAAAAATAAAAAAGAAATTATATTATGTTACTTGCTGCTGCGGAACCCTTCATGGGCGAGTCCGACTCGCACTTGGCCGCTTTTTTAAACTAAAAGTAGCCAAAGCTACTACTTTTAAAATCAGCTATCTGCTCGTGAAATTCACGTCTAAATCGATCCAACCGATACAGAGATTAGGCGGAACAAACAGACAGACATATTTTTAAAATTGATTTTCGATGTCAGTACAGTTTATATTTCTATATGCACTTAACGAGAAGCTGTTAATTTGAAAATACAAACAGACTATTTAATTTTATTTATTTGCATGGATTTGACGTAAAACGCTTCTGTCGACCCTTCTATAGCAAATACATAGTATCTTTAGAGATCTTTATCCCTAAAGACATTGAAGACGCTCAATTACAATACCTTTTCAAATTTTCCTCAGTCGAATATAGTTTTAATGAAAAGGTTATCCTATGCCGCGGAGTTAAGATAAATGAGGGTCTATCTCAAACGCTAAATTCTATTTGAATCCACTTTACACTGCTAACATATAACTATTCGTACCTTGTTAACTAACGTTTATTATTGCTTCTAATTCTTTACTATCATTAACCATATATTGTGTAATTAAACGTTGCTAGAGGGATCGAGAATGGTGTACTTATAACTGCTAAGCCGAAAATCCTTATTTATATTTCCACAGGATTAAGTAATAATTGTATAACGAGTAAGGTCCAATCCAAGGTAGTAGAGCCACGCTGATTTCAGCACGAACGGGCCGGCTCGACCGGGGCGGTACTACCCTCGCACAGAAAATCAACGTAAAATGACAGCGTGCTGTCGTGTTTCGTTGGTGAGTGCGAGACCGGAGGCCCAATTAGTCTAGTCAACAAGTTCCAAACTTGTTGACTAGACTAAAAGATGCAGCAGCATCACTAGGCCGCCATGGTGTGGGTTGCCATGCTGCATTGTCTGCATTCGCAGTGAGCATGGTGACCACCACTCTTGGATTCTGCTTATGCTTTCCATCAGGCAGAGTAGAGTCATTTTGGCGGGCCAAACATAAAAAAAAAAGGTAATTTTACTGACTGACAACGTGTATAATTTGTCAGCAGTCTGTATACCACAGCAATAGCTCTCCCTCGTTTGTGCTCAGACTACCGCGTGTGATATGTGTGAAGTTGCTGGAATCATCATCACTAAATGCCTGTAATATTATCATATCAACAGTCCTCTGCTGGGCTAAGGCCTCTCCTTAGCAAGAAGTTTGCCTATTCAACATCCAGTATTATCATAGGTATTTATTTTAAGGGTAGAGCAGAGCGGTATGGCGCGAACGTTTGAGAATCCACAATTAAGTTTCTCCACAACGTCTAGTCTGTCGGAATTCTTTCACGCGATTCTAGAAAAGAAGACAGGTAAAAGTCCAATTTCGTCGAAGAACCAATACCTCTACATGTTAAATAATGTAATAGGTATTAGGCTTCGTTACAGGGCCCGCCTACTTACGGCGACTGTTTTCTTATTCTTGTCAAGCCTATTGAAATTTATAGCGTTGACTTACATGTTTTATTTATCAATCTGAATCGATAAATGTTTAGTTGTTTTGTATAAAAAGATCTATTCTAGATGGTTAACTATTTTAGTATAATAAGTTTAAGTAAAGTAACTTTTATGTGATACCTAATCTCAAAGAGGAGCACTAATGTTCAAAATACAGATAATTCTATTTACCTTGGTCACAGATATCCTAAAAAGTTTAGCATAAGCTTTGCTTTGTATAACCACAATTGTTAAACTGTACTTCTGTGTTAGTTTGTTTCATAATCACTACTATTCTTCTGTAATCCTTAATAGTATCCAGTTAGTGGTTTATTGTAACAGAAATCCGGATGATATCAATAACAGGCATCAAAATAATTTTCAGATTCCATTAATTCAAAATATATTATATAACTATATAAAGAACAATATATCATGTAATCCGCACAAATGAGATGGCTATAAAGTTAATTTTATGTGTTTTATTTACATAATGACAGACATTACGAAGCGCAACGTTCTCCAACTGCCATAAAAAGATAACGATGAAATTCGTGAATACCTGATGACAATCTTGCAATATAACTGTTCAATGACCCTGATTTGGAGAAAAATGAGTATTTCGTGAGAGATATGTGTTTGCTTGACACGTCAGACGAAATGTACACGATTCAACTTTGCTATTTGAGATGGTCAATCAAGTGTTGCGTTAAAAGAAGCACACGACTGTAAGATCTCATTTCTTTACTCTTTGAACGTGTTAAAAGTTTTCTTGACTGATATCTTAGGAAAAACTTTTCGCTCTCAATGTTCACGCAAATAGTAAATATCGAATTGCAATCAAGGTATGTAATATATACTTCACAATATTTTTAATATAGCTGTTTTAAATTGCAAGTAAGTTTACAATGAGAAAATTATATTAATCAACATAAGACCAACTCACTAAGCCCAACTTCCCCGCCGACGTAAAACTAACTTGTTGTACATTGAGTACCGTTTGCGAAGTTGATATTTAAAGATATAAAAATTGTAACATATAAAAAAATGTCTAATCTAATATCCCATCATATATATATATTCTAATATCACAAATAAAGAGTTTTACAATTATAAATTACGGTCTTAGTAAACCCTTCAGAACTGAAGTTTATACTCAGAGTTCGTTTGTTTCTTAGTATATTTTTAATAATACCGACGGCAATAACTTTTTATTACCTTCCCGCACAACGCAACGAGCTTGCAATGAACAACAGAACACTCATTGCTCCTTCAAGCCTTTACTACGGCAATAAAAACAGTCCTGATCTCTTTTGTTTCTATAAATAAAATATACATTTAGTAATTTCCACACCACAGCCAGCTTCAGCCGGTCACAAGAGGCTCCAACTTGGTAACGAACTTTATTGAAACGACGATGCTACTGTCCAGTTTGTATATTATAAGCTGTGATTTTAGGTCACGTACTGTTTATAGCTGGAACTACTCTCTAGGGCCTCGAGATCAGTTGGTGATCTTTTTGTGAGTGGAAATGCCAACCAGTTGACAGATATTTTAAAGCTGAAATAGAATAAACACTTTTGAGACTACATTGCAGCTAATTCTTGCAAAGATTGGTTTCAAAACACTGCTACACGCTAATTCTGCAGATCCTTAAAACCAGGTCCTCTTTTATAGCTTATTCGCTGTTTCAATTTATTTTCATTAGATCTTTTACTCTCTATTGCATAATAATTACTTCTGTTAGCACTCTTTGCAATGCATCTAATCCTCAATTTAATCAGCACACAATATATTTTCATGTTGAAGCCCTTTGCATCTAACAAATATTCCTGAGGAAGTACCTACTCCGAAGCACTACCAAGATAGTCTCTCCACGTTCGGTCATTTTCTGAGTATTTTTTTCACTACGGAAGAGTAAAAAAACAGGCTTTTACCAAGTCCTCTTCAATTTCAAAGCTAAATTCTTTCAACGCAATTCGCACAAGTTTACAACATGAAGTGTTACATTAAACAAGTAATATCATGTTTCTTTCAAAGACTGGATTTCTTGAACAAATATTTTTAGTACACCTTACAACTTTCTAAAGCATATTTTCATTAACGCATTCTTAAACTCTTGAAAGAGCATTGGGATCGTTTTCTCTTTTCCTGAACTATATCGTTCACAAAACTTTCTAAACTTTCATACTTATCTGTTATTTGAGTCGAATATCATAAACTTTTCATATTTACGACTTTATATACGTACACCATACAGTCGTAAACAAAACTGGTATGATGTGTGTCGCCACATACAGACGTGACTCGTAAAACTTATCGATGGAAGAAAACGAGAACTCTTGTGATGATGTTAGATTTATTTGACTAACAATTGGTGACTCTCGCCGTTCCTAACTTATATATTCGTATACATCATCGGCTATTACAGTCACGATCACAGCCAAATAAACAGCGAATAAATATTTTTTTAGAACCAAGTCTGGTAATATGTAGTCAACCAATGTTTTATTTTGTACTTAACTGCTGTATCGTATGCACGTAATGAGAAATATTATTTTGATGTAATTTATTTCTTGCCAACATATTAAATACTAACTGAGCCTCGCGGTGTTCATCATCATCATCACATCAACTGTAAGAAGTCCACTGCTGAACGTAGGCTCCCCTATTGATTTCCATTTCGAGCGGTAGGTAGAGTTTCGGTGTTACTCGCGGTAATGCTACTCCTTATATCCTCAGATATTTATCAGTGATATTCCCATCAAAATCGGTGCAGATTATCCAGAACAAACAGACAGACTACAATTTTTAAAATTGCTTTGTTGATGTAAGTACCGTATACACTTAATAAACTTTCATATGCATTTAATGAAAAGCTATTATTTGATATTATAAATAGACACTTCAATTCGTTTTTTTGTGATAACATTACAAAAAATATTAAAAACTAGCTGTGCCCGCAACTCCATCCGCATGGAATAGTGACTTTGGGCAGCAGTTTTTGGATACCGTCATTTGGATATTTATAAAAATCTAATTTAAAGTAATGCTTCTCTATACACGACATTAGACGTATAGCCATCGGGGATCAAAGCATACACGTTGCTGGAATTGCTAACACGTGATAGAGCTACATAAAGCTGACCGTGTGAAAAACAGTTAATACTTAGATCTACACCCAAAACTTTTAGCGTCTGACCTTGGGCTTTATTTACTGTCATCGCGAAACATAGGCTCACTGGAAACTGGACTCGTTTAAAACTAAACGGAAAATTGTTTGGGATGAGAGGAATCCGAGTAATAAAAACACTATCACCTTTACCGCACCCTGTTAAAATCTCTGCTTCTATCAGGTTTCGTTGTAAATTGGTCACTTTTAATCTGGTACCGTTGCAAAGTTTTGGCGGGCTTAAATTTCTAAGAAGCATTATGGGTACGCCGACTTTTAAATTTATTTTATGAGCTGGTAGTCCAGTAGCACTAAGGGATTCTAAAAACTCTACTGGGTAGCTGGTAGATTCTTCATCATCTATAACTCTGTTAATGGAGATATATTCTACATTTTCCCCCGAAACAAAGTTCAAAATTTCAGCGTTTATTGCTGCTGCTTGGTAGTTTCGTGGAGTCAAAATAGCCCTTTCGCAAAGCCAGGAATTTTGACAAATTGGTATTCGCGTTGCGTTGCCATACACGGATGATATGAGGTCTCGCGTTGATGAAACTTTGCAACATAGGTTTTCGTTTAGAACAACTTTTCCTTGTTCCTGCGGATATACACCGTTACCAATCTCAAGTAGCAAATCCGAAAAGTCTTTAGCATTTTCGTTGCCTCCAATTTGCGCTAGCATATTTATTGACAAATGCAAAGGGATAATGTAATGCCACAGTCGAGAAATCTTTAGACAGGCTCTAACTTCATCAGCCTTGGTTCCTTGTGGTATTACAGGGAGAGTCTGGCAAAAATCACCACAAAAAAGTATAGTGATGCCACCCATAGGTTGGCTATTTTGCTTGACATCACGCAACGTTATATCTACTGCTTCAACCGCTTTGCGGTTTGCCATTGTACACTCATCCCATATAATAAGGCTACAATCACGAAGTACCTTAGCTTTATCGCTGTTTCTAGAAATATTACAAACAGGGCTTTCTGTGCGGTCTAAGTCTATCGGAATTTTAAACATTGTATGTGCAGTTTTCCCTCCTGGCAACAAAGTGGCTGCTGTGCCCTATGATGCAACAGCAAGCGCAATTTTACCTTGGCTTCGTACCTTCGCCAAAATTACTTTGGTAAGGAATGTCTTACCAGTTCCACCGGGAACATCTATAAATAGCATTTCTCCCAAAGCACTATCAACGCTGCGACACACCCGATCAAATATTAAACGCTGTTCTTCAGTTAGTCTCGAGACATCAGTTTGTAAAATTTCGGCCAGATCTACTGGATCATAGTTGATTTCCATCGCGTAATCTCTATTAAGTTCGCAGTCAAATAATAGCTCGGGCATGCCATATTGAAAAATAAGATTACCCCCAATAAATGTAACTATATCTTGAATAGCCAGCAAACAACGATTCAAGTGACTTTCACGTATTCTGTCACTAATTGGATTGCCATCATTTAGTTATGCGTGCCTACAAAAATCCTCAGCTAATTTGTTCTGATACTTATGCCATAACTGTGCAACATCAGAAAGTGCACAGAACACCAACATGACTGCAAACAAATGGCGCAACCGCTGAGGACTTTCGCTAATACTTGCTTCGGACAAAGCATCGTCCCAGTGCTGATCCCCTTCCAGTAAGTGACGTGCTTGGCAAGCCGCTTGGTATGTAGGATTTACGATATTTTCAACCTTTCAAACCTCGGCAAAAGAAGTAGGCCCTCGAACAACGTGTAGAAGTAAGCGCAGGTAAAAGCATTCGGAGTTATTCGGATGCACTGTATAAACCCTACCAATAACATGTTCTTTAAAAATACCTGGTTCACCTACTACAGCTGTTCCACGTCTTCTGCGGTTAAAAATACCCTGTTGTTTATTATAGGTTTAATACGATGGCATATTTTACCATGCATATGGCATGGGTTTAATAAGCTTGACGGTAAGATAACTAATCGTTCTATGTTCTCCACATTGCTCCGCATTGCATCTCGCAGATGCACGTAATCCTCAGCACGTAAACGTGTCTGGTTAGTACGTATATAAATTAACCTCTCTGTTTCTATTTTTGCATACATATCCACGATGAATTGGCTAAACAATCCTCGAAATCGTTGCAAAGAATTAAAACAATTTCGTCTAATTTGTATCTGGTATGAATAAAACTGTAGGGCTGATATTTTTTTATTATGATTTGTTATCCTAGTGCTTGGATTAACTTGATAGAGTCTGAAATTGTACCCATCCTCACCATGAAAATATATCAAAGGATACTGCAGGGCATCATAAGCTCGGTGTGTTTCACAAATACGTTGTAACCGATCTTCATGAGTACGCAACTATAATGAGTACTCAATTATAACTTTGTAAATGTTATTTTGACCTTGTGGGATCGAATCTATTGCGGCTTTAAAACTTCTGACATACGGATTTACTTGATGTAACATATTCTGAACTTGAGATATAAGGTTGATGTTTAATTGAGGAAAGTAATGATGTCGGATATGGGCCTGTTCATTGTAATTTGATACAAAATAAATTTGAAGAAATTTTGGCTCATTTTGGGGCAGCAAAGATCCAATAAGTTGGCATGACTTATTGTGAATGCACTATTAAATTAACGGATATTGTCTAAAAAATGTTTAGACTGAGGATGCTCACCACTTAGTAAAGCTTTTATAAAGTCCGGGGGCTTATGGAAATTTTCAATGAGCACTTTGCCACCTGAACAGCATTATTCCATTTGGTTCTTTTCTCCATTTTAGAGCATTACAAAACTGACAACACATCACCATACCTCGTATAGATGCGAATTCAGAGTAATCAATTCGGGGCGAATATAAAAAACCTGCTTTCTCTTTGGTCATCCATGGAAATATATCAACTTCCGCTCTACTCTCTGGGTCTTCTGTCGAACTTGATAACATTCTATTGAGTGTATGCCGAAGTCGATCACCATTTAGTCGTGACTGACGTTGGTCTGCAGTTTCGCCATACCGTATTTCCGTTACTCGTTCTCTCTCAGCTAATAAATAATTTTGCTCACTCTGACGGGTTAGGCCATAGTTCTCTCTAGCTGTTTGTAATCTTTGTCTATGTGTCTATGTTCATTTTCACATTCAAGAATTCTGGCATTGTTGTGTCGCTCTCGATCAGCTGTTAATCGAGATTCACGATCTTAACTACTTTTCAGCTCTCTAGACTGCAAAGTTCGTGTTCTTTGAGAGGTCAGGCGGGTTTTCCTGCCTGTGAAAGTCTCAGACTCACGCGATAGTGCATGAGCTTCACGATCGGCAGTGAGACGTGGTTCACGAGCTTCAGGTATCTCCTGAGTCCGGGCATTTGCTGTCCGAACCCTCTGAGAGCTCAAGCGGATTTCCCTATCAGTAAAGGTCTCGGACTCACGCGATAGTGCATGTGCCCCGCGATCGGCTGTGAGTCGTGCTTCCCGTTCTTCAAGTGTCTCCTGAGACCGGGTATTTGTTGTCCGAACCCTCTGAGAGCTCAGGCGGGATTCGCTAAAAGTGAAAGTCTCAGACTCACGCGATAGTGCATGAGATTCACGATCGATGGACAAACGTGCCTCACGCTGTTCCCTGTTCTCCCTAATTCGACTGGCCATCATTCCAGAATGATGTGAACTCAATCGCGATTCTCGCTGAGCCGAAGTTTCTGTAGCACGAAACCTGGCCTGACGTTCTGAGTTGTAGTGAGTCTTGCATCATGATGTTCTTCAGATTCCTGTGATCGAACTAATCTCATCCTTTTAGCATTCCTGCTGCACTGGGAGAGGTTGGATCTTTTGCGAGGCATTCTTACAATAATAAGTCAATAGAATAATTACAATAGAAATAAAGA
The DNA here is from genome assembly GCA_949125395.1 of Diaphora mendica. NCBI lineage: Eukaryota > Metazoa > Arthropoda > Insecta > Lepidoptera > Erebidae > Diaphora > Diaphora mendica. The sequence goes on along the minus strand of OX421326.1, from coordinate 398,201 downwards.
AAATCAAGAAAAAATGCCTAACCTATACTAAATACACCCAATATGTATTTACAAACCCTATGGTAACGCCACCTGTCTATAGAGACAGGAACTCTGTTAGTTTATTTACAGTTCCGCTAGGTGAGGCTGTCGGCACATACATTACCCACACCTTAACCAATATTCCCTTCCCGTCGCACGCGCCGCTACAAGAAATAAGAGATAAGACAGTTACGCCCTGGACGCGGACCTCGCCGCACGTTTTAGAGAACGCTCCAGACGCGAAGCTCGCCGCCCGCTTGTCGAGTTTACACCAGTTGTGGACTCCGCCACCGCATATCATATAGACATTAAAACCGCTGTAAATAATACAATTACACACGCCGCGTTCAAGTAATTGATCGTGGAATCCCGCTTTAGTTCGCTGAGTGCAATCGTGCCTTGCCGGCAAGCTAGGGACGTTTTTTCCATAGTGAATACGTGCCGCCATCTTCATCCGCAAGCCACACCGCGGTGTGAGGAGCCAGGTCGCCTGATCAGGCCGCCAGGTCTGGACAGCAGCTCAAGATCACCAAAGGTAAGCGTGCTTCCTATATTCTCCTACCCACCTATCCGGCAGCCGCACAGTACTCAGCCCAAATTAGTTTTCAGGCAGTGCCTAGTCGCTGAAGATATACTGCGCACCCCGCCTTATATGTTGGCGTTGACAAATTCTTGGCCACGCCAGTTGGCGCTAACATATAATATGGTCCTTCGAGACGGATCTTAGCTAAGTGATACTTTAGCCCTTGTATATTTATATAGGTCTTTCGACGTTATCGCAGCTAAGAGCTATCCTTTGGGGTCCCTTTGACCCACCGCTTGTCAAGTCTAGATTCGTCTAGTACTTCCTAACCGCCCGCTTATTAAGTCTAGATCCATCTAGCACTTAAAACCGCTTAATTTGTCACAATAGATCTATAACAGCTTATTTTCGCTTCGCATTTTTGCTTCGATCTAGATTTGTACACCCGCATATAGTCTAGATTTATCTAGCTAACGCCGCTTAGTTGTAATATAATCAAATATAATTTCCTACCTAGGTAAACATCACCTACGTACATACTTCGCTTTAAATTCTTCCGAGCCTTAAAAGAGTTACCTACTTACTTAAATTATTTAATTTAACGTCATACGATAACTTGATTTATTAGTCAATTACGTGTAGCTAACTTACTTATAGGCATTTATTTCAACCGCAAAGTTAACAGATAGATATCTCGTTTATTGAAAAAATAATACCCACATTGTATTATTATCGCGCCGCCGCCGCTCGCCCGGTTAGTGAATGTAAACTTATAGTTACATATAGTATAATTTATTTGCTAGCTGCGTTCTATTCCTTGTGCCTTGTCGCTTCATATTATGGCGCCGACAATGCCCAAGAAAGGGAGTCCTGAGTCTTTCGAGACTAAACAAGACAATGAGATTATTCTCTTAGAAAGTAAACGAGATACGCTATTCGAGTTTGTTCAAATTATTTACGACAATTCGAAACAAGTTCATATAAGTGTAGAATGTATGGAGGACTTCCTTAGTTCTGTAGGAACCATTGAAGATATTCGCTCTGAGTTTAAGGAAATAGTCAATGAGCACAATCGCGCTTCACTTAAAAATAATCCCGCATTTAAACCTAATTATAAATCTTTAAACTCATTCGAACAGCTGTACTGTCATATAAAACGTGTATTAAAAAGTTTTGAACCACAACCGTCCGCAAAGGACACTGATCGTTATCAGGATGGTTCGACCGACCGCGACCGCTTGGGTTTGAAACATAGATTGCCTTCTTTGCCGCCGATCGAAATAATGTGTTTTGATGGCGACATACGAAGTTGGCCGCTTTTTTACGCTGGTTTCAAATCAACCGTACACGATAATCCTATGCTGACTAACTCTGAGAGGCTGTACTATTTAATAGGGAAGCTCTCAAGTAAGGCTCAGACCGTTTTCTCAGGCATCACGCCGTCTGCTGAAAATTATGACACGATATTACAATGTCTGATAGACAGGTACGAAGACCGACGCACGCTCGGATATACCTACATAGATCAGATGTTGAATGTTAAGTTGAACGGCCCCGCTTCTTCATCCAAATTCCAGACATTCATGGATCACTTTGTCACCGCCGCAAACGCATTAAAAAATCTACAAATCGATAATTTAAGCGACTTTATACTGCTTAACCTCGCTTTAAAGAAGTTGGACGAAGAAACGATCCGCGCGTTTGAGTCTCAATACCGCGATACGAAAGTACCTACTTTCGGTCAGCTGACGGAATTTATTAAGGGACAGTTCAAGATATATAATAACATACGCCCCACCGCAAGTACTTCTACTTCTCATTCTACACAAAATAAACCGCGACGTCATGTACCAAACCCGCATGCATACGTAGCCGTATCTACGCCACACAAGATATGTCTTTGTGACAACTTCGTACATGACCACTTATTTAAATGTCCATCATTTAATAAATTAACGCCTTCCGCACGCTTTAATTGCATTAAAGAACGCAACGCTTGCATTAATTGCCTTAGTTTGAAACACAAAGCACGCGATTGTCATTCGAACAAGAACTGCCGCAGCTGTGGTCAGAGGCATCATACGCTGCTGCATTTCGATAACGCTCGCAGTCGGGTTGCACAGCATACGCCTGACAACCAAATGGCCGCCCCCGGAATCGAACCGGGGACCATAGCCACCGCGCGCTCTCCGCGCCGCACTCACCCGTCGCCGCCGCCGCCCGCGCAGCCGTCTGTTACGTCACAGACTAGCTCAACGCGAGATGTGAACGTATCAGCGCTGCATGCGTCCATTGCCGCGCCCGTACCGAATGCCGCAAATAATAACGTTCAGAGTGCGCAATGTACGCAACCCATAACGGTACTGCTGTCTACCGCTCAGGTGGTTGTTTACGATAAGACTAGACGCGCCCATGTCATTAGAGTTCTTATAGACACGGGATCGCAAGTCAGTTTTATTACAAGTGAATGTTGCGCGCGTTTGGGTTTGGATTGCAATAGAAATACGAGGACGATTGTTCGAGGTTTTGGTGGTTCTGAAAAATGTATTAGAGGTTCCACAGAGTTTCAAATATTTTCGCGTTTCTATAATAACGTTCATTTTGACGTATCGGCATTTATTGTCGACCGCATAACGGATAACCTACCTACGGTACCCGTTGATATAACAGCGTTTTCTCACTTGAACTCGCTACCGCTCGCGGACAGTATGTTCGCTTCGCCCGCCGAGGTGCACGTTCTCCTCGGCGCGAATTATTTCCCGCACTTACTGCTACCAGGCGTGGTACATAGTAATGTTGTAGGGATACCGCCCGCTATAGAAAGTGTTCTAGGATATATAATCATGGGTTCTGCTCCCGCATTATTGTCTAAACACGAAATTAAAAATACAACCGCTTGTTGTACTGTTCTTGAACAGTCGTTGGACCGCATTCTCAAAAAGTTTTGGGAACTTGAGGAGGTCTCCGCTCCGCCCGCCCACAGTCAAGATGACCTTGAATGTGAGAATCATTTCCGCGCCACCATTACGCGCGACGCTAGTGGTAGGTATACCGTTTCGTTACCATTTAGGGACGATGTTTATAAATTAGGGGATTCCCTCGCCGCCGCTAAAAGACGCTTTATGTGTTTGGAACGAAAATTGGAGTCATCAACTGCGTTGCGCACGGCCTACAATGATATAATACGCGAGTACATTGATAAGGGCTACATTACCGAAATAGGGTCTATTGATAAAATAACTCCCGCCGATTCCTATTTCGTACCGCATTTTTGTGTGCAACGTTTTGATAAAACGACTACCAAGGTTCGAATGGTTTTAGATGCCAGTTGTAAAACCAGCACAGGGTTGTCACTTAACGAAGTATTGCATTCCGGCCCTAATCTACAGGGTGATTTAAATTGCATACTTTTAAATTTCCGCTTATTTAAAATCGCTATATCCGCTGACTGTCGTCAAATGTTTTTGCAGATTGGTATGCTCGAAGCCGATCGCAAATTTCAACGAATTCTTTTCAGATTTTCGCCGCAAGACCGATTAGTAATTCTAGAATTTAATCGAATTTGTTTCGGGATGAAGTCAAGCGTATATCACGCTGTACGCGTCGTTCAACAGCTAATCGCTGATGAAAAACATAAGTTTCCTACCGCCGCCGCTATCGCGTCCAGTTCTACGTACATGAAACCGCTCGCGCATACTGTGACCGTACCCGCAAATGAATCGCTCATTTACACGCTCGCTCAACGTATATCTTCGTATTCGAAGTTATTACGTATTGTTGTTTTTATTTTTCGATTCTCGAAATTGTTACCGCGCAGACCTTCTGTCACCCGCTCAGATCTCGAATTCGCTGAAACTAAAATATTACTCGAATTACAACAGGTTCACTTCCGCGACGACATTCATAAAATAAGAGTAGGTCAAATCTGCTCGCCCGCCTTACAGAGATTGAAACCATTTTTAGATGAAAATGGTCTTCTTCGCGTCGGAGGCCGGCTGTCGAACGCTGATATCGACTATTCGCAAATGCATCCGTGTGTGCTCCCGCGCCACGATCACGTGGTCGATATATTGATCGATTCCTACCATAAGAAGCATTTACACGCCGGTCCCGAACATTTGATGTCCTTACTCAGGCATCATTATTGGATACTCTCCGCACGACGTGTTATACGTCACCGCATATACAAGTGCAATACTTGCTTCAGAGCAAGGCCGCGTCCATCGTTTCCGATGATGTCGGACTTGCAGCGCTCCCGCGTAAACCCGTCTGTAAAGGCATACGCCCACTGTGGGTGTGACTATGCCGGTCCTATACAGTTCACCCCCACCAGAGGTAGGGGCGTTAAGAGCCGTAAAGCATGGCTATGCATCTTTACGTGCCTTACTACCCGCTGTATACACATAGAAATAGCTACGGAGCTGAGTACAGTCAGTTTTCTCGCCGCGCTCAAGCGATTTCTGTCCCGCCGCGGACCGGTACAGTGCCTTTATACTGACAACGGAACCAATTTTGTTGGTTGTCGCTCATACTTGCGCGACGTTTATAAATTCCTTGACGAATTTCGCCCGCACCTGGAACATGAGTTGACAGAGAGTCGCATTGATTTCAAACGTATCCCGCCTGCTAGCCCTCATTGGGGTGGATGCTGGGAGTCGATGGTGAAGGTCGTTAAGACTCACCTCTTCAGAGTGATAGGTCAACAGCTACTCACTTATGAAGAGCTCTTAACTGTGCTTACTCAGGTCGAGGCACTTATAAATTCGCGCCCGCTAACCGCTCTAAGTAGCGATCCCGCTGAGCCATCGGCGCTAACGCCGGCTCATTTTCTTCACACCGCACCGCTATTTTCGCTACCCGCACCGCACGTAGAGTCAACTAGCCTGCTCGAGAGACACTCTCTCCTAGACAAGCTGGTTCAATCGTTTTGGCAGCGATGGAGAGTCGAGTATCTGCATAAATTGCAGGCTCGAGCCAAGTGGACCACGCCCACTACACCGATTCAGCTGGGATCAGCACAGCAGAGGTGCGTTATCACCGATGATGACCACTGTCATCATCGGTGATAACGCACCTCTGCTTGCATGGCCGCTCGGGGTTGTAGAAGCCGTCCATCCTTCGAAAGATGGAACAACGCGAGTAGTCACCGTTAGAACTAGTAAAGGGAGCTTCGTGCGCCCAGTGGTCCGATTGTGCCCATTGCCTAGTCAGTAGTATATTGTTTTAAATCCGCACAAATAGTTTTAAGTAGGCTTAAGAGTAAGTTAGAGATATGTATAAATATTTACCGCATCTTTTCCGCATTTTTCATAGTTTTCCGCATATATTCCGCACTGTCATATCTTTACCGCATATATTACCGCGTTTTCTTAACGCGTTTTAGTATTTTTTTTAAAGGTAACCCTTTAAGGGCGGGGGGAATGGTAACGCCACCTGTCTATAGAGACAGGAACTCTGTTAGTTTATTTACAGTTCCGCTAGGTGAGGCTGTCGGCACATACATTACCCACACCTTAACCAATATTCCCTTCCCGTCGCACGCGCCGCTACAAGAAATAAGAGATAAGACAGTTACGCCCTGGACGCGGACCTCGCCGCACGTTTTAGAGAACGCTCCAGACGCGAAGCTCGCCGCCCGCTTGTCGAGTTTACACCAGTTGTGGACTCCGCCACCGCATATCATATAGACATTAAAACCGCTGTAAATAATACAATTACACACACCGCGTTCAAGTAATTGATCGTGGAATCCCGCTTTAGTTCGCTGAGTGCAATCGTGCCTTGCCGGCAAGCTAGGGACGTTTTTTCCATAGTGAATACGTGCCGCCATCTTCATCCGCAAGCCACACCGCGGTGTGAGGAGCCAGGTCGCCTGATCAGGCCGCCAGGTCTGGACAGCAGCTCAAGATCACCAAAGGTAAGCGTGCTTCCTATATTCTCCTACCCACCTATCCGGCAGCCGCACAGTACTCAGCCCAAATCAGTTTTCAGGCAGTGCCTAGTCGCTGAAGATATACTGCGCACCCCGCCTTATATGTTGGCGTTGACAAATTCTTGGCCACGCCAGTTGGCGCTAACACCCTATAAACCCTAAAATATAAACAAATAAAATATGCAAAGAGTCAGTGTTATCGAATGCAACTAATACGCCACTAACGCCACCGCCTCCGGAATACGTGCTGTTACATCCCTATTTACTCTGTCACAGCACTATTTGATATAATAAAATGCTGACTTGCAATTATTGCTGATTTACTTAAATACAATATTAAAAATCAGCAATAATTATGCTATAAATACGCAAGATTTTCCTAAATTCGTTCAGTTGGTTGTTCTTTAGCTAAACCGCTGCCCAGCTACGGATCTGGCTCTTGCCTGCCGGCTGGCTATCAGTGAAAGCAAAGAATATACTCCGGGTCAACTCTACCCTTCACATCGCGCGGATATAATCCAAGTCGCGTATAAGTTGTAATTATAAGTAGAAATTCTGTATCCTAAAGTGTGTGAGTGAAAAAATTCAGTAATAAATAGTTGTCAAGTTTCAGTACCGTGTTTTTTTTTATGAGTGCTGAATAGGACAGTCTAACAGTGCGTTCGATGCGAATAATTGAATTCTATAGGCAGCGGCGCGGCTCTAAGCGCGCTTTATATACCCGCGCGGCCGCGCAGGCGTAAACAATCTACAAACGTCCAGCTACGTGATTCTTTAAAATGGCCTAACTTTTTTATTTATGAACCGATTCACATGAAACACAAAATGTTAAGTGAAGCTTACCACAATATATTACTGAAAACCACATCTAAATCAGATAAACTGTTACTGAGATTAGCGTGCACAAACGCACAGACAAACAGATAAACAGACAAACAGACAAAAATTCTAAAAATCATTGTTTTGTGTTTTATTGCCCCTTTATTTTTTTTACTTTATACTTTATTATAAAGCCCCCTTATAATAGTTTTCCTGAGATATCTTCCATGTACAGACAGCGACCAGTTACGATTTTATTATATGTATTGATATTATCGTATTCAAATGTGTATTTGTTTATAAAGTTTGTGTATTACGAGTATATAAATTCAAAAATGAAAGAAATAGGAGGTGGGCACGTATTAAGAACATTCGTTGCTCAGCACGGTCGAACAGAGCCAGATAAAATTTGGGTACATAGACTTTACACTTGATTGACAAAATCACAACTACTGCGAGGAAATTTGCGGTCGAAAATATTATTTATTTAGTATCTGATTGTATCTCAGATAATAAATTTACAGTTGCAACGACATTTCAAAATACAATTCCATATCTGTATCATATTTTATATATGTTATTTAACTCCTTGGTTTGTCCCTGTTTTTATTCACCTGTAACTAGTCAGATAATTAATTGGAAGGAGACCTCACTACATTTATAAAATTATTATCATATTGTTGTGGCTGTTGGTGATTCTACACTAATTAAATAAATATCGCTCATTCATACCGAAAACTTGATACTATACTGCTATATTCACAGTAACAGATGGCTTTGAATTCCTTCACCTTGTCTGTCCTTGTGTAGTCTCTAGTCGTTAGTAACCGGAACACGTTTCAGTTGGTCACGGCAAAATATAGAATAAACGGTGTATGTCTTTTGTATCGATATACTTTTTTATTAGATGGACCACTTAAATAAATGTTTGCACGTGTCAACAGTTTGCTTTTATGATTTTCTACATTTTTTGAAGTGAAAACTTCTTTTGACGCACCGCATACACATTTTTTCGTAGGTAGTAAGTTAAGCTGATCCGTCATGACTCACGCTTCGAGGTGAAAGGCTCGATCGGTGATTCGTCACGCTCTGAGGTGAAAGGTTTGATCGGGTGAAATGAAAACTTCTTTTGCGAGATTTGGCGCACCGCACACACATTTTTTCGTAGTAAATTAGGCTGATCCGTCACGCCGGCGCCGCGCCGATTGCTATGACGAAGCTCGCCGCGAAGCAATTGCGGCGAGATTTGCCGTGGTCGCAGCAATTCTAGGTGACTTACGTAATAATTGTCATTATTAATTTAATAGTTATTATCGGTACGTAACAAGATTGCGATTGCCAATGAAGTTTTCACTTCTGCCGTACGGTCTTAAGCACACATTCATTTTTTTTTACTTTACAAGACAATCATAAGTTAAATTTATTTTGATGTGAAGTTTAAGGTTGCGATGCTACGTATTTCTCTCTCTGATAAAATTCTTAACAAAGTTATTATACAGAGAACTAGAGTAACCGACATCGCACGGAGAATCAGTACGCTGAAGTGAAAGTGGGTTCGTCATGTCTCCAGACGTAGCGAAGGCAAACGTAGTACGTACGTTGCGAAACGAAGTGACTGCAGCGGATGGATGCGAACTGGCCAAGACTGAAATGGTTGGCACTACATAGAGAAGACCTTCCTTTAGCAATGGACGATGATAGTTTGATTTTGTGGTATATGTTTCCATTTAACAGATCAATAATAATGGAAATCTATCATATTTATATCTACTTGTTAAGAAAAAAACTGCTTGTAACGTACGGGAAGTATGTTGGTATTCTGAGTTATTATTACGCCCCTCCCTAGAGAAACATCTTGAATTGGCCATTTTCGAAACGCAGTTGGTGTAACGTTATTTCGTTCGTTGAGACACGTTCCCCCAATTCTTTACGCGTAATGTATTCGCATTTTATTTGACAAAGTGGCTATATTGATATTATTGGCTTTCTCCCAATTGCGACGTGTGGATGAAAAACTCGTCGTGCCCGCGGTGCTGATGCGGTAGGGGAACGTTTCCAGTTAAATAGCCATATTGCGAGCACACAATATACATATATCATAGGTACTCTGGTACTAACATGCTTTACTTCTGTAGGAGCAGATTTAGAGATGGGAGACGGGCTCGTCACATACGTAGTAAGATTGGATTTTATATGGTGATAAGTTATAAGGATAAGTTCTCACTTTGAAGTTATATTCTTAGTATTTAGTTTTGTTCCGGGGTATGTAGACTAGTCGTTATTTGTGAAAGCTCATTAATACATAAATTTGTAGGCAAACTATTAACAACTTACGCATTAGACGATTAAAATAATGAACGGTTAATAGAGGTTCATCATTTTCAAAGTTAGAAGTGCAAAATAAAAATCATGAGTAGGCTGTAATATTTCTAAAATCTGAAGTCTGAAGTGAGTAAACACTATTAGAAACAGACATCTTTGATTAATCGCATAATTAATCGACACGAAAACCTTGCCTGTGTAACAAAATTAAAATCAAGAGACGAGTAAAATTTAATTATAAGCTTAGATTTAATTTCCTTTTTTTCACAGTTCAATTTTGATTTCCTTTTGTAGGAAGACAAATCTTGTAAGATAACCATGTTGTCTGCCTGCCTATCTGTCTATCAACACCCTGTTTAACAGGTAAGTGCTTTGTAGGAAGACAAATCTTGTAAGATAACCATGTTGTCTGCCTGCCAATCTGTCTATCAACACCCTGTTTAACAGGTAAGTGCTTTGTAGGAAGACAAATCTTGTAAGATAACCATGTTGTCTGCCTGCCTATCTGTCTATCAACACCCTGTTTAACAGGTAAATGCTTTGTAGGAAGACAAATCTTGTAAGATAACCATGTTGTCTGCCTGCCTATCTATCTATCAACACCCTGTTTATCAGGTAAGTGCTTTGTAGGCAGACAAATCTTGTAAGATACCCATGTTGTCCGCCTGCCTATCTGTCTATCAACACCCTGTTTAGCAGGTAAGTGCTTTGAAGGAAGACAAATCTTGTAAGATAACCATGTTGTATGCCTGCCTATCTGTCTATCAACACCCTGTTTAACAGGTAAGTGCTTTGTAGGAAGACAAATCTTGTAAGATAACCATGTTGTCTGCCTGCCTATCTGTCTATCAACACCCTGTTTAACAAGTAAGTGCTTTGTAGGAAGACAAATCTTGTAAGATAACCATATTGTCTGCCTGCCTATCTGTCTATCAACACCCTGTTCAACAGGTAAGTGCTTTGTAGGAAGACAAATCTTGTAAGATAACCATGTTGTCTGCCTATCTGTCTATCAACATCCTGTTTAACAGGTAAGTGCTTTAACTTATGTTTGAGAGATCGTTAAAATTTAATAAAAAAATAAGCAAACATATACTAACTTTTAAACTTTCGCGTTCCATGATATAATAATTATTATTTTTACAGTCAGCCTGTGACCACGGCCAGTGCAACCTGGTCGAAACGTCAGGCAAAACAGAGGTATGTAGTACCTTGAAATAGTGATCGCGTTAATTCCCGTAAAAATAATAATTATTATAAGCAAACATATATTTTTATTTCAAGGATTTTAAACTTTCCAAGGAAATTGGTGAGAAACAAGGTTTCAATCGAAACACTTTAATTCGTTGTTATGTAACTTAAGTATCTTCAATAAAAAAATATATGTTTTGGGTTTGAGAAACTTTCTTTTCAATTTAAACTTTTACCAGTACATAAATCACAGTAAACATTTTGAGCTCACTTCATAGAGATGAGCTAAGTAAAAGTCCTCGTGTATTACAAATTGATATGGCCCGATGAGTTTCTAACTTAATATACACCGTGTATGCGCTAGGAGGGAGAGGTGGGCTGTGACACGGGACCTGGTTTTGATAGTCGTGTTGAATAAACAAGACTTACCGGTCACAAGGCTACGGGGTTTGTGCACTCACCTACAGGGTTTGGTATTCATAATTAGTTTAGTGCTCTTATAAATGAATTGCTGTCATACCGATTAAGTTAACTTTAGTTTTAAAATATTTGTGAAAGTTCAGGGAAAATTCAAAGGTGCGAAAATGAAAATCAATGTAAGTAATAATTGTGTTTAGGAGACGCACATGTAGTTGCGCTTGTATATTAGGTCTTAATTATGTTATGACTACAGTGATATTACTTCGTTTTTGGTAAGATTAAAGAGAAATAAATTCATAATTTTTTATAAATTTATACACTATTTGTAGGTGGCCCACCTACAAATAGTGGGTGGCACGAGGTACGTCGGGGTCCCAGGGATTTCCTTTCGAGGGTGCACCTGGTAGAAGCCGGGGTTCTAGTACCCGAGACGGTGTGCGGTTTTTAGTCAGTTTGAGTCCGGCATAACCACCAGTCGGTGGTATCAGAGGGGATTTCCGGACAAAAAAAGAAGCCAAGCATGATCAAAGGAGATGCACACGAAGTTACGTAGATTAGCTAGTGTTATTGTAAATTTTGCCCCTAAAATTCACCGTGGGAGAGCCACGCTTTGGCATGAATGGGCTGGCTCGACCGGAGTGATACCACGGCCTCACAGAAACAGCGCTTGTACTGTGTTTCACCGAGTGAGTGAGGATGCCGGAGGGCCATACTCATACCTCCCCCCTATCCCTCTCCCCATACCCCAAAGGCCGGCAACGCACTTGTGACGCTTTTGGTGTTGCGGGTGTCCATGGGCGGCGTTAATCGCTTACCATCGGGTGATACGTAAGTTTAGCCAAAGGTCAGGCCGATTACGTTAAACATCGAAAATGTGTTTTTAATACACACATTTGTATTAAAAAGAACAAATCATAAAGCAATCTATGTTAATTACCTTGAACGCTGTTTACGTTAGAACGGTGTCGTGTATTATATAGACCGTTGGTGCCGCTAGTTTAATTGGACTCTTTCTGCATGCGTAATGGCGTCGGGCGGCGGCGGCGCCTGGTTCAGCGCCCAGCACAAGGACAACACAATTTGATTTAGTAACGAGTGTTTAACTTTCTTTCCAATTATATTTTTTATTTCCAAGAAAAATATTCAAAAGAAAATCTTTTCCTTCCTTATATTTCTGTTTCATACTGTTAGGAAACATTTATTTATGCCAGTGTTTGTGAAAACTATTCCATAATTAAGACTTACTTAAAGGTTCATTTTCCTACTCTGTGTCTATTACATAATCAAAAACAATTTATTGAAAATTATTGTTTCAGAATATAATGTGTTTTATATATAAAGGCGCGTCAGTGAGCAGCACATCATCACTCTTTGATTTGTCAGACATAATACAAACGTGGGTAGTTAGGCGAGGAGACCAGGATGTGTTAATCACTAAAATAATTTGAAATATAATCGACACTCGTTTAATCAATCACCATTTCAATCTTCAACACTCTTAATTATAAAAGATAACACTAATCTTATCGGCTCTAAAACATTCCACCAGAACACATACCCATGTGAGCGAGCGCGAGCGCGTGCGCGCTCTCTCACCACTGCACTCGAATCACGATGGCCACGGCCGCCTACCCAGCGCTCGGTGTTATGTCGTCTGTCAACTGTCAATTGTTCGTTCAACAAAAAAAAAACATCCAACGAAATCTCTCTGCCAAAAAAACACTTAAAAGCGTAAAATAAACTGGTTCTTCATAAATTGCCTATACCTAATTCTTTATTCATTTAAATAGTAGTATTATAATGTGTGCTAGGTACCTAGAATCTGTTTGAAGTCGGTGCCAAGTGACTATCGCTTAGACTTTTGTAATTGTTCGTTTGTATTCTTTTTGGCTTAGCACCGACTTCAAACAGATTTTAGGTAGCTAGCACACATTATAATACTACTATTTAAATGAATAAAGAATTAGGTATAGGCAATTTATGAAGAACCAGTTTATTTTACGCTTTTAAGTGTTTTTTTGGCAGAGAGTTTTCGTTGGATGTTTTTTGGAAGTCAGTTTTTTTTTATAAAAAGTTTTTATTTTTCAGTTTTTAGTGCAAACAATCGTAGGTAAGTAGTAAGTTGAACTATTTCATCAAATTTCATCATCAAGAATACAAATTAAGGTCTATACGTACGTGTAATATTAAAATCATCCTCTAATTCCTAACTGTTGAAGAGTTTAACCTTCTATCATCAGTTCACCTAAATAACTTTAAAGTATACGACTAAAGGTCTTTCGATACGTATGAAATTGAAAGAATTATCCTCCAACTCCTAACCGTTGAGGAGTTGTACCTTCCACCTACCATCATCAGCTTACCTAAATAATTTGAAAGAATACGACTAAAGGTAACAATTATACATATGATATTTAAAGATTTATCCTCCAACTCCTAACCGTTAAGGAGTTGTACCTTACATCATCAGATTATCATCATAAAATGATGACTACCAGACGCAAATACCGATGTTACTTTAGAAAATATACGAAAAACATAGTGTGTGCCTTTAAAAATTGAGGGTTTCCCTCGATTTCCCAGGGATCCCATCATCAAATCCTGATATGCTGGCAATGGGACCACCTCGGAAGCATACCCTTTTGAATACAAAAAAAAACAAAATCGGTCCACAACTGACGGAGTAATCGGTGAACATACATTAAAAAAAAATATACATACAGTGGTACATAGAACCTCCTCCTTTTTGGAAGTCGGTTAAAAATAGATTTATACTTAAGACTTTTCCAAAACAAAGTGAGTATTGCTCGTACATACGTACGTAAGAGTGTTGTGGTAACATTTGAGTGAAATATGTAGTAAGCAGAAAATCTTCGATACTTTAATAAAATAAGTAATTTGATTCACTTTTTACTGACATGTGGTTTAAGCGGTCGCCATGCCGTTTCCTACATCGCCAAGTGTTGTGGATTCAATCCTACATGGAAAAACACTTAGTATGATCCACAAATTATTGTTCTAAGTCTGGGTGTTCTTTGTGTGCATTACATGTATGTTCATACAGTTCCCTGCAACATAGGATTTCTTCCTAGGGCCGCAGTTGTCTTTTGAAAAGAAAAATTAGAAATAAATGAAAAAACCGACTTCAAGAACTAGACCAAATTGGACCAAACCGGAAGCATCACCTTTCAAATAAAAAAGAATCATCAAAACCGGTTCACAGGAAATACAATCGAATTGAGAACCTCCTCCTTTTTTAAAGTCAGTTAAAAAGAAAAAAAAAATACTTAACTGTAAAATGTTTTTCAGATAATGGTCAATATTAATAATGCAAAGTGATGTTAAATTCTTCACAAGTTGAATAGTTTGCCGAGATTAGCCCCATATAAATTCTTTTAATAGCTGCCATCAGCAGCTAACGACATCGCTGAACCTAATTTATTGTCCGTTCAAATAATACTATTGTCATCCGTGCTATTAAATGCGACCGAATGAAAACCAGGTAGTACTTTCAATAGTTTAGTCAGTTTAATAAAATTAAAGCAAAGTACTTTAGTAAAAAATAAAGAAAAATATTTGAAAATTTCTATTAATATTTATTATATTCTCATCATCTATTATATTCATTCGATTCTTTAGCTTTTTAAAATAAAAGAAACCGAAATGATTGTATTAATATGTTTACTAAACTGCTGTCGACCCCGTGGCCGAATTCTGTCAGATTCTTTTCCATAGAGCCTTAAATGTTGTATTCAAAATGCAAATGGCCTGTCACGTCTGGGACTATATAAACGATGATTTTCCTTAGCTTGATGCTGTTAGAAATGTAATTTAATAAAAAGGGGTTATATTTGCTTCTCCTAGGAGAAATATAAGGCAATTCCGATGAAATATCATATATTTATGATCAAAGGCGTGGTTTTAGCAGACTTCTATTCCACAGAGGTTACATACAAAGCATGCAAGTCGCCGTGGGTGGAACTTTCATTCGTCATATGTAAAATTGAAATTATTTACAAACCGTTGCTTTCGTCGGCACCATCTCCAGGTTATTGCTAAATTTATCTTTGCTGATTTTTGTTTTTCTGTCTTGAAAATTTATAAAATATCTTTTATCTGTATTTTTGAACTAGGATTTGTTATGAACGTTCTACTCGTATAATATTGTCTTTAAATAGTTTGCAACAGTAAAAATATGTCACCATCTAAGTATTACTCTTTATAAAATTGAAATATTACGACTGGTTGCAAATTTTATCTCGTAACTCAATATATTATAGAAAACTAATGCAGACTATCAAAAAGCGCAAAATTGAATATCTCGGCCATGTGCTTACGCACGAACGATACATGCTGCTTCAATTGATAATGATGGGCAAGGTGGAGGGTAAGAGACGCGCTGGACGAAGAAAAAAATCGTTGATACGAAATATCCGGGAGTGGACCGGTACCACAGAACAAAAAATATAGTTCTGTGACCGGTACCACCTCCGTTGAAAACTGTTTCGCCTGGCCAACGACAAGGAGGAGTACAGGAAGCTGACGGCCAACCTTCGAGATTGAAGAGGCACTTGAAGAAGAAGAAGCTTCGTCTAGTAACAGCAATGTCAAATAAGGAAGATTATAAAGAAGGCTAGGAACAGACAATTTCCTTTAATGAATTTATGAAAATACAACATGTCGATTCAACAACTAGTTCAAAACGTCTGTTTTATCGTATTTACATACAAAACGATATTTTGCAAATTAAAAGTTAGACAAAAATAATGGTGGAATAAAATAAAATCGGACAATATATCACGTCGGATGCCGTCCGTTGACAAAGCCTCGCTAAATGATTCATAGATTCAATTGTAACTTTTATAATACAATTACTGAGGGAGAGCGTGACTTTTATATCTACTGTTTTACATACACATTAAAAATTCACAATAATAAATTGTTTCGAAGCCCTGATTAGATCCATTTTAGCATTTTAAAGAAAACTGTTTCACCGAGTGAGTTAGGATAACGTAGGCCCATACCCCAACCCCTCCCCCCATCCCCTTTCTCATCCTCCAAACGCCGGCA
The DNA here is from genome assembly GCA_949125395.1 of Diaphora mendica. NCBI lineage: Eukaryota > Metazoa > Arthropoda > Insecta > Lepidoptera > Erebidae > Diaphora > Diaphora mendica. The sequence continues at coordinate 381,903 of OX421326.1, read as the reverse complement.
ACGCACTTTTGACGCCTCTGGTGTTGCGGCGTCCAGGGGCGGCGGTATTCGCTTACCATCAGGCGATACGTCTGCTCGTTTGCCCTCTATTCTATAAAAAATGCTATATACCCCATTTACTAAAAACTTTATCACACATAGATTAGAGGGAGTTTTAGAGTGTTTAAAATTTGAAATATTGATCATAAAGTTTAAAGTTAAACATTCAAGCTGTTGTTGGAACCGACAAGAACAAGAGAGAAATTTGTAAACTTTCTAGGTAACGCACTACCAGCGCAAGTGTTTCGCTTCTACTATAAACTACAATAGTGTGAAACACCATTCTGCATTGTCTGTATTCGCAGTGAGAATGGACCACCATTTTTGAATTTTACTCTTGCCTACCATTTACTAAAGATTAGCATGAGTCAGATTGGTGCAATCGTACGCATTGTATTGTGACTTGTAGAACACAAGGAATAATTTAGTCTAATGATTTCAAACTAATTATTTTCATTGGATATCAGCTTCCATACAAAGATTCAACATTAAATGTACCTATAAATTTGATAGTTCATAGTGTTCAACGTGTCTTAACAGTGTATTGTTGCGTACAAATATAGATGTTGTCTCCAACAGTTTGTGTGTTGAGTAATGTGCGGCTGTCATAAACAAATGGCTGAAGTAACGTGTTTATTTAGGTAAATATATGTACCAGTTGTAACTAGTGAACAAACAAGAAAGTCAATAACAACAACAGTGGCGTTTATTAACTGTCACGTGTGATGGACGACAGGTATACTCGTAATAGAAGGAGCCTTAGTTACAGCTAAAATCGATTGGATTATTTATGAAAAAAGTAATATATTATTTCAATTTATTGATGTTTAAAATATCTTAAACACCAGAATTAACTGTGGTCTCACGGCCATTTAAAATTTTTTGATTCACTTAACATAAGTGAATCAAAAAATTTTAAATGAACTTATAGGTGTCTCACTATGTATACAATTCACCATGTATACCTTTCTTTTTAGATTACTGTTTTACTGTCAAAAGCAATGAGGACATCAAAAACAAAAATGTAAGACCGGACAGAACAAGGTCGGGTCCGTTAATACTATTATAACTACGAGTTTAGCTTATACCTTTGTACTTATGTATACCCTGCTCTCTGAAAATAAATCACAGCAAATACCACCGTCGGATATTATCTCCCAACGTGATCCTATTACAACAAATCGGTCCTGAAGGTACCAGTTTATTTTTATTTCGCTCCAAACAGGGCTCAGTTTCCTACATTACGGTAATGTGAATATCTATTTAACTTATTTTCGTAACCAGAGTAAATACACGTGCCTTTCGATTGAAATTACCTTGTATTTTGATGTTTCTGGGTTCAGTAACAACTGAAAGGGTTAAAACGAATTTAATTTACCCATTTTCAGTAATAAGACCCCGTGTTGGAACACCGAGTGGTTTCAGTTGAGTCCACTCAACTAAAACCGCGGTCACTTTTAGCTCCGGAGAGTGACAATGCGTGAGGCTTTATAAACATTAAAAGGAGCACTCAAAGATTATATGAGGCCAGTTTATATACGGTTATACTTATAATTGTATATATAGAGCGTATTTAATCAATAGACCTATTTCTTAGCGTTCCATGGATTCCGTGCGGGTGCCGGGTCCATCGCGTGATAGATGGGGGCAACACATGCGACTTCGACAGTGCCTGGGAATTGCGACCCAGGTTTAGGTTTAAGGTGCACTCCTTACGACGCGTCAACGCTCACCTCCACTGTCCGCCGTGTTACCCCCTCTACCTAACCATATTTGAAGTGAGCCTAACAATGCCGCTTTGGATATTCGTTCAAGAAAAGAGCTTACTGAAGCTCTTGGCAATCCAAGGTCTTTAAGCAGGTTATAGAGGGATTTAGCTGGTATACCCCTCGCACCCACTTCCACGGCATACAGCGCAACGACATAACCATTTTTAGTTATTTCGTTGGTTAAGTCAAAGTACTTGTTTCTTTTTAAAGTGTGGTCTTTAGGGATGTTCGTTTCCCACGGCACCGTGAGTTCTACTAGTACTACACGCTTAATTGACATTGCATAAAGAAATATGTCCGGTCTGGATGCCGAGGCACAGATATCATCCGGTATTCTGTAGTGATTTTCATACGTGTCCACTAATAATGTCCAGTCACTGGCGGTATTTATAATTGAGTACGGCTTTTGTGTGAGTGAAGTCTTTTTTGTTGAGCCTTCCTTTACAAACGCGATGTTAGTTTTTATGTTTGTTGTTATTCCTTTTTTTCGCTCTCGCCAGTGATAAACTCATAGCTTCGCGTATGATGAGTAATACCCTATCGTGGCGACGTGAATAATGACCCCGGTCTAATAGCGCCTTACAACCTGTCAGTAAGTGCCTGGCTGTACCTATTGCCGCATTGCACATCGTACAAGCCTTTTCTGTAGCTTTTCCCCACCTTACTAGGTTGCTTTGATCGGGGAGAGTTAATTGAAAGGCGTTGAGGTAGAATTTTAACAGGGCGGGTGACCATTTCATAATTTTCAATAAAAGTGTGCGCCATTTCAAAGCTGGTGGGATACAAAATTCTCCTAGAGTTAACCATTCATTCTGCATTTCTAGGTTCATTGCGTGCACCTTGTAGGTCTCGTTTTCATCTTTTTGTATGAAAGATTTTGTTATCTCTTTGTCGGTCTGTCTTCTAGCATTTCCCAATCCAACTCTACTGGACTGCGTACCCACCATGAATTTTTTGTGGAATTGGAGCCGTGACTTTAGCTCTGATGAATTTTTGTCTTTTGGAAGGGATCTAACGATTTCGTCTTGGGATTTTGACAAGACATGCATTTTGGTAACTCTTAGGTGTTTGTAGAGTTCCGAAGGTTTTTTTAATTTCATTCCAAAATTATTCGAGCCCCTGTACAACGTTGACGGGTCTGCGGATGGTGCTAGCCCGAGCCACGACTTCAATGTCTTAGTGACTTTCGCGTCCAGTGTTCTTATGTGGTTCTGGTTTATATCATATACTAGAAACGGCCAGTTGAGACGTGATGTTAAGTAGTTGTCGTAAATCCAAGCTTTTTTTACGTTACTAATTGGCTGTTGGTCTACCTTGTCAATTTCTTTTACGAAGTCATCGACTATTACGTTTATAGATGGAGTACGACCTTTGTAGTCTTTCTTTCTTCCAAGGAATTTAAAGGGCACGGTTTCTGATATTATTGAAACACTATCCCCACCAATAGTAATCCCGGGGTCATATGAGGTATACCTGGTGCCTCGCCGGCCCAGACAAAGGCAATTAAGGCAACATTTGGTATAATTATAAAAAAAAAGCGACTTCCAAAAAACATCCAACGAAAATTCTCTGCCAAAAAAACACTTAAAAGCGTAAAATAAACTGGTTCTTCATGAATTGCCTATACCTAATTCTTTATTCATTTAAATAGTAGTATTATAATGTGTGCTAGGTACCTAGAATCTGTTTGAAGGCGGTGCTAAGTGACTATCGCTTAGACTTTTGTAATTGTTCGTCTGTATTATTTTTGGCTTAGCACCGACTTCAAACAGATTTTAGAATATAATATAATATGAAAGTTGTAACGAATATAAATCCATCGCATTGGAGGCAAGTCGGTAATGCAGCTGGGAGAATCCGTCGACTGTAACCGCCCGCAAATCCGGCCGCTTAACCGTTCAGGTTCAAAACTACTCGTAAATGTGGATTAAATGAACGTGAATATTTTATATTTGTAGAGTGGCTCTACCGTTATAATTTTGGTCAGTATTACGAGTATACATACACGTCACACGTTTGTGTCACTGTATTATTGCTTTAATTACTACTAAACGTTAAATTGCAAAATGGGTAACGTCTCACAACGGAACAAGGAGTTTTAAAAATGTGACCAGCTATAAAAGCGGCCAAGTGCGAGTCGGACTCGCCCATGAAGGGTTCCGCAGCAGCAAGTAACATATATATGTATATATATTTATATTTGTTTTGATTGAATGAAAGGTAAATTGCAGTTTACGATTTATGACGTATTAAAAAAAAAAAATTTTCGGTGGAAGTTTGCATGGTAATTTACATCATATATTTTTTTTAGATTCATCATGCTCTTATTTTAGAAGTTACAGGGGGGGGGGGGGGGGCACATTTTACCACTTTGGAAGTGTCTCAAAAAAAATGATATTAGAAACCTCAATATCATTTTCGAAGACCTATTAATAGATTTTTTGTGTAAAAATCTTAATGCGGTTCACAGAATACATCTGCTTACCAAGTTTCAACATTATAGGTCTTATAGTTTCGGAAAAAAGTGGCTGTGACATACGGACGGACAGACAGACGGACAGACAGACAGACAGACTTGACGAATCTATAAGGGTTCCGTTTTTTGCCTTTGGCACGGAACCCTAAAACGGACGGGTATGAGCTTAAAAAAACTTGGAATTTGTGTGACGTAACTTATTGATGGGCCTTTTGCACTGTTGCTATAGGCAAAAATTATATTTGTTTTTAGAGATAGGGAGTTGACGTCAGACCTAAACAACCAACCAAAATTCTTGGCAATGGTACACTTCGGGTGACTACAATCAAATTGGAAAATGGCAAGAAGATGTTGATTAATTTATTTTATAATCTGCAAGTCATTAAAACATTAAGGCAACCCGTCACGCCTTGTTACTTACTTCTTTTCACTCTGTATCGTACTTACAGCTTTAACGTTCAGCAAAAAGAAATTAATTAAAGTAATTTATTTCATTTGATAGACATCTACCCTAATGTTTTGTTGCGATTTGTTTTTCAACTAGTTATTTTTTTTAAACAACAATTTCAAGTTAATTCCTGGCACCTAATCCTACAATACTCTATTTTGGATAAAAAGCATCCTTCCTTTCCAATTCGAAAACTGTTTTACACTTTTCGATCCATCACTGCCAGGCTTGGCAGAGGTTTTCCAAAAGGCTGTGGCGTCAGGCCTTACAGATAGAAGGTATTACCGTTCAGGTAGTCTGGTTACCGGAGCCTAAACTATTAATGGTGATTTTTATAATTATTTCAATAATAATTAACTCTGAAACATTCACGCATTCATTTTTCACTTACAATAAACTTTCAACTGGTTTCCTTTCTTTTACTTTTTATTTAAAGCTGGTACATATATATCATCTGAGGTTTGCACTGAGAATCGGGCTTTGGAGAAACTAAAGAAGTATTAAAGTGGAACAATTAAACTACTCAAACTCCACGTAATTATTTGTAATAACAAATGTTTCCTTCGAACAATGTTTTGCGCTGTCTCAAATGAGATTTTTAGGTAATTCGTAAGTTATGCATTATTAAAACATGTTATGCTTCTCAAACAATAAGTGAAAACATTCTTGGTTTGTCTCATAATAAATGTCTTAAGTAAACTACCCCTGTGAAAGCATGTTTAAAGCGGATTTTATGAAAAAAATGATTATTTAAATCTTACATTCATTATTTCATCAAATCGTGATCAAATTTAAACTAACGGTAAAATAAGTGTTCCAAACTACTGAAAATAGTTGCGATAACTACTAATAACCTTTCGAACAACTAGCAACAATTATTGTGGTTTTCCGTTGTATTTTAACTAAAAGTAATTGGGAAATAGCCCAAGTTACAAACAAAACATGGGGGAACAAAACAAACAGTCCGATACTAATTGTATACCACTACAATTCTCTTTCTTGGTCGGGTTTTATTAGAACCTTTTTGCTATAAATTGGTTTACTTACATTAGTTACAGTTACGACCCTAAGAACAAAACACATCAGACCAAAAAACTACAACATAAAAAAAAACACAGAAACATTAACATTTTTTTAGCATGAATAAACAATTTTTATGTGGGACGTGAAGAGAACACCTCGCTTAACCTCCGTCTGACATCGCTATTTATGTCAAGAATATTATATCACCGAGGAAGCACGCAGGGCAAGAAGTCATGGAGAAACGCTGGAGGTAATTTATAAAATGCATTGTGGAATGAAGACGGGCGCCGGGACCGAAGCGCGGTATTCGAGAACGTGATCATAAAATTCAAGTTTATATTTCGAGTGCTTTCACCAAAGTGTGTGTGTACAGCCCTGATTCATTTGATATTCATTTCTCTTGTGATTAAAGTATACGTGATTTATTTTATGAATAATAGGTACATAGGTATATGTTATAGCTGAAGATTTAAGGAAATTATACAAGCTTTTTTACACCACAGGTACTAAAATTATTAATACCATTATTGCGCAGGTTGCAGTCAGTTTTTTTTTTCAGTTTATTGTAACAATTTTTCGTCTCATCGTATAGATGCCCAAGTTGTACAATTAATGTCATATAGCGAGGGTCTCTAAGGTAACTATAAGGTTTACTATTGATTTAATTTTCAACGAGAGAAAAATACACATGTCATGCTTGTCGACTTATGATATACTCTCTGAACAACAAATCAATTTCCATTTTTTTCTTTTAAGTTATTGCATAGCTTTTATCACGCGCCTTGAGGACTTTGAGTGCGGCGACCGAATTAAGAAATTCCGTAACGTAACGAAAATAAAACCGGACACCCGAAGCGCGCACGGTACGAGACGAGCTGCTCCAAAATCTGTCTATCTCTATATGTCCGGCTTAAGCAGCTGTTTGTGAGAAAGTATGTAGGTGTATAGGTATCTATCATATCTTTATAATGCCACATTCACCGCATGTGCGTGTACTAGTAAGTATACATGTTCAAAGAAAAAAAAATACTGTGAATAAAACAACCCGTTCACTGACGAAGATATTTACTAAGAATAGTTTAAACCTTTAATAGTAGGCTGTGTAACGAAACCATATAGCTACTTAAAAAAAGTGATCGAAACCAGTGACGATGTTGGTACTAATTTAATAGTTTAGTATTTTTCATTCACAATATCATACTTACTGCATAAATAAAAAATAAATAAATAATTATAAAGTCCACAAGTTTAAAGTCGCTCAGCGTGCTATGGAGAGGGCTATGCTCGGCGTTTCTCTAAGGGATCGTATCAGAAACGAGGTGACCGGCAAAGAACCAGGGTCATCGACATAGCCCATAGGATTAGCAAGCTGAAGTGGCAGTGGGCTGGCCATATTTGCTGTAGAACCGATAACCGTTGGGGTAAACGAGTTCTTGAGTGGAGACCGCGTCTCGGCAAACGTAGTGTAGGACGTCCACAGGCCACGTGGAGTGATGATTTACGCAAGACGGCTGGCATAAGCTTGATGCGAGAAACCGAGGATCGAACTAAGTGGCGTGCAATTGGAGAGGCCTATGTCCAGCAGCGGTCCAAGCCGGTGAAGATCGACTTAAACCTATCTGAAACATAAAACACATTTTTTATTAATGAGTAAGACCTTTACTAGCTTGCCTATCGTGACAGCTCTCAAGACTATTTTGTAAGATGATTTCAATTACTTTTTTTCCAATTAAGTCTCTACCATTATATTTCTTACTAGCTGCACCACGCTCTGTTACCCGCGGTTGTTCTTTTACCTGTACAACAAAACAGACGAAGCGATGTAAAACTAAAGTACCTGATAGGTAGTAGAGCCACGCTGATTTCAGCATGAATGGGCCGGCTCGACCGGGGCGGTACTACCCTCGCACAGAAAATCAACGTAAAATGACAGCGTTCGTGCTGTCGTGTTTCGTTGGTGAGTGCGAGACCGGAGGCCCAATTAGTCTAGTTAACAAGTTCCATACTTGTTGACTAGACTAAAAGATGCAGCAGCATCACTAGACCGCCATGGTGTGGGTCGCCATACTGCATTGTCTGTATTCGCAGTGAGTATGGTGACCGCTACTCTTGGATTCTGCTTATGCTTTCCATCAGGCAGAGTAGAGTCATTTTGGCGGGCCATACATTAAAAAAAAAAAAAAAAAAAAAAAAAGTAAAAGTAGCTTAGTAACTTCTGATATCATCAGCTATCTGCCACTGAAAGTCCCATCAAAATTTGTCTAGCTATTCCAGAGATTACCCGTAACAAACAGACAGACAGTACGATAGCAAGACAGATAGACGAAATTCTTTTTCGTTTTTAAATTCCAGAATTTCTAAGAAGGTCGCTAGTTGGCAATAAAACATTGTTATTAGTTTAAATGGAAAGGATAACCGATGGAACCTAATCACTATAATCAGTGCACTCTAGCACTCCACTAAGCAGAGATTCGAGTGAGTCAGCTCATAGAATGTCTGGCAGTGACCGTCGACTAACGTCCACTAATACGCTTTACCTAGAGTACACTCGATAAATAGATCAAGTACAGAACACGTACATCATTGTACTATCTATAATATATACAATTAGTTTTTTCCTATTGAAATCCGGATTTAGATAAAAATATTCGTTTACCAATATTTTCTGCCTATAAATATAAATCTATTTTCATTTAGGTCGACATATAGAAGTTGCGGGAGTTACCTTTCACTTGTAACTCAAAGATGCGGGAGTCCATGTGCGTCCTTTACCATCAAGTGACCCATTTACTCGTTTATCTTATAACATTCTTATAACATAAATAAATTAAATTAAAAATCTTTTTAAAAACAAGCTTTTACTGGAACGCCTCGAGACGAATCAAATGAGTCCACACTCGATGATGTTGCGACGTTTCTTTACAGAGTTCCTATGGCTACCTTCCAGGTCCAGCATCAGATCAGCTCCATGTCAATATAATATTATATTGTCACGCTGTATACATATGCTTGCACAATTTCAGCAAAATCGGTTGAAGATTTCTGCTTCAAACTTGAGTTGGAAGATTCCACCCGAACCTACATAAATACAAATGTATGTACATTGCAAGTTAAAAAAAAGCTTGTAAAAATACGTTGTGCTAAAGTTTTAAATATTCATATAGCTTTTAAACAGAGGTCTTTATTAGATATATATTTTTAGATGTATAGAGACATACGGTCTAGAACTTGTGGCAAGCAGTCAAAACCTGGTACTCACTACCACGCACGTGTTTCCCTCCCACTATGATCCAGGGTCCTTTAGGCGGGTGTGAAAAAGCATCTCACTATTTTAGTATGTATGTAATTATTAGCAACTTAAAATAATTAACTAGTAATACACACTTAAACTAAACTAAACTTGAACGTAAACTTAAATAACTAGTAATACACAAGTGTCCATTGGTCAGCTAAAACGAACAAATTAAACATCTATATATAAAAAAAAACCGACTTTCAAAAAACATCCAACGAAAACTCTCTGCCAAAAAACACTTAAAAGCGCAAAATAAACTGGTTCTTCATAAATTGCCTATACCTAATTCTTTATTCATTTAAATAGTAGTATTATAATGTGTGTTAGGTACCTAGAATCTGTTTGAAGTCGGTGCCAAGTGACTATCGCTTAGACTTTTGTAATTGTTCGTTTGTATTCTTTTTGGCTTAGCACCGACTTCAAACAGATTTTAGGTACCTAACACACATTATAATACTACTATTTAAATGAATAAAGAATTAGGTATAGGCAATTTATGAAGAACCAGTTTATTTTGCGCTTTTAAGTGTTTTATGCAGAGAGTTTTCGTTGGATGTTTTTTGGAAGTCGGTTTTTTTTTTATAAAAAGTTTTTATTTTTCAGTTTTTAGTGCAAACAATCGTTGTTAAGTAGTTGAACTATTTCATTAAATATCATCATCAAGAATACATATTAAGGTCTATACGTACGTGTAATATTAAAATCATCCTCTAATCCCTTACTGTTGAAGAGTTTAACCTTCTATCATCAGCTCACCTAAATAACTTGAAAGTATACGACTGAAGGCCTTTAGATACGTATGAAATTGAAATAATTATCCTCCAACTCCTAACCGTTGAGGAGTTGTACCTTCCATCATCAGCTTACCTAAATAATTTGAAAGAATACGACTAAAGGTTACATTTATACATATGATATTTAAAGATTTATCTTTCAACTCCTAACCGTTAAGTTGTGCCTTACATCATCAGCTCATCATCATAAAATGATGACTATCAGACGCAAATATCGGTGTAACAAAAAACATAGTATGTGCCTATAAAAAATGAGGGTTCCTCTCGATTTCCCTGGGATCCCATCATCAGATCCTGAAATGCTGGCAATGGGACCACCTCGGGACCATATCCTTTCGAATACAAAAAACATTTTCAAAATCGGTCCACAATTGACGGAGTAATCGGTGAACATACATAAAAAAAAAAAAAAAATACATACAGTGGAACATAGAACCTCCTCCTTTTTGGAAGTCGGTTAATAAAAGAGTAAGGTGACTGACTGACTGACTGACTGACATACCCAGAGATCAACGCACAGTCCAAACCGCTGAGGCTAGAATCCTGAAATTTTGCATGTAGGTTCTTTATATAACGTGAGTGAGCACTAGGAAAGGAATTTTTGAAATTCCACCCCTAAGGGGGTAAATCAGGGGATGAAAGTCTGCGTGAGCGTAGTCCGCGTGTAAAAGCTAGTCTATCTATATAAATAAATGAATCTCCGAAATGTATGTTCGCGCATAATTTGCGATTGACTGCACCAAATTGGATAATTCTTTTTTCTATATGTTCTGAAAATGCAAAGTTAACAGGCAATTTTGTTTTGTCCACTACTGCATAGTGGGAAGCTGAGGCGGGCATAACTACTAAAAACAAGGTTTCAAGAAATTCATAAAATATTTACGAAAGAAAAATATGGCGGTACGAAGTTCGTTGGATCAGCTTGTAAATTATATTCAGAAAAAATATCTTGTTCTTGGTTCGCTAAAAATATTCTATTGAACTTTAAGTACAGAAATACTTTACATGAAAGTACCTTTAAAAGTAGATATTATAATTCTTAATTTAGCACGAAATCTTATAATATTGTATTTATACCTACAAATAATAATGTAACGTCTAGTGATCAAATCGAAAGGTATTCCATTAAATTGATTAGGTATCGTACTATAGTATTAACAACAACATTTTCAATAATCCTTTAGATATTGAACGATATAAAATTTCCAGAAATATTACCCTTTAAATACCACCAGGTTTCGTAGAATGGGTTAAAATTGTTTAATTGATATTGTTACAAGTTCTCCGAAGTGCAAATTATATAAGGCTCTATTCGTCGAGGCTTAAACATTTCTATTGTAACGGTTTCATAAACTCAGATCTATAATTATCATAATAATCATCTTTACTGTACATCTAAATATTACAGATTGTCTGAATAACACAATATGCAATTAGCGACCTTTAGAACGTGTGACAGTCTCTTACAGGTGGCTATAAGGTTGAGAAAAAGTTGGTTAACGAATAAAATGAGAGATAACGTTCAGTGCATAAAACATAAAAGTCTATAACATTATATATATATATATTATATATATATATAATGTTATAGACTTTTATGTTTTATGCACTGATCTAAAGTCTATAACATTATATATATATATATTATATATATATATAATGTTATAGACTTTTATGTTTTATGCACTGAACGTTATCTCTCATTTTATTCGTTAACCAACTTTTTCTCAACCTTATAGCCACCTGTAAGAGACTGTCACACGTTCTAAAGGTCGCTAATTGCATATTGTGTTATTCAGACAATCTGTAATATTTAGATGTACAGTAAAGATGATTATTATGATAATTATAGATCTGAGTTTATGAAACCGTTACAATAGAAATGTTTAAGCCTCGACGAATATATATATATCGAATATAATATATATCGAATAGAATATAATATATCTCGAATATATATATATATATATATATATATATATATATATATATATAAGGTATGCACTTCCAAAGAAGAAAGCAACAGAAGATTTTACTCAACTGAAACTCACTTGTACTTATTCCACTATTTTGATTTTATTTACACCTGACCGGTTTCGCCTTATGGCATCGTCCACCTCCAATGTATTACAACAAGTTCCATCAAGTCCCGACAATCGAGAGTATAAGTAACCAACCTTTTTAAAAGTTTCAGAAGATTAACTAGAAAAACTCACGCTTCATAGTACTGAAAAGAAGTAAGTTCTCATAGCTTTCGTAACCTACGATGCATTAGGGCGTTTCCTGGCTAAGCATCTCCGTATTGTTATTCTACTGCAATTATAAGATAAATTAAGAACCCGAATATAAATGTGCAAGTAAATATATTATAATGTATTCTGTAGGGGAACTTCTCGATGGTGGATCTATCGAAGATTGGGTAAATATGGTTACCGTAAAATGTTAAAATATCAGAGTAACTTTGCCGGGGAAAATTGAACTACGTCTTTTTACCTAACGCAAAAACTATCATTTAGAAAAGCAGACGACATCAAAGCGTAGCATGTATTTTCTTTACTTGTATGAAATAAAGTGATTGTATAGTTCTTATTATACTATTATAGATGTTCTCCTTACTGCCGCCTTTAATTTTTAACGTATGCCTATACTTAACAGTGTTGCCAGAATGGCTGCGAATTTAAGTAATAATTTAGCCTCACTGTACAAAGAGCCACGACTGATGGCGACAGGTTCCGTCAGGACGTAAATGCGGACAGGTTTCGTCAGGTAGCAAATGCGTACAGGTGAAGTGACCTAATTGTTTTTACGTTAGAATTGTTACTCCCTAATGAACGAATGAAAATAAATGGATATCACAATTTACACCAATGAATTAACGCCACATCTAGGTTTCACTGTTTGACTTGAGTAATCTGGATGATGAATTGATGATGAATGGATGTTTGTTACTCTTTCACGCAAAAACTACTGAACGGATTTGGATGAAACTGTACAGTAATATAGCTTATACATTAGAATAACACATAGGCTACTATTTGCCGCGATAACCGACATATACGCGGGCGTAGCCGCGGGCAACCACTAGTAATTCATAAAATGTTGCTATAGCAAGTCAATTTTACAAATATAAATAAAAAATGAATGAAAGAAATCTACTGAATTATATCAAGCGTAATCCAAAGCTCGTGGAACGTTGACAGAATAATATAAAAAGGTTTTTCAGTATAAATTAAAATAAATCAAAATGAGTGATAAAGTCAACATGGTTATATGTATTATGTGGATACAATAAAGCGATGACTAGATGATGTCGGCTTCTCAGAGCTACTTTCTGAGTAAAGGTCACGGTTTAGTACTATTCAGATAAAAATTCGTCAACTGCTTTTTTTTTAAAACAGACTAGGTTTAAATTTTTTTTTTTCATGAACACACCTTTAATGGAAGTCAATACCATCATATAGTCGAAAAAGAATCAACAAAATAATGCTCATGTCGCAAGATAGATCATTAATTCTTTCATAGTTTCACTTGTGTAAATTATGTAAATTATTCGTTAACACCATTCCTAAAATACTTCAATGTATGTAAATGGTTAAACACATGTTTTACAGTAAATTCCTCTTGTCCCATAGTTCCATTGTGACCCGCTTTGTGGGGATTATCCATGGAGAATACCAATGGACATATGTTCAGAGGATTAAAAACATTCACACAGACTATATTTTTGGTACATCTCATTTACTGTTCGTATATGTTTGTACATAACGGGATAGTGTGTTTTGTTTAAACTGTTTGAAACTAAAGTTTGTTCTAATTCTCTAAGAAAGCTATATTTTAGAGTATTGTTATGTTTTATGTGTACGGAGTACAGTGCTCTTTACAAATACATTAAAGATTTATAGGACTATTAATAATTTTCTCCTTACAGTGCTGTGGGAGAGCCACGCTTCGGCATGAATGGGCCGGCTCGACCGGAGTGATACCACGGCCTCACAAAAAACCGGTGTGAAATAGTAATTGCGCTATGTTTCACCGAGTGAGTGAGGATACCGGAGGCCCATACCCCAATCCCCTACCCCCGCCTCCCCCTCCCCATCCCAAAAGGCCGGCAACGCACTTGTGACGCTTCTGGTGTTACAGGTGCCCATGGGCGGTGGTAATCGCTTACCATCAGGCGATACGTCTGCTCGTTTGCCTGCCTAATCCATAAAATGAAGAAAAAAAATTTGTGGCCGTTCTTTGGACTAATGGCTACAAGGCTTTTTTTACACATTCTGTGTATCAATTTTGTAAGTAAAGAAATAGTGTTTCCCAAGTAAATAACTGTCTAATATCAGTTAATCAGAATGCTGAATACACGTAACATTGTAATATACCTGTTTAAGACTTTCATATGAAATAGTTCTTGTTGTACGTATAGCGGGACTTATTCACGATAAAGTTATTTGAAAGTTTGTAGAAGTACTAATCCTCTGCTACTAATCCACCTATATCCTCGAACACTGTCCAATCCCTACAAAATAAGCATTGACTAAGTAACTATGTATATAATTAAATAATACTAGGTAATAGATAATCCCCTTGATGTCAAATATTAGCACGCTGTTGGAGGCAGGTGGGACGGCGCGCGGCGGCCCTCGCTAATCTCCGGACGACAGATCGCTCGGAACCGCTCACATCATTTATGTACGAGCGCTCCGGTTCCATTTAATTTACTTCGTTTAATATTAACCGAATTTATTTCCAAAAGGTCGCCGGTCGCTTCCCCACTTACTGCAATTACTAACAATTATTCGGCATGTTTCGTGCTACTACAGCTCCATAGATGTGGGCGGAGAAAATTGTACGACTTCTATGTGGGCGTAATGGCGGAGAAGAGATTAAAAAGAGTGTAATCACAATAATGTATTAGTAGACATGCGTACCAGCTATAAGCTGAAATAAAAAAAACTTTCATTACTTTTCTTTCTTGATACTGCGTTGTGCATTTTTTTGTATCAGATTAACATTCCTTCTGGTCTCTTTCCACGTTGACCTATCGATATGTATTTCTATTGACTGAATTCAAATATAATTTGATTATGTTACTTTTGGATAAAGTGAATTTCAAACAAGGAAAAATCACTTTAAATTGGTTTAGTGTTTTCACAGTTGATTGACTAAATATAATTTTTTATTTTTAATAATATAAAAAAAAAAAGACTCCATTCCTTGAAACACGAACAGCAACACGCCGCTGACGTAACGTGAACACGAAATGCATTGATTGCCTTCCTACTTCTTATTTCTTTCAACTGCAAAAGTTACTTTTGAATGTTGATGGATTATTCCACTAACATTTTCCCCGCTAAAGATTTTTTCAAGTTGTACTTAGTTGAATTATTAAAAGAGGACTTTAGCCTAATCTGAGGGCGAACTGGAGGTTTCAGCGACCGTCGAGAGGGTGATTAAGTATCGTCTGAACTCGGCTCTGAGCACTCTTTTAAGTTGTAAAATGTTACTTAGGATTAATAGACTTCCAAGGTGTGTTATCATTTATATATTGTACTTATAGTCGTTATAAAGCTAATTGAATTTTAACTATCTAAACACTACAATAAAAAATTTAAAATAATAGTTTTAAAAATTATGTTTTGAAATGGTCTGACTACGTAAAGATTTTGCAGTTTACATTTTGTTATGAACCTCGCTAACGAGATTTTTTAACACTATTCTACTTACCCGGCATATTTTGTGATGAAATTTAGGTGTTATGTTGTTATTCATACGAGTCAGATGTAGTCGTATGGTAAATTCTTTATTAAAGAGTATTTAACGATACAAAACAAGCACTAGTATCAAAAAAAGCTTGGCGGTGGAGCATAGCCATTTAATCCACATTTGTAGTGAACGAGCAGCGCGGCGGTGGCGCGCTCTGCCCGCGGTTACGTAAAACATTTAGTTTGAACTTTTTACGACATTTTTGTCGAGCATTGTTTGCGCTGCGGCTGCGTTCTTTGTTGTACAAACTTTTATTTAATGAAACTCCTGTTTCGTAATTTTACTGCGGAATTGAATTTATGACGCTCGTACTGCAATGCGTACCACAGAACATATATTGTTCCGTTACATGGAACAATAAATATCCTAACAACTAAGATGAATTAATCACTTACACTTGAAATGATGGCATGCTTGCCATCATTGCATGTTTTACGGTTGCGGCCACAAACATATAACATGGGAACCAAAAAGTAGAGGCAAGTAATAGTCCAGTGACTCTGTGATTCAGGAATTATTTGAATGATTGATCTTTATACTAGTAAGATACTTCACGAATATACACTGCCGTACTGCTTTGGTAGTTATTATACTTGCTAGTAAATCAGGTGTCGTGGGTTCGATTCAAATCAATGACAAATGTGTAGGTGTCATTTATTCATACAATATTAATATAATTACTTACTATTTATTTAGGAATCTATGGCAATTTTCAAGATTAGTATTATAATAATAGTACCAATACTGTCTAGTTTAAAATCAGATTTAGATGTCCGTGTGTGAATGTGTCAAATTGTTATTATTAATAGTTCTTTAGTAGTACAAACATAATAAGATCATTACGACACACAGTTAGAGGCATTAATACATTGTTAGCGGTCACTTAAACCAACACTCGAGTCGGTTGGGAGTGCTCCGAGACTGTGGTACTAATTACTGGTTACACACAAATTGCACAAACATACAATACCTATTAGAACACACAACCTTTCAACACTCCCTCGTTGGGCATCTTCATACTTAGATTTTCTTTTGGGTATTTTGAACATTTGTCGGTCTTTGCTGAAGATTCGTTAATCTTAACCGTCAGTTAGGTCATTTTTATATTTGTTTTGAATATGAGTTTTTTTTTACCTAAATCGTTCTAAGGTCTTTTTAACCGACTTCAAAAAAGGAGGAGGTTCTTAATTCGACTGTATATATTTTTTTTTACGTCATAACTTTCGACTGGGTGAACCGATTTTATTGATTCTTTTTTATTTGAAAGCTGGTGCTTCCCGTGTTGTCCCATCTAAATTTGGTCCAGATTGAAGTCAGTTTTTTTTTGTTAAAATTTGTGATTATTATGTACTACTGAAAGTACTATAAATAAGTATACTATTGAATCCATTGTCGTTCATTATCGTATTACCGTTGAGAAGTTAAGTCATTCATATTCCTTCACTAAACCAATTGCAATTGAAATTACTGGAAAGGTGTCATAAAACAGCGTGGATGAATTTAACATAATCGTGGGAGAGTTGTACATCGGCACGTGTGGGCTAGTCCTGGCAATTGAGTGATACCGAGGTTCACAGAAAACTGCTGTCGATTAATTATTTGCTTAATTTTCGCTGTTAGTGAGGATGCCGGGCTCCAAGCCCCCCGTTCCCCTGGTAAATGATAGGGGGACTTAGGGGACGGTAATGCAATTGTGTCTTTGGTTACAGTTACAGGTGTTCTAATTGCTAATTTGCCTCTTTTACCACAAAATATTGAACATAGTTACATATGTAGTATCTGTCGTCAACAAAGAAACAAGCCAATTAAATATTTTCAGTTCATTGGCGTTCGACAGCTGCCACCTTTGTCATAAAACTGTGTGTGTGTACCCGCTCAAGCGGACGTTATAAGCAATTTGTGAACGTCACGCACTCGATACTCAGGTTTTTATGGAATATTCAGATTCAGTACATATTTATTGAGAAATTCACAGATCATTCGGTAACGTAGGCGTTAACATCAGAGGGACACTGAACATGTGACACGTATGCACGATATAAGTGTGATTTAGAAGTGCTTTCATCTCATTCGTTACGATTTACTTTGACCGTATTAAAGAAGACTAGACAGGTCCTTGGAGAGAGACTCAGAGGGTTAACAATGCACAATTTACACAGCTGAGCATTTTGAGAACTTATGTTTAAAAATA
Source organism: Diaphora mendica (assembly GCA_949125395.1). Taxonomy (NCBI): domain Eukaryota; kingdom Metazoa; phylum Arthropoda; class Insecta; order Lepidoptera; family Erebidae; genus Diaphora; species Diaphora mendica. The sequence goes on along the minus strand of OX421326.1, from coordinate 364,108 downwards.
TGTTTCATAAATCGGGCTCCACGTTGGGCGTCAATGTAACGTTAAAGGGCTTTAGGGGCCAAGAAGGTTTAAGGTGATGCCTTAATGTTAAGATAAAGAGAAAAAAATTAGACTCGATCAAGATAATTTATAGCTTTAATTGTTACATAAAAACAAGGTTCACATTTAAATGAAAGAAATAGATTACGCGTATATAGAAGACATGAGAATAGTTCAGGGCGAGGTCCTTAGAAGTATTCCACGAGCGGTGTCCCTCCAAGAGGGAGGAACACTTAACTTGTGGTTGCTGCTCCGTAGAAAAAAAGGCCCGTCTTCAGCGCGTCCTGGCTTATATAGTGGTGCGCCGAGCGGTAGGGTGTCTCGGTGGGGGCAGAGCAGTGGTCCAGCGGTGGGAAGCGGCTATGTCACGTGACAACTTCACCATTGTCGAACCTTTAATAAACGTCAGGTCAAAGCTTATTAAATAATAAAAAAGTTTAAAAAATTATTACCTACTACGTATTTTTTTGATAATATTTATATAGCCTTTGTCACTCGGGATATTAATAATAACGAATCTATTGAAATCCTCATTCATTAAGATCGGTTCAGTAGTTTAGACGCTACGGTAGAACATCCAAACATACAAAGACTACCAAATTAATTACCCTTCATTTTAGCTTCGTCGTAGTTGAGTAAAAATACCTTTAGAATTGCAGAAGATAATCTATTATTCGCGTGTGTATATTATCACTTAAAATATGTGTATGTATGTAATGTATATATATATAAGTACCTATTATATTTAAGTAGACAAGTAGACTGAAGACAATTTAGTATTTAATAAAAAATTTAAAGGATAATTTGCTCACACCGGATAAAAGTGATTTAACTAAGTAGTCTATTGAATTATATTTCACTAGTTGTTGCCCGCAGCTTCGCCCGCGTATATGTCGGTTATCGCGGCAAACAGTAGAATATGTGTTATTCCGATATATAAGCAATATTACTGTAAAGTTTCATCCAAATCCGTTCAGTAGTTTTTGCGTGAAAGAGTAACAAACATCCATCCATCCATCCATACTCACAAACTTTCGCGTTTATAATTTTAGTATAGATTTATAAATCATGTTATAGTCTGTTGTAATTGTATAAGGATAATTCGAATCTTTGAAATAACGTGCACAGCTTCAGACAACTGTTTCGAATGCCTCTATACTTATATTCAGGGTAATCTATAAATATTAAAGGAACGGAGAGCTTTTACGAGCGCTTTCTGTTTTATTCGTCAATCAGTACTTCATTACAATTCTATAGAGTGCCGGTAGTGTCTTTTATTGAACACGAAATGGTGTTCTTGTAGCTAGATATCTTGGCTATTCTCAATAAGGAAAAACTATGTATCGGAGATAAGTTTAATGTATAATACATACCTTACCTCGTGCGGCCGAGCGACAATTTTCAGGGTCTAAATATACAACTGTTAGGTATGCCTAAGGAGTAACTAAATCAATTAATATCGTCTATGACCACAGAGCCTGCCATGTAAGACTAGTTTTCTGTTATGATTTTTAATGCGGTTATGACAAGGAAGAAAATAAATTATGAAGATATTAAGCGATACGTATTATTCTTTGTTAGAAATTGATTGTAGATAATTAAGATTTTTGTTAAAACTCTCGATTAATATCAAAGTGAACAGGTAGGCGGTTTTCTATTTTTGTTAATTAATCTTCCAAGACTTTATTATTCCCGACATTATTCGGGGTCGGCTATTAGTTTAACTGATTTGGCCTAAATATCAGTTTTTCAACGGAATGACTGGCATCGGACCTCTACAATCCTGAGAACGACCTAATTACACAAGTTGAACTAGTTTTTGTATAACCGATTGTCGCATTTGCATGAGTGTAGTGTTTCTTAGTGTTCCAAAACACGAATTAGCTTGAATTGTCACTACACGAGAAAATCTGTAATTGGCTTGATGTTGAAGCTATCTGTTTTACCCAATGAAATAAATATTTTGTGATATTTCAATGGATTATATAAAAACAAACAAACATCTAAAACAGAAGAAATATCTTTAATTTACTAAATGACTACAACGCATTTGATGAACTTTTCAACGCCTGAATATTTCCCCTATAAAATATATCAAAACAAACACCCGTGTAGGTTGTAGTATTAGCATATCGTAAATAATACAAACTAAATGGAAATGCGCGGTAACATTGGTCAGTTTACAGCGACTATGCAACGATTGCCAGCGAATTATTCATGAGTGTCGTTCATTTTGCGACCACAAACTGTAATAATGTGTGCAACTGTTAACTGCTAATGAGCAACTCTGTCGCGATGATACCTCTATTGAAACCGTGTTTATCTAAATGCACATTGATTGAAACCACCTACATATTGAACATGCTATCATACACAAAATATGAAAAAGTTACAGAGAACAAATTTCATTCCTAAAAATTTGTTTATAATCTTCACCTTTTTACAAGCCTTTTAGTAACAACTAGCGACCCGCCCCGGCTTCGCACGGGTGGCTTCAGATGCCCCTGCCGACGACACGATTCGTGCATTTTAAATCTCTAATATCTTCGAATACATTCATTTAAATTAGATACTGTAAAGGGCCATTTTGATCTATATTAAATGCACAATGTATTTAATTTACTTAATTGTATAAGGATTCATTCTGTATTGCTTAAAATCACTTCGTAAATAAGCCATTATTTCTCGTAAAAAAAAGGAATAAAAAATGGTTGTTGTGGGTCATCCCTAATAGATAGACATACACCGTCGCGGACTTTTTTGTAGTACTTTTTAAGGTGTACAATACTGTAGTACATTATTTTGATCTATCTCGTAGGGTGCAACCAGCGTTTGCAATGTAAGCGCAAAAAAATGTGTTTATTTGCTACATCACATTAGAAACCTCGAAAATTAACAGTGTTTCCATATTATATTATGCATTTATTATACATAAAAACCTTCCTCTTGAATCACTCTATCTATTAAAGAAACCCGCATCAAAATCCGTTGCGTAGTTTTAAAGATTTAAGCAAACAAAGGGACATAGGGACAGAAAAAGCGACTTTGTTTTATACTATGTAGTGATGTATATGTATGCTTGTATGTTCGGGTGGTATCTTGCAACTCAATTTTGAAGCAGATATCTTCAACCGATTTTGCTGAAAATATGCAAGCATACGTATACAGCGTGACAATACAATATTATAATGACATGGAGCTGAACTGATGCTGGAAGGTGGCCATAGGAAATCTGTAAAGAAACGTTGCAACATCAACCAGTTTGGACTCGTTTGATTCGTCTCGAGGCATTCCAGTAAAAGCTTGTTTTTGAAAAGCTTTTTAATTTAATTTATTTAACTTGCATTGACTTCACGGTTGGCCTAGTGGTTTAAGTGGTCGACACGCCGCTTTCTATGGCGTCAAAGTGTTGTGGGTTCAAATCCCACATGGGACAACGCAATATGAGCAGTGCAGAGTATCAGCGAACTCCTCACAAAATTTTAATAAATATTTCAGACATCTAACACACAACGCCATCTAGTCCCAAGCTAAGCAGCCATACATCGGAATAACACATATTCTACTGTTTGCCGCGATAACCAACATATACGCGGGCGGAGCTGCGGGCAACAACTAGTGAAATATAATTCAATAGACCACTTAGTTAAATCACTTTTATCCGGTGTGAGCAAATTATCCTTTAAAATATTTATTAAATACTGAATTGTCTTCAGTCTACTTGTCTACTTAAATATAATAGGTACTTATATATATGTACATTACATACATACACATATTTTAAGTGATAATAATACACACGCGAATAATAGATTATATTCTGCAATTCTAAAGGTATTTTTACTCAACTACGACGAAGCTAAAATGAAGGGTAATTAATTTGGTAGTCTATGTATGTTTGGATGTTCTATCGTACCGTCTAAACTACTGAACCGATCTTAATGAATGAGGATTTCAATAGATTCGTTATTATTAATATCCCGGGTGACAAAAGCTATATAAATATTATCAAAAAATTGTTATATTATAAGATTATACCTAACGTATATTATGGGTTCAACAATGGTGTGTTATGGGTACTAGACAACTGATACAAATACATATTTACATTTTTTTTGTAAATACATACATATTATATATAGAAAACACCCAAACTCCAAAACAAATATTTGTAGATCATACAAACATTAGGTCCGACTCGGGAATCAAACCCGAGACCTCATAATCAGCAGTCGCACACGCCAACCGCAAGACCAACGAGGCAGTCAACATACATATACACATACAAACATTCGCCTTTATAACGATTGTTATAACAAGTTTATAACAAGTAAAATTTTTACAAAATAAAAACCGACTTCAAAGTCGACTCGATTTCTCTTGGACGCCATCATCGGATCTTAGTGTCCTTATCATGGTACCACCGTTGGGATATCTTATTTCCATTAAAAAAAGAATCATTACAATCGGTTCATAAACGACGAAGTTATCCGCGAACACACAAAAAAAACATATATACGACCGAATTGAGGACCTTCTCCTTTTTTGAAGTCGGTTAAAAAGGACATCTAAAAGTAAATCTGAGCTTAGAAAATATTCTGTCTTGTAAGTAAAACCCAAAAATGAGCCTTTAAAACAACATTTTGGGTTAAACGTTAGCGATATTCTTGTTAAACCTTCCAAATTATGTGAGGGGAGGGCTCACCTCATAATTGTTATTGCGAAACCTTTACCAGAGTGACAGTCCCTAAAGTATACTAAAAGTACTAAAACAAATTGACGAAGTACTGTAGTCTATAGTAAGGAATTTTCGTTTGCCTTGCATTGTATCGCTCACATGAATCGAGAATTATATATCGATTTTACCGATTATACAACACAGGAGAGAAGCCGCGAGCAAATGCTAGTTGTTGGTAATGTCAAGCTGAAGATTGGAAACATGGTTACGACAAAGATATTAAACAAATGAAAATACAATACGGCGGAGTATTAAAAGTGGAGAGTCAAATATTGTTCATTGTGTTTACCAGGAAATGTTATTTCAATTAAGTATTTTACTGAACAATTTGCAATAGATGATTGTACAAGGCCACAGTATTTAAGGACAAGGGATTGGGTGTGCAAGACAACGTGCAATTATAGGGTTCCGTAGTTTTTTCTATTCGTTTCAAATAAGTACCTAAAAACTTCGTAGTTTATTTAAAGTCTTAATTTTTAGAAGAAGGTACATATTATTATACATACTTCTAGAAAAATTGTGTTACAACACCTTTCGTCCAACACTTGTTACTACCAATACGAACTTTTTCAAATATAGTCTTCGTACTTCTTCGATGGTGCCAAAAGACTTATCTCTACGCCCATGTGTTGAACGACAAAGAATATATTTCCAATTTGCGTGTGGCATAAGTTAGGTCTTAATATATTTTACCATAACCTATAAATATAATATAAAGGACAACTAAATAAACGTATCAAGTTCTGTCCCCCCTAGCCAAGTTGCAAGCGTTCTTCGTTCTGCAATCGTTAACGCCTAAATTCTAGTGTGTCATTCATTGGCTATTCTTAGACAAAGTAATCTTAGAGTAAAGTATTAACCAATGACACACGAGAATTTAGGTGTTAACGATTGCAGAACGAAGAACGCTTGCAACTTGGCTAGGGGGCTAATATTTATTTGAATAGAGATGGAAGTCAAGTTTGGTTTTATTGGAAGTTCTTTAATAATACGGGAAGAAGTTCTTATACTTTAATATGTATCAGTTTGTTTTTACTATGTGTAGATATTCTCGAAGTTTGTTACGTATAACATGTTAGTAACATGTATCACCAAAGTTTTTATGATGAAAATGTTTTATCATGGCTATTGGCGTTAAGTTTACATAGCTATTATTTTTTACCTTGAAAAACTAAATAAAATTACGAAACAGTGCTCGAATTGAATCGAGTCGTGTACAGCCAGTGTTTCAAGTCACATTCCACTATCACTACATATTATAAAACAAAGTCCTTCACCGCGTCTGCCTGTTAGCTCGCGATAAACTCAAAAGCTACTGCACTTATTTTTATGCGGTTTTTACCAATAGATAGTATTATTCTTGAGAAAGGTTTTCATGTATAATTCGTTAAAGTTTTCAGTATATTGACTGAAATAAGACAATATTAGTTGAAGGTGGCGGAAAATAATAAAGCCTCACATCTTAGAGTAGGTATCATAGGCTATATTATATTTTCCGTAATGAACCCGTGCGAAGCCGGAGCGGGTGGCTAGTAGTGTATAATTTGCAGAACCTTGTTTGAATATCGATTTCCGGTTGATAGGAATCGGTCATCTTCTTAGATGATCTACTAGTACGTTCTGCCTCTAACTGATTTCGCGTTGTCGCGGCAGTAATAACAATACTGCAATAGTAGTGTTCAATACCACCGCTAACGGACCACATAAATACTTACCCCTGGCAAAAATAGCACTGTCTAATATACAGAATGCATAAATTATTTGTACGAAGTTAAGATAACGCTTATCTTTATTTGGATAAGTACAAGCATTGTTAAGTTTGGGTCTAGATAGCTCTATGACAAATGAAAATAAAAAATATTCCGGGCTACGAACCCAAACTTATTCTAAATTCTCTAAATACTGTTTGTGATTTAGCAAGTACCCAGTATGACTTATGTATATACATTCTACGGTAAGACTAAAAGGTCTGAGCTCGGAAACCACCCGACGTAATTATTGACAAAGTTGTGTAATGAGCCGCGAACGGGCGCTCAAGCACTCGCCCGACTGCGTCGCCGCGTCGATCCATTTACTTGAGAACTTCAGCGTGACAACTGAAAGGTCGAATGTTGATTTTTTAAGTTTCATACATATCATAGAGATTCTTGTTCGTGTATAATGATAATTACCTCACACATCTCATACACGGCCGTTTGGTCCCGAACTAGGTAGAATCATCACTTTGGTGATCAAAGTATTGAAAAACATATTTCAATATTTTTAAAGACATACATATCTATGAAAACAAATAAAATCGGAGTGTATATATGTAATATCAAAATAACCGCTTTTTACTAAATGCATATGTATAACGTATATACGATACATATACCAATTATTATTTTTTACAATTTTTGTCTGTTTGTTCCGGCTAATCTATGGAACAGCTGGACAGATTTTGACGGGACTTTCACTGATAGGTAGCTGATGATATAAGGAGTAACTTAGGTTTAACTATGTCAACAAGTCCGTCATGAATATAACCTAATGTATAAAATTCTCGTGTCGCGGTGTTTGTTACCAAACTCCTCCGAAACGGCTGAACCGATTTACTGATATTCTGTGTGCATGCGACTGCTGTGCTTGAGGTCTCAGGTTCAAATCCTGGGTCGGACCAAATGTTTGTGTGATCTACAAATATTTGTTTTTTTTTTTTTTTTTTTTTTTTTTTTTTTTTTTTTTTTTTTTTATGTATGGCCCGCCAAAATGACTCTACTCTGCCTGATGGAAAGCATAAGTAGAATCCAACAGTGGCGGTCACCATATTTGTTTCGGAGCTTGGGTGTTTTCTATGTATAATATGTAGGTATTTATAAAAAATAAGTATAAATGTATTTTAATCAGTTGTCTAGTCCCCACCACACAAGCTCTGCTTACCTTGGGACTAGTTGGCGGCGTGTGTTATATGTCCGAAATATTTATTATTATTATTATATCGGGTAGGTCTGAGAATCCCCTTAATGAGAAGGGTGACCAACCCATTTTGTCTTTAGAATTTTTTATTATTCCTAGCCAAAGTAGCACACAATACTAAGACATAATGTGTAATAAATTAAATAATTTAAAGTATGCAAAGGTTTTATTTAGTTTTCTCAAAAATGTAACACTCAACAAAGTTTTTGTAAACCCTTTTTTATGGTGACTTATATAGTTTTAGACTGGATACTAATTTGAACGTTTAAATTGTATTTCCTAGCCCTAAAAACGGAGTGTAATCCATAACCATCACTCTGTCGGCAATGTGTGTCGTTAACTTGAAATATAACACAAATTATTTATGTAAACTGCGGGGATCAGGCGTCGGTCACGGTTAATATAATACCTATACGTTGTTATACAGTTCGTTTCATCGTTGATTTATACGTTGCGAACAAAACAAATAACTCCATAAATAACATAAAAGTAACCAATATTTTTTACAAACACATGACATGTGTTCGATCCCAAGTCGGATCGGTAATTGTATAATTCGGTTAGGGCCGCCTTACTTGCAAATTGTGAATTCCTCGCTTCGGAAGCGGGTGACAATCGTTTTGGGGCGATCTCGTAGAATCGAAGTTGTGCAAATAGTTCGAACAATGTTTGATTTTATAACCTTAATGTAAGAGGTTAGGATTGAGACTTCTCGCGATACTCGAAGTGATTCGGTTGTGTGGTGTATGACAAGATCTGCGTGGCATCAAAAGAGGTACGCCACTGCGACGACTCAAGAACACAAACCACAAAATCAACCGTGAGTAAATTTATACTTGTTATTAAAGGGTGAAGCGCCCTAGTAGACATCTGTTCAGCAGTGAAGACCCTGCGAGGTGCATTTTGCTTTACTTATGGGCCCTAACACGATTTTACCAGGTTCTTGACCCTCGAGAAGGAAGCAGCACTGCTGGACGGATTAAACAACATGCATATATTAATTTTTGTGTACACAGGTTATAGAATGTATGTCTTTATTTTTAACCGACTTCCAAAAGGAGGAGGTTCTCAATTTCATCGGTTTTTTTTTTTTTATTTTTATGTATGTACATTGATTACTCCGTCAATTGTGGACCGATTTTGAAAATTATTTTTGTATTCGAAAGGGTATGCTTCCCATGTGGTCCCATGGCCACCATATCAGGATCTGATGATGGGATCCCAAGGAAATTGAAGGAAACCCTCAAATTTACGTGAGCGCCTGCAATAAAGTTAAGGCAATTGTCTGCATCTTTCATATTCTGTAAACATCATGTCCGAAATAGTTATTTATTATTCTATACGGTATGTTGTATGTTATCTTTAGTCGTATTCTTTCAAGTTATTTAGGTGAAATGATGACGAGAGACTTGAGAAAGACTAAAAAGCAAAAAATAAAAAAAAAACTTCGTTTAACAAAACCGACTTCAAAAACTGAAAAGTATAAAATAACTTAATTTGTATGTGCTACCTATTCATAGGTTTGAAGTCGGTGCCGAGCCAAAATGTAATAGTAGGTCTCGCCGCGCGTGACCTTGAGCGGGATAGCTGCTCTTCGCGTAGGACAAAACAACCGAAGCGTCGGTGACGACGTTGACGTTCGTCTCGAAATATAGCGAGTGTGGAACCTACTATTACATTTGGCTTGGCGCCGAATTCAAACCTATGAATAGGTAGCACATACAAATTAAGTTATTTTATACTTTTCAGTTTTTTAAGTCGGTTTTTTTAAACGAAGTTTTTTTTTTTAGTTGTATGCATGTGGTGGTTAAATAGTGAAAATGTATCAGGACCCCTATTTATCTGGAGGTGTTGGTGCGAGTCGACTAAGGGAGGAAACTACGTAGACAATAGCATAGAAAAATTAAGAGAACTTGTACCAAAACCAAGGCTGTTGATACGTGGGAGAGCCACGCTTCGGCATGAATGGGCCGGCTCGACCGGAGTGATACCACGGCCTCACAGAAAACCGGTGTGAAATAGTGCTTGCGCTGTGTTTCTCCGAGTGAGTGAGGATACCGGAGGCCCATACCCCAATCCCCTACCCCTACCTCCCCCCCCCTTCCCATCCCCAAAAGGTCGGCAACGCATTTGTGACGCTTCTGGTGTTGCAGGTGTCCATGGGCGGCGGTAATCGCTTACCATCAGGCGATACGTCTGCTCGTTTGCCCGCCTACTAAATAAAAAAAAAAAAAAAAACATATTCCATTGGTTAATTTTATGTAGTACACTACACAACGCCATTATATGTAATTTTTAGGTGAACCAATACCTAAAAATAACAGACAATGGAGTTTATTATAGGTTTAATAATAACCACTAAGATACTGATCAATGTATGATAATTAATGTGCATGTTAGAAAAACATTATTTTATAAGTTTCCCTTGATGTGTGATATGAACAATATTCATGTTAATAAGGTTTACTAGTTACCTCACAGCGCACAGCCAACTTGTTTGAAACTTAAATTGTTTTAGTTCTCGTGCGATTTGATATGACATGGTTTGAATTTGAAATTAAGAAACTTCCTCAAATATGCAACTGTTTGAGATGCAGAGTGCGGGAGATCTAGTGATGAATCATAGATGATGTATGTTATATTATATTTTAGAAGTATTTTAAAATAGAAGGAAAAAGTAGAACTAAGTGCAGTTAATTGTATAAATTTGAATTATGTGACATACTGATTGCTCCATTTAGGAAAATATTGTAGTGTGGTGGTTTCTCCCACAACCTGCCACACCGTAGTACACTAGGCAGGATTTCCTGCCCACTGTTATCCGGTCAAGAGCCATTATTGAATCTGCTTCCTCGGCCTCTTGCTGGTACTGATATTATTTTTAAATTATACTAAACTTTAAAATAAAAGTGGTATCACTAGTCGTATTTATAGGCCTCTATAGTTTTAAGCTATTGCATAGCTTTTATCGCGGGCTTTGAGCGCGGCGACCGAATCAAGAAATTCCGTAAAACCTGACACCCGAAGCTCGCACGGATCGAGTCGAACAGTCTGACTTTCAGAAAGTATATAGGTGTATAGGTATCTATCATATCTTTATAATGCCACACTCCACGCATGTGCGCCCCGTAAATATACATATACATGTTCAAAGAAAAAAAATACTGCATAAAAAATAAATAAATAATAATAATTGCATAAGTTGATAAAAATGCTATGCAATAGCTTTACCGCGGTAGTCCCCGAGTGCCACACGTATTTTTTTATCTATATATTACTCGGGTATCATAGATAACTATAAGCTTGTAAATATTCAAACCCCCAAAAGATTTAATGCGATATTAAAATACTGAATGCTTCCATATTTATGCGTATGGTTTTTAAGGAATAGCACAAGATCTAAAAAAGCTTTCTGGAACAAGCAAACGCAAACAATATTTACCGACACCACAGTATTAATGGCTTTCAGGAAACAATTGATTCTCACATTATATTCATGTCAAGCAAATCTCAACACTAAATTCCAAGTGCTAATACTCAAATTCAGTTGTCGTGACTGGCTTGAATAAGGAAATTGCTAAGTTAAATACTGAATGTATTTAATTCACTTAAATATGTTTATTTTTTTCGAACAATATTATTGATGCTTACGTTTTACAATCGTGGTTTCAATATATTCACATTAGTAGGATTTTAAATATCGCTCACGTACATTACCAGCTACATACACACAGTTAATTCAATTCGTTTTAATCGTGCGTTAGGAAGCAAGATATAAAAGTAGAGTGTCGCCGAGGGAAATAAAACCGCTATTGTTTTTGGTTTCATTATAGTTTTGTAGGTCACCGTACGCAACTGGAGCGTGGCGTGTTGTTAGGCGTAGGCTCCAAACGTACATGTAATGTGTTTTTGAAATCCTTGTTAAATAAAACTGCCTCTCAGTTTTTGCTGTTACTATAGGGTTGTACAGTGAAATCCTGGAAGCACTTTACATAGAATATTCCAACGCTCGTGTTAGACTTGATTGTATTATAAGGAGACTCGTTCAAGCTGAGTGACCTATTAAACGGCACAAAACATTTTACGGCATAAATCTAGTTTCAATATAATATACAATGCATTGTTACATCTTGTAGATATGTATATAAGAAATAGCTTGAATATATTTAACAGAGACGACTATTAGAATAATATTTGACATATAAAGAGTGAGTTTGATAATAGAATGATTTCTGCAATGAACTATAGGTTGTGTGTACAATAATTACAATATAAATGTAACGCAGGCTGTACTGTAGTATAAAACGCTGCGTCACGATTTGCACGATTGCAGCTTTGTTATTGCAGCTATGTCATCCAACGGTCATCACCACAATAAGTCAAACACGTCGTGCGTGATACATTGCTTGTTTAATAACGCGGATGATAGCACTACATTTTCGAACGACGATGTGATCCTAAAATGTAAGCCCTCGCCCGAGCTCGGTGCGAAATAGTATTTGTACGGTGGTGTTTACTACTAACGTAACTCGTTAGAATAACCATGGCTGTTGGTATTTAATGTACAAATAATTAAATAAAGCCGTCATAACACTTAACCCACGTCCGCATCCCTGTAGATAGGAAGTGTGTTTTTTTATTGTGCGTTAACCACTTGCTCGTCAAAGTCAATGCTTCGAGACGAATCAAACGAGTCCAAACTCGATGAAGACGACGACTTGCGACGTTTCTTTACAGAGTTCCTATGGTCACCTTCCAGCTCCAGCATCAAATCAGCTCCATGTCAGTATAATATTGTATTGTCACGCTGTATACATAAGCTTGCAAAATTTGAGCAAAATAATAATAATGAAAACTTTATTTGATACACAGCATACAAACTAAAAACTTAATCTAAATTTCCCAAACATATAATATATTTTTTTATTGAAACGAACATTTATGAGGCTTGCAACAATAAGTTAAAGTCAAATGACGTGGCATTGATGACGTGTAGCACTGACGAAATATATACTAGACCAACACTCTACTAGGCGAGACCTGTACGCGGATTTATAGTAAGCTTAATGTTCCCTAGATGTCACTAAGTGCATCAAATCGTGAATTATAACGATATTTTCTGACCTCCAACATCAATACGAACCCAACAGTCAACTGTCAAGTTTATTGTCATTGTATTATTGCGAAATGTACCACTAGATGTCGTTTTTTAAATTGTTAATTATCTTAGTACCTAAATAATTTATGGAATATTTTATTTTATCGTCAGAGAGATCTACACAAATAAATAAAATTGAAATGTCTGTTTTTAAATTTAAAAATAACCGCTTTTCTCTTTACAATCTTTTTTTTTATTAATTGTTTGAAACTTTTTTTATTTTCAATGGATTCACTTTAAACTTTGTATGTATGTTTCTCAATTGACATAAGTAAGGAACTAAGGACTGACATTTTATTTTTTTAATGGATTCAAAAAACAAAATAAAAATTGATGAATTAATAAAATACAGTTGCATGTTGCAGTTGCAATTCCCGTCCTTAATGACACATGTCTAAAAACAGTTTTTGGCGTATAGAAATGTTGTTGATCGTGAATGTATGCAAATAAAAAATTTGATAATTACGAGTTGATAATGTCGAAAATTGCTTGCACATATTAATTAACAACTGTAGATGACAAAAAGGTGTAATTAAGCATTTTCTTTCGGTTTGTGTCTTATAAATAATCCTAATGTTAAAAATGCGAACGTAAGTTCCTTTGTTACGCTTTCCGGCGAAAACTACTTAGCTGATCAATCTGATCATCATGAAACACATATTCTTGTAGAGGTATTAGAAGTAACATAGGATACTTTTTATTAAATGCGAACGAAGTCGCGGGCGAAACCTAGTTATTAATAAAACAATCGAAATGTTTTTGGAACGAAGTTCCCTAACGCGCTTTTCGCGCCAAAAGTTGTAGCGACACTTAACATTGAGTTGACGTCATAGTGCTGGATACTCAAAGTTAAATATAACAAACTGATTGCCAACGTCTATACCGTATTGAATGCACCGGTTCTCGTCCGATCACCGAAGTTAAGCAACATTGGGCGTTGTTAGTAATTGGATGGGTGACCGCCTGGGAATACCACGTGCTATTGGCTTTTTGCATTTATTTACAGAAAATATATTGTTTTATAGTATATTTTGTAAAGTTTGATTATTTCTAAAATAATTTGTCAAATGCGTTACCGGCCTTTGGGGCATAGTGGAGTGGGATGGGGGGAGAGGTTGGGGTATGAGCCTCCGGTATCCTCACTTACTCGGTGAAACACAGCGCAAGCACTTTTTCACATCGGCTTTCTGTGAGGCCGTGGTATTACCAGGGGCAGGGGTCATATTACGTCTCGTCGCGCGTAACCAAGTTAAAATATATCCAGAAACGGTTAAATACGTATCTACTCATTTTTAATCAGTAGCCCAAAGTTAAAGTTTCATGTATCTAACTTAAAAATGACGAACTTTCGTCCACACTTTCAACCCGTATTTCACCCCCTTAAGGGTTGAAATTCCAAAATACCTTCCTTAGTGGATGTCTACTCAATAAAACGATCCATATGAATAACTGAAAGAATACAAATTAAGGTCTATACGTACGTGTAATATTAAATTCATGCTCTAATCCCTAACTGTTGAAGAGTTTAACCTTCTATCATCAGCTCACCTAAATAACTTGAAAGTATACGACTAAAGGTCTATAGATACGTATGAAATTGAAAGAATTATCCTCCAACTCCTAACCGTTGAGGAGTTGTACCTACGATCATCAGCTTACCTAAATAATTTGAAAGAATACGACTACATACATATGATATTTAAAGATTTATCCTCCAACTTCTAACCGTTAAGGAGTTGTACCTTACACCATCAGCTCATCATCATAAAATGATGAATACCAGACGCAAATACCGGGTTAACTTCAGAAAATATACGAAAACATAATATGTGCCTAAAAAAATGAGGGTTTCCCTCGATTTCACTTGGATCGCATCATCAGATCCTGATATGGTGACAATGAGACCACCTCGGGAGCATACCCTTTCGAATACAAAAATAATTTTCAAAATCGGTCCACAATTGACGCAGTAATCGGTAATAAAAAAAACATACAGTGGAACATAGAACCTCCTCCTTTTTGGAAGTCGGTTAAAAATAAAAATACAGTCGAATTGATAACTACCTTTTTTTTTTGAAGTCGGTTAAAAATAAACATTCATTAATATTTTTGAACTGAGTACGCGGCTCAAGCGACGTTGCCGTTCCGTATTAACTACTGGAAGATATGAACGACTTTTGCAATGTTGCCATTCATGAGTGCATTTTTTCTCTGATTCAACCAAATAACTTATAAATGTGACATCTAGCGTAGTAAATAGGTCATTATTTTCAAGTTTATTTAAATCGATTACAACGACATCTCCTAAACATAGGTGATAACTTTTAGTTATGCAATTGAAAATCATTTTTTTAAAGCAAGCATTACACAGCAAGTTTTATATTTGAAAAATAATAATATAGTTACTAGAATTGAAGCACATCAATAAAATACTGTTAAACTTTGTTAAACTGCTTTTTAGAGCTTATTTTGAGCGCCATCTAGATTTAGTTGAACTTTTCTAGCTTTTTACGGCGTACAGTATTGGCCAAGGGAGGGACGGTCTATAGTATATTGTGTCATTGCGTGTAGGTACATCTGTGTTGGTATTTGGCACACGGTGCATTTTGACATTTGTGACCATTCAATTATAATTTCAAGCAACAAACAATAAATTAAGCCACATATTATGAACAAACTCAAACATACAAGATTAAAATAAGCCTATAAGACGGAATATTAAATATGGACTAGGTTAACGAGGTCTGTACACCATGTCTAACAAAATGTTGGACTCTCAGCGTTCACTGCGATGGGTGTAAACCATCCCAGTACTGATTTTCAGTGCCCACCGTAGCACTAGATTTGACGCCGATAGTCGCAGCTACCATCAGTCGTTACATCTGTCTCTCCTTACTTAAAAATTAATAATAATAAATTGGTAAGTATTTATCTTTTTTTTTTATTAATTTATTTCTTTCTTTTAACAAATACAAATACACATTAGATCAGCTCATTCAATCAATTACTCCTAACGCCATATGCAATTCCTTTTAGGGAGAATTAATCAGTGATTATGAAAGACAAAAGAAAATAAAATCAAAACTTAGACCAAAATTAGAATTATCAACTGCCATCATACCAGGACACACCAGACTGTGAAAATAGTGCTGCATGTGTGTGTGTTGACATAAAAATAATGCCTGTATATCAATGTACTATCCGTGGATCATAAACATAAGGTTAAGTAGCAACGGTCATACCCTGTTGCTTTTGTTGTTCAAGTAGGTATTTTTTAAATTTTAATTTAAAAGAATATATTGATTGCAGATCCCTAATTGGTGGCGGTATGCAGTTCCAGCATCGTGTCGCTGCAAATTTAAAACTACCACGGAATGCAGCAGTTCCATGCCCCGGCATGCTGAGTGCTCTAGCTGACAGTCTGATGGAATAAGAGAAGGGGTTATACCTCCAGTCTATCCTCTCATACAAATAGGTAGGACTTCCTTTTTTGACTACGCCAAAGAGTAAGCTGGCTAAATGCAGTTTCCTTCTGGCTTCCATCTTTATAATGCCATGGTCATTTATATATGGTGTTACGTGATGACGTCTGGGGATATTAAAACAGTGGCGAGTGCAAGCATTTTGTACCCTTTGTATTAAGTTTTTTGTTCTGGCTAGTAAGCAGGGACCATACACCACATCACAGTAATTAAACTTGGGTAGTACTAGACTGTCTACTAATTGTTTCCTTAGTGTAATACTGAGGTAGCTACGGATGTTATATAAAATTTTAAGTCTATAAAAACAATTTCTAACAATGTATATATTTATGTATGCTTCAAATCTCAGTTCGGGATCCATTAGCAGTCCCAGATTATTGGCTTCATTTACCCTTGCGATTGCTTGTCCATTTATCATAATTTTGGGGTCATTTTGTAACACAGACTGGATTTGGCCCCTACTACCCAATACCATAAATTTAGACTTTATTGGATTTAGCAGTTATATGTTTCGTAGTATGTTCAGCAGACCATCTAACTACCCTTTCCAAGTCCTCGTTCATCCTGACCACTGCAGACCTGGTTTCATTTGGTTTAAAAGATAGAAACAGTTGGGTATCATCTGCATACATGTGGTAATCACAATTTTAAAAGCAGTCTGTTATGTCAGCTGTGTACAATATGAATAAAAAAAGCCCCAATATGGAGCCTTGTGGAACTCCCCTGGTAACAGCCAGGGGAGGGGAAGACATAACCGATCCATCTTCCCTGTGTATTTCCACCTGTTGTGATCTATTAGAGAAGTAACTGTGAAACCACTGTATCGAACTAGGGGTAAATCCATAATACGCCAGCTTGGATAGGAGTAGAGACGTATCTATAGCATCAAATGCACGGGAGTAGTCCAGCAGTTCGAGTATTGTTCCCTCTCCACGATCTCTAGCTTCCAGCATGGCACCTACCGGTCTAGTTTTGTTGTCTAGTCTACCAATTTAATTATGATGCCATATTCATTCAGGCGCTTAATTTTTACTTCCAGGTGCGTCTGTAGTCTGATAACTGCACTATACGTTTGTCCTTATGCGGCAACAAACTAATACTGGCCCTCGTATTGACCGAAACCTCGGAACCACTTTGTCTGTAGGTAATTATGAGGCGGTTAGAGGGGAATATAGTGCAGATTCTATAAAGACCCAATCGGTTGAAGAAATCTGCTTCAAAATTGAGTTGCAAGATTCCACCCGAACATACAAGCATATACATACATACATTGCAAGTTAATAAAAAGCTTGTAAAAAAGATCACTTTTTTGGATTTACAAATATTATTTTAAAAATACATTTATATGTAAGAGATTTTTAACGTGATCTCTATGTCATTCTTCAAATTCTTCTTTAAGGTTAAATCATAGTCAATTGTCGTCAAAAAACGTTTTGAAGAATAACTTGCTTAAGTGGCTTCAATCGGAACTAAATGTAACGTCGAGTTTAAATTCCTAATGTACAATGTCGAGTGACGGATCACAAACAGTAATGAAAATAATGAGATCAGTAATGAACTGGGGACGGAGACAAACGGCAGGTACGTGACCCACCACAGATATAGATGAACCCGACTCCCTCTTCCAGAGATATCTTCATTCATTTGATTTAGATGTTTAACGTCTAGACTCGGTTAGGGACAACTATTCGCTACGAAGACGTCTCAATTTTTTTAACATTTCTTTAGTTTTATTTAAAAATTCTAATAAATCTAATCTGCTACCTATCTGTATTGAAGAATACTTTATGTTACTTTTGCATTGGTAAATGGGCATGAAGCCGGTTTGTTGATAACCTTTGTAATACTACGAATGTCGTTTGTGTATTAGAAACCATTTTTAAAATGGTTTTGGAAGGGTCTGTAGTTAATACTAAATAAATTCATTTAGTAATGACGAAGAGCGGAAGAAAAGTTAGGAAAAGAAAGAAAGTGTACTTGATTTTCTACTGGAAAAAAACATGGAAATATGAAATAAACGCAATAATACTAATTAATATTTTAACGAATTTGAGGTATCAAATTGAAATCTACATAAAGTCTATGTTAGTAGTAAGATATATACTATTATCTTATGGTAGATGTAAATAATATCTTCATTTGTAAATCTTTCTCGAGAAAATTGTAAAAGCCCAACATAAACTATGCTTAATGCTTGAAGTAGGAAACAAAGCAAAGTAATTATGCTGAGTTAAAGCTGCGCTGTGGCGTGCTTGAGTCCTGTCGCTTACTTGAGTTCCAGCCGCACATTATAAAGTCTGTACGTAATGGCATATGGTGCAGGAGGGAGGAAGAGGTGAGAGAGAGGGGGGGGGTGTTGCAGGGAGGTTCTCATCAAAGACTGACAAGCGTATGGTAATGAGGCTCTTTATAACGTCAGCTGCTGGTAGATAACGACCGGCACTCGCTACATTACCTGATTAATCAAATATTACGAACGTTTCTGCACTCAGCGCCTAGTAACGTCTCTAGATCGGTTTATTTGAAAAAATATTGATAAGTTGATGTTGACTGGCATCACTTTCTTGCACTTTTATTAACTCTATTTGAAGTCGGTAAGCAGTCGTGAGTACCAAATGTTTGTAATAGAGTTAGAATTGCATTATTGCCATGCTACATTTTATACACATCTAACATGTAGTGTCATCAGTATCGTGAATATTTCTCTTTTTTTTACTGTCACAAAAAAAAATCAGTTAAACTTTATTTACACTATCCCAAGATATCCATAACATGTATGTAGATACATACTTATGAGACCATACGCTTCCCTTAAGGCTCTACACAACGGTCGGTCCTGAGCTGCCCACATCAAACATCTATTATTTATTCCTGCACCATAAAATTAAGATTATTGTTAAGATTATAAACTGTTTTTATCAGAAAGTAACTACAGAGTATTTTCAGATCACCAATGAGCTAAAACGCTAGTGAATAAAGTTGCAATAAGAGACAGAGTAGCACGTCAAGAAACTTACTTGTTTTTGTAAATTAAATAAACAAGGCCATTACCTTGTTATGAAAAGAGCCTGGTTACGCCATATGGTCATTTATTTAATATATCTATAATTGATTGATGAATGCGCCATCCTCTCCTATCCTTTACCCTCATGCCTCAAGCTGTGATTGTGAGAGCGAGAAAGAGAAGCATTCGACGCATACAATGACACTTGTGATTTGACAAGTGTCGAAGAAGTCCGACGCGAACCACGGAAGGAAAAGGTTGTTTTTCGTAACCCTATCCCGCAAAGACTTCACCGCACCCGCAGGAACGAACTTTGTCGCTAACCGCCGTGGCGATTATCGAGGATTCCGTGGATCCACCCGCCGCTACTCGCATCAGCAGTCCACATCCACAAGGGAAGACCAAGCAGAGGTTAGTCCTTACCTATATGTAGAACTGTCCTGTCATAACCCTGATTTTCCCTAAGGCAGTTCATCTCCCTTATTGTCGCATTCATTGTCAGTTTTAGAAAACGCAGATACAGTCCACTCTCTCGCAACCATTATTTTTTGGTCCATACGAACCGGATTATAACTAATTATTCTAATCCAAACGTATCGTTTTCGTGCTGTTTGTAGGATTAGATTAGCTAGTACCTACCCTTTTAGTAGCAGTACGCTACTTTAATTCTCGCATTTACCGCACCGCTATAGGTATTAGGCATCTAATTCGATCAATCATACAATACATTACTAATAGTTAGGATTATCGCATTCCTTGTTTGTTGTCGCATGTAATAAAAATTAAATTTCTATAACTTTGTTCATATCTCAAATTCGTAGGTAGTACAATAATTATAAATATCGGTCGTACCCAATTTTCGTTAATTTAATATTGCACAGACTTGCAACTTAGTAAATTCGTGAAAGTAGATAGATGTTATTCGGATATCTTATTAACTACTTATTAATTATAAGTAATTACATTTATTTCGCATCGCATCACGTTTCACTAAATAGCTGTATAGGTTTGCAAGTTATCTGTTCGTCGCATATACAAATAAGAACACGGCACATATTAAAATAATTAAGTATCTATTGCTAATATTTACGTATTATACACTGTTATCATTTATAACAGCTGTTAGATATCGTCATGTCGGACGAGAATAAGTTGTCGCTTCTACACGCAAAGAGAGACCTTATGTTCTCGCGCATACAGGCTATCTCAGATAGATGTAAGAATCTTTCGAATGAATTTGCAAAAGAAAGTTTTTTGTGTGATATTGAAACTATAGATAAATTACGCATAGATTTTGAGTTAATCTTAGACAAAATAAATTCGATTGAGTTAAAATTGAATCCTAAATATATTATTAATTATCAATCGCTTCTTTCGTTCGACGATCTTTACGGTCGAATAAAACGCGCGGCAAAGTTAATTGCTTTAGTTGAGCCTCGCCTGGAACACAAAAGATGTGACAGACCTAGGCTACCGCCGATCGAATTACCACAGTTTAATGGTGATATTAAGACTTGGCCATTGTTTTACGCGGCTTATAAAAACACCGTTCATGAGAACCCGGGGCTCACTGACTCAGAAAAATTGCATTACTTGATTGGTAAGTTAAATAGTAAGGTTCAAACTGTTTTCGCAGGCATTACTCCGTGTGCCGAAAATTATAAAGTTATTTTAGACACTTTAATAAATAGGTATGAAGATAAACGCGCGCTGTCATGTTCCTATTTGGATCAGATTTTCGAACTTAAGGCTTTGAGTGCTCCCAGTGTAGCTGGCCTCGAGATGTTTTTAGATAAATTCGCAACTTCAGTCGCTGCGCTTAAAAATCTTAAGGTCAATGACCTCTCCGATTTATTGTTTTTATACTTATCATTAAAAAAGTTAGATCCTGAAACCGCTCGCGCATTTGAGTTGGACAGTCGTGGTTCTGAGATTCCATCTTTTGATAGTTTGGTTTCATTTGTTCGCGATCAAGCAAAGATCATAAACCGCACATCGAAAACTGAACCTCGTAACCGCGTAGACTATACGACGCCAAGGTCGCCGCCGCAACGCAAGTCTACGAATACTTACGTTAACACCGATCAAACTCAATCGTATCAAACTGGGTGTCCGCTGTGCAAATCGCAGCATGAGCATTTGTATCAATGTCAATCATTTAAAAAATTTACACCTAACGAACGCTTTAAATTTATTAAATCGCAGTCATACTGTATAAATTGCTTAAGTAAAAAGCATCATGCTTCTGATTGTAATTCGGATTCGCGTTGTAAAAAATGTCAACAGAAACATCACACGATGTTACATTTTGAAAATAAACATACTGCATCTAACGCAGTAGTCGCACCGCTCGCCCCCCCGCCGCCGCGCGCTTGCAGTGACGTGGGAGGAGGACGGCAGCTGGGTCCGGCGCCCGCTCCGTCATCCTATGATACCCGCAGCGCTGATGATGTTGCATTGTGCTCATTATCAGGCAATAATAAAAATATTTCGCACGCACCCGTGACTACGGTTTTGCTTGCAACCGCACGGGTTATACTAATAGATAGGCATGGCAAGGAACATAGTTTCCGCGCTCTGTTAGACAGTGCGTCTCAGAGTAATTTCGTAACGCGCCAATGCTGTAACCGCTTAGGATTAAACTGGAACCAAAGATCGTCATCTTCTATAGTGAAGGGAATTGGGGGTTCTACTAAAACGACACTGGGTTCCGTACAATTAAACTTTTATTCGCGCTTTAATAAAAATGTTAAGTTTGATATGGAGTCATTAGTCGTCGATAAAATTACTGAACGCTTACCGACTGTCACTGTTGATACGTCGTCGCTTGTTAATTTTGAAAATCTGCCTTTAGCTGATGATTCATATCACACGCCGGCTGATATTGATATTTTGATAGGCGCCTCTATTTTTCCACATCTCATTTTGGGTTCCAAGGTTCAAGGTAATTCCACCCTCACCGCACCACACGCTTTAGAGACCGTGTTGGGTTATGTTGTTGTAGGTTGTGCTCCCGCAAAGTGGATTACTTATTCGCCAGTTTCGTACTGTTGCTCAGTCGAACCTCCTTTGGATTCGATCGTCACTAAGTTCTGGGAACTCGAAGAAGTAAATGTCCCACCAATCTTGAGTCTAGATGACAAGGACTGCGAGGAAATGTATAGTCGTACTACGACTCGCACCGCTGATGGTCGTTACTGTGTCGCGCTTCCTTTTAAGGGCGACCCATGTACGCTCGGCGACTCCCGACGCCTAGCTGAGAGGTGCTTTCTCTGTCTTGAGAGAAAAATGCAAGCCTCGCCAAAGCTAAAGCAAGCTTATGATGACGTCATCAGAGAATATTTGCAGAAGGAGTATATCGCACCCTCTCCTCTTGAGAGCGAGAAGGGCAGCCAGTTGCCTTCATATATAATACCGCATCATGGGGTTATCCGAGAGGATAAACTTACAACGAAGCTCCGCGTAGTGCTAAATGCTAGCGCTAAGACTAGCACGTCTGTGTCCCTCAATGATATTCTACATAATGGGCAGAACTTACAAGGCAATTTGTTCAATATAATCGTTAATTTTCGCTTATTTCCAATCGCACTCTCGGCCGACGTTCGGCAAATGTATCTAAACATTGAAGTTCGCGAATGTGATCGCAGATTTCAACGCATATTATACCGCTTTTCACCTGATAAACCGCTTATGGTTTATGAATTTAATCGCGTATGTTTCGGTCTCAAGTCGAGTCCATTTCACGCACTGCGTACAGTGAAGCAGTTAGCGTCTGACGAGGGTAACTCGTACCCTAAGGCGCAAGAAATCGTTCAACATTCTGGATATATGGACGATTTTGTTTTCAGTGTAGAGAACAAAAGCGAAGCTATCTCCACTACTGCTGAGGTTATCTCTCTTATGAAAGCTGGGCAGTTTGATCTAGTAAAGTGGACTAGCAACTCGCAAGATGTTATAAACACTATTCCGCCATCGCATCGCCTTTTATCTGTTAAGGAGTTTGATGAATCAGACTCTCATAAAGTTCTAGGCTTGAACTGGTCACATTCATCAGATCTTTTCAGTTTGAAAATTAGTACACCCGCTCAAAAATGTACAAAACGCACCATTTTATCTTGCGTGGCAAGATTATGGGATATAATGGGCTTCGTGGCTCCCGTGATATTATATGCCAAGCTTCTAATTAAAGAGCTTTGGCTTTGTAATTGTGACTGGGATGACACACCTCCGGACAACATTGTCTCCTTGTGGGTACGGTTCCGGCAGGAGCTCCCGCTGCTCGAACAAATCAATATACCACGCCATGTGGACATCACTAGTGGTAGCGAAGTGACTATCATAGGGTTCTGTGATGCTAGTGAGAAGGCCTATGGGGCTGTTGCATATTTCGATCAGAAACATCCGATTGTTTTGCCTAAAAAACATCATGTTTTGTGTTTGCTTGTGGACTATTATCACAAGTTAAACTGCCACGCAGGTCCAGATTTACTTATGTCAATTCTCCGACAGAAATACTGGATCTTGTCCGCACGCAATTTGATTCGTAGTAGGATACATAAGTGTATCTCTTGCTTTCGAGTACGGCCTAAGCCTGTATTTCCTGAAATGTCGGAACACAGGTCTTGTCGTGTCGTACAATCCGCTAAGCCTTTCGTACACACGGGTACAGATTATGCTGGCCCCTTTATGGTGACGATTTCGCGAGGCCGTGGTATACGGTCTGTAAAGGCTTATGTCTGCTTGTTTGTCTGTTTGACAACACGTGCTGTTCATATAGAACTAGCTGGTGATCTTAGTACAGCAAATTTTATGTGAGCCTTCAAACGGTTTTTTGCGCGTAGAGGTCCTGTGGGTCGTATTTGTTCGGACAACGGGACGAACTATGTCGGCGCTAAACGCACCCTTTCAGAGCTTTATGGGCTTCTGAAGTCCAAAGATTTCAATAGTGAATATGCTCACATATTAGCTGAGAATCGCATAACCTGGTTACTAAACACGCCCGCCGCTAGTCACTTTGGAGGTAACTGGGAGGCTAACATTAAGAGCCTTAAGACTCATTTATTTCGCGTTATTGGTGAGCAAATTTTATCGTTTGAAGAGATGACCACCGTACTGGCTCAAGTTGAGGCCGTTATGAACACACGTCCCTTATGTCGCACCATCTCTAGCGATCCCTCGGAGGATCTCGCATTAACGCCCGCACACTTTCTAAATACGACACCCTTACGTTATTTACCTGCTCGCGACATCGAAGATGACAGACTTACTATTCTGTCTCGACATGACTTACTGGATGGATTAGTGCAATCCTTTTGGAGGCGATGGAGAGCAGAATACTTGCATACTTTGCAGTCTCGGAATAAATGGAATACACCGCATAACCCGATAACTGTAGGGACCGTCGTTATTTTAAATACTGAAAACGCGCCGCCTCTTCACTGGCCTTTAGGGGTTATTGAAGAAGTATTTCCGGCCACTGATGGAGTGGTTCGTATCGCAAGAGCTAGAACTGCTACCGGATCGTATTTGCGCCCGGTTGTACGTCTGTGCCCTTTACCTAGCCAATAAGTCTTATCGCGAATAGCGTCTTAGGTTAGGTTATAGTTTTAAGATATATTTCGCCCATATAGTTGGGCTCGTAATTTTCGCATATATAGTTTTCGCTCGTGTTTTCGCTTATTTAGTGTTTTCTCTTTTTTCTTTCATACTTTGAAGGAATCAATTCCTTCAAGCCGGGGGGAAATGGTTACGCCATATGGTCATTTATTTAATATATCTATAATTGATTGATGAATGCGCCATCCTCTCCTATCCTTTACCCTCATGCCTCAAGCTGTGATTGTGAGAGCGAGAAAGAGAAGCATTCGACGCATACAATGACACTTGTGATTTGACAAGTGTCGAAGAAGTCCGACGCGAACCACGGAAGGAAAAGGTTGTTTTTCGTAACCCTATCCCGCAAAGACTTCACCGCACCCGCAGGAACGAACTTTGTCGCTAACCGCCGTGGCGATTATCGAGGATTCCGTGGATCCACCCGCCGCTACTCGCATCAGCAGTCCACATCCACAAGGGAAGACCAAGCAGAGGTTAGTCCTTACCTATATGTAGAACTGTCCTGTCATAACCCTGATTTTCCCTAAGGCAGTTCATCTCCCTTATTGTCGCATTCATTGTCAGTTTTAGAAAACGCAGATACAGTCCACTCTCTCGCAACCAGAGCCATAAATTATAATTTGTTAATTGGTAAAAAAATTACATAATTTTCATAACATATCTAGTGCCACTCTAACAATTTAAAAGCAAATAAACGACACGACATCTCAAACACCGAAATCCATCAAGCCATTTAAAGTGTAAATATATATACATACATACACTTGGAAAATAGAACCCTCGTTTTGAAACAGTTGGGTAATAAAGGATTGACAATGTCAAGGGTGTACATTCCAACCACCATTTTGTCCTTTTAAGTTGTTCAAAGAAACTTGTCAACAAATAATTGATTGTAAATGTAAATAGTTCTAAATCGCAAAGTCAAACGTAATTGCTCGAAACTTTGTAGACAATAGACCAAAAAAAGATTGTGATTACACTCGAGTCACTATGACTTTGAATGACCCGGCGGACACCTGCCGCTGCGACCCATGACGTTCGGGGCTCATTAATACTTTCACTTAAACAAACTAAAAGAAACTTAATATATTTTCTGTAAATACTCGAAGTAACGAGGTGCGTTCAAGAATCTTTTTAAGTCACTTATATTGAGCTGCTCTAACAAGGTCTTCGTTAAATAAATAGAACGCAACATCAGTCCCCGCCATATGCTGTTACTGTATATTTAAATTGTTCTCTGGGGAAATATTGAACCTTTCATTTGAAAATATGAAAATTCATACTATACAATTTTATCTACCCGTAAAGTGTAGAAAGATATTTAACGACTAAATAATAATGTACCGATGCAGATATAGGAGACTTGGCACCTAGAAAACTGCTCTCGGTAGAAAATGAATTATTTGCGTTAATTTACCTACATTATCACGAGCGAAGTCATGGGAAAAGCTATACATATTACTATAAACCTTAGTCACATACACAATGCTTGTAATAGAAATGGCTGCACGAAATACAAACTATGCTCTTGGGTAAATTTTGCCTCAAAGAAGGTTTTCACGAGTAACAAAAACTGGTTTTCACAATAGCCATGAAAACTTTTCATTCACCGCGTCCACGTAATTGTTGCCTACAACTTACGCTCCCCTATTTGCCAACTCACGAATTATACAAACTACAACTAATACTGTCACGACTGAATTTATTCCTCGTTCATAAAACTTTATACAGTAGAAACACTATTTCCCGTACAAGGAAAGTACCTGAAATATTTTCTGTTTCCAGCTGGGTATGAAATGTTGGTTATATAAAGTAGATTAGTTGGCATAAAGATTTATTTTTAAACTCGTAAAGAAGTATTCCCTTTCTCTCAAGGTGTTGATTCATTTTTCTATAAGGTTTTATGCAGTTGCGTTTTAATGAATAAAGCATCAGTCTTTCCATCACTATCAATAAACATAGTTATAATTGGGCTTATAAACTTTTATTCATCTCTATAATATGTTTTATTTGGAGCTGTTCGAGTCTTCGGGTCCACATTGCGACCGAAATTAAAGAGGGAGGGTTAAAATAACAACATGAATGAATTGTGCCAAATTTTATTTGAAAATAACTGTTATAGTAGTGACCAGTGACTAGTGAACCAGCAATGTCGGGTGCGATTTCTACTCAGAAATACAACACTTGTGTCGTAAAACTCCCAAACATTGTCACTAAACTACTTGTAGTAAACCTACCTTCGTTTTCGATGCCAAGCGATGGGATAGGCAGCTCATCGTAACTCTTGATAGTATCTAAAAAGGTTTTATTTAATGTTTATAACCATAGTTTAGTTATTTATTATTATTATTTAAATTTTGCATCGCATGTATATTTATGTATATCTAGCATAGCAAAAATGTGTCACTTTTAATAATTATTAAAAGTGACACTTCATATTCTGTTAAAACCATCATCCCTGTGAAGTTTTTTTTTTAGTATTATTGTGTTATTTAAAATTTATTTTCATATGGTTTACATATTTTTCGGAAGGCACGGGAATAAAACGAGAACATGAATCACAGATACAGCCAATCTAGACGTAAGCCAAACACTAATCACTACTAAACGGTAACGAATTAACTTAAACACCATCAGCAACCCTCTCGAGGGGGTTGGGGCAACGCTCACTCCTCCGCGGTGCCCTGTGGAATTCGCCACCTAGGCTACTAATTCCCCCACTGGCAAATATCGCATCACGCGGATCAAAAGGAGAGATTAAGGACAAATCAGCCGGTACTCGCACACACGATATAAAACACAGAGATACAATAAATCACAAATCAAATACTAGAAAACTACTACGACTCAGGAGTGACCCATGTCACAAGAAGAGAAACTGTATTCCGTTGCCGATCGCGCCGCTTTATATAGACTTCATTCCCATCTCGCTCGACTCACTGTACCGTTCGATAGTGGCAAATGTTTGTAACACTTTTATTATTCGGATACCCTCATTCTGACATATTTAATTATTATATTTGGTTTTATTTTGCTTGCATGAATAACATTAATAAACTTATTACTTATTTTATATTATAAACGCGAAAGTTTGTAAGTAGCGATGGATGGATGCATGGATGAATGGATGTTTGTTACTCTTTCACGCAAAAACTACAGAACGGATTTGGATGGATTGGATTGAATTTGGATTGGAAACTTTACAGTAATATAGTTTATACATCAGAATAACACATAGGCTACTATTTGCCTCTATAACCGAAATATACGCGGGTGGAGCCGCGGGCAACAACTAGTATCACATAAATACGAATATCAAATTTTGCCGCGACATTAGGTTAAGCAACTCATTTTACGTACTTTTGTCACTAAGTAGGGATTGCCACCCAGACGTTGATATTTAATCTCGCATTATAAATTATGTTAATACATATTTTATATTATCACATAGTGCTACTGAATATTGTTAGTGAATCTAAAGTTATTTTTTCTGTCCAAGTGATTTAATTTGTTACCAAACTTGTTCGTTATTCTGTACGTACTTTGACTAATCTTTAAAATAATACCTCAATATATATAATAGCAAAACATTCAACTTGTTCGTAATTATAATGTTACAGATATTTGAGGTATTGAACAAGTAATTCAACATTGTCACAACCAATCATGTAATAACAATGTATATCCATAATTACGACGCCATAATTGTATATAAAAGAAATATAAGAATAATTCAAAAGGAATATTTGAAGATTTGAATACAGATGAAGTCCCTATCAAAGACAACAAAGTTGTCAAGTCGAAGATTGTCAAAACTCGGGCGTGAAACTTCAAAGTGAATTTAGATATACAGTAAAAATGAAATAATAGCTGCCCAAGTCTAAAGAATTCGTCATTTGAATATCGAAACACCTTCATTCACTGGTGTTTATTATGTATTTGATATACTTTGAAAAGTTTCAGTAAATACTTCGAAAATGAAATAACATCGACCGTGACGTTGTAAAATGCCCATTGCGTAAAAGGGAAAAGTTAGAAATAGGTTTTCAATCACCGCCCTTTAATTGTCATATTACTATTGACGATCATAGGAAGACTACTTCTTATATATACATTTTTTTTTTCACCTAGTCCCGGTCAATAACGATAGGTACGAATTTAATTCTCGATTATTGTTTTGCAGAGATGTAAATAACATTTAAAGTAAACTGTGAACTGGAATAGTTTAGTCAGGACAATGTTCTGTCTATGCTGTTTCCTCGGTTTGTATGTATTTCTACAAAAATATCTAGCCATTATACGCTTCTCTTTGCTTCCTCAGAGTATCTCGTCCATCGTTTATGTATAAAAGTTAGTTTGAGCAGCGCGCCGTACAATCTGTGTCCAGAGATAAAGTTTTGAAAGTTCTTGTTTTGGTATAATGATAGCCGCTTTACTCCGGACAGCTTTGAAGGTTTGAATTCAGAACGGAATTAAGTTTGATTGGAATTAGTGTAGTTTAAATTCCGGAGAAGTGTGGGATCGCTAATTTAAACTCTTTTGGGAATAAGCGATGCGAAGGGCGATAACGAAGTCATTTCAAAAACGATTTTAGTATTTGCTGGCTAATGGTAAGTTGTGATACGGTTCAATTTTAAATAAAACCGTAAAAAATGATAGACGTAAATCAGCAGTTGATTAGTGCTTCGTATCCGTATCACATTTTCCTTAGAACTGCTGATTGAACTGACACTACAAAGTCATGCAAGCAATAGTCTGTCAGTGTCACCGAAAATTTTCGTATTGCCTGCCTTTTGAGCGTATCATAATTACACGTCACTTGCGTTCGTTTGATGTGACGCGACTTATATGTTACGTGATATGCTGGACCGTCTCTTGTTTCACTGTTCACTGACAAATCTTACTGGGTCAAAAAAATGTTCATTTGATAAAAGTAGATCTAAGTAATTACTTGCAGTCGAAATTCAAATAAACAAACACTCTTTAAATTCACCATAAACAATATTTCC
The DNA here is from genome assembly GCA_949125395.1 of Diaphora mendica. Taxonomy (NCBI): domain Eukaryota; kingdom Metazoa; phylum Arthropoda; class Insecta; order Lepidoptera; family Erebidae; genus Diaphora; species Diaphora mendica. Next base: position 334,107 of record OX421326.1, on the reverse strand, counting down.
GTCTACACAAATAAAAATGAATTACCAAAATGTACCTATATCAGCACCTAATTTCTGACCGACTGCACCAAATTAAATAATTCTTTTTTTGTTGAATTTGATATTGTCAGGTTTGTAAAGAAGAAAATTAAAAGAAAGGGGAGATCTTTTCACAAAAACTGTTTTATTTCCTGTCGGTCTATTTTTTATTATTAGAACATGTTCCGGCTAAAAAAATATATTTATTAAGGTACTGTAGAAAAAGTTACCGATTTTGGACCCTTTCAGAGCAGGAGACTTATCAATCCGCCCTTTAATCGTAACCATGACCACAAATGAAAAGAGCTATGCTTTCTTGAGCATTCGAGGAAAGGTCGCTTGATTTATATTTAAAGCTTCATTATTGACAGGGTTTTGTATTGTTAGTTCATGATGTAATTTTTCAGAACTACCTTGTATAAAAACGACTCTACAGATTTAAATGCTACTGTGTGTAATAATGTTTTGATTTACTTGGCCATTAGTACGAAGTCAGAAAAACAATATAGGAGTAGGTGTATTAAGTGAACACTAACAGAAGTGGTATAAAAACTGAACTATTTTAGATTACTGCAGGTGTAGAATGGCTCTACACTCAGTGTGAAACACGTAACATGTAGCTTACATTATGTTGTTGTTACATGACATCGATGACATAAAGTGCCCATGTTTTCTCAGTATAATTGGCAATACGAGTATATAGTCAGTTGATGTGATTCACATTTGTTTCGAACGTGTCCAATCAATGTACGACACAAACGGTATGCATTCCGCGCTCTAAATCGTTTTCAATAAAAAATATTTTCATGAATATTTCATTGGAGTTGGCATGTTGGGTATCGTTCTTGATCGTATTAGAAATTCTTTTAACATTTCGTAGTTATAATATGAATTTAGTTTACTATGTACACCATTATTTTATGCAAATGTTTGAACCGTTATAGCTAAAATATATTTATCTATTACGTATATAAATAAGCCGTGATGTGAGAAACACTAAGACTTAAATCACATAAAGCCTAAAAACATATCTTTTTGTTAATGGTAAGCGTGTTCATTATGACAAAATGACTCCACTAATCTTGCAGAATTTGGATAATTTTGGATAACAAAAATAGCCATCATGGTCTCAAGGCCAACAACAGTTTTGATATTAACTTAAATGGTACTTATTTCTGCTTTCATTTTTATATCTACTATAATAATGGTCATGTAATGGTAAATGTATTCAAATTTATTGGAGCTCATAAAATGTGCAACTCTTTACAGAAATGGGTAAAAACGAATAGCTTTAGTGTTGCAAAAAACCGCACAAGTAAAAAAATATTGTGATCATTTTATTCGCTTAGTTTGTTGTCTTCCTCTAGCTCTCTGAGATTATACGGTACTCGGGCAACAATAATGTCAGCAGTATTTTATGAAATTGCAGATAAATAAAACTCAGACACCTCAGCATCTGCGCAATGCACTACACAATATAACGGCAATACAGTATTTTTATAGAATGCAGGTTATTGTATACCTGTACAAAATTCTCCAGAAAGAATTATTAAAGGCAGTAAGTACTTAATGCAGATAGAATATTGTTTATTTACAGACTATATAAATATACTTTATCGGTTCTATTTATCTTTACAACATCTTTCAGCATAATTTTATTCAGATTGAAGAGTAATTCTAGATCACTGCTGGACATAGACCTCCCTAAGCTTCTCTACAAAAACCAGTTCTGTTCTGTCCGCATCCAACGGCTTAACCTTATGGCGTAACATTTCAGTAGCGGCTAATATATTTTAAGTTTTTCATACAACTTAGTTTTTATTTACAAATTTACAATATGACATTGATAACACGTATAAAAGTATTATAATTTTTAAACACGAATAAAACAGTACCTACATTTTTCGATAAGAACGACTTGACACAGAATCAAGCCACTTGTTTTCTTCTATTTTCAAGTCGAGAGCAACTTAAGATTAATGTTGAGAGAAAAGGTTAGGCTCAGGCTCTCGACTAAATTAAAAGGAAAAAAATATTGATACAGCTATAGATATAGCTATATTAAGACAGCTGACGATCTGAGAAGTGGTGGTGTAACTAAAATCCTCTATTTAATGTATCAACAGGATGATAAATAATATATCTGCAAAGATCTCAGGAATGCATACATGCGTGTAAAATACCCATAAATAACGCATCGTAACAAAAATTATAAACTACACTCATTTTTTTCACGTTGTAAGTATGGTTGCGAGAGAGTGGACTGTATCTGCGGTTTCTAGAACTGACAATGAATGCGCGAAATAAGGGAGATGAACTGCCTTAGGGAAAATCAGGGTTATGACAAGACAGTTTCACATATAGGTAAGGTCTAACCTCTGCTGTATCTTCCCTCGTGGATGTGGACTGCTGATGCGAGTGGCGGCGGGTAGATCCATGGAGCCCTTGATAATCTCCACGGCGATAATCTCCACTTCACCGCACCCGTTGGAACGAACTTAGCGACAAAGTTCGTTCCAACGGGTGCGGTGAAGTCTTTGCGGGATAGGGTTACGAAACAACTTTTTCCTTCCGTGGTTCGCGTCGGACTTCTTCGACACTTGTCAAATCACAAGTGTCATTTTATGCTTCTCTTTCTCGCTCTCGCAATCGCAGCTTGAGGTATGAGGGAAAACGATAGGAGAGGATGGCGCATTCATCAATCAATTAAAGATCTATTAAAAAAATGACAATATGGTGTAACCAAAGTACAATACTGCTTCTGTTATCAAGAGTTATAACTACTGGTCTTGCAATTACTTAAATGTACAATGTAAAGTGTTTTTATGAGTTACAAGTTTTTATTGGTATTCCTGCAATTTGTTGGTGGATTGCTTGAAGGCCTTCGTGTTAGTAGAAAATAATTTGGATATAGAAAATAAATCACTATTTTCTTTATACTCATTACAAAAACTTATCAACGTTAGAGATAACTGATGTTGCACATCATATACTGCACGATAATTATAAAGCTCACTCGTTTTTAGATGAAGTTCTTATTCGTCGGTGAATAAGAATCTACGACAGGCAAGACAAGTGGGTTATTTCTTTATATTTGTTATAAATTAACAGAATTAAATTGATGTTTAGTATCATTGTTATTGTTATTGGAGACAATAAAATGTAAGGTCACTGGCTTTGACGATGACGAACGAAAATATCGTGATAAAACTAAGATTTGTGCGTTCAGTTTTGGAATATTGACTCACCCCTCTCACACTAAATGGAAATCATAACAAACAGCGAGACTGTTTATAAACAGGACTGTTTTAGGACGAGAAAAAAATAGAGATAGCCGAGATAAAATCTATAACTTTGCATGCTGATGATGTCACCTTGTTTTGGGTGAAATTCAAACTCCATTCACGTTAGTTTTACTTACCTAATTTAATATAATTAGTATTTAGAACTGACATGTATGGAGACACAAGTCCGGTTCTATTTGTTTGTAGGATATAGTATTTAGTTATGAATATAATTTCACAATTCTATTTAAATTATAAAAATATCGCAGACCAGATAAATTTCGAGATTGCGTTTGAACATCAAGAGACAAATTACATTTCTCAATTATAATTTTTATTAATTGTACAATTAACTGTTACAACTATCTCATTTATTTTCGGGAATGTCTAATTGAACAATTTGTTATAAAATCTTAGACTAAGAAGCAAAATAAAACTTTCATGAAACTGAAGTTTGGAGGCCAACTTTTTATCAAACTAACGACGTCTATAAGCTAGTATCGAATTTTGATTTTGTTAAAATGAAATCGTCTGATGCCTTTATTACTTAATTTGCTATTTCTGATAATACTTATGTTTTTCAATTCATGGTAATAATTTTATTTAACTTACCAGGAGTTAATGTTACTGCAAGCTTCTAGGTAGTAGAGCCACGCTGATTTCAGAACGAACGGTCCGACTCGACCGGGGCCTCAGAATAAGTAATCCGGGGCGGTACTACCCTCGCACAGAAGATCAACGTAAACTGACAGCGTGCGTGATGTCGTGTTTCGTTAGTGAGTGCGAGACCGGAGGCCCAATGATGCAGAAGCATCACTAGGCCGCCATAGTGTGGGTTACCGTGCTGCATTGTCTGCATTCGCAGTAAGTATGGTGACCACCACTCTTGGATTTTGCATTTGCTTTTCATCAGGCAGATTAGAGTCATTTTGGCAGGGTCAAATATATAAAAACAGTATCGATAAATGTCTCACGCAACTTTAACAAAGTAACATATATTTTATAACAAACATGGACAGTTAAATCTGATTTTACTAAACACCAATTTATATTTGCTTACAAGGATCACGCAAAGTGCATAGGTATAAAGATTATTATTCCTTACTAGCTTTTACCCGCAGCTCCTCCCTATGATGATGCTTTAAGAATCAAAGTATCTCCATAATAAATTTTATTGAAATCGGTGCAGCAGTTAGCCATAATAGACACACAGATTAAGTTACTTTGGAATTTATAATATTGTACAACCAAGTTCTTCTGGTTCTTAAATGAAAAAAATAGACGTTGCTGTACGGTAATCTTTGCAAGTTGTACAAATAGAGTTTACTGATTCATTCATCTGACTCAACCCGTTAAATTAATTGCATGCGGTTAATGAAGCTCATCTCAGCGCATAACAATTTATCACATTATCATCCGTAATTACACTGTCGCTATATAATCATGTTGCGTGTCATATTGCACTTGACAAATTGAGGTCCAGTGATGGCATTAACTCTTTAATAAAAGTAATAAGTATAACACAGGTGTTGTTTGAAACCAAACGTAATATAAATGTAATTGTAATGGCAACATTATAGTTTTGTCATTTCTTGGTTTGACATTTTTGAAATGTCATGTCACTGTTAGATAAAAATCGGTCGAGAACAGTCGAAATTTGGGTGGACCGTAATTTGGATTGAATTAGTTTCCGTGTTTGTTTTTGTCACCTAGTATCTGGTAAACTAATTAATATATAGACGAGTTTTGATTTCCGCCAGAACGGCACTTGTAGAACCACGCGAAGAGATTAGTTTTCGGTGAATGACGGATTTGACTTCCCCCGAACTTCGGCTTGTATGTATACCAGGACATTGTGTAGTGTACCAGATCTCCATTGGACGGCCTACAGGGGGCCCCCTCCACCGCTTCGGACGTCAATGAAGCCTACATAGCGCAATAGTGAGCTTTTAATGTCATAATATGTAAAGAGTGTAACGCCCCTGTTTGAACTGTACACCGGTGATCGGTCTGTGAGTGCTTAGCTTGTCTCTATGGGCCAGATATGGCCATTCACTAAGGTATCCCTCCACTCCAAGGGTCCAGCATTGGTGTACAGGATTAAACAGGTGTGTTATACTTATTACTTTTATTCAGTGTAAAGTACATTATTTTTAAAATATGCCAGTATATTGATGATAAATATTAAATTTTGAACAAATATGAAAGAAAAAGTAATATTGATGTAAGTTACTTTATGTTAGACATTTTTATGAACAAACTCCTTTGAGATGCGCAATCGTTATACTCATAATAAACCTTTCATTTATTTAGGAAAGAGGCAATGATAATTTGTCCGAAACAAGCAACATTGGTCGTTAGGTAGAAACACCGACAAAAATGAACGCATTCGTATCGCAAGCGATGCGCAGCGAGAATGCCATTAAAAGTGTAAAAACTGTTTTATTGCAGTGTGGCCCGGGCGCCGGGCGCGCTAAACCACTGAACATTAAATAAAAATGTGAATTATATTGTGTTGTTGGGTGAAATGGATGGCAACTAGTATACATAATATATTTATACTTGTTATTTGATCTCGTAAGTCATTCCTATGAGGTTTTACTTTATTACCACCACCAGCTATTAAGCAGTCTGTGAATTACAAGAATTCTTAAACTCACCAGGGTAATTTGTATGTTCATCTTCAATTTCACAAGTTTTAATGTTAATTATATTTTTTTAATAATTATAGATGCATGATATTTAGTCACTGAGTTTACTTAAAGCGATGGAGAAAAAAGACTTAACACTATATATAGTGTTTAGTACTACTAAGTACTTTACTGTTAACTATAGTTGACAGTAAAGTACTTTGCACCTAAAATTAGGCATAATGTATCAGCACCAACCTATTGAATTCCACAGAGGCCTTTCCCCTTGCACATTTGCAATTTTATGGTTTTCTCATCCAGCTCCTGCCAGCCATCTTGCGCAAATCATCACTGTTATAGGCGGTATGACCATAAAGTAGTTAAGAGAAATTAATTAAATATTTTTTTTTTTCGTCTGTCAATTAACTTTTTAACTGACTTCCAAAAGGAGGAGGTTCTCAATTTCATCTGTTTTTTTTATTTTTTATGTATGTACATTGATTACTCCGTCAATTGTGGACCGATCTTGAAAATTATTTTTGTATTCGAAAGAGTATGCTCCTCATGTGGTCCCATGGCCACCATATCAGGATCTGATGATGGGATCCCAAGGAAATCGAAGGAAACCCTCAAATTTACGTTAGCGCCTGCAATGAAGTTAAGGCAATTGTCTGCATGCCTTCATATTCTGTAGACATCATTTAATTTCATAATATTATAAAGTCCATTTGAGATTTTATTACAAAAAATTACCTCGATTCTATACAGTATGTATGTTACCTTTAGTCGTATTCTTTCAAGTTATTTAGGTGAAATGATGACGAGAGACTTGAGAAAGACTAAAAAGCGAAAAATAAAAAATAAACTTCGTTTAAAAAAACCGACTTCAAAAACTAAAAAGTATCAAATATCTTAATTTGTATGTGCTACCTATTCATAGGTTTGAAGTCGGTGCCAAGCCAAAATGTAATAGTAGGTACCGCATTCGCCGCGCGTGACCTTGAGCGGGATAGCTGCTCTTCGCGTAGAACAAAACAACATAGGCGTCGGTGGCGTCATTGACGTTCGTCTCGAAATATTGCGAGTGTGGTACCTACTATTACATTTGGCTTGGCACTGACTTCAAACCTATGAATAGGTAACACATACAAATTATTTTATACTTTTTAGTTTTTAAGTCGGTTTTTTTAAACGAAGTTTTTTTTTAGTTCAAGTAATAGCCCAAACAGGTAAGGTTCGCATTTTTGTAACTGAAAATAGGTTTGCTGGAAAGTTCCATTTCCAAAGGAATTTGTTTAAAATCCTGTCTATATATTCTAGGACGTGTAAAGTGTATAAAAGCTGGTGTTAATAAACCACTAAAACGGGCGCACCTAGGCGCTCTGCCCTCGCTACGTGTATAATTGCTAAAGTTAATAGCAAACGCCGCACCGTTTCCGAGTCTGCATTGCTAATGTCTGCAACTGAATCCATTACTGCACGCGACAACTGCATTAATGCACCGTTAATTATTTCTTCAGTGTTCTTTCTTAACTTTTGGGGAAACGAGAACTATATTTATTAAATTACTAGCGACCCGTCCCGGCTTCGCACGGGTGAATTTCAGATGCACCCACCGACGACACGATTCGCGCATTTTAAATCAGTAATATCTTCGAATATAATATTCATTATATTTCACAGCTTCATTCTTTGCGATTTAGGTATCACAAGTTGTAGTTGAGCCCCCACGCTGCAGCCTTGCACGGTATTTTAGAGTAGGGTATTGAAAATACTCCTACTGGCAACACTCCCCGCCACACGCCGTCCGGGAGCCGGCCATTTTCACTTCATTTCTGTGTTTCCGTGCTCAAGCCTTCGCACGTACTGTTAATTTTTTAACAATTATTTCCTTAAATTTGTTACTATACTGTTTAATCATAATGTCAAAGACATCTCGCAAACGTAATGACGACGGTTACGAAGAAATACGTAGAAAAATACAAAAGCTGAAAGAGCGTTTGGATTTGGCTAAATACAAACGTCGTAGCCGATTTATTTCTTCTAGGAGTAATACATCAGGTTAGTAACACAATTGATTACATTCCATTATATAACAATGAAAGTGCAACATTTATTTTTCACATAATTATATCCATCTACCCGCTATACCTACTTAATTTCTTTCTAAAATATGAATGTGCTATTTACACTATTAGATCTTACGTAAATTATACGTATTAATTGACAAAAAACAAGTGATGCGAGACGCCACATGGGCTTTCTCTTTCACATAATACGCTTCGGGTAGTATCTCCTCAAATATCGTCTGTTTTTGTGATACGAGACGATCTACCCGAGATACCTATTTATTTTATTTCTAAAATATGAATATGTGCTACTTACACTTTTAGATCTTACGTAAATTATACGTATTATTTGACAAAAACAAGTGATGCGAGACGCCACTTGGGCTTTCTCTTTCACATATTACGCTTCGGGTAGTATATCCTCAAATATCGTCTGTTTTTGTGATACTAGACGATCTACCCGCAATACCTACTTATTTTCTTTCTAAAATATGAATGTGCTATTTAGACTGTTAGATCTTACGTAAATTATACGTATTATTTGACAAAGAACAAGTGATGCGAGACGCCACTTGGGCTTTCTCTTTCACATAATACGTTTGGGGTAGTACACCCTCAAAATACGAGACGCCACCTGGGCTATCTCTTTCACATAGGTGATGGTTTAGCGCTTATACCAGACGACATAAGCGCAGCCTATTCTAAAATCAAACATGTATTTAGTGATGCGAGACGCCATCTGGGCTATCTCTGTCACATGATTGCTTGGGATAGTATACCCTCAAATATCGTCTGTTTTTGTGATACGAGACGCCACCTGGGCTATCTCTTTCACGTAATAGTTTAGCGGTTATTCCAGACGAGATAAGCGCAGCCTATCGTTTAAAATCATGCCTGTATTTCGTGATGCGAGACGCCATCTGGGCTATCTCTGTCACATGATTGCTTTCGCTTAGTCTAATTGGGTTAAGTCTACCCTCTCATTAAACTAAAAAACTTTGCATATTCTGATAATAGTCAATCATTATTTAAGACTACTATAATGATTCGACTATGACATGTCGGCGGACGACAGTGACAGCCTCCGCTACAGATACAGCGTGGGTCGCAATCGTCGACCGCTCTAGGGTGCCAGTGCCAGCCGCGTCGCCTCCGGCCGGGCTGAGCGGTGCTCCGTTCTCGATTATCGAACCAGAGGAGCAAGAACTCGAGATAAACTTGCTCTCTTAAGAGGCGCACCAAAAATTGAAACCAACTTTGGAAAGGCCACACACAAGGACCTGCTGAGACAATGGTTAAAAGAGACTTTTCTCTAATATCCTAACAGCTTGGTATTGCCATAGGAGCTTTAAACCAAGCTATTGAATTACTAATTTGTGAAGAAAATCATGCTAAAATACTGAAACACGTAAGTGCATGTAGATTTGTATGTGACAGTCACCATAATAGCACAAAAACACGTCGCGAGTTTGTGGTCTCCTCTATTAACACTGATATGAAGGAGACTATTTCTGAAGCCAAACGTGACAAATACCTATTCAGTAAAAACTTCTCAGCTTAAAACAGCTAGTCTATAAAAAAGTCTGGTACGGACTTAAAACAACATAGAAATCAATCACAGATTTTAAAGAACTCAAATGACCGCCGCTTAAACTGGAAAACCCTGCCTCAGAAGACGGGGCCCAAACCCCAAGCAGGGAAGCCACGTCAATGCCAGGGTCGATTAGCAGCGGACAGAGGATCTCAACAGTGGGGGACGGCGGACCAGTCGGCGGCGAGGACCCACAGGAGGCGCTAGATTTCAAGGTAACATACGCTTGCCATCTGAAATACTTTGTCGGCAAATGGATACATATTGATAATGCAGTGAATCTTTTAAAATTTAATAAGTTTTAAACGGAGATATTTTCTGACACCTCTTTAACCGGGTGTATATCATCATCTTCCTAGCCTTTATCATTCCCAAGATTTTGGGGTCGGCTACTAGTTCAACCGGTTTACCTGAATATTAGTTTTTCCACGGAGCGACTGGCCTCCCCTGAGGGTGAACGGAATTCGAAGGTTGAACTACTTGTCAGTATATTTAAGGGCACTGACTTTCCAATAACGATTGCAATAGATGTTTATGAAAACCGGGACCAACAGCTTAACGTGCTCTCCGAGGCACGGGCGGGAAACACCGCCATCTTCCATACTCCGGCCTGCTATTAAGAATTTCTTGTAAGAACAACCCAACAGCAGTCGGACCCGGTACTTTAACACGGGACTTCTTGATCTGCGGTCGCTTACGCTAGCCACTGGGTCAACGAGGCAGTGTCGGGTGTATAATATAAGTATATATAAAGTAATGATAATGAATCACATGGATTTTGGAAGGATTATGAAAAACATTTACGTCTTAATCGACAGGTATGACGTCGTCGTCCATTTTATTCAAGTGTAGGTACTTATTCCATCGGCTAGACTGAGTCAACCAAAGGCCTACGTAACTATCGGCTTGAACAATTTTGTTCAAGTCCCTCAAGTCTACTAACTCTATTGACTAGTTCGTTTATTTTAGCTTTTAACTTGGCAATCTTCTTATCTTTTTTGTCATTTTCCTTTCGCAAAGCTTTTACTGGCTCAGACAAAGATGATTCAGACGCATGAGACCTACGCCTAGCAAATGCCAGCTGCGGCGCAAGGTTTGGTAGCAAGTTATGCTTTTGATAAAACTCTGTTTTCTTAAACTCTTCTAGCTCATCTTTCGTTAACAGATAAGTGACCAGTTTATCTGGATCGTTCGCTGTGATACTCGCGAGCATAACCTTCAGTTTACCAACATAACCCTCCTGAACGGTTTCTTTCAATCCTTCGATTAAATTGTGATTACTTTTCCAGAAAAATGCAATATTCTTATTCTCTATAGCGGAACACAATTCTTCTACCATCGTTCGGAAAAGAATGCTGACTTTGGAGTTCCAATATTTTCTATCGTTTATCTTTTCGTAGACTTTCCATAAGAACAAGGTTTTAATGTAGTAGCTGGCGATGTCAGTCATTTCGGGGGCATCTCGCACTAAGTCTTAAGTAAGACTAAGTCTGTGCCAAAGATTTGTCCGATTATAAAGTTTTGTAAAGAATCGATAATGTAACAGCCATTTCATGTATAAACAGAATGGGTAACATACAGTACCCTCATCTAAATGAAATTAATAGTAATATACGGGAGTGGTGTGAAAGACGAGGACTGATAGTTTTTGCATCATATATCAACACTAAAGATAATTTTAAGGCTAATTTACTGTCGCGTAATAAATTCATAGACACCGAGTGGGAACTCTGTGATTCGGCCTTCAAAAAGATTGTCGAATGCTCTGGTGAGCCAGATATTGACATATTCGCTAGTAGATGTAACGCGAAGTGTTCTAAGTATATTTCGGAGAAGAACGACCCCAGTGCCTGGGCTGTCGATGCATTTACCACCTCATGGTCGAATATATATTTATATGCCTTCCCTCCGTTCTCATTGATATTAAAAATGTTACAAACAATTATTTGTGATAATACGGAAGATGAAGTGGTTGTGCCGTATTGGCCGACACAACCATATTTCCCTATAGTTCATAAGATGATAGTTTCAGATTTCCTACATTTCGGTCCTCAAAGTGACTAATTCAAATCTGAGCAACTGCCTTATCATGATTGCTGTGAAATTGCAAAAATATTTATTGCAAAAATCGATAACTCCCAATTCGATTAATATTATTTTAGCCTCTCTATCACACAATACGTACAAACAATATGAAGGATGTATTAAAGCTTGGCTAGATTATTGTAAAGAACATAATGTTGATTATTTAGGATTATCAATCCCTACTGTTATTGATTTTTTGACCCAAACATTTCAAAACGGTGCAAAATATGGCACAATTAACACTTAGAGATCTGCACTTGCATTATTACTCGGCTTTATTTCAGAAAATTATAGACTGAAACGCTTTATGAAAGTTGTATTCAGATTGAGACCACCAGCCCCGAGGTATGACTCCATCTGGGTCCCGAATATGGTTATTAATTATTGATCCAAAAAATAGCTCCATGATAGTCCCAATCTGGGAACACTCTCAAAGAAGACTTTGACATTGTTAGCCTTGGTGACCACGCATCGAGTACTAACGTTTTCCTTGATTAAGTTATGTAACCTAAATATTGTAGCAGGTAACGAAGTAGTCATTAAAACTCCTGACCTCATAGAGACATTTAAAGTAAATTCATTTCAGCCGTTACTAAAATTACCTTTTTATAATAGAAGGTCTGAAATTTGTCCTGCTAGAACATTAGTTGCGTATATTACAAGCACATTACGTGCCACTTCCACTGAAGATAATTTATTCATTAGCTACAGGAGACCACATTCAAAAGTATCATCTCAAAGACTAAGTCATTGGATCAAAGACACTTTACAGCTTAGTGGTATGGACACTTCTGCCTTCTGCGCACACAGTACTCGACATGCGTCGACCTCGGCCGCGAAGCTACTTGGCATCAACCTCGACGTTATAAGAAAAACTGCAGGTTGGACTAAGTCATCTTCTACTTTTGATAGATATTATAATCGCGAAGTCATCAATGATTCTAATCAATTTGCAGTATCAGTTCTAAGTAGTAGCAAAAATTAATTTACATGAATCGAGCGTAACAGATTAACAGCTATGATTAAATAAATAAAACAGTTGTTTAGTTCACATTGTATTACCTATTCATTGCTCTGAACATCCTACAACTTGTGATACCTAAATCGCAAAGAATGAAGCTGTGAAATATAATTAATGATCAAACGAACTTACCTGTACGTGAAGTTCGATCATAATTATATGATCAGCTTCATTCGAAGCGATTTATAATAACCCTCCCAAGCGTATTAACATACATTCCCACCCCTTTAATGTGAACTAAAGATTAGCTTTGAACTAAATGAAGTGAAAATGGCCGGCTCCCGGACGGCGTGTGGCGGGGAGTGTTGCCAGTAGGAGTATTTTCAATACCCTACTCTAAAATACCGTGCAAGGCTGCAGCGTGGGGGCTCAACTACAACTTGTGATACCTAAATCGCTTCGAATGAAGCTGATCATATAATTATGATCGAACTTCACGTACAGGTAAGTTCGTTTGATCATTAATTTAAATTACATACTGTAAAGGGCCATATTGATCTATATTAAATGCACAATGTATTTAAGGTATTTAATTGCATAAGGATTAATGCTGTATTCCTTAAAAACGCTTCGTAAATAAGCCATTATTTCTCGTAAAAAGAAAGGAATAAAAAATGGTTATTGTGGGTTATCGCTAATTGTAGACCTTTTTAAGGTGTATTATACTCTAGTACCTTGTTTTGATCTATCTCGTATGGTACAGACAGCGTTTGCAATGTAAGCGTAAAAAAATGGGTTTATTTACGACATCACATTAGAAACCTCTAAAATTATCAATGTTTCTCTACTATATTATGCATGCATTATGCATATAAACATTCCTCTTGAATCACTCTATCTATTAAAGAAAATTGCATCAAAATCCATTGTGTAGTTTTAAAGATTTAAGCATTTATAGGGAAAGACAGAAAACGGAGGCGACTTTGTTTTATACTATGATGATGATGATGACATGAAGTGATGATTAAGTATTTTATTATTATTACCATATTACGAGTACATGTTCAACTAATTTCGGACTGGGCAGATAGTCCTTTCCGTTCAACATTGCACCGACTACAAATAAAATAGGGAAACGGGTCACTTAGTGGAAATATAAAATTAAGAATAATTGTTTATTGCCTCGTATCGCTGAAAGAAGACCTCCCTCATACCGTCAAACATTCTGGTTTCGGATAGTCCGCATGTTCCTCAAGTCGTCCGTCTATCGTGCCGCAGGGCACCCTACACTATGTCGGCATCACCAAATCAGTCCGCCTGCAGAAATGACTGTCCCACTTCCACTTCAGCGTACTGTTTATTTTTTATTTTTTCTTTCTCCATGATATATCGTTCCACAATGGTGAGTGTCCATGTCTCGGCTCTCTATGCATTACAAAACAAATTAATTTGAGCATAAGTAATCGTTTAAATCTACTAAGTCCAAGGAAAATAAGAGTTCAAGAACCACGTTGCACTAAGATTAAGGTTAACAACAGCAAGGCTACTTATACACAACACAACGCCATCTAGTCCCAAGCTAAGCAGAGCTTGTGTTATGGGTACTAGATGTGGGGGGACGGGAGTCTTGTCCCTCTAACACAAAGGGAGGATCTCTGACCAGGCGAGGTGATCATGCCTGGCGGGCCAACTGCCCTTGATAACTTGATTCCAATAGTTTTATTCGATTCTGAGTGAGAAGGGATCTGAGAATAGTAATAAAACACTTACACACTCGTTTGTGCTTGTATATGCAAATATCTGTTGGTATTAATTAAGAACAACGATATCTCTTTCTCATTGCGGTGCAGATCTCTTTTTTAAACGGAAATAAACTCCGAAGTAATATTTGTTTAATTTACATAAATGTAAATATTCGTTTAAGTCATTTAAAGTCCAATCCACGACTGTGAGAACTGAACTTTATTTATTTTGGTATTTTACATCTTTCGTGAACAGCAGCAAACACTCGGGCTAGGCTGATTTTAAAAACATTTAGGAGTAGGCTATATAGAGTTTGTTCCTATTTTTTTTAATAATAATTAATATATCTGACATCTAACACACAACGCCATCTAGTCCCAAGCTAAGCAGAGCTTGTGTTATGGGTACTAGACAACTGATATAAATACATATATACTTTTTTTTTGTAAATACATACATATTACACATAGAAAACACCCAAACTCCGAAACAAATATTTGCAGATCATACAAACATTTGGTCCGACCCAGGTATCGAACCCGAGACCTCAAGCACAGCAGTCGCATACGTTACCACTGCGCCACCGAGGCAGACTATTGTTTCGAACATAAAAAGTAATGAATGTACATAATCTTAATTAGATTAATGTGCAGTTAATAATGTCCAGTCAATATTTTGGAGATATAAATATCTTGAAATGTAAAAAAAAGAAAGCAGTATTAAAATTACTCTATGAATGACTGAAATGACTGTGTTAACTCAGACCAATATATAGAGATTTGTATACAAATACTGTATGTATTCATTACATTCATAGACTATGAATAGTTGGACACAGTCGTGAAGGAGATGGCTATGGCTGTCATGATTAATACCCAGTAAACAGCGGCCGCCACTCGCTCGGTTCATTTTCGTCCACTATTAAACGAACTATGTAGTTAAGCTTCTAATCCGATTGTTACTAAAAGTAGGTAACTATTGTACAATAATTTTTGAAATTCACCAGCTTTTGTAGAATTCTGTTTTTGTTCAATTAAAGTGATAAAGATAAGGGAAGTGAAAACATAGGGTAATTAATCCATTTATATTGTTTACGCAAATAACTTTGAAGGTTTCTCAGTTATCAAATGCTTATAACTCGTTCTACAGAAATATATGTAGATTTTTTAGCAAATAACACATAAAGTGTGTAGATAGGACAGATTTTCTGAGCGTGGAACTACATGAAATCATTGTGACATTGTACTTCTCATTTGGTAATAAATATTTTTTATTTATTTGGCTCAACACTTTTAAAATAAAAGAAGTCTGCATAATTCTAAAAAATCTTAAACCTGAATTAAGGTTTCCTATAACTTTATCTGTTTGTAAATTACCGGTTCAGTTTATTTTACATTTGTTAGTTGTTCAATATAAACGCAATACTTGTGGCAATTTGAACTGATTTTGAACACAAATATTTAATATTCCTCCAGAGAAGTGGAGTTTGCCTCTTGCACAACGCTTTCTATTTGGCGAAGGTAAACGATATTTCAAAGGAGCAACCTCTCCGCCACGTCGCGCCGTCGCGGAACGCTCCTCTCAATGGGAACTAAAATTTATTCGCACCAAATCCGCAGATTGAATACTTTTTTATATATTGAACTTGATTTTACTTTGATGCATTCATTGTAATAAATTAAGCTGAGCGTTAGAAGGAACTTCCTTTATTCTGGGTAGTTTTTAAACACTTAATGACTACACAATCTGAGAATATTGCATGTGAATGTCCTAAGTAAATTTCTCGTGACCCTAATTAATCCTATTACATACACGTAAAGTATTTAGTTTATATAGGAGTATTTAGATGTACGCTTAATGTACACCTAAATACTATGACTTTACAAGGTTCACTCTAAATTGTCGTAGTTATTTCGCCTCTTTAGTTACAAAGTACTTATCCACCACATAGCCACACGTTTCTAAATTTACAGGTTACTATGGCCTAATAGCCCCTAAGATATAGCTTAATCTCTGTAATAGTTGTCACTAGTGTCCTTTTAGAACTGACGAGTTACATTTTAGGTTAGAAATTTTATATTCACTATATCTATACTATATTATATAAAGCTGAAGAGTTCGTTTGTTTGTTTGAACGCGCTAATCTCAGGAACTACTGGTCCGATTTGAAAGTGATCGCTAGGGTCGTCTGTACTCTCAGAAAAAATATTTCATGCTGATATTAAGTATCGTATCGATACCACGTGAGAACACGTCATGTACAAGGGTTGGTTAAGGGTGGGGCTCAAGAGCATCGTGAATCCTTGTTTGCTCCCTTGACATCTTACTTCTCATAGCACATAGATGCTATGTGAAGTAAGTTATACTTATAGAAGTGCCTTAATAGGAAATACTTCCAAAACAAAGTGTTATTAATTTTTTGTCATAGCAATACTTATTTAAACGAAGTCTTACAAAAGAGTAAAGCATTCAAAGAACTAAGAAATAAATGAATATATTACACCGCAATCAGTACCATTGAAATGCAAAGATTTTTTGTCTTCAGTTAAGAAGCAATTATGTTTGAAGGCGTACTGAGTATGAGCGAACTTTTTTATTTATTTAACTTCGTTGTACCGAAATGAGGGTGAAAATGCGAGTTACGGAGTTAAGTGAATACTTACAACTTCTCTTAATTAGATTTTCACATTACGTTCATTATGTCTAGTCAAAGCCGTTGAAATCAGATACATTAAGTTCTAAAGAGTTATTCATGAGTTCTAACCTGCCTTTTGTGTTAGCTAATTGGCCATGTATAATCTTAATATTTTATTTAAAACTGTGAATTTATGTATCATTATTATCTTGAGTATCATTGGTGTAAATTTTGAGCTATTTTTTTTATGCAATAGTGGCCAAACGTATCACCTGATGGTAAGCGATTACCGCCGCCCATGGACGCAACACCAGAGGCATCACAAGTGCGTTGCCGACCTTTGGGAAATGGGGAGAGTGATGGGGGGAGGGTTGGGGGATCATCAACAACCCATAATATCCCACAGCTGGGCTCGGGTCTCCTCTCAGGAGAGGGTTAAGGCCCTACGTCCCCACGCTGGCCGAGTGCGGTTCGGGGTATGGGCCTCCGGTATCCTCACTCACTCGGTGTTAAAGATTACTCATAAATTTACAAAATAAAAATTTAAAACTTATGTTTCTGGATCAATATCAGTCTTATATATACTTAAATATAAAAGTGGCTACATAAGTCAAGAGGGAACCTGTGTATATTTTAACCTGACTCAGTAAGGAAGTGTAGTCACTAATAGTTGAAGTTTCTTATTATAATAGAAAAATACATTGCAAGTGATCAAGTTGTGATCGCTTCCCTAGTAAGAATAAATATGGATTCATTTAATAATTAAAACACTGTTATCATAATCGTTAATTTACCTACATCGGTTCCATAATGAGCATTGGAACATATTTAATTAGTTCTGAATTGAACTCTAATATACCCATGTGTTAATTGTATTTACTCAAAGCTGAGAAATTATATTATTTACTTTGTAATATCTTAATGCCATTCAAGCGTAGTCACTGCTTGTCTACATAAAGCATGAAGAGGAACCGGAGTTTTGTTTATTCAGTAGAAATCTTGTCGGTAGGTTTTATAGCCTGGAATATTTTAGTATGTATGGGCCATGGGCCTGCCAAAATGACTCTACTCTGCCTGATGGAAAGCATAAGCAGAATCCAAGAGTGGTGGTCACCATACTCATTGCGAATGCAACAATGCAGCATGGTGACCCACACTATGGCGGCCTAGTGATGCTTCTGCATCATTGGGCCTCCGGTCTCGCACTCACCAACGAAACACGACAGCACGAACGCTGTTATTTTACCTTGATCTTCTGTGCGAGGGTAGTACCGCCCCGGTCGAGCCGGCCCTACTGTTCTGAAATCAGCGTGGCTCTACTACCTAGTAATAAATAGTAACCTGCAATAAAACAACATTTACTATTTAGAATTCATTAAAATAATAAAAACTAGTCAATCAACGGATGTTAGACCACCTA
Organism: Diaphora mendica; assembly: GCA_949125395.1. Lineage (NCBI taxonomy): Eukaryota > Metazoa > Arthropoda > Insecta > Lepidoptera > Erebidae > Diaphora > Diaphora mendica. The sequence goes on along the minus strand of OX421326.1, from coordinate 315,671 downwards.
ATAACATAGACCCCATAACATAATTTTAGTTGTAGTATAATGTTGTGTTCGTATCATTTGTCACCGAGTGTCTGCGGCGTCGCGATATCTAACCAGAGTGATGCGGAATCTGTCGACATAAATTCAGCACTGAACAAATTTATTGTGCCTATGTGTCCTACTTTAATTTAGAAACAAACCATTTTAATGGGGCAATAATATTTATTTATTTATTTATTTATTTATAACTTTATGCACAAAAACATGCATCGGCGGACTTAATGCCAAAGGCATTTTCTGCCAGTCGACCGAATGGGCGATGCAGAGAAAAAATGAAGTAGGTGCATTTAATGGTTAAGAATTAAATGATAAACTGTTTGACCTTGAATAAATATATACAATAATCTATCTATATATATAAAAGAGTAAGGTGACTGACTGACTGACATACCCAGAGATCAACGCACAGCCCAAACCGCTGAAGCTAGAATCCTGAAAATTTACATGTAGATTCTCTATATAACGTAAGTGAGCACTAAGAAAGGAATTTTTGAAATTCCACCCCTAAGGGGGTGAAATGGGGGTTGAAAGTTTGTATGGAAGTCCGTCATTTTATAAGTTAGAAACATAAAACTTTATTTTTGAACTAATGATTAAAAATGAGTAAACACGTATTTAAGCGTTTCTAAATATTCTACCCCTAAGGGGTGAAATAGGGGTTGTGATTTTGTACATAGGTTAGTCTGGAAGTCCGACATTTTAGAAGTTAGAAACATGAAACTTTATTTTTGGGCTACTAATTAAAAAGGAATAGATACGTATTTAAGCGTTTCTGAATTTTATACCCCTAAGGGGGTGAAATAGGGGTTGAAAGTTTGTATGAAAGTTCGTCATTTTTTTAATTAGAAAAATGAAAATTCAATTTTGGGGCTACTGATTAAAAAGAGTAGATACGTATTTAAGCATTTCTGAATATTCTACCCCTAAGGGGGTGAAATAGGGGTTGAAAGTTTGTATGGAAGTTCGTTATTTTTAAATAAGAAACATGCAACTTTATTTTTGGGCTACTAAATAAAAATGATTAGATACGTATTTAGGAGTTTCTGGATATTATGCCCGTAAAGGGGTGAAATAGGGGTTGAAAGTTTGTAAGGAAATCCGTCATTATTTAAGTGAAAAACATGAATATTTAGTTTTGAGCTACTGATAAAAAATGATTAAATACGTATTTAAGCGTTTCTGGATATTCTACCCTTAAGGGGGTGAAATAGGGGTTGAAAATTTGTATGGAAGTCCGTAATTTTTAAAATAAGAAATATTAAACTTTATTTTTGGGCTACTAAATAAAAATGATTAGATACGTATTTAGGAGTTTCTGGATATTATGCCCCTAAAGGGGTGAAATAGGCGTTGAAAGTTTGTAATGAAGTACGTCATTTTTTAAGTAAGAAACATGAAAATTAGGTTTTGGGCTACTGATTAAAAATGAGTAGATACGTATTTAAGCGTTTCTAGATATTCTACCCCTAAGGGGTGATATAGGAGTTGAAAGTTTTTAAGGAAATCCGTCATCTTTTGAGTGAGAAACATGATAACTTCTGTTTTGGCTGATTAAAAATGAGTAGATACGTATTTAAGCGTTTCTGGATATTCTACCCCTGAAATAGGGGTTGAAATTTCGTATATAGGTTAGTCTGGAAGTCCGTCATTCTTAAGTTAGAAACATGCAACTTTATTTTAGGCTAATGATTAAAAATGAGTAGATACGTATGTACGAACATGTTCTACCGGAACCGGTTGTGGTACACGGTGCCGTTCTCGAAGTTGTTCAAAAATATATGTGGTACCTCAGACACTTTGCAGTTAAGTAGAAACTACTTCGAGGACAAGGTGAACAGGAGAATTCAGCCGGGTTGGGCAGCGTTTGGGAAATTTCGTCGGGTCTTGTCATCATCAATCCCACAGTGCCTAAATACAAAAGTCTTCAATCAGTACGTCCTACCAGTCATGACATGCGGTGCCGAAACGTGGACACTTACGACACGGCTGGTTCACAAGTTTAAAGTCGCTCAGCGTGCTATGGAGGGCTATAATAATAATAATGATTTATTTTTCTCATCACAAAAGCTCAACGTTTCTCTAAGGGATCGCATCAAGAATGAGGTGATCCGGTAGAGAACCAAGGTCATTGACATAGCCCACAGGATAAGCAAGCTGAAGTGACAGTGGGCTGGCCATATTAGCCGCAGAACTGATAACCGTTGGGGTAAACGGGTTCGTGAGTGGTGACCGCGTCTCGGCAAACGTAGCGTAGAACGTCCACAGGCCAGGTGGAATTATGATCTGCCCAAGTCGGCTGGCAGGAGCTGGATGAGAGAAGCTGAGGATCGAACCAAGTGGCGTGCAATTGGAGATGCCTATGTCCAGCAGTGGACTGCGATGATGATGATGAGATACGTATTTAAGCGTTTCTGGATATTCTATCCCTAGGCTAGACTGGAATTCCGTCATTTTTTAATTTAGTAGCCTGAAACTTTGTCTTCAGGCTTTTGATTACAAATAAATGAATACTTATATCAGCATTTATGGGAATTCTTTTCCTAAAGGGGTTAAAATAAGGGTCGAAAGTGTGTATAAGAGTCAAATTTAATGGACTATTGATTATAAATTAATACGTTTAAAAACATGAACACAGTATTCATAGATACTTACACAGTTTTAATTAAATACTCTTTTATTTTTTTTTAATTAAAATAATTAAATAATCAACTTCCACGCGAGCAAAGCCGCGGGCAACAGCTAGTATACATATATACATGAATACATACATACACAGATACAGCACAAATATATCCACGCATACAAATACAGGTGTAGGTAATAGGTGTTGATCTAAGAGCTCGCCAGTTCCGCCAATTCAATCAATAAGAGCTCCTTCACCCTCACCTTGAACGAGAAACGACTCCTGGCCATCCTGACGTCGACAGGTAACGCATTCCACAAAAGGATAGACTGTACGATGAAAGAAGCGCCCACAAACGCAGTGGAGTGAGAGGGACAAAGTAGAAGGAGATTGTTCGAAGAACGAAGGTTTCTGTTATGGGTATTGCTTATGAGTTGTATTTGTGATGTTAAATAAGTAGGAGGGGATGGGGAGTTGAGGATAGTATAAAGGAAAGTGAGAGCGCGCAGTTTTCTGCGTTGACGAATAGGTAACCATTTGAGCTCGGAACGAAAACTTGAGATATGATCATACTTACGAAGATTAAAGATGAATCGAATGCAGTTGTTGAGAAGACGATCTAACTTGTTGAGGAGGTCTGCATTCAGGTCATAGTAGCACACGTCACCATAGTCGATTAAAGGGATTACTAGAGACTGCACAAGCGTTGCCTTAGTTTTCACAGGGAGAAAGTTTTTTAGACGGTATAATGTTCTCAGGATGTTGGTAACCCTCTTACATACGTTTGTAACTTGATCACGCCAGGTCATACTGCAGTCGAGTTGTAAGCCTAGGTCTTTCACCGTTGAACCAATAGGGATAGTGGAACCATTTAAGATTATTTTCGGTAGCGTCTCGAGACCGACTCTGTTCATCGAATGGCGGCTGCCGATTATTGTAGCTTGGCACTTTGTCGGATTAACCGATAACCCAAACCTCCCCGACCAGTTTACGATAGACTTGAGATCTGTGTTTATCTTGTCGATTGCTGTTGCTATATCTTCAAGGTTGGCATGGGCGTACAGTTGCAGGTCGTCAGCATACAGATGATACGCACTACGAAGTTCAGGAGTTAAGAGATTAATAAACAAAGAGAAAAGCAAAGGTGAGAGTATACCGCCCTGAGGGACACCAGAGTCGAGATCACACCAGCTTGACGAGAGGTCATCAACCCGAACGGACTGCTGGCGTCCCTGAAGATATGATGAGAACCATTCCAGCGCTTCGGGTGAGATCATAAGATAGGAGAGGATGGACAGGAGAATATCGTGATTGACGGTGTTGAATGCATTTGAAAAGTCAACCAGAACTAAGACTGTTACTTTTGTATCTTCCAAAGCCTCCCTGATGTCACCAGTCACTTTGAGAAGGGCAGTGGTAGTGCTATAGCCTGGCCTAAAACCAGATTGATATGGGCTTAATAAGTCATTTTTGTAAATAAAACCAGAGAGCTGCTTATGGACACAGGCTTCAAGAATTTTGGAAAGGAATGGAAGGATGGATATAGGTCGAAAGTGGATTGGAAGAGTGGGGTTTGTGATTTTAGGTAAAGGAATAATGTAGGCCTTACGCCAAAGTGAAGGGAACGTTCTTGAGTATAAGGAGTAGTTTATGATGTGGGAGATGGCAGGTAAAAGTTGATCAAGTATGGTTATGATCATGCGTCTGCTGATCTGATCAAAGCCCATAGCGTTGGATTTAATAGAGAGGATTATCTTTTTGATCTCACAATGCTCAACTGGAACAAATTGAAAAGGTGTTATATTAGGAGAATTTAGACCAGCCAAGTAATTGACAGTTAGATGTTTGGTTTGGGGATCCAAATAGGTGCACGTGGAGAGATGACGGTTAATGTTATCCAACCCAACCGTCTCGGTTTGGTGATTAGATGTCTGTTTACCAATACCCAGACTTCCAAGGAATTTCCAGGTATCGGCGGGAGAGGAACAGGCAAGGTTATCAAGAATGTAACGGCGTTTGGCATTGCGTATCATCTGGTTACATCGATTCCTTGCACTTTTGTATTGATTCCATTTTTCATCCGTACGATCCCTTTTATGTCTGGCAAAAGCCCTATCTCTTCGGCCCATAGCCAACAGAATCTCCTTTGTCATCCAAGGTGCGGGTGGTCTCTTCAGTTTAATCTTCTTAACAGGGGCATGTGTGTCGTATAAGCTATTAACCGCCTTATTAAAAGCTTCTACTTTATCGTCCAGGCTAGAAGCCGCAGTTACTATTTCCCAGTTCAGTTTAGATGCGTCATCACGTAGCCTATCTATATCCAAGCGGCCAAAGCAACGCCTGTGCAACACTCTGGGAGGATGTTTAGGAGGTTTCAGGACGTAGGAAAGGAAAATTAGGTCGTGGTTGGAAAATCCAGGGGCATGGAGTTGACCGTGGTTACGGGCGTGTGTTGGATCAGACGTAATGATCAAATCAAGCCACGTGTCATTCCCCGGATTATTGTGGTGAGTCGGTAGAAGAGGTAAAACTTGCATACCGGCGGATTCGATCATCTGTAGGAGTTTGCAGGAACGTGAGGATTGGTGGTTAAGATCAGTATTAAAATCTCCCATGATGACATGATGTGCATATTCTGACCCTAAAGATTCCAGTACTGTTTCCAGACTGGAGAAGTAGTCGATAGAGGGAGGACAATAGACCACACCTAGAACCATCTTGGTCCCCTTGATATATACCTCAAGGAAAAGGTATTCGGCGTCAGCAGAGTACGGGGCAGGAGAAGAAGCTAGAATTTTATACGGTAGAGAGCAATGGATATAGATGGCTACCCCGCCGCCTCTCCTGTTAATGCGGTCGTTACGAACAAGAATGTAGCCAGGGAGAGAGTAAGATGTGGAGGCGAGGTTAGGCTTGAGCCAACTCTCAGAGATCAGGACGGCGTGAACGTTTGTGTTGGTGAAAGCTTCTGTCAAGTCTCCAAAGTGGCTAGGTATGCTCTGTGCATTTATGTGACACACATTGAGCAGATGTTTCGATTGCTGGTTGAGTGTGTTTCGCAAGCGGTCACCCAACGTCTCAGGTAAAGAGGCAAAACTGTCTTCATCGGTGGAAACTACAGACTCGTATTCAGAACTACACGAGTCATCGTTATCAGAAATCATAGATAATGTTCAGATTATGATAATATACTGCAGATATCTATAATTATATATATATATATAATAAATATACTATAAATATATCTACTTAGATATCTAAAACAAAAAAAAAATAACGAAAATATCAAAACCTCAGCAAGTAAGTTAGTAATTTCTCTGCACCACCCACCAGCTAACACTACATAGAATACAAACAATACATAAAATCAACAACAATTCAAAAACAACTATCGCATCCACAGGTTGAACACAGTTTAAAAATATAAAATACAATAACAAAAAGAAAAAAAATTAGAAATTCAAATCAAAAGCTACCACGTTTTCCGCCCGTTCAGCAGCCTCTTTATGTATATATGCTCCAAGACGTAAAGAGAATTGTAAGTCATAAAAGTCAGTGAGTGTTTCCGAACGGAGCTCGCCAAAGGCCAAACCAAATGTCACCTTGAAAGTGTCACATTTGTATACAAATAACAATGAGTGAAAAAATACTGTTTGTGGGTAAATTACTAGACAATATTTTGACAATAACAATGCGATAGGTGATGTTTACTTCAATACTAGTGACTACTGTCGGGCGGGCTACGCGAATACGAGATTGCGATTAGTTGGATGACATGAAACGGGTATCCAATGCCGAAATGAATTAAACCTAGCCCGTAAAGTTCTTACGTGGGCCGGGCAGCCTTCTTGGCTCCACCCCGTGCCTGGATCGCCGCTACATTAGGAACACCTGGATACTTGGATGTTAAGGGCAATAGTTCTTCTAGAGAGCTAATTTTGTGGCGATCTCCGTCAGGTGCTTTGATTATAATAGCTCCATCCTGCGTCCAACATGCACGAGCACCAAAGTGGAGCCTTGCTTTGGTGAACGCCGATTGTCTAGCACGCGTAAGGAACTCGCGTATTGAAGCTGAAGAGCCTTTGAGTGCAGTCTTCGCTCTCCAGACTGAGGTCCTAAGGTCTATGCTGCGGAACCTCACTAAGATGGGGCGGTGGTGTTCATTTTTAGGGGTCCCCAGCCTGTGACAGATGGTAACAGATTCCTTGGAGTGGTGCTTCAATTGCAGTTTATTTTGGATAATATCCAGTATAATTTTAGTACTGTCCTCACCTTCAGACTCAGGAACTCCCATGAAAAGAAGAGCTTTGCGTCGATGCCTTGTTTCCACAGCATCAACAGCCTTGGAGCACTCCTCAATCTGCTTTCGAAGGAGCCCCAGAATGCCGTACATCAGTTCTCTAAATGTACGGAACTCTTCCGCTACTTTGGTGACTGTGTCCTTCGTGTTCCCTGCTGTCTTAAGCTGTGTCTCCAATTCCTCCATCCGCCGTGTAAAGCACTCCTCCAGGTTCTTCTGTGCGGCCTCAATATTTAAAAGTTGCGGCATTTTGACTGTAGTGTGGGTTGCTGGTAGGTGGTGTCACTAAGTCCTCAGATTTACCACATACACTGTTGCAAACGTGAGTTGTGTACAGTTAGACTGTAGTTAGCTTGTAAATGTAATATTTTTGCAAGAAATGTAGATATTTAAATTAAAACCAATTTAATTACTTTTAAGTATGTGTGTACTTTTTTTGCGCCTACCCACGAAAAAAAAGTAATATACATTCCAGTAAACATCCATTTTAAATTCAAGTACCTAAACGCAAAATGCAACATACCAATGAAGTACCTAGACAGTATTACAAAGAACCCGTGAATTTTATCAGCTATTACTAGTGAAATGGAAACAATTGTTGTAGTTTATTTTAAAAGTCAACTCCCGCATTAGTAATTTATATCCTGTGTCGCGAAGAGTGTGTTACAAAATATATGAAATGGATACAAATTGACTTGAATTGATTGGATACAATACTACTCGGAACAATAATACGACTTGGATGGCACAAGGTATTGTCCCGTGTTTTTTTTAAGTAGCTAGTGTTACATGAAGAATTACAGAGTGACAAACATGGATACGTTTCTTTCAAGTGGTAAGGACAGAATTCATTTAACTATAGCTTTTAATCTCTTGATGAGTATAAAACCATAGTTCACAAATATAACCTTGTGGAGAAATGTATAGTGTTTTTTTAACTGTTTAACATCACAATCAACGGATAAAAAATTTAAGTCAAAAAGGTAAAATGCACTGCAAACCATTTGGTTAAATCTAAAATACATATTACGTGGAAAAGCACGTTTACTTAAATACCTAAATTTTTTGTCAAAAATTGAAAAAACTTATTTGATTTTAAAACTTTAAAAAGCAGGTCTCCCGTTTTCGGTTCTTAACCCTTTGAAAGGCATAAATTGTATTCATCGCTATCCTGTATACGCACCTACGCAACATTAGGGTTCGATGAAGTCGTTCAAATAAATGTATTGTAATGTATTCTGCGTGGAGAGGTCTCGGCAAAGGAGGAGTGCTCCAATATGGTTCCGACAATAACGTTAAAATATCGACGAAGTGACGTCGAGAGTAAACGATGCTCAGTGCGACCGTATCGGTCTTAACATATACGTTATTTATTGTTTTGATTTGCCACTTTCTGTCATGTCCGTTCCAAATATCAGGTATAGTAAAATTTTGCATAACTTTAATTCCCATATAATTTTGTATGCATATGAACCATACCACATTGAAGACATCTCAATAAATACGGCTTTGTACTGGATACAAGGTCGCCCATAGAATCCCAATCTGTTGGTAAAATAACAAGGCTTAACCTTTTAGAACCTTTATAGGCACTTACTACGGAATGTAAAATTAAAGTAAGCCAACAGCAGAAAATCAAGTGATTTTTTCCTTTTACGATATGAATATCAAGAAAACAATGCTATTCATTTATGCAATCAGCATACAAACCACATCTCTGTATGCGAATACTTGGCGCCGGTAAATATTTACGTCCTCTCTCCCCGCTACCCCGCGGCGGTATGTCACACAACCCTTTGTACATGCCCTGTTTGTCACCTTCTTTGCGGAGTTCCTACACTTTACAAGCTATTAAAAACCTTATTTAGAGCTAAATAAAGAGAATTACAATTTGGAGCGGTGTCGACGTGTAGTCTAATGTTAATTAATGTAAAATGTATGTTTAGCTGTTAAGGCATAACCTCGGTAGAGCCTACGACGAGAAATATATTAGGTTTGCAACAAAATATTCGTGCAATCGTATTTCACAACGGGCAGTATGTTGTGTCAACTATTAGAAAACAAAAGAAAATGGGTGTGACATAACATTAAGCTGAATGATATTGAAATGAACTAATAATAAAATAAGTTAAAATAATTATGCTAATGTATGTATTTATACTGGTATTTTGAACAAAGAGAAACCAGGGCCTACAAACTCGTGACGACTCCAATGAAACGGTTAAGTCCTGTCTCATTAATTTGAAATTCTAAGAGGGCCTTTAGTTGTTCCTTACGTCAACAGGACCTTAAGAACGTATCACAAACTTTATTAAGCCGTCAAAATGATACGCTAACCTAATATATGTTGTGAATAATTAAGTGAAAGTGAAAGTGACCATAAATCACGGTTTGAAGAAGACTGCCCCAGATTTTGGTTCTCAATGTCCGCGAGAAAAGCTTCGGGTACAATAGTCTAGAGAATTATTGTAAATTGGTGGAGCAGTTTGTCTGGGAAATTTTATATTTACCCAAATGAAAAAGTTGTGGATGACTGAAAAAACCCAGCTACAGGTTTCTGTTCTTAGGCGACATTTGTAACAAAGGTGACAACGCGTAAATAACGAACACATAAATATAAAGATGTGCCAACAATTTTATCTATACAAATGAATAAAATTGGAGTGTCTGTTTGTAATATTAAAATAACAGCTTTTTAAATGCATATGTATGTATACACGGTACATATACCAAAATATCATTTTTTACTATTTTGTCTGTCTGTCTGTTTGGTCCGGCTAATCTCTAGAACGGCTAGACCGATTTTGACGGGACTTTCACCGATAGGTAGCTGATGATATAAGGAGTAACTTAGGCTACTTTTTTAGACTAACTTCGCCCCGCAGCGTTACCTGCGGTACGACGAATACCGCGGGTAACACCGCGTGACTCAGCTAGTTCTTAATAAAAGTGAAATAAAATGTGATTACACAAATAAACTGACAATGTCCCTTTTTCAGTTCAAAGCAAATGGTCACTGTGAGTCATAGCGCGAGTGTTACTGAGTCTTAGGGCTTGAATAAAGCACCTTTTCAACTTAGCTTAAGTTGAAAAGGGCGCCCTTGCAAACTTCGTTCTTTGAAATTGACTCGTACGTCTTCTTAAAAAAGGGATTCCTTTTATTCAAGCATTTTATTAGATCTTAGACTTATAATTTTCTTTACAGTACTTAAATAAATAAAAAATATTTAAATTTTTACCAAATTAAAATGAACAAAGAAAATTTAATAAAAATTAGTTGCAGACGCTCTGAGATATACCCACTGTTCATGCCAATAACTCCTAGAATTACTGATTAGCCGTCATCCTTTGGATACTTGTGATACCATAGCGTCCCCCTATAAGCTAGACTCCAATAAATTTAGCAAATTTAAGATTTATTCAACTATACCGCACACAATGGATAACGCTCCCACTGAGCCTAGTACCTAACTAAGCTAAGCCGCGGAGGGATGGACAAGAGGCCATGTTGTTATTTTCAGCATTAATTGCTAATCCGATTTGGAAATTGTTATTTATGACATATCAACAGCGGCTGATTTAACTAAACTAAAACTAAATTTTGTGGGAAAACGTGGTGGAGCTGGTACGAGCAATATTAATTTGTGTCAAATATACGTTATGAAATTTGTTTGAAACTTTAATTAATAGTTGACATTGGAAGTTGTAATTTGATAAACTATATTTCCATAGTATCGATATTATGAAATTGATAATATTGAAACAGGCTCACTAAGCAACACAAACTATTTAGTACAAATTCCAGTTTAGGTAGAATTGACTTGAAGTATTTAATTAAATTGGTATAAATAATATAATGAAACACATAAATGAGAATTAGTAGACAAGTTTAACATACTAATAACTTTTTTTATGAATAAGGACGGCAAACGAGCAGACGTATCGCCTGAAGGTTAGCGATTACCACCGCCCATGGACACCCGCAGCACCAGAGGATGGATGGATGGATGGAATGGCGTTGCCGGACTTTGGGATGGAATGGGATAGGGGGAGGGCCTCTGGTATCCTCACTCACTCCGTGAAACACAGCACAAGCGCTGTTTCACACCAGTTTTCTGTGACGCCGTGGTATCACTCCGGTCGTGCCGGCCCATTCATGCCGAAGCGTGGCTCTCCACGGAATTGGCGCTAATTTGGATTTTGCGCAAGACGGCTGGCAGGAGCTGGATGCGAGAAGCTGATGATCGAACCAAGTGGCGTGCAAATGGAGAGGCCTATGTCCAGCAGTGGACTGCGATTGACTGATGATGATGATTGTTTAATCACATAACTAGGTTTTGTTGTTCGCAACGCAGCCAGGTCAAGATGGACTAGAGAACTTAGTATAACAATGTAATGCATTGTAAAGTTTCGTACATTTGACCGTTGAGAATTACTTCCTCTGGAATTAGCATAACTTGAAATTTTGTTCAACGCCCTGTAAATTAATATTTCAATCATGTTGGTATGTAAGTCAGAAATCGAGTTTTGATGACCTGATGGTCTGTCAGTTAGTGTTTTAGTTAGTTGAACCTTTTATATTTGGCATGAATTTTGTAATATAATGCTGCCTGTTCACTGGAGCGAGAAATTAATATTCACATTTCATATACATGTGTGTCGTTTCGCTCAGAACTAAAAGAAATCGTCGCGTGCTCGCGGCCCAATTCCGCGAATGGAAAAACACAGTCCGCAACTCCACTACGCATTATTTTCCCACTCAGCTTCGTCACGTCAGTGGACAGGCAGCCTTATAATGTACACCAAGGGTATATGTTAATGTTAGCGGTTGCATTTTTAGAACATTAAATGCGTCAAATTTTAATGAGAGGTGTTGCTCACAGTAATGAATAGTGGATCTATCATGGGCGATAGCCCTCACAGACTGCTGTGCTGGGGTTCACAGAATAATATATTCAACGAGTGTTTACGAGTCAAGCGTTGTCGGTTAATACAAATAATAATAATAGATGGTGAAGTTGTTCATTTGTAAGGCAAAGTACCGAGTTATTTAATTTTGCTAAACTTGCTCGTAGTGTTCGGGATCATGAATGTTGTTGTGACTAATATTCAATGCTCTCGAGCATATGTAGCAATGCAAACCTGAAGTTGCCTATTCTTTAACATTAAATATATTCAGTCTTAAATTAAACATTGTACCCATGACGTGCGAGAGTCATATTTCGTCGCGATTAGCCCGGCCGGTGGGAAACCGCTGGAAGCAATTTTTTTATTGCTTTTACTTGAGGGATTGAGGTTAAATGAGACCCGAACTCCCCGTCTCGCTAATTCTGGGGGCAGGAAAAAACGGTGGTAACACATTGGTGAATATTATTCCCTGTGTCCATGGCCGGTGTTAGTAACTCACCATTAGGGGACCCGGCTGCCTGTCCGCCCCTATACCATAAAAACCTCATCACATAAATACGTTGCCCTACGTAGCAGTAACACATACAATAATGCAGAGGTGACCATTGAAACCTCTGCGCTAGCACCACGAAGATCTTTCAGGGTCAATCTGGGTAACAGTAATTCGCTATCTATCTAGCGTTTTATATTAATTAACATTCAACATGGATATCAATTCATGTTAAATATCAATCCGTGCTAAAAACATAATTCGGCATATGGTCTTTTTAGGGTTCCGTGCCAAGCAAAAAACGGAACCCTTATAGATTCGTCATGTCTGTCTGTCTGTCTGTCTGTACGTCCGTATGTCACAGCCACTTTATTCCGAAACTATAAGACCTTTAATGTTAAAACATGGTAGGTAGATGTATTCTGTGAACCGCATTAAGATTTTCACACAAAAATAGAAAAAAAACAATTAATTTCAGGGGTCCCCATACTTAGAACTGAAACTCAAAAAAATTTTTTTCATCCAACCCATACGTGTGGGGTATTTATAGATAGGTCTTCAAAAATGATATTGAGGTTTCTAACATTATTTTTTTCTAAACTGAATATTTTGAGCGAGAGACACTTCCAAAGTGGTAAGATGCGTGTCCCCCCCTCTAACTTCTAAAATAAGAGAATGATAAATCTAAAAAAAATATATGACGTACATTACGAAAAGTAGGGATTATGTGATCGACTTTTCTTTTACCGATAAAGTTATTGGTTTTTGGCAGTTTATATGTAAGTAATATTTGTTTTTCGGTTTATGTGTTCTGAAGTTATTTGGTCTAATCCTCCTCCTCGGTGCGAAATTTTAATTGAAAACAGCTGCTAGTATCGTTATTTTTTGTTGATATTATCTTTGTAGACACTCCTGCGTCCCGTGGGAAGAAAATTACCTGAAAAATAAAGAAAAATTTTTAATTTCTGGACTTAGAAAAATTTTGAATTTCTAAATTGCTAAATTTTCGAGGTTTTTGTCGAATTATTCGATAACGCTTCTCCTCAAACTTGATATAGTTACAGATATAGATAGCCCTCATCAAGGCCTATCTAACAACACCTCCTTTGTATAGGTTGGGTAAATATAAGTTGCTAAATTTCAATATTCATTTTGACTTTTGGGTTTTTTAAGGAATTTTCCAAGGCTCTTTGCTTATAACTCTTCGGAATTTTTAATTATATATATTTAGATAGAACTCGTCAAGGTCTATCTAATAACACCTCTTTTATTAACATTCGGTTAATAAAAGTACTAAATTTTCAACATACAAATCTCGATTTACCGTTTTTTCGAAAATTTTCTGCGATTTTCTTTCAATAACTTGCCCCCTTATTTTTTCTTAACAATTAATTATACATATCTAGATAGCTCGCGTCACGACCTATCTAACAACACCTCTTTTAAGTAAATCTGGTAAATAGAATCTTAGAAATTCGACATTTAAATTTCAATTTTAGTCATTTTTGGGGTTTTTGTCGATTAATTCGATAGCCTTTGTCTTCCAAATTATCATTTATATATATTTAGATAGCCCTGTTAATTACCCGTCGAACGACACCACTTTCGTCCGGATCCGCCTGACGGAAAATTGAAAAATTGACCGCCCACCCTCCCGTATTTCACTGGGCCATATAGACTTTGTGGTGTAAGGGTCACTAACCTCTCAATTCAATTTCTAGGGAAAATTCTTATTCAATTATTTTAATTTCGCACTCATTTTATTTTAGTGACAGAGGCACTTTACACCTCAAATAATTATAGACCGGCTCAAATTAGAGCGAAAAACTTTTGTTTGATTTTATTTCATTTTATTATTTTTAACTGTGTAGAACTACGTTCTACACAAACCATATTATTTAATTTAGTTGTACGATTGACACACCCCCCTATACAGGGCTACACAAACATTTACATACTGACACTGACACACCCCCCCATACAGGGTTGAACACACATTTACACACATTTACAAAATAGACAACTTTCCCCGTTCACACACATTATACACCACATCACACTCTGTCACACACAACACATACATCAATATGTATAAAACACCACCAACGTCCGGCGCGGCCAAGAACTCGCAGAAGATTAGGGATCCGTCGATCGAAGAGGTCTTCCAGACGATCCCTATAGAAGAACGCATGTACTACGCCACCAAATCCTGTACAATAATAAGGCAACAGCTCAATGACTCAAGGAACCTCAAGAGAGAGATAAAGCGGGAGATCGACAGAAGAGTCGATCTCCTAGAACGATTAATAAAGGCGTATGAAGAGGAGGCAAAGAGACCGAAACAAGGGCACAGTACCGAGGTCACGGAGGTTCCGAATATTAATGCCAACAAGGAAATCCTCAGAAAAATAGAAGACAACGAGAGGATGTTGAAGGAGAACGCTAAGGTCCTGGGAGAGATAAAGGAAAGCATAGGAAAGCAAGATGATAGGGAAAAGGAGAAGGAGAGAAAAGGAACATCAAAAGAGAACGAGAGAATACTGAAGGAAAACATTAAAGTTCTAGGACAGATAAAGGAAAGAATAGAAAAACAAGATGATAGTGAAAAGGAGAGAAAAGTAACACCGAAAGAGAATGAGAGGATATTGAAGGAGAACGTTAAAATCCTAGGAGAGTTAAAGGAAATGATTGGAAAGCACGATGAAAGGGAGAGAAAAGGAACACATACAGCGACCTATGCGGGGGTAGTGGCAGGCCGCTCTGAAGCTCGGCTCCCGGAGAGGACGACCCTGCACTCGGTGGTCGTCACGTCCAAAAACGAACTGGACACCGGGGAGCAGGTCATAGAGCGACTGAGGAAAGCTGCGGACGAGGACGAGGGATGGGTGAAGGCAGAGAAAATAAGAAAGGCTAAAGACAGAAAAGTAATAATCGGTTACAAAACGGAAGAAGACAGAAAAAAGGACCAAAAAAGGTTAATAGAGAAAGCGAAAGATCTTGTGGTGGAAGAAATAAAGAACAGGGATCCCCTACTGGTACTCTACAGCGTCCTTAAAAATCAGACGGACGAGGACCTGGTAAAAGCTGTGAGGTGCAGAAACCAGAATATATTCCGGGACTTAACACCGGACCAAGACAGGCTGACAGTGCTCTATAGGAGGCGAGCAAAGAATCCCCACATGTGCCACGTGGTGCTCAGGGTCTCCCCGGCGGTTTGGTCTCGTGCCCTAGACATAGGGAGACTGCATATTGACCTACAACCGATTAAGGTTGCGGACCAATCTCCCTTAGTGCAGTGCTCCCTGTGCCTAGGATACGGACATAGCAGGAAGTTCTGTACCACAACAGAACTCAAGTGCAGCCATTGCGGAGGGCCCCACCTAAGGGCCGAATGCCCGGACGCTGCCAGTGGTGCAGAACCAAACTGTTGCAACTGCCAGGGGGAGAAGCTGAGCAGCACGGGGCACAACGCTTTCAGCGCCGAGTGCCCAATCCGCAAAAAGTGGGACTATCTGGCGAGACTAAGTACGGCATATTTGTGACACACTCGATCATACACACACGACACAGGAACATACACACACACACAGATTTTAAAAGTATATAGTGAATATATATGGAGATATCGTAACACGCACACGAACACCAGACACGCACACATAACTAAAAGGAACAGCATAACAAATTCTCAACCAGGATTACAATAATTGCATATATTTAGGCATATATACACATTGTTGCTAACAAAGGTGGAATTAATGCTAAAAATAAAAAACACCCAGACACAAACATCACATATAGATTATATACACACAGATTAAATAACAAATTAAAATACACCTTAGATAAAACTATACACACATAATTAAACACTGGACATGTACAAAAACAAAATACACAAAGTCACAAAATGCCATGATCTCACAGATTAGGAGAAGACATTCAAAAAGCCATTTGCAGAATAAACAGACTAAACAATAACAACAGGTAAAACGTATTAGATAAAAGATAAAATAGTATAAATAAAAGTAAAACAAAGCATAAACAGTATAAATAGAAGACAGCTAAGATAAAACAGTATACATAGTAGTAGTAATAATAATAGTATAATAATAGAAAAATACAGAAACAATATAGAGGTATAAGAAATTAATAGAATACATTGAATATAAATTAAAAATACGTAAGACTCTCAACAAACCTAACAATAAAGCCTGCAACGTAAAAATCATATGTTTAGTATTATAATAGTAAAATTTTAGAAATTAACATTCTACGGTATAAATTCTGTAACGTAATTAAACACTAAATAGAAAAATCAACTTAATTCTGTATAGTAATCAGACAATAGATGGAAAATTAACAAAAGCAAAAAGATGGATGGGAGGCACTTGGTGCAAGGCACATCAATGAGCAGCAAATATGTATATGACTAGTAGCAAGGTCCTGTCGTTATCATGGACGGGGGAAAGCAGCGTTATCCCAAGGGATAACATTCTAAAAAAAAAAAAAAAAATCCTCCTCCTCAGTTGGCAATTCAGGTTTATAGTTTAGTGTTAGTGTGTGGCCATTAGAAGATTTGAAAACTTATCTAATTCGTATTTAATACAATATTGTTACCAAAAATGGAGAAAGTAATTAGACCAATTAAGAAAATAGACTCGAGAATTCCGAAATATTAATATTGTAAACATTTTTATTTATTAACTAATTTGTAAACTCTTTTGTATGGTTAATGAGTTTCAACTTTTTTTCATCGCTTTTGTAGTATTAATTAAGTAAAATCTGTTTGAAGTCGGCGCCAAGCCAAAATGTAATAGGAGGTACCGCACTCGCCGCTGCCGGATAGCTAGCATAAAACAACCCAAGCGAGCAGACACGCGCGGGCTGACGCGACGTCGTTGATGGTCGTCTCGAAATAAAGCGAGTGTGGTAACTACTATTACATTTGGCTTGGCGCCGACTTCAAACAGATTTTAGGTACCTAGCATACACAATAACACTACTAATTAAATGAATAAAGAATTAGGTATACACAAGAATTGGCACATAGCAATTTATGAAGAGCCAATTTATTTTACGCTTTTTAGTGTTTTTTGGCAGGGAGTTTTCGTCGGATGGTTTTTTGGAAGTCGGTTTTTTTTTTATAAAAAGTTTTGTATGATTTATATTCTGATATGTGCCAACGTTAATTTGGTGGTCCAGTGTTGTGTATAAGCTATTCACGTAATCTACAAACTTTAGTAATATTACCTGTAATGAAGTTGGTATTGACATGGGACTGGATGTATGAAGGATCTAGCAAGGGTGCTTAACCTTGGAGCCCTAGATAGACAAATACACTCACAGACTAATATTGTAGTATGTTTAGATTGTGCGACTTTTAAGCTTTTTACCACAGGCAATTGTATGCACTACCACCGTTGTGTACACCTTCTGATTATATATAAGGTACTAAAGCTAGTACAGAACTAAATTATGATGAATGGTGAGTAGATACAGAAAATAAAAAGTAAATAAAGTAAAGAAATAACTTCATATCATTGATTTCGGAGAGATTTAGTGGATAAAATCCTATTAGACGGTAACGTGCGCTGTCCACTTTTATTACTATTGTAACAAATTAAAGTGACCCTCGTTCCGAGTGAAATAAAAATAAACTTTCTGGTTCCGTAGTGATCGCCTCCAAATACTAAAAGCCCGTTACACTTTACGATTATGGTCTAATTCTCTCTTAGATACAGTTTAGAGACGTACAACTGATTCTTTTGTACTCATTTACTTAAAGAGCTCATTTGTGCTCTCTCTGGTGCAATGCAATTTAGAAGTTTGTTTGTTTTTAACCGACTTCAAAAAAAGGAGAAGGTTTCTCAATTCGACCGTATATATATATTTTTTTTATGTGTGTTCGCGAATAACTTCGTCGTTTATGAACCGATTTTGATGATTCTTCTTTTAATGGAAAGGAGATGTTTTGACGGTGGTACCATGATAAGGAAACTAGGATTTGATGATGGCATTCCAGAGAAATCGAGGGGAACCCTCATTTTTTTCAGCACGTACTATGTTTTTCGTATATTTTCTGAAGCTACTCCTGTATTTGCGTCTGATAATCATCATTTAATGATGATGAGCTGATGATGAAAGGTACAACTCCTTAACGGTTAGGAGTTGGAGGATAAATCTTTAAATGTCATATGTATGTATTTTACCTTTAGTCGTATTCTTTCAAGTTCTTTAGGTAAGCTGATGATGGAAGGTACAACTCCTCAACGGTTAGGAGTTGGAGGATAATTCTTTCAATTTCATACCTATCTATAGACCTTCTGTTGTATACTTTTAAGTTATTTAGGTGAGCTGATGACACAGGCGCTATAATGACTAACCCCTTAATGTATTTTGCTTTAAGTAACTCGCATGCTTCTATTTCATCACGACATTTAAGCTTGGACACGATTCCTATTGCCCCGTTGACCAAACCTTAATTTTGGAAACTGAGCATACTCAGTTTTAATACGTGTTCAAACCACTAAAGTTATTCAAATCAGCAGAAATTATATAAAATTGTTCAACTTACTGATAACCTACGATTGTTTGCACTAAAAATGGAAAAATAAAAACTTTTTATAAAAAAAAAACCGACTTCCAAAAACCATCCAACGAAAACTCTCTGCCAAAAAACACTAAAAAGCGTAAAATAAACTAGCTCTTCATAAATTGCTATGTGTCAATTCTTGTCTATACCTAATTCTTTATTCATTTAAATAGTAGTATTATTATGTGTGCTAGGTACCTAAAATCTGTTTGAAGTCGGCGCCAAGCCAAAATGTAACAGGAGGTACCGCACTCGCCGCTGCCGGATAGCTGCTCCTCGGCACAAAACAACCCAAGCGGGCAGACACGCGCGGGCTGACGCGACGTCGTTGATGGTCGTCTCGAAATATAGCGAGTGTGGTAACTACTATTACATTTGGCTTGGCGCCGACTTCAAACAGATTTTAGGTACCTAGCACACATAATAATACTACTATTTAAATGAATGAAGAATTAGGTATAGGCAAGAATTGGCACATAGCAATTTATGAAGAGCCAGTTTATTTTACGCTTTTTAGTGTTTTTTGGCAGAGAGTTTTCGTTGGATGGTTTTTGGAAGTCGGTTTTTTTTGTTATTGTTAAAACACTAGATTTATAGACTTCATTGTAAAAATTGCGAAAATAAAAGTTAATAGGAATGTGTTACGAAATCAATTAACGCATTACCAATAAATGTGAAAGAACAAAAATGTTCGTTGAATCGAGAGGATATTAGAATGATATTAGATAATAGAATATTAAATCTCAGGAATTTACTTTATTGTTTGCATGAAGCACCGACTATTAGCGCCGAACCTCTAAATCTTCCCTAAGCTGAAACGCCCGCAGGCATTGCACGATCTGAATAGGTTCTGAATTTTTTCATATATATCATGAAAAAATATGACTTTTCGAATCTAGATATAAGTATGAAATCCTAATTTTCTTTTTATATTAATGTACCTAATATAAGAATTGATATTTGAACACTGCTATTTGACTTTCTACTATTTCTTTTATTTTTATTAATAATACCACAGGATACCACGAACGATTTTTTCGCTTCAATTCGAGTTGACTCGGCTCGCTATAATTCAACTCAAACTACTAAAGTCGACGGCAAGCTTAATGGCAATATAATTATATTGTGGACGGTTCAACAACAATACACAAAATTTCATCTCATAGTCACCCACTTAACTATTTAAATAGTAAAATCGAGCACGCATATTGTATGTGTCAAGCAGTACGCTGTACATACATAAAAGTCGTATGCACACACGTGCTTGCGAGTCTCTCGGACAAAGTCCCGGGCCCCGTGTTGACCGAGGTCCGCTCTCAGACCGCAGCTTTGCCTTTGTTGTGTGATTGCGCTGTTGACGTGGCTCGGTCTCCGAACTACGTCAGTGGACAGCCCGCATTTTCTGGTCTCAAGCAAACATGCTGCTACAGTGAAAAGAGGTCAAATTTTATTGCAACATTTCATGAGAGCGAAATGCCCTGTTGTAGTAAGGTCATACTTTCTTTTTCTGTGTCCAAAATTATAAATAAATGTACATGTATTCTATCATATCATAGTTTTGAATTTTCATTTTGAAATCAGGCCTTTTTTAGGGTTCCGAAGTTCACATCACGTCACGGAACCGGAACCGGAATAGTTTCGTCATGTCCGTCCGTCCGTCCTCGGCTTACCTTCCAGTAGTGCTAGAAAGATGAAACTTTACATGAATATGTGTATTTACCATTTTGACAAAGCGCTAAAATAAAATCAGGAATTTTTTTTTTTGGGAAACCTCTGGGGTACCCTTAAAAAACACCCCCACTTTACGTGTAGAGAGAGACATGTAAAGTGGGGGTGAATTTTTTTCTCGCGGCTACTCCATAGAGTGGGGTATCATTAGATAGGTCTTTTAAAAAAATTGAGAGCTTTCCAAGACGATTTTTTATATAGGTACTCGTTTGCACAATATTCAACTTTAAAGCGCATTTTCTTTTTTAAATAGGACGTCCCCTTCCTCTAAAAGTTAAATGGCAGGCTCAAAAAATCTAAAAAAAATCACTATGTTAGTCCATGTAATGATCTTTGAAGGAAATTATAACGATTTAGATAACTTCGTTAGTTTAGGAGTTATGAGGCCTAACTTGTAAGGGCCTACTTGGAAAACTTTGTACAAAAATAACGAAATAATAAGTAAACATTATTCATACCAACAACGCCTTCCATTTTTTTTATGTTGTAGCTCTGCCAATATTCACGTGCCATTATGGGTGACTACGGAACCCCATTCTATACATGACCTGACACGCACTTGGCCTTTTTTTTAAATTAATTTAAGTCAATTTTAAACAACCAAAATACAAGCGTAGTAACATAATATTAAAACATATATCAAAATATCATGCCTTGGCGTAAACGCAATTAAGGGGCCGGCGGTCACTGAGTTCTCCATACAAATTGAATACCAAAATAATTTGTAGTTTGAACATATTTCCACCATATTATGTTGATATCCAGATTTAAACAGTATTTATCCAGGCTCCTTTTCCCTTTTTATTTAAAAAAACTTACGTAAAGTAACGAAAAAGTTGAATTTAATTTTGCACATTTTTACACCGTAAATGGCATGTTTTAAGTTTGTTTTTTCTATATTATAAACAGCAATACGTATAATATTTATTATAAAAAAGCATAGCTTGTATTATTAAATTACTAATTATCGAAAAGAAAATGAAAAAACATTGAGTTTTCATTGAAGATTTTTGGTAGTCTACAACACATCCACATTTATTATAAAAACCAAATAGCTAGTAGTGCTATCGCAGCAAACAGATGTCAATATACTACGCCAGGTATGGCTTACCGAGATACAGTAACGAGATATTAGATATATATTTTATTTTATTATATATTAGATACAGCAGTATTTCGAACAAATTTCAACTTGCAGTTGCGAGCGTCAGGCGCCGGCCTGTATTCACTTTGCTTGGTGCGAGTGCAGGTGCTTAGGTCGGTGATTGGTGGAAAGTACGTGTGGGCAGCGAATTCGCGATCCACACGTATTTTCTACCAATCGTTGATCGCCTGCGCGTCACACCTGCACTCGCACTAATCAAAGTGAATACGGGCCTTTATTTCAAGTTACATGAATAACGTGAACTACGCATTATCCTCGTCTAAGCGATATACATTGAGTTGAAAGTGCTGAAATGTGTCCACAGCGTACTCACGCACGCAGTGTGGCATGAATGTGTCGACCGCGCTGCTCGTTGACAGTGCACCGGATGCACCGGTTACCCTTGCACTACGCTTGCATACCATACCATAGCCAACATAATATATTATCATGATTTTACGTTTGTCCACTGTGTAACTGTGTCCATATACACGTCTATATACATTGCTACATATAATGGATCAATTACACCTAGACACAGAACCAATTATTGTGTTAATCACACAAATATTTGTACTGAGTGGAAACCGAACTCTCGACCTCTAGTTCAATCGTTCATAATCAGGATTAGAACCAGAACTGGCAGCAAGGCTGAAATAATTGTGACCTTAATGTATTTCATTTGTCCCTGTCTATCTATATATATATAAAAGCGAAATACCACTCACTTATTAATCACGAAAACTCAGAAACTATAACACCTACAAACTTGAAATTTGGCAGGTAGGTTCCTTATAGGGTGTAAACATCCGCAAGAACGGATTTTACTAAACTCCACCCCTACGGGGGTAAATCAGGGGATGAAAGTCTGCGTGAGCGAAACTGCGTGCAAAAGCGTTTATATATACCTATAACTCAAATCATTTTTACAACAAATAAAAAAAAAAACTTAAGAGAGCACAATATTATTTAAATATTTTGAGTAGAAACGCTGTGATCACAAACAGAACGATTCTAAAAGAATTCTTTGTGATGTAATTGTTATTGAATTTATTTGTTTTTAATGGGTCTATTAGTCTGAGAACGACGCCTTGAACTGTATATTTTCAAGTCACTTTGGTTGTAAGTGTTCATTATTTTGACAAGCTTTTGTTTGACTTGCTCTTTGAAATGTTACTTAATTGCTTAATCATTTGGAAAATATAATAATGTCTTTAAGGTACTTGCCAAAGAGGAACAACAGTAACGGTGGAGGATTATGGACTGCCTCGTTTGTTTAGCGATTGACGTATGTGACTGCCGATCCAGAGGTCTCGGATGCAAATACCGGGTCGGGTGAAAAAGTGTTTTTCTGAAGATATAAATGCTTTAAAGCACCTCGGAGTTGGGAAGTTGGAGTTTAAACCCCAGTGCCTCGCAAAACACGTTAAGCTGTCGGTCATGCGCCTGACCTCTCCCCGGTCGTGTCGGATTATTATGAGAGTGAGGGAATAGAGAGTGCACCTGTGTTTACGCACACGCTTGTGCACTATAATATCTCTTGCGTAGTTGGCTGGGCTCCGTCGAGACTATCCGCCGTGGCTGAAATCGGCTAGGAGAACATTATGCAAATTACTATTATTATTACTATCCGTGTGGTGACGGCTTGAATACCGAGTGTCACCAACCCTGTATTCATAGTAGGCCTAAAGCTCATTTCTAAAGAGAGGCCTATGTTCAGCAGTGCACTGAGATAGGCTGTTGTAGCTAGGGATAATACAAGAAACAGTATAACCGGCATTATATTTCAGCCATTAAGGTGGTATTTGCAATAGCCATTTATCCATTTCATAATTGTTTTTGGTGATATGATTGGATGGTTAAAGTTTCTATTGGATCGGCCTCTTCGACATAATTATATACTTCCATAACTTTTGACATAATCACTTCACAGATTCCAAGAAAACAATAAGGGAGCGGTTACACATACCTATTAAACTGTAATACTATCACAAAATAAAACTATATTACATTTTAAATAAAACGATTATACATTAAATTAATTACTATATACTAATTATTTAATATTCATCATCATCATCAGCCTATCGCAGTCCACTGCTGGACATAGGCCTCTCCAATTGCGCGCCACTTGGTTCGATCCTCGGCTTCTCGCATCCAGCTCCTGCCAGCCGTCTTGCGCAGATCATCACTCCACCTGGCCTGTGGACGTCCTACACTACGTTTGCCGAGACGCGGTCTCCACTCAAGAACCCGTTTACCCCAACGGTAATCAGTTCTGCGGCTAATATGGCCAGCCCACTGCCACTTCAGCTTGCTAATCCTTTGGGCTATGTCGATGACCTTGGTTCTCTGATGGATTACCTCATTCCTGATGCGATCCCTCAGAGAAATGCCGAGCATAGCCCTCTCCATAGCACGCTGAGCGACTTTGAACTTGTGGACCAGCCGTGCCGTAAGTGTCCACGTTTCGGCTCCGTATGTCATGACGGGTAGGACGCACTGATTAAAGACTTTTGTATTAAGGCACTGTGGGATCGACGATGAAAAGACCCGACGAAGTTTCCCAAACGCTGCCCAACCCAGCTGAATTCTCCTGTTCACCTCGTCCTCGAAGTTGTTTCTACCTAACTGCAAAGTCTGCCCGAGGTAAACATATTTTTGAACAACTTCGAGAACGGCACCGTGTACTCCGACCGGTTCCGGTAGTACATGTTCATTGAACATGACCTTGGTTTTGTCTAAGTTCATCCGTAGGCCGATGCGCACAGAAGAGTCAGCCAGGTCGTTCAGCATCTGTTGTAGGTCCTGCAGCGTCTCTGCCATAATGACGATGTCGTCCGCAAATCGCAAGTGAGAGATGTATTCGCCATTGATATTTATGCCACGTCCTTTCCAGTTTTGCGTCTTGAACAAATCCTCCATTGCATTTGTGAACAATTTCGGGGAAATAACATCCCCTTGTCTCACTCCTCGATGCAATGGTATGGGCCTTGTTTGCTGATTCTGTACTTGGACGGACATGGTGGCGGCTTCGTAGAGACATCTCAGCACTTGGATGTATCGCCAATCTACTTGGCAACGCTGCAGGGACTCCAGAACAGACCAGATCTCGATCGAGTCAAAGGCCTTCTCATAGTCCACGAATGCTAGACACAGAGGCTGATTATACTCTTCTGTCTTCTGTATAATCTGCCGCACTGTGTGGATGTGGTCCATGGTGCCATATCCGCTCCGAAATCCAGCTTGCTCCGGTGGTTGGAATTCGTCGAGTCTTCGCGCAAGACGGTTCGTGATGACTCTTGAGAACAGCTTGTAGACGTGGCTTAGAAGCGAAATGGGTCGATAGTTCTTCAAGCTGGTCTTATCACCCTTCTTGAAGAAGAAGATGACCACGCTTCTGCTCCACGCCTCTGGAGTTCTCCCTTCGAAAATTTATTATTATTTAATATTATGTTAAGTCAATTCAGTAAAACGTAAGACACAACTTTTAATATGTCTTGGACATACCACTGCGGAGGAACGGGTGTGATGTCCCTCCAACACAAAGGGAGGATGCCCCGACCAGGCGAGGTGATCGTTCCTGGCGGGCATGACACGTAAATTACCCCTCTAAAAAGGGAGAAAAATAAAAAATCTAAATAATATACCTTGAGTATCAACACAATGTATTGTTGCTTAGATGAAGTTGTGTTATTATAAGTTAGTTTATCCCTGACTGATACCGAAACTTACCAACAGTGTTATTTGTAGAACAATTGAACCACACATTTGTCTAGATACAGAAATGTTTACACGAAATAATAAAATTCATTAATTTATCAGGCGGTTTCTTTAAACTATAGTTATTTTAACTGAAAGGGTTTTCTTTTTCTCTACACAAGTATCACAGAGTTCTGTGCAAAGTAAGATGAATTTGAATTACTCGAATACCGACATTGTCTAATGACTTAGCCGTTCAATATATGACGTACAATCAAGAGCTAGGAATCTATATTGGATTATAAAATACTACTTAGCTAACACAGCTTAGACCTCAGCCCGATTGAAAACATTTCGGACGATGAAAAGTTTTACTCGAAAAATGTAAAACCTCTTGAGAGCTCAAATTGTATCTTAGCGTAATAGGAGAATGTGGTCTTAATATGTTTAAAATGTTGATGTGCAGCATGCAAAACTGCATAACCGTAGTGATTACAGCACGTGACACGAAGGAATAAAATATAAAACAAGTACAAATTATTAAAAATAAAAAACCCGACTGCGTCAATATTTAACAATAAAAACATACAAGTTTTATATATATTCGTAATCACCGTAAAAAAATCTTTATTTTGATACCACACTCGATGTATTTTGAAAACATTTTTTTTTTCAAATTACTTTTTGGCGCCAAAATTTTTTATTTTTTTTATTTTGATGTACCCAGTGTCACTCTCACGACTAAGACGAATCTATTGACACCACTCACATAAAAATACGGCAAGCCGTTTAGGCTCTAGGGCGTGCCAAAGAAATATACATACATACACTCGAAAAACATAACCCTCCTTTCGCAGACGGGTAAAAAAATAAATAAGATCGGGCTGAATTTTTGGGTGAAATTTCATAATTACACTCACTTATACAATTACTACGAGTATGTTAATGAAGGAACCTGTCTTTATGTAACGATATATTTATGTGACCTAGATTCATTACTGTCGTGTGTAGTTGCGACGTGCGACTATATGCGTTATAGTAGAGGGCGTGGACCAACGAGAGTTTTTAACCGCATGCAATTAAGTAGAAAACAATATATGGAACCCACTAAATAGCTACCAGTGGCGCTTAAATGAAAATTGTTTATACTCGTATGTGTGTGAGCATCAACGTATTATCGCATGGGAGTTATAAATAAATAAATGTTCTATATCGAGCCGGTAATGAAATACAAACAACTGGATTGATTTATTATAAGCTTTTTATTAACTTGCAATGTATGTATGTATGCTTGTATGTTCGGGTGGAATCTTGCAACTCAATTTTAAAGCAGATATCTGCAATAGATTTTGCTGAAATTTTGCAAACATATGTATACAGCGTGACAATACAATATAATAATGACATGGAGCTGATCTGACGCTGGAGCTGGAAGGTGGCCATAGGAACTCTGTAAAGAAACGTCGCATCATCATCGAGTTTGGACTCATTTGATTCGTCTCGAGGAATTCCAGTAGAAGCTTGTTTTAAAAAAGTTTTTAATTTAATTTATTTACACTTGACATTACCGTCAGCAGACGTACAATGGTACGAACCATTTTTCACATAATTCCGGCTCAAGTTTCTTTCATCCTCAATAATTTGTTGTTTGTGTACGTGCGTGCAATGTGTTTGTTAGCTTATTGTTTGTTCACTAAAGGTTCGCTTCTTGGTAAGCGGTTATCGGGGCTTGTGAAAATCTAACGAGTAACATTTATTTACTCTTAAACGTAATGATACACTTAAGTTAAAACATTCAGAATTGTCCTGAATAATAAATATAATTTTGTTGCAAAGTAATGTCCCTTCTTTGATAATATAATAAATACCTTCAGGCCCATCAACTTAATAGGGCGGAATAATTTGTATCTTTATAAAATAGAGTGGATATCGAAATGTGGCGAAATATTTTTCTACCTAAATTTCAGGCTAGCTAATGTTTCTATATTGTTAGAAGTACCTAGGGGTAGCGAGCGTTTTCTTTCGTAACTGATTATTTGTGAAAAAAATTTTCTTAAGTCGTTGTTAAATAAAGTTCCCCGAGAAATAATAATTGCCAATAAAAGTGTTTGTAAACATTGAAAAGGAAGAACGTGACGCGCCGAACAAAGAGGCTTTCTTAGCCTTCGTCTGAGACTTCGCCCAATATTCTAAAGAATATTATATAAAACGGAGGGAGGCGGAAGATCGCGCTGCTGACAAATGTCATTTGTAAAACGTAAGAGGCAGCGCCGAGAGGCTACCTGTCGCCTGCTACGTAATATACACACATCAAAAGTGTCTAGGGATCAACATATATTTTTGCAATAACTTTTCTCCTGATTGATATTAATTAAAATTTTCTTTAAGGATTCATCAAATAAAGTGTTTTCGTTTGTCACAGTAACGATAAACCAAGTCACCTTTGCATTAATAAAGAAATTTGCCATTTTCCTAAGAAAAGGATTTTTGACATTTGAACCACTAACATTAAAGTTCGAAAAAAAGACTGAAATAACAGTTTTCTTTAAAATTTTATTAGGTAACTTAAACAATTAATAATCCGTGTTTCTACCGCGAACACTAACACAAGAACATCGGTTTGGCATACTCAAAATGAGTTCATCCAAATCACGCTGTGGAATGGCCGCCCAAGTTCGTTGCAACATGCGACTGGATACCCTCCATATTCGGCAGAGCTCTTCTCTGTAGCATATCCCATGCATGCTCAATCGGGTTCAAGTCTGGCGACTGAGCAGGCCAGGGCCAAAGCCACATCTCAATCTCAAGAAATCCGCATAAAAATGCTTGATCCCTAGACACTTTTGATGTGTGTATTCACGTCCATATAAAGTCACGTGAGTAGTGTGATCTCTAATTTATCTTTAGCACCTCATTACTTACTGATTTTTGATAACACTGTTTAGATATACCGTAGGTTTCTTGCTTGACACGCATCTGCAAAACATATTACGTCAAAATTCCTGAAAACAAAACGCTACTAAACAAATCAGAGTCCTTAAACCTTTTTAGAAGAAGTTTTACGACTATGTGTTTTTGTTTTCTATTAAGTATTTATGGAGTGCTAATGATTTCGAACGTAAAAGAGACAAAATAAAGTATTAATTCGGAAAAGGACCATCCTTATGAAGGCCAGTTGTAGTGTATGTACCAATTCAGTCGAGAAAAACTCAGGATAGTTTGAGTTTTTCTCGACTGAAATGGTATTTAACGTCGTGGTGGCATTTACATTTTATTGCTGACATATTTAGTTGACGCCTCTATCATCTCAACTACAGTTTTATATCAGACGCATGTAACTTCCCTTTATCACATTTTTTAAGGCGCAGCGCAGGCGGCACATTTTTTGTGTGATCGAGTCTGCGGCGCACAAAATGTCTGCATAGCGCGCAAAAAGTCGTTCGCCGATATTTCACAGACTCAACGCACACGACGCACGTCTTCGATCATTCTGTCGGCAGAACTGTAGGGACGTAGACGCTATGGAAATCTTGCAGAGATCGCGAAGTATTATTTTATACTTGAAGTACAGAAAAAGAAGAAGAAACAGAGAATTTTGGGTACATCCTATACTTTCGGAAAGATTACTGATCTGAACTGAAGGGACAGTTCCATATTAAACATTCAACTCTGAAACAACTTTTCAAATTTTATAAAATGTCTGTTACTACATTTAATGAGTTGCTATTTATTTTAAGACCTGCTTTGACTCACATCTTGCTTCCCACATTTTTCTTTTTAAATGTCTATTATGACATTCTGCCTTCGAAGTATCATAAATTGCTGCTCTGTTTTGTATTTCTTGAATTAAGATCGTTACATCAACCTCTGGCGCCATGGTAAAAGATCGAGTGCGTTACGTCCACCCCTAACAAATGCAGATTGCAGACTAAAGTGTGCGCCGTCTGCGTTAGCGCGCGTTGAAACAAACGTTCAATTTTTGTCGCACACATTTTGTGCGGCGCGGCGCGGCGCGGCCCAGTGCGGTCTGCCCGAATTACACGATTTTTTTGAGAGCCGGCCTTTTTGCGCGTCGTGTGCGTTACTGCATAATATATTTGCATAGGTTCTATTATCACAGACTAAAAAGTGTGTCACGGATAGTCTGTCGTCTGCGCTGCGCCTAAGTAAAACAAAAATACGATAATACAACGATAAGAACGATATTCCAATTTTCATTTATTTTCCTTTTACTAAAACCAAAACTTCAAGTTGTTTATTTGTTATTTTTATAAAGTAATGCGCCATTTATCTGACGAATGTTTGCACAACTTTTGCGTTTAGTATTATTTACTGAGAAATGCGAAACATTGATGATAAACAAAAACGATAAAAGGAAAAGTGACAAAGTACATAACACGATGTTTATATATATATATTGAAGGCTAAGTTTGTTTTGTTTGGCCATTGTTCATTTTTTTTGCGGAATATAGACAAGTACTTATGTAATTTTTGCACACTCTAGAAATTAGTGCTAATAGACTTCTACTATTTAACTCGATTACGTTCCCGACATTTACGTTTTCAACAATACAGTCCCAACTATACAAATAGCACAGTCATTCGAAGAACCTAAAATTAAAGAGTTAGCAATACGAATTTTAAACCAAAGAAAAATATGTGGATTATGTGTTCACTCACGACCCAAAACCTTGCGTAGTTACAATCTCGGTTCTCGATCGTTGCTCCGTTTTCCTACTCACAAACTTGTCTTCATCGCTCATAAAATACTCTTCCGAACTTCGATACAAGTAAAAGTCAATTTTCAAAGCGCATAACATAAGTTGGTAATCGCATAAAAACATTTTTTAGGCGATACAACAACAATTTAACGGCTTTCGGATATTTTCCGTTACTTGTGCTGAGAGACCCTGCTTCTTGCCAAATTTTATGATTCTAGGTCAATGGGGTACGAATAGCGTTTGATCGTATGAAATGGTATAACATGAAGATCAAATGATATTTTGATTTGCTTAATGTTTGATATGATTCAATTTCAAGGAACACATGTACTTGATTTCTGTTGAATTTGATGTCTGAGCGCGGTTCGGACAAAAATAGGTTTGAGACAGAAAGACGGACAGTAAATAGGTCGCATTTAAAGCCGCTTATTCCTTCTAAAAAAGGGATTCTTAAAATGCTAAAAGTTATGTATTACTTTAAAAATATATAATCATATTTGGGTTACTGTCTCGTGTGACATCATCAATACAATTTATTTTAAATTTAATTATTAATGTGATTATTTTGCTAATAGATCAAACTATACCTGCAACTGTGTCTCGTCGCACAATTTATCAAAATAGAAATATTCACTTCAGGCTATGATAATCCAAATGCCTAATCTTAATATCTTAATGCAGGACTCTCTGGAAATCATGAGTCACTAGTAGTGAGTCAATAGTAATTATCACATTGCGTCGTGTGAATTCTCATATTGATTAAGGTCACGAAACTTATTGAACTTATTCAAATGCTATAACTATATATTGACACTATTTTAACTTCAAGTAACTCCTAGTATTGTTCTGGCAAACAAAGCTGAATGTACCAGGGCTTAAAAATGACGACCTACTCCAAGTTGATTTGACCCACGGTGTCCAGTCACAACGAAGACCATTATTTTATTTTAGTAGACCATATTATAGTGCATACACGTGTGCGCAAACACAGTGCACTCTCAGTTTTACTGTCGTAATTCAATGGGACCGCTACCCGACACGGCCTGATCTCTTCCTGGGCAGAGATCAGGCGCGCGCCGGGCTGGCGGCATTACATGCTCACCGAGACACGGGGGCTAAGGTCCCACTTTTTTTTTTTTTTATGGAATAGACCGGCAAACGAGCAGACGTATCACCTGATGGTAAGCGATTACCGCCGCCCATGGACACCCGCAACACCAGAGGCGTCACAAGTGCGTTACCGGCCTTTGGAGGATGGGGGGGGGGAGATAGTATGGACCTCTGGTATCCTCACTCACTCGGTGAAACACAGCGCAAGCACTATTTCACACCGGTTTTCTGTGAGGCCGTGGTATCACTCCGGTCGAGCCGGCCCATTCATGCCGAAGGGTGGCTCTCCCACGGGTTATACTTCCAAACTTCGAACTGTTATTAGTATATAGTATTACTATTATTAGAAAAACTCAATAAGAATCTTTGGCCCGACACGGGAATCGAATCCGAGACCCATATGCTAAACGGGGCAGTCAGGCAGGGTATAAATATAGTTGATGTTTAATCCCATAGATGGTTAACCTTAGCTGATACTGAGTGTTATTTTCAGCAGAATTCCATACGATTACTTGAATGTATAATGTACTATTGTGTTTTCGTTGAATTAACAATGTCACGCACATAAGGCCGTGTGTTCATAAAACATAATCATACATTGTACATACAGCCGTTACCGTTAAAGCTTATTATTATAATGCCACTGCACAGCTTTGGCGCTGCGCTCATTACTATAAACATACATATTCATGTCGAACTGGGCGATGAGAGGTTGTCTATTCATTAACTAATTATTGTGGAATATGCTAGACTCTTTATAGCGGAACTGGAGGATAATACCTTATTTCTCTTTGACTCAAAATTGATTTTCCTATATGTGAGATACTCGTTTTAGATAAAATTTCTTAGGTTTTACATAATATGATAGTTCTATGTTGACAAATTTTTATTTTAGCTTCTATTTATATATAACTAGCTGAGCCCCGCGGTGTTAACCGCGGGCAATGCCGCAGGGCGAAGCTTGTCTTAAAAAAGTAGCCTAAGTTACTTCCTATATCATCAGCTTCCTATCAGTGAAAGTTCTGTCAAAATCCGTCCAGCTGTTACAGAGATTAGTTCTTTTTTTTTTTTAAAAAGACAACTCCCGCACTAGGAATAAATCCTGTGTCGCGGGGGACTTTACAAACATACATGAAACGGACACAAAGAACACCCAGACTCAGAACAACAATTTGTGGATCACACAAAGTGTTGTCCTACGTAGGATTTGAACCCACGACACTTGGCGAAGTAGGAAACGGCGTGGTGACCGTTAAACCACTAGGCCAAACGTGCAGTCATTTTTTGGAACAAACAGTTGGAACAAACAGACAGACAAAAAAAATAAAAATGATTTTTTGATGTATATAACTTTCATTTGCATTTAGTGAAAAGCTGTTCATTTAAATTACAAACAGACACTTCAATTTTATTTTGTTTTTATAGATAGATGTATATATTTGAATAGGTTAAGTAGAAAGCATAAAGCTACATCTAAACTTTTTTGCTTAATTAATTGACAGTCTGCTATGAAGTATAAATATAAAGTAAAGTATGCTATTTTTACTCTGTAATGTTTAAAGTTTCGCCTTTAATGATATACAATTATGTAGGTCTGTACATGGGCGGGAAGTAACGCAATCACGTAGCAGGTACTGACTGACACCAGTTAACCCGTGACCGCGGCCTGTGCGCCCTGGTCGAAACCCCAGACAATTTACAGGTACGTTGTACCTGTTATGTGGTCACAATAGTTTACCTGTATATATTTAATATAATTTATAAATAACACACATTGATTCATTAGTTTGTTTATCTATTAGTAACTTATTAGATCGAGTCACGTTACAGTTGTTATCATTTTCGTCTTTCAAAATCAATCAAATTTATTAATCGAAGCTAAGCTAGTTGATGACCTTTTCCTATTGTTATCTTCGATCATAGGCCACACATACAAGTACGTGACATCAGCCTCTTCCCTGCAGATTTTCTTCATTTGATCCGTTTGAAAATGATAACATTTCCAATACCTGACCTAGCAAATAAAATAAGTCATAAACCTTCACATAAAATTAACAATGGCACAAAGCTAAGTTAATAATGATAATAATATAACGATGAGCAATCATTTCAAATAAAAATTCATTTTTTATTAATATGTATTGTATTTTATGTATTAAAAATTGTTTAACAAGTAACAGACAAATTAGGTAGCTAAGCAGGACAAAACTTAATACAATATTAGTACGTAAAAAGAAAATGTTTATAATGAAAGTACATCGGGTGGGTGGATAAGTAAGTGGTAGTTTAAATTCATGGAGGGCGGGGTCTGGGGCTCGTTATGATCCATTCGCTGCATAAACAATCCACTAACCTTACTTGTTTACCTTCATAAGGAATTCAATATTCATAAAAGTACAATAAATAGTGGTTTTATTATATCAGTTTCCTATATACTGAATACATAAAGAGAAGATGATCCGCAATAAAAAGAAATATATTTAGATATTTTTACCAACGGTTATAGAGCAACTTATAACCAAACCATGTAAACTGAATGTTATTATGAACGATGTCATTGATCATCGTTGGCTTAGGTAATTACAGTTTTTTTTAAAAAGCCTATGACATTCGAATCCTATTGAGTTCTTTCCATGTCTCTTACGCGTTGATTAGAAACTAATTTACCAGTACTAACACACTAAGAATAGTGCTACTAATAAACATAATTGTTCACTTAGCAATCAACATACACATATATATAGCTACGTAATTTGTTCAGGTGAAGTGTTCGTCATTTCTAGTATCAAGAAAATCACAAAGCTTAATTAACACCTCAAGATCAAAAGTTCATTAGGTGTTGAAACTTTCTAATTTCTCCTTAGTTACACTTAGTAAAATAAAGGTAGGGAAATTACAAGGGTTGAATTGTTTTCAATAAATGATTTGATCGGTTCACTTGTATAGACACTGTTGATGTTAGATGCCTCATGCTCCCATGGCTTTCATAAATTGACAAATAAGATAATTTTGACGATATTTCACCATGAATAAATTCCCTAAAGCATTGGCTTCATTATTCTCCTTGCTTTAATTTTTTCTTTGATTCTCAAATATATTTTATTAGAAACACCTAAATCAAGTACAAATTTTGTTTAATATAAGATGATTAACTTTTATGAAATCTGTTAATGTAAATACACACAATTTCGGAGAAAAACTAATGTAAATAATAATTGGTGTTCAGTGACCTCCTAGTAATTATTATAAACGTCTATTTTAACAAATGAATATACTTTATTGAATAAAATTTTGTTTTTTTTTGTCATTGAAATTTACAGTTTTATTTATAATATTAACTTCTACCTCTAGTGGGATACTTACCGAATAGGGTTTTTTTTTGTATTTTAAAGATTTCCTAATTGAAATCACTAGCACCACAGATAATTAGGCACTATAAGGTCAAAATTGATTGTAAAATTGGTACGTAAGAAAAAAAACCTGTCACTCAAGAGACACAGGTACTGCCGTTCAACGAGTGCCGTTCAGAAAATATACGAAAAACGTAGTATGTGCCTATAAAAAATTTGGGTTTCTCTCGGTTTCCCTGGGATCCCATCATCAGATCCTGATATGGTGGCAATGGGACCACCTCGGGAGCATACCCTTTCGAATACAAAAAAAAATTTCAAAACCGGTCCACTATTGACGGAGTAATCGGTGAACATACATAAAAAAAAATACAGTGGGACATAGAACCTCCTCCTTTCTGGAAGTCGGATAAAAATGAATGATTGGACTTAAAAAAAAAGTTGAAGTAGCTACGAGATATATTTAAATAGACAGAGATAAGCCAAAATAAGCAAACATAAAGTACAAATGCTCGAGTCGCTTTGTAATAAGTTCTATTTAGAACTAAGAAGAACTAATTGATTAGGAGAGTGTTTTGCTAAGCTTTTCTTTTGTTTGTACTAAACAAAGTTTAAAGACCTAAGTTATCTACGTTTGAAGTAACAGTAATTTTGTTTTCGAACTCTTAGATAAATGCTTAAATAAGAATAAAATCTTAGAACTTAAAGTCCTTTGTTCTATTTGAAAAGTTAGAATTTCTTAAAAAATGATAAATAGCTGCAATTTATTTAATGACTACCAGCTATGTGTATTTCTTATAAGTTGTAAGATAACCGAACTGTATAGTTTATATTTTATTATACAACTGACTAACTCACATTGACGGCCTCCGTAGCGCAGTGGTAGCGTATGCGACTGCTGTGCTTGAGGTCTCGGGTTCGATTCTCGGGTCGAACCAAGCTCAAACTCAAAAATATTTTATTCATATAGGCACTTATTTTACAGGCACTTATGAATAGTCAATATTTAATATTAAAAAATCGAGTGATTCTAGTCGCCAGTTCCAAGTGCAGCCTACCCTTCATGGAGAAGAATCTGACAAGAAACTCCATTGTTGCTCCTTTTAAAAAACAATAATACGGTTTACAATATTTTTTTCACTAAGAGACTTGAATGAGAACGAAGTCGACCAAAGAAAACAAAATAAAAGGTTTGGAGTCATTGCTGCACAGCCATGAGCTAACCAATCATGCGCCGTTCTTACTGATAGCTGCAAGATTTTTACATTGTTATATTGTGACATTGTATTGTTATATTGTGAGGTCCACTTATGGAAAATAAAATCCAAATAGCACTTTCACTTACAGTCAAATTTAAAAAGATGTAATATGTCCAAATATAAAATAATCAATAAATGTCACAAATGTAAAATAGAGTAAGACGCATGGATCAGCCATCGACCCATTCAAGTGTTTTTATGATCTGCAAATATTTGTTTCGGAGTTTGGGTGTTTTCTATATATAATCTGTATGTATTTACAAAAAAAAAACGTAAATATGTATTTATATCAGTGTCTAGTACCCATAACACAAGCTTTGCTTAGCTTGGGACTGGATGGCGTTGTGAGTTAGATGTCCAAAAATATATATTTATTTATTTATTGGGGACGTGTGTATTATTTTTCTTCTTTCGCTTGTTTTTTCTAAGTTAACATTAACAAATAAATATAAAAATATAATTCGAGTCTATTATAGTTCAGTATATTTCACATGTTAGCCGTAGTCAAGTAAAACAAATGCCTTCGGTGGCTGCAAATTCTCGCACTCGCGAGGAATAATGTCTCAATTTTACTAACATGCAAGTGCGTCACAGTTGTAAATATTCACTGCGGCTACGCCTGTCTACGCTCGTGGTTTATCTTCATGAAGTTGAAATATAACAGATATGACCTTGTGTGATATGTAAATGAAATACATTTTAAATGTCGTTAATCGACGAGAAATCTGGAGTTTATTTAACAGGGATTAACATGTTAAAAGACTGCTTTTACATACGTATGATAAAAGAGTAGGGAGGTCACTTCATAAGTGGACACCACAGCAAATGGATACGTTGTTTGAGCCGAGAACGCCCCTCCCCCATAATGAGAGATATCCTTACAGATATTTTTTAAATTATTAAATGTTATTTCATTAGGTAGACAAATTATACAGAAACATGGGACAGGCTGTAAACACATAACCTTGTACCTTGTAGGCACACTCAGCGGACTTTAACGGTGCGCGTCCCTTTTGTTAGGACAAAGTTCATAAATTGTCTGTTTAATTGCATGCTATAAGCCGGAATGGAGTTAATACAGGGGTCGGTGAACGACACGCCAACTATGCGACGATGCGAGTGTATTTAAGCGTTCATTTACGGAGACTTGTTCAAACAACAAAAACATTATACTTCATATTCATTCACGATGGCGTTGATAGTGTAAAGGTCATTTAATACGAAATTGAAAAAGAGCGAAACTTAGCGATTCAACTTTATATTAAACATGTTTTCTACCTACTTTCTTACAAACACAATATATGTCTGCACTTACTTTTCAAATGTTGTATTCCCGGATGGTTTATTATGTGAACACACGAAAATTACAGTGATCGCGTGATTAGTTTCATAAGTTTTGAACTGGCTGATATTTAGTTTGGACTGTAGTGCTCATAGCCACTCAGCTAGATTCACGGCAATTCAGATATACACAGACTTTTAAGTACGTGACCTGTCTGGCCGTCTAAGTGTCTGTAGCTAGCTGATTATTGTCTTCTAGTAATCTGAACATGTGATTAAAAAGTACAACAACTCAACAAAAATTCAAGGGATATGTAAATTGAAATGAATAAAAAAGCTGAAGCAAATTTCATTGTAACTCTGTTTAAACTCTATCAAACGTCATAAGCCGGTCACGTTTCATAAGCAGTACTTAGTAGGGTGGAATGTTTAAGCCTTGGTCCACTATTAACAGGTCGAGTGTAAATTGTGAAGTGTTGTTCTGAAAATTCAAAGGTCACTCTCAATTAATGGACTACTAACACAGTAATTGTAACACCCACGCAACCAATGTTTATCTTGGTTAATGAATCTCTAGAAATTGTAGTGTCTTAATGAAGAGTTTGAGCCTAGCCCTGCTTTCAAACGATCTTAAACTTAAATGCTAAACGTGAGGCGTTTCTATCGCTCTGGCTATTTAAGACGCTATTGAAATCATCTGACAAATATGTAAATACTAATAACGATGATGGTGCTGAATGAAGAATACGAGATCATTTTAACGTAACAGTTTAATCGAATCGATTTTAGCAGACGATAGAATAAAGTGTTCATTATTATACACTAATTACATTATTACAGTTACAATGGACAATACAATGTACAATGGACGGCCTTATTGCTAAAAGTAATTTCTTCTAGGCAACCTTTGAATGGACAAATCGACAGAATATAAAAAAATCATAACGAATAGCTTAAGTTAGGACGATATTTAGATCTCAGCTTTCAAACAAATACAGAGTGATATCAAATCCTATATATAATTTCACGCACTACTGTGAAGGCATCATAAAACATATCCATACAATTTTACGTCGCGCCGCGCACTACGACTCGGTGTTTACTTGGCTCTCCAATTGTTGATTCGCTCTCGATTGCTCATATTGAATCTTTTGTAGACGACAGGATATTGTTAAAAGTGAGCTGATTTCATAAAGCTTTTATATTATATGTATTTGTTCGTCTTCAGTATAAAATGTCGTATACAGTAAAGGTTTCTCTATGGTTAAGGGGGCAAACGAGTAGACAGGTCACTTGGTAGTAAGTAATCACCATCGTCTATGGACACCTGCAACTGAAAATACAAATGCATTATCAACCTCTAATTACTCCCCCCTTTCCCCTCTAGAATTATTTTGGTTTCTACTTTTACGGAATAAAAGTGCTTATCACCAGTATGTAAGGCCGTCAGACCATTCTAGTAGAACAGACTGATATTCCTGACCCTCTAGTAATTACTGTTATTTGATGACAATCTTCAAAAGTCAGTAGTAAATGAATAAATTTACGTACAGCTGATACTTACGAGCACAATTAATTAACGGTTATTTATGGAGACTGTCGACCAGACAGTCGGTGGATATATCCACTATTACGAGTATGTATTAAGATTATAAATGTTCACACAGAGAGCGTCTCGAGGGACCTCTGAGATATCCTAAAAGGTAATATGTTTCTATTCGAATAG
The DNA here is from genome assembly GCA_949125395.1 of Diaphora mendica. Taxonomy (NCBI): domain Eukaryota; kingdom Metazoa; phylum Arthropoda; class Insecta; order Lepidoptera; family Erebidae; genus Diaphora; species Diaphora mendica. The sequence continues at coordinate 276,695 of OX421326.1, read as the reverse complement.
AATACGAAGCAGACGGTGACATAAGTGCTGGTTAATGTCCTTCGTGACGCGAGTCTTACACACGCTCTGCTCACGGTCTTGTATTTTGTATTCAAATGATGATATTTAGATGAAAAACTTCAATCTTGTCTGATAATTTTTATGCAATGTAATCCACAGTTGCCTTTAGGTTGGCTTCAGGATGTTATCAAGTACGGTATTGATTGTTAAGTATTGAAGACGTTGCGGAATACAATGTAATGATTTCGGGAAAGAACGGTCATATTTAAATAAAACTTAAAAGTTCACCTAGAAAATTTCATCGTTGCCATCTTGCAGCTATAGGTATTCTAATGTGTATCGAGATCATCGCTTTGTGTAAAATTATAAATGGTTTTCGACTCACTGGTCTCTTTAAAGGCTGATCGCCTGTTTGACGTCAAACGTTCTATAAAAAGTAATATTTTTCAGTTAGAATATAGAAAATGAAGTACATCGAAGAAAGGAAACTTATTGGGTAACAGATGCCACAAATCTCGAATGAAAAACGTAAGTGAGATTGCAGTAAGTAGTTTGAGGTATCTAGGGTTGCGTCCCATATTTATCCTTGTTTGCAAAGAACACCGGGAGGGGGATATCGACGGTTTTCACCGCTGTTGTTGCGCAATAAGCAAGTGGCATTAAGTCAATCTATCGAGTAAACTATTAGCGAGTACGTGTAACGAGCAGGTTTGATTCTCCAATATCCATTATATTCGAAGCACCGCGCACTGTATCGTAACGTTACGCGCATATCTTGTATCGAAGGTTACGCACCCGCCCGTTACTGAGATAAGGTAAATTGAGACGTGTATTGCCGTAACGATTTATACCGAACGTCGTTTCAAGTGAAATAAAAATAAACTTGTACGTTCGGTACCGATTCGCTGTAATAAGATCAGGGTGCGAGATAATGCTCAGTAAACCGAACACCGAAATCGGTTTGATTCATGACACGTGTAATAATCTACTTACGTGGAAGATGTACTTATATATATATCTTAAAACACAATATGTGTATAACATCTATTTAATACCAAGCTACCAAAGATTTGTATTAATTTTAACCAATGGGGAGCTTTAGTGTCACTCCTAGGCAAGTGAACTACGAATACAACAGATTTTTATTGGTAAAAAACTTTTTTATGGAGTCTAAGATAACTTCAGCTAAATAAGTTAATAGTATTGCCAGGCATTGCTTAAATAATTTAATTGTACCAGCATTCACGTTTGTCTGAACATTTGTATAATGGCCCATTGCACGGAACTGTAGGTAAGACAAATAGTGACGAGTTTTCGCAATGGTTGTCGGCATGCGATACAATGCATGCAATTGGATCACTTACGAATATTTATGTGTAGTAATTATGTAACTTTAACCTAATTGTATTATAGTTGTGAAGACTAAAAAGACTGTAAAAATAATCCAAAAGACTAAAAAGTATATTAAATATTTAATTTGCGGCTAGTCCTAATGAAGAACTTAGTATGAACGAAGTAAAATACGAGTAATGAAACAAAAAGTTCAACAGCATAACTGATTTTAAAACTTTCACAACTTGTGTTATGAATATTCGCAGTGTAATCTAAAGTAACAAACAATCCATTTATCCAGAACATATGGTTTAAATAAGTAAACTTAAAACTATCTCTTCAGATAATGGCATCGATACATTTCTTGTTACGACTTATCTTATATCTTAGCAGCAGATAATTAATCGTATTTTACAAAAATGGCTACGAATCTTAGAGGTCCTACAGTCCAAATCGAGCTGTTAATAATTTACAACTCAATTGATAAAATATCATTTATAGTGTTTTTTGGGTGTGGCATATCTCAGTCTTGAGGAAAAGTTTACATATGCATATTTGGCTGAAACAACTCGATACTCAACTATTATCCTCAATTTTGGAAAAGATATTGCTGTCCATTACCATTTTATCCTGCACTCTTCTACATTGGATGGTGTGTCATTTCCTTGCTACAATTGGAAGTCAACAATGATAAAAATGTCAAAATGAAAAGATTTAGTAGTTTAACACTTCGTGGATCTATATAACTAGCAAACACATAGTCTACCTCTTGCTGGGAACAAAGTAAATAGCTTCCAATGACTATCTTAAAGATCATGCATTTTTTTTACCAAGGACCCTCTACTATGTAACTGCACAAGCAGTAATAAAGGTATAAGGTTACGTTAAATTTTGTTTTTCTGCATTTATACGAGGCGTAGGAAGATATTCATTTATTTCATATGCTTATACTCAAGTAACCAAACATTAAAACTAAAGTGGAGCTGGGCCATTCATGTAGCGAGAAGCAATGACCAACGATGGACTCTCAAGAGCACAAAATGGAACGGCCCACAAGGAAAAAGAAATGTAGGCAGACCTCAAAAACGTTGGGCGGACGACATAGTATCGGTGGCAGGGAACAGCTGGATAAATCTAGCGCAGAACCGAGAGCACTGGAAGAAATTGGAGGAGGCCTGTGGAGGACAGGTGTGTCATGTCCCTCCAACACAAAGGGAGGATCCTCCGACCAGGCGAGGTGATCATGCCTGGCGGGCCAACTGCCCAACGGTTCATGTTGGGATGATGTATGTGTCTTAATTGGCGCGCGAACTTTCACTGCACGATTCAGGATTGGTAGTTCTTAGCTTCCTTCGTTACTCCGTAGTTCAGTGTAACTTCGGAAGATGGCGCTGTAGTATATTTCTGTTGCGCTGTATGTGGAAGTCGCCACCCTATTAAGGGTGTTCCTATAACACAAAATAAAATACATACTAACATTAAATTCATTTAGCTTTAAGTTACTAACCTAGATTAAGAATTTATAAAACATATTGTACTACATACTTATTTATTTATTTATATCTTTATTTTATACATAAAAAAAAATATAAACATAACAATAAATGAGTTACAAAGCTAGAAGAAGTAACAATTGGCGGTCTTATCGCTCACGGCGATTTCTTCCAGACAACCTTAAAATGGATTTTAGGTGTTTAAGATTTTTCAGGTAGTTAATACAACAGTAACACAACATCACGTGAATATTCTAAATAATTAAAACAAAAAATAAATCAAACAAAAATGCATACGTATACCTACACACACATATTTATATATATATATGTCGGAGTGAGGGTATCCAAATAATAAAAGTGATACAAACATTTGCCACTATCGAACACTACGGAACACTCTATATAAAGCGGCGCGATCGGAAACAGGACACAGTTCTCTTCAGATCTCGCGACGACCATATCTATTATTTGATTTGTGATTTATTGTATCTCTGTGTTTTATATTGTGTGTATGAGGCGATATTTATCAGTGGAGGAATTACTAGCCTAGGTGGCGAATTCCACAGGGCATCGCGGAGGGGTGAGCGTTGCCCCAATCCCCTCATGGGGGGTTGCTGATGGTGTTTATGTTAATTCGTATCCGTTTAGTAGTGATTAGTGTTTGGCTTTGGTCCAGATTGGCTGTATCTGTCAATCATGTTCTCGTTTATTCTTGTGTCTCCGACATATACATATATAAGGCACACACACAAGCACATACACAGACTATAACATTTGCTACACATGATGAATCCGAGAGTATTCATAGTGACAGATAATAATCCTTCACCAGGCCTTTAAAAACAGCCAAGGTTTTCGCTTTTCGGATAGTCTCCGGCAAGCTGTTCTAAAGTCTTACTGCTTGCACAGTAAAGGACTTGTCTGCGAAGTGAGTGGAGTGTTGTGGCATTTTTAGTTTTAAATTCTCCGATGACCTCAGGTCCCTGCAATGTGTATTGTGTAAGAACTGAAAACGTTCTTTGAAAGAGGGTGTGCGAGGATGAAACAGAACACTGTATAAAAGAGAAAGTATATGAAGATTCCGGCGAAAGCGTATTGGTAGCCACTTGAGTTTAGAACGGTACTCTGAGATATGGTCATATTTGCGCAAACCAAATATGAATCTGATGCAGAGGTTTTGGAGTCGCTCAAGTTTATTTAATTGGTCTTCGGTGAGATCCAGATAGCTGACATCACTATAGTCAAGGATGGGAAGAAGAAGAGATTGTGCGAGCGCAATTTTAGTGTTGATGGGAAGAAAGTTTCGAAGCCTACGCAGAGATCCTGCTGCCGCAAACAGTTTGCGACTAACTTCCTTGATCTGAGGTCCCCAAGATAGGTACCTGTTCAGGTAGATCCCCAAGTTCTTAACTTTGTCACCATATGGAACAACTGTACCATTACAACTAACAACTGGTATCTGTTGTAAGTTTATCCTACACTGCAGTCTGGGGCTACCCACTATAATGACCTGTGTTTTTGTTGGATTTACACTAAGTCCATACTCCCTACTCCAGTCACAAATTTGGATTAAATCTCTATTAATTATATTCACAGCTTGTGCCAAATTATCGGGAGTAGCTTGGGAGTAAATTTGAAGATCATCTGCATAAAGGTGGTAGGAAGAAAGTAATTGATTAGTGATGGAGTTTATAAAAACTGCAAAAAGTAACGGTGATAGAACGCCGCCCTGAGGTACGCCCGCAGATGTTGTGCACCAGGAGGAGTAAACATTTTCAATACAGACACGCTGCTGGCGACCGTACCGGTAACTACGAAACCAGTCAATTGCCGATGGAGATATGTTAAGAGAACACAATATTCCGAGCAAGACCTCAAAATCAACAGTGTTGAAGGCATTGCTAAAGTCCAGTAAAGCTAGAACCGTTAGTTTTCCTTCGTCCATGCCCGACCTAACGTCATCCGTAATATGTACTAGAGTTGTGGTAGTGCTATGGCCTGGACGGAAACCTGACTGGAAAGGATTAAGGAGACAATTTCTTGAGAGAAATGAGGTTAATTGTGTATGAATGAGACGCTCAAGGACTTTGGAGAAAAAAGGAAGAATAGATATGGGACGGTAATCTGACAAGGAGGATGGGTTACATTTTTTGGGTAGAGGGATGATTTGAGCCTGTTTCCATGCGTTTGGAAAAGCGTTGACGGTTATAGAATAATTAAGAATATAGGAAATTACAGGTAGGATTTCATCCAGGATAGGAAGAACCATATTACGGCTGATGCAGTCGCTTCGCACTTATAAGGTTTATGGGAAATAAAAAGGCTTTATTATTATTATACTCAAGTAACACTGTTTTAAATGTGAATGCTTTGTTACGTTTGGTTCTTTTTTTTTTCTTAGTTCTTAATCTTATATTGCCACTTAACATATACCATTTACGATTATTCATTTAGAGGTGCGTTTTAGTGGTAGAACTTATGTAAGTTGCTAGTGTACCTTAAGTGCTTATAACCAATCCAAAGCAATCACCGAGGGTAAGCAATCTGTGCCTGGATGGGGGATCGTCAGTGGCACGATACCATGAACGTCTCCGTGATTCGGAGGTCACGTTAAGCAGTCGGTACTGATTGTTATCATAGGATAACAGACGTGAAGCTTAGTTGGAGGCCTTTGGGCGACTTAAAAACATTCAACGGCAAGATTACGTAGCCAGTCTCCGATCCGCACTCGGCCAATGTGGGGACGTTTGATCTTAATCCATTCCTGAGAGGAGACCCGAGCCCAGCAGTGGGGTATTATGGCTTGTTGATGTGATATCAATTGTAAAGTTTTGTTTTTGCAGTCCTGGAATTGCAGGCTGACGCAAATTCCCTTTACTACTGGCGTAAATGGATTTGTGTCAGTAGTAACTGGTATTGGAAGTTGAGTTTGAGAAAGCAAATCGAAGTGGACTCATAGGGGTTAATTACATTGCTTATACTGAAATTTATTTCACGTTTAATCTATTGCAGCCGCGTGTCAAGCCAAGTTCAAGCTAACAGAACTGGCGAGCAGGTCAGCACCGTGTGTAAAATTACACGAACCATTTGGAGCTACTTTTGACACCCTCATAACTCAAAAAGTATTTCACCTAGACATCTCGGATTTGGCTCATATATTTAGACTCGCGAGATATATATGTCCTCTAAATTACATGAACACACCTCAAACGGCTATTTAAATATTAACGTCCAAAAATCCAAACTGGCCAAATCAGACTTTAGGATTCAATATAATATTATCCTAAGTTTTAAGAAGAAATGATATTTTAAGTTGTTTTATAATATTATATGTTGTTATAAATAAATTTTAGGAGTGACCATTGAACCTGTACCCATTTAGATCTCACTTTTTTGTCGTTGTAGTGAACAATCAAGGCCTATATCATAGTATTGAACTTGGCTCTCATTTCACATTATGTTTTTGATGGAATTCTTAATACTAATAACGTAACTTTGATATAAAATGAAATCAGTAAAAATAACAGTAGGTATTTACTGTTGAGAAAAATATTGCCAGAGAACACCGAGTATCGTAATCCGAAGCGAGGCCCAGGTACAAACAGTTCCAAAAATAATAAATTAAAGGACAAAGTAATTTTGTAAATAACGAACCCTAATCCGGCTCTGTTTTCAAACATTTAATTAAACTCTTTCATCTCATCTGAAGCGAGGTTTGTTACACACAGGTATTTGCCCATTTCTGACGTGAAACACAAAATGTTCTACTCGTGTTTACATTTCATTCTGATTCATATTTCAGATGAGGTAAACAATTGTAATGTTGTGAATTCATTAAGGAGTCTAAATGGAATATACGGCAATGACTGCAGTGGCCGTTTCACGTTGGGTAGATACCTCTGTTATGGTATGGAGTTTTGTTGGCAGAACTTCTGAATGATTCTTGTGTAACATGCATTAGGCGAGAAACTGGCTCTTAAGATTTGTGTTGATTCTCTATTAAAAAGAATAAAAAGCTGTTGTTTTATTATCGGGAGGAAAAAAAGACGTGTGGCAGTCGGGGACTGCCGCGGTAAAGCTATTGCATAGCAATTTTATCAACTTATACAGTTATAATTATTTATTTATTTTTTAGTTATGCAGTATGTATAATATTGCGAATGAAAAATACTAAACTATTAAATTAGTACCAACATCGTCACTAGATGGCATTGATCACTTTTTAAGTAGCGATATGGTTTCGTTACACAGCATACTATAAAAGGTTTAAACTATTCCTAATAAATGTCTTCGTCATTGAACGGGTTGTTTTATTCACAGTATTTTTTTTTCTTTGAACATGTATACTTACGGGGCGCACAAGTGGTGAGTATGGCATTATAAAGATATGATAGATACTTATAAACCTATATACTTTTTCACAAACAGCTGTTTAAGCCGGACATACACGTTCAAGTATACTTACGCAAACCCAGACTGTTTTGTCGTGCGTGACAGAGACAGACAGATTTCGGAGCAGCTCGTCAACGAATCTGATAGATTCGTTGATTCGTCGTTCGGAGCAGCTCGTCTCGATCCGTGCGAGTTTCGGGTGTCAGGTTTTATTACGTAACGGAATTTCTTGATTCGGTCGCCGCGCTCAAAGGTCTCAAAGCTCGCGATAAAAGTTATGCAATAGCTTAAAAAATGTTGTTATCCTATATTGGATGAATAAAAAATTAAAAACATTTGAGATAATGTTAATCCATATCAGTTTTTTTTTTTGTAAAGACAACTCCCGCATTAGGAATATACATCCTGTTTCGTAGGAGACTTTATAAACATAATAATATAAGAAACGGACACAAAGAACACCCAGACTCAGAACAACAATTTGTGAATTACAAAAAAAATTGTCCCGTGTTAGATTAAAACCCACAACACTTGGCGCAGTAAAAAGCGGCGTATGTATACACGGTAGGTACATATACCAAAATAAAAAAAATACAATTTTAGTCTGTCTGTCTGTCCACCAGTCTGTTAGTTAGTTCCGGCTAATCTCTGGAACGGCTGGAACGATTTTAACGGGACTTTCGCTGATAGGTAGCTGATGACATAAGGAGTAATTTAGGCAATTTTTTTTTAGACTTGCTTTGCGGCGTTACCCGCGGTACGACAATAACCGCGGGTAAAATCACAGGCTTCAGCTAGTAGAAAATGGAAACAGCACTTACAACCATTCAAAATTTGCAGCACCAATAAAGCAATTTAACTTTCATTAACACGATTTTCCCTTTGCCTAAACCTAATTGCTACGTGACAAACTACGTTCTGACCAGTTAGCTTACGTCGTTTTACCTACATACGTATATATCATTATGTTTGTCTATTAATAGGTTTATAGATATGATTTTATATTAGTTAATGATAAAAAGGAATTACTGGTTCAAGAAATAATAATAATAAATAATACATATTTCGGACATCTAACACACAACGCACACAACTAGACAACTGATATAAATACACATATACTTTCTTTTGGTAAATACTAACATATTATACATAGAAAACACCCAAACTCCAATACAAATATTTGTAGACCATACAAACATTTGGTCCGACCCGGGAATCGAACCCGAGACCTCTGATTAGCAGTCGCACACGCCAACCGCGAGACCAACGAAGAAATCTGAAACGCCATCACAAAACCAATGTGAAAATCTATTGCCACTTGAAACTCAAGGGTCGCAAATACTATTAGATGTGAGTACGTTATATTTTGAAACTTTAAAGGGGTTGTCGATCTTACAATTTTGCACGTGACTAATTTTTATACAGATTCGCCGTGTGAGACAAAAACCAAACACTATTAATATAGTTTCTGCATTCGTAACAAATATCCGTCACTCTATTTTTAGTGAATGTAAAAAAGAATGAAAAGAAGGCATGTCTTATTTATTCCAAATTCGAATTCCATTTCTAAACCATTGTCTTCATAATTGAAAGTGGATCGTTCAGTAAAGTGGCCATTACATTCTTCATCTTCATAATTATTAATTAGGGCCTGATAAGTGCCAACTTACTGGGACTCGTAAAATGTAGTCGTAACATTCACTCCATTAGAGATCGACGGACGCCGTTGGTCGGAAAGCTTCCCTTTCTGTAGAGTATCTCTTATATTTGACTGTACATTTTATTTTTTTATGGAATAGACCGGCAAACGAGCAGACGTATCGCCTGATGGTAAGCGATTACCGCCGCCCATGGACACCCGCAACACCAGAGGCGTCACAAGTGCGTTACCGGCCTTTGGGGGGGTGGAGGGGGGGGGGAGATAGGGGGAGGGGTTGGGGTATGGGCCTCCGGTATCCTCACTCACTCGGTGAAACACAGCGCAAGCACTATTTCACACCGGTTTTCTGTAAGGCCGTGGTATCACTTCGGTCGAGCCGGCCCATTCATGCCGAAGCGTGGTTCTGTATTGTGTTGACGCCTATTTTGCAAGCTTTTTATTAACTTGCAATCTATGTATGTATGCTTGTATGTTCGGGTGGAATCTTGCAACTCAATTTTGAAGCAGATATCTTCAACCGATTTTGCTGAAATTTTGCGAGCCTATGTATACAGCGTGACAATACAATATCATAATGACATGTAGCTGATCTGATGCTGGAGCTGGAAGGTGGCCATAGGAACTCTGTAAAGAAACGTCGCAACATCATCGAGTTTGGACTCGTTTGATTCGTCTCGAGGCATTCCAGTAAAAGCTTGTTGTTAATATATATTTGCTATATATATATTTGCCTGCTATATATTTTTTCTTCTAAAAGAAGCCTCAGGAATTCATGTTGAGGGCCTCTTTGTATGTGTCCAAAGAAGGCCACTTTCCTCTTCACTATTTTAGACATCAGTTCGCAGTTATAAAGTTTCTTTATTTTTTTTAAATAAATTCAACAACGAGAACGCTGACGTAACTGAAAGTGTATGTAAATTCTAGCAAATACCTTTTGGGTGTCTGTCACTGTTAATGCGAAACATATTTTTATATAGAATCAGTAAGTCCCTTTTCAATTTAAAGAGAATAGTGTTTTTCTATAGAATGGATAATAATAGGTCATTTTGATAATACAAATTTTATCATTACGTCAGCATATTAGAGTCGGAAACCAAGCATAACAAATTAACGTAATAATAAACCTGATTTAACAGCAATATATCATCGTTCTATTGCGATCATTTAATGAACGAATTTTTCTCAACAAGACCAGCAATGGTTAAAGCTCTGTAAATCAAGAAATCAAAAACTTCTTTAATTGGTACTTTCTTTAGAAGTTAAAAAGAAGCTACGTTCATTTCACTACCCTTTATGGTACTGCCAATTAGATGCCAAAATATTTAGATATGTATTACAGACTACGAGATTGTTATATCAAAGATATACCGAGTTCTACAGAGTTAATATACATTCTCATTCCTTCAACATTTTTAGTGCCAGACTGTTTTGATGATCAATGTTGAATTCAAAGGCAAAATTCTAAATTTTGATTATATGAAACATCTGTGTTTACGCACTAATGAACATTCAGCTGAAGTTAGTTACAAGAATACCAGCTGACTTTAGTCTGTTAGCAGAAGGCATATGGATCGCATTCATGTTTTATAGTAAAAAACCTCGAGACTTCCACTTAATGACCATCGCTTCACGGCCTTTTGTCTAGATCAAAGTGTAGTATCTGTTCTTTTCAGTTTAATATCTGAAAGTTCACTCACTGACGGATCAGTAGATTAAACAGGATTTCAGTGAATCAAAATAGGGGAATAATGAGAAGTGCGTTTAATTCTAAAATATGAATGGGCCGACTCGACCGGAGTGATACCACGGCCTCACAGAAAACCGGTGTGAAATAGCGCTTGAACTGTGTTTCACCGAGTGAGTGAGGATACCGGAGGCCCATACCCCAACCCCTCCCCCAAAGGCCGGCAACGCACTTGTGACGCCTCTGGTGTTGCGGGTGTCCATGGGCGGCGGTAATCGCTTACCATCAGGCCATATTTTACATATATTCCATATTTTTTAATATATTTTAACAAGTTCTACCAAGTGCCGACAGTCGAGAGTATAAATTACACGTAGATGTTTTATACAATCACAGTAATAATGCTGTAATCAAGACTTAGGAAACTGTGTATTTCATTATGATAATCTTGTAAACAGGTGACGATTCATAGTTTTGAACGACTCCAACTTTATTTACCCGAGTTGTGTGAGTAAATCAAAAACATAACTTTATAATAACATAGAGCAATTTAACTTAATGCTAGACATGGTTTTTAACCGACTTCAAAAAAAGGAGGAGGTTCTCAATTCGACCGTACATAATATGTTTTTTTTAATGGATCACTTCGTCGTTTAAGAACCGATTTTGATGATACTTTTTTAATTGAAAAGGAGATATCCCAATGGTGGTACCATAATAAGGACACTAAGATCTGATGATGGCATCCAAGAGAAATCGAGTCGAAACTTGAAGTCGGTATTTATTTTGTTAAAATTTTACCTGTCTAAACCAATGAGGTGTTTGTGTAACTGTCAATGACCCTCTAGTACTAGAAGATCGACAAATCGTGCACTTTGTATATCGACGGCCTTCAAAAATCTTCCCACTCTGTCGTTTAAAAAGTAGGTACGTAAAAATTATTTACAGCTGCGGTGATTTGAACGCCATTACAACGGGACTAAATCACTTTTACTGGATCATCAAGTTTAGTGAAAGACTGAAACAAGTGCTCTGATTTTATGGAACAAAAAACAGTGTATGTACATATATGACTGCACGTTTGGCCTAGTAGTTTAACGGTCACCACGCCGTTTCCTACTTCGCCAAGTGCCGTGGGTTCAAATCATACATAGGACATCACTTTGATTCACAAATTGTTGTTCTGAGTCTGGGTGTTCTATGTGTCCGTTTATGTATGTGTTTGCCCCCGCGACACACGATTTATTCCTAGTGCGGGAGTTGCCTTATAAAAAAAAAGAAATATATAAAAGAAGTACTCACAGCCGAAAATAGACCATCTTTATTTAAACTTTGTAAAACTCGTTATATTCTGATAGCTGTGTATTTGTTTAAAGTTACAACATAATTTATGTTATTCTTTAAATGACATTAAGTTTTATCAAACTAAATGACAAATTGTCTCAAATTTCCAAAACAAACACGACTGTTAAACATTTAATATTAAGCAGTTAGCGCTCTGTCGCAGATATTTATTCAGAGTTTGCAACAATGATGTCGAAACTGCCTAAAGTAAAAGATATGGTTGGTGGACCTCGATTTGCCAGTTCCCAAGTTTCTCTAGTACTTAATTATAATGCTATATTCCAGTTACAATTTACTAGACGGATTATCTTTAGAAATAACTTTACAAGTGTGTTTAAGCTGCTTACAAGTGGACAAGTATTTCAATGGAAATCGTGTAAAACTTTCAGAACGACAATAAAATAATACGTAACGTATAATGTCGACTTACAGGAGCGACTTAAAGCTTGAGGAGACTGCACAGATGGCGAGTGGCTTAAGCGATCACCTCGCCGCTTTCTACTACGCTGAGTGTCAGGGTTGTGGTCTACAAATGATTGTTCTAAGTCTGGATGTTCTTTGTTTCCATTCCCTAGACTGCAGGAATATTCCTTGTGTAGGAGTGATCTATATTAAAACGGAAACGGTAACGTTATATGATGCGAATCGTGGAGATCACTACGCTCGCCTTCGGTAATCTTCGGGCGTAATAAGCTCTCTCACTCGCACATGCTAAGTAACGCAACGCAACGGGATGGTCACCCCGAATCTGCTCCTGTTTTAACATACGGTTTTGTTAGACTTTTACGTATTTTGATGTTATTTTAGAGATAGATATTTTAGAGCAAAGCATGCCAAGTATACTTGGTCCAGTGTTAAAACGTTCTTGAGATATCTAAATAGAGTAAAAAATATGTCAGATGTTGAACAGACGCTACGTTCATAAAGTTAGAGACGAGATAGCACTGACAATACGGTGAACGACAAAAGCCGCTGCTTCAGATAAAATCGGCAATAAACTAGAGCCGCTACAGACCAACTCGACGTTCCGTGAACTTAACCTATATACAGTATATACAGACCGTTGCAGAACATCGTATACATATATAATTTGTCGAGCGCCATGTAAAGATTTTTGATAAATTAATTGAACTGGATTAAAATAAAATAAAACTAACAGTTCTTTTACATTATATAGCAAGTATCTTTTATTGGGAAAGTAAATCGAAAATTCCCCTTATTCTGTTGAAATTCTTGATCTAAAATACCATAATTTTATTTGAAGTCAGTCGTTTTCCTTGTAAAATATCAAATTCATCGGTCGTCATTTAGAATACGCCATTGATCAATTGTTTTTTTTAAATAAATTATCTTATTTAATGTTTATAAATATTCTTTATATTGGGTGCGCTGTACTTACCTAGGTGCCTCATAAACCTAGCATTTTATCATCTTTTAATTAGGCTAGATTAATGAAATTTTATATTTTTACACTTTATTTATGTTATTTAGAGTTCAGTGGAGATTTGTTCAGTCTGATTAACCTTCCTGTAAAGAATAATGCTTCAAATAATTGTCACTTCACTACACCTTGTAACCCCTGAACTTTTCAGGTGGATTACTCACCGGTTCCGACTCAGGATAGATATGAGACCTCAGGGCGCCGTTAGAATTTTTAAGTAATTTAAAGTGAGGGTGCCTGTACTAGGGCTCCACGGGAGGCTTCAGTGAAACAGCTTGAGACACATACAACTTTTATTTATGTCTAACAATTTACAATTAAAAGTTACTTATTATAAGTAAATTATTTATAAATATTTACAAGGTAGTTAAGAAAATATAAATTATAACGTTCCTTAGATGTAATCAGGCCTGTTGCTGGGACAGCATTAGGTAGCTACCCTCAGGATCACCTTGCTGACTCGAGGTAGTCAGCCGAAGTCTCTCACCAGCTCAAGGTAGCTTGAGGAGACGTCCAACAGTGATCTACTTGTAGGTGCTAAATAAAAGTATTAATTAAAGATGTTAATCGTTACGTGAACTTCCCTCAAGGTAGGGCAGAAATCTTGAGGAGTGAGCCGTGAGCTGCCAACAATCAAACTTCCTCAGTAATAAATCACGAACCACAGGACGGGTATACTGAAGGTAGATTTTCAGCCGTAATCTATCGACCCTATAAACAAAATTAAATAACCTGAGGACATATTCTACATACTCAAAGATATTAATGAAAACCTTTTTGAGGTTAACTTACCACAGACAGTGGGACTTGATCACTCACAAAACACTACCATCAAAGATATATATATTCACGATAATGAAAACTTCCTCAGAGTTCCAAAGAGAAGATTAAGAATGAATCTTTCATCTGCGACACATCTATTTTTAAAGACTCATCATCGAACTTTCTCGATGAAACCCCCTCCTCATTACTTGACGTGAGAACAAGACGTACAACTACTATACTGCTTGTTTCTATGCGATAAATTTAAAATGTATCGAGAATCGTATGACACACATATGATAATGTATCATTGATACTAGGCGGCTTAATCTATACTAAAAATCCTTTAAAATAAACGCCACCTGGCGCATCCTAGGTGCACCAGACAGCTAAACAATTTGATCGCGCTCCGCACCTAATTGTAGTTCGAACTACAGTGAACGAGAGGGCGCTGAAAACAAAAATTGTTAAAATATTGAAATGCAAAAAAAAACGATGTTACAACCTGGATTTACAAACATTTACAATCTAGATCCGGTCTTGAACTAACTTACAGAACAAGCATCTCATACCCGGGGCGACTAAACTGTTTTAAGTGTTGTTCACATTTATTTATTTATTTGCACATGGACAACTATATGCTTCTATTCAAAGACCCATCTAGAACATTCTGTATTTCGTTTCAATTCTATGTGATTCGACTTTTATCCAAGAGACATGCTGTTGAAGCTATTGAATTTAAAATGAATTTTATTTAACAAACAGAATGTGTGACGTCACTTTATTAGTCTTTTAAGTGTGAGAATGAGAGAGACGCTTACATATAGATGTAAGCTATGTGATCAGGGTTCCAACTCAGTGGCTGCAAAGAATTCAACAAAAGCAGTCAGCAGATTGGATTTCACTGCACGTAAGCCCTCTCTATCGAACGACATTTTTATTCAACAGTTGAACTACTGCAGTAAAGGACAAAAAATCCGATGAAGTAAAAATTTAAAGTTATATGACAAATGGAATTACGTGACAAAAATGGAATCCCTTTTTTCGGTGTAGTTGGTAAAACAGAATACAAGTCTTTAAGTAGTATTGGAACACCGTCTATGTTATGTTTACAAGATGCACTTGCTCTTAATTAGGATTGGGTGGGAGTTCAATTTATTAGTTACTACTTGAATTCAGCCATTGTGCTAGCTAGCTGATGAATACTAGTAGTTTAACTTATCGAAAAGCCAGACAGTTCAAAACTATGTACAGATTATACAAGTTTGTTAAACTTTGATAGCAATTCCAACACAATTCACTAAAATAAATACATTTAACACGAAGTCTCTTAATTTATTTATATCATTTTAGGACGACATTTTTACATATTCAATAAGTTATTTCTTATATTTTATTAAAAATATTTAATCCCTTACAACATTTTAACTTTAAACAGTTAAATCCAAAAGATGTTTTGGAAGTTGGTTTGATGCTGTCCCCACTTAATATTCAGTATCAAAGTATTAAAATCTCTCCTAAAAAGATTAAAAACTTTTGTAACTCCATAACAAAGAAAATAGATTGCTGTTCTATTCAACGGTGAAAGGTTACCGGCACAGTAAGCCTTTATCGAGCGAACAACTTTCTTCAGCTTAAGATATAAATACACCGAACGACTTTAATCTCCGAAACTAAAGTGATTGCCGATTCTTGACAGTAATGTTTTAGAATATTATTTATGTTTAGTATTAAAAATAATGTTTTAAACTCCTTGGTATATTTGCTTGTCTGATTATAAAATGAAAAGTAATAGGAATTAAGAGTAAAGAAACTATATAGGTACTAACAATATAACATAATTAAAAATTGGCCATCATAGTGTGGTTCACTATGCTGCATTATTGTATTGTATGAATTCGTAATGAGTGTACTACTTTTGAATTCAGCCCATGCTTTCCATCAAGCAGAGTAGAGTCATTTTGGCAGGCACATTTAGGTACCGATAAAAAAATTAATCAAACACACATTTATATAAGATTATTTTATACATAGTTGTGTTAGTGGTACCAACTTGTCAGCGCTCACCCGGCTAGTCTTCGAATATCACCTGTTAAGTTATCTTAGAGCGTTTTCAGATTATCGGATCCGATATCAATGTCGGGCGCCGATCCGATATCGATGGAAGTATAATGTATGAAATATGTATCTGTCTTTCATATTGTCCGGCCCGATATCGCATATCGGAGTCGACACCGATGTGTTAGCGGCATCATCGGATGCCCGTGAGCCATCGGACGATATTATAACGACTGCTTCGGTGGCGCAGTGGTAGCGTATGCGACTGCTGTGCTTGAGGTCTCGGATTCGATTCCCAGGTCGGATCAAATGTTTGTATGACCTACAAATATTTGTTTCGGAGTTGGGGTGTTTTCTATGTATAATATGTATGTATTTACAAAAAAAAGTATTTATGTATATATATCAGTTGTCTAGTACCTATAATACAAGCTCTGCTTAGCTTGGGACTAGATAGTTGTGTGTTAGATGTCCAAAACTATTTATTTATTTATTTAGTATTATTTGTAAGTGTGCTGTACGTGTATCTAAATTGTCTCTGTGTATGCAGAGCCAGAGCTTCCGCAATAGGATGTATCCAATACTTTCTTTGGACAGATCTTTTTTTAGGTCTCAAATATAATGATACAGCAAATAAAATTTTCTATTATAGTCTGCCATGATGTCCTGCCCGCATGACGCTATCGAGGAAATGGCCGAATCGGAACGATTTTGTCGAAAATATATGAAAACAGCCCATGGTATCGGCGAACGTCGTCCGACACCGACATCGGATTGGAAATTGTAAACACGCTATTATACGATTTGAAAACATATTTTAATATTATACTTTCAATTCAGTTAATGTGTAAATATCTTATGAATCTTACTATAAAATAAGAAGCTAAAGCCTACGAGCACACATAGTCCTTTACTAATTTTGGAAACAAATGTACTGATTTTATTTTTGTACATTGTTTTCTGTTCTTTTTTTAATTTAATTTATCTGTACTTAATGTCACTTCATGTTGTGTATTCGTTTTTCATTTTATTCTAGTATTTATTTGATAATGCAATAACATCTTTTAAAAAATAAGCACTTATTTTTGTATTACTTTAGTAATTAAATGGCACAAGCCGTGTACATGTGGTATATGTTTGTCCTATATTTTTTATGTGCAAAAAGTTTCGAATAAGAAAATTTACCATCATATTTTTCGAATAAGAAAATGTTCTTCGTACTTTTTTAAGGAAAATATTCCGCAATAACATTAACCAAAATTAAAAGCGATATTACTCAGGCGAAAGAGACTATGCGAGAGGTCGTCGGCCCGCGATGCTGAATTAATTATCCCTAATATTTGAAAAACCGCCGCAATCCCTTGAATTGGTTTAAGAAGTTGGAGGCAAAAATGAGGAAAGTTATTAGTGAGGCAAGCTCCGGCGCGTTATAACTTTCTTGGGAATAATGACGTCACCGCGTAGATTTATAAAGGGCGCGGATGATAGATGGGCCAAAGCAAACAGCTTTTACTACATTATAAAATGTATAACGTCTTTATTGAGAATGTAGTCATTTTACAATGAGAGAGAAATATTTCTTAAGAACAAGGAAAATCAAAGTTTGTTGTTGTTGTATGGATAAAAAAATACCCGTATTTTTTAGGAAACCAATTAACGTTTCATCCTTTCTGCTCTCATTTTATATGAATTAATACCAATTTTCACTAAAAAAATGCTCTAACTCAAACAAATAAACATCTTTTTTTATGGAATAGGGGGCAAACCAGAAGACATATCGGCTGATGGTAAGCGATTACCGCCGTCCATGGACACCCATCAGAGCAACCACAGCAACATCAGAAGCGTCACAAGTGCGTAGTCGGCCTTTGGGGGATAGGGAGTGGGATGGGGGCAGATATTGGGTATGGGCCTCCGGTATCCTCATTCACTTGATAAAACACAGCATAAGCGCTGTTACATACCGGTTTTCTGTGAGACCGTAGTATCACTGCAGTCGAGTCAGCCCATGCATGCCGAAGCGTGGCTCTCCCACGGGTCTCATTGGTGTTTAGTACAATTTTCTTACATTTTTTGGGATACATGGGAATAAAATATGAAATATAGTCAAATCTAGAAGATTTATTTGAATAAACCTAGAAGGTACTTTTAGAAATATTTAAAGGTTCGGATACACTTTTCATGAAAATGCAAAGTGGTTTAAGGTCGTTCGCAACACGTAAAATCTCATTGAGAGAGGGCGAGAGGCGTGCGGCCCTCCCGGGAAACAGCTAATAATAATAACAGAATATTTTCCTCACCTTTATTATGACTTAGCACCTCGTGAACTGAGACCCAGAAATTGTAGCACTCGTATCTTGTAATGTTCTTGGAGTAACAAATATTTGTATAACAACAAAGAAGGAAGGCCAAAATATGCTCGTAGTATGTTTTCAGAGAAGCCGCCACAAACAGACAAAAAAAATAGAATAGCTGTTAATTCGAAATTACAAACAGGCACTTTAATTTTACCTATTTGTATAGATTAGCTACAATTATTCTAAATATCTATCTATCCAAAGGTAGTAGAGCCACGCTGATTTCAGCACGAACGGGCCGGCTTGACCGGGGCGGTACTACCCTCGCACAGAAAATCAACGTAAAATGACAGCGTTCGTGCTGTCGTGTTTCGTTGGTAAGTGCGAAACCGGAGGCCCAAATAGTCTAGTCAACAAGTTCCATACTTGTTGACTAGACTAAAAGATGCAGAAACATCACTAGGCCGCCATGGTGTGGGTCGCTTTGCTGCATTGTCTGCATTCGCAATGAGTATGGTGACCACCACTCTTGGATTTTGCTTATGCTTTCCATCAGACAGAGTAGAGTCATTTTGGCAGGCCATACATAAAAAAAATAAGTAAGAATATTTTATTTAAAGACTTCTTAGTATATATTATAACTGGCAAAAATAATTTAGGTACACATGATCACACTTCAGTAACAAATTACTTACATATAACATGCAATGTGTGTAGGAATATACGCATGTCAGCGTGTTAGCAATTTAGCGTTACTGAGACAGTCAATTGATTTTATTATACGTAGGCGGGGATACGACGTTACATTAAAAGTCAAATGAGCGGAACCGTTTAGAGGGGCGACGGTTACGTTTAGAGGTCGGATCGACACCAAGACGCACTCTTTCGGAAGCTATCGGGTAGTTCAGATTCGCTGAATGAAACCGCTGGCTCATTCACTCAGAAAAAATGAAAAAGAAAACTGATTATGAGAAGTGTAGTTTTGACTTGAAATCTATGCCATGAACTTTGTGCTTATCAATACTGACGTCCTAATTAAGCCACTCTTCTGAATGGTAGGATCATTAATTTATTCGATTGTAATACTTGTATTGTACACTAGCTAGCCCGGCGAACTTCGTACCGCCATATTTACATATCTGTCTCAGCTTCCCATAGATAGTGTACAGTCGCGGACAAGAAAATAGTTTTTCCGTTATCTTTTTTTTATTTCTTTCTAGCAAAAAAAGAATGAATAAAACCGGACTATATGTTAATGAATTACAACAAAGTACATATTTTGACTTTCATCCCCTCTCTCCAGAAAGCCGTGCTGAATTTCGGGATAAAAAGTATCCCATGTCCTACCTCGAAGTATGAACTCAAATCATGCCAAGTTTCATTTGAATCCATTCAGTAGTTTCGGCATGATGCGCGGCCAAGATCGAGACAGGCAGGCAGACAGAAATTAAAAACATTACAGTTTTGGCTTCAGTATCGATTATAGAGAGCCCTCCAAAAAAATTTTTTTCAAAATATCTTTAATGTACAGAATTGGACCTGTCACATTTTTATTATAAGTATAGATAGATAAGTGGCGTGCAATGTTAGATGTCTACATAGACAACACATTGAACATTCAACAGATTTATTGGCTGCGATGAGGTGATGACGATTGTGGTATGTGACAGTATTTTTTTCGTCGGATTTTCACAGTTTTTTAGAAAAAACTCAAAGTTGTATCGTCGAGCAAAATCGTGACGTCTACAATGTTTTATTAAAACTTTCTGTCCTTTGGTTCTGCAGATTATTTGACCATTTTTTTTCAGTTTCTATTACAGTAAACACCTTTGATCTTTTTATATGAATTGATTATCTGAATTCTTTTTAACAAAAGGTTAGATTTTTAACATTCAATTATTGTTTTTTACAAAAGTTTTTTTTTGTACTGATAAAAAAAATATTTATTTATTAATCATGACACAGAATATTAATCAATTGCAACAGACAATGATTGTACTGAAAGACACCGCCGGTGGCTCACCTTTGTACCTTAAACCATAAATGTTATATATAGAGCGTGGCGTTCTATTAAAAATTTAATATACTTTCAAAAGAATAACCACGTCAAAAAAAATTGTCGGCTCACGGCACTTTATAAACAAAATAGTGCTTTTACATTTTTCAATCTTCAGTAAATTGAGTGTGTTCTAAGGTCTTCAGAACTTGTAAAATAAAAACTTCAAGGGAAAGACGGCTTCTGTGTCAGACGGTTTTCTGGTTTTATTACCTCGTTTTAAACAAGTAAATAGTTTACGATCGTCATGTTCTATCCTTCATATTAATAGTCTTCTGTAGGTTGCAAGGAATATCATAAATATTCATAAAGTTAAAGTATGTTACTCAATCATATCATCAATGTTTGTTAGACACAACATTAATGACTATAAGAAAAACAGTGATGTACACAATATTAATACTAGAAACAAATCTAAACTCATTGGTACCTATCATCGATTACATAAGGTACACAACTCGTTCGAAGGTCTTGGTGTACGTTTTTATAATAAAATTCCTATACATGTAATCGACCTTCCTGTAAATAAATTCAAGCTAACTGTAAAAAATCACCTTATTAGGAAAGCCTACTATACTATCAACGATTATCTATACGACAAACAGTCATGGGCTTAAGGTGTCATTAGAATTTAAATAGATACACACAAACTTCTTTGTCTTCTAATAAAGTTAAATATTAACAAACCATTGTTAGTTGAAAGTAATGCGTGGCGATTATCATGGTAATTTAATTAGTAGTGATTTTTATCAGTATCTAAACTATGGTTTGTCATGCTCACTAAAATGTCATTGCTTGCGGTGTCGTCGTGGGGCGGGTCGTTTCCTTCCCTCTGATATGGCGAAGGAGATGATGGCTGGTCCATGCGTCATACTCGTGAACGGGTGCTGCTTGGGGTGACTGGTCGGCCTAGTCAGCGATTCTTTAGACAATACTATTATTCTGGTTCGTTCAACTGCAACCCTAGCCTCTTAATCCAGTCACGAATTATTTTCAACAGTAGTTTTTGCAACTGAATGTAAGTGGATGTGCACCTTGTTTCTATTTTGTTCTATGTTTAATAGACTCAAACCTTCAACGTTATCACTGAGTGTTTTTTGTTTGTTTGCGCGTTAGATTTTGGAGCTTTTTAATAAAAGGAATTTCAGGTGGCAACAGCTTGCATACTGTTTACCTTACATGTAATACTAACACTATTGTACCTGAAAATCAGATTTTGAAAAAGAGTAGCCATGAGTTTCTTTGCCAGTATTCTTCTCATGAGCTCTACGCATTTTGGAAACTGGAAGTTATGGATCGACACAGGCAGGCAGTAGATTTTGGTGTTTTCGCCTAACTTACCTCGACAATACAGCACATGCTGTGGCCTCTGTTTGTGTCGATCTATGATTTTTAACTATAGCTTCAATTTGACGTTCATAAGTGTCACTTTGTGTCTTAGATGAATAAATGATTTTGATTTGATTTGATTTGATTCATACCAGAAGGACTGAACCGATCTAGGTGAAATTTTGAAGAAAAATAATTTTATCAAGGAGAAAGAAGTCTGAACTAGCTTTTATATAGAAAAAAAAATGGTTGTCTGTAAAGTCTGTTTACGGACGATAGTTTAAAGTGACAACGTCATAACGAAACATTGATGAAATCATGATGGATGAAATGGAGAGGGAGATCGTTTTTTGTTTTTTCGGAAGACGGTCCCCATTTCATCTCATCCACATTTTTTATATGTTTTATCATTAATTTCATCACGATGAAGACTAATGACTTGAAGACTTATGATATGAAGACACTTGACATTGGCAGAAATAGCAGATCCGAGAGATCCGGCTGGTTGCCATTTCATCAAAAGAAGAAGAAGAAGAAATGATGAGAGATGGATGCGGCGTATGTTTTTTTTCGTGTATATGTTTCTCATCGTATATGTTTTTTCGTGTGTGCAGCCGGCTCCATCAAATTATAAGACGTTGTCACGTCAAAAATTAATGAAAACGACATTGACGATGAAGCTACAAGAAGCTACAGGTAGAAAATCTTTAAGAAGAAAGAAATTTTTAAATTAGGGTAAGGAAACTAAAATTTGTGGAAGTAATAGATGGAATACTCATACTGTAATAGCCTAACATTACACGTAGAATATACTCCATAATATATCATTGTTCCATTTAAAATTTACAATTACCGTACAGTTCATATTATATTTGAAGGAAACCATACGTAGGTAATTAAGCTACTTTTATAGGTCCAATTTAATTTACCTAATTACACACATCAAAAGTGTCTAGGGATCAAGCATTTTTATGCGGATTTCTTGAGATTGAGATGTGGCTTTGGCCCTGGCCTGCTCAGTCGCCAGACTTGAACCCGATTGAGCATGCATGGGATATGCTACAGAGAAGAGCTCTGCCGAATATGGAGGGTATCCAGTCGCAAGAAGACCTTTTTTTGTTGTTGCAACGAACATGGGCGGCCATTCCACAGCGTGATTTGGATGAACTCATTTTGAGTATGCCAAACCGATGTTCTTGTGTTAGTGTTCGCGGTAGAAACACGGATTATTAATTGTTTAAGTTACCTAATAAAAATTTAAAGAAAACTGTTATTTCAGTCTTTTTTTCGAACTTTAATGTTAGTGGTTCAAATGTCAAAAATCCTTTTATTAGGAAAATGGCAAATTTCTTTATTAATGCAAAGGTGACTTGGTTTATCGTTACTGTGACAAACGAAAATACTTTATTTGATGAATCCTTAAAGAAAATTTTAATTAATATCAATCAGGAGAAAAGTTATTGCAAAAATATATGTTGATCCCTAGACACTTTCGATGTGTGTAGATGATTCAGCCTGACGACGTTCCTAACACAAGCTGGAATTGTTATTAATTAAATGAATTGGCGTTTGTCTCTTGATTTGGAACGTCGTATCGCAACCTTCGCAGACGTGAGTCTAGAGCGATGAGTCTACGCTTTGTCTTACCACCCTGCAGGTAACTGAACAGTAAAATCTCGGTACCATTATCTTCTCTTATGTAGCTTAATCTTTAAAGAAGGTGTTCTAAATAGGTAGGACGGATGTGGTTATGATGCGAAAATATACACAGCTGTTTGTTGTATATCCTTAGAGAATCTCCTTAAAATTACAATACATTTTTATTTTGTCCAATTCAATTTCCTCGCTTATCATTCGAGATAATTATTATAATATCGTTTATTCCCACCTCAAACAAAAATCCTTTTCACTCAGAACGCGGTTTTGATACACTTAGGGTTTTATATCTGTTTTGACAAATCTTTTTATCTGTGGAGAAATGGAGGAACATGACTCCTCCAACACAAAGGAAGGATCCTCCGACGAGGCGAGATGACCATGCCTGGCGGGCCACGGCCAAACGGTTGATGTTGGGATGTTGTATATATGTTTATCGGCCCAAGAACTTCTATTGCGCGATTCAGGATTGGTAGTTTGTTTTCTCCACTACTCCATAGTTCGGCGGAACTTGAGTAGATGGCGCTGTAGTATGCTGCTGTTGCGATGTATGTGGAGGTCGCCACATTATCTATTTTATTTTCTCGATAAGTAGGTAAACTCCACCTGTTCTGTGGTAAGCTCTACTTAAGAATATTTCGTTTGTTCCTTAAAAAATACTTTGAAGTAGCAATGAATCTTTATTGTCTTCAGAGTAGTTTTTGTGAAACCCTATCATGTCGACTGCAGTAATGAAGTGTTAATTAAGCACAATGTTCAAAATTACGTTTCAATAACTTCTGTTTATTTTATCAACGTCAACGTTTAAGAATAAGTGCAATCAGTTGTATATGTACATCGTACATTCGCAAGAGGTGAAGGTGTCTTATCTATAAATATTATTTAAGTAGATGGTTTTACTTTACAAAAACAACAACATTTACAATTTTGACCTATTTATAGTATGTTGTAGTTATCTTACAATGTACACCTACCTGTGATGTCAGTCAATTCAGAAGTTCCCTCGTTAATGAAACAACTTTAGGACTTGGAGCGGTAATTAGTTGCTGTGTACGTACCGCACTCCTGTAATTAGGGTTCATTCGATGTTGATCTCGGTACCTCGCCGATAGTATCGCTGTCACCACAATACATATTTAATGGAGGTGCTTTCTACCCAATTACGGCGAAACTAAAAGGAAGAGTAATACTTTTGGCAATCTATGTATGTTTATATGTAACTCCTGAAGTACTGAATTGATTTAATAAATAAGATGTCAATAGATTCGTAATAATGGCCCGGAGGACATACGTTTCATAAACCTTATTAAAAGTTTTACGAAATAAGATTATAGCTTTTTAACTTGTTCTTATCATTATAATGTCGACATCGTGTTTTAATACTTCTGAGCTTGTGTATTCTCGTATTAATAAACGGCGATTGTGTAACTAAGGCGCCCGAATATAATCGAATAGTACAGGTTTGAACACCACCTACTACAGACTTAAACTCCCACTTGCCACAAATATTCAGGTTATGTAAAAGTATGAGCCAAAATAAGTAATATGGTAGCTGACATGGAAGCCACATGTGCTTTATATAAAACATATAAATTATCCTTATAAGCTGGCGTCACCCTATTCTTGTCGTCGCGTCGCCGCGTCGTTTCATCAGGTACTCAGACAATTGCTATTTCATTTTCTACATAATATTACAATTTCAGTTCATTGAACCGAAGTAATGAACCAAGATTGTATATGAAGACAAGCCATTTTAGGTTCTTTATCTCTGTATAAGAGCTTTTGGCTCATTAGCTCACTGTTATGTATATTTAAAATAAATTAATCATGTATTTTTTTTTTAAAAAGACAACGCCCGCACTAGGAATAAATCCTGTGTCGCGGGGGACTTTACAAACATACAAGTAACGGACACAAATAACACCCAGACTCAGAACAACAATTTGTGGATCACGCAAAGTAGGAACCGGCGTGGTGACCGTTAAACCACTAGGCCAAACGTGCAGTCAGACTCTTGTGATCAAGGGTCTTTTGTTTAAATGCCACCACTACGAAACCCCCTTAATAAAAGTACACGTCGATGTTTGCTTATTACCTTCATGATGCAGTCTTCAACGGTATTCGTTCATATCATGAATCACTTCTATCGAAAGTCACATTCGATGATTTCCAAGTGACAATAACTTTATTACGGCAAAGGAGTCTTCATTATCTTAAAATATTTAGTTTACTACATCCGTATAGAACTAGAAAGAACAAAGAACTCCTAAGTGATGAATTCGGGGATATGATAGATAAAAATATTTATATTCGAATATTGTGTTTTACTTTTAAAAATCATAACATTTGCAGTAAGAATAGTAAACAGGCAACATGCATAAACTCAATGCAAAATATTCATTTCAGATGAAGCGCCAGAGTCATGGCGCGTCGGCGAATGTGTTATTTTGTGAACTTACGCGAGAAATACCGACCCACGCTGCACAAACATAGTTTTATCACGGCTTACTCAGTTTTATTTTAATAGTGTATTTACTGCCAAATCGATATTTTTAATCGACTTAAAAAAAAGGAGGAGGTTCTCAATTCGACTGTTTTTTTTTAAATGTTTGTTACCTCATAACTTTTGACTGGATGAACTGATTTTGATAATTCTCTTTTTATTTGAAAGCTGGTGCTTCCCGAATGGTCCAATTTAAATTTGGTCCAGATTAAAGTCGGTTTTTTTTGGTAAAATTTGTAGGTAATTCTATGGATCATGTTATATTTTACATTATACATAATGTTTTTAACCGAAGTTTTTACACTTTCTTGTGCCTTATAAATTTATATGTTGAGTGTGTTCAATAAAGAATAAATACAAATTAAGATTTTAACTTATTAGCAAACAACTAAAACTAAAACATTGCCTTAAATTTCGTAAGTGCATAAATTTCTCATTTTTCTTAAATTTATGAACAACTAGTGGATTTGTATAAGTATTAGCTGTTGCCAGAGACGCCGCCCGCGTGTATGTTGGCTATCGCGATAAATAGTGGCCTATGTACTTGTGGGGGACAGGTGTGTCATGTCCCACCAACACAAAGGGAGGATCCTCCGACCAGGCGAGGTGATCATGCCTGGCGGGCCAATTGCCCAACGGTTGATGTTGGGATGTTGTATGTATCTTAGTTGGCGCGCGAACTTTCACTGCGTGATTCAGGATTGGTAGTTTCTTAGTTGGCTTCGTTACTCCGTAGTTCAGTGTAACTTCGGTAGATGGCGCTGTAGTATATTTCTGTTGCGCTGTATGTGGAAGTCGCCACATAACTCCCCTCCAAGACCGGAGGTTGATATATGTATGCCAGGAGTGAGTAGTTCCATGAGTCGGAACTGAGTGCCGCTAGTCCCAGTGAGTCGGGGCTGAAGTTCGCTGATCCCAGTGAGTCGGGACGGCGTGCGGTGCGCGGTGCTGCGGTGAGGTCCCCAGTGAGTCGGGGCCGTTGCTGCGTAGTGGCTGGCTGCTGCATAGACGGGAGAGATATGCTCTGCTTACATGAACCGTCGCTGCAGTGTGCTGTGCCTAGACGCTGATGAGGCCGTAGGGGTAAACCAGGCTGGTGCGGTCGCTTCCTGCGTGTGGTGTATCCCTGTTGAGGCCGAGGTTGCCAAGTCGCCACATACTTATTGTTACCGGTTGTAATTAGAGTTTTCGATTTCGACCATACACGTAACAGCGTTTGATGTGCGATATTAACAGTCAAACAGTATTGCCAGCTAATGAACTATCTCGGCAACGTTTCGCAACGCATGGTATTGTGTCGGCGCTATATTGAACATCATGTGAACTGACATAAACACTTTACCTTCAAAATGGGGTTACAGTAATCAGTAAATGATCACTTTTTATTACAGTTCATGATATCCATAATATGCCTTGTTTTACCAAATGTGAGATTCGAATTCATACATTAATCTAATTAAATTATCAAGCACAGTTTTCAGGTGTGTCAACATAATGGAATGAGAAGCATTTTAAACCTTTGCTTCGCGTTATTTTTTATAATAGTGATTGAGGCCTAATGTAGTATCTTTTTTGCTATTAAGTGGGTTATGTGCTTGGTTAGCATTGTAGTGCTACAAAAAGAAAAAATGTTCCATTCGTAAATGTTATTGCTGTTGACTTTAATTTATGCAATAAAGAAACAATTGCCACAAATCAACTTTACTTAAAACATTGTTCAATCTTTTATGTGATAACGAAGATTATTATAGAGTATACAAAAGTGTCAATATAACGGAACCATGTGTTCCCTTCCTTCTAAGCAAGTTGTATCATATTCCCAAGTAATCCGATTACCTATTAACTCATTTATGATATTTCACCTCCAATATATCCGAGCTACTATCATTTTCACTTACAAAGGCCGACTGCGGCCGACGGGAGAGGAAATTGGGTTTTAATATTAAATTGTGTTACTAAAATATCACGTATCAGAGACGCGTCTCTGAGGAGGTTAGCAAAATATGATCGGTAACAGTGTGTGAAACGTGAGCACTCCCACTGTAATCATGTAAGTGTAAGCGACGAGCCACTCGTCTCGTAGCCGTAGGCCGCACTTCTACACACGTATACGACTATCTCGATATCGTACATTGCTTTTAGTTTTAAGTTTTATTATATTTTTAACCGACTTCCAAAAAGGAGGAGGTTCTATGTTCCACTGTATGTATTTTTTTTTTTTTTTTTTTTTATGTATGTTACCTGATTACTCCGTCAGTTGTGGACCGATTTTGAAATTTTTTTTGTATTCGACAGGGTATGCTTCCGTGGTGGTCCCATTGCCAGCATATCAGGATCCGATGATGGGATCCCAGGGAAATCGAGGGAAACCCTCATTTTTTATAGGCACATACTATGTTTTTCGTATATTTTCTGAAGTTACACCGGTATTTGCGTCTGGTAGTCATCATTTTATGATGATGAGCTGATGATGTAAGGTACCACTCCTTAACGGTTAGGAGTTGGAGGATAAATCTTTAAATATCATATGTATATAAGTTACCTTTAGTCGTATTCTTACAAATTATTTAGGTAAGCTGATGATGGAAGGTGGAAGGTACAACTCCTCAACGGTTAGGAGTTGGAGAATAATTCTTTTAATTTCATACGTATCTAAAGACCTTCAGTCGTATACTTTCAAGCTATTTAGGTGAGCTGATGATAGAAGATTAAACTCTTCAACAGTTAGGGATTAGAGGATGATTTTAATATTACACGTACCTTAATTTGTATTCTTGATGATGAAATTTGATGAAATAATTCAACTTACTACTTACCTACGATTGTTTGCACTAAAAACTGTAAAATAAAAACTTTTTATAAAAAAAAAAAACCGACTTCCAAAAACATCCAACGAAAACTCTCTGTCAAAAAACACTTAAAAGCGTAAAATAAACTGGTTCTTCATAAATTGCCTACACCTAATTCTTTATTCATTTAAATAGTAGTATTATAATGGGTGCTAGGTACCTTAAATCTGTTTGAAGTCGGTGCTAAGTCAAAAAGAATACAAACGAACAATTACAAAAGTCTAAGCGATAGTCACTTGGCACCGACTTCAAACAGATTTTAGGTACCTAGCACCCATTATAATACTACTATTTAAATGAATAAAGAATTAGGTATAGGCAATTTATGAAGAACCAGTTTATTTTACGCTTTTAAGTGTTTTTTGACAGAGAGTTTTTTTATTTTATTATTTACTTACTGTTTAATTGACTGCCTCGGTGGCGCAGTGGTAGCGTATGCGGCTGCTGTGCTTGAGGTCTCGGGTTCGATTCCCGGGTCGGATCAAATGTTTGGGTGTTTTCTATGTATAATATGTATGTATTTACAAAAAAAAGTATTTATGTATTTATATCAGTTGTCCAGTACCCATAACACAAGCTCTGCTTAGCTTGGGACGTTATGTGTTAGGTGTACAAAATATTTATTTATTATTATTTATTTATTTAATTCATTTATAAACTTGCATAAATAGTAAATAAAGTTAACTTTTGTACTAATTAGAAAACACTCAAAACAAAATTTAACTGTACTTACTTCTGTGTTTAATTTAATTGTTTCTCAGGTAAACCATTAGGTAAAATATAAATGTAATAAAGAATTAATATCTGTTACATTAGATGATTTAAATGAATATTCGTATAATATAAACAAAAACGCCTTTTAATGTAATACAAACATAATAACAGTAAGCTGTTATAAGCGGCGTTTATTTAACATATGTATGTACAGGCAGGCACGTGAACATTAAAATAACATTTTCCTTATCACCGGTGACTGCTTTTTATGTTTTATATTTTAAAAACACTACCACAACACTTCGGGATGTTCATCGCTGCCTGTTAGAACTTAACATAATATGGTCATTGACTCAAAGGGTCTAGATGTTGGGTTTCTTAACATTTAATTAAACGCTTATCCCAATATATAGCAACAGCAGGTAGTTCTATGCTACAGGATATAGGCCCGTCACTGATTGAACGTTACTACCACCACATTGACCGTGGGAGAGCCATGATTCGGCATGAATGGGCCGTCTCGACCGGAGTGATGCCACGGCCTCACAGAAAACCGGTGTGAAATAGTGCTTGCGCTGTGTTTCACCGAGTGAGTGAGGATACCGGAGGCCCATACTCCAACCCTTCCCCTATCTCCCTCCCCATCCCCCAAAGGCTGGTAACGCACTTTTGACGCCTCTGGTGTTGCGGGTATCCATGGGCGGCAGTAATCGCTTACCATCAGGCGATACGTTTGCTCGTTTGCCAGCCTATTCCATAAAAAAAACACATAGGTGACTGCAATTCCAGTGGTCTCGCTTTCGAATGCACTTTTCTGGCAGGTTTGGAGATACTGACACGTACTGACAACATCAGTAAATATAACAAATAAATTATGTAATTGTGTGTAACGTTATTTGATTTTGACAAATGTCATTGTTTTATATAAAAAGGATTGTATTAGAAATTGTAAATATAATTTTTAACACACTCCAACACATTATGAGTCTCCATAACTATTTCTGTTGGCCACTACAATGCCTAAACCCGTCTCTTCATATTTTGATAATTATTCTGAATTGTAAAATTTAGAAGAATTAAATTATTAGTTAAATACTCAAAATTAACACACTCTTGTTAAAACAGGCTCATTAGGCTCTACGCATTTTGAAAACTGGAAGTTATGGATCGACACAAGGCAGGCAGTAGATTTTGGTGTTTTCACCTAATTTACCTTGACAATACAGCACATACTGTGGCGTCTGTTTGAGTCGATCTATGATTTTTAACTATAGCTTCAATTTAACGTTCATGGGTGTCACTTGGAGTCTTAATTGAATAAATAATTTTGAATTTGAATAAATGGAGCGAATGGTAAAACGAGAATAATTAAAGTTAACAGAAAATATTGTCTTGTTTCATTATTTACGTTGTTTATGTTCACACCGAGTGCGAGCGAGAGGGAAGGTGTGTTTATACAGCGCTGTTTGTGAGGAATATTAGCCGCCTCTCATTATGTTGAGTTATGTATTTAGAACAGGCGTACTCACACTCGTCACAATTTTGCCGCTCCGCTTACTCCTTTATCTAATTTGCGTTGAGATGTTACTTATTATCTACTTAGCTGTTACATAATATATACAAGTAAAGACATCAGTTACATGGTTTTGGTGGTAAGTTTACCACACCAAACCTACCTAATAGACTTCATAATTATATTTTTCTCATATGTATACATAAAGAAATAGTGATAAACTTCATTAAATAGGATTATCGTAGGATTATCGAAACGACGAAATTTAAGTAGTTACGTACAATTGTTAACATCTATCATTCATCTGAACCCCGCGGTGCTACCCGCGGTCATTGTCGTGCCGCGGGCAACGCGGCAGGGCGAAGCTAGTTAAAAAAAAGTAGAATAAGTTACTCCTTATATTATCAGCTGCCTATCATTGAAAGTCCCGTCAATATCGGTCCGGCCATTCCAGAGATTAGCCGGAACAAACAGACAAAAATTGTAAAAAATGTTATTTTGGTATATGTACCGTGTGTACATACATATGCATTTAGTAAAAAGCGGTTATTTTAATATTACAAACAGATACTCTAGTGCATCACTATAATATGGGGCGTGGCTTACAAAACGCACTTATTTCCAGTGGCTGGCTGGCTGGCTTAAATGTTATGACATTCAAACCTTTTAGATATTCCACTGAAGCTCTTTATAACGATTGTGATGTCCTCACTGTGGACAGCTCTATGTGTTACATGCTGCACGGTGTATCCATGCATCATTGACTTTTGTAAAACCTAGGCTAAACCGAAGAAACTATAGAGTATGTCCTGTCTTAAAATTCGAAACAGCTCTCGCTCGACGTCATTATCCACTAATTGGCTGTCACTTATATAAAAAAATAATCATAATATTTATTCTTTGCCCAAAAACCAATGCAAGGAGAGAGTTCGTAATTGGTTGAAATCCTTAAACTATGCTGCTACAGAACACCATATGTACGCCCACACTACTCGTATACTACTACTACACACACACACACATATATAAATTGATACACTCACACATTTATTACATAGCTACAACTAACAATTTTAGCAGTTTTTAAGTTGTATCTTTTCTTCCATTGGCGATCCACTGTGTAAAAATGTAACAGATGTATAATCTGAGAGAGCACTGATACCTACCCGTAACACAAGTTAGATCTTATCATGGGTACCAGAGTTCCACTGCCATTGACACCACCATGTTTTTCCTTTATGCACATTTTATACCTGTAAAAACGTGTTATTGTACAACCTCATATGAAATAAATAAAATTATTATTATAGTAACGTTTATTGCCCATGGTCGACCTCCGTGGTCCACCTGGGTGGAACACGGGGAAAAAAATACTTCCCGTGTTCCACCCAGGTGGACTACGGAGGTGGACCACGGGCAATACACGTATAGTAACAAACATTCACGTAGTATCTAGTAATTGAACTAAAAGATGAGAAGCTACTTTGTTATAACTATAAATTCTAAATTTAAAAAACCCCCTACTCAAGCACTTAATCGAGTAATCATACGCCAATGATATTTTTGCAGACATTCGGTTATTCTGCCCTTTTAAACGACTCAACCGATTTTCATGAAACATGTCTAAGAACACTTGTACGTAACTCAACTTTCATACAAAAAAAAACTAAATTGAAATCGCTTCATCCGTTCGCGAGCTACGGTGCCACAGACAGACAGACAGACAGACAGACACGTATAAGTGTGACGGTTTAAAAATGATGGTTTTATGGTTTAAAAATATAATGTTTCTGTCTTCTAATCAAAGTTATAAGCTAGTTGGTAAAAACAAATTATAAAAGTAATTAATATTCTTGATTACAAGTTTACGATAAAATTGCCAAATTATCATACAGACGAGGGTCTTTGAATAGGGGACCACAAAATATATGCAAAAATCTCAGAGTATAGCTTATCAAATTAAAGCTTATAGGTAAGCTTATTAGGTATAAATAAAATAGAAACTTTTTGTAAATTACGTGCACATGTGTGAGTTTTGATGTAATGTAAGTGTATTTTGTTGCTGAAGCTGCTGATGTTAAGTAAATACTGTTATCTCCTACTTTTAAGTTGGTCATGTGAACATTATTTTACATTTATACGTGTGTTTTTTATCTATACTTATAAAAAAATGTAACAGGTCCAATTCTGTACATTAAAGATATTTTGAAATTTATGGAGGGCTCTCTAGAATCGATACTGAAGCCAAAACTGTTTTTTTTTTATTTTTGTCTGTCTGTCTGTATCTTGGCCGCGCATCACTGAAACTACTGAATAGATTCAAATGAAACTTGGCATGATTTGAGTTCATACTACGAGGTAGGACATGGGATACTTTTTATCCCGAAATTCAACACGGTTTCTTGGAGAGAGGGGATGAAAGTCAAAATATGTACTTAGTTGTAATTCAATAACACATAGTCCGATTCCTTTCATTCTTTTTTGCCAGTAAATAAAAGATAACGGGTAAAGTCTTTTTTTCTTGTCCGCGACTGTACACTGCCTGTGGGAAGCTAAGACAGATATGTAAATATGGCGGTACGAAGTTCGACGGGTCAGGTAGTATATTATATATGGTAAAAATATCTGCCAGCGTCAACATTGCCCGCAAATTTCACGTTTGTGTGTTTTACTAGGAATCGACTGAAATTCACTAAAATATTCTAGTAAGAGAGTAATATTCATTCGTTGCGTAACTTAATGTACTGTTGACCAGAAATTAAGCACTAATCCGTAATTAGTATCAAGACCGGTTCCTAAAATAGTTCATGTAAACGATATCTCGAGCACATGTCTGTTGAGTTATTTTATCTCTAAAACATTCTAACTAATAAGAGACAATTGATAAAAAGATAGAATAAAATAAAGACGATACAATAAACAGTCCGTAAGGTAATTAACAGCTGTTTGTCACATACGATATAACATAATGAGGCGCAACTATGACACTCAAGTTATATCACAGCGTTCATTAACTGCGTGCTGCCACTTTAATTTTGTAGTGTTTACGTTACGCAAACGTGACGCGCGCTTCACACTTTACAAGATATAGCTTTATCTCTAGCCTCCGAGATAACGTAGGACCCGCCAGACCTACGTCATTCTCGTAAACTTGAAATTTGCAGAATAACTGAAGTAACATGAACTTAAGAATGTGCAAAGCGTTCAAGTAATGTGGAAACTACTAAGTATTTCACATTAACGGAATACAAAATTAAGAGTATTTTTTTTAATAAGACTGAATCTCTCTTTGTATATGTTACTCATTTTTTAATCGATATCAAAAAACATACTAATCAAATTGAGAACCTTCTCCTTTTGGAAGTCGGTTAAAAAGGAGGAGGTTCTCAATTCGACTGTATTTTTTTACGTTTGTTAATATATAACTTTCGACTGAGTGAACCGATTTTGATGATTATTTTTTTATTTGAAAGCTGGTGCTTCCGTGTGGTCCCACCTCAATTTGGTTCAGTTTTTGAATTCATTTTTTTTTGTGCATTAATTGAATTGATTCTAAACAAAGCCACTCCTTTTATATGTAAAGAAGTATTTGATCTTTGATAAATAAAAGATTAAGAATTTACATTAATATCATTTAATATGATATTAGTGCGTTTAAATCTTTGCCTTCCTTTGACACTTAATACTTATTAATTACTGAGAAACATTCGCGGGTTTTTCTTTTTATTTCCAATACACATACATATACAGACACAGTGATGAAAACTGCACCACGAAGACCTAGCAGGTTCTATCTGGGTAGCAGTGAGTCGCTATAAACTATTTAATACGTAAATTAACTCACTCATAATGTAATACTTTTAATGTCATTTACCATTTATTTTTTATTTATTTTACAGTTCAATACATATTATTGCGAGATTTGCAACTTCACTCAGAGCAGCTGTACACTCGTATAATGGTACTACAGTAATTAACAATTCCAAAACTGTGGCAATGATCCACCACACTTGTGACAGCCAACAAAAAGATCTTAAGCACTTAGATTACTCTTTATTAATGTAATCGTTCATGACGTCATTCAGGTTTGTCTCAAATAAACATTAAATAAATTAGTTAATCCATTAAGTTTGACCAAAATGTTAATCATCTCTTTTAATTTAATGAATATTGAAATGGTTTACAATTATTATCCTTAATCTCTCTGAGTTCTCTTAAATTTAAATAAGTTGACACTCAGAGTGACGACTGAAATAATAAACGTCGCATTAACCTTGCGGTGTGACTTGTGACGGTTTTTAGGGTTCCGTGCCAAAGGCAAAACACGGAACCCTTATAGATTCGTCATGTCTATCTGTCTGTCTGTCCGGCCGTATGTCTGTCTGTCTGTCCATTCGTATGTCAAAGCCACTTTTTTCCGAAACTTTAAGAACTATACTGTTGAAACTTGGTAAGTAGATGTATTATGTGAACCGCATTAAGATTTTTACACAAAAATAAAAAAAAAAAACATAAATTTTGGGGTTTTTTTTTATCAAACCCATACCTGTGAAGTATGGATAGGTCTTCGAAAATGATATTAAGGTTTCTAATATCATTTTTTTCTAAACTGAATAGTTTGCACAAGAGACACTTCCAAAGTGGTAAAATGTGTGTCCCCCTGTAACTTCTAAAATAAGAGAATGATAAAACTAAAAAAAAAATATCATATACATTACCATGCAAACTTCCACCAAAAATTGATTTGAATGAGATCTAATAAGTAGTTTTTTTTTAATACGTCATAAATCGTAAACCACAAAAAAACACTGTTATTAAAACATCGATCAGTTACAACGTTATGTTACTTGCTGCTTCGGAACCCTTCATGGGCGAGTCCGACTCGCACTTGGCCGCTTTTTTATAACTTGAGACGCCTCTGATCCCTAGCTTGACAGACTTTTACTATCACAATTAGACTGCTGACAGACATATTTATATATTACTAGCTGACACATGTAACTTCGTTAGCATATCTTTTCAAATATCTTTGATTGGTTTTAACGTGATGTAAACTATCCTATCTAAGGCATCTAAGTCCAGCAAAACACACATTTAAAAAAAAAGGTAAAAAATAATTTAGATAGTTTTGGAGTTTATCGTAAGCAATAACGCGACACGAGAATTATATAGAACTAGCTGACCCGGCGAACTTTGTACCGCCATATTTACCTGTCCAGTCATATCTGTCTCAGCTTCCCACAGGCAGTGTACAGTCGTGGACAAAAAAAACACTTTTCGGGCGTTATCTTTTATTTTTTTCTTTCTAGCAAAAAAGAATCAATGAAATCGGACTAAGTGTTATTGAATTACAACTGAAGTACATATTTTGACTTTCATCACCTCTCTCCAGGAAACCGTTCTGAATTTCGGAATAAAAAGTATCCTATGTCCTACCTCGTAGTATGAACTCAAATCATGCCAAGTTTCATTTGAATCCATTCAGTAGTTTCGGCGTGATGCGCGGCCAAGATACAGACAGACAGACAGACGGACAGACAGACAGCCTTCCAAAAAAATATTTCAAAATATCTTTAATGTACAAAATTGGACCTGTTACATTCTTATTATAAGTATAGATAGAGTTAACAAATACATAGAAGACGTAAATCGATCCCCCGACACAAAACAAATGGTCGCGCCAATCACACAATTATTTATCCAGTGTGAGTATTCGGTTGTGACTAATATCATTGATACACATATAAATGTAGAAATTATTATGGGACCAGTACTATTTTATTTATAAGTTATTAAATAAGAAGTTAATGCTATAGTCAGTATTAACGATGTGTTTTAAAGCTGCACGTCTCACTTCTATGCGACTCGTAAAATATGATTAAAATGTTTAATGACGTCACATATTGAACGGGTCAAGTGTATTTTATGAGTTTCGACTTTTAGTTCACAAGTAAAACTTAAAAACTCTATCTCTTTCTCTTCTATCTCTTTCATTTACAGTCAACCGCTTTCAAAGCAAAATTACGCTCTGTTTTTAAAGGTTGGAAAGTAGTATCTGTTCGGCAATATCACAACAACAGATGGGCTGTGTGATGATTATTTCAATATTTTATTTAGTGACGTGTTCAAATTAGTTGTGGTGGTTGTTTTTTTTTATGGTATAGGTGGCAAACGAGCAGACGTATCACCTGATGGTAAGCGTGTACCGCTTGTGGACCATGAACACCAGAGGTGTCACAAGTGCGTTGCCGACCATTGGGGGATGGGGAAAGGGATGTGGGGAGGGGTTGGGGTATGGGCCTCCGATATCCTCACTCGCTCGGTGAAACACGGCGTAAGCGCTATTTCACACTGGATTCCTGTGAGGCCGTGGTATCACTCCGGTCGAGCCGGCCCATTCATGCCGAAGCGTGGCTCTCCCACGTGGATATCATCTTGTTCCGAAGATATCATCTCATTACCAATAGAACGAACAGTGAGATATCACGTCATTACCATTCCGTGCGTTATACCTATTTGACACAAGCTCGCTCGCCTGTCTGCGGAATACATAAATCAGTGTTTCATAAGCGGCGCAATGTGCGTCTCACAGCGCGCTCGTCTCACGCCCGAACGTCACACATTGCGGTCACGAACGCACTTAAGCCCCTGTATCATGTTACTTTGAGACATGTTTTAATTATACGATATTTAACTACCATCTCCTGTAAAAGTTGCGTGTTGTGGAAGGCAACATACGATGGAAATTTGTTATTTATGCCTTGAATTGTATGTTATAATGGAAAATGTTAAATGCTTAATACATTTTTACATAGCATAATGTACTTGTGGCGACTTCCACGTACAGCGCAACAAGAAAAACATACTACAGCGCTATCTACCGAAGATACATCAAACTTAAGAGTAACGAAGGAAACTAAGAAACTACCAATCCTGAATCGCGAAATAGAAGTTCTCGCGCCAATTAACATATATACAACATCCCAACATCAACCGTTGGGCAGTGGCCCGCCAGACATGATCACCTCGCCTGGTCGGAGGATCCTCCCTTTGTGTTGGAGGAACATGACACACCTGTCCAGTACTTGCAGAACAAATTATTTTAGAATAAATTATTAATATTTTTGGACCCATAGATCTTAACACATTCAATCAAAATAGCCTATAACAGCCATACTCAAAGTGTGTTCCGCGGAACCCTAGGGTACCGCGATACCCCTGTAGGGGTTCAGCAAAAATTTTGAAAGCAATTTAAAACACCCCTCTCTCGTCGACCGTTCTGACGCGGCACATCACGTCAGATTTTTTGGACTAAACTCTTCTACGCAGTAACGATCGTGCATTATTTTGACCCCACCATTCTGACATGCAACATTATTAATACAGAAGAATGGAACGTTGGCTTAAAGGCGTTAAACGTGTTGCAACGACATCTTCTAACGAAGCCAAATGTCCAAAAGCACGCGCGGATACGGAGGAAGCAAGTTCGAAAGAAATTAGCGATCCAGACGATGATGCAACGTCGTCAAGTTCCACGGTTTCAAAGGCGAAAAAACGGAAGTATGATGAATCATATATCAGTTTCGGATTTGTTGATTCCAACGGCTCACCTCTCTGCATAATATATAGTAAACTGCTTCCTAATAATTCCATGGCATCTGCCAAGTTGTGCCGACATTTAGAAACTGTACACCCCGAGTCTTAAGTACAAGAACAAATATTTTTTTGTACGTAAAATAGTACAGTCATTGGAAAGTCAAAAAACTATGATGCATGTAACCTAAACTATTAATCAAAAGGCCACGGAGTGATCATATTTGGTTAGCTATCGCATTGCACAAGCAGGTGAAGCGCACACTATTGCTGAGAATTTAATAAAACCATGTGTGTTGGACATAACAAAACGTAGGTAGTAGAGCCACGCTGATTTCAGCACGAACGGGCCGGCTCGACCGGGGCGGTACTACCCTCGCACAGAAAATCAACCTAAAATGACAGCACCAGTGCTGTCGTGTTTCGTTGGTGAGTGCGAGACCGGAGGCCCAAATAGACTGGACGCCGAACCTGATATGAGACTTCAATTGTCTTCTATCAAATCTGATATCAACCAATTAATGAAAAAAAACGGTTTCATAACTCCTATTAGTTAGTTTTTTATTAGGTATTATTTTATTTTTTAATATCTTCTATTATTATACTTGTTATGTAAGTAGCTAGTAGTAAGTAACTGTTACACTGTTCTTTTGTTATGCTTATTAATAAAGAAACACTTTTAAAATCTCTTGTTTTATTTTAGGGTTCCATCAATTATTTCACTTTTCAAAAGGGTTCCGTCAACAAAAAAGATTGAGAACCGCTGGCCTATAATAAAAAGGATCTCCAGGGAAGTAGAAATTAGAGTACGCTTGTGAACTCTGAGTTGCAGACGTGAAACAAAATGAAAACTTCGACCGATTTAAACTTTTTATTATTAAAAATCTGATCTTGTTTGAATCTTCATCACCTTCAACTTTTGACGGATTCTATGTTTCATAAAGCCATTAACATAAAATTCACCATGTTACAATTTCTCATCGTCAGCCTATTGTAG
The DNA here is from genome assembly GCA_949125395.1 of Diaphora mendica. Taxonomy (NCBI): domain Eukaryota; kingdom Metazoa; phylum Arthropoda; class Insecta; order Lepidoptera; family Erebidae; genus Diaphora; species Diaphora mendica. The sequence goes on along the minus strand of OX421326.1, from coordinate 237,016 downwards.
TACAGTGCTGGACAAGAACCAAACAACTTGTTACAACTTGTTACACTAGTCAGTAACAGTACAAGTAATATTTTAACAAAATAAAAACCGACTTCAAGGTTCGACTCGATCACTCGGATGCCATCATCAGATCTTAGTGTCCTTATCATGGTACCACCGTTGGTATATCTCCTTTCCAATAAAAAAAGAATCATCAAAATCAGTTCATAAACGACGAAGTTATCCCCGAACACATTGAAAAATAAAATTAAAAAAAACGGTCGAATTGAGAAACGTCCTCCTTTTTTTGAAGTCGGTTAAAAATAAAGTTGTTTTGTCTTATAGAACATTATACAATAACGTCCCGCCTTCCAAATAAAAGCATCAAAGAAAGTTTACTGAACTGGTAGGTAAACAAGTATAAAATTATGTATTACTATCACATATCGTTTGTTGCGACTGTTTAGTTATGTCATTGAGCTCCAATACAATGTTATTTTCACTGCCAGCGCAAACACAACGACATCAAATACGACAAATTATTTATATTTACATAACTAACTCAAAGGCTTCGTTTATATTTCGACAGCAAACACATTATGTGATTATAGCTTATTGATAAGTGACCTAGAGGTAAATCTATTTATTTTAACTATATAGTCATATTGATATGCCTTACATGAAAAAAAATCGGCCAAGTCCGAGTCGGACTCGCCCATGAAGGATTCCGCAGCAGCAACTAACATGATATAATTTTTATTTTATTTTTATATTTGTGTTGATTGAATAAAAGGTAAAATGCAGTTTACGATTTATGACGTATTAAAAAAAAACTACTAACTAGATTTCGTTCAAACCAATTTTCGGTGGAAGTTTGTATGGTAATGTACATCATATATTTTTTTTAAATTTATCATCCTCTTATTTTAGAAGTTACAGGGGTGGGGGGGGGACAAATTTTACCACTTTGGAAGTGTCTCTCGCGCAAAATATTAAGTTTAGAAAAAAAAAAATGTTAGAAACCTCAATATCATTTTTGAAGACCTATCTATAGATACCCCACACGTATGGGTTGGAACAAAAAAATTTTTTTGAGTTTCAGTTCTAAGTATGTGTTGTGTGAATTTTTTGTGTGAAAATCTTAATGCGGTTCACAGAATACATCTACCTACCGAGTTTCAACATTATAGGTCTTATAGTTTCGGAATAAAGTGGCTGTGACATACGGACGGACAGACAGACGGACAGACAGACAGACAGACAGATATGACGAGTCTATAAGGGTTCCGTTTTTTGCTTGGCACGGAACCCTAAAAATCACACTGTTAAACATGTATCAGAAAAGTTTTTGGTTTTAACCCAATCTTCACGTAAGCTTTCTCGCACTTTCCGTTTTCTCAAACCTGGTTTACCTTCTTTCCTATTGTTAATAATGTTGTTGTTTTTTTAATTACAAACCATTGGGTTCGTAATTAAAAAAGCAACGGCCGCAATCTTCTGCAGTGTTTCACATTATACCGACCCTAAATATAAAAGGGAAGAGGGTAGCAAAATGATAGTGAATAATTATGATTACAATAGAGTTTTAGGAAGAAGGATACATCATTCTTCACCGTGGGAGAGACACGCTTCGGCATGAATGGGCCGGCTCGACCGGAGTGATACCACGGCCTCACGGAAAACCGGTGTGAAATAGTTCTTGCGCTGTGTTTCACCAAGTGAGTGAGGATACAGGAGGCCATACCCCAACGCCCCTCCCACAATTCCCTCCCCATCCCCCCAAAGACCGGCAACGCACTTGTGACACCTCTGGTGTTGCAGGTGTCCATGGGCGGCGGTAATCGCTTACCATCAGGCGATACGTCTGCTCGTTTGCCCGCATGTTGGATTTCGAACGTCATTGTACTGGCAAGATTTTGATTGTCGCTGGTTCGTGTTGACGTTTGACGTTTGAGGTTAATGTTCGAAGAAATTGTGTTGAAACGGGCCGACGTTTTATGTGTTATTGTGAAAATCAATTGATAGTAAGCTAATTGTATTGTCCATCGACCCGCGGTCTCTTTTTTGTGGGCTGTTCCGCGTAAGCCGAAACAAGAGTATTGTAGCTCGAATACCATAGGAAGTTGTACAGCATTTTAGGAGCTGTATGTGTAAACGTACCAGGACAGACCAGGCGGTGGGGTACCCCATCAACGGCGCCGAAAACAGGACGACACACAACTCCTGTAAGTACTTTAATTATTTTAGATTGTGATAGAACACGGTGACACTGCCGTGGTTCATTGCTCCTTCCAGGGGACATTGTTATAGCGATTGAATACCTTATTCTATGGGCCGTAAGATATCTCAAGTATCACAAAGTGATCGCTGCCCCTTAAGGGAGAAATGATCACCGCATATTCCATTAAAAAAAACATTTTACTATTTTGTTTAAAGTATATGTTGGAATAGGAAGTTACTAAAAGAGGGAGACAATCCATTTGTTTTACATAAAATTCCTTTCTACGTTTACCTATGATATAAACAAAGGTTAATTTTAACCTAACCTTGTTTCTAGATTAATTCGTAACCAAAACCTATGTCGCACTAGGCTACATTATTCAGTTCTATACATATTATTAATGTGTATCCCACGTTTGTGTAATTAACTTTTAATTCAAGCAATATTGTGAAATATGACGACACAAATAAAAAGATAAGTTCCCTTTGATGTTTACCTTCTCAACGTTCTAAATATTTACCGAAGACAGCGCTGATCCTTGGACAGCCACATTATTTATTTAATTCTTTAGCCTAATTACACCCTCCCCAGCCTTACAAAGAGAATATTATCTTAGGATGAATTTAATATTTTAGGTTTCGGTTCGTCGCGAGGAAATAAAAAACCATTACAGAATCACTTCATTTTCTGGTTTTATAACGGCAAAGTAACTTATAACTCGGCAAAAATCAAGCCAAAAATAAAAGGCCACAATTAACTATTTTTTTCCATGCTAAATTACATGCTACGCTGACTACGCCGTAGCATACACTAGTATGCTATGACGTAGCGTACTCTAGTATGCTACGGCGTAGCATTCGCGGGTACTACGGCTAGTATTTAGTGCAAGAGCCATAGCGTAGCAAATGAAGATGAAACGTCGTAACAATGTGAAGTACAACAATTTGTTGTTTGTGATACTCAATACAATTATTTGGGGTACTCAAAGGTAAATAAAATTTAGGCATTCGAAGTCCTTTGGCGGTCACCTTTCAGACATTCTGTTCAGATTATGACTAATTAAATTTGAAGTGATACAACTAACCTGAGCACCGAAAACACCAGATTTAAAATTTGATATTGGACTGTTGGGCCTCCATTGGTAATAAATAATGCTTGCTACTTTTACGTAATATTTAATTATTCCGTACACATTCAAGGAACGTTGTTTATTTTTTGCTACTAGACAAAGAATCAATGCTTCATATTCTTCGCAATATGATACTTTTATTGCCCAATCACCCAAAGGCGAAGATAACAGGGTATTTGATATTGAGGCCAGATGAAGTCCTTTCCAGTTGCTTCTCTAAAGGCAGGACTTCATACGGGTACGGGAGCCCTTCGACCTTCTAAAGTTTCAGTCCCGTCGACTCGTTCAAGGTGAAGAATATATTTCGTCTTAACTCCCTTACTTTATTTGTCTTACTGTTTTTTGCTTATCTTTTATCCCGTCTCAAGAATTTGAATCAAACCAGCAATCCGCTGTAAAAGAACCAAACCAAACGAATCACAATGTTACATACAGACAGCACTGTATGGATTATGAAGTGATTTAGGCGTTACCTTGCCGCTTTCTACTGCGTTGAGCGTTGTTGGTTCCAACTCCACATATTGTTGTCCAGAGTTTGGGTTTTTTTGTATCCAATTCATGTATGTGAAGTCCTCTGCAACAGAAAAATATTCCTAATAAAGAAAATTTTTCAGGCGATATAGTACCCGAAGAGTACCAGTAACCTTCTGGCACTGATTTGCAACTTGCTTACGCCAGTTTAACGTGCAATCGAGGTGTAAGCCGAGATCCTTTACGGTGTAGCGACCTACATACGCAGCTACATATGTCCGACCGCAACGAGGCCGGCGCCTGTACTGGCACGGCTAAGGCTGCGCCGCCGCTTGTTAGAGCGAGAGCGCGCGCACGAAGGAGACAGCGTGTGCGCCGGCGCCGGCGAAGCGTCGAAGTATATTCCTGCTTGGAATCATGTGGCATACTGAATCCGATTTCTGCGGCCGCTACGTTTTATAGTGGCCGTCTAGCGCAGCTTATATACTCGCCGTGCATCGGGGATAATGTTGAATTCCTGGATTCCCTGTGATTGGACAACACGATCTTCATGTTCCGTACTTCCACCGCCAAGTGTACACACAAATTGTGTATATAATACGAACCATTTTTAACCGACTTCCAAAAAGGAGGAGGTTCTATGTTCCACTGTATGTATTATTATTATTATTTTTTTTTATTTTTTTTATGTATGTTACCTGATTACTCCGTCAGTTGTGGACCGATTTTGAATTTTTTTTTTGTATTCGACAGGGTATGCTTCCGTGGTGGTCCCATTGCCAGCATATCAGGATCTGATGATGGGATCCCAGGGAAATCGAGGGAAACCCTCATTTTCTATAGCCACATACTATGTTTTTCGTATATTTTCTGAAGTTACACCGGTATTTGCGTCTGGTAGTCAACATTTTATGATGATGAGCTGATGATGTAAGGTACCACTCCTTAACGGTTAGGAGTTGGAGGATAACTCTTTAAATATCATATGTATATAAGTTACCTTTAGTCGTATTCTTACAAATTATTTAGGTAAGCTGATGATGGAAGGTGGAAGGTACAACTCCTCAACGGTTAGGAGTTGGAGAATAATTCTTTCAATTTCATACGTATCTAAAGACCTTCAGTCGTATACTTTCAAGCTATTTAGGTGAGCTGATGATAGAAGATTAAACTCTTCAACAGTTAGGGATTAGAGGATGATTTTAATATTACACGTACCTTAATTTGTATTCTTGATGATGAAATTTGATGAAATAATTCAACTTACTACTTACCTACGATTGTTTGCACAAAAAACTGTAAAATAATAACTTTTTATAAAAAAAAAAACCGACTTCCAAAAACATCCAACGAAAACTCTCTGTCAAAAAACACTTAAAAGCGTAAAATAAACTGGTTCTTCATAAATTGCCTATACCTAATTCTTTATTCATTTAAATAGTAGTATTTTAATGGGTGCTAGGTACCTAAAATCTGTTTGAAGTCGGTGCTAAGCCAAAAAGAATACAAACGAACAATTACAAAAGTCTAAGCGATAGTCACTTGGCACCGGCAATTTATGAAGAACCAGTGTTTTCGTTGGATGTTTTTGGAAGTCGGTTTTTTTTTTTATATAAAAAGCTATACAATAAAGACACGCATTTACTCAGTAACAACTTACGATCGATATTTTATTTCTACAACGCCTAACTCCTAAAGCGGTGACTATATCCACCAAAACGGATTGACAAATAGATATGGGAATCCCATTAAAAGTTATGGCTGGAAGAGTTCCGGTGTCCACTCTGCTCATTAATCGGTGACTTCCAACTATAATAGCTTGGCATTTTGTCGGGTTTACTGATAAGCCAAACCTATTAGACCACTCGCTGATTATTTCTAGATCTCTATTGATCATGTCTACTGCTAGCGGAATATCTTCGATCTTACTTTGGAAATAGAGCTGTAGGTCATCGGCATACAGATGATAGGCACACTGAAGTGCCAGGGTTAGAAGATTAATATATACAGAGAATAATAAAGGAGAAAGAATACCGCCTTGAGGCACACCAGAGTCAAGATCACACCAGTCCGAAGAAGACTCGTCGACCCGAACAGACTGCTGGCGTCCCTGAAGATAGGACGAGAACCATTCCAGTGCTTCGGGTGAGACCATCTGATGGGAAAGGATAGATAAGAGGATATCGTGACTGACGTTATTGAAGGCATTGGAGAAGTCGATCAGTGCCAAAACGGTGACCTTTGTGTCCTCCATTCCCGCCCTAATGTCGCCAGTCACCTTGAGAAGAGCGGAGGTAGTGTTATGGCCAGGCCTGAATCCAGATTGTAACGGACTCAACAGATTGTTTTTAAGGATGAATTCAGAAAACTGTTTAAGCACACAGGATTCTAGGACCTTGGAGAGAAAAGGGAGAATAGATATTGGTCTGAAATGGTTGGGAAGTGTGGGATTTACAATTTTGGGTAAAGGAATGACATGAGCCTTACGCCAAAGTGACGGGAAAGTTCAGGCGGTCAACAGTGCGGTTTCTGGTTTGGTGATCCAGGTAAACAGAGGAGGAGAAATGACGATTTATGTCATCCAAACCAACCGCCCCCTGCATACCACCCGACTGCTTCCTACCAATACCCAGCGTTTTGAGAAATTTCCAAATATTGCCTGGGGTTGAACGGGTGATTTTATCGAGAATGTGTCGGCGTTTCACGTTGCGTATCATCTGATTGCACCGATTCCTCGCTGTTTTGTAAGAAGCGTGATTCTCCTCAGTGCGATCCCTCTTAAACCTACGAAAGGCCCCATCCCTTCGCCGCATAGCCTGAAGTACTTCTTTCGTCATCCAAGGGGCGGGTTGTCTCTTCAGTTTAATTTTTTTGATAGGTGCATGGACATCGTAAAAAACAAGTATTAAATAATTGAAGTGTTTAACTTTCTCGTCCACACTTGTAGCCAAAGTTACTGCATCCCAATTCAGGTTAGAGGCATCCCTATGTAGCTTTTCAACCTCCATACGAGCAAAACCGCGCATGTGCAAAATTCTAGGTTGGACTTTGGGAGGTTTAAGGATGTAGGAAAGGAAGATAAGGTCGTGATTGGAGAATGCCGGTGCTTCAAGTTAGCCGTGATTACGGACCAATGTTGGAGCTGATGTTAATATTAAATCCAACCAAGTGTCTACCCTTGAGCTGTTATGATGTGTTGGTTGTAAGGATAAGATCTGCATTCCGGTAGACTCAACAATCTGGAGGAGTTTACAGGAACGTGAGGTGCGGTGAGTTAAGTCTGTGTTAAAATCTCCCATGATGACGTGGTGAGCGTATGTAGACCCTAAAGATTCCAGTACTGATTCCAGACTGGAGAAGTAATCTATCGAAGGAGGACAATAAACAACACCCAGCACCATCTTGGCTCCTTTCACAGAGACTTCAAGAAACAAGAATTCTGAGGTGGAGCAAGGGGGGGAAGAAACCAAGATTTTAAAAGGTAGAGAACAGTGTATATAAATGGCAACTCCACCACCCCTCCTGTCTACTCGATCATTTTGAACAAGAATGTAATCTGTGAGAGGATAGTAAGTGGAAAGAAGATTAGGCTTAAGCCAAGTCTCCGAAATCAGGATGGCGTGTACGTTGGTGTTACTAAAAGCTTCCGCAAAATCACCAAAGTGGCTAGGCAAACTCTGTGCATTTAGGTGACATACATTAAGCAAGTGCTTCGATTGGCTGCTGAATGTGGTCTGTAAGCGTTCACCTAATGTATCAGTTAGGGAGGCGTAACTGTCATCGTCAGAGGATAATGCAGACTCGTAGGCAGTATTATCAGAAGCCGAATCAGAATGGTATGTTATCATATGTTTAAAAAATAAATAGTTCGATAGTATAAGATGTATGTAAAAAAATATATATAAATGAAAATACAAGCAAAATATATATAATATTTTAAGTTAAGCAAACACTCACTTTATGGGCATGTCCCCCTGCACCACCCACCAGCCAACACCACACGTAGTCAAAACAAACATACAATGCTAAAAAAAAACAAAATTACAAAGCGTGTAGACAAAAATTAAATAATAGAAATAGCTGACACTAATAAAGTTTTGTGAGGGCAGTTTTCACAAGAAGTGGATCATGGAGTGGAGTATGTTTACGTGTTTCCGAACGCAACTCGGTGTACCGAACGTCACTTTGAAAAATGTCAAATGTCAAAATCATAATGTTGATGAGTTGATCAATAAGTAAACAAAGTTAATAAAATTAATGTGGGTAATGTTTATAAATAGGAACCTATAAATAATAACAAGCCAGAAAGAAATTAAAATATTGTTAACCTGAATCATTGAACGAGTTGCGCGCGGAAACACTCACAAGTTAAACATCCCATCTTCGATTGAACCAGTTCGATGCCTGTAGTTATGTCTTGATCGAGGTATTCATGTGCGGCCCAGGCGAGATATTCTTCCTGGTCGCACTACTGCCCTGCGACACTGTCCCATGGAGCACTTTTGGGTTCTTTGACATTAGGTCCGATAGACCTTCGGCAGTAGTGACTTTGACCCGCCTCCCTTCCGATACCTTAATTATAATCGTGCCATCCTGTGTCCAGCATGCACGGGTACCAAAATGAACCCGGGCTTTGGCGAGTACCGTTTGCCGTGCTTTAGTGAGAAATTCACGTAATGAGAGTGTCGAGCCCTTAAGAGCAGTCTTAGACCTCCAGACGGATGACCTGAGGTCAGTGCTGTGGAACCTCACCAGGATGGGCCGGTGATGATCTGCATTGGATGTCCCAAGCCTGTGGCAGACGGTGAAAGACTCCTGAGTGCAAGTAGGCAGGCATAATTTGTCTCTAACAATACCCAGTATTGTTTTACTACAGTCTTCACCTTCAGACTCCACAACCCCCATTAATAACAGTGCCTTGCGACGATGCCTTGTTTCTATGGTATCAATGGCTAGAGAACATTCATTTAACTGCTTCCGAAGCAGTCCCAGCATACTAAACATGAGTTCCCTAAAGGTTCTGAATTCTTCTGCAACCTTAGCCACCGTATCCTTTGCGGGGCCCGCGCAGTGCAGTTGTGACTCCAGTTGTGCCATCCTCCTGGTGAAACAATCCTCCAGTGACCTTTGGGCAGTTACAATGTTCTCCAATTGTGGCATTTTAGTGTAGTGTACAGCTGGCAGGTGGTGACTTTAAAAAGCTAAGATCCGCACATAAACTTTCACCAACACTAGTAGTGTAATTTCAAAGTATGAACAGTAGAACTGTAATGTTTTTTTAACTGAAATATAGTTAGTTTAAATTAAATTAATTTTAGGTTTATTGTTTTAAGTGTATACTTTTTGGCACCTACCCACGAAAAATTTTGTTGCAGAACAAAATAGAATGACACAAAATCACTCTACTGTTAAGTGATTTAGTGTAGCATATGCACTATAGATTGAAAATATATCCATTTGATATATTTCAAACATGCTGACACCTGTCTATTTCACATTGATAAATATCATATTTTTATGCAAAAAACATAAATTGTAACAGAGACAGATAACAGAGAATATATGGATAGTTTGAATTCGGAATTTCAGAACAAAAGACTTATTTTTTACGGTCACGATTTTTTTCCAAGCAGTTAATGGACAAGAAAATTAAGTTAAATATTTGTTAACTCGTCAATAAAATTTTGACAGGATACAATATTACTTAGATACTGAATAAAATGTCAAGAGCACAACAAAGGAAATGTCAAAACAGTTAATAGGATACTGTTAGAGAAGTAAATATTTGATAGAACAATGGAGTAAAGAAATATTGTACTTTTGTATTATATTAACCTAAATTTTAGAAGGTAGAAGTTGTTAATATAATATTAATTAAAGGTTACACATTTAAATTGATTCATGATTAGCTAAGCTGTCTACACGCTCGTAGACCAAAAATCTGGAGGCTCCCTTTAGCGCTCGATGACATTTTTGTTTTAATCTGACAATTTATAATTAAAATCGACCGATAGGACTGGCTGTCAAAACAATATCTTTGTTGTCACAAAGATGTCTATATCGATTGTCGTTGCGAAGTCATGACGTTGATCTGATAAATATGTACTTTAACATAGTGTATAAAATGATATTTTTGACATAATGAGCAGTCCCAACACTAGTTAGGGGATCTTTAATCCTTTTCCTGTTTTACCTTGAAAACACCTAGGTATGTACATAGGTACTGCTTAGAAAATTTACTACAAAAAACAGCTTTCCTAGAATAAAGGACGAGAAAAGGAATATATAAAAGAAATACACTGTACAGTTACTAAGATTTATGTTGTTGATACATGTACAAACACATATCACTAAAAAATATTTCAAATAATAAAACTAAATACAGTAGAGAACACAATTTGCTTGAGGGAATACAGCTGGTGGTACATTAACCTACGATTTTAAAAGATGTAAAAGTCACCAAAATAATTTTAAATCCATATATGAGTATTGTATAACGTTACACATATATTCTTTGCAACAATCAATATCTTTTACTACTTTTGTTTAAGCTGTACTCCAAGATGTGAGACTTCTTCTTACGACTAAAAACAATTGCTTAAAAGTTACCTACTTGGCAGAAAACCTAACAAAAAGGCTAAAAATTCAAAAACCTTTCCTCAATATCATCCCTGCCGACCGAATCCCTGCCGAATACTCCTAAGGCCAGAGAAAGGATTTGGCGTGAAAGGTTCCCTCTCTCAACTTTCGCCCCATAGGCAGAAAAACTACTCCCAGAGATAACCTCTGGCCAACCTGGAAGGTACTCGAAAAGTCGGAAAATCCAAGGACACTCTGACAAGGTGAGGATTTATCGATCCCATAGCTAATAAGTGCGACTTTAGCGTTCTTCCACAGACAATGAGGCATTACCTATACCAAGCGAGGCCAAACACCACTCACGTCGTAGAGCACTGGGCCTAAACCGCATAAGTATTGCTATCGACCAGAAGGAAGAAGAAAACCTTTTATGAAGTATGTTCCTAAGTAAAATAGTTTAGGTAGAAAACGGGCGGACTTGTTAATGTCTCTAGTATTTTTAAATCAAAACCACGAATGTAAATAGTTAAGGAGATCCTTTTTCATTAATGAAGGATATAAACCACACTTTGATAATAATTGGGTAAACGTGAACATCAGGAGTTAGTTGCTGCTTGTTACGTTTACGCTATTTATTCTTTATCGATTGACGCATACAAAATTTTATGTTATAAATTATGTCCGTTTTTAAGTAAGAGCTATTCTTAAAATGACTCAAAGTATTTCAGTCACAAGACAAATATTAGATTTTGAGATCAAATGTATGAAATGCGTTCTGTCAATACATAAGTTAGTTAATTTCAATAAGCTGTTATATTTACAGATATATCAAGATAAAACCTAAATAATTTCGTGCAGGACACCTTTACCAAGGCTTGTCTCATTAAAGCTTCATATTAGTAAAGAGAATAATTGTACTAAACTGACACTAATTCAAATAACGTACTAAAAGTAGATACGTTTGCGAGTTATGTGTGTGTGTCATATAAATGTGTCACATTAACATGAAAGGGGCTGAGCTCAGAACATCCGACGTAATTAAGTCTAAACTTGTAAAACCCTTCGCCGTGAGTCTGTTCCTTTACTTGATGTGTACAAACTAACAACAGTGAAAATTAACAAGACGTTTATGCAAACATAAGGAACGTGTTTTGGTCACGTCACGCGGGCGCCGACACTGTAGATAAACGTGTGTGTAATTATTTTTAACCGACTTCCAAAAGGAGGAGTTTTCCAAAAGGAGTTTTTTTATGTATGTACACTGATTACTCCGTCAATTGTGGGCCGATTTTGAAACTCTTTTTTTATTGGAAAGGGTATGCCCATGTGGTCCCATTGCCACCATATCAGGATCTGATGATGGGATCCCAAGGAAATCGAAGGAAACCCTCAAATTTGTTAGGCACATACTATGTTTTTCATATAACATATTTTCTAAGGTTATTTTATACTTTTTAGTTTTTGAAGTCGGTTTTCTTAAACGAAGTTTTTTTTAACTATTTGTGTGTATGTGAGTACTCATATTATTATAATAATATAAGCTATCAAATGTTATATTCTATCAAATAATGCAGCGTTAAATACTCCATCAAAACTGAGTTTTTTTGGCTATGAATGACTTCTACATGCGTGTGTTAGATTTGGAAAGAGAGATGATTAGATCGGCACAACATTGTCAAGGTCGATCTATAACTTCCAGTTTCCAAAATGCGTAGGGCCCTATGAGAAGAATACTGGCAAAGAAACTCATAGCCACTCTTTTAAAAGTCACATCTTAACTTATTACATAGTTACAAATGTTTAATAGTTTATTCTCTTAAAAGTCACACACATCTTAACTTATTAGTAACAAATGTTTAATAGTTAATTACCACAATTAAGAAGCCTATATACTTAACTTATTTACAGCAAGTCCTCTCTGGTACAATGCTCGTACTAAAGTGATCTCTTCATTTATTCTCGCCAATACGAAACCAACACATCAAATCATGATGACATTAGTCGCTGTATACGGGATGTCGTTGGTTTCGTATTCACTTTCCAAAAACAATTAAATGCGTTACGTCTTATTCTAATTACATGATAAATCCTTAATTAAATAATTACAATTTCTGTGATTAACTTCACGCTATTATAATTTAAATGTAATAGCGGATGTTAACAGGTTAGACTTGTTACTCACAATTATTTGAAATCAATTATTAAAACATTACTTTAGTCACAGACAATCGATATTGAATCTCCTATTTTATTATAATTGTTAGTTAGTTACAAGCTCACAATTGAAATTAAAAGTTACAGTATTCCGTTTAGAATGTTATACTCAAATAACTTACTCAAGTAACACTTTTTACAGGACAACAGAAATAGTAGTTACTAAATATTAAGATATTAATTGTTAGAAATAACATTTAGTTTCTGACTTTATAATTGATAGTTATGTTTTATTGAGACGCTCAAGTGATAACTAGGTATATATTTTCGTGACACGGCCATACTGACAAGCAGTGCGTTCTCTGCACTGCATTCTCCTTAAATCTGAAGCAATGAAAGGTTTTCTTTTGAGAAAAGCATCTGTCTATAATGCCTAACATTTATGAGAACATATGAATAGTGCCAATACGCCGTTTATTGCACTTTGGCACTTGTTTGTTGTGCACTAGCTGTTAATTATGATTACAGATATTCTGCACCAACTTTAGCCAAGCGAGGCAAGTACTTTTACAGATAAATGGCGTGTGTTATAAATGCTACATGTAAGACACTGTTCTTTAGCAGATTTCAGATTAGTGCGACTGTTTATATGTAATGATTGGGTGATATGATGCCGTGGCACATAATGTCGCATGATACATTTCTTTTGTAATGATGTTGACTCACACTAAAGCAACACCTTGATGTTTGTAGTGATGTTGACTTCTTACTAAGGCAACATGAATTAATATAAAAGGGTAAGTCTGACCTCTGGGCGTTCTCGTACGCCGTGGTACACAGAGGATAAAGGATTATTGGGAAGGTCGATGCTGTGTTCTGGGTCTTTGTGACCGTGGTACACAGAGGCTCTGAAAAATACATAAAATGTGGACAGTGGTCATATCATAGGACGATATGAGCATGTTACTACTGTAAATAAAATGGACACTGCTCACCCAGCAATATGGTGTATTCTGCCGCTACTCCTGCTCATGTTGGGACGCGGAAGGTACTCGTGAACCCCTTCTGCAATGGTATACAGTGACTAGGGATTGCTGCGACGAGGTTTCTCGAGATCCCGCCGACACGGCCAGTTGTTGCTCCCGTCTCGGGGCCGTTCGCAGCTAGTCATGAGCTAAAGCAGCGGTCATTATCTAGGACTCTTCCAAGTTGATTAAGTTGCACAAGTTAAGTGTTTACTGTAAACTGTCAAGAGATGTATGCCAATTTTTAAGTCTCAGTTATTTATCATAACCAAAACATTTTTGAGCGTACCATCCTTTCAACCTGACCATTAGTTCGGCTTATTCCTGACGAAATTAAGAGTTAATATATAAGCCCATCTGGCCACAGTATTCTTTAAATTCCTCCAGGAACTCTCGACAATGATCAGAGTCGGTGTACCGTATAGGCGCATCGTTAGTTTTAACAATTCTTTTTTTTTTATTTAATTTAAATTTAATTTAATTAAAAACAAAATTTTATTTTAAAATCGATAATACATTTGTACGCCAATAACTGGCAGATCATAAGAGTAACCACATTTATTATGTAACATCTTTAATTCCGAGATTTTTACAATATAGCATTAAAAGTTATTTTAGTTTACAACGAAATACATGGATCCCAAATGAGTTGTCATTATTGTCAACAAGATGGCGTACTATTATATTTTGAAATCAAAATAATTCGTCTACGATTTTCGTGATCCGTCATAAAAATGTTGCTCTTTTACTAAATTCACCGGTAAGCTCATTCATAAATATAGATTTAAATATTTAATCGTTTTTTTTTGGCAATTGACACTGCGCCATCTAGTTTTCTGACTAAGGAGACTTTAATCATGGCGTGTTTAGAATACATAGGAATGTTTTGTTAATGCAGTTGTAAGAACTATATGAGCATTATTAAAATCTTGCTCGCACAGTTCTAAAAATATAATAAATACATGAAAATAATTAGGATGAAACACTTAATAAACGGTATAAATCTCGTAACCATTCATAACATATTGCCAGCGCCACAGGATCTGCCATTCTCCTTTCAACCACACTTTCAAGTAGGATAGCCAAATAAGCTCACCGAGTCATCATCTCCATGGAGCAATAATTATAGTTCCATTACACACATACCATGTTAGCAAATATAAGTTGTTAAAATGAAATAATATTTATGTGACAATGCAACTGCATCATGCCACTACATAATTATGATTTTATTTTAATACAGTTACTCCACGTAACACTATTATTTATGTTCTCGTAGTTAAGGGATGATGCTGTGGTCTGGGCAGTATCAGTGCCGTGGTCCACAGAGGCCCTAAAGGAAATGGGTCTAGGTCGATGGTGTTGTCTGGATCATTTAATATGATCGTTGTCAACACGGGATGCTAAGAAAATTAACGGATAGAACTCACCAAACCTATCAGGCATCCACAAGACAGTTTTCTGGAGTTGTACGCTGGGATGTTCCAGGTTGTTGTTCATCATCCTCTTCAGATTCCGTCGACCCAGTTGCCTGGTTGAGAAGCTACGTAGTTGATCGTGAGCTACCTGACAAGTGCACATAAATAAACATTCGGCGCCACCATCAAAAGTTACGGTGATTAAATATTCACAAATTTCACCCATAAAACAGCTTGACCCTTCAGCGAAGCTGCTCACTTTCATATGGACTTCGTAGTTCTTGACAATCAGTACAACTTCCGTTAGCAATAGTCATTTAAAAATAATTTACATTTGACAAATGTAAATAACAATATAAAAATAGATTTGTAAATTAACAATTGTTTACTACAAAATAAGTATATCCCGTCACGGCTAACAGACTTTTACTTCGGTCTCTACACTGCGTTACACGATTTTGGTACCCGCTTAACTGATAGCTGGAACGAATAGGTAATGAGAGGTAGATAAAAAGTCACAAACATAAAAGGTATCCATCACGTCTAGTTTTCGAGGTACACGGCAACAAATA
This sequence comes from Diaphora mendica, assembly GCA_949125395.1. NCBI lineage: Eukaryota > Metazoa > Arthropoda > Insecta > Lepidoptera > Erebidae > Diaphora > Diaphora mendica. Next base: position 221,468 of record OX421326.1, on the reverse strand, counting down.
TTTCAACTACCCTCACTTTACGCGTATATAGTAGTTGACGTTATCGATGCGTTATTCATTTTTAACAGACTTGCAAAAAGGAGGTGTTTTGTTTACAAATAATTTCTATTCGATTACCTTTACTGAATATCATAAAATTAATTTATTTGTAAACGAGAGTGTCCGTCGCAACTGCAAAAATGCACAAAATAAGTTTACAGTATATTGTAAAATCACAATCACTACAGTATGGATTTACTTCTATTGTATGTTTTATAAATTTATGATATTAAATGTGTCAAACAAAAAAAAAAACTGGTCAATTTTATTATATTTCTTGAAAATATGTTTAGTCCTTGCAATTTTGAGTATAATTTGACAAAACGTCAGGGAAGAAAATGAGACGTTACGGAAAGAAAATATGTATGAACTTTTACTAAACGATAGGAATCAATAAGAAAGAAAGACAATTCAAAGCATACAAATAAAAATTACAATATAAAAATAACATGAATAATAATGTTTAAAAATTAATACATTTTGTCATTGTTATAGTTTCTTTTCACATTAAGAAGACTATAAACAACAGTCAGTCCGCTTTGACGACAATATTATCTAGCCCCACACCTGTTGCGCATGAGACAGGCTAGAACAAAGCAAAAGACTTCAGCAGTTCAACTCAATTCCTTAGGATTAACAGTTTGTCATTGTTACAGTTTCTTTTCACATTAAGAAGACTATAACAACGGTCAGTCGCTTTGACGACAATATTATCTAGCCCCACACCTGCTGCGCATGAGACAGGCTAGAACAAAGCAACAAACTTCAGCAGTTCCACCCAATCAATGAGTTTTTTAATTATATTTTTTTTATCAATGTCAAAAACTAGTCCAGTTTGTCATTCATCAATCGTCGTCAGTGCGTCATGTCGTCCTCATTACGTCACAGAGTTGTTACTTTTACTACATCACACGGCTCTTACTTTTACTACATCACACAGCTCACATTTTTATTACATCACACAGCTCTCATTTTTATTACATCACACAGTTCTCATTTTTAATACATCACACAGCTCTCATTTTTAATACATCACACAGCTCTCATTTTTAATACATCACACAGCTCTCATTTTTAATACATCACACAGCTCTCATTTTTAATACATCACACAGCTCTCATTTTTATTACATCATACAGCTTAAATTTTATTACATCACACAGCTCTTATTTTTACTACATCTTACAGCTCTTATTTTTACTACATCTTACAGCTCTTATTTTGTACTGCACCACATTTTCGCATTTATACGTCACATAGTTTTTTATTCGCTATGCGACACAATTTCGTATTTACATGTAGGTACTTGAACTTTGAAACATAGCTTAATCACACAGCCGTCTTTACAGGTAAGACACAGCGGTAGGTAACTGTTCACCTTTAGTTATCACACAGTGTACTTTATAATTGCTGACAGTAATAGGTAAATGGAAAACAATGAACTTTTAAATTTCATTATAAACAAACTAGAATGTACTCACCAGATGTACAGATAGATATACTTTACTGCACCTTCACCAATCATGCGAACGAAAAACAAGAAAATCTTCGTAGGGTATCAAGAGAGAAAAAAAAAATCGTTAACTTTTGAATACTTTCGAAACAGGAGACGCGAGAGATGTCAGTCCCACTTCTGATGTTAGATTTGGAAAGAGAGATGATTAGATCGGCACAACATTGTCAAGGTCGATCTATAACTTCCAGTTTCCAAAATGCGTAGGGCCCTATGAGAAGAATACTGGCAAAGAAACTCATAGCCACTCTTTTAAAAGTCACATCTTAACTTATTACATAGTTACAAATGTTTAATAGTTTATTCTCTTAAAAGTCACACACATCTTAACTTATTAGTAACAAATGTTTAATAGTTAATTACCACAATTAAGAAGCCTATATACTTAACTTATTTACAGCAAGTCCTCTCTGGTACAATGCTCGTACTAAAGTGATCTCTTCATTTATTCTCGCCAATACGAAACCAACACATCAAATCATGATGACATTAGTCGCTGTATACGGGATGTCGTTGGTTTCGTATTCACTTTCCAAAAACAATTAAATGCGTTACGTCTTATTCTAATTACATGATAAATCCTTAATTAAATAATTACAATTTCTGTGATTAACTTCACGCTATTATAATTTAAATGTAATAGCGGATGTTAACAGGTTAGACTTGTTACTCACAATTATTTGAAATCAATTATTAAAACATTACTTTAGTCACAGACAATCGATATTGAATCTCCTATTTTATTATAATTGTTAGTTAGTTACAAGCTCACAATTGAAATTAAAAGTTACAGTATTCCGTTTAGAATGTTATACTCAAATAACTTACTCAAGTAACACTTTTTACAGGACAACAGAAATAGTAGTTACTAAATATTAAGATATTAATTGTTAGAAATAACATTTAGTTTCTGACTTTATAATTGATAGTTATGTTTTATTGAGACGCTCAAGTGATAACTAGGTATATATTTTCGTGACACGGCCATACTGACAAGCAGTGCGTTCTCTGCACTGCATTCTCCTTAAATCTGAAGCAATGAAAGGTTTTCTTTTGAGAAAGGCATCTGTCTATAATGCCTAACATTTATGAGAACATATGAATAGTGCCAATACGCCGTTTATTGCACTTTGGCACTTGTTTGTTGTGCACTAGCTGTTAATTATGATTACAGATATTCTGCACCAACTTTAGCCAAGCGAGGCAAGTACTTTTACAGATAAATGGCGTGTGTTATAAATGCTACATGTAAGACACTGTTCTTTAGCAGATTTCAGATTAGTGCGACTGTTTATATGTAATGATTGGGTGATATGATGCCGTGGCACATAATGTCGCATGATACATTTCTTTTGTAATGATGTTGACTCACACTAAAGCAACACCTTGATGTTTGTAGTGATGTTGACTTCTTACTAAGGCAACATGAATTAATATAAAAGGGTAAGTCTGACCTCTGGGCGTTCTCGTACGCCGTGGTACACAGAGGATAAAGGATTATTGGGAAGGTCGATGCTGTGTTCTGGGTCTTTGTGACCGTGGTACACAGAGGCTCTGAAAAATACATAAAATGTGGACAGTGGTCATATCATAGGACGATATGAGCATGTTACTACTGTAAATAAAATGGACACTGCTCACCCAGCAATATGGTGTATTCTGCCGCTACTCCTGCTCATGTTGGGACGCGGAAGGTACTCGTGAACCCCTTCTGCAATGGTATACAGTGACTAGGGATTGCTGCGACGAGGTTTCTCGAGATCCCGCCGACACGGCCAGTTGTTGCTCCCGTCTCGGGGCCGTTCGCAGCTAGTCATGAGCTAAAGCAGCGGTCATTATCTAGGACTCTTCCAAGTTGATTAAGTTGCACAAGTTAAGTGTTTACTGTAAACTGTCAAGAGATGTATGCCAATTTTTAAGTCTCAGTTATTTATCATAACCAAAACATTTTTGAGCGTACCATCCTTTCAACCTGACCATTAGTTCGGCTTATTCCTGACGAAATTAAGAGTTAATATATAAGCCCATCTGGCCACAGTATTCTTTAAATTCCTCCAGGAACTCTCGACAATGATCAGAGTCGGTGTACCGTATAGGCGCATCGTTAGTTTTAACAATTCTTTTTTTTTATTTAATTTAAATTTAATTTAATTAAAAACAAAATTTTATTTTAAAATCGATAATACATTTGTACGCCAATAACTGGCAGATCATAAGAGTAACCACATTTATTATGTAACATCTTTAATTCCGAGATTTTTACAATATAGCATTAAAAGTTATTTTAGTTTACAACGAAATACATGGATCCCAAATGAGTTGTCATTATTGTCAACAAGATGGCGTACTATTATATTTTGAAATCAAAATAATTCGTCTACGATTTTCGTGATCCGTCATAAAAATGTTGCTCTTTTACTAAATTCACCGGTAAGCTCATTCATAAATATAGATTTAAATATTTAATCGTTTTTTTTTGGCAATTGACACTGCGCCATCTAGTTTTCTGACTAAGGAGACTTTAATCATGGCGTGTTTAGAATACATAGGAATGTTTTGTTAATGCAGTTGTAAGAACTATATGAGCATTATTAAAATCTTGCTCGCACAGTTCTAAAAATATAATAAATACATGAAAATAATTAGGATGAAACACTTAATAAACGGTATAAATCTCGTAACCATTCATAACATATTGCCAGCGCCACAGGATCTGCCATTCTCCTTTCAACCACACTTTCAAGTAGGATAGCCAAATAAGCTCACCGAGTCATCATCTCCATGGAGCAATAATTATAGTTCCATTACACACATACCATGTTAGCAAATATAAGTTGTTAAAATGAAATAATATTTATGTGACAATGCAACTGCATCATGCCACTACATAATTATGATTTTATTTTAATACAGTTACTCCACGTAACACTATTATTTATGTTCTCGTAGTTAAGGGATGATGCTGTGGTCTGGGCAGTATCAGTGCCGTGGTCCACAGAGGCCCTAAAGGAAATGGGTCTAGGTCGATGGTGTTGTCTGGATCATTTAATATGATCGTTGTCAACACGGGATGCTAAGAAAATTAACGGATAGAACTCACCAAACCTATCAGGCATCCACAAGACAGTTTTCTGGAGTTGTACGCTGGGATGTTCCAGGTTGTTGTTCATCATCCTCTTCAGATTCCGTCGACCCAGTTGCCTGGTTGAGAAGCTACGTAGTTGATCGTGAGCTACCTGACAAGTGCACATAAATAAACATTCGGCGCCACCATCAAAAGTTACGGTGATTAAATATTCACAAATTTCACCCATAAAACAGCTTGACCCTTCAGCGAAGCTGCTCACTTTCATATGGACTTCGTAGTTCTTGACAATCAGTACAACTTCCGTTAGCAATAGTCATTTAAAAATAATTTACATTTGACAAATGTAAATAACAATATAAAAATAGATTTGTAAATTAACAATTGTTTACTACAAAATAAGTATATCCCGTCACGGCTAACAGACTTTTACTTCGGTCTCTACACTGCGTTACACGATTTTGGTACCCGCTTAACTGATAGCTGGAACGAATAGGTAATGAGAGGTAGATAAAAAGTCACAAACATAAAAGGTATCCATCACGTCTAGTTTTCGAGGTACACGGCAACAAATATTTCAACTACCCTCACTTTACGCGTATATAGTAGTTGACGTTATCGATGCGTTATTCATTTTTAACAGACTTGCAAAAAGGAGGTGTTTTGTTTACAAATAATTTCTATTCGATTACCTTTACTGAATATCATAAAATTAATTTATTTGTAAACGAGAGTGTCCGTCGCAACTGCAAAAATGCACAAAATAAGTTTACAGTATATTGTAAAATCACAATCACTACAGTATGGATTTACTTCTATTGTATGTTTTATAAATTTATGATATTAAATGTGTCAAACAAAAAAAAAAACTGGTCAATTTTATTATATTTCTTGAAAATATGTTTAGTCCTTGCAATTTTGAGTATAATTTGACAAAACGTCAGGGAAGAAAATGAGACGTTACGGAAAGAAAATATGTATGAACTTTTACTAAACGATAGGAATCAATAAGAAAGAAAGACAATTCAAAGCATACAAATAAAAATTACAATATAAAAATAACATGAATAATAATGTTTAAAAATTAATACATTTTGTCATTGTTATAGTTTCTTTTCACATTAAGAAGACTATAAACAACAGTCAGTCCGCTTTGACGACAATATTATCTAGCCCCACACCTGTTGCGCATGAGACAGGCTAGAACAAAGCAAAAGACTTCAGCAGTTCAACTCAATTCCTTAGGATTAACAGTTTGTCATTGTTACAGTTTCTTTTCACATTAAGAAGACTATAACAACGGTCAGTCGCTTTGACGACAATATTATCTAGCCCCACACCTGCTGCGCATGAGACAGGCTAGAACAAAGCAACAAACTTCAGCAGTTCCACCCAATCAATGAGTTTTTTAATTATATTTTTTTTATCAATGTCAAAAACTAGTCCAGTTTGTCATTCATCAATCGTCGTCAGTGCGTCATGTCGTCCTCATTACGTCACAGAGTTGTTACTTTTACTACATCACAAGGCTCTTACTTTTACTACATCACACAGCTCACATTTTTATTACATCACACAGCTCTCATTTTTATTACATCACACAGTTCTCATTTTTAATACATCACACAGCTCTCATTTTTAATACATCACACAGCTCTCATTTTTAATACATCACACAGCTCTCATTTTTAATACATCACACAGCTCTCATTTTTAATACATCACACAGCTCTCATTTTTATTACATCATACAGCTTAAATTTTATTACATCACACAGCTCTTATTTTTACTACATCTTACAGCTCTTATTTTTACTACATCTTACAGCTCTTATTTTGTACTGCACCACATTTTCGCATTTATACGTCACATAGTTTTTTATTCGCTATGCGACACAATTTCGTATTTACATGTAGGTACTTGAACTTTGAAACATAGCTTAATCACACAGCCGTCTTTACAGGTAAGACACAGCGGTAGGTAACTGTTCACCTTTAGTTATCACACAGTGTACTTTATAATTGCTGACAGTAATAGGTAAATGGAAAACAATGAACTTTTAAATTTCATTATAAACAAACTAGAATGTACTCACCAGATGTACAGATAGATATACTTTACTGCACCTTCACCAATCATGCGAACGAAAAACAAGAAAATCTTCGTAGGGTATCAAGAGAGAAAAAAAAAATCGTTAACTTTTGAATACTTTCGAAACAGGAGACGCGAGAGATGTCAGTCCCACTTCTGATGTTAGATTTGGAAAGAGAGATGATTAGATCGGCACAACATTGTCAAGGTCGATCTATAACTTCCAGTTTCCAAAATGCGTAGGGCCCTATGAGAAGAATACTGGCAAAGAAACTCATAGCCACTCTTTTAAAAGTCACATCTTAACTTATTACATAGTTACAAATGTTTAATAGTTTATTCTCTTAAAAGTCACACACATCTTAACTTATTAGTAACAAATGTTTAATAGTTAATTACCACAATTAAGAAGCCTATATACTTAACTTATTTACAGCAAGTCCTCTCTGGTACAATGCTCGTACTAAAGTGATCTCTTCATTTATTCTCGCCAATACGAAACCAACACATCAAATCATGATGACATTAGTCGCTGTATACGGGATGTCGTTGGTTTCGTATTCACTTTCCAAAAACAATTAAATGCGTTACGTCTTATTCTAATTACATGATAAATCCTTAATTAAATAATTACAATTTCTGTGATTAACTTCACGCTATTATAATTTAAATGTAATAGCGGATGTTAACAGGTTAGACTTGTTACTCACAATTATTTGAAATCAATTATTAAAACATTACTTTAGTCACAGACAATCGATATTGAATCTCCTATTTTATTATAATTGTTAGTTAGTTACAAGCTCACAATTGAAATTAAAAGTTACAGTATTCCGTTTAGAATGTTATACTCAAATAACTTACTCAAGTAACACTTTTTACAGGACAACAGAAATAGTAGTTACTAAATATTAAGATATTAATTGTTAGAAATAACATTTAGTTTCTGACTTTATAATTGATAGTTATGTTTTATTGAGACGCTCAAGTGATAACTAGGTATATATTTTCGTGACACGGCCATACTGACAAGCAGTGCGTTCTCTGCACTGCATTCTCCTTAAATCTGAAGCAATGAAAGGTTTTCTTTTGAGAAAGGCATCTGTCTATAATGCCTAACATTTATGAGAACATATGAATAGTGCCAATACGCCGTTTATTGCACTTTGGCACTTGTTTGTTGTGCACTAGCTGTTAATTATGATTACAGATATTCTGCACCAACTTTAGCCAAGCGAGGCAAGTACTTTTACAGATAAATGGCGTGTGTTATAAATGCTACATGTAAGACACTGTTCTTTAGCAGATTTCAGATTAGTGCGACTGTTTATATGTAATGATTGGGTGATATGATGCCGTGGCACATAATGTCGCATGATACATTTCTTTTGTAATGATGTTGACTCACACTAAAGCAACACCTTGATGTTTGTAGTGATGTTGACTTCTTACTAAGGCAACATGAATTAATATAAAAGGGTAAGTCTGACCTCTGGGCGTTCTCGTACGCCGTGGTACACAGAGGATAAAGGATTATTGGGAAGGTCGATGCTGTGTTCTGGGTCTTTGTGACCGTGGTACACAGAGGCTCTGAAAAATACATAAAATGTGGACAGTGGTCATATCATAGGACGATATGAGCATGTTACTACTGTAAATAAAATGGACACTGCTCACCCAGCAATATGGTGTATTCTGCCGCTACTCCTGCTCATGTTGGGACGCGGAAGGTACTCGTGAACCCCTTCTGCAATGGTATACAGTGACTAGGGATTGCTGCGACGAGGTTTCTCGAGATCCCGCCGACACGGCCAGTTGTTGCTCCCGTCTCGGGGCCGTTCGCAGCTAGTCATGAGCTAAAGCAGCGGTCATTATCTAGGACTCTTCCAAGTTGATTAAGTTGCACAAGTTAAGTGTTTACTGTAAACTGTCAAGAGATGTATGCCAATTTTTAAGTCTCAGTTATTTATCATAACCAAAACATTTTTGAGCGTACCATCCTTTCAACCTGACCATTAGTTCGGCTTATTCCTGACGAAATTAAGAGTTAATATATAAGCCCATCTGGCCACAGTATTCTTTAAATTCCTCCAGGAACTCTCGACAATGATCAGAGTCGGTGTACCGTATAGGCGCATCGTTAGTTTTAACAATTCTTTTTTTTTATTTAATTTAAATTTAATTTAATTAAAAACAAAATTTTATTTTAAAATCGATAATACATTTGTACGCCAATAACTGGCAGATCATAAGAGTAACCACATTTATTATGTAACATCTTTAATTCCGAGATTTTTACAATATAGCATTAAAAGTTATTTTAGTTTACAACGAAATACATGGATCCCAAATGAGTTGTCATTATTGTCAACAAGATGGCGTACTATTATATTTTGAAATCAAAATAATTCGTCTACGATTTTCGTGATCCGTCATAAAAATGTTGCTCTTTTACTAAATTCACCGGTAAGCTCATTCATAAATATAGATTTAAATATTTAATCGTTTTTTTTTGGCAATTGACACTGCGCCATCTAGTTTTCTGACTAAGGAGACTTTAATCATGGCGTGTTTAGAATACATAGGAATGTTTTGTTAATGCAGTTGTAAGAACTATATGAGCATTATTAAAATCTTGCTCGCACAGTTCTAAAAATATAATAAATACATGAAAATAATTAGGATGAAACACTTAATAAACGGTATAAATCTCGTAACCATTCATAACATATTGCCAGCGCCACAGGATCTGCCATTCTCCTTTCAACCACACTTTCAAGTAGGATAGCCAAATAAGCTCACCGAGTCATCATCTCCATGGAGCAATAATTATAGTTCCATTACACACATACCATGTTAGCAAATATAAGTTGTTAAAATGAAATAATATTTATGTGACAATGCAACTGCATCATGCCACTACATAATTATGATTTTATTTTAATACAGTTACTCCACGTAACACTATTATTTATGTTCTCGTAGTTAAGGGATGATGCTGTGGTCTGGGCAGTATCAGTGCCGTGGTCCACAGAGGCCCTAAAGGAAATGGGTCTAGGTCGATGGTGTTGTCTGGATCATTTAATATGATCGTTGTCAACACGGGATGCTAAGAAAATTAACGGATAGAACTCACCAAACCTATCAGGCATCCACAAGACAGTTTTCTGGAGTTGTACGCTGGGATGTTCCAGGTTGTTGTTCATCATCCTCTTCAGATTCCGTCGACCCAGTTGCCTGGTTGAGAAGCTACGTAGTTGATCGTGAGCTACCTGACAAGTGCACATAAATAAACATTCGGCGCCACCATCAAAAGTTACGGTGATTAAATATTCACAAATTTCACCCATAAAACAGCTTGACCCTTCAGCGAAGCTGCTCACTTTCATATGGACTTCGTAGTTCTTGACAATCAGTACAACTTCCGTTAGCAATAGTCATTTAAAAATAATTTACATTTGACAAATGTAAATAACAATATAAAAATAGATTTGTAAATTAACAATTGTTTACTACAAAATAAGTATATCCCGTCACGGCTAACAGACTTTTACTTCGGTCTCTACACTGCGTTACACGATTTTGGTACCCGCTTAACTGATAGCTGGAACGAATAGGTAATGAGAGGTAGATAAAAAGTCACAAACATAAAAGGTATCCATCACGTCTAGTTTTCGAGGTACACGGCAACAAATATTTCAACTACCCTCACTTTACGCGTATATAGTAGTTGACGTTATCGATGCGTTATTCATTTTTAACAGACTTGCAAAAAGGAGGTGTTTTGTTTACAAATAATTTCTATTCGATTACCTTTACTGAATATCATAAAATTAATTTATTTGTAAACGAGAGTGTCCGTCGCAACTGCAAAAATGCACAAAATAAGTTTACAGTATATTGTAAAATCACAATCACTACAGTATGGATTTACTTCTATTGTATGTTTTATAAATTTATGATATTAAATGTGTCAAACAAAAAAAAAAACTGGTCAATTTTATTATATTTCTTGAAAATATGTTTAGTCCTTGCAATTTTGAGTATAATTTGACAAAACGTCAGGGAAGAAAATGAGACGTTACGGAAAGAAAATATGTATGAACTTTTACTAAACGATAGGAATCAATAAGAAAGAAAGACAATTCAAAGCATACAAATAAAAATTACAATATAAAAATAACATGAATAATAATGTTTAAAAATTAATACATTTTGTCATTGTTATAGTTTCTTTTCACATTAAGAAGACTATAAACAACAGTCAGTCCGCTTTGACGACAATATTATCTAGCCCCACACCTGTTGCGCATGAGACAGGCTAGAACAAAGCAAAAGACTTCAGCAGTTCAACTCAATTCCTTAGGATTAACAGTTTGTCATTGTTACAGTTTCTTTTCACATTAAGAAGACTATAACAACGGTCAGTCGCTTTGACGACAATATTATCTAGCCCCACACCTGCTGCGCATGAGACAGGCTAGAACAAAGCAACAAACTTCAGCAGTTCCACCCAATCAATGAGTTTTTTAATTATATTTTTTTTATCAATGTCAAAAACTAGTCCAGTTTGTCATTCATCAATCGTCGTCAGTGCGTCATGTCGTCCTCATTACGTCACAGAGTTGTTACTTTTACTACATCACACGGCTCTTACTTTTACTACATCACACAGCTCACATTTTTATTACATCACACAGCTCTCATTTTTATTACATCACACAGTTCTCATTTTTAATACATCACACAGCTCTCATTTTTAATACATCACACAGCTCTCATTTTTAATACATCACACAGCTCTCATTTTTAATACATCACACAGCTCTCATTTTTAATACATCACACAGCTCTCATTTTTATTACATCATACAGCTTAAATTTTATTACATCACACAGCTCTTATTTTTACTACATCTTACAGCTCTTATTTTTACTACATCTTACAGCTCTTATTTTGTACTGCACCACATTTTCGCATTTATACGTCACATAGTTTTTTATTCGCTATGCGACACAATTTCGTATTTACATGTAGGTACTTGAACTTTGAAACATAGCTTAATCACACAGCCGTCTTTACAGGTAAGACACAGCGGTAGGTAACTGTTCACCTTTAGTTATCACACAGTGTACTTTATAATTGCTGACAGTAATAGGTAAATGGAAAACAATGAACTTTTAAATTTCATTATAAACAAACTAGAATGTACTCACCAGATGTACAGATAGATATACTTTACTGCACCTTCACCAATCATGCGAACGAAAAACAAGAAAATCTTCGTAGGGTATCAAGAGAGAAAAAAAAAATCGTTAACTTTTGAATACTTTCGAAACAGGAGACGCGAGAGATGTCAGTCCCACTTCTGATGTTAGATTTGGAAAGAGAGATGATTAGATCGGCACAACATTGTCAAGGTCGATCTATAACTTCCAGTTTCCAAAATGCGTAGGGCCCTATGAGAAGAATACTGGCAAAGAAACTCATAGCCACTCTTTTAAAAGTCACATCTTAACTTATTACATAGTTACAAATGTTTAATAGTTTATTCTCTTAAAAGTCACACACATCTTAACTTATTAGTAACAAATGTTTAATAGTTAATTACCACAATTAAGAAGCCTATATACTTAACTTATTTACAGCAAGTCCTCTCTGGTACAATGCTCGTACTAAAGTGATCTCTTCATTTATTCTCGCCAATACGAAACCAACACATCAAATCATGATGACATTAGTCGCTGTATACGGGATGTCGTTGGTTTCGTATTCACTTTCCAAAAACAATTAAATGCGTTACGTCTTATTCTAATTACATGATAAATCCTTAATTAAATAATTACAATTTCTGTGATTAACTTCACGCTATTATAATTTAAATGTAATAGCGGATGTTAACAGGTTAGACTTGTTACTCACAATTATTTGAAATCAATTATTAAAACATTACTTTAGTCACAGACAATCGATATTGAATCTCCTATTTTATTATAATTGTTAGTTAGTTACAAGCTCACAATTGAAATTAAAAGTTACAGTATTCCGTTTAGAATGTTATACTCAAATAACTTACTCAAGTAACACTTTTTACAGGACAACAGAAATAGTAGTTACTAAATATTAAGATATTAATTGTTAGAAATAACATTTAGTTTCTGACTTTATAATTGATAGTTATGTTTTATTGAGACGCTCAAGTGATAACTAGGTATATATTTTCCTGACACGTGCGTCTATTACGTAGTTTGTCGCAGATTCGCTTGCCGCTCTATGTAAAAGCATAAAAACCTCTTGAAGTACTGCTTCTTTATATTTACAATATATATGCCTAAGAAACCATTAGAAATACTCTTTTGAAGTTAAGACGTTAACGTGTTGCAGCTACTAATATATTATTAACTGATATAATAACTAAAGTAGAAAAAGAATATTGGTACATCCAATGCCTGAGTTATTGAAATATATTTAATATTCATTTTAATATGCACGATAAGTATATATTTCATCACCTGTATATCTACCACCAGTTTACAATAATTTTAGTCCATCCAAATGTTGCTTAGAAGAAATTGCTCTTAGCGAGTGTACATCACGTAAATTTGTTCATTATTTCTGATGTACGTACATTTTTAACCGACTTCCAAAAAAGAGGGGGTTCCATGTTCCGCTGTATGTCTTTTTTTTATGTATGTTCACCGATTACTCCGTCAATTCTGGACCGATTTTGAAAATTATTTTTGTATTCGAAAGGGTATGCTCCCGAGGTGGTCCCGTTGCCACCATATCAGGATCTGATGATGGGATCCCAGGGAAATCGAGGGAAACCCTCATTTTTTAATAGGCACATACTATGTTTTTCGTATATTTTCAGAAGTTACACCGGTATTTGCGTCTGGTAGTCATCATTTTATGATGATGAGCTGATGATGTAAGGTACAACTCCTTAACGGTTAGAAGTTGGAGGATAAAACTTTAAATATCATATATGTGTAAGTATCATATATGTGTATGTATGTTTTAGAAATTTAACGTCATTGTAATGGCAACATTTTCGATTGTCATTTTTCTTGTTTGACGTTTTGACGTGAACAGTAGTACTATTGAGACGCTTGTTGGAACCGGTCGACGATTGTCGTTTTAGGAACCGTTTTAATTGTAATTTAGCTAATTGTCAATTCAACCCGGTCCCTTTAGTGGTTTACCGTTATGATTGGTCTGATTTGGACTCGCGAGTTTTTGTAGTCACGTCATAGGCGCGATCCGTGATAGCTGAATCGGGTGTCTTGTAATTACGAGATTTCGGGAGCCCGCAAGCATTTAGGAATACCTTGGAGGTGTACAGCACTTTGGAGCATGTATGTGTGAACGTACCAAGACAAGCCACAGTGGGGTACCCCATCAACGGCCGACAAGATCAAGGACATCACGCATCTCCAGTAAGTGCTTGATTACATTAGTTAGAATAAGAACACGGTGACAAAGCCGTCGTTCATTGCTCTTGCCAATGAACTAGTTTTAGCGATTGTATGCTTATAACATGGGCCTATAGGTATTTCAAACGTCACAAGGTGATCGCTGCATTGGCGAGAGGAATGAACAGTATGTATGTTACCTTTAGTCGTATTCTTTCAAATTATTTAGGTAAGCTGAAGGTGGAAGATACAACTCCTCAACGGTTAGGAGTTTAAGGATAATACTTTCAATTTCATACGTATCTAAAGACCTTTAGTCGTATACTTTCAAGTTATTTGGGTGAGCTGATGATAAAAGGTAAAACTCTTCAACAGTTAGGGATTAGGATTAGAGGATGATTTTAATATTACACATACGTATAGACCTTAATTCGTATTCTTTCAGTTATTCATATGGATTGTTTTATTAGCAGACACCCAGTAAGGAAGGAATTTTGAAAGTTCTACCTCTAAGGGGGTGAAATAGGGGTTAAAATTTTGTGTGGAAGTCCGTCATTTTTTAAGTTAGGAACATGAAACTTTATCTTTGGGCTACTGATTAAAAATGAGTAGAAATGTCTTTAAGCGTTTCTGGATATTCTACCCCTAAGAGGGTGAAATAGGGGTTGAAAGATTGTATAAAAGTTCGTGACCACTAAAGTTATTTATTTGCATCAACAGAAATTTTATGAAATAGTTCAACTTACTACTTACCTACGATTGTTTGCACTAAAAAGTGCAAAATATAAACTTTTTATTAAAAAAAAACGACTTCCAAAAAACATCCAACGAAAACTCTCTGTCAAAGAACACTAAAAAGCGTAAAATAAACTGGCTCTTCATAAATTGCTATGTGCCAGTTCTTGTCTATACCTAATTCTTTATTCATTTAAATAGTAGTATTATAATGTGTGCTAGGTACTTAAAATCTGTTTGAAGTCGGTGCCAAGTGACTATTGCTTAGACTTTTGTACTTGTTCGTTTGTATTCTTTTTGACTTAGCACCGACTTCAAACAGATTTTAGGTACCTAGCACACATTATAATAATAGGTCTTTACCTATGAAATTGCCGTTTTGTATGCAATAAGTGAAAGTACTTATTTTTTAAAACTTTTTTATTTCTGTTATTTGAAGTAATCACCCATGCAATCGACGCATCTTTGCCAACGCATTGGCATTTTTTTTGATGCCCTTCTTGTAAAAATCTGCTGGACGGGAGGCAACAAACTCTTCAAAGGCATTTTGTACTGCCTCTCGGGAATTGAATTTTTTACCCACTAAAAAGTTGTCTAAATTTTGGAAAAAGTAATAGTCGGTAGGTGCAAGGTCTGGTGAGTATGGCGGATGAGGGAGAGCTTCCAACCCCAGCTCTTGCAGCTTGGAGACTGTCTGTTGCGCAGTATGGGGTCGCGCGTTGTCGTGAAGGAGCAGTGGGGACGACCGATTGACCAAAGCTGGTTGCAGATGTGCAAGCTTCTCCATCATTCTCTCCAGTTCTTCACAGTACACATCTGCATTAATGCTCATGCCGTTTTGTAAAAACCTGTGGTGAATCACACCCGCACTAGACCACCAAACAATGACCATCTCCTTTTTAGGGGTCATTTTTAGTTTAGGGCATTGCTTTGGTGCTGAACCAGGGGCGATCGTTAAGGTCGTGGAGCACCCATCTATCAAGCTTTTTTACCTTGCCAATTTGTCGCAAATGGATCAATATTGTTTTGATGCTTACATTAAAAGCTGCTGCTAGCTCAGCTATAGATTGAGTTTCATCAGCTTCCACAATCGCCTTTAATTCATTATTGTTAACCAAAGTCTCCGGACGACCACGAGCTTCATTTTTCAAGTCAAAATTTCCAGAACGGAACCGGGAAAACCAATAACGGGTTGTGCGTTCGTTTGTACAGTTCTCTCCGTAAACGTTTTTGATGTTACGTGCCGTTTGTGTCGCGTTGGTGCCACTACGGAACTCATATTCCATAATTACACGAATTTTTAAAGTATCCTTTATGACGAAAAATGTTCAAATGTAATGAAAATACAACGCTAATCAGAAAACAAAAGACTGAGTTTGTAAATAGAATGTCATGGTTTAAAAAAAAAATTAATTTGAATTTAGAATACAGAGCCATTACAAACTTTTTTTTATTTGAAATGACCAGTACTGAAGAACGGCAATTTCATAGGTAAAGACCTAATACTACTATTTAAATGAATAAAGAATTACGTATAGGCAATTTATGAAGAACCAGTTTATTTTACGCTTTTAAGTGTTTTTTGGCAGAGAGTTTTCTTTTAATGTTTTTGGAAGTTGGTTTTTTTTTATAAAAAGTTTTTATGTAGTTTACAATAACTGTAGAAAGCCTGGTGTACGAATAAAATGTTTTTAACAGCTCACTTTAAAACTGCAACAAATTCTGTTACCAAGCTTAAGTAAATTCGTGAGCCAATACACGTGAGTACAGCGATCAGATAAAATACATTTCTTTTAATTAAAATTCACGTCGGGGCTCAATCAACATCCGATGACATTTTTTTAATAGCCTTATTTTCATTTTCCTTATTTCGTTCAATTCTGGCTCAACTTATGCCAAATATGTTAATTATTAAAAAAAAATTGTGTGCTTTTTTGTTTACTTACAATACTGTATAAAGAATTTTAATGTTATATTAACACAAATAGCAACGCAGGCCTTTTTAATTCCGGCAATCTTTTAGAGACGGTAGGCTTGAGAATTTATATACTTGTCAGCACATACATCGAATGTGTATGACAAATTGTTGACTTTTGCGATGATTAGTTTGGGGTATAATTTTAACCATCTTTTTAAGTCAACCTTACCTTATTATACATTCTGCAGGTGCATCCAAGAAACTCAGGTGAGCTGATAAATAGCAATATAACTTCAAAGAAAGCCTATACAAGGTAAAATTCAAAATTTTAAAAACCCCCTACTCAAGCACTCACTTTCACCCCCATAACTTTTAAACGACTCAACCGATTTTCATGAAACATGTCTAAGAACACTCGCATGTAACTCACCTTTCATACCAAAAAGACTAAATTGAAAACGCTTAATCGGTTCGCGAGCCACGGTACCACAGAGAGACATACAGACAGACACGTCAGACTTATAACACCCCTCTTTTTCTGTCGGGGGTTAAAAAGTGAGATTTCAAAACAGCTACCTTAAGCTGTTTTTAAATTTTAATACAAAATGCTAATCCCCTATTTCTACTGTCAGCGCTAACAGCTAAGATTCTATTTAATATTTCAACATGGCAAATATTTATATCGTTATAAGACAAACTTGCGTCGTCGTGTAGATGTAATCAATAAATTTAGCATTACTCAGCAATAGTGCCATATTTAATTCATTCATGGTAATCGATTAAGATTAAAACATAAATGTACCATAAATAAAAACGAATAACTCTTATTCGCATTTATATTATTAAAGTATATACAGTGGTGACTTTACCCGGTCACGGTCAATATAAAGCCCGTGGTGTTGTCGTGACACAGTTCGCTGACTCGCTGATTTATACCTTGGAATCGACATAAATACCCACATAAATATCCACGGTGTCTTCCTACTTTGTTTCATACACGCACATTACTCATGGACCATACCTACCTACTGGGCATATGGCTAAATTTATGTGTATGGTCCCTTCCAGGGAACTGAAAACCCTGATCCTTGGTACTCGGCCAGTCATGTCACTTATGAAGCGACCTCTGAATTGTTATGATTTGTATTAACTTCATCTTATAAAATATTTTCTCTACTAGTTCGAAGTCCAAAGGCCTTCGCCTTCGTGTGAAAAAGTCGCTCATTCTTTTCTCCAAGCTTATTCTTTTGAATTGTCGTAGTTGGTCATCATAATCTGTTAATATTCATCTTAAGCCGCTGTTTATACATAAAGCCCTGACAGATCAAATCAAATCAAATCAAAATCATTTATTCATCTAAGACACCAAGTGACACTTATGAACGTCAAATTGAAGCTATAGTTAAAAATCATAGATCGACACAAACAGAGGCCACAGCATGTGCTGTATTGTCGAGGTGCTGTATTGTCGATCGTTTTTGTATAGCATTATTATGTATATTTAATTAAGAACATTCCTCTGTTCTCCCGATATTCGTACTACTTCTTGGCTGTCAAAAGTAAGCTGTTCAATTAAAATATAACTTAAATCTGTTCCAAAAAATAACACAGCCAGTAATATATAGCTACACCATATATTCACACCTAGGTTACCTGACAAAATAAAATGTTCATGTAAATATCAAAGGCATCGTTTAGAATTGATGGGGAAAATAAACGAGAACATGAATAGGATTTAGATTAAGTCCAACGTACCTGTATGAAAAATTTAACAACGAGTTAATATCTGGCGGGATGCCTGCTGTCACAAGATAATAATTGGACACACCTTCCGCACGAGAATATTTTATCACGTGAATGTTAATGCATCAAGTGTGTCATGTCACCCACTAAATTAATACTCATTTAACTTTGATTAGTACCAAATTAAACAACGCGAACGGCCTATATATCACAAAAGACAAATGAATCCTTTCTTAAATTATAGTTTTAGGTTCTTAAAGTCTAATAGTATATCGCATATTACTCTAAAGGCCAGTTGAGTCTTCATTATGGAGCAAGTTTAGTTGAGAACAAACAGACCACGAGATCGTCGTTAATTTTGAAAGGATTTTCCTTCATAAAAGTTTTCTGCAACTTTAACTGCTGCAATATTCTATTCGATCTTTGTAGAATAGGATATACCTACATAGGATTAAATTAAACGCTTAATACGGTTAGGTTTAACTTCATTGCCAATTGATATATGCTACATCTATTAAAGCTGTTGCTAAGGTAAAGTATTTTTTTGAACCCAAGATTTGATTGACGGATTTGAACTAAAGATTAGGTTTGGGATAATAGTAAAAGAATTAGACATGAAAAGGGCCCATGATTGTTGTTGTGGGTAACCACATCTATAACTGATTGTATTTATCCTCTCCGATCTATCCAGCACCGTTTCTAATCCCCACACTGTGCCGTATACGGGTGTGGATGTACATCGGTTGGTCAGCGCCGCAATTTATCGCGAACATCACTCATGATATATCGGTAGTTCATTACGACGAGCGACACCGGCCACTAAATTACACTGCGACATTGTAATCCCGGTTTTTGGGGCGACGCCGAGCGCGCCCGCATACATCTTGTACTCCGCCTCACCGACATTAGTTACTAACTATGTCAGCCAACTCGTTCTTCCAGTAAGGGGTCAACTCTTGATTAATTGTACAAAATATAAAGTTCAATACTAAATACTAGCTTTTGCCTGCGACTCCGCTCGCTTACGCGTCAGTTATCGTGGTGATTCATTGAAATATAACAATTATTATGTGAAGTTTACTACAATACCCCACCCTACAATAGAAGAGAACCCCGTATTTTCAGATAAGCGCTCACAAACACACAACAAACAGACAACTATTCAAAAAACTGCTGTTTTGAGTTTTGTTACATTTACAAAGATGCCCTTTTTTGTTTATCTTCAACAACATTAATGTACAGACATCGACTTCTTACAATTTGATAAGAATAAGTTCCCACTAAAGTAAATATGAGTAGTTGTGGTTATTGTGGTAGTTCTAATCCTGTTAATGTACACCAGGAAATACTTTTACATCCAAAAGTAGTGAAAACATTAATAAGCTGCCAATAATAATTTGCAGTGCAGATACAATAACGTAAACAGCAATTTGTTTTAAAATATTTCATTAAATGCCACTGTAACGTATTCATTAAATTTGACGCCTGTACTGATATTAAGCATTTAATTAAAAACGATGACATTAAAAAACTTTGTTAGTGATATACTGCAAGTTTCAATTCAAGTATTCGTAGATTATTTAATGCAAATGTAAATCGTTAAAAAAGTCAATATAGAATGCCCTCAAAATGAACCAGAGATATTCTTGGTGATATAAAACAGTCTAAAATTTTAAAAACGTTTTAGAGATTACATGCCTGCGCCTCACAACCAATTATTATATTTATAGAATAATTTGACTGCCTCGGTTGCGCAGTGGTAGCGTACGCGACTGCTGTGCTTGAGGTCTCGGGTTCGATTCCCGGGTCGGATCAAATGTTTGTATGATCTGCAAATATTTGTTTCGGAGTTTGGGTGTTTTCTATGTATAATATGTATGTATTTACAAAAGGAAAGTATATATGTATTTATATCAGTACCCATAACACAAGCTCTGCTTAGCTTGGGACTAAATGGCGTTGTGTGTTAGATGTCCGAAATATTTATTATTATTTATTAAATATTTATTAATTAAATAATACTCTACTCTTCACCGTCCCGCTGTGTGAAGCCCCCCTTGCCTAACAACAACAAAACAACAACATAAAGCGACGTTGATAATAAACCTATTGAGTTGTTTTCAGTGAGATCACCCATATCCATGGACTTCTAGAACACGAATGTAATTCTCAAACAAAATAGACATACTGTCAGTAACTATAAACAAAGATAAACAATTTATTTATAAATATTATATATTAATTTATAAACAAAGATAAACAAAGAAAAATTTTAGCTCTATCTTTGAATTATAATTAAAATAACTTATAGTAATAATTTCAAATATTTAATGCACTATTTGAGAAGCTGAAATAGTCCTCTGCCGGTGAAAGTGTTATTTCCACTATCCTGTCAACATCACTGCAACCACTATGGAATCCCTGTTGAAGACCATTGCCAACATGAATGTTGAGTTTAACACACGCATGGCTGAATTTGAAGCAAGGGACAATCTCCCAAGAGAAGGCAGCTCATCCGCATCAAGCAACCTGCAAGCAGAATTTACAACTTTTAAAAAGTTTGTACTGAAAGCTCTCAACGACATACAACTGCAAGTTCAGTTCTTGGCTCAGTCCGCGGACAACATGGAGACTCGGAGCAGAAGAAAGATATTGTTGTTTCATGGTTTACCAGAGGACAGGGACGAAGACACTGCGTTGGTGGTAAGCAAAATTATCACTGAAAAGTGTAAGGTGAGCAGTTTTTCTACAACTAGCATAAAAAGAAGTCAGCGGAGGGGTCGGGTTTCGTCACCTAATAAACCCAGGCCCATCCTTGTAAAGTTTCAACAGGCCACTACCAGAGATGATATATGGTTTAACAAAACTAACTTGAAGGGCACCGGGGTGACCATATCGGAGTTCCTAACGAAAGCAAGACACGATGTCTTCGTGTCTGCACGACAGAAGTTTGGCATATCCAAATGTTGGACCCGAGCTGGAATTATCCATATCATGGGTTCGAATAATAAACGGCACCGTATCACCACACTTGCTGAACTGGACGCTATTTGTGACGATGTGGTGAAGCCAGTTGCAGCCACCAAAGCAACGGTTATTAAAACCAGGCGTGCGGCTAAAAAATAATAGCATCAATTATCATCCAAATGGTCAATTGTTTACATTTATCGGAGATGGTTGTTTGTATGCTTGATTAGTGTCACATGATACACAGACTACTCGGTATCTTATTAACTTCACACTAAATGTTCGTTGGGCCTACACTACATATTGTTGTACCCTGTTTTGGATTGCTTTATATTATTTTTTAAAAAATTTAAGCTTGATAAATAAACGTCAATCGAACTGAGTGAGCTGTCACATGTGACAACAAGATTGCGTTCCGGTACATCTCGTAATAATTATTTATTCATTCACTAATTTGGATACTAGTCTTTTTGTATTTTTATTTTTACCACTCTTGTATTCCTTTATTTGTGTTTACTTTTTTATTATATATTGTTATATT
Organism: Diaphora mendica; assembly: GCA_949125395.1. Lineage (NCBI taxonomy): Eukaryota > Metazoa > Arthropoda > Insecta > Lepidoptera > Erebidae > Diaphora > Diaphora mendica. Next base: position 199,418 of record OX421326.1, on the reverse strand, counting down.
ATGTTTTATTTCTGGATCGCAATCTTAACTTAATTTCTTTACACTGTTTTTTTTTTTAATGCGTTTCTTTTATTATAAATTAATTGGTTTAATAACATTCAACCGGCAGACGGATAGTTTAGTTATATTTTCAAACTAATATTTTATACTTTTTTTTTTTTTTACCTTTTTTAATTTTTTTTCTACATAAACTATTTTATTAATATACATATCTTATTATAGCTTTATATATCTATATATTTTTATAGACTGATGCTGTCACCTGTCATTAATAGTGATACCGAAGAATATTTTTCGGTATCAAGTGATGACGCCAGCTTTATTAGTTTACCTTCACTAGCAGATACCATCTCGGGTCATTTCTCTGATGTTCCCAGGAACTTCAATGTTGTTCATCTAAATGCCCAAAGCATACCGGCACATTTCTCTGATATGCTGACAACCTTCGACTGTACGAACATCCATGCAATTCTTATATCGGAATCTTGGCTGAAACCATGTCTGTCCACCGTATCGTATTCACTACCAGGTTTTCGCTTGGTAAGGAACGATCGTGCTTGTGGACGCGGCGGTGGAGTTGCCATGTATATCCGATCTCACATTCCATTCTCCGTAGTAAATGTTTCATCACAGCCCCCACCAACGAATGCTGGTGAGCATTTATTCATCGAAATATTACTCCAAAACACAAAAATACTTCTCGGTGTATATTATAGTCCCTCGCTACGGGTAGACTATTTTTCTTCCCTTGAGGTACTACTGGAAAATTTAACCCCTTCGTACAGTCATACCATAGTCATGGGTGACTTTAACACTTGTTTACTCAAAAACGATTCTCGTGCTGCAATCCTTCGATCTGTTATTGAATCCAGTAACCTTTCCATTCTCCCATTAAATCCCACACACAATTTGCCAAACCGTAATCCATCTCTTCTTGACCTTATATTTGTATCCTCTGATGCGCATGTTGCCAAATACGGCCAATGCTCTGCAGACTCGTTTTCCTATCACGATCTTCTTTTTCTTTCCTATCACCTCCGTACTCCTAAACCCAAAGCTAAAATTATATCACATCGTAATTTTCGTGACATGAACGTCTCGGATCTTCGCAGAGACGCCGACAACATCGACTGGAGTTTGCTTTTGAACTCTGACTGTATTGATGATAAAATCAACCACTTTACTAATAACCTTATGTACCTATTTGATAAGCATGCTCCAATACAACAGAAAAAGGTAAGACATCTGCCTGCACCATGGCTCACTGAAGAAATAAGGGCGGTACAAAGGAAGAAAGCAAGAGCTCAGTCCAGGTACAAAAGTCACCCTACAACAACAAACTGGGAAAAGTTTGTACTCATCAGAAATCACTGCAACAAGATGTGTAGGAATGCTCAGCGCCGACATATCCACAAATCTGTTGAAGATGGTGACCCGGTCAGGGTTTGGAAGTTTCTTAGGTCATTAGGAGTCGGCAAATCACGTCCTAATTGTGCTTCGAAAGATATTGATATTGATTCCATGAATTCATATTTTTCTGCCTCCTCCAATTATGGCGGGGCTACCAAGACTGCGACACTGAACTATCTTTCTACTCTGCCGACTCCTGACTGTTCCCCATTCATTTTCAGTCAATTCGCTGCATGTGATGTTAGGAAGAGCATAGTGTCAATAACTTCGAATGCTGTAGGGAGCGACTGTATCAGTCGTAATATGATTCTTCCCATCCTAAATGAAATTCTACCAGTGATCACCCATATCCTTAATTATTCCATATCCGTCAATACCTTTCCATCTGCATGGAAACTGGCTCAAGTTATTCCCCTCCCCAAGAAAAGTAATCCTACCGCCCTCACAGATTACCGTCCCATTTCCATCCTCCCGTTTCTCTCCAAAGTCCTCGAGCGTCTCACTCACAGACAGCTAAGCTCATTCCTTTCAAGAAATTGTCTCCTTAATCATCTCCAGTCAGGTTTCCGCCCAGGCCATAGCACAACCACGGCTCTAGTCCACATTACGGATGATATCAGGTCGGGCATGGAGGAGGGAAAGCTAACGGTATTTGCCTTGCTAGACTTCAGCAACGCCTTCAATACTGTAGATTTCGATGTCTTGTTGGGTATACTGCGCTCTCTTAACATATCTCCATCGGCTATTGACTGGTTTCGAAGTTACCTGTATGGTCGCCAGCAGCGTGCTTGTATAGAAAATGTTTACTCCTCTTGGTGCACTACAACTGCGGGCGTACCTCAGGGCGGCGTGTTATCACCTTTACTTTTCTCAGTTTTTATTAACTCAATCACAAATCAATTATTTTCTTCCTACCATCTTTATGCAGATGATTTACAAATTTACTTACAAGGTACTCCAGACGAATTAACAGAAGTAGTTAATACAATTAACAGAGATTTGATGAAAATATGTAACTGGAGTAAGGAGTATGGGCTGAGTGTGAATCCGACCAAAACACAGGTCATTATAGTGGGTAGCCCCCGGGTACACTGTAGATTAAACTTCCAGCAGATACCAGACATTGTTTGCAGCGGCTTGATTGTTCCCTTCAGTGAGAAAGTAAAAAACTTAGGGATTCTTATGGATAGGTACCTATCCTGGGGTCCCCAGATTGGAGAGGTTAGCCGCAAACTATTTGCGGCAGCGGGGTCTCTGCGAAGGTTACGAAACTTTCTTCCCACAAACACTAAAATTGCGCTCGCACAATCTCTTCTTCTTCCCATCCTTGACTATGGTGATGTCAGCTATCTAGATCTCACCGAAGACCAACTAAATAAACTTGAGCGACTCCAAAACCTTTGCATTAGATTCATATTTGGATTACGCAAATATGACCATATCTCAGAGTTTCGTTCTAAACTCAAGTGGCTCCCAATACGCTTTCGCCGGAATGCTCATATTCTTTCTCTTTTATACAGTATTCTGTTTCTCCCTCACACCCCCTCTTACCTTAAAGAACGCTTTCAGTTCTTACACAACACTCATTGTAGGGACCTGAGATCATCAAAGAATTTGAAACTTAAAATGCCTAAACATTCTACCCGGTTTACAGACAAATCCTTTACTGTGCAAGCAGTAAGACTCTGGAACAATTTGCCTGAAACAATCCGTCACGCTAAAACCTTGCCCGTTTTCAAAAAGCTAGTGAAGGATTATTATCTGTCATTATAATTTATTGTTATTTATTTTAGTCTGTGTATGTATGTATCTGTATGTATGTATGTGTATGTATGTATGAGTATGTCTATATGTGTAATATGAGTAGATGTATGTATATATATATGTATGTATGTTGAATATTTTTGAATTTAGTGATTGTTTTTATTATTCACATACTAAATTTAAGATTTGTGCACCCCACTACTGTTACCCCTATTAATGTCAATTACCATAATTTCCGTACTAAGGTTGTCTGTAAGAGATCGCCATGAGCGATAAGACCGCCAATTGTCACATTTGTAAATTGTATCTCTTTTTTTTTCTATCTGTTATAATGTGTGTACAATAAAGATAAATAAATAAAAAAAAAATAAACCAGCATCCCAAATACAAACGGCAATTACAGGAGGTTTTTGTGAGGTAAATTAACCCCATGTTATTTGAAATTTAGTGAATGTACGTGACTTTAGAAGTAGTCACGTTACTTTGATATACACGCATGGCATAAAGATGACGAGTTCATTGTTAATGTTTTTAAAACTATCATCGTAATACACATATTTCTGATAGCTGTCACGCATTGACTATTAGCTCCGTGTACCTAAAAGTGTTAACTTATTTTCTATAGTACTGACTGAAGAACTCTATTAGCAAAACCACCTCGCCTTAGGGTAAAAACCCGTGTGAGAAGGTTTACTTATAATATAATCGATAAATAGTATTAAACTACCGAATTTATTATCTGGTATCTTAGAAAGGTTCATTTTCCAAAAATAAAGTGGGCTATTTTTCCTCCGATATCCTAACAGGGTCAAAATTATTGATAGTGAGCTAGTTACATTTTGTAAGTCACGAAGACGACGGCCCAAACAGAAGTTATAGTTATTGGTATATTTATTAACAAACAGTCCACGACTTGAACTACAATATTTTTATCAATATCAATAGTTATATAAGTCAACAGCTGAACGAAGGACGCTTTACATCTTCTCTTCTATTATGTCTTACGTCTTTTCTTATCTTGTAATGAATAAATAAATGTTGTAGACGTCGATCATGATGAAATTTTGCACACATGTTGTCTAAGGCAACTTTCGTCCAGAAATAAAGTATGCCCGATGAATACTTAATTCGATTGATGAAATCTACATACACGTCGATAAAGGTCTATAGCAATAATACATAGCAAAATACACGCACGTGTTTGTCTTTAAAGGCATAGGCAGAGGCGTCTCAAGTACCTTCATTTTACTCATAACATTTTAGTGCCCTTTATTTCTACACATATTTCTAAACTGGCGTTCTTGTATATTTCTGAAGACATTACATATTATAAATAAATTAAAGCTAGACACAGAAGAAATTATAGTGGTTGGAAAAATTATGCTGAGCGGAAATTGAACACATGACTTCAGGGTTAGTAGTCATGATCACTAACCAATAAACCACAAGGGCCCGTCCAACAGTAAGTAAAACTGCCGTTACATTTCTAGAAGATAATATGATTAAGAACACTCTATGCTTATATACTCGTACGTAACAATAATTGTTATTGTTACGAGCCGGGTATTCAATAATTAAAAATAGTCGGTTAATTACCAAAAAATAACACACTGTTTATTTACAACCCTTTTACTAACAATAATTCGCTATGTCACTTGTTAATCGCACTAGAAGATCGCTTCGATGCTAACTCCGCTGTATCGTGAAACAATACTGACTCGTACGGGTAACCCAATCTGCTTATATATGGCTTTGAAAACCCTAGAAAGATCTATAATATTCGATAGAACATTCTACACTAAACAGAAATTACCAGAGTGAGTAATCTACCGCCATCTAGCGTCGAATATCAGAGTTACTCCACAGTTGCGCGCTATTTGACACTAGATGGCGCCTTCAATTCAATTCTCGCAACTGGTAGATTGTTCTAGACTAATTTTCTCGAAGGCGCAACACTGCCCCCTCCTAAGACATGCTCGTCCCGAGCATAATCAGTTCCATAGTATCGCGCCAATCGATCTACGTGAACTATCTTTGGGGCGCCTCTTGGACACTTCTGTATCCGGTAGGTAACATCATTGATTTTTGTCACCACCCGGTATGGCCCTTCCCACTTGGCTTGTAGCTTTGGAGATCTCCCTTTACTGCGAACTGGATTATGGAGCCATACTAGAGAACACTCTTCAAAGCCCTTATTGTTCACCTTCCGGTCATATCGGGTTTTCATCTTCTCAGACATTTGCTGGCCCGATTGTCTGACATGCTCATAAATGTCATTCATCTTGTTCCGCAAGTCATTAGCGTACTCCGTTATACTTCGCGGGGTGTCAGGGGGTATTCCAGTGATCAAGTCTGCAGGCAATCGTAGTTCTCTTCCGAAGTTTGCAAAAGCTGGTGTTACTGAAGTGCTTTCGTGGACTGCACTTCGGTATGACAGAAGAAACGGTTGGATGTGTTTGTCCCAATCTTTTTGCCTACTTTCAACAACTTTTGCGAGATACCTCTCTAGTGTTTGGTTAAATCGTTCCACCATTCCGTCAGATTGTGGGTGATAAGAGGTGGTTCTGGTTTTGTGAGCACCCATTACTCGACACATCTCTTGAAATATTTGAGACTCAAAATTTCTTCCTTGGTCACTGTGAATTTCTAAAGGCACTCCAAAACGACAGAAGACTTCGTGCACTAATTTGTCTGCAACTGTTGATGCCTCTTGGTTGGGAATGGCGAAAACTTCTGGCCACTTAGTGAAGTAATCCATTACAACCATGAAGTACTTGTTTCCAGTTTCACTTTCAGGAAATGGTCCCGCTACGTCTATTGCAATTCTTTCCCAGGGTGCCCCAACATTGTACAATTTCAATGGACCTCTGCTACGTGTGTGAGGTCCCTTCACGGCCGCACAATTAGTACACTTGCGACACCAGTCCTCAACATCATCACGACAATGAATCCAGTAGAATCTCTCCCTTATCTTTAACAATGTCTTCTTAACTCCCATATGACCTCCTGAACATCCGTTATGGTAGAGCTGCAGAACCACTGGTATCTTAGCTTTAGGGACAACCATTTGCAGATGACAGCTGTCTCCTCGAGCGTTTTCCCATTTACGGCACAAGACTCCATCCTGGATGACTAGGCTATCCCATTGAGCCCAATAACTCTTTGTGGTTGAACTCAGCGATGCAACATCGCTCCAGTGAGGCTTAGGAGTCTCAGCTTTAATCCACTCAAGAATTGGTTTGATATCTGCATCCTCTTGCTGTGCTTGCTGTAGGCTTTCCTTCCATTCGATGCTAAGGTCCGTCTTTATTGTCCTTATAGGAACAGCTTCCTTTACTTCTTGCTTGGCACAGTGTTTGCAGTCTTCAGGGCAAGGTCTTCTTGATAATGCGTCTGCGTTACCGTGTGATTTTCCACTGCGATGTTGGGCAGTACTATCAGTCGCCCTAATCTGCTGAGGTCGCTCGTATTCCTTTCCTATGCTTCGCTTAGGGCAGCTGGACTGAAGGTGACCTTTTTCACCACAGGCGTAACACCTAGGGCTGTACCCCTTAAACCGGTCCCGCACAGGTGACGCCACAACCTCCCGGACCCGATGAGACCGATGATCTTGTCTCACAGCTTCCACCTCCAAAGCATGGGCCAGAGCATCCTTGAGAGTTTCATGGTGCCCAAGTCGCACAGCAGCTCTAACTTCGAGGTCACGAATGCCATCGATGAAAGCTTGCACCAGATTCCCGTCCACGAGCGCAGGTGCAGACTGGTATGCCTTACGGACCAGTTTCTCAACTTCCAGAGCCCATTGTTGCAAGTTCTCACCGATGCGTTGGGCACGATCCTTCAGCTGTGCACGAAAAACGTGCTCCAGGTGAGCGTCACCATATCTTGCCTCCAATGCCTCCAGCAGTTGCTCATAGGTTACCTTCTTACCGAGGGCTTCGAGGACGGTTAGAGCCTGGTCTCGAAGACCCAAGGTGAGCGCGGTCATAGCCTGTTCCTTAGTCCAGCCGTTCGCCGTCATAACAGCCTCAAACTGGATCTTGTAGGCTGACCACGAAGATGTCCCATCAAACGGCGGTACTTTAAACCCCCGCACCGAAGGAACAGCAGTTACTGAAGTCGCCGCTCCATCTCCAACTTTGAGGTTCCCTAATGCCTTCTTCACGTCGGCAATCTGAGTTTCGGCCTCAGTGATACGGTTCTCGTGTTGAAGAACCTGATCCTTCACTACCTTGAGTTCTTTGCCGAAGGTCTCGTGAATGCCTTTTAACAAGAGCATTTGTTCCTCCTGGCGGTGGGCCTGCTCCTCCTGATGGCGGGCCTGCTCCTCCTTGTCCCGCTGCAGCTGTTCCTCCAATCGGCGGGCCTGCTCCTCTTGACGGCGGGCCTGCTCCTCTTGACGGCGGGCCTGCTCCTCCTGATGGCGGGCCTGCTCCTCCTTGTCCCGCTGCAGCTGTTCCTCCAATCGGCGGGCCTGCTCTTCTTGACGGCGGGCCTGCTCCTCTTGACGGCGGGCCTGCTCCTGGAGCATCACCATTAGGGCCGTGATATCTGGAGCTGTTGACGATGTGGACAGCGTGGCTTCCATCGCTGGCTGCTGACCTTCCGGTGTGGGCAGTTGTGCACCTCCAAATCGCCTCAGGTCGGCCTCTTGCTGACGCTGACTCCTAGTTCGGATACCTTCCGTGTCCTCCTTTGGTAAAACCGGCATACTTTAATCCCACTGCTGACACCAAATTGTTACGAGCCGGGTATTCAATAATTAAAAATAGTCGGTTAATTACCAAAAAATAACACACTGTTTATTTACAACCCTTTTACTAACAATAATTCGCTATGTCACTTGTTAATCGCACTAGAAGATCGCTTCGATGCTAACTCCGCTGTATCGTGAAACAATACTGACTCGTACGGGTAACCCAATCTGCTTATATATGGCTTTGAAAACCCTAGAAAGATCTATAATATTCGATAGAACATTCTACACTAAACAGAAATTACCAGAGTGAGTAATCTACCGCCATCTAGCGTCGAATATCAGAGTTACTCCACAGTTGCGCGCTATTTGACACTAGATGGCGCCTTCAATTCAATTCTCGCAACTGGTAGATTGTTCTAGACTAATTTTCTCGAAGGCGCAACATTATGTTAGCAATAATGAGTGGGAACAGCTCATTTGTATTCTCTGTGTATATAACAGTTAGTTCGGCGGCCTTTAACTTGTGTGCCCTATTCGACAAATTAAGCGAACTTCAGCAAACACAATGAGCGGGGACAAATTTGCTGCTCGTTTATAAAACTTTTTGGAGCTGGAACTAAACTGTTGTGGATACTTTACATAAGCTGTGTAAGCAAAGTTGTACGAGCAGGACTTTTTATACTTTAAATTGAATTTAAGAACGGTGTGACATTGAAACTAGATAAACCTAGTAAGAGATGCCGTTTCAAAGCGAATATCAGTGGAATTTTAAATAAATAATAGTAACCACATGAGATGTGCATTTAACTTTCTGGTTATTTTTATTTCCTTCATGTAAAGTAATGTATTTAATCTATCAATCGATTGGTGAAATTATTCACTTCCTCTAACAGAAGTCTAAAACTTAATTACTGTATTTAGTTGTGTCCGTTTGGGACACCTAAATATAAAAGTAGTTTTAATAAATTTGAAATAAAAGCAACTTAATTCAAAAACGACTCCAAGCAAATCCAACTGTAAGAAGTAGGAAAATACTTTATATATACAAGTATTGGGTACAATGGCGGAGTCGAGAACGATATCGTTACGGTCTGATGAGTTCGTTGAGGAGGTCCCCTCCTCTCTGCCGTGCGGATGATTTACTTTGTCAGCGGCTGCTATTGAACTCCTAAATTGGTAACTTTACCATTCCTTGCGATCGTTACGTCACACGACTCGAGCGACGTTCACTACTTTTGTGGAAATGGTTTTGTATTTCCTCTCATTTATTTATTTGCTGTCAAAATCTAAGTATATAGTATTTAATTGTGGTGAAGCGGTTTAGCCTGTTATACATCAACTTTCTCGTACGATATAGGTGAGTATTCCGAAAAGCAATTTTGAGATCTCCAAGTGGGTTGAGGTCCGAGCTGCGTTCCCCACTCCATACAATTAATTGTCACCTCTTTAAGGTAGTCACCTGCGAGTTATTAGGCTTGAGATCAACTGCACAACTAGAAGTAGTCAATACGTATGTGGAGTGCGGTGGGCTTGAAGTTGCATACATTCATTTAATATTTTTTCTTCTTTTTGTGCTCTGTGCAATTTGTGTTCTTTGAGTAACAACTTTGTTAAAGTGTTATGGTGCGTTTCTATGTAACGTGTGACTACGGCTTTTCAAACTTGTTTCATACTTTTTCAGCGTCGTTTTTTGGCGTAGTTGGGTTTTAGTTTTTACTTATTTTTTATTTAAAATCTTTGGTGCCTCTATATTATTAATTTCTTTGCAAAGTATATTTTAAATAGATACCATAGATATATCACAATTATCGAAGAAATTCGGACGAAGTCACGAGAAAATGCTAATAATATATATATTTTTGAAATGTACAAGTAACGCCCTTTCGAATGATACCAACACGGCATATTTATTTCGAATTTATTTTTTAAGACAGTACTTTATGTCGGCTAGACAGCGCTACATTAGATTCAGTGACACGTCATATAGCCTATAACCAGCGGACAATCAAGACGCTTCTAACGATACCTTATTTGTCTAGTTTTAATAAGTAGTTAAGGAGCTATGAGGGAACAAATGAACATACATACGTAGCCGGTCAAAATCATAACCCTCCTTTGGCTTTGCCGTAGTCTATGTATGCCGTAGTAACTAATTCCGATTCGATGGGACTAAATTATTGTACTTATGTATACGCCTTACCTACCTACTTACCCTCTCTTTCTGTCCCACTCATATGCGGCTATATTGACTCCACTCTGTAGATGGATACCACCGTTCACACACCAGTGATAGTAGGAAATTATCCGGCGGTTCCAATCGATTACACAAAAAGCAAAAAGTATTTTTGATATGTAAGTTATGATGTATTATTTAATAAAACCCAGTACAGAAAATATTTTCAATAGAGCAAAAACAACAAAAAAATAATGTCAGGTAAGACACCATACGATAATCTATTTACACATACACAATTCATGCCAAGTAACACAATAATAAGAAACTCACGAGCAAAATAATTGACCTCTAGACCTCTAGGGCTCAATAAGAGGGGACTAGAGTTTATCGTTTCATAACAAGGAACAATAATTACGCATCATTATTAAACAAAAGGGCATGAGCAGAAAGAGCTGCCGTCAATATAACACAAAGGAGAAGTAATTATCCGTAATATTGTTGTTGAAGACGCTCCGAGCACAAAATGTACAAAGTTTGGCTATTAGTGAGGCAAATTGTGGAACGTCAAATATTTATACGAAATAAAGACGTCGCCGTATTCGCGCTGTGATGATGAATGGGCCTAACTCAGCGTGGATTTAAAAGGCATAATTCCTCCACATGCTACAACTACACCATTTTGTTGACACACTTTCTACAGCTAAACTGGGTGGTAAATATTACGCTTCAAAAGCTAAGCATTACGAACAAAGATGTAAAAATTATTCTGAAATTTGAGTTCTTTTTTCTGTAAACTCGTTTCAATGTGGACATTTCATTAATTTATGAAACTTGGGAGCTATATTGAAATGATTTACACATATACCCCTACATAGTCGACAGTACTTCGAGCTCGCAACGCTCCCTAAAGCTCTTTCCCCTCAAAAGATTTAAAAAAGGCCTCAACATCCAAATGAGATTTAATTGTAATTACGGCAATAAGACTGCACGGTTGGCCTAGTGGTTTAGACGGTCGCCATGCCGCTTGCCAATTCGCCAAGTGTTGTGGGTTCAAATCCTACACGGGACAACACTTTGTGTGATTCACAAATTGTTGTTCTGAGTTTGGGTGTTAATTGTGTCCGTTTCATGTATGTCTGTAAAGTCCCCCGCGACACAGGATGTTTATTCCTAATGCGGGAGTTGTCTTTTTAAAAAAAAGGAAAAAAAAAAAAAAAGCGACCTACATCAGTGCGATGTACAATTTTGCGTTCGGTAATTACTTCAGTAAAAAATCCTAAAATCGTAGTCCTTAATACAGAGCTGACAACTTTGAATGAAACTAAATGACAGAATGAATTAAATGACTTTTAAGTAGGGTTTTACGCTGATTCCAGCACGAACTAGCTGGCTCGACCGGGACGGTACTACTGTTACAGAAGACAAACAACCAAGAGCACGAAAGTTGCCTAAAAGGCTGTCGTATTTCGTTGGTGATCGGAGACTGAAGGCACAATGATGCAAAAGCTTCTTAATAGGCCGCCATAGTGTGGGTCACCATCCTGCATTGTTACATTGACTGAATTCGCAATGAGTATGGTGACCACTACTTTTAGATTGCTTTCCATCAGACAGAGTCGTCACTTAGCCAGCAGCTTAAATGTGAAAAAAAAGAAAACAAACTCGTTTATTCTAGTGAAATAGGAGTTTTATTTTCGAATTTATCTCTGTTACAACTTATTTCAAAAAACGGCTAATTTGATATAAAATCCCCTAGATTTTACACATGTATTAACTTATCTATTGACTTAAGACCGAATTTCTAAAATATTACCTATCCACTAACTCAAAGCAGAAGGTTTACACAATGATCACCCGGAGAAGTAAAAACGTAAGTGGAGTTAAGTGCGTCACATGAATATTTAGTGATAGCAAATGGATCGAATGGTCGCCATTAACGTGCGCCTTATTTCATTCGCTCTTTGAATGAAACAAAATAAATATCAATTTGAAACGACTCGAAAAAGCAGGAGAGTCTTAGAGATTCTCATTTTAAGAGCGTTTTTGAGCTTATTTAGAGTTTTTTTTTTTAATCCTGAACACTAGATTATGAATGTACTTTCCTGTGAAAATACTAAAATGTACAAAATATATGGTCTACTATGAATATAGTAATGTAAAACTAAATGTCTGATATAAAAACATAATTAATTACATTGACGAATGCACATACTGTTGCGAAGCTACCTTATCACAAGATAGAGAAAGAAAACTCAGAGTTATTACAGAAAACCGGTTGAAGGTGGGAATAATAAAGGCAAGGAAGAAGAGAAAAACTCGAACCGACGCAAAGGGTTTAAGTGAATTAATTTTTATTTTATTACTTCTAGGTAGCGCTGTACTAATATTTTAAACTACTATATAATATCTTTGTAAACAAAAGAAATTGCAAATTGTTCGTTTCTGGAAAGCTTCAAAAGCGATGTTACAGAAGGCACAAAGTTTTGAAGTCGAACAATATTGTAAGTTGAAAGTTGTTTCAATAAAGTTCGTCTGCCTCCAATATCTGTACGAATTGACAGAAAGTAAAAATGAGGTAGCGGGGTTACTCGGCGACGGCGATAAAACTTGCCATGTCAGTTTTAGGATAGTTATGTATAGCCACTATGTGCCACAGGTGACACCTAGTTAAACAAATGAACGCGAGAAAAAACTATTTCTGTTCATAGATATATTCATTTCCATCTTTATTTTTCATTAAATTATTAACATTATTATCTATGATAATAATGATTTTGTTAAGCCCGCGGTTTGTTAAAATCGAGCGTTAACTAAAAGTGAGACGTTACGCTGCAGTGCTTTAATATTAGTTACGTAGTCAAAGAAACTATTAAAACAAGCAGCGCTAGAACGCTTATTATTATAGATAGTTTTCTCGCGACCAAAATGACTGATTGTAGTGTATTGGTACAATTTCGGTCATGACGCTACTTACTAGTGGTCGTACACTAGTAAGTTCTACAAATAATAAACAATTAATATTGTTATTAATTTTTACTGTAATTTAGCTTATTTTTTTAATGTAATCAACCTATTGCCGTCCACTGCTGGACAAAGGTCTCAGCCATCCCGGTCTCGGTCGGTCGGTCGATCTAGCTTAGCCAGATAGTATCTTGATCTGAAGTAAATAATATCGAGGAAACAATCTCGACCGCTGAAACGATCACCGAATCTTTGTACCTCATAGTAAAACGTGACTCTTAAGAATCTATAATTTAACACGCCGATGAAATGTAGTCCGGTTAGTGCAGTGCTCGTGAGATAAAAATGAATATAAAACAGTTGTCAGGTAGGAGGCCCCGCTGTCAGCTTCCCACAATACATTTTATAAATTACTTCCAATGGAGCGACGCGGTCTCCTGCCCTCCTCCGATATAATAGTCCGCACAGAAAGAACAGCCCGAGAAGGGCGCCGGAGCGGCTTTGTTCGGGCCGTCACGTCTCACACAAAATTGTATATTTACCTTTTCAACGTTCAGCGATGACCCACCTGAGCGTGTTACATGCTTACAAAGTTGCTGTTCAGAGCCTTCTTTATTTCTTTCCTTTCTATAACACGTGTTTCGAAACTTACCTTTAATGGTGTCGGATAAAAAGGTTATGTTAAGAAACACCTACAGTTAGTTGTACAATGTTAAAGTTACCGATCGACACGTGCTTCTACTGCTAACGCATTCCACAGACTTTAGGAACATTATATGTATATTTGATATAACTTTCTCATGTTCATGTAAAATAAACTTTGTATACGAATAAAATGTGAAAAAGTTCATACCATAGTTCCAAAGTTCATAAAATTTTATTTTTGATTTTTTTAAAGAAACCTATTTGTAATCAAATGGGTTTCTTTTATTAAAATTAAAAATATTTGTAAAGCTTACATACAACTACTTAAATATTTAATTTAAACAATTGTAATGTCTTAAACTATTTTGAAGACGTTTTGAGTTTAGCCGGCAACATATGAACATCTATGAACGTGTGTACATTAGAATCGTAATGGTGCATGATGATCTTTAATGGTAAACAGATGTTCCTTGATCAAGTGAAATATTATATTTAATGTGACTACATCCAGAGTTTCAGCAGAGCCAACAAGTCCGAGGATCATGCTCGTGTTGTCGGTATGGTTTCTAGTAATCGGTGAGCGGTTTATTGAATGCGCCGCGCCTTTGTTCATAATACTATCTACCTCTACAGGAAAATTAATTTCTTGTTCCCTCACCGCCGCTAAATCTCTTTTCACTGTTCACCAGGGAATATTTTCAATAAGTCTTTAACGGACGTCGGAGAGAATTTAAAACTTGTGTAGGCGTCGAAACGGTTATTTAGTTCAGCGGCGTCCGCTTTCAGAAAGCAATCTATTAAATTGATTCAATCGTTTTATATTTATTAAACTGTCGATAATATTATGTAATTAATCATTTTCTATTTAAATTATTATTTACAAATGAATAATAATATGAAACTAACAAATACGTGTATGTAAGCTTCATTGTATTAAATAATGAAGAGTCCATCGTTGAAAATGTAATTATGTTTCAATGTTTACTACAATGTTTTAAGGCACCCTTCATACGTTTCTCGCGCTGTTGCGTGTTGCTTAAAGCAAATGTCGGGTTATATCTGAAATGCACTCAACTTATATACGTAAAAAAATACGTAAAACGCAGTAAATAGCTCAGTAAGTTCTTGATTTTCTCATAATAAATATTTCTTTACAAACCACTTTGATGAAAGCTATTTGCGTAATATTTTAAGTTTTATACTTTGAGACTAGTAAACGACACAAATGTTTATATTTTTTTAAAATATAATTACAATATGAGTAAGCTAATATAATACGATGCAATAAATGGTAATGAAATCAAAGCAGTGACTTGTTATATAAAACCCTACAAAAGTTAAGCTACCACAATCCTTTAAAGTAAAACTGAACAACGAACTACAGCTACCAATATACATATCTTGAAAAAGTGTCAACGGAATGAGTGATTTGACTTAATCTTTGTATCTACGCCTTACACACTTTTAGATTAAAACGATTAAATACTTGTTTATTACACCTGACTCAGTTCTTTGATTGTAACGTCCGACTTCTTAATCACTAACACAAGATTGAGACCCTGTAGGAGCAGACGATATATTGTTGTGACGTGGCTTTCTATGTCTGTAGTCTTGTTTGTATATCTTATTGCAAACACTTAATACTGAACCACATACGTATCATATAATAATAAATAAATAAATAAATATTTTGGACATCTAACACACAACGCCATCTAGTCCCAAGCTAAGCAGAGCTTGTGTTATGGGTACTAGACAACTGATACAAATACATAATATACTTTGTTTTTTTTGTAAATACATACATATTATACATAGAAAATACCCAAACTCCGAAACAAATATTTGTAGATCATACAAACATTTGGTCCGACTCGGGAATCGAACCCGAGACCTCATGATCAGCAGTCGCACACGCCAACCGCATGACCAACGAGGCAGTCGCTGGCAATATTTAACCCCGTTGCTTAAGACAGGCCTATACCAGCAATGGACTGTTAAAGTTGTTGATTATGATGATATTATTTTATACACAAATTTTATTAAGTAGTTTTAGATTTACCCGTACATTACCGATAAAATATGCAGAGTGAACCTATAAAAAGACGGTACTTGGCTATGCCCACACACTTGTTGTTTGGGCGGCGGTTGGTGAGGATGTGTTTCTGTACCCATATATTGTCGTTTAATTTTATATCGTTGTGAACTGCTTAGTGTTTTAATTATGAGAATAAGAGCTGAGGTTGGGCTACCTCCAATCTGACACTTTTATTTAATTCTCACTTCTAGTATATAAGAGTAGTTTAAATGACCCATAATTTTATACATTCACGTCAGATCACGACGAGTGCAATCGGTTCGAAACATCAGGCATGTAATACTTGGCACTTGACCGCATTTGTTTCTATGTATGTCCGTAGTTATATGTCCTAACTAACTAAATACTAAATAACAACACAAAACAGATGTCAGATGCGCTGCACTAAGTGGGCGCACAAAAAATATATTATTTCACTTAGAGAGTGGGCGCGTGTCTCCTGACATCAATATATTAAGATAACAAAGAGGGTGCCGGGAGCGAGGAAGTCGGGGGGGGAGGGTTCAGACAGCTTTTCAATGGAAGTTACGATTAAATCTGGTGAAGCCATCCATTTGTTTCTTGCCAGTCAACATTAACGCGTCTAATCCCAATGTTCCGCTCTGCTTCTTTGCACGAACTTTAACTTTAATAATGTAACTAACAGCGTGCTTTATAAATATACACTAGAGATACTTTAGTGCTCAAAGTGATTAGGTGTGGTTTCTTGCTGCACTATTTATTTATATGTTAATAGTCAAATAAGAGTGGCTAGCATCATGCAACTCCTGCCTTAGGAACTTACATCCTGTTTCGCGTAAGACTTTACAAGCGTACATAAAACGACGGACGCAAAGAGAGAGTAGAGACAGAGCAGACTAGACAAATTGTTGTTTCTGAACCTGGGTGTTCACCCAGACTCAGAACAACAATTTGTCTAGTCTTCTCAGTGAAACTTCTTATTTCATTTAAAAATGCATAGTAAAATCACTTTTGGCAAAATAATATCGCGAAAGAAAGGAAATGAAAAGTAAAAAATATGAATTAAAATAAACTTGTTAACCTACACAAGCTCTATTTGATAGTGTAATGGCAAAATTGTAATTATTTTTTTATTCAACGTCGAATGCTTTTTACCAAGTGAATAATTGCCTGCTCCAAGAGAAAGAAAATATTTATAAGGGTTGAGTAAACATTCGCCTCTGTTTTATATGTGCGAACAACAAAGTGGCCTGTGTGGTTAAAAGTTTAGCATCTATAATAATCTAGGTGACCAATGTCAAACAATTTTATTGAGTGTAGAAGAGAATTAGCCGGGTGACGTGGGTCTACGTCACCCGGCTAATTCTCTTCTACTCAGTTGCATCCTGTTGCATCAGTGTTACATTGCGACATAGATACTTAACATCATACAAATAAATAGGATTGAAATGTCTGTTTATAATTTCTAATTAACAGCATTAGAAAGTATTTATGGTCTTACATCGTACAAAACATAAACTGATAAAAAGGTAATTATATTTTTTTTTTATAAAATCGTAAAGTAAAAAATTACTCAGTTACAATATTAAGAATTATGTATAGAATAGTGCTGTAGACATAAACTTTTACGAGAAAAAGGACTTAATTATGGAATCTACGTTTTGAAAGTATTTTTTTAGAAAGTATACCTATTTTCTCTGATAAAAAATCTCTAATTACGCCCTTCGCTATTGCAAAGTACTATAGAACTTGTGGTCAACGAGGGGTCGACGCATTTCGCAGGCCACGGCACACGTGATAAGTACACCAGCATATGAAACTTGCCTGCTTAACTTGTACTACGAGTCCACGGGCACGGTTTACCCGTTTGAAACATTGGAATATAGAGGTTGTCGAAACCCTTTAAGTAATTTTATCGCGAATAAGTCTCGTTATACTACAGAAGCTATGTGTAAAAGTCACGAAAAGCTAAAATCAGTTGTTGTACCTACTATGAGTACACAAATGTGTATTAAAAATGTTTATGTTTTTATAAACAATAACACCTTTTACAGATTAACGTGCCTACTGTTTTTGTTTTTAACAGAAAAAAGTTTCAATGATGTTTGATTCTTTTGTTTGGCGAGCTTTTGTTAGAATTTATTTGATCCTGTCCGCCCGCGCTGTGCGGAGAGCGGCACTCATGACACTCCGCGCTTTATCTGAGTGGTTTTCCAATAAACTTTTGTTCAATTAAACATTATGCCCTATTGTTTCAGTTTTAAGCTAATAACGGCTTCAACAACATCGTTACTAAGTATTCATAGCATTACGTACAGTTTGAAAACAGACGTTCTTATGCACTATTTACCTACAATAACAGATTTATTTGCGTATTTTTTTGCATTATGGCTAATTTTACGGTCTTGTATTAGTTATCACTATTGTGTAAAACGTATATTAAGATGATATATATGTTTAATTGTTAATTTTATTACTATACTAGCTGCCCGGACAGACTTCGTTCTGTGAACCTCCCGTGGCACCGCATTTTTTTAATGCTTAAAACCTCTCTTGGACCATAACGATCATACAAAAAATAAATTGCCGAATTGGTCTAGCCATTCCCGAGTTATGCGGTTAGCAACATTCATTTTTAACCGACTTCCAAAAGGAGGAGGTTCTCAACTTGATTGATATTTTTTTATTTATATAGATTTACAATGTCATCGACTAAATATGATTTAGATACTAAATATACGCATCTTTCCCTCTCATTAACTAGACGATAGAGTAATATTAGCGAACATACCATGTGTCCCAAAATTCAACGATAAGCGGGCGCCAAAAGGTAGACCTGCTCATGAGTACATAAGGAAAAAAAATATATATATACCTAGTTTTTTTTTTAGTTACAAGAAAAATTTAGAATTTCTTTGAAAATTTACACCCTTCATTTTTTTTATTTATTTATTACGTAGTGGTGTCCATACTTTTTTTTTACAAGACCATGAGTCAAAGTACACTAAGAGTAAAAATATTTCAAAATTGTAGGAAAAAAAATTATTTTGAACGTTTTTTGTGTAAAAACTGCGGGCAATTTGGTGTTTTTAAGAGTTGTGGTGAATAGTAGCACTATTTAGGTACAAGATAAAAAAAATCTTAAGCATATTTGAGAAATTGTCATCGTGGTCGTTCAAAATATCATGAAAGGTATAAATTTTCAAAGAAATTCTAAATTTTTCTTGTAACAAAAAAATAAACTAGGTATTTTTTTTTTTCCTTATGTACTCATTAGCAGGTCTACCTTTAAGCGCCCGCTTATCGTTGAATTTTGGGACACCCTGTATATACATCTAGATGAAGCAAAGCTGGTAGAAATATCAAGGACATAGGAATACGCGACGTTGATTTATTGAACGAATACCAAAGTATTTTTATTACCCCGTTCAAGCTCTAAGGGTTCGAATCAAACATAACACAACTACATACTTGTGTCGAGTAAAGACATTATTACAAACATGACTCCGTAAAAAATGCGTCTTTAATGTGATTTTTGAGGTTATAAGACATAATAATAGGGATCACAAAAGATTTTTTTTTGTTTTTATAAAAAAAACGTTCAGGATAACCGTTTTTTTTTTAAGTAGTCTAGGATAGGATTTCTCCTTATAAATATGTAAGTGTGGTGACGTATTAAGAATACTCACCACCCCTAATCATCGCGAGCGTATCGTAAAAGGCGACTTAGAGCCTCTGTAGACTACAAACTTTTTAGTCGGCCGATAGTTAATAGCCCGATTAAACTATCGGTCGATTAAAAGTCTGTAGTATGCGGGGGCTTTTACGGAACAAACTACACAGGACAACATCACTGGAAAGAGAACTTTTTTTTTATGTTTGTCCCTGCCAAAATGACTACTCTGTCTGATGGAAAGCATAAGCAGAATCTAAGAGTGGTGGTCACCATACTCACTGCGAACGCAGACAATGCAACAATACAGCATGGTGACCCACACCATGGCGGGCTAGTGATGCTTCTGCATCATAGGGCCTCCGGTCTCGCACTCACCAACGATACACGACAGCCCGATCGCTGTCATTTTAGGTTGATTTTCTGTGCGAGGGTAGTACCGCCCCGGTCGAGCCGGCCCGTTCGTGCTGAAATCAGCGTGGCTCTACTACCTATTATCCTATATCTAAATCCTATACCAACCCGTCTTGTCTCAGTGAAACTTCTTATTTCATTTAAAAATGCATAGTAAAATCACTTTTGGCAAAATAATATCGCGAAAGAAAGGAAATGAAAAGTAAAAAATATGAATTAAAATAAACTTGTTAACCTACACAAGCTCTATTTGATAGTGTAATGGCAAAATTGTAATTATTTTTTTATTCAACGTCGAATGCTTTTTACCAAGTGAATAATTGCCTGCTCCAAGAGAAAGAAAATATTTATAAGGGTTGAGTAAACATTCGCCTCTGTTTTATATGTGCGAACAACAAAGTGGCCTGTGTGGTTAAAAGTTTAGCATCTATAATAATCTAGGTGACCAATGTCAAACAATTTTATTGAGTGTAGAAGAGAATTAGCCGGGTGACGTGGGTCCACGTCACCCGGCTAATTCTCTTCTACTCAGTTGCATCCTGTTGCATCAGTGTTACATTGCGACATAGATACTTAACATCATACAAATAAATAGGATTGAAATGTCTGTTTATAATTTCTAATTAACAGCATTAGAAAGTATTTATGGTCTTACATCGTACAAAACATAAACTGATAAAAAGGTAATTATATTTTTTTTTTATAAAATCGTAAAGTAAAAAATTACTCAGTTACAATATTAAGAATTATGTATAGAATAGTGCTGTAGACATAAACTTTTACGAGAAAAAGGACTTAATTATGGAATCTACGTTTTGAAAGTATTTTTTTAGAAAGTATACCTATTTTCTCTGATAAAAAATCTCTAATTACGCCCTTCGCTATTGCAAAGTACTATAGAACTTGTGGTCAACGAGGGGTCGACGCATTTCGCAGGCCACGGCACACGTGATAAGTACACCAGCATATGAAACTTGCCTGCTTAACTTGTACTACGAGTCCACGGGCACGCTTTACCCGTTTGAAACATTGGAATATAGAGGTTGTCGAAACCCTTTAAGTAATTTTATCGCGAATAAGTCTCGTTATACTACAGAAGCTATGTGTAAAAGTCACGAAAAGCTAAAATCAGTTGTTGTACCTACTATGAGTACACAAATGTGTATTAAAAATGTTTATGTTTTTATAAACAATAACACCTTTTACAGATTAACGTGCCTACTGTTTTTGTTTTTAACAGAAAAAAGTTTCAATGATGTTTGATTCTTTTGTTTGGCGAGCTTTTGTTAGAATTTATTTGATCCTGTCCGCCCGCGCTGTGCGGAGAGCGGCACTCATGACACTCCGCGCTTTATCTGAGTGGTTTTCCAATAAACTTTTGTTCAATTAAACATTATGCCCTATTGTTTCAGTTTTAAGCTAATAACGGCTTCAACAACATCGTTACTAAGTATTCATAGCATTACGTACAGTTTGAAAACAGACGTTCTTATGCACTATTTACCTACAATAACAGATTTATTTGCGTATTTTTTTGCATTATGGCTAATTTTACGGTCTTGTATTAGTTATCACTATTGTGTAAAACGTATATTAAGATGATATATATGTTTAATTGTTAATTTTATTACTATACTAGCTGCCCGGACAGACTTCGTTCTGTGAACCTCCCGTGGCACCGCATTTTTTTAATGCTTAAAACCTCTCTTGGACCATAACGATCATACAAAAAATAAATTGCCGAATTGGTCTAGCCATTCCCGAGTTATGCGGTTAGCAACATTCATTTTTAACCGACTTCCAAAAGGAGGAGGTTCTCAACTTGATTGATATTTTTTTATTTATATAGATTTACAATGTCATCGACTAAATATGATTTAGATACTAAATATACGCATCTTTCCCTCTCATTAACTAGACGATAGAGTAATATTAGCGAACATACCATGTGTCCCAAAATTCAACGATAAGCGGGCGCCAAAAGGTAGACCTGCTCATGAGTACATAAGGAAAAAAAATATATATATACCTAGTTTTTTTTTTAGTTACAAGAAAAATTTAGAATTTCTTTGAAAATTTACACCCTTCATTTTTTTTATTTATTTATTACGTAGTGGTGTCCATACTTTTTTTTTACAAGACCATGAGTCAAAGTACACTAAGAGTAAAAATATTTCAAAATTGTAGGAAAAAAAATTATTTTGAACGTTTTTTGTGTAAAAACTGCGGGCAATTTGGTGTTTTTAAGAGTTGTGGTGAATAGTAGCACTATTTAGGTACAAGATAAAAAAAATCTTAAGCATATTTGAGAAATTGTCATCGTGGTCGTTCAAAATATCATGAAAGGTATAAATTTTCAAAGAAATTCTAAATTTTTCTTGTAACAAAAAAATAAACTAGGTATTTTTTTTTTTCCTTATGTACTCATTAGCAGGTCTACCTTTAAGCGCCCGCTTATCGTTGAATTTTGGGACACCCTGTATATACATCTAGATGAAGCAAAGCTGGTAGAAATATCAAGGACATAGGAATACGCGACGTTGATTTATTGAACGAATACCAAAGTATTTTTATTACCCCGTTCAAGCTCTAAGGGTTCGAATCAAACATAACACAACTACATACTTGTGTCGAGTAAAGACATTATTACAAACATGACTCCGTAAAAAATGCGTCTTTAATGTGATTTTTGAGGTTATAAGACATAATAATAGGGATCACAAAAGATTTTTTTTTGTTTTTATAAAAAAAACGTTCAGGATAACCGTTTTTTTTTTAAGTAGTCTAGGATAGGATTTCTCCTTATAAATATGTAAGTGTGGTGACGTATTAAGAATACTCACCACCCCTAATCATCGCGAGCGTATCGTAAAAGGCGACTTAGAGCCTCTGTAGACTACAAACTTTTTAGTCGGCCGATAGTTAATAGCCCGATTAAACTATCGGTCGATTAAAAGTCTGTAGTATGCGGGGGCTTTTACGGAACAAACTACACAGGACAACATCACTGGAAAGAGAACTTTTTTTTTATGTTTGTCCCTGCCAAAATGACTACTCTGTCTGATGGAAAGCATAAGCAGAATCTAAGAGTGGTGGTCACCATACTCACTGCGAACGCAGACAATGCAACAATACAGCATGGTGACCCACACCATGGCGGGCTAGTGATGCTTCTGCATCATAGGGCCTCCGGTCTCGCACTCACCAACGATACACGACAGCCCGATCGCTGTCATTTTAGGTTGATTTTCTGTGCGAGGGTAGTACCGCCCCGGTCGAGCCGGCCCGTTCGTGCTGAAATCAGCGTGGCTCTACTACCTATTATCCTATATCTAAATCCTATACCAACCCGTCTTGTCTCAGTGAAACTTCTTATTTCATTTAAAAATGCATAGTAAAATCACTTTTGGCAAAATAATATCGCGAAAGAAAGGAAATGAAAAGTAAAAAATATGAATTAAAATAAACTTGTTAACCTACACAAGCTCTATTTGATAGTGTAATGGCAAAATTGTAATTATTTTTTTATTCAACGTCGAATGCTTTTTACCAAGTGAATAATTGCCTGCTCCAAGAGAAAGAAAATATTTATAAGGGTTGAGTAAACATTCGCCTCTGTTTTATATGTGCGAACAACAAAGTGGCCTGTGTGGTTAAAAGTTTAGCATCTATAATAATCTAGGTGACCAATGTCAAACAATTTTATTGAGTGTAGAAGAGAATTAGCCGGGTGACGTGGGTCTACGTCACCCGGCTAATTCTCTTCTACTCAGTTGCATCCTGTTGCATCAGTGTTACATTGCGACATAGATACTTAACATCATACAAATAAATAGGATTGAAATGTCTGTTTATAATTTCTAATTAACAGCATTAGAAAGTATTTATGGTCTTACATCGTACAAAACATAAACTGATAAAAAGGTAATTATATTTTTTTTTTATAAAATCGTAAAGTAAAAAATTACTCAGTTACAATATTAAGAATTATGTATAGAATAGTGCTGTAGACATAAACTTTTACGAGAAAAAGGACTTAATTATGGAATCTACGTTTTGAAAGTATTTTTTTAGAAAGTATACCTATTTTCTCTGATAAAAAATCTCTAATTACGCCCTTCGCTATTGCAAAGTACTATAGAACTTGTGGTCAACGAGGGGTCGACGCATTTCGCAGGCCACGGCACACGTGATAAGTACACCAGCATATGAAACTTGCCTGCTTAACTTGTACTACGAGTCCACGGGCACGGTTTACCCGTTTGAAACATTGGAATATAGAGGTTGTCGAAACCCTTTAAGTAATTTTATCGCGAATAAGTCTCGTTATACTACAGAAGCTATGTGTAAAAGTCACGAAAAGCTAAAATCAGTTGTTGTACCTACTATGAGTACACAAATGTGTATTAAAAATGTTTATGTTTTTATAAACAATAACACCTTTTACAGATTAACGTGCCTACTGTTTT
Organism: Diaphora mendica; assembly: GCA_949125395.1. Classification (NCBI taxonomy): domain Eukaryota; kingdom Metazoa; phylum Arthropoda; class Insecta; order Lepidoptera; family Erebidae; genus Diaphora; species Diaphora mendica. The sequence goes on along the minus strand of OX421326.1, from coordinate 175,148 downwards.
TGTTTTTAACAGAAAAAAGTTTCAATGATGTTTGATTCTTTTGTTTGGCGAGCTTTTGTTAGAATTTATTTGATCCTGTCCGCCCGCGCTGTGCGGAGAGCGGCACTCATGACACTCCGCGCTTTATCTGAGTGGTTTTCCAATAAACTTTTGTTCAATTAAACATTATGCCCTATTGTTTCAGTTTTAAGCTAATAACGGCTTCAACAACATCGTTACTAAGTATTCATAGCATTACGTACAGTTTGAAAACAGACGTTCTTATGCACTATTTACCTACAATAACAGATTTATTTGCGTATTTTTTTGCATTATGGCTAATTTTACGGTCTTGTATTAGTTATCACTATTGTGTAAAACGTATATTAAGATGATATATATGTTTAATTGTTAATTTTATTACTATACTAGCTGCCCGGACAGACTTCGTTCTGTGAACCTCCCGTGGCACCGCATTTTTTTAATGCTTAAAACCTCTCTTGGACCATAACGATCATACAAAAAATAAATTGCCGAATTGGTCTAGCCATTCCCGAGTTATGCGGTTAGCAACATTCATTTTTAACCGACTTCCAAAAGGAGGAGGTTCTCAACTTGATTGATATTTTTTTATTTATATAGATTTACAATGTCATCGACTAAATATGATTTAGATACTAAATATACGCATCTTTCCCTCTCATTAACTAGACGATAGAGTAATATTAGCGAACATACCATGTGTCCCAAAATTCAACGATAAGCGGGCGCCAAAAGGTAGACCTGCTCATGAGTACATAAGGAAAAAAAATATATATATACCTAGTTTTTTTTTTAGTTACAAGAAAAATTTAGAATTTCTTTGAAAATTTACACCCTTCATTTTTTTTATTTATTTATTACGTAGTGGTGTCCATACTTTTTTTTTACAAGACCATGAGTCAAAGTACACTAAGAGTAAAAATATTTCAAAATTGTAGGAAAAAAAATTATTTTGAACGTTTTTTGTGTAAAAACTGCGGGCAATTTGGTGTTTTTAAGAGTTGTGGTGAATAGTAGCACTATTTAGGTACAAGATAAAAAAAATCTTAAGCATATTTGAGAAATTGTCATCGTGGTCGTTCAAAATATCATGAAAGGTATAAATTTTCAAAGAAATTCTAAATTTTTCTTGTAACAAAAAAATAAACTAGGTATTTTTTTTTTCCTTATGTACTCATTAGCAGGTCTACCTTTAAGCGCCCGCTTATCGTTGAATTTTGGGACACCCTGTATATACATCTAGATGAAGCAAAGCTGGTAGAAATATCAAGGACATAGGAATACGCGACGTTGATTTATTGAACGAATACCAAAGTATTTTTATTACCCCGTTCAAGCTCTAAGGGTTCGAATCAAACATAACACAACTACATACTTGTGTCGAGTAAAGACATTATTACAAACATGACTCCGTAAAAAATGCGTCTTTAATGTGATTTTTGAGGTTATAAGACATAATAATAGGGATCACAAAAGATTTTTTTTTGTTTTTATAAAAAAAACGTTCAGGATAACCGTTTTTTTTTTAAGTAGTCTAGGATAGGATTTCTCCTTATAAATATGTAAGTGTGGTGACGTATTAAGAATACTCACCACCCCTAATCATCGCGAGCGTATCGTAAAAGGCGACTTAGAGCCTCTGTAGACTACAAACTTTTTAGTCGGCCGATAGTTAATAGCCCGATTAAACTATCGGTCGATTAAAAGTCTGTAGTATGCGGGGGCTTTTACGGAACAAACTACACAGGACAACATCACTGGAAAGAGAACTTTTTTTTATGTTTGTCCCTGCCAAAATGACTACTCTGTCTGATGGAAAGCATAAGCAGAATCTAAGAGTGGTGGTCACCATACTCACTGCGAACGCAGACAATGCAACAATACAGCATGGTGACCCACACCATGGCGGGCTAGTGATGCTTCTGCATCATAGGGCCTCCGGTCTCGCACTCACCAACGATACACGACAGCCCGATCGCTGTCATTTTAGGTTGATTTTCTGTGCGAGGGTAGTACCGCCCCGGTCGAGCCGGCCCGTTCGTGCTGAAATCAGCGTGGCTCTACTACCTATTATCCTATATCTAAATCCTATACCAACCCGTCTTGTAAGTGTGGTATAGTGAGCCAACACCTCCTTTCTAAGAAGAGGCGTATGTCAGCAGTGAACTGTTAAAGGCTATTGACGTTATTGGTGATACACATAAACTTGTATAAATTCTGTATTAGGAACAAATGTTTTGTAATGATTTCGACATGCAAATACACTAAATTTAAACTCTCCTGTCCAATACAAAATTAATATAGCAATAAATCTCTTCTAAATAATAGTTATTACAATAGATCCTGAAGCTGTATAGCTGTGTGAACTACATGAAGCCATTCATCAAGATTTATCTCAGCGCTAATCCTGATGTACGACTTACACTAGCAATAATTTAAATGTCGTACACTAATTGTGCCATATTTCAATACCCGTGTTTATTTTTAAACATTTTTGAAATGGAGAAGGTTCTCGGCTGTGGTTCAGGTGTGTTTAGAACACGTCACGTACGTACAACGTAAGAACGTGATCTGCCCCAACATTTTAACCACTGACTAAATTAATTAATTTTAGGTTTTTATATGTGTACTAGCTGTTGCCCGCGGCTTCGCCCGCGTGTATGTCGGTTATCACTGCAAATAGTAGCTTATGTGTTATTCTGATGTATAAGCTATATTACTGTAAAGTTTTATCCAAATCCGTTCCGTAGTTTTTGTATGAAAGAGTAACAAACATCCATCCATCCATACTAACAAACTTTCGCGTTATTAATATAGGTAGGATTTTATCGATATAAAATCATAATACAAAATGTATCGGTACCTGAATAGTTTTATTTTCTTTACCTCACATAGAACTTTTATATATTTTTATAAATCAGTTTAAATAAAATAGTGTATATTAGTAGTATAATATTGTATAGCGCCATCTGTAATGATTTATTTATTTCGTGAACGAAAAATTTAGTATAGCGCCATCTGTATTTTTGTCTGTCAGTCTGATGTCCCACGACACTACTCGATTTTTTTACAAATAAGACACACGTTTTACTATTAAAAACTTATTTAAGTATTTATATATGTACATAAATTATAAAGAGTTTATATGAGCTTATTTCGACATTTGACATGGCCAAGGCCTTTGACCGGGTCTGGCACCGCTCGCTTCTCTCCAAGCTCTCGGCATTCGGTCTGCCTCCTAGACTATGTCACTGGATTGACGTTTTTCTTCATCAACGCCGCATTATGGGCCTTTGCGACGGCACGGCCTCTGATGTTCTGGATGTAAACGCTGGCGTACCTCAGGGTTCAGTCCTGTCGCCCACACTATTTCTTCTGCATATCAATGACATGTTAGCTCTTGGCAACATACATTGCTATGCAGAAGATAGCTCAGTTCATGGGCGATATTTTTGACACCGTTCAGCCAAGCTGGCAGACGTTGAGGAAAGTCGACAGAAGCTTGTCGCTGAGCTCGACCGGGTTTTGAACCGCATTTTACAATGGGGTGATAAGAATCTGGTCGAGTTCAACGCTACGAAAACACAGTTATGCGCGTTCTCTACCAAAAAGTCTCCATTTCTTTCCCTCCCCACTTTTCAGAGCACTCAACTGCCATCAACTCAACCATCTGTATCATTGGAAGTATTCTGAGGAGCTCTTCCAACTGGTCCCCCTTCTCCCTTCCTCTGCAGAATAACATGTTCACTCTCGAACCAAACGGTTTGGTTCATCCTTCCTGTGCCGAGCAGCTAAAAACTGGAACTCACTTACAGCGCACGTGTTTCTCTCCCACTGTGGGATCACAGTGCCCTTTAAGTGGGGCGTAAATTAAGTGGGGCGTGAAAAAGCATCTCACTAAGCCGTCATAGTGTGGGACGCAATTCTACATTGTCTGCTTTCCCAGTGAGTATGGTTGCCCCCACTGTTGGATTCTGCTTGAGTTTTCCATCAGGCTGACCATAGTCACTTTCACAGCTTCAAAAAAAAAGTACAATTTTAATAACTACGTTTTTTCTTTTGCCATATTTTGCCAAAATATGAAGATTTTGCGGATTTGATATACGTGAGTATGCTGCCCATGAGAAAAAAAAAATACTGTTTCTTTAAGCATCTGTCCTTGGGTTTTGTTAATATTGTTATTGGAAATGCTGTTTTCATGCATTCAGCGGAAACTGCATTCTTTTAAATTAAAATGTCAAATAAGTTGGAATTATTGGAATATGGGGAATTAAAACATTATCTTCTTTTGCCATTCCATGCGTCATGATTGTAGCTTTTACAATGTTGTACCCCAGTTGTGTAATATTTAGCCATGTACTATTATATTGCTTTGGCGCTCAAGATACCTCATTTAATAGTACTGGAACATTAACTTGCAGCCTCAACTTATGGGAAGGCACTCCTGATATTTCTAAAGACTTTAAGTATTCGACAACATCTCCCTCCACGCCTGACATGATCCGTTCGTTTAATTGATAACTATCTCATTAGTCAGCAGATCAGGATCGAAATTATTTTTAAATCATCTGTGCTATCTTAAACCAAAACCCACGTCTCAGTGTAATCATGTCGTTACTGTCAGTTGGCATACTATCTTCTCCGTGATAACTCCGTAAATGTCATATCAGAATAGCTCTAATACATATTTTGTCTCTTGTCGCAAACTAACTCACAAACCTAACATATTTCTATATAAACTGCCATCCCCTGTTGCTATTTTACCCCCTTGAGGGTAAATTTTTTACAAACTTTAAATTACATTTTCATTCTTACCTAACCAACAGCTAGCGTATAATGACGATACTTCTGCAGAGAATTTTGAAGTTAAGAAACGCTGTTAATTAATTATATTAATTTGGCTTATTTATTTCTATTAATATAATGAACCGTGGGAGAGCCACGCTTCGGCATGAATGGGTCGGCTCGACCGGAGTGATACCACGGCCTCACAGAAAACCGATGTAAAATAGTGCTTGCGTTGTGTTTCACCGAGTGAGTGAGGATACCGGAGGCCCATACCCCAACCCCTTCCCCAATCTCCCCCATCCCCCGCCTCCATCCTCCTCCCCATCCCCCAAAGGCCGGCAACGCACTTGTGACGCCTCTGGTGTTGCAGGTGTCCATGGGCGGCGGTAATCGCTTACCATCAGGCGATACGTCTGCTCGTTTGCCCGCCTATTACATTAAAAAAAAAAAAATTAACATTCAAATCAGATTGACGAATACATACTTAATATCTTAATATTTAGGTCGTCATTGAAAAAGTGAAATATTATTTATTATTGTGACAGCCTCGTTTATCAAGACGCCCGACGTAGGTAACGCGCAGGCGTGTGGCGAGTGAACCCCCAGAACAACCTTTCATCCCCCTTTTAAACCCCTTACAACCCCTTTTTTGCATTAAAAAGTAGCCTATGTCCTTTCTCAGGCTCTCGACTATCTGTGTAAATAAAATTAATTTCATCCAAATCGGTGCAGCGGTTTGACCGTGAAAGCAAGACAGACAGAGTTAATTTCGCATTTATAATATAAGTATGGATAGCTGACCCACGCTATGTCATTTGCGTCTTCTGTTGCCCGTAGCGTAATAATTTTCCCCATTCTTCATTGGTGCTCCGCTCCTATTGGTCTAAGCGTGATGATATATAGCCAATAGCCTTCCTCGATAAATGGGCTATCTAAGGCTGGAAGAATTTTTCAAATTGGACCAGTAGTTCCTGAGATTAGCGCGTTCAAACAAACAAACAAACTCTTCAGCTTTATATATTAGTATCTAGCTGACCCACGCAACGTCGTTTGCGTCTCCTATTGCCCGTAGCGTGATAATTTTCCCCCGTTTTTGAAACATTCTTCATTGGTGCTCCGCTCCTATTGGTCTTAGCGTGATGATATATAACCTATAGCCTTCCTCGATAAATGGGCTATCTAACACTGAAAGATTTTTTCAAATTGGACCAGTAGTTCCTGAGATTAGCGCGTTCAAACAAACAAACAAACTCTTCAGCTTTATATATTAGTATAGATGTATTTATTATGCTCTTCTAAGATCTAATACTCATAATCAACAACACATTTATTTGGATAAAGATTAATATTAGGTATTATGTTGATAACAACTCTTTGGCAAATAACTCATTATTAGGTACCAACTCTTAGCGTCTTATACTCGTGATAACTTCTAAACGAAATGAACGATTGGGATGAAACAAAAAGTATTTTACTTCCTACATAAATACCCTTGATAACATAATGCTTAATTTGGATAAGGATTAATATTACGATACACATTTAACGTAGTTTCTTTCTTCAGACGATTTAATAATTTTTTTGAACACAAAAGCGGTTATTGTAACTAAACCATGATAGTTAGATATATGCTCTCGCGGACTTTTTTGTAGATCTTAATGAGACCTACAAACCCGTAATACATTATTTTGTTCTATTGTCAATAGTATTTGCAGCGCACACAAAAATAGGTTTTCTATTTCACACCTTGGGTTACGAAATAGCAATTTTCTTACGGATCCCTAATTTTTTTGAGAATAAAATATAGCCTATAGCCTTCCTCGATAAATGGACTATCCAACACTGAAAGAATTTTTCAAATCGGACCAGTAGTTCCTGAGATTAGCGCGTTCAAACAAACAAACAAACAAACAAACAAACTCTGCAGCTTTTTAATATTAGTATAGATTATGTTAAAACATACTAATATCATATGTTTTAACTAAAATTCAATAACTTTACTTTTGATTTTAGGCTTACCTCTAAGATACTTGTAGATAGATAGATACTTGGATTACGAGTATACTTCGTGCAGAATATGTTCGAATACCTTTTTTTTAACACATAACAATAAACCAAGAATAACTTTTCATTTCACAAGTTAGGTACTAATTGCTGCTTATCTGAAAATAAAAAGGTCTTGTAAAAAGATTTGAGGAAAATCTAAATTGTGAAAGTTTTCCCCGATCGTTTTCTATCGCCTTTAAAACAAATTAAACTTTGAAAAGAATGAAATTTCCGGGCATCCAGGATTCGATGCGAACCAGCCAGTTAATATTTTATTAAAGAAGCGGAAACACTGGTTTGGTTGCGACTGCTCTTTATTTAAATGTTTTACTGTCATGAACAATAAGCAGCTTATTAAGCTTGGTAAGCTTGCTATGTGGCACAAGCTGTAGAACAGACAATTAAAAACATTGCGGTGTTTCACATAATGGTAACACAAATATCAAGTGAATACAATAATTATATTACAATGCAATAAGTTTAACACAATTATTTTAAAAGGCAATGATTCCTCAATATTACTTTTACGGTTTATATTGATGTATTTTTATTGTGAATAAAAAAACTATTAAAAGAATAACAATGAATGCTGACGGACGATACGAACAGTTAAATTTCAAGTAAATAACGTTCTTCGTTTGTTGTGACTGTTGTGTTGCACGACTTGCACGTGCTCATGGGCGGCGGCAGCCACTGTGAGGTGGCTCGTGTCCAAAGGACCATCTTCATTTTAACCAATATTTCAAGTATTACGTCAACTTTGATAAAATAACAAACTTGAAACTTTAGCTCAAAATGTCTGCTTAACATTTTACATGAGTAATTGGTGTAAAGTTTTCCGCGTAGGTTAGAAGGCCGGTGCAAGTCAACAGTCGACAACTCATTTATACTTTGAACATGTGAGGAGCGGGGCGGGGAGGGGAGGGGGGTGTAGGCTGCTAGCGCCAGCAGTTGGCCGCTCGCCAGCCCCCCTCCACCCGACTACACAACTCTCAGTAATATCGCAACGAGGCATTTTCTGAAAATGGTCCAGAATTCATGACATTTTCACAAACATTTCTTGACTGCATACTGCAAGTGTTGGCTTCACTATATACTATGTATATGCGTACGTACTTTATTTTGCTCTTGGTTATTTAATGCTGAGTTTGGGGATGGTATTGAGGTTTGCAAAGATATTTCAGGAGTCAGCTTGTTACGGTTCTAGTATAGTTGTCTCTGTTTTAAAACATAAATAATAATCGAGAGGTGTTATTATTACATTTGAGCTTTACCATTTCGCAGATATCAGCTTTGATATTAGAAAATCCAGACTGAAACGTTAGTGATATAATCAGCTTAGTTATTATTGTTATTATTTTATATGTTTTCGGATAAATATAATTTTCATTAAACACCAAACTTATGTAAGTCATAGAAAAATGCTGTATTCTATAAATTGTACAACTTGCCCGATCAAGTGTTTGAAAGTTACTATGACTTTCTAGCGTGTTAGATGCGTGTACGCATGCGTCCTGTGTTGTATAGGTACATACAGGTAGTGTGCCAAGCATGTTAATTATATCTTACTAGCAATCTGCCCCGACTTCGCACGGGTTTGTTACGGAAAATATAATATATCCTATGTTTCTCTAAGATGTGCGGCTTTTTTCCGACGTCTTCAACAAACGTCGTTTTATTTTAGCCAATATCTTCAAAAAAATAACAAATTATATACGAAAACCATCGTGAAGATTTTCGTATAGCTTTTGAATTTATCGCGAAAAGACAGACAGACAGACGCGGCGGAAGACTTTGCTATATAATAATATATTATTATGTGGTGATTAGAAGTGCCCCGTGGTGCTACCCTCTGTTACTACCCGCAGGGAACACCACGGAGCAAAGCTAGTATAAAGTAAAAGTAGCCTAAATTACTCCTGATATCATCAGCTATCTGTCATTGAAAGTCTTGTCAAAATCGGTTTAGCTGTTCTAGGGATTAGCCGGACAAAGCAGACATTTTTTAAATAGATTTTTTGATGTTATTACAAACAGACACTACAATTTCATTTATTTTTACAGATTGAAAGTAGTAAAGCTGATAAGCGTCATCAAATCTAATACAATTTCCTTTTAACTTGTTGTTCTAAGAAAAATTTCGCGGTACATTTAGATTAGATTAGTTACCTACGAGTATATACATCGCTTGTATCTACAACATGTGCAATGCAGCAAGTTATCTTATGATATTAATATGTTCAAGACACTGAAACAAATAAGCACGCCCATACAAACTTCAAGTACTGTACATACTCATGTATACTGTACATAAATTATACTGTATGTACATACACATGTACTCGTATATACTGGCGAGGCACAGTTTTGTCGAGTCACGGCACCGACCCTTACATTCGAGGTCACACTCTTTTTAAGCCGTTTTTTGTGTGTGGTGGCGCGAAAAAGTAGAAAATATTTATTGTGAACATTTTTTTGGAATCTTATTACACCTACCTATGCAAAGTTCCAATTTTATCTGACGTTTTGAATTAGGTCAATATCATTCTCAAAAATGTCATTACAGTAATACAGATAAGCAGGTAATTTAACCATGCATCTTAGGGGGTTTGATCTTTAAAAGTTGTCACCGTTAACTGATATATTTCCATGCTTTAACCAGCCTAAATTCTCTATTATGAGCATATTCTGTTCTCAAATCTATACTAATATTATAAACCTGAAGAGTTTGTTTGTTTATTTCAACGCGCTAATCTCAGGAACCGCCTAGTCCGATTTGAAAAATTATTTCAGTGTTGGATAGTACATTTCCCATCACGCTATGACCAATAGTAGCGGAGCACCAATGAAGAATGTTACAAAAATGGGAGATTTTTTTACGCTACGGGCAATAGGAGACATAAACGACGTTGCGTGGGTCAGCTAGTGTACCTATATTAGGAAAGTATAGCTTAAATTTAAAGAAGTACGCTAGATGAATTAACATTTACACATTAATTTTACTTTACACATTAAGTTTACTGCCTCGTTGGTCCCGCGGTTGGCGTGTGCGACTGCAGATCATGAGGTCTCGGGTTCGATTCCCGGGTCGGACCAAATGTTTGTATGATCTACAAATATTTGTTTCGGAGTTTGGGTGTTTTCTATGTATAATATGTATGTATTTACAAAAAAGGTATATATGTATTTGTATCAGTTGTCTAGTACCCATAACACAAGCTCTGCTTAGCTTGGGACTAGACGGCGTTGTGTGTTAGATGTCCGAAATATTTATTTATTACTTATTATTAATTGTTATAAATATTGCAAAAGATGGATCACACCTTTGAGTATTATTTTAAGGCAATTTTTTTAAACCCCTATTTTTTATGAGAGCAACTACAATTGCGTAACTATAATATTTTGCGTGGCCTTAATGTAAAAATGTGTACCCTACTCAGAGTGGCCTGTAATATAGAGATGTCTGCGCTTAATATTCGTGACTGTTTCTACATCAGGCTACAATACCTGACATTACCACGCGACCAACACTAAACACAAACATTATAGCGCGACCGTCGCGTGCCAATGCCAAAGGCCTCAAAACCTAGTTTCATTAGTAATATTTGAAAGTCTTTTTCGGCTAATTACAATTAAATTATTCTTAATATTAATTAATAAGTCTAATCTGGAACTTAACTCGCCATTTACGTAAAATGACGAAATCTTACAATATATTTTCTCGTTTGTTAGATTTGGATATGTTTGGAGATAATTTGCCTAATTTTAGGAAAAATATCACTTACTCCTCAGTCTAGACTTGTTTAATCAAAGCTCACCTAAGTTTTGAAATGAAGAGTCCATGGTATGTACAAATATAATGTATTTGCTGTTTTAATCTTAATATGTATAATTCTTCTGTTCGTATGTTTGTACTCCTCCTAAACGGCTGGACTGATTTGGATAAAATTTCGTGTGCATATTTCAAGGGGTTCCTGGACGGTTTGAAAATACAATAAAATCCACTAGATGGCGCAGTTGTCGGTATGGCACCAAATTTCTCACAACATCATTAATTCTATAGAGTTTTCTAAGAGAATTCTAAGTTATAGAAGTTATAGTTTTTAGAGTTCCGTACCCAAAGGGTAAAAACAGGACCCTATTACTAAGACTTCGTTGTCCATCTGACTGTCCGTCCGTTCGTTGTATCTCACGAACCGGGATAGCAAGACAGTTGAAAGTTTCACACATATGATGCCGCTATAGCAACAAATACTAAATACAAGAAACGTGTTTTTTTTTGCCGTTTTTTGCTCGATATTAATAACGGCAACAGATAGACACTTCCAATGTATATATATATAGATAATGATATGGAACTCTTCCTGCGCGAGTTTTGTGTTTTCATACTTATATAAGACTAGCTTTTACACGCGGCTTCGCTCACGCAGACTTTCATCCCCTGATTTACCCCCTTAGGGGTGGAATTTCAAAAATTCCTTTCTTAGTGCTCACTTACGATATACAAAGAACCTACATGCAAAATTTCAGGATTCTAGCTTCAGCGGTTTGGGCTGTGCGTTGATATCTGGGTATGTCAGTCAGTCACCTTACTCTCTTATATATACAGATAACTAGCGACCCGCCCCGGCTTCGCCTTCGCACGGATGCAATACTGATACTAAATATACTGCAGACTGTCTTTATATACAACGTTTACAGCTTATTTTCATTAGATAATACAAACATGTTTTCTTTATAGGTTACTGTTTATAAGTGCGGTTTTAAAATTAACCTTAGGGGCTCCCACACATAACTGCGATGCGATACGGCGTGAAGTTCTTGCGGTGCATTCGTGCGAGCTCGCAGATATTTGCGATGCATTGCGAATTCGCAGTTAGTTGTGGGAGCTCTAATACCGACTAAGGTACGAACATACAATTTCGAAAAAAATGTCGCGCTGAACAGCACGTTTTGTCCGCTATGTCTCTGCATTTTAAATCTGTAGTATCTTCGAAAATATTCATTAAAATTACATGCTGTAAAAGGCCATATTGATCCGTATTAAATGCGCAATGTATTTAATGTACTTAATTGGATTAATGGTGTATTGCTTAAAATCGTTTCGTAAATAAGCCATTATTTCTTGTAAAAAGTAAAGGATAAAAATGTTTATTGTGGGTTACCCCTAAGAGATAGACATATACCGTCGCAGACTTTTTTGTAGACCTTTTGAAGGTGTACAATACTGTAGTACATTATTTTGATCTATCTCGTTGGCTTCAGCCAGTGTTTGTAATGTAAGCGCAAAAAAAAAGTGTTTATTTACGACATCACATTAGAAACCTCTAAAATTATCAATGTTTCTAAAGAAACACATAGTAAACTATATTATGCATGTATTATACATATAAACCTTCCTTTTGAATCACTATATCTATTAAAGGTAACCCCATCTAAATCCATTGCGTTGTTTTAAAGATCTCAGCATTCATATGGACAGACAGACAGCGGGAAGCGAGTTTGTTTTATACTATGTAATGATAGTGATTATGTGTATCAGATATAAAAAAATACATACAGTGGAACATAGAACCTCCTCCTTTTTTGAAGTCGGTTAAAAATAACCATAGAAGACAAAATAAGTACATACATAGTAATACACTAATTCATAAGTAATATTGGTGTCAAGGATGGTCGCATTGTTCACGGTGTTCATAGTACGATAATAACAATAGCTGTAGCGACCCGCGCAGTGTAACAGTTGACCTCTACACCGTTGCCTGTTATCTACATTGTAAGCGAATGGTTTCGTAACGTTGGTTAATAAGTAATTTGTAAATAAATCATGAGACAGACCTGCGCGTTTGTCTCGCTAAAACACAAGGCCAAGGGCGGAGTGGATGCGCGTTCCCGAGTCAAATATACTAAATTGTGTAAACGGTGAGCGCAAATACAAAGGATCTTCATTAATAATGCGCGGACAGCGGACGGCTTCAGAGGTGAGCGGAGGCTGGGGCGTACCGAGGTTCGCTGATAAATCGGTGGCGCGGAAACGTTCACAGGCTCGCAAATATCTCATCGAGTGAGGAGCAATTAATTATTAACAATAGAAATCACTTGCAACTCAGTATCTCTATACAAGTTAAGGAACAAAACAAAGTAAGCTAAAGTGAACATGTAATTTCTGATACTAGACTCCGTGCTTTCTCTTGTTTGTCTTCACAACACAATGTCACTTATATGGTCGGCTTTTAAGCCTTCAAAATGTCACTCGCGAAAGCTCGAAAGTTTTCCCTCGAGGTGTGAAAGCCCACATGGACCTGAACCCATGTAGCGGAGAATCAGCATAGATAACCCTGCAAGTGCAAACGCGTATAGTGCGCGTAATGTACGTGAAACAGAACAGTTTTGGAAGCAACTGTTATGAGGACGTCATCTGTACCTCTTCTAGCACCTACGTTTTAAACAATGTCCTTCAAGTCCTATCACAATAACGCGATTTCCATGGATACAAAGGTAAGATAGCAGAGACTCGCCGATTTCAGTAGGAACGGACTGGTTCGACCGGGGCGGTACTACCCTCTCACAAAAGATCAACCTTAATTGACAGCACTCTTGGATTCTGCTAGCACTCTTGCATGCTTGCCATCAGGCAGAGTAGAGTCACTTTAGCAGGCTAGTTCAAAAAAAGAAAACATGTTTAAATTTATATCACTTTGCCTCATAGTATTCTAGACCCAAACGATTGTGTGTACTCTATGCGGAGAAATACTTGAGATCTGCAAGTTGTTGCGATATAAATATTTATTCCGTTCTCTCAGCTAACGCACTGAAATCTGAAATATCTTAATATTTTTAACTGACTCTACGTATTAATAGAAATAACCTGAGCGATGTGTATGAGTTAGAACACGTCAATTTATAGTCGGTATAGGTAAACTAACTGTGTATTAATTAAAACAACTGTCTGTGATGTGGTACAAAGTGTAACCACAGGAAACAAGAAACTTATAACGCGGCTCGTACAATAACTATATTGAGAAAGTTCTGGCATCCTGCCCTTAACCAACATGTACAACGTATAACAATATAGTAAGCTGATAGAATAGTTAATAACAAACGCGGCTCCGTCCGCGTGAATGTTGGTTATCGCAGTAAATACGCTTATGTTCTTCCTCAGGCATCAAAAGATCTCCAAAATACATTTGACCTAAATCCGTTCAGCGGTTTAGCCGCAAATGTGTAACAGACAGATAGATAGATCATCAAGGTGGTAGAGCCACGCTGATTTGAGCACGAACAGGCCGGCTCGACCGGGGCGGTACTACCCTCGCCCTGCGGAAACATCACTAGCCCGCCATGGTGTGGGTCACCATGCTGCATTGTTGCATTGTCTGCATTCGCAATGAGTATGGTGACCACCACTCTTGGATTCTGCTTATGCTTTCCATCAGACAGAGTAGAGTCATTGTGGCAGGGCCAAACATAAAAAAAAAACTTTTGAATTTATAATGTTAGTACCTCTTGCCCGCGGCCCCGCTTGCGTGTATGGTAATGAGTAGCCTATGTCCTTCTTCAAGTATCTCCATATCAAATGTTATTGAAATCGGTGCAACGTTTGGAAGCATGTTTGATTCACATGAAAAATACTTGCCCCGTTTAGGACCGGTATTATGTTACGTTTAAATATTGATACACAGGGTAGGATACAGGTGTACTCGTCTCAACGCTCATTACGTTTGGCGCCGGTCCAGGTCACGATAGTGAGGTGATGGGTGCGGAACGGAGGCACACACGCCACTTCGCTCCAATAAATACTCCAAGTACTAAAGTGCTCACTTACTTACACTACGTTAATTTTTGAAACTGTTGGAACATTTTATTTTTGGTGTGTGATTTAAGAGGTGGTAGTTTAATCATCATCGTCATCATCTCACCCAAAGAACGTCCACTGCTGGACATACGCCTCCCCAAAGTCTCTTTATAATAACCGGTTCTTTGCAGAATCTATCGGTTTCCCGTGACCTCTTCCACGGTAAAGCCAGTGTCCAATTGTGCCACCGCCCGCCTTGTGCACTTGAAATCATTCTCAACACGAGTATATTGTCTAGTTGAAAGTGTTAACAATAATGCGAGTAATGTATGAACCACTCCACTAATATCCTTTAAAAAGCGTTTAAGGTACGCATTAAAAAACGTACTTTTCTCCGCATTAAAAAATAACATAATACTTTACGTACTACTGCAGCCCATAAACTCTCTATGTGCTGTGTTTCATCCACAGCCGTTCAGTCGTGCTGGTATGGTAGAGCAGTAGTAACAAGTAATTAGATTTCAAACTACTTGAATAAACAAGCGTCTTCAAGTGATTGAAGCAATAAAATCATCGCGTCACTCAATCGTTTGGGCAGTTTGTGGGAAAGTGGCAATTAATTTAGTATGATGATTGATCACAATATTTATCACAACATCGAGATGACATTGATAAAGCGCTGACGGCGCCCCTCATCAGCTTGACGAATGGCAGCTCGCGACCGACGATACACACCGATACACTGAAGAACGACTCTTAATGTAAGTGGATTATCTCAATTTTACTTTGAGCTTTAATCAATATTACAATTGAAAGTGCATAGCTCATAGGCGATGTATCAAGTTGTACATTGTACGTGCTACAAGTACTAAGTACTCAAGTTCGTAAACAGTCACAGTTATTCTCTTCTCTCTCTGTCTGTTTCTTCTATATGTTAAGGCCCGTATTCACTTTTATTAGTGCGAGTGCAGGTGTGAAGTGCAGGTGATTAATTGGATTCGCGGTTCACACGTATTTTCTAACAATCATTGATCACCTGCACTACGCACCTGCACTCGCACTAATCAACGTGAATACGGGCCTTTACGTTACTGTTATCTTTCATAATAACTTCATTTTGAACCAGGAAGACATATTATTTCAAGGATGAAAAGTAAAACGGATGAATCAACACATAAGGACAGTTTGTTTTAATACAACAATCAAGCATTCATTAATTTTTAGTTGAAATATGAGTACAAACATTGCAATTTACAAATCTTTGAAAATATTATCAACGCTTGATTTGTTTGGCCTCGAATTTATTTTATTGCAATTGCATTTTTTAATCGAGGGACATTTATATTCTACAATTGTTTTCCCTCACTGTCATTTACAGCGTACGTGAAGAGTTTTATGTGAAACGGTTACTACTGCACAATTTGTACAGCCTTAAACTTCGACCTTAAACTCGTTGATTTTTTTTCAACATCACACGATAGCAATAATAACAGAAGCCATGGAGTCATTACACTTTGTAAGTTTTTTTAAGAACAACAAATAGATCTAGAACTTTTAGAAGTAAAAACTTCTTTAGCGGCGTTGTGTTGTGTTTAAAATATCTGACCATTCCAAAGTAATTTTGCTAGTGTTAGTAAAATTACTTTGGGATGGGTCAGAAATTTTAAACTCGCGACAGATTACGTCGTGACAGGACACGTGACCTAAGACGCCGTAAGACGACGCAGGGACGGTTGCGCGAGTGTGCATGGTGACAGCTGATGGCTCGGAACATGTGGCGGTTGACTCGCGGTAATGACCACGTGCCTGCGCGGTACCTAGGCTGGACATCTTGACGACGAGTCAACAAGGCCGTCACTTTCATTAAAACATTGTTGTTTCTTAGCGATGACGATGAAAAATCCGTTTTGTATGTTCAATATATTTGTAAAATAAATAAGCCAAATTTATACACAGTGTTTCTTAAACTACTGAATCCTCTAAAACTTTTGTTTATAGTTTTGAGTTTTCACTTCTGTCGGCAGTCCCCATGACTGCTTTGTGTTTTTTTGAACTATTTGTTTGTTTTACTGACTATTTGATAGTTAACTAACTTACTCAATTATTATACGCTGAGACAAAAAAAGAAATAAACATTATGCGTTTCGGCATATCAACATAATTAAAATTTTAGTTTTAAGCAAATAAAAAAAAGGACTTGTATATGCCTCTAGGGCGCAATTAATAAATGCCTGGTAGTTAACATATTTTAAATAAGATACATGATTGTAGTGGATCATACACAAGAAAGAAAGGTTTAGAATTAGATTGTCTCAGATTCATATACGAGTATCATTCAAATACACAACAGAAATGAACATTATCTTACCTGTTACGTATCTTTATACGTACGTCATACGTGTACCTAAGGATGTATCTTTTACGATACATGATTACGGATGATTAGAGCGAGAGATTTAAAAATAGTCAAAGCACAAAGGTGCCATGCTCTGGTTGTCAGATAAGTGTGAGTTGATCTTCACCGGCTCTTAGACCACTGTTACTCCGATGAAAGTTTTACAGAAGTTTGAGTCTACAAATTTTAGACGCTAACACCTCCATCAAGTCTAGTTTCTTGGAGGGAAATTAGTGCAAGTAAAACCCAAGGAATGACGATAGCGAAACACATTTGATATGGATATTTTATTTTAATACAAACGACATGTAACATTCTCTGCTACATAAAACCCCTTTTTATTGCAACAAATTTATGTTCATTTGTAATATGCAAAAGCTTGTGGTTTAAAACCATCTAATAAAGAGACCGTCTGTGAATGGTAATAAATTTCGATAACCGATGGAGACGACATATTTATCAGCTGCTAACCTGACCTAACATCGCAATATAAACTCTAACTTCGCTCGTTTGACGGAACGTTGCTGGCAATTTACTGCTCACCGTTGTACCATTGAGCCATCTGGACGTTTTACGAGCTTGACGTTACAATCTCCTACAGAACTGCACTCATATACGTTGATTTGAAGCTAGCTAGGTAATAGAATAGGGTCATCGTATGGTACATCGTGCTAAATGTTCTTATTGCTTATTTTGACATACAAATTTAATAATTTGTCAATGCAGTCAATGTGCATGTTGCTCTTTGAAATTATATTATATTGTTTTATATTACATTATATCAATATTTGTTCGAAAATTCGAAAAACCATTAATCCCTTTTACAGTTAAAGCTATACATAATACTTTTTCATCATATTTTTATCGCATACATAATCATCCTTCATATAATTTATTAACTGGAATGAATGCTATGGTTTGACTTAATTTCACAATCCTGCATGAGCGTTGGATCGCACGGTTTCGATGTTTTAAATGTTCATTAACTTAACCGTATAACCTCTTTAAGTTGACCGTTTAATTGAATATGGTTAGCTGAACATATTATAATTTTGACCATGATTTCAATATTGTAATTTTATGCTTTATATGTCTTGAATTTTTTTGGGCATGATGGAGATAAAGGAGGAATGAAATGTGCATCTATTTGTTTATTTAGCGTTACCTATATCCCATTTTTTAAGTAAACATGTACAAGCAGAATTGTGAATTTCTAATACTAGTGTATATAGTTTATGTC
Source organism: Diaphora mendica (assembly GCA_949125395.1). Lineage (NCBI taxonomy): Eukaryota > Metazoa > Arthropoda > Insecta > Lepidoptera > Erebidae > Diaphora > Diaphora mendica. Next base: position 156,863 of record OX421326.1, on the reverse strand, counting down.
TAGAATATTTACGTGGGTATGTGCGTCGAGCTGTCATGTCACAACAATATTATTTAATGACAGTCGAGGCCCGCCGGGCGATTTAAAGTTATTACAATTGTTCGAAACTTCTCACAATCTACATATAATAAGTGGACTATAGAATTCATTTTAATATCAAAAGAACCATATGCCTAATTTAAACTTTTGTGACTTATGTCGACACCAGAAATACCCTATGATTAACTTTTGTCGTACTGTTGCGGGATAACCCGTTGTCATTTGATATTACTAATTAAATAGAAATGGCTTAGAGTAGAATAGCGGGATAAGGATGGCTGCTAATAACATCATAGGGTAGTGACGTTTACCTAAGCTGAGGAATAACCTTCTCAAAATAAATTACGTTATCCAAGGTTGGTTACAAATCAAACGTTTACAAGTCAACCTACTCTACAACAAATATACATTGATCATTAAACATAGTGAACGTTTTACAGACATGACGTTGTTCTAGTTAAAATGACAACTCAAAATAAATATATAATTGAAAACGGTGACCTCATTCCTCGAACAGTTCCCTGTCTACACGCCCAACCTTAAAATACTATGTTAAATAGGTTGTCTTATTCAAGAAACATGAAATATATATTTGGTATAATGAGGTAAGTTATTTAGCTAACAATAGTGTTATATGAAAAACTGAGTGTATTGCATATTGAACAGTGTCCATTGTTAGTGAAACTGGGATCTGCCTATATTATGTTTGAAGGGTCGCGAGCCACAGTTTCATTGTGTAGTAAATTCTTAACAAAAGAGACAGTACTGATACAATAATACCATTGTACCTTCTCAGTGGAATGTCTTAAACATATACAAGTAAAAAAATTCTAGCTACTTGTTACAAATTCAGTTTAACTCACTGTGATGTTGAAACAGATGAGAATGTTCCATAATTTCTTAACTTATAAGCTGTTAATGATACTGATAATAAATTCTGGTCATTTAATTTAAAACTATGAAAATGGTCTTGTTTTTCAGATTTAACTAACAGTATTCGTTTGTTGTTACTATTGACATTGCATAACATAATACCATAGACCTTATTGGAATGTAAGTTATAAACGTGACCGTAACATAAAAGGTTGTACATGACTTTTGATATCTCGACATTAACCCAAGCAAAAGATTACTTTAACGTGATTACGAAACAAATATCAACAAGTCACAAAAGAATCCCCGACGAAATATACAACCACCGCTTCTCCCCCGGGCCGCGCGAGGTTACGTCCTATTATTTGTTACAAAAACGGTAAGAAATACTAACAGCGCCACGAGACACAAACTTTTACACTAAAGTGAATTAATGGCCGTAGTGGAGATGTTCGCCGCGCGGAGCCGGATCTTGTTGCTGTTAATTGCCTTTAGGGAGTCACAAAAACTATCTCTCATTTCTACACCGACTGTTAGAACTTCCACTCGAACTGAGTTAAAGTCTTCAACTAGATGCAGGTACGCAGGCAGGTAGTGTCAGAGGCCGTACGTGATAATTTATGACCGCGGTTATGATTTATGCGCTCTCCTCTAGCCTGATCGCCATTCCTGCCTGGCTCACGCCACGTTCTAGAGATTTCCCAACTGACTGTGCGCGCAGATTGCTTCACGGGCAAACAAAAAAAATACTTCAATTTGATTGTATTCCAACGAACAAACCGGCGATAATTTACGCTTCCAACACACCTCACAATATCTATATATGTACGTCTCAATCAAATGTTAAATCTGAAACGTTTGCTGAAATATTAAAAAGATATCATACCACGCTATGATTATTTTCAATTTATAAATGTTTTATACATACGTGTGATATGTGTGATAGACTAATGTTGCCAACAGCCATCCAAGTTTTTTTGGTAATTTCAAAGTTTGATATTTTGTATGCAACTTGTAATGATGATGATATTCTCCTAGCCGATTACGGCCCCGACACGCGGCGGCCAATCTCAACGGAGACCAACCAACTACGCAAGAGATATTATATACACAAGTGCGTGCGCAAACACAGGTGCACTCTCTGTTCCCTCTCTCTCATGATCCGATGGGACGGGGAGAGATCAGGCGCCGGATCGACAGCTTTACGTGCTCTCCGAGGCGCGGGGGTTCAGACCCCAACTTCCAAACTTCGAGCTGTTATTAAGTATTTCTATAATCAGTAAAACTCAATAACACATATGGCCCGACCCGGGATTCGAACCCAAGACCTCTTGATCGGCAGTCGCATACGTCAACCGCTAGAGGCAGTTGTAATAATAAGTAAATTAAAAAAAAGCGTGAAAGCGTAAAAAACAAACTTACATTTACATTCATAATATTAGTATAATAAGTGTTTCGTTATAATTATGTTCTTCAACCGCGTAGGCCTTCTACGCTTCCGTAGAAGGTCTACGATAAGTTTCGTAGCACGTAGTGCATATCGACTGCTTTTTTCGACTTTTTAATATCGAGGCAGAGAATACTTCGTTAATATCATGTTTGAATTAAGCCCGAGACGGACAATATCTCAGCCTTATAAACCACTAGTAGCCGGCCACAGGAATCCTACTTTCATTCACAAAAAGAATATAAAGTGGTAAATAACATAGGCGACTAAGGGAGACGTTTAAAGAATAAGTCACTGGAAATTGAAAAAACGGTTGAATGCTAAGCTAAATTAAATGCTCGCTTATGTGACGCTATATTTATTAGTTTTAATTGATGTAGTAAAGGTGTTTACAGTAAAAGCATGTGTAATCCATTTGTTCCAATTTATTTCCTCACACTATCCGTATAGCAATGAAACCCAGTCGCCAGAAACACGGTTTTATAGAAGCTATAGGCACAGGGCGTGCTAGTCGTCTGGAATTTTGAAGCTATCTCAAGCTGCCATTAGACGTGGTGTACAAGTAATGTTAACTTGTAATTAACTTATCGGTTTATGTCACTTAAGTTCAGAACCTTTACTAATATCTACACTAATAACTTCGAGCATGAATTGAGGATTGTGCACCCATCACATATATACATGGTGTCACACCTATTTCCCAAACGTGTTGGCAGAGACAATTGATCTCCTCTTACTACGGCTCTGGCACACCTCTTTTGCTTCGTTGACATCCATCAATCGCTGCATGCATGCTCGTCGGTTCCTGGCGCATTTCACATGCTTTTTTTTTTTCAAAACGTCACCAATTTGGTCGGTAAATGTTTGCCGTGGACAACTTCCACTGACACTTCCACACACATTCGCTCTATTAATTCCTTTCGTGAGTCTTCTATCATCTCTAAGTGGCTAAATCATCAAAGCATATCCTTTTCAATCCTTGTGACTACATATTCTTTCAATCCGCAACGTGCCTACATTCCTGACTCTGTAATATATTGTTCATAGCAAAACAAATAGCGGTATAATTGCCAAATAATATGTACATTTTGACTTTTGATTTGGACACCGATTTTTGATTAAACACGTATTTCACAAAAGCGGTCGACAAAAATATTCAAGCAAACATATGAAATAAACATTGTAGAGTTATAGTATGTACGATTGTTATTCTAACGGCAACAGCGAACATACATATTGTAGAGGTCGCTGCTGCGGCCGGCGCCGCGTGTTTAGAATTATGACCACTTTATTCAATATCTAAACGGGTACACGCTACCGGCCACTCGTGCTAAACTATAACGTAACCTCTCTCGTTTTCAACTCATCGCTTATTCACGAGACGATGTGAAAGTGAGAGTGAAATGCTAAATTAAGTTTGAAAACTGTCAGAAGACGAACTCGCGCCACTCTCCCGGGGCTCGTCACAATTATTGTGTAGAAGAGTTGTGAATTTGGAGACATCGCCAAGAGCCGCGTACAGAGCGCAGAGCGCGCGACACACGCTCCGGCGTAATTCGTTCGGACAATGTTTTTATTGTAAGCCATATTATAAATATTGATATGTCTATTTGAATGCTTACCATTAGCTTGTTATTACGTTTTCAGTCTTCAACTTTTCAACCAACATTACGATATTATGAATAAATATTGTCAAGATACTACAGACCAAAACATAGAAACATTTTTTCCCGAATCGATGCGAACAAATTCATGACCGAAATTTAGTTTGCATTGAAACTTTAAGACCAATGTTTATTGTTGAACTGTTTGTCTTTTATTTCAGTTTAAATCTCTTTTCTATAACGTTTATTTCTCTCTTCTCTTTAATACTGGAGTTTTTTCTTCAGACGCTTAATTATTAATTTGTACTCAATACTCCTCTGCTCTATAGGTATTTAGTTATTTATAAAAAATGAAAAATATTAAGCCATATTTTATTAAGCTCCCATGCCTTGTCTTCCTAAGAGCGCAAAACATTATTAAGATAAGTTTATTTTTAACCGACTTCCAAAAAGGAGGAGGTTCTATGTTCCACTGTATGTATTTTTTTTATGTATGTACAACGATTACTCCTTCAGTTGTGAACCGATTTTGAATTTTTTTTGTATTCGAAAGGGTATGCTTTCGAGGTGGTCCCATTGCCAGCATATCAGGATCTGATGATGGGATCCCAGGGAAATCATTTCAATCACCCTCATTTTTTATAGGCACATACTATGTTTTTCATATATTTTCTGAAGTTACACTAGTATTTGTATTAATTTATATTGAGCTAACTTAGTTAATTTAGTTGGAGCTAAAATGATCATCAATATCTCAGTCGAAAGACGTCCACTAATGAACATAGAGCTTCCCAGGGACACTCCACGACAACCGACAATAACAGATATAAAAAATATATAAAAAAGTTTTTTAATTTAAACGGTTTTATCGAAAATAATGCACTAAAAGGTAAAAAATAAAAAAAAATTGTCTGATAAAAAATAAAATCGTTGGGCGTAGCGTAAACTGAGTTGACTTGATGGAAACACGGGCCCAACGATTTTATTTTTTATCAGACAATTTTTTTTTTTTTTACCTTTTAGTGCATTATTTTCGATAAAACCGTTTAAATTAAAAAACTTTTTATATATTTTTTATTTTCAAGTTTTAGGTTTAATTTTTCATAGTAATAATCAGATACCTAAATTACAGATTCAATTTCTAAATTTAAATCTTACTATTATACGCCATTTGGTGGCTGCGCCCATCTTAAATATTGAGGTTGTATAGTGCACTGTATTCTTCTTGTCAAGCCCTTTTATTTGATACCCATATTGGTGGGATTGATAAAAAAATGTTATCAGCCATTTGGTAGCGGCGGCCATCTTAGATTTCAATTTTGCATAGTAAATTGTATTCTACTTGTTGAGACCTTTCATTTGATACCCATATTGATGGGATTAATAAAACATAAATTATCCGCCATTTTGTAGCGGCGGCCATCTTGAATTTATAATGATAATGAATAAACATAATTGTATTGTCACCAAAATCCAAAGTGTATACAAAATTTCAGATCAATCGGTTGACAGGAAGAGGGTGAAATTTGAATTTTAAATTTGACCCAAGAATAATAAATAAATAAAACAAACGGGGTGAGCTAAATAAAACCGTTTAAAAAACCGTTTAAAAATAGCAGAGATCAATATAATGAAACTTTGAAATCTCAAACATCGATTCCTTAACTTCCACAACCATTCAAACAAATGTAATTTCTATGGACTAACTTCCTATCACGTATTGAAATGTTGATAAACTTAGCGCCAGTACCTAAACAGGTGTCAGTAATAAATCTAGTAATCTCGCGCCCTCAACGATGTAAAGGGGCTATAGATAAGAGTGGGTGAGGGACAGATGTACAGGAGCACGTTGTACCGTTTAGTGAAACAGCACCGGAGCACGTAACGGGGCAATAAGAGCCGCCGCCGCCGCCCGCCGCGCCGCGCCACGTCGCGGAAACGAATTAACTTTATGGTTCCTGTTGTGAACGTGTCCACTGCCGCTCACAAACACGCCTTCATTATATTTATTGTCACGAACATGCAACCGGACACTTTCATGTGATAACTGAATTACCTTACACTTTTATAGTCATTTAAATGTTGTACGCTCTTCGGGTTATGTTAACGATATGTAAATTAAATAAATTGTGCACTTTAGCATTTTATTTGTTTGCTTTTTGTGATAAGATACAATTAACACTTAGATTGGTATTACGAGGTTATTTAGGATCCCTGTAATTTAAAAAAGCGGAAAAGTGCGAGTCGGACTCGCCCATGAAGGGTTCCGAAGCAGCAAGTAACGTAGTATAAAATTTCTTGTAGGTCGTTCTAACTTCGATCGATAAATTGCGGTTTACGATTTATGACGTATTAAAAAAAACTACATACTAGATCTCGTTCAAACCAATTTTCGGTGGAAGTTTGCATGGTAATGTAGACCATATATTTTTTTTAATTTTATCATTCTCTTCGGAATAAAGTGGCTGTGACATACGGACGGACAGACAGACAGACATAATGAATCTATAAGGGTTACGGTTTTTGGCTTTGGCACGGAAACCTAAAAAACACAACACTAGAAAAGAAGCGCCATCTTACTTTCTCTCATTTCAGACTGCTTCGTTCCTTTGAGTGTAGACCTCCTTCGCGGCACGCCACTTATTGTAACCTTGTATGGAACAACTCTTTAAAATATAGAACAAAAATTCTAGCAGTAGTCGTGTGATGTGTAACATTTGACTGAAGCTCCGAGTTTCATATAAGAGACGAAAGTATGAAGTAGGCTTTTCGTCCTTTTTCTTAAATTATTTTTACATAATAATATTGTAGAGAAGTGAGATTAAGATTTCGAATGCTATATCAATAAATAGTAATACATCTACTTGCAAGCATTTAACAAATATTAGTCATAAAGTCGAGCACTCACTGGATGTTGACCACAGATGACATTAAACCTTCCGAAGTATTATAGTCACTGTGTCTGAACTATTAGGAAAGCATATTTTTTAAAGTATTTTAAGATTTAGAAGTCAAACTGAATATTCGAAGGGCAATATAAACCTGCCAGGACCATTCGCAATGATTTATCGAGCCGTGGTGTACTGGCTCCAGCAAAACTGTCAGACAAACACTCTATTAATCACGACTATGGCAACCAAACTAAAGTTAATAAAGTTTATAATCATTAATAATATTTTCCTGGAAACATTAGAATATCGATACAGAATGATGTCAAGTTAAATGTAGAGTAACAACATCGTCTAGCAACAGTTCTTAGTACACGCAATGAAATACTCACGTACCACGACATGAGTCATGAATGATTACTACCACTAACTTAGAGGCGGTTGGATGACTGGGCCAGCAGGCGGACACTGCTGTTTTTTTAAAAAATTACGGTCTCTGTTAGGATCTGCTTTTTTAATAAGTATTTTTTGAGAATAAATATAAATTATGGAAATGTAAATTCATCAACTTCCATTATAATAGTTCAAACATTGTTAATTTATTTTCTTTATTTGAAACAAACTAAATAATAGTAATCTTTTTGACTGCACGTATGGCCTAGTAGTTTAAGCGGTCGCCACGCTGCTTCCTACTTCGCCAGTGCTGTGGGTTCAAATCCTACATGAGACAACACTTTGTGTGATCCACAAATTGTTGTTCTAAGTCTGGGTGTTATTTGTGTCCGTTTCATGTATGTTTGTAAAGTCCTCCGCGACATAGAATTTATTTCTAGTACGGGAGTTGTCTTAAAAAAAAGAATAAAAAAAAAGCGCTTTAACAATACATAGACTGCCAATTTGTAAAAATAAGTTTCTTAGGACGAGTACTAGATAGAACATTAACTGCATGTAGCAGCATCATCTACTGATAAAGAAGGAGTCCTGCGCAAATTCCACCAAAGCTTTACGACACAGACAACTCTGAAAAGAAAATTGAAGAATGTATATATTGTATGTTAGGTCAATAGAATGTAATATCAGACACCGATAGATCGAATAAGGATTGTTTCGATGGGATCAAAGCGAATATTTCTATTGGATTTCAGGCTTTCGCTTCATTGACGGTTTCTGCCATAGACAAATATTTTAACGATATGAATTTTTTACATTGTTTTATCTATCTAATTGAACTGAATGAACCGAACGGTGATGCGGGACGGTGATAATGGGACCTGCCTTTTAGGCAGTTATCAAAACTTCAGATTTAAAAATTAGTAAGATTTAATTATAAAATTACAACAAGTATGTATGTCTGTAGAGTGTGAAGGAAATGGTGACAGAAAAACATAAAATAATGTAAATATTTTATTAAACTAAGTACCTGCTACCTACTTATTTTGTTTGAATCTTATAAAATATTTATTCTGTACACTCAGAAAATACATAGAAAAAGTAAAATATATTTGAATGCGGAGAAAAGAAAACACTGAAAGTTTAAAAGAAAGTTTTTTGAATTGAATTATTTATAACTGTTTTTGAATCACTAATTAAATTTTAATTTCACTGAACTTGAACTTATTTCTTTTAATCAAGGAGCGTATCGCGAGGTTTGTCCATAACAAAGCATTCGCCAGAATAGCCAACACCTGCCAACACCCGAACTTTAGGTAAATGTGTATCCGATTATCTGATTTTTATGTGTTATCAATGTTTTTTTTTATATGTTTGGCCCGCCCAAATGACTCTACTCTGCCTGATGGAAAGCATAAGCAGAAGCCAAGAGTGGTGGTCACCATACTCATTACGAATGCAGGCAATGCAGTATGGCGACCCACACCATGGCGGCCTAGTGATGCTGCTGCATCTTTTAGTCTAGTCAACAAGTATGGAACTTGTAGACTACACTAATTGGGCCTCCAGTCTCGCACTCACCAACGAAACACGACAGCATGAACGCCGTCATTTTACGTTGATTTTCTGTGCGAGGGTAGTACCGCCCAGGTCGAGCCGGCCCAACCGTGCTGAAATCAGCGTGGCTCTACTACCTTACAATAATAAAAATCATAAAATAATGTTGCCATCGAAACAGAAATGGGCGTTGTAAATCAGTACAAGGTTTAAATTGTTTTGTATAACTATGTTACATTTATTTTACTAAATATTTGACTAAACAGACATTGTTGTTCTTGTATGTGTAGATCGATGACTTCAGAGTCAGCCAAATTAAATACAGAACAATTTTTTTGTACCATTTTCCTGCGCTGTAACCACATTCTGGCACTAACTATTTCTTGACGTCTTTATTATATTTAATGGAGTAAATCAACAAGTAGATGAGCTGTGGGTAAACATTTTTTTATTAAAACTATGTCTCTTATAATCCCAAGACTTGTGAGGCCAGAATCAAAATGTCGAACAGTAGTTTCCTTTTCATCCTTATATCGAACGCATAGAGAAAACTATTTGTCATCTCATCCCTTATATAGGTTATCTACTTACATGTTTTTACTTACAAGTCATTTTACTGAAGTCCTCTCAGTACCCTTATAATGCGTCTGTTTAATTAAAAAAAAAGCGGCCAAGTGCGAGTCGGACTCGCCCATGAAGGGTCCTGCAGCAGCAAGTAACATAATATATTTTTATTTTATTTTTATATTTGTGTTGATTGAATGAAAGGTAAATTGCAGTTTACGTTTTATGACGTATAAAAAAAAACTACTTACTAGATTTCGTTCAAACCAATTTTCGTTGGAAGTTTGCATGGTAATGTACATCATAATATATTTTTTTAGATTTATCATTCTCTTATTTTAGAAGTTACAGGGGGGGGGACACACATTTTACCACTTTGGAAGTGTCTCTCGCGCAAACTATTCAGTTTAGAAAAAAATGATATTAGAATCCTCAATATCATTTTCGAAGACCTATCCATAGATACCCCACACGTATGGGTTTGATGAAAAGAAAATTTTGAGTTTCAGTTCTAAGTATGGGGACCCGCAAAATTTATTGTTTTTTTCTATTCTTGTGTAAAAATCTTAATGCGGTTCACAGAATACATCTACTTACCAAGTTTCAACATTATAGGTCTTATAGTTTCGGAATAAAGTGGCTGTGACATACGGACGGACAGACAGACGGACAGACAGACAGACAGACATGACGAATCTATAAGGGTTCCGTTTTTTGCCTTTGGCACGGAACCCTAAAAAGTGACTTTTATAGTAGTTCAGGCATAAAAGCGTACAATATTTTAAACAAACAGTTATACAGCAATAATATTAGTCAAAGTAAATAGTAAATAGTGAGTACAACGACCTCACTCAAGACCAATTGCATGAATGAGATGAAAGTGTAAAGTCACGGCTTTATCGAGGAGATGCTACAATACACATTACAATATTGAATCGCTTTCCTTCAACATAAATACTTATGTCTATTCACGAAGTTCGTGCCTTTACCATTTCTTGAACATACCTACTACGACCCGCCTCAGGAGTGTTCAAAGTTTAAGCTAAGAAGTTACATATAATGCGTATAGCCACAGACACAGATCACGGCACCCGAGGCAGTTCACCGCGCTCCTGCGACCTCTCAACTTCGCCGAAGTATTAACAAGTGCCTCCACGTCCACAAACGAGCATACGGGCCGTGCCTGTCACGCGACTCGCACGCACCGCCGTACTTGGAAGTTTAGTCATTCGCCTGGCACCTACGGGACGTATTCTTTTACTCTTAAAATTACAATCTCATTATTTTTATTAAACCATAAAGAAGTATCTTTTAACGTTAGGATCTAAGTCATGTCGCTGTCTTCTTTACAAACAACTAAGTCACGAAAAGTAAAATTATAACAAACCGTTAGTTAGTAAACTAAAGAAAAATGACTTTTCAGCCGGCTGATTCCAGAAAGATCGCTGTGCTTTATTTTGTCCAAAATAACTTCAGACAGTCAATTAAACGAGGAAACTGCTGGCTGCAAATAAAATTTATTGCCATTTTCCCTAACGATCTCTTGATACCCTGACGTCTACTTTTTAAATAGGGCATCATTTAACAACTAGAGTCAATCAGCAGATCTGATCATTTATAATGTAGTATTGTAATTTTGAACAACTTTTCAATAGAAACAAGTTTTAGATCCTTTTAGGCCCAACGATACAAAAGTATCACTAGGCCGCCATCTCGGGTCATCATTCTGCATTGTCTGCATGCGCAATGACTATGCTGACTACTACTCTTGGGTTCTGCTTATGCCTTTCATCAGGCAGAGTAGAGTCAATTTGGCGGGTCATACATAAATAATAATACTAGAAACGAGCGAGTCTTTTCACATAGCTAAGCTTCATTTGCATGATCACAACCCAAAATTTGCTCTACACTCCATAACTACCCTTACTTTTAAAGTGGAAACTGATAAGCAAATGAAATATTAGAACTCCTGTTAAAACTATAAAAGGACAAAAGTAAATTATAATTTAATAAAAAAAAGTCTTGTCTGAAAAGTTGTTGGTATGGAAATGAAACAAGACAAATACAGCAGTAAAATTAGCTTAGCTAGTGTCACCGCAATCGGAATCAATATTTCGTCACCTACAGCGTGTGACGTCGGCTGCCTTATATTGCCAGTTTATCGAGATACTCGTGTCGTGGAGCTCCGCGCCGGGCGGTGGTGGCGTGCGCCGAGCTTCGACGCCCTCGACGAATGCTGTGCATTATGTACGTGGGTGTGACGTCACATCAAACCCCTACACCCCCTCCGCACCTCTACAGAGCCTCACGCCGCGCAACCCCGTGCCGCACTTCAGCGTTACAGTCGATAAGAGTACCCAACTAGCCTAGGAGCTGGTGACGCTTTCAGCATGACTCATTTGTGTACCATACGCGTTTATACTCGTATCATCCAAAACAGGTAACAGATAAGATGTTGATTAGTCCAAGAGAATTTCTCAATATTGTCACCCTTTAATTTAATTTTGTAATTCAAGTTCAAACAGATGCCAACATGCTATAACACATTTATATACTCACATTTTTAAGAAAAAAAATATATCTGTTTATGTAGAAACGATATTTAGGTTAAACTATAACAAATTCTATTATTAATCAAACTGAACCCTTTCATATACTAAAACTCGAATTATTTAAAGTAAGCATATTTGGCGTAATAACTATCATCCGTGTGGTAGCGGATTAGGGTACGGAGTATCACCTTCTCCGTCCATTCTGTGAGAGTCGCAAGAGCACTCGTAATGGGAGCACAATTACGCGAGACAACAGCACTACAAAGAGAAGGAACATTTGAAACCTAGTTACTCATTAATGCAATTGCGATTGACAGACCTTAATACCAACATTTCATTGAACTTGGCAGCAGTGTGTCCTCCGCTCTCGGTTTGTGCAGTTTTAAGCCTTTCTGATTCATTCATTCATTCCATAAAATAAATAAATTTAAATTTCTAAATCTCGACTATTTCGAACTGCAAATTAATTTATTTTAATATTTTTCTAATCTCAATTTTTTTCCTTACCGTTTTCCAATCTCGGTTGGAGTCGGCTTTAAGTCGATGTTCTGGTCAAAATAATTATGTAAAAATGCCTTTCATGTTAATGTATAAAATTTTAACAAAATAAAAACCGACTTCAACGTTTGACTCGATTTCTCTTGGATGCCATCATCAGATCTTAGTGTCCTTATCATGGTACCGCCGTTGGGATATCTAATTTTAACAAAATAAAAACTGACTTCAACGTTTGACTCGATTTCTCTTGGATGCCATCATCAGATCTTAGTGTCCTTATCATGGTACCGCCGTTGGGATATCTCCTTTCCATTAAAAAAAGAATCATTAAACTCAGTTTATAAACGATGAAGTTATCCGCGAACACACATAAAAAAAACATATAAACAGTCGAATTGAGAACTTCCTCCTTTTTTGAAGTTGGTAAAAAAACCGGCGGTTTCAAAACGATTTCGCCATAAACTCACAACTGAAAATGTACAATAAATATTTTGGCAGGTTTCTAAGTTGTGTGAATAAGGAAGACCGGCTCCTGGAGTAGACGTGGCCGCTTCTCTCGACACCGGAGAGTTCGGGCGGGCGCTGTGCTCGGCGCTCGGTACAGTCGCCGTGCGCCCGCCACCGAATACAGCGTGTCGCTCGTGTCGAGTATCAAGTCGAGCTTTCCGCGCGAGTGTACGCGCCGTCACGTCGTCACGTCACGACGCACCGCACCAGTGATTAATGTTGTGCGCCATGTGTATCAGTGTGCCGTGCTTCTTGTGTGACATGTGAGGTAGTGCTTCAGTTGCGGTGCCCATCGGCGCCGACTGCAGACCGTCCACACTCCCAACTCTTCACGAAATAATATCCACCAGGTCTGGAACTATAACTTTAACTGTTATGTGCGTTAAATTGATGACATGAACAGTATTATGTCTTCTTATTTAGTATTTTAGAATCTATACTATAATATTATAAAGCTGAAGAGTTTGTTTGTTTGTTTGAACGCGCTAATCTCAGGAACCGCTAGTCCGATTTGAAAAATTCTTTCAGTGTTGGATAGTACATTTCTCGAAAAAGGCTATAGGCTGTATATCATCATGTTACTACCAATAGGAGCGGAGCACCAATGAAAAATGTTTCAAAAACGGGGGAAAATTATCACGCTACGGGCAATAGGAGACGCAAATGAGGTTGCGTGGGTCTGCTAGTTTAGTATTAGTAGTTAAATATAAGTACTTTCCTAACTTTTTTGTAGAAGTCCTTTGATTGTAAATTTTCGGGTTCCATTATCAAAATAGTTGAATAATAGATAAATAATGTAAAAGAGTTATTGGCACGCAAAATTCTGTACAAAGCTGTGCAAGTTTTTGTGCCGCCGCAGCCGCGTCGTCACGCAACCAATGCACGCTCTGCGGTAGTTTGTAGTCGACCATGTGTAAACAGTTGTGCCTTAACCAACTAGATTGTACTGATAAATCTAATTATGTTGGTAAATACCGTTATCAAAAATATGTATTAATTTACAAAACGCAATACAACATTTTAAAATATGTTGAGTTTTGGTGTTTGAACTTAGAGATAGCTGCCGTGACTTGTTATAAATGAAATGGGTTTAAGAAATGATGTTTATCTGTACTTTGGGAATTGTATGTAGAAAACAAGGCTTTTTGAGACTTAAAAAGTAATTTAATTAATTAGTTGCCCTATATAAAACAAACAAAATAATGTCGAATATCAAAATAAAAAAAAGCGGCCAAGTGCGAGTCGGACTCGCCCATGAAGGGTTCCGCAGCAGCAAGTAACATGTTTTTTTTTTATATTTGTTTTGATTGAATGAAAGGTAAATTGCAGTTTACGATTTATGACGTATTAAAAAAAACTACTTACTAGATTTCGTTCAAACCAATTTTCGGTGGAAGTTTGTATAGTAATGTACATCATATATTTTTTTTAGATTTATCATGCTCTTATTTTAGAAGTTACAGGGAGGGGGGGACACATTTTACCACTGTGGAAGTGTCTCTCGCGCAATCTATTCAGCTTAGAAAAAAATGATATTAGAAACCTCAATATCATTTTTGAAGACCTGAAAAAAAAAAAATTGAGTTTCAGTTCAATGTATGGGGACCCCCAAAATTGATTGTTTTTTTCTTATTTTTGTGTAAAAATCTTAATGCGGTTTACAGAATACATCTACTTACCAAGTTTCGACATTATAGGTCTTATAGTTTCGGAAAAAAGAGTCTGTGACATATGGACGGACAGACGGACAGACAGACAGACATGACGAATCTATAAGGGTTCCGTCTTCTGCCTTTGGCACGGAACCCTAAAAACGCTTTAAAACCTATACAAATGAATAAAAAAGTTTATGTTTGTAGTTTCAAATCACATTAACCAGGCAGATATGGCTGTTTAAATTTGTAATAATCACTGGCATTATAATTTTTCACCTTTCCCAATGGCCTATTAATAAAGTTGGTCCTTGTCCGTTTGACCTATAGTGGACTATCGAGAAATGTACTAGAAATGTTTTACTACCTACATCCGTAAATGTTTACACCTGAAATTTTGCTCAGAAACAAAACTACTATTTAAAAGCCGTTATTCCGTCCTTTTTCTGAATTACATTTAAGGTCATGAAATGTGTTGGCTTTTATGTTACAAAAGGTTATAATGGGTAGTTATTCGAAGAAACGAAAGTGATGAGGACGGCGATAGGACGAGGAAGCCAGGGTTGAGCCGAGACCGCAGCTCAAAGCGTCTGGACTCGCCTAATTACATAAATAAATGCTTGGTCTAATACTGTGAAACTTACTAGAACAGACACGTACCTCCTTATGCTATGAACAGCATCAAGTGTTGCTCGCCGTCACGCCACCGCACCGCTCTCACTCAGCTGAGTGTAATTTCATTTATTTAACGACACAAAAACACTGAAGTTTTGAACGTCGCTGGTTTCTGATCGCTCAAAAATTAATGAACAAAATGTCATTATTTTATGAGAAATTTTAAAAGTTTATGTACCCTGCTTTGTTGTGTTGTATAAAGTAAAACGTATCTCATTAACCGGATTGAGACCTTTACTATCCAACGCTGATATTTCAAGGGCTGATTATTAGATGTATATGTAATGAGCGTTGACGTAGGCATCTTGAAGGCCTTACTATTAACTTCATAAAGAAATGTTTTTAGTGCGTGCGGTTGTTATAAAACCATATGAAGTTACATGAACGTTCGAAAGAAGTGTACCTACCGAGAATTGTGTCAAGTGTAAGTTGAACAGGTCGCCTCATTTCTATACACGCTATGAATGTACGCGCTTAATTTGCGACGAGAATGGCTGAAGGGTGAACTTTTTCTATTAACACGAGACTCTGTAAACATTCGCCGAGCGATACGACTTAGCCCACTTACGGTTTAATTAGTTCCGAAGAGCTAATGAGACCAACTTAAGTAAAATACAGTACATGATTACCATAACATTTTATTTGATTTTAATCGTCAGGTTCATCCGCGGCACCGCCCGCGTGTACGAGTATGTCGGTTATCGGTATGTGGATTCTAAACAATAAAGTATCTCCATGCCAAAGTTCATTAAAATCGTTGCTGCTGTTTAACTGAGACTGCACGGTTGGCCTAGTGGTTTAGGCGGTCGCCACGCCGCTTGCCAATTCGCTAAGTGTTGTGGGTTCAAATCCTACACGGGACAACACTTTGTGTGATCCACAAATTGTTGTTCTGCGTTTGGGTGTTATTTGTGTCTGTTTCATGTATGTCTGTAAAGTCCCCCGCGACACAGGAGGATGTTTAGGTATTCCTAATGCGGGAGTTGTCTTTTTAAATAAAAAAATAAAAAAAGAAAACTGTTAAGTCTGACAAAAAGACAGTTACTTTCGCATCAATACTAATACAATATACATTGCAAGGACCGCCTCTCCGCCCTCATGGTAGGCGCGTATTGGCACTTTATTCAGGTAAATCTAGTCGCGATAACTCTTAACCTATTAGTTCAAATTGTTTAGGACAAAAGATAAAATTCATCTACATTAAATACCAAAAGTAAATTTGATCGAAATTTGATAAATACTCAAAAATGTGCAGGGTGCGAGGAGTTATTTATAAACGACTTAGCGCACGTCAAGACCATTCTAAACGGCGAGAACTAATATGTTATTATCTGTCTTCATGTCACGTCCATGCATCCAAACATCCATCCTCATAAACTTTCTCGTTTATAATATTAGTAAACGTAAATAAAGAAAAAAGTTGAATTACGCTTAAAAAAATTTGAGTTAAGTTTAATTTTAGTACAATTTTGTTTACGCCGAGCAGACTTTAAATTGAGACTCAAACTACAAGGTATTACGTTACAAACGAATATATTGCATGCGACCTGGAATATGCTTACACTAAGACACGAGAACCTATGACATTGTAGCCGGACTGCTATACCGTTAAGGGGTGTGGAACATGTCGCGCCACTGTCTCAAGCTCGCACTCTCTGACGCTCGGGATGTCTTTTTTTTTATGTTTGGCCCGCCATAATGACTCTACTCTGCCTGATGGAAAGCATAAGCAGAATCCAAGAGTGGTGGTCACCATGCTCACTGCGAATGCAGACAATGCAGCATGGCGACCCACACCATGGCGGCCTAGTGCATCTTTTAGTCTAGTCAACAAGTATGGAACTTGTTGACTAGACTAATTGGGCCTCCGGTCTCGCACTCACCAACGAAACACGACAGCATGCTGTCATTTTACGTTGATTTTCTGTGCGAGGGTAGTACCGCCCCGGTCGAGCCGGCCCAACCGTGCTGAAATCAGCGTGGCTCTACTACCTACTAACATAACTGTCTAATTGTATAGACAAGAAAAACTTTAAAAATTTTAAAAACCCGGCTACTTTTATCATTTATTTTTTTTTGTCTTAGCCTTAGTCGAGTAAAAGGAACGCAGCCACGTAATCTCACTTCAAACAACGAACAGAACTATGGTTCCCTATAAAAGGTTATCCACATAAAAAAATATTACGAGGTCTTCACGCTGTAGTGTCTACGACAGACAGACACTTGGAAATAAGACATTGGCAATTGGCATTGACATCCCACCCTACAGCCATGTTCAGTTAGTACCTGTGTTAATCAGTAGGAGAAGCCATTATTAATAAATTATTAATCAAGTAGTCACCTTTGTGAAGCTGACACTTGCTCAGCTTACAACCATTTATTTATGTCAGTATTGATATATTAATCACACACTGAACTGACTGACTCTTCACTAACTAACACGTCAACTTGATGTACCAGCAGTAGTCAGTTTACACATAAAATATCGAATCATTAATCTGTTTAGTCTCTTAGCACGTACAAACTTGGAAACGATCAAAACTTCTCAGGTCACGAGACGTGGACTACGTCGAAACGCCCCTCACTACTCCTATCGATTACAAACACCTCATAAAAATGCAAGACCACGCTCTGTTTTACACTCAAGCTAGAAGTACTTTCGCTGAAGGCCTTTCTGTTTTATTTAAAACTCATTAATTCGGTTTGAGGTTACACTTAATAATTAATAAACCAATGAAAGAGCTTAATATTCATTCTATGGAACATTTTTATTTATTTATTGGGCTATCAACGGCTCGTACACTGTTACAGTGTCATATAAATGTTACCACAGAAAAGACTAATGGGTCTATATCACTATAGACGAAGGTGGTTCTGTAGCAACTCTATGCTGTCTATTCTACAAATTCAAGCAAGGCCCACAAACATAAAATACGACTCTCTAAAAAGAGAAAAATCTTAGAGAAGTGACAAATAACGTTCTAGAAATTTTCAGTTTATTTCGTAAGATTGGTTGGGAAAATTTTCTATCGTTTTTTCTTACTTGGTGTAAGTAAAAACTCTAGAACTTTTTCTCCCTCCTTTAACTCCCTCGTATGAGAACATTGTCAGACTGGGTGTCGTACCACCCTACCGATGTTCAGAAATACGCCCATGTAGAATGGTGGTAAGTTTACTGCAGGCAGACACTAAATAATGTTGACCTTCCAAATTCAGTGATTTGAAATCATTTTTAGCCCCTTTTTTCTAGCAAAAGCGATCGCTTTCCAAAATTTCTAAAAGTTATATCTGTTACTAAAAATTAATAATTTTGAATCCCATTCAGATTTATAAGTAACACTTTCTATGCGACAATGTTGAATATTTGTCACAAATGTCGCAGGCCGGACTCAATCGCTTCCAAAACTGGAGATGTATGTATCTCTATCAAAGTTGAAAAGATCAGTCGTCCTAAGTTTATTATCTCAGCGACGCGACGTTGACAAATGGCGGCCCTTCAAACTATACTTCATTCTTCGTGTACATGCAATAAATGAGAATAGAGTTATAAAGATGATATTACAAGTTATATCGTAACTGATATTATGAGAAGGTACTTAAGTGGGTTTCTTTCTTTGGTTAGGTATTACATTACATTGAGATGGGATAACGGCCTGATTGCATTAATGTGCAATCGGGCATACCCCGTCAAAAAAAGGTATTACATGCTACGGGTTCGCGCCTTACTCAACCGAGCATTATAAAGAGCGATATATATTTATCCATAAAAGTAGTATTCACGAGAGGTAGGATAACAACTTTCGAACGAACGAACGAAGCAACTGACAATACCTATTTACAGAAGCAATACACCTTTACATCAAAGGCAGCAAAATTGTTCAATTCTTAGGTTAAAGTAATAATTATTTTGTTTGGAGTGCAATCTGCTTGTTTTGTAAATTGCTAATGCATTATTGGTTATTAAAATAGCAACAAAATAAACTGAAAGTATGTCAATAAGGAGCAATAAGTTACACAATATCAGCTAAAGTTGTATGTTGTTTGTTACACTTTCATGTATTACCCACGCAACTGATCATCATCAGGGTTACTGAAACGTGCGGGGTATCTTTTCATCAGAAAAAAAGTTGTCTCACCGAGCGCCGAGGTGACCTTGCTCTGCTTTTGCTCGTTCGTCGCGCGTCGTGCCGCGCTGGTCTAACTTTGTATCGAATAATTTTGTGACACGACATAATAATAGCTGAATGTTTAATACTTTACTACAAAAATGAATAAATGTCGACGAAGCAAAAGAGGTTTGTTAGGACCGTAATAAGTGGAGATCAATTGTCAATATGTTATGTTTACTACAAAAAAATATATTCAACTAGTTCATTTAACATATACCTATATCGAATGCAGCTGCTCAGTTATCTCGGCTACTATCAACGTATCCTTCCACAGATCTGATCCATCATCTGATCAACTGCAGAAGATACGAATGAAAACAAACAATACACGAGTTAACTTGCTAGTTTTTTTTTTATATACGGGAAAAACTTCCGTTAGATACACGACCAACAAACTTGAACACGTATAAAACGATTGTGTGTGTGGTCTTTTAACAAAGTAGCTGGATAATAAGTATTTATAATATTCCATGACAATGTCCGAGTATTGTCACTTGCGAGTTGCCAACCCTCTACAGAATAGTTCATGCTATTCTAATACCTACAAATTATACTCCTTTGTGTGCACGCAAGCTATTTATTTCGATGTAAATTGGCGGTCCCATGCGAGTGGTTAGGATGGGAAAGCGACAGGTAGGCGGGAGGCCCACCGCGATCGTAAAAAACACATCAATCTCGGCGCCTAAGCGGTCATCAATCACATGCTCAGCGTGTGCACACACGAGTCTCCTACACGCGTAGCGCACCAACTAGCGTCTACCTGCGCCTCTGCTGTCTGCGGCGAGGAGCTCCCGCGTGTAGTCTAGTACAACATGCAAGTCTAGTAATCCAGTTGTTCTACCACAAAACTAATGAAATCAAATCGTTTTCTCATTAGTAAACTATGAAAAGTTTGTGAATCAATAAAATGCGATACAATCAAATGAAATACTACTTTGATGTTAAGATGAACATGTAAACATTTTGTTGCGAATCATATTAAAAGAACCAAGTGACGACTTCCACGAACAAAATGTTATTTTAAAATCATCTATGAAGTAACTACTAATTTCGCTTCGAGCATCAAAATTCTCACACTAACGTTAATTGGCGCATTTGCATTGCAAGGAACTTGATTACCGCACGCGACCTGTTTTTGTACGACACATGACAGGAAAGTTTAATAATAATTATTTTTGCGGAAACTTACGCGATAACTTATTTAAATGTATTACATACCTCTGATTTGCCTGACGTTTCGACCAGGTTGCACTGGCCGTGGTCACAGGCTGACAGTCATAGTTTTAAATAAGTTATCGCGTTAATTCCCATAAAAATAATAATTATTATGTCATGGAACGCGAAAGTTTAAAAGGAAAGTATAAATTAACATAATTATTAACATTATTATTTTTTACATGTAGATTGTAGGTAAATATAGGTTCAGAATGTTTGTTAACTTCTTAACTATTAAATAAACATTCATGTCTGGTTATTCTTAGTTTCCGTTCACCTTGAGTTCATTTTGTCATTAGACACACCAAACTTACAACTACCAGTGTTGTTAGTTAAGAACTAGATCATTTGTTATTAACGAATACAAACTAGCTCATCTCTTCTCTTTGATTAATCAATTGATTGAGAGCCATCCTCCACATATTTTTTTAGTAGCACGGTAAACACAAAAATAAATGATGCGTTAATATGAACACTATACATTCATGTATTGATATCAGTTTTCTAGTACCCATAACACAAGCTCTACTTAGTTTGGGACTAGATGGCACATGGCACAAAAAAAACGGAAATCTAATACACAAGTATTAGATGTCCGTTTTTTTTTTAATAATATCTCTCAACTGTGCGTCGGTGTAAGTCCACTTAGGGCCGGTTTTTCAATCCGCAGTTAAACGGTCTAATAACTAACAAGGGAATAAATGTATCCAGCTCTTTAACAAGCGAATAAACTTTTTGTGTTTTTCAATCGGGAGTAAACAGTCAGATAGTTACTTGATGGTCCTTCACAGCTATGTTCACTGTAATCATGCGCAAGTGAGATGCAGCTATACAGGTAGTCACACGTTAGATAAGGACCAGAAACTTTTAGACAACATTCAAGTTGACTGTTCTTTTTCTATTTCTTTTTGTCTTTTTTATGATTGCCGGTTTGGGATATTTAATTAAATGAAATGAAAGCATTCGATTATAATTATTATTTGTCTATAATAGATGTAGTAAATACTAATTTAGTAAAAAGTCGTTTATGATATTCCTGTAGTAGAGTCCATAACAATTATTGAAATAAAAATTTATAAAAATGAAATGCCGGGTTTGCGGGTGGTGCATAGTAATTTTTAAACGGGTGTTTCTACGTTTCATAAATATGTGTTTAAAAGTAAAAAGTATATTTGTATTTATGTCAGTTCTCTGTACCTATTGGTGACGAGCAGATTCCCTAGCGGCAAGTCGCAAAACTAACGTATGACAGATAAAAATACGTATACACGTTAACATTCCACTTTTAGAATACTGTTTACCCTCAAGAATTGGTCCTAAAGTATTTTTTTACTACTCCGTAGACGTCTATCAATGAAATCATTGTAGAAAGAATTTAAATGGTGACGAGCAGATTCCCTAGCGGCAAGTCGCAGAACTAACGTATGACAGATAAAAATACGTATACACGTTAACATTCCACTTTTAAAATACGTATTTTTTACTTCTCCGTAGACGTCTATCAATGAAACAATAACAATGCACTCGCTCTGTACATTAAAGTGCCAGGTAGAAGTGTCTGTCATACGTTAGTTCCGCAAACGGCCACTAGGGAAATCTTCTCGTTACCAATAGTACAAGCTCTGTTTTGTTTCGAACTAGATAGCAGTGTGTGAAATAAAAATTCTTCATCTTCTCTATTGTATCTATAACCTATATTTCTCTAATAACCCTTTTTACCTCAGAACAAAAAGTC
The DNA here is from genome assembly GCA_949125395.1 of Diaphora mendica. Taxonomy (NCBI): domain Eukaryota; kingdom Metazoa; phylum Arthropoda; class Insecta; order Lepidoptera; family Erebidae; genus Diaphora; species Diaphora mendica. The sequence continues at coordinate 134,498 of OX421326.1, read as the reverse complement.
AATCGAGTCAAAAACATCCATAATCTATCAAATATTCAATAACGACCAACGTACTTAAACTTTACCACAAATAGGTACAAGAGAAATACACAACGTCAAATCACTATTCTACAGAATAAAACACTAACTGAGGTTTGAAAGCACAGATAAAGTTATCAGTCAGATTACAGCTTTATTCGTCTGATAACTGATGTCTGACTATTGAAAGACCCAAACTTACGCTAACTGAGGAATAAATGCTATTTGACTGTTAATCTGACTATTGAAAAACCGGCCCTTAGTGTCCCATTGAACACCAAACCATGTTCTTACCAAATTTGCCTAAGGTTAACTGGTAAATAATGCCGTGTGCTAAAGTCATCTTCGGGCAGTGCAGGGAGAGTTTAATACATTAGAAAACAACAAAATTGAACCAATAATTAAGTTTTCCAATATTATGGTATATCAGAAACTTGTACGTGTTTTCATTAATTCTAGACGGGTTATGATTACCGTACAATATAGAGTTAAGCTAAACTGGTTAATATTAGCTTAACTAAAGTTAAATGGCAAGGTTAAATAGTGTAAGTACAACTTAACAGAATGGTGACCGCAAATGCACTTTTTTAATGTTGTAATGTCGTGATGTGACGTAGCGCGGCTCGTGTCGATCCGATTATCGTACATACAGCCTTCTGAGAACCGTCTCGCGAACAGGATACTGATGATGATGAATGGCCGTAGTGAATGACAAATAAATGAAGTATTTGCCGCTTAGTAAATAGGTATAACATTATTTTAGAAAATTCGTATATCTACTTATTACGTGTGAAAAAATTCAGTAACAAGAATAGAGTGAGTAATTTATTTCAGATTCAATAAACAAAACTATCACTAACAAAAAAGGTAGGTGAAGATTATAATTTTTTGAATTTAAAACGCTAATACAATAGGTGGATCTCGTGCTCGTGTAGTAGGTAACAAGTAAATTACTCATTGTCATTAATTTGTTACTGTCCACCATTCTATTTATCATCATTCATGATTTGGTATAACGGATGAAAACAAATTTAATTAACAAGCATTGATATCTAGCTGGTGTTTTTTTTTTTTTTTTTTTATGTTTGGCCCGCCATAATGACTCTACTCTGCCTGATGGAAAGCATAAGGAGAATCCAAAAGTGGTGGTCACCATGCTCACTGCGAATGCAGACAATGCAGCATGGCGACCCACACCATGGCGGCCTAGTGATGCTGCTGCATCTTTTAGTCTAGTCAACAAGTATGGAACTTGTTGACTAGACTATTTGGGCCTCCGGTCTCGCACTCACCAACGAAACACGACAGCACGAACGCTGTCATTTTACGTTGATTTTCTGTGCGAGGGTAGTACCACCCCGGTCGAGCCGGCCCGTTCGTGCTGAAATCAGCGTGGCTCTACTACCTATAATGTTGTGTCGAGGTTTGCTACTTTATACACACGCACTCGTCTAGTAATACTATACGAGCTATTTCCTCTTCGCACACACTGTAGTGTTAATTATATCACTGTTTATATTCAACTGATTGTTCTAATGTGATCTTTCTTAAACACAAACATTTTAGTTCCCTTAAAGCTTAAGCGCTTAAAGCGTTCGCTGGGATATGTGATCTATTTGCCTCAATTCAATCAAATTCTCGCGGGTCTACGATAATACTACTGTAAATAAGAACTTCACGATCTCAAATGACTTACAGTGCATAGATAAATTTTGCTCTAGTTTTAACACTTTGGTTATAGACAAAATAACAATTTTGAAAAAATTTAAGTTTCTGGATGTGGCTAAGTGTGCGGGACCAGATGGTATTCCGCCAATTTTCATCATAAATTGTGCGTCGTATTTGGCAGCAACGCCATTGCATATTATCTATACAACATATGATTTCTTCCGTAATGTTTCCGGAGGAGTGGAAATATGCAAAAATTGTACCCATTTACAAGTCTGGTTGCAAGGATGACGTTAATAACTACCGACCAATTTCGATAATTTCTGCTATGGCAAAGTTGTTTGAATCTATTGTCTGTCCTTGTATCCAAAACTATTTGGTCTACACTTGTCCACACATCAACACGGATTTGTCAGGGCAAGATCAACTTCCACGAACTTGGTTACATTTGTTAAACGTCTGGCTGAAGCAATTGACAAACATCAGCAGGTAGACGTAATATAGACTGACTTCAGCAAGGCGTTTGATAAAGTTCCTCACACTATACTGATGAAAAAATTATCAGTGTATGGATTTACTGGCAGTCTACTTAAGTGTATTCAGTCTTATTTCCATAGGCGTTTTTCCTACGTGGTGATAAATGGCTTTAGGTCAAAATCCTTTTCCACCTTTTCTGGCGTACCACAGAGATCGCATCTTGAACCTGATATTTTTAACATTTTTATTAATGATCTACCTAAATGTCTCTTGCATTCTGAACAATACATGTATTCCGATGATTTAAAAATGTCACGAAATGTAAATAGCACTCACTACGTAGCTCTTTTACAACAGGACATAGAACACATAAGCCAGTGGTGTAGCAACAATCAGATGCACCCTAATATTGGCAAATGCTACCACATTAAGTTCAGCCACAAGACGAAAGGTATTGAATCTAAGTATTTTGTAGATGTGGCATTTAGCATTCAAGGTCGGAATCTCTAAATCCAAAAAAAATATGAAGGAAGATTATAATTCTTTAAAGTCCCGTCGCTAGAAAAGAGAAGAACAAAATTAGATTTGAATTTTCTTTAACAAATTGATGCATAAACATTCAGAATGCTCAGTATTGCTTGGAAGGGTGAAGTTTAGTGCTCCCAAGCGCCTTCCACGTAAACGAATGGTTTTAATGGTGCCGTTATTTCGAAGCAAAGTTCTGGGACATAATTCAACGTTTCCAGGTTGTGTAGAACTGTAAATGAGTATTGCAAAGATTCAATTGACGTTTATGGGATGAAGTATCATAAATTTCGTACACTATTATTTGAAAATATACCCAACTAACATGGTCTAATTTAAGCCTCCGAATTCTATCTGTTTTTGTCTTTTTTTTAAATTTTATTTTGTCATTTTTTTGTGTATTGTATTTTAAAATTGTATAGCGTTATTGAATATACCTAAAATAAAATAGTTAGGTAACGTAAACCTTTTTTTTTATTTTATAAGGGTTCCGTTTTTTTTTTAGAGGTACGGAAATCTAAAAACGGGACGTTATAACTAAAAAGAGGTAGTAGAGCCACGCTGATTTCAGCACGAATGGGCCGGCTCGACCGGGGCGGTACTACCCTCGCACAGAAAATCAACGTAAAATGACCACGTTCGTGCTGTCGTGTTTCGTTGGTGAGTGCGAGACCGGAGGCCCAAATAGTCTAGTCAACAAGTTCCATACTTGTTGACTAGACTAAAAGATGCAGCAGCATCACTAGGCCGCCATGGTGTGGGTCGCCATACTGCATTGTCTGCATTCGCAGTGAGTATGGCGACCAATACTCTTGGATTCTACTTATGATTTCCATCAGGCAGAGTAGAGTCATTTTGGCGGGACATACATAAAAAAAAAAAAAAAAACAGGATTAAATAAACATGTACAACAAACGTGATTTTTGCCGTTTATTGCTAGATAATAACAACGGCAACAGGTAGACGCTTGAAGTGTTTAGATAGTGGTACGGAATCCTTCCTGCGCCACTCCGACTCGCACTAGACCAATTTTTTCCCGCTTGTTTACGTATTTATCTTCAGCCTATTGCTGCCCACTGCTTTAACGATGACTTTCCCGAAGCAATGCGTGGGTACATGTAAATACAATTTCATAAAGCTACGTATAAATTACGATATTATTGTCCTTTGTTGTCGTATTGCATATCACTAGATATCTCACACATTTTATTGCCGACCTTTTTTTTATTACATCCGTCCGGTTTTGTATCTCGGCCGGCAAAGAATGCTACGGGTCATTTACTCCTAAAAGTAAAACTCGACAAGTGACAAATTTGTAACACTTTCAAGTAATAATCCCTCTAAATCCTACTAATATCATAAACGCGAAAGTTTGTAAGTATGGATGAATGGATGGATGGATAGATGGATGTTTGTTACTCTTTCACGCAAAAACTACTGAACGGATTTAGATGAAACTTTACAGTAATATAGCTAATACATCAGAATAACACATAGGCTACTATTTACCGCGATAACCGTAATACGCGCGGGCGGAGCCACGAGCATAAAGTAGTAGTATAATAAAATAAAATTCTGTGCAGTCAATAGATAAATATATTATACAAATCGGTAATGAAAAAGCATGTAATGATATCCAGGGTGCACCGCGTGATGTAGGGGGCGCGCCGGTGCGGTGTCGCGTGCGGCGTGCGGCGCGCGGCATGGCAGCGCCCGCGCTCACCGTGGCGCTGCTCGCCGCGCTCACGGCCGCGGCCGGGCCCTCGCCGCCCGGTGGACTCCGTGAGTACACTATTTTATCCTTGTAATTACAATTGGTTTTCTTTAAAAGGTGTTATAGGCTGACTTTGGCATAGCTATACTAACTTTTAAACTTTCGCGTTCCATGATATAATAATAATTATTTTTACGGGAATTAACGCGATCACTTATTTAAATGTTAGCCTGTGACCACGGCCAGTGCGGCCTGGTCGAAACGTCAGGCAAATCAGAGGTATGTAATACCTTTAAATAAGCTATGACACATAGTTATATTTCGTCCGTGAATAGTTATATAGCTATTTGTTTTTCTTATTGTCTCGTCACCTATTCATTTTTTCTGTACATGGTGTTGGCAGCAGTGCGGTTGCGCCGCGTACACCGTGACGCAACAGCGGTGGAAGTACCACCATCGCAGCCTCCGAGAGTGCATACGGTGCACCCGATGCACGCGCTGGACTCCGCAGCCATCGAGGCCGCCGAGCTGGAGCTGACGGAAGGCGAGATGGGCCCGTGGCGGGAGCTGTGGTACGGCTCGTTGGACGCGCTGCACCGCGAGCCTACGATCAATAACACGCACGAGGACGTGCTCGTGCAGCTCGGCGCCGTCGCCTTCCTCCACTGCCCCGTGCGGAACCTCGGCGAGCGCGGAGTACGTAATTTCACGTTACTACTTCGAAGTGTATCTGAATCTTTAGTAGATATCTGACTTATAATATAACACTTGGTTGCACAGGTGTCTTGGGTCCGCCGCCGAGATTGGCACATCATCAGCTCCGGGATGCTGATGTACACGAACGATGAGCGCTTCCAGGTACAATAACTGTTTTGATGTAAACAATTATTTTAAGCCCGTTACAAAAATTAAGTTTTCATGTGACTAAATACAAAATAGACGTTACAATCTCTATACAATCTATAAACTATGTATATCTATCTATACTAATATTATAAACGCGAAAGTTTGTAAGTAAGTATGGATGGATGGATGGATGGATGTTTGTTACTCTTGCACGCAAAAACTACTGAACGGATTTGGATGAAACTTTACAGTAATATAGCTTATACATCAGAATAACACATAGGCTACTATTTGCCGCGATAACCGACATGCACGTGGGCGGAGCCGCGGGCCACAACTATTAATCTATATATATAAAAGAGGCAGGTGACTGACTAACTGACTGACTGAACAGCACAGCCCAAACCGCTAGAATCCTGAAATTTTGCATGTAGGTTCTTTATATAACGTAAGTGAGCACTTAGAAAGGAATTTTGGAAATTCCACCCCTAAGGGGGTGAATCAGGGGATGAAGGTCTGCGTGAGCGAAGCTGCGTGTAAAAGCTAGTCTATTATGTATATAATTATATTACTACAACAAAAATAAAGTTTTTTATTTATCAGCCTCTGTTGTTATTGATTAATTTTATATCAAGGACAGTGATACAAAGCAAAACAATCTGCTACCAGTAATTATAACTTGTGATTTACCAAATAATGTGTTATTGTTTTAAACTAAAACGCTCTTTTTAAGCATACTAGTGATATAACAAACAAACCACATGAAAGAAGTCATACGAAGATAAACATTCTTCTACTTAATATTGAAGCATGAGTGTTGTCCACAGGTGCTACATAGCGAGGGATCAGATGACTGGATCCTGCAAATAAAATATGTTCAAAAACGAGACAACGGTACATATGAGTGTCAGGTATGTAATTGTTTGTTTAGTTACGGAAGGCAAACATCAGAAACTGTTGTTAAGACGTACGTTAACGCACAGGTGTCGACGGGGTCGGGCACGCTGTCGCGCCTAGTGCACCTGCACATCGCGGTGCCGGAGGCGTTCATCCTGGGCGCGGACGAACATCACGTTGACGCGGGATCTACAATTAATCTCGTCTGCATTATAGAGAAGGTATCCTGATAAGACACGTCCTTCATCTTGAATATTGTACAACCTTCGTTCTAAGTGGCCGTGGATTATTAAAGACTTGATGGTGATACATGGCGTATAATGACACCACACTACGAAAAAAAATTGACTTCAATCGAATTATAAATTTCTATTCCATGTAACATGTATGTATTTTGTAGCCTTAATTTAGGAAAGATTTGAACAAGGTCCTTGTTTTATAGAGTCCTGTACCTCCACAATACGTATTCTGGTACCACAACGCGCGGATGATAAACTACGACGCATCGCGCGGCGTGAGCGTGGTGACGGAGCCGGGGCCCAAGACGCAGTCGGCGCTGGCCATCCGCGCGGCCGGCGCGCAGCACTCCGGCAACTACACGTGCGCCGCCGCCAACACCGAGCCCGCTCACATCTACGTCTACGTCTCTGAAGGCAGTCAGTATAACATGAGTTTACGATGCAGTTAACCCGCACAATCTCCTCTGTGTCTCTTATACTACAGACTTGCTAGACAAATCGGTTTGTTCCTAAGATAAGCGCGTTCAACCAAACAAACAAACTCTTCAGCCTTTCTTTTTCTTGCTTTCTTTTAGAATATATCAAACCATTCGTGTTCAATGTAAAAAAAAAAAAAAAGGTTTTGGAGGTCTGCTTTTTAAAATCCTCCTGAGGATATTGTACGTACTGCAATATTGATTTATCACAGAATACAAAAGCGTATCGTATCCTAATCAAACTGCAGGACACCAAACCTATTACAAAGACTTAAAACCCTAGTAGGACAAGCTCTCAATGAGAAGAAATGTTATTTTAAATTACACAAAAAATAAGTATTAATAATCCTAGGAAACTATTTGATTTTTGAATTTATTTGTGGCTCCAGAACTTACTCCATGAATTACTAATTCGCCTGTTTAGTTTATCCTGATGTCTACTGCTCTTAAATGAAATTAAACTACCCAAATAAATATACTCTTGTACGTATTCTAGTACTACATTGTTGACTTTAATTAATGGTTGATAGTTAGTCATAACTTTTGGTTTTACGGTATTTAATTCCAAGCCGATTTCTTTGCTAACAGTATTGAGTTCATTCACCATGCTCTCGAGCTGGGTTGCTGTTTCTGAAAATATCACAATATCATCAGCAAAACGCAGGTTACTTAGGTATTCGCTCTGTATATTGATACCTTTCGTGTCCCAATTTAGATTTTTCATAATATTTTGGAGCACGGTTATAAAGGGTCGCCTTGTCTAACGCCCCTCTGTATATTTATATCCAGCCCAAATTTCTCCATTTTCACACGACTTATACTTTGCTCATATATATTTTTTATAAGACAAATGGTCTCTGTTGGTACATCACACTCATATAGAGCTCTCCACATGCTGTTGTGAGAAATAGAGTCAAAAGCTTTCGCATAATCAATAAAAGCCAAATAAAGAGGTCTCCTAAACTCTACATATTTCTCTATGATGAGATTATGTGTGTGAATGCGATCAGTGGTAGAAAAGTTCTTCCTAAAACCTGCCTGTTCTGGGGGTTGTTCTTTTTCGGTGTAAAATGCAATACGTTTCTCTAGGCAAGATGCAAACAGTTTGTATAAGTTAGATTGCAGGCTAATAGGTCTGTAATTGCCAATGTCAGCTGGATTTACCTTTTTGTAACGGAGTACTATGTATGATTCTCCCCATATTTTTCGTATTTTCTGCTCATCTATTTTGATTGCTGTGTTTGAGATTTCATCCGGCCCAACACTTTTATCGAGCTTTAAGGTTTCAATTGCTTTCAAGATGTCTGTAGTAGAAAATGTTTTCAAACAAGTCAAGTTCTCTGGTAGCATTGGGGTTTGTTGGTCACTCTGTTTTAATGAGTATAAGTTTTCATAAAATTTAGTTTCTGTTTCTATTATTTTGGGCCTTGAGTAAGATTTTTCGCTAGTGGAATCTTTATTTAGACAAGGTATCCATTGTTTCGTGTTACTGAGTGCCTTATATCCTTTTTTTAGACCACCTGATTTTTCCAATTGAGCTTTTAGTACGTTAATTCTATACTCTTGTCGTTCTTTCTTTAAAAGTCTATGTATATGCTTATATAAATAGCTTCGTTCCTTCTTTTCTTCTTTTGTTATTTTTTTTTTATTTTTTAACTCACTTCTTCTAGAGATTAAATTTTGAATATATCTCGGGATTTTGTTCTGTTTTTCTATGGACTCTAATTTAGTACAACTCAAGCTATCAGATATTAAAATTTTGATCTCATTACAGAGAGTTTCTATATTGTCGTTGAAATTTAACAAGTTTATCCTGGATTTTAGTGCTCCAGAGAACGATTTTTTTTCCTCTGTTGTAATTAATTTTATGTTATTATTTCTGTATTTTACTCTACTTCTTCTAGGTTTAACAAATTTTAATGTACTTCTTATAAATTGATGATCGCTTGGAAATGATAGATTGTTTAAAATTTCCATGTTTGTGAAGATCTTGTTGTTGTTGGTTAGTACATAATCTAATTGACTTTTGTTCTCCTTTGGTGAGAGCCATGTCTATAAATTCTTTTTGTTCTTTTTAAATAAGGAATTCAAAATATATAGATTATTTTCTCTTTATATAAATATATAGAATATATTTATTTCTTCCTGATTATTCTTTCCAGATTATGAATGCGTCGCCCTTGATTTTCCACCACCTGTTCCAGTGCATTGTATTTAGATTCTAATTCTTCGTTTATACTGCTTTTTATCACTGTACATGCACAAACATATTTTATATTCATTAAAAACACGGAGTAGATGCGAAACGTTGCGCAGCAGCGCCCTCTCTTTCTCATTTTAAAATAATAACCACTAATAAATATATTTGAATAAAGAAATAAAAGATCAGTAAGTTGAAAAGATGGCTCTCATGAGGACAGCATACTAACTTTTTAACAGTTGCCACGTTCTGATGATGACATTTTCTTTAATTGCATCTTTCATACACATATCTTAAGTTATAAAGAAAACATAATAAAAGCTATCCCACATTGTTTTATTGTAGTATAGGGTTTTGCCGAGTCGTTAATTAGTTTATTTAATGTCCCCTCTTCTTTCCGTCCCTTTATTCACAATGCCTTTATCTCTTTCATTGACAACAGCTTGGATCCGGTTGACACTTTGGCTGTTGACCTTGTCAGCTTATTATTCTCTATCACTTTCTGCTTCCAATACAATGTATTTTACGCCATTTATAATCACAATACTTGTGTTTAAATCCATTAACTTATACAAAGATGTTGATGCTGCTTATGTCTGGGATGTTGTAGTACATAGTGATATATACCCGAAAAATAGGTTAAATTGCACTACGAATCCTGAAATGCCAATGAAAATTTTAATTTTAGAAAAAAAGATTTTGGAGGTCTGCTTTTTAAAATCCTCCTGAGCATATTGTACGTACTGCAATATTGATTTATCACAGAATACAAAAGCGTATCGTATCCTAATCAAACTGCAGGACACCAAACTTATTACAAGCACTTAAAACCCTAGTGGGACAAGCTCTTAAAAATGAGAAGAAATTTTATTTTAAATTACACAAAAAATAAATATTAAAAATCCTAGGAAACTATGGAAGAACTTAAAAAGTAATTTGATGCCCTCAAGTCAGAGATTCCCTCGTGCGTTGGTACTGCTGATCAGATTAATAAGAATTTTAAATATTCCCGGTATCCTGTTTCTATTTCACAGTTATCATTCTTCGACTGCAATTGCTTATCAGTGGTATATTTGCTTTCAACACTATTAACACATCTGACATAATTAATATACCGAAAGGCTTAAAATGTAATGCTAAAGGTATTGATGGCCTGACATTAGACATGATAAGCTTACTGGTGCCGTACAGTGGATGTACTTACGAATATAATAAATAAGTCTATTGTGACATCCAAATTCCCTTCCATGTGGAAACCAGACATTGTAAGACCAATACCAAAAAGTAACGATGTAACACGTATGGGACCTCCGTCCTATAAACAATTTACCACGCTTTTCCAAAGTTTTGGAGTAAGTCGTGGCCTTACAGTTAATGAAATTTCTGGAGCTTATCAATATTATACCAGACAAACAATCAGGCTTTAGGAAGTGTAGGGATACAGCGACTGCGTCGTTGGATGTTACAGATAATATATTGGCAGCACAGGATGTGGGAGAGGGATCGATTTTGGTATCGTTGGATTTTTCCAGGGCTTGTGATGCTCTAAATACGTCACTACTGTTATTAAAGTTGTCATATTACGGCTTCGAAGATTCTGCTGTGCGTTGCTTTGATTCTTACCTGAATAATCGCTCTCAATACGTTTGGCTTCATTGTGCCACTTCACTGCCAACGGTGCCACTCTCGATACTCGTTTTTTCTTCTGCTAGACAAACGATTTGGTCTTGTTATTCCGAATGTAACCATGCAAGACAATGCATAATTTTAAAATTAAATTACGAACTCTAGTAAGTTTAGATGCAGCACTAATGAATGTTGCGTTGCAGGCGATAAGATGGCGGCGACGCTGAGCCGCAACACGAGCGGGGCGCTGCGTGGCGCACGCGCAGGTGGCGTGCTGTTGCTCGCGTGTTGCGTGGCGCTGCTGGGCGCGTGCTCGTGAGTCTCTACTCCACGCGATGCTCACCTTTCATTAATAATTAAATTTACTGTGTAAATATTATCGGACTTATATTTCTTCAGGTGATGTTTCAGAATCATTGGAACACAACTATTACTATTGTCGAAGGAAACTTACATAGAGGGATACTTTGTCTACCTCCGATTTAACTAACGAATGTCGATAGTTTTTGGTGTAAGTTCCTCGGCACTCGTAACATTGTGGTTGTAGTTAAACGAATACTTGATTGCTCAGCGATACGTGCGTCTCTCTAGAACAAAACAGAAGGCTGCTCACGGCACGGCGCACGCGATACGTGTCTATAGTGTAAATAATTTTATGATGGTTAAGTGTGGTGGCATTAAACTTTGTTCCTTAGATGCAGCAAACGTGTACCGAATCGGCCACGTAGCTATGATTTAAAACAAGAGTACAGTTATATACATACTTGGAACAAACTTTAGTGTCAGAATCGTCCTGTTAAATTTTATCGTTCGTTACTAAGGGTAGTTCGCGACACGCGCCATCAGATGGCGTGCGTGACGCACTTGTACATAGATATCGCTGTTGCGTTGATTCACACACAGACAGACAGGTACTTAGGCAATGTACATACTCGAATTGTTCGACAATTTATGACGATACATCGTACTTGGTTTATTTAATAGTAATAGTAAATTGTATTACTCCGCCTCTCCCTCAATGTTTGTACATGTAACAGAGTAAAGGATACATTTGCGAACTAAACATTATTTTTCTATAAGTATTTGTGTTGTTTGTCCCGCAATAACTTTTGGTTACAAAGTGTACGTCTCTATAACTACAGTCGGTGAACCAGTTCCGTTCGGAATTGTTTTGTAACCCTACTCACTCATATTGTGTTATGTATTATGATGCTCGTAAGTGACAATGATCAGGTGAACACTTTAACGAAGTTTGTAAACGAACAACCTTACTTACCTTACCTTTTGTACTCGTAACAACCATTAGCTAATTTATTTATTCTAAGGAATCTTTAATCTAATGGAAATAAGTATTATTGATGACCCTGACAGATTTTTAAACTCATCCTACCTATAAAATACTTGGAGGCAATGATTATTTTGTACAACTTAGTGTATTTCTAGAAGACATTTACGAAACGAATGATGTTTGTTACCGTGTGCAACGAGAGGCGGTGAATAAGTGTAAAATAACATTTCACATTCGTTCTCCTGACTTCCATTGTAATTATAATAATAAACATTTTGAACATGAGCTGTGTTTCTCTCAATTACTCAACACTCTCCTAAGTTTTATCTGAAATGAATAGTATATATATATAGTTGTATCTCTTTCATTGAAAATACATTTATTATTTATTTATTTATTTATTATTTTTAACCGATTTCAAAAAAGGAGTTCTATGTTCCACTGTATGTTTTTTTTATTTTTTTTGTATGGATGTTCACCGATTACTCCGTCAACTGTAGACCGATTTGGAAAAAGAAATAGTATTCTAAAGGGTATGCTCCCGAGGTGGTCCCATTGCCACCATATCAGGATCTGATGATGGGATCCCAGGGAAATCGAGGGTAACCCTCATTTTTTCTAGGCACATACTATGTTTTTCGTATATTTTCTGAAGTTACACTGGTATTTGCGTCTGGCAGTCATCATTTTATGATGATGAGCTGATGATGTAAGGTACAACTCCTTAACGGTTAGGAGTTGGAGGATAAATCTTTAAATATCATATGTATGTATGTTACCTTTAGTCGTATTCTTTCAAATTATTTAGGTAAGCTGATGATGGAAGGAACAACTCCTCAACGGTTAGCAGTTGGAGAATTATTCTTTCAATTCCATACGTATCTAAAGACCTTTAGTCGTATACTTTCAAGTTATTTAGGTGAGCTGATGATAGAAGGTTAAACTCTTCAACAGTTAGGGATTAGAGGATGATTTTAATATTACACGTACGTATGGTGTTTTTCCATCTGCATGGCAAGATGCTCAAATAATCCCTCTACCTAAGAAAGTTAAGCCCTCTTCATTTTCTGACTATCGGCCCATATCCATTTTACCTTTCCTATCTAAAGTGCTCGAACGCCTCATCCACTCCCAACTGAGTTATTTCCTTTGCAAAAATTATTTACTAGTCTCGTCTCGTCCTGGTCATAGCACAACTTCTGCGCTGATACACATTACTCACAGCATCAGACTGGGCATGGATAGTGGAATGATGACAGTACTCACCTTACTCGATTTTAGCAACGCCTTTAATATAGTTGATTTTCACACCCTGCTTGCTATACTACGGTCTCTTAACATATCTCCAAGGACAATTGATTGGTTTCATAGTTTCCTGTCTGGTCGCCGGCAACGTATTTGCATTGAAGACTCGATGTCCTCCTGGTGCAGTATTACTGCTGGTGTACCACAGGGTGGCGTTCTATCTCCTTTACTCTTCGCTGTTTTTATAAACTAAATCTCAAACCAATTAATTTCGTCCTACCATCTTTATGCAGATGATTTACAAATATATACGCAAGCTCCGATTAACTCGTTACAAGAAGCATTCAACACGATCAATGCTGACCTAATGCGTTTTGGAGAATGGAGTCATAACTATGGACTTAAAATTAATCCTGTGAAGACGCAGGTATGTGTTATTGGCAGTCCCTGGATGATCTCAAGAGTTAACTGGACACAACTGCCCCAAATTTAATTCAACGGAATCGCCCTTGAGATCAGTACTACCGTAAAAAATCTGGGGATCTACATAGATAATACTTTATCTTGGGGTACACATATACAGGAAATCAGTCGAAAGATATTTGCTTCTGCCGGGTCTTTGCGCAGACTGCGTAACTTTCTTCCGATTGCAACTAGGGCTGCACTTGCACGAGCACTTCTCCTCCCAATTCTCGACTATGCCGATGTCAGCTATCTGAATCTCACCGAAGCACATCTTGATAGGCTTGAGCGACTACAAAATCTTTGTATACGATTTGTATTTGGACTACGAAAATATGATCACGTCTCTGAATTCCGACAAATGCTCAAGTGGCTTCCAATTCGCTCTCGCCGGAATACTCATTAACCTTGTCTTCCTTTATAACATCTTGTTTAATCCTGAAGCCCCTCTCTACCTCAAAGAACGATTCAAATTCCTTAATGACACACATGAAAAATGTCTAAGGTCGTCTGAAAATTTGAGACTGGAGATGCCTCTGCATTCCACAAAGTTCTATGGCCAGTCCTTTACGGTTGAAGCTGTGCGCTTCGCGGTTCAAGAATTTTATAGGTCATAACTGATTCAGTCACGAATGAGGGTATGATGTAAGGGTTTTTCGTTTTCGCATGTGATGTGATTGAGTAGTTGACCACAGTTATTTAGTTGTGTCGCGTGTGGGAGTGGGTAACCCTCATTACCAAACTAATTACCAAATGGGTGTATATTATGTATGTGTATGTGCGTGTGTATGTATGTGTATATAATATTGTATGTGTATGTGTGTATGGGTAGATATATGTATATGTGTAATTCACAACAATTTAAATAATTCTATAAAGTTAATTGCACCGTCAACTGCTACTGTCTCTCCGATACATTTTGATCCATCCTAAGGTTGCCTGGAAGAGATTGCTTTTGGCAATAAGGCCACCCTTTGTACATTACATTATATATTTGTCATCTTATGTACTCTCTTGTAAATATGTGAAACGGTGTACAAATAGTTTTCTATCTATGGACCTTAATTTGTATTCTTTCAGTTATTCGTATGGATCGTTTTATTGAGTAGACACCCATTAAGGAAGGAATTTTGGAATTTCTACCCCTAAGGGGGTGAAATAGGGGTTGAAAGTTTGTACGAAAGTCCGTCATTTTTTAAGTTAGAAACACGAAACTTTATCTTTGGGCTACTGATTAAAAATGAGTAGACACATATTTAAGCGTTTCTGGATATTCTACCCCTAAGAGTGTGAAATAGGGATTGAAAGATTGTATAAAAAATCGAATTTTTTTAAGTTAGGAACGTGAAACTTTGTTTTTGGGCTACTGATAAAAATGAGTATTAACGTATTACGTAGCGTTTCTGGTTAATCTATACCTAAGGGGTAAAATAGGGGTTGACATTTAAACCACTAAAGTTATTTGCATCAGCAGAAATTTTGTGAAATAGTTCAACTTACTACTTACCTACGATTGTTTGCACTTAAAACAGAAAAATAAAAACTTTATATAGAAAAAAACGACTTCCAAAAAACATCCAACGAAAACTCTCTGCCAAAAAACATAAAAAGCGTAAAATAAACTGGCTCTTCATAAATTGCTATGTGCCAATTTCTTGTCTATACCTAATTCTTTATTCATTTAAATAGTAGTATTATTATGTGTGATAAGACCTAAAATCTGTTTGAAGTCGGTTCTTTGTTCTTTGACTGTCTGTATACCTACATTCATGAAGAAAAACACGTCAATTAATGGCAGATATATATTAAGAAGTAAGAATTATACAAGTATATGTAAGAGTACATGATTGAAATCGAAACAGGTCACTGCTACTCACTGACGATATACACAAATCAATGTGTTATGTGTGCATTTACTTTCTTCATCATCATCAATGATTCAATAGAGATAGTCGGTTAGTTAGGTGTGAAACTTAAATCAAATCCCAAAAAAAATAAGTTTAAGTTGGAAAATTAGTCGAAAAATTCAAAACATATTAATTGGTAGAAACTGGCACTCGCTAATATCAACTTCCCGTACCGTCTACATATAAAATGAAAGCATATTATCCAAAAATGACTTACAATCTCATTATTTCATTCCTATTCAAGAAATGACAACGGCTGGCTAAATATATATGTTAATTTTCTGACAAAGTCTAGGTATCAGGGTGCGTGACACTTGACAACTTACCGACGTGGGTCGATGTAAAGGCCAAAGGGGACCTTTTCTTTTCATGCTTTTAGCTCTTTGTTTTCTTAGTTTTTCAACAGAATATCGCTCTTCATATTTTCTTCTGTAGTGTGAAAAAATTATCTGATCTGAAATGTTTGAAATCATTGTAGTTTTTTAAAGAGGATCATAGGGAATTGTAGAGCCATCGTCTCTAATCAATCTAGTCAACTTAACCTTCTTTACTTACTACTACTACTATTACCTACTAATACCTGATGGGTCGATTATGAAAGTAATCAATATAACAGTTAGGGCTATGAGTTCTGGCAAATCTATTGCTAACATTGACAGGCTAGTAGAAAGAGCTCAAATATTACCCAACGTTGTCTGTTTAATGTGAGACTGAGTGATTCATGAAAACCTACTGTTATTCAGGTAGGTACATTTCTCATAGCTAAGAAACTGACTTGGTTTGTATACAACCAATGGAGTAAGAAGCTTGCTTTATTTACTTTTACCTATCGTTAGTAACCAGTATGCACTGAACTTGTAAGGAACACTGTTATACATAAATGTGTAGGTGAGAAATGTGTTTAACCGCTGTAACGAACTGTGCTGTAATTCAATGTACTTTAACGTCGTATGATGTCGTTATATTTACTCCTCGCGAGAGACTCGTGGCCGCAAGTTAGCCGAGTAGGTTAACACATTAAAAATTGCAATTCTAGCCAGTTACGTCTATGGATAGTGACCGTTTCTTAACAAATTGAGACCCCTTCGTGCCTCGGAGAGCACGTAAGACCGTCAGTCTCGATTGCCATATTTACATCTGTGCCATTCGTTACCGGTATTCAGTCTATCTATAGAATTTTGATATCTTCCAGTGCTTGGGCTGTCAAAGTCTGATAACTCTCCATAAAATCAAACTCAGCCATAACGTAGTAGACTAATAGTCGACCCTAACCTAGATTGAGAAAAAGGATCTGAAGAAAATCGTCATCGTTACTTCAGCGTACAACAATAGCACAAGAAAATAATGAAATACGTGTATCGTTAAACATACCATGTCGCGTTAAGATTCTAATCCGGCTTAATATAAAATTCTGCGCGCGAGTGAGCAGCGCCGCGCCGTGCTCGGGGGAAATAAGCGCGCCGCGTGTGCTTTGTGTACCGAGCGAGCCCCCATATACACTTCCCGCGCGTGCTACACACCGCCCGCCTCTACAGTGTACATCTGGTACTAAATATTAGTAGCATCAACAGTAAGTAATTAATTATAACAATATAAATGAGCTCAGGGATCGGAGCTGTACCTGGCAGCGGATGCAAAAGTAGGTACCTACTGAATACTGCAGAGTTTGTATCACCTAAACCTGTCAGGGGGGAACAAGTCGCAACCCATGGACCACCATGGAGGCGGATTCGAACCATGCAGATGTCATGTCGCAACCCTAGACCTACCATGGAGGAGGATTCGAACCTTGCAGTCCCCTAATCCTGAACAGGGGGTGCCACTCACCGGTTAGACCCAGTCAGTCAACAAGAGCATAAATCCCAGGGCGCCGTTATAAAATAAAATACTAATTTTCTCAACAAAAGAGAATAAGAAAATAATTGAAGAGATAAATGTGTGTGTGGGTGGGTTCCTTAAGGTTCGCTTCAGAGAAAACAACAATAAGCTTAAACACAGTATATATTTCTTAAAAACAACATTAGGTACATTAATAGATAATATAGTTGTATCTTAAAAAACTAACACCCTAAAATTAAAAGTGGGTAAGTATACAATCACATGTTCTAAGAAATTATAATTAATTATAGTATAAATTTTATCTCCCCACAAGCTCGAGATAGCTTGTGGTTTGATGCCAAATGTGTCTCCCCACCAGCTCGAGGTAGCTGGGGATCGACTTCACCATTATGTCCTCATATTAATAAATAATAAAAAATACATGACCTTTTTCTAAGGAAGGTTGTGCAATACAGGGAAACCGTGTGCCACCGTGACGTACCCTCATGCGGCACAACCGTCTGGCACACCTGATGACGCACCCATGGTCAGGTTACATGGTGCGGCAACCATCAGTGGTATCCCTGAAGCTAAAATCTAGAAGCGGGAACCATTAGCTGGACCCTTGAAGCTGGATCCTATAGCCAGACCCTTGAAGTGGGAACCATTGGCTGGACCCTTGAATCGGGAACCATTAGCTGGACCCTTGAACCCACTATGTAGCGGGTATGTTAAAACTACTTTAATAAAAGTCTACATTATTACAGACAGTAGGTATCAATACTTCTTCAAGACAGGAACATAAAAGAACCTTGAGACACAAAACATCCTAATTTATATATTCTTGATCGTATCTTCCAGAATTAAATCAATACCCCTCCTAAATTTTGACAAGGCATCTCCTCATTCATGACTATATTCACTCAACTCTAACTTCACATCAAAGTATCGTGAACGCCATCTATAGCTTAATAACCAAACCATACAGCACATTAACTCAACTCCCAATATTACGTCATCTCTCGAACTATCGGTGAACTAACAATTAAATCAATATGCTGAATGGACGCCATCTATAGTATCAGTGCGAAATGATTCTAACAGATGGCATGATTACGGTATTGGAATAAATAATTTCTGTTTTCTAGAAAAAAAGTTGTTACAAGTTATTATTACTGGTTTTATAGCCTTGCACCAACCATTATTTTAGGACCAAGTATTTTTGGAAAACGGAGAGGGCGAGAGAACCTGAGATTTGGGGAAACGTGACTCGTGACGTCGAAACGATCGGTGTATCCAGGCCCGGCTCGCGATCGATATTGCTATTACACGCTGCAGCGCAAAATAGGCGCATCAAAGTCGTCTAGTTGCGGAAACCCAACCCGCGAGTTCAAGTACACGCTGCAGCAATAAGAACAAGTATCCATTGGTCTATGTACGAGTATATCTCAATGCAAATGTCGGTCGAACTAATTCCAGAGTGCTAATTTATTTTCTCAAACATTTAAATTAGCTCATGAAATTATAATTTTAGAAAATGGAAATAACCAATAATGAATAGAAACAAGATGTCACGCGTCAGTGCTGCCTCCCACCGTCAGTGCTGCCCCGCCACCGCGCCACGCATTTTACCCCGGGGCAACATATAAGGACGAGCGCACATAACACTCGCCCCCTCTTTGCGAGTTGGCGGCTATGCCGACAACTCGCCTCTTTGGGGCCCGGTACTAGCGCCGGGCCCACTCACTCCTTGCCCGGCGGTCTCCCGCCTGGGTAGCTTTGCAGGCGCCCCTCCCGCCTGGGCCAACTTGCTTTCGCCGGGTCCACTGAACTAACGCCTGGCGTCTTTCGTCTACTGCTGCTGCTAAGTTTAGTGCCTCCCTTACTGTGGAGGTACCACCGCTAAAGGAAACTCCTAGAACCTCACCCTGACTCTAACCTATGTCTCCTGTGCTCGCGAACTAAATTTTTCTAGTAATTTGTAAACTTTACTCGAAGTAATAAATAATCTGTAAATTCTTGTGACCGAGTTTGTGATTTTTCTCATATTATTTCGCCTTAAGGCTTCACCATAATCTCCACGTGGCTCGAGAAGCCTTTAACGTTACAATGGCGCCTATACTAATATAATAATAGGCAAGGAGTATTCGATCAACGGTTACCTCGTATTTTTCTTTACTGAGTTTCGATAATATTCTGTGTCGAAACCCGTCCAGGAGCAGTTATAGAAAAAGTTTTATGGTGCTGATTTATTAAAACGCCGTCTAGGTTCGTGTAGCCTTCTGAAACTTGTTAGACTTCGTGAGTTCACAGTTGAATTCGTGTGACGGCGCCGATACACCCCTTTTTTTCCACCGACTGGTGGCTTTGTCGGACTCGAACCGAGTAAAAACCGCACACCGTCACGGGTACGAGAAGCCGGGGGAACCAGGTGCACCCTAGAAATCAAATTCCTGGAACTCTGGTACTGGTAGATGGCCCCTTCTGTGTAAGAACCCTGATGTTCCTTTTCTATTGACTAATAAATAATAAAATACTTTACACTCCTGACTAGTATCTGTTCAATACAAACAACAATAAGTTATTATTACATTTGTTGGCCTTGTATATACTCAAGTCTAATATTGTAGAGTTTTTAGTAATCTAAAACTACATAATATCCTGAGACTGGTAAAGCTAAGCTATAGTACCACAACACCTTGTCGTATGTGCTGTAACAGACCTTTATTTGAAAGTTTGGAATTTAAACATTTAAAAGTATTTAAGGGCATAGCGTTAACTGAGTTTTATTTAGTGCTATAGGTCAATGATTAATAATTCAAATATAATTAGTTACCTTTGCAAGTTATAACCTAAATTCCAAGACATGTGAGCGTGACAATATAAACTACAGGTTTGTAAGTAGGTACATGACCCATAAAACGCAACTTATGTACAACCTACATTTTGCTAACAAAAATGATACAAACGAAATCAAAGTATATTATACCACGAACTCAATATACCTGCCAAAGAACCGTTATTGTGTGCGAAATATACGTGGAGTGGTTTAGTTTCAAACCTACTTATGTTCGAAACCGTGGGAAAGCCACGCTTCGGCATTAAAGGGCCGACTCGACCGGAGTGATACCATGGCCTCACAGAAAACCGGTGTGAAACCGAGTGAGGGAGGATACCGGAGGCCCATACCCCAATCCTTCTCCCCATCCCCAAAGGCCGGCAACGCACTTGTGACGCCTCTGATGTTGCGGGTGTCCATGGGCGGCGGCGATCGCTTACCATCAGGCGATACGTCAGCTCGTTTGCCACCTATTACATAAAAAAAATTAAATAATAAAAACCAAGTCACTCCACGTTCAATGTACATACAATGTCAATAAAACAATTAGTCGTCACAACATGGCTCTATCAGTTTCTTTTATCCAAACGCTTTTGGGAAGCGCTAGGCGAGTATTTGGTTCTTATCTTTTAGATACATCTTAGGAACGGAGACTGAGGTCTTCGTCCTCACCTATCAAATCTGTGTCCATTCAGTTATGACTGTTTTGGTGTTGCAGTGATAGCGTATGCTTGAGGTCTCGGTGGCGTTTCTTGGGTCAGACTAAATATTTGTACCATCATTATCAACAGTCCTAAATAGTCCGTTACTCCACCTATATAGGCATTGGGCTATACAAATATTGATTTGTATTATCTGCTTTCTATGTATTATATATGTATTAAGATGTCATCATCTTAGTAGCCTTTACTATGCCCAAGATTATTTGGGGTCGGCCACTAGTTCATCCGGTTTTACCTTGTATTCCATTTCTTTTTATTCGACTAATGTTACTATTTATGTTCATCGATTTTGTATAGGTAGTATTTAATTAAGGCTTTATCGTCTGAATCATGGGCGTAGCCAGGGAGGGGAGGAGGGGGGGTAGGGTTCAAATCCTAACCGCGAATTGATATTTTTTAAACCTCTCAATTTTTTCATAATGATATTACGGTTAAAGGGACATAGTCATTTTATTATTTTTATAGACTCCACCTCCCCCCCTCCCCTCGACACTAAAACCTGGCTACACCCGTGGTCTTAATTAATACTATGTCAAATAAAACATTGTTATACATTACACGAAGATTCAAAAGCGTCGTTCCGAAGGCGAGGCGTGGCAAATGATTAATTTTGATAACTTGATTAACGGCAATCTTTAACAGTCGAGACACTTGTAAAGATCACACACAGATTTGATATTATCGTCAAGACGGCACAATTGCGATTAACTTTCGTCTTAAGCGATAAGCTCCCGAGCAGTAAACATGTCAATTACTTACACGCAATATAGTACTACATCAAAATTAGTTTACCATACGAACGTAAATCGTTTTGCTGTCAATTCAAAAAACATATGAGGATACTGCAGAGCTGTTATTATTGGACGGATAGCTCACGAGAACAGGCGTGTGAGGACAGCGAGAGAAACTGAATATTTGTAAATATCCGCACCGTTAGCGACTCCTCAGAAAGATAGCAGAACTTGATAAATGGCGCTCAGGGCTCGGCGCGATGCTTTTATAGCTCAACTATCGCTTATATTGCCTCCTTCATAACTTATTATTATTGCAATAGCAGCTTCGTTGGCAATATGTTATTGGTAAGCATAAATGGCAATATGGCAATTGGTACACAACACAATATTAATACTAGAAACAAATCTAAACTCATTGGTACCTATCATCGATTACATAAGGTACACAACTCGTTCGAAGGTCTTGGTGTACGTTTTTATAATAAAATTCCTATACATGTAATCGACCTTCCTGTAAATAAATTCAAGCTAACTGTAAAAAATCACCTTATTAGGAAAGCCTACTATACGATCAACGATTATCTAAACGACAAACAGTCATGGGCTTAAGGTGTCATTAGAATTTAAATAGATACACACAAACTTCTTTGTCTTCTAATAAAGCTAAATATTAACAAACCATTGTTAGTTGAAAGTAATGCGTGGCGATTATCATGGTAATTTAATTAGTAGTGATTTTTATCAGTATCTCGACTATGGTTTGTCATGCTCACTAAAATGTCATTGCTTGCGGTGTCGTCGTGGGGCGGGTCGTTTCCTTCCCTCTGATATGGCGAAGGAGATGATGGCTGGTCCATGCGTCATACTCGTGAACGGGTGCTGCTTGGGGTGACTGGTCGGCCTAGTCAGCGATTCTTTAGACAATACTATTATTCTGGTTCGTTCAACTGCAACCCTAGCCTCTTAATCCAGTCACGAATTATTTACAACAGTAGATTTTGCAACTGAATGTAAGTGGATGTGCACCTTGTTTCTATTTTGTTCTATGTTTAATAGACTCAAACCTTCAACGTTATCACTGAGTGTTTTTTGTTTGTTTGCGCGTTAGATTTTGGAGCTTTTTAATAAAAGGAATTTCAGGTGGCAACAGCTTGCATACTGTTTACCTTACATGTAATACTAACACTATTGTATCTGAAAATCAGATTTTGAAAAAGAGTAGCCATGAGTTTCTTTGCCAGTATTCTTCTCATGAGCTCTACGCATTTTGGAAACTGGAAGTTATGGATCGACTCAGGCAGGCAGTAGATTTTGGTGTTTTCGCCTAACTTACCTCGACAATACAGCACATGCTGTGGCCTCTGTTTGTGTCGATCTATGATTTTTAACTATAGCTTCAATTTGACGTTCATAAGTGTCACTTGGTGTCTTAGATGAATAAATGATTTTGATTTGATTTGATGTATAAGAAAAATTGTTTCAGTACACGTCACCGGGTAGTTTTATTACCTTAAGAAACTTTCATAGAAATGTTGCTTTAAAGCCTTATTTTAAACAGAAGTATTCTCTCCGAATTTAAACAAATAAAAAAGTGGTTTTTAACCTACTTCAAAAAAAGGAGGAGGTTTCTCAATTCGACCGTATATATTTTTTTTATTTTTTTTATGTGTGTTCGGGGATAACTTCGTCGTTTATGAACCGATTTTGATGATTCTTTTTTTAATGGATAGTAGATGTTCCGACGGTGGTACCATGATAAGGAAACTAGGATCTGATGATGGCATCCCAAAGAAATCAAGGGTAACCCTCATTTTTTTCAGGCACGTACTATGTTTTTCGTATATTTTCGGAAGCTACGCCGGTATTTGCGTCTGGTAGTTATCATTTAATGATGATGAGCTGATGATGAAAGGTAAAACTCCTTAACGGTTAGGAGTTGGAGGATAAATCTTTAAATGTCATATATGTATGTATGTTACCTTTAGTCGTATTCTTTCAAGTTATTTAGGTAAGCTGATGATGGAAGGTACAACTCCTCAACGGTTAGGAGTTGGAGGATAATTCTTTCAATTTCATACGTATGTATAGACCTTTAGTTGTATACTTTTAAGTTATTTAGGTAAGCTTAATGTATTTTGCTTTAAGTAACTCGCCTGCTTCTATTTCATCACGACATTTAAGCTTGCACACGATTACTATTGCCCCGTAGACCACGTTCTCGGTAACAGAAATTTTGCATCTCAGCATAATTTTGGAAACTGATCATACTCAGTTTTAATACGTGTTCAAACCACTAAAGTTATTGGCATCAGCAGAAATTATATGAAATAGTTCAACTTACTGATAACCTATGATTGTTTGCACTAAAAATTGAAAAATAAAAACTTTTTATAAAAAAAAACCGACTTCCAAAAAACCATTCGACGAAAACTCCCTGCCAAAAAACACTTAAAAGCGTAAAATAAACTGGTTCTTCATAAATTGCTATTTGCTAATTCTTGTCTATACCTAATTCTTTATTCATTTAAATAGTAGTATTATTGTGTATGCTAGGTACCTAAAATCTGTTTGAAGTCGGCGCCAAGCCAAAATGTAATAGGAGGTACCGCACTCGCCGCTGCCGGATAGCTAGCATAAAACAACCCAAGCGAGCAGACACGCGCGGGCTGACGCGACGTCGTTGCAATTTATGAAGAGCCAGTGTATTTTACGCTTTTAAGTGTTTTTTGGCAGGGAGTTTTTGTCGAATGGTTTTTGAGAAGTCGGTTTTTTTTATAAAAAGTTTTTATTAGTCACTTCGTCTATAGGTGTTTCAGGGCCAATAAACACATGTAATTTCGCCCAGCATGGATGTTAGACTGAGAGCCACCGTTCGGCAGACTTACGGTATAGTAGCAAAGTTCATATTAATGCTAGGTATACTATTGGACCTGCTGTAGGTGAAATGGGGATTCACTATTCCCATCAAGGGTTCCTTTGGGCGTGACTAGAAGTCGAAATTTATGCAAATTTACGTTATTTTAGCATGTTTGCCGTTTTGATATATTAAAATATATGTTTTTTTATATGTAAAGATTAAATGGCAGACACTTATTCCGGTTCCTACTATAATTTTATAGCAAATCGAAACTGCAAAAATTTCATGAAATTTACGTTATTTTAGCAAAGCTGAAAATTATATATGTTGTTTATATTGTCATTAGATACACATATTTAAAAAGGCTGACATATAGGCCGGTTCCGACTTCCGACATCCAGGCAGACAACATAATACTTTCTCAGTCGTGCTACTGAACGCCTACGATTTCGGCTCTTTCACTGGGAGTTTGTGTTTCAGCAAAGCTACAATTTACACATGTTATTTATATTATCATTACATACATACATATTTAAAAAACAGACAGATGGATCGGTTCTAACTTGCAGGCAGACCACGTAATACTTTCTCAGTCATGTGTTAATGAAGGCGTACGATTTTGACTGCCTCCCTCTTACTTGTCTCTTTCATGGTATGTAGTAGGTGAAATATTAATCAAAATCTTACGCTTTCTGACTACTTAGCACGTCTGACAAAGTATTAGGTGGTCTGCCTGCAAGTTAGAACCGATCTATCTATCTGTTTTTTTTAAATATGTATATGTAATGATAATATAAATAACATATGTAAATTGTAGCTTTGCTGAAACACAAACTCCCAGTGATAGAGCCGAAATCGTACGCGTTCAGTAAAGCACGACTGAGAAAGTATTATGTTGTATGCCTGGATGTCGAAACCGGCCTATGTGTCTGCCTTTTTAAATATGTGTATCTAGTGATAATATAAACAACATATATAATATTCAGCTTTGCTAAAATAACGTAAATTTCATGAATTTTTCGCAGTTTCGATATGCTATAATTATAGTAGGAACCGGAATAAGTGTCTGCTATTTAATCTTTACATATAAAAAAACATATATTTTAAGATATCAAAAGGCAGACATGCTAAAATAACGTAAATTTGCATAAATTTCATGGTTTTAGACTACTGGTCACGCCCAAAGGAACCCTTGATGGGAATAGTGAATGCCCATTTCACCTACAGCAGGTCCAATAGTATACCTAGCATCAATATGGACTTTGCTACTATACCGTAAGTCTGCCGAACGGTGGCTCTTAGTATATGTGAATGAATACGCATGAAACGCTCAATTTAGATTATAACTTTGTCCACCGCTACCTTTGTGAGAATACAGAATACCAGTTAAGTAGATTTTTCGAAAAACTATTCCAGTAGAAGAGTAGCCCATTCAGTATAAATAAATGCGGCATGGTCTAAATTATTAACTAAGTTCGGAAGAAATAAAAGCAAACACTTATAATGATTATCAAATTGACAATGGCGGGGACAGCGTTTGTGGACTTTGTGGTAAGGAGTAAGCGATCGACGTTTCTTGCGAGCAAAACTTGTCAGTAGTTTTACGACCGTAGGAAGCTAAGAACTGGCTCCCTGTGAGCCTTTTTAGTGCATTGGATTGAAGCATTCAAAGCTGAGGAGCTTCAGTCTAACGATCGATCTGAGAAAATAATGATTAACGCTGACAAAAAACCCTTTGTTAAATTCAAATCGAAATGAAACAATGATCGAACACGCAAGTCATCGCACTTTATAAATGTGCCTCTATTTTATGAAAATCTAAATTACTACTTTTAAAAAAGTTGAGTCGACTTCAATCAACACCAATAAAGTAAACTAGAAATTAAAGAACAATTGCAAACTTAAATGTCTGATTTTACTAAAATAACCTAATATTTTTTTACAATAAACACTATTCAATTACCCTGAATAACTTTGATTATTATGTATTTTGTGTGGAACTCTTGTTTCCTACGAAATTGCAAAACTCCACGGAGAGACAACCAAACATATAATCTAGCACAAATTTAATAAGATAAATGCGACCAATGTGTGCCATGCCACTACATTAAAATGCCTGAATTGTACCCAAGGATACTAAATGCTTTCTTTTTATTATTAATATTTTATTTTTGTTAACTCTTTTCTTTTTGTCTGTTTATCTTTTTAAATATGATTATTACTAGTTGTTGCCCGCGGCTCCGCCCGCGTATATGTCGGTTATCGCGGCAAATAGTAGCCTATGTGATATTCTGATGTATAAGCTATATTACTGTAGAGTTTCATCCAAATCCGTTTAGTAGTTTTTGCTGGAAAGAGTAACAAACATCCATCCATACATCCATACTTAAAAACTTTCGCGTTTATAATATTAGTATAGGTATACTCGTAGATGTAAATGGTCAATGGATATTCATGCCAAATATCAATTTGTCACGCGATACAACTTCGTCTTTTCTGTATGCTCATATTTTGAGTTGCAAATTTAGATCTAGTTATAAGTTTTATTTAAAGGTATTTTCGGAATTCTAACTTGTTTTGTGCATTAAACGAATAAATAAAGATTTAGTTGAACGTAGCGACAACATCATGCTCACAATCAACATACAATTAGACTAGAGAATGAAATGCAAGTTGAAGCGTGTACCGCGTTGGCCTGAGATGTGCTCTCACGCGCCTCACTCATCTGCGAGGAACGAAGGTAGGTTCAAAACGAGGTTAGCAGCGGCGATAACAGCCAGGCGTGGGGTGGGGTAGGGGCAGGCCCTGGGGCCGCACAAAAGCTGATTAGCGTCAACGTGTATACAAGTACACACGTCGTAGCTCCGGTGTAAATGTTTTGCTGTGTTGTTTGCGTCTCTTTATTTAAATAGATGTAGGTCTGCTTACACTGCCCCGTATTTAACTAACAATACGTATTGATGCCAGTGGTATTTCGGTAATGACAGGTGCTGTGAAAGATTTAGCATTAACTGCTGTGTTCTTTGAGTCCGTTACATTTATGTTTGTAAAGTCCCCCGCGACACAGGATTTATTCCTAGAGCGGGCGTTGTCTTTAAAAAAAAAAAAAAAAACTGCCTCGGTGGCGCAGTGGTAGCGTATGCGACTGCTTGAGGTCTGGTTCGATTTCCGGGTCGGACTAAATGTTTGTATGATCTGCACATATTTGTTTCGGAGTTTGGGTGTTTGCTATGTATATATTCACAAAAAAAAAGTGTTCTATCAGTCAATCTTGCTTTTATAGTACAAGCTCTGCTTAGTTTGAGACTAGATGTCGTTGTGTGTCAGACGTCTGTAAATATTTCTTTATTAGAAATGAGACAACCTGTTGGATTTCGAATGTCATTGTACTGGCAACATTTTGATTGTCTCTGGTTCGTGTTGACGTTTGACGTTTGAGGAAAGATATGTAAAAGCGGTGCGGTGTACTGTCGAGTAATGGCGGGCAGTGAATTTGATTGTTAATTTTGTGTATTCGATAGCCTCCGCGTGATGTTGATGACACTGTGAGTTTGTTAGGCTAAAATACTTATAATAGTTGAGAACGGTTTGATCGGCCAGGCTAGGCTTGTGAACAGTTAATGTATGTAAAAAAGATGGTGAAATAACGCGTGTGTTGAAACCGGCCGACGAGTTGTTTGTTATTGTGAAAATCATTTGATAGTAAGCTAATTGTATTGTCCATCGACCCGCGGTCGCTTTAGTGATAAACCGTATTGTGTTAGGTCGTGGATTCGCGAGTTTGTAGGCGTGTTCCGCGTAAGCTGAAACGAGCGTATTGAGATTAGTTCGAATACCTTGGAAGTTGTACAGCATTTTAGGAGCGTATGTTTGTGTGAAGACGCAAGAGCAGAAGAACCTACCCACCTACCCAAGAGCTCTTGGGAACGCCGAGAAGAACATTGAAGCCACACACTCCTGTAAGTGCTTTAATTATTTTAGTTTAGATTATTTATTTATTTATTTATTCAGGATAACAACAGTCTTTTACAGAGTCAATTACTTATATAATATTTACTAGGATATGACCAATTACAGTTATCCACTAATACATAATGATTTCCAAAAAGTACAAAGAACAGATTTCCATTTTTTTATAAATTTTTTTTATATGTAGGTGTAATTACACAATAAATCTCTAACATTTACAACTTTTAAACTTTAAACATTACAGTGTTAAACTAAATTGTTTGCGGAACTTGTAAAAGTAAACAAATAAAAACATGAATTGCATTGCGGAATGTAAACATGTGTATCTATCTAATAAAGCGGGTGTATCATGCGAGTCGAGCACTCGCCGCTCGGTCGGAGCTCGGGACCGGTTTGTGGGTGGCATAATGGTATGTAGGTGGCAACAAAGACATTTACAAAAAATGAATACTCGTGATTTTTTTTTTTTTTTTTTTTTTCTCTCAATAGGCAACCTAAGGTTAATAAGTACATAAAGTTATACTATATATTTTTTATTTTATGTTATAAGTAGATGTGTGCATGTGAAGTACATGACTGTTATTTATTGTTGATTATATATTTTTTTATATTAGAAATAAATGTGGTTTTAGTCATAATGATTGGGTCCACAGAGTTAAATGTAGTATTATACGAACGTGCGATTCTGGTCATCACGGCGTTTTGCCCGTATGATGTAGATTAAGAACACGGTGACACAGCCGTGGGTCATTCTTCTTGCCAGTGGTATTAGTAGTGATTGTATATCCATCTATGGGCCCGTGGGTAATATAAACATCATCAAAAGGTGATCGCTGCCTTGGCAAGAGGATTGATCATTTTGGTAGCAAGAGCTTGGTTTACCTCCGGGCTGTGAGCACTCGTAGTGCACTCAGAAGGTGAAACCTAGTTGTTAGGCAGGTAATTATACTGTTCCACTGTCCACATATCTTTGATTCCACTGATATAGCTATTTAGAATAGTATTTAAAACAATTTATTAGCATAATGATTGAATGTAGGTAGTTCACACATTTAATTATAAAACTTATAAATAAATTGTACTAGTTGTTACTAGTTGATGTTTACTAGTTTGAACTTATAATTGTAAAACTAGTAAATTGTATACTTGAAATTGATTGTGTGGTCCATTATATTAACCCAATAACACATTTGATTATTGGTAGAATTGTGAAACTTAATTGTATTAATCGTTGGGACAATAAAGTTGGTCCAATATATTAGTCTAATACAATTAGATTTGCTAGCCCAAAGACAATATTACTAGAATAATATTGTTATATCATTCTAATATTGTTTAGTGAAGCTTAAATTCAGTTATTTTTAATAAAATTAACTTGTTGTTAGTGGGCATTGATAAAGTGAAACTTGTAGGTAGATATATATCTGAGATTAAGTTACTGCACAAGCACTTCATAGGGTTTTATATGAAGTTCCTAATAGTGTTTAAATAAATAGTTTGTTACCTACATAAAATATTGTAACTTGTAAGTATTGTTTTGCCGCTATGTCGTTCTCATTGTACCGGGCTAAGATTAGCACATAATTGAGATGGTTTACATCGGTTCAAGGTCTCCTAGGCCGACCAGATAGACAGGATGCACTGTTGGCTCGAGCATTGGATGCGCTGGCTAGGCTGGAGTTATTGATGGAAACGCTTACCAAGGTCGAGGCCCTTGAGGAGGAGAAGGTCAGCGATCAGATAAGGTCCGCAATGCAGGCCGATGTTGACCAGTGCCTCTCAATTGCTGATGACATTCAGCAGCGCATAGCTGAAATAAAGCGCCAGCGCAGAACTGGCTGTGATGAAGAAGCTGTGGAAGGCCCACACTCTCGCGGGGTTGTATCAAAACTGCCTCAGATACAACTACCCAGCTTTGATGGAGAGCTCGGTGAGTGGGTCAGCTTCATCAACTTATTTGACAGTTTGGTCCACTTAAGGGAGGATTTACCTAAGGCCTATAAGATGGCACAACTGATGTCAGCTCTGAAGGGAGAGCCTAGGGAACTGGTAGCCCATTTGACGGTGACCGAGGGCAATTATGAGATTGCCCGTCAAATGTTGGTAAGGCGCTACCAGAACAAAAGAAGGCTGGTTGATGCTCAGCTCAAGAGGCTGTTTAGCATCCCTTCAGTGACTCGGGTCTCTGCCATACAGGCAGAAGTGTTGAACCCGTTGTTGAGTGTCACTCGGGCATTAGAAAATTTGGGCTTGCCGGTTGAACAACGGTCTTACATGTTAGTATATATAGTACTGTCCCGGCTTCCAGTTGATGTGCAGACCAGATTTGAGCAGCATCACGGTCAGGGTGCAGACAACTTGCCCACCTCTTCTCAGCTCATAGAGTTTTTGGAGGAAGAGTGTCGGAGGGCAGAGAACATGGGTTCGTTCTCGAAGCCCGCTGCGGAATCACAGAAGACTACTTGGAGCCCTGTGAGGAGGGGACTACCGCAGAGAGGACCAAGGCAGTTGTATGGGCACGTGGGTGCCTCAACACCTGAACGGGATGCCTACCCATATTGTAAACAGGATGGCCATGGTGTGGCCGCCTGCCTTAGATTTAGGGACCAGAGAGTCCAAGGGCGACGCCAGATCACCAAGCAACGTGGCTGGTGTTTTTTGTGTCTGGGTCCACATTTAGCAAGGGATTGCGCTCGGTCCGCAATGTGTAAGTTTTGTGGAGGCCGCCATCTTGAGTTGCTCTGCATGAATAGGCCCGACCAACATCATGCAGATGGACAGGGCCGGACTCAGGGACGGATGGGGTCAAGTACACAGGGCCGGACTTGGAACCTGGGTCCACGGGACCAGGGCCCTCATAGGGAGGATGTTGGGGGCGATGTTCAGGCCAACATCGCGCGCGGTTCCCCGACCTATTGGCAGGCCAGGGGCTCAGTTGGAGCTGGCACGGGCGGGTGTGCGGATGCACCCTCGAGAATGGAGCGGTTCGTTAGAACGCCGCCTCGGGTGTCATCGCACTCGCCGCCGACCACTAGAACGCCGCCTCGGGTGTCATCGTGCTCGCCGAAGATGACAACATTTCGTCGATTTTCGCCGCCCATCATGGAACGCCCTCGGTTGGATCACCGCACCCCCCCTATCCGTGGACGGCACCAAGTAGAGCGCCGCGATTGGAGGGGCACTTACGAGGGACCATGGGATCCCTACGTCGGCACTGATATGCCCGCTTGCTCGGGCTATAATGCGTGGGGCCCCGGGGGCCCCCGCTAGGAAATTGCAGTCCACTCAAAAATTTGGTCCCCAACCGGAGGCTATAGTCTTGCCCGCTGCCTCCGTGTGTGTTTGGGGTTTGCTCTCGACCCCCAGGTACGGTTGACGTGCTACTGGGAGTAGACTTGGCTTGCAAGGAAGGAATCGAATTGGCCCCTTAACACAGTTTCCTGATTGAGCGGTATAGCTCTCTTGATAAATTGATCAATGTCAATTGTTGGATCAGAAGATTCGTTCAGAATTGTCGCACTCCACGCGAACAGCGAGCGCTAAGCCCAATTCTGTCACCGGCAGAGCGAAATGAGTCGCGACGGACTTTGATCCGGTTGGTACAGTCTTCGAACTTTGGAGCAGAATTGAAGAGTCTACGAACTGGTCGTTCGAAATTGAAGGGTGCTGTCGCGCGTCTCAACCCGTTTATAGATTCGGCCGGGTTGCTTCGGGTAGGAGGAAGATTGCGCAATGCGAATCTGCCGTATTCGGCTCGTCACCCCCTACTGCTCCCCAAGGGAGGGCAGTTGGTTGAGTTGTTGGTGACTGACCGGCATGTTAAAAACGCTCATGCAGGTTGTAACGCCTTGTTGGCTACACTCCAGAGGGAGTTTTGGATATTGTCTGGGCGTCGTACCATACGGAACATCGTGTTTCGGTGCATGCCTTGTTATAGGAGCAAGGCTGCCACGATGCAGCCTCACATGGGGGATCTGCCCCCTGATCGGGTGAATGAGGCTAGGCCATGGGCGGGTGTTGGTACAGACTTTGCGGGCCCATTCTTAGTAAAAAGCTCGCGGCTGCGGAATGCAAAACAGTACAAGGCGTACCTTTGCGTGTTCGTCTGCCTATCCACAAAGGCGGTGCATCGCGAGCTCGTTGCTGACCTCACGACTGAAGCCTTTATAGCGTGCTTGGACAGATTCGTTTCCCGAAGGGGACTGCCAGCACTAATTCGTTCCGATAACGGAACCAACTTCGTAGGTGCAGAACGATACTTACGAGATGTAGTTAGGTTTTTAAATGAAAACAAAGTGGATATTGGAACAGCCCTCTCCCGTCGGGGTATACAATGGAACTTCAGTCCACCAGGTTGCCCCCACTGGGCCGGGATTTTTGAAGCCGTGGTAAAGTCAGCTAAGACGCATTTAGGGCGTATTGTAGGTCAGACCGCGCTGACATTTGAGGAACTCGCGACGTTGTTTGTAAGATCGAAGCCGTTCTCAACTCGTTCGCTCAGCTCGGATCCAAATAACTTGGAGGCGTTGACTCCAGGCCATTTATACTGGTCCCCCTAATGTTGGTGACCTCGTGCTGGTTAAGGATGCTAACCTACTGCCACTGCGTTGGCGCCGGGGGCGCATTGTTCCCCCCAATGTATCCCTACGTTGTCGTCGTGGTGGGGCTTGCGTGGGTCGATGATTTCTGGGGCTATGCCGGTAGAGCCACTCATGCCGGATAGGTCCAGAAGGAGACCCCAGACTAAATGGGATACGCGACGGAGTCTGATTGCAGACTGCCGCGGAGGGCACTCCAAGCGTCCCTCTGATCTAGCAGAAGGCGTATTGGAGTGCGAGTAGGTTCGAGAGGAACCTGGGGCGGGTCAGCCCACTGTTAATTCAGGGGCTGACACCCGTCGGTGAGACGGGGCTAGCCACCCTGTCGCATTCCGTAACCAACAGGGGCTCAGCAACGACCTGACTGGTGCCTCCAGGAGGGTATGCTGAGAACCTGTTGGCCGGAGGGCTTGCCTTAATTGGCCGGCCCATGACAAGGATAGTCTATAACACCCGACAGCCAAGTCGTTAAAACCTGTGGATACCGGCCGACCTCCACAGTATTTAGGCTTATCCGGGTGCAGGGGGCACCGCCCGGACGGACTTTTTATTTCCCCCATACTCGTGGGATAAGTTATGGCAGATGAAATACATTTATACAAGAAAAACTCGGATCGGATCTTAAATACAACAAACACTGGCAAGTCTACTGGAATTGAGGCAAAAAGGAAGGGAAGGAGGAACGCCAAGGGGCAGTTCCGGAGGGCGGACGACTCCTCTACCGAGGAGGAGTCTGCGTCCGGGGCGCCTACATCGGCGGGGCTCCTAGTAGTCAATCCGACTGCTAGGAGCCGAAGAACATCGGAACGTACGCGTTCCAGGTCCACCCACTCGTCGGATGGCACGGGCGGTAACTCCAATGCTGATGCATTGGAGTCCATGGACTTGGACGCGAGCGATAGTCGCAAACGCGTACGTTCCACCAACGATGGGGGTGGTAGCGACACCCAGGAAATGCTGCCGCCTAAAATAGCGACCAGTCATAGGGGGAGGTCGAGAACCCCAGTCTCGGGCGCGTCGGGTTCCGTTTTTTGTAAGGCGGAATCATACCGGCGAGCCAGGGCGGAAGGTGAGACTCAGGCGGAGGAGGAGATCTCCGGTCTCCTGCTGAAGATCGGGGCGCCGGTGGATGGGGATTCAGTGCCCCAGACGCCGGTCTCCCTGCAGGAGAGGGCGGATGCGGCGGTTGCCATCATTCAGAAGGTGGCCACCAAGTCCGTCAACCTTAAGGGTTCCTTCGTGAAGGCCCTTAAGGACTCCTCCTCCGCAGTGGCGGGGGTCGTAGGGACCCTCATTGGGGATGTGGCTCGCCTACAGGCAGCCAATGACCGTTTAGCGGGGCAGGTGGCTGAGCTTAGCGCTCAGTTCGCCCAATTTCGGGCGGAGCGTCCTGAGCGTGAGGCCTCGGCCCCAGCCCCGTCTACGTCACGACCAGCCCCGTCTGCGTCGCGGCCGGCCCCATCTGCGTCGCCGCCGGCCCCGTCTAAGTCACGACCGGCCCCGTCTGCGTTGCAGCCGGCCCTCACTGTCCCTGGGGTATCTGACGCCCTAGTGCAGCAGATCCTCATGGCGGTGGGGAACTTAGTGGACGGTCGTCTGGCCGGCCTCGAGGCGAGGCTGCCTCCGGCCCCTGTCGTTCGGCCGCCGCTAGGAGCACAGCGAAAGACCGTCGCTTCGGCGCCGACCCCACTTCCCGTGGTGGGGGGTCGAGTGACCTACGCCGCCGCAGCGACGTCAAAGCCTGCTCCTACGGCTCCCCAAAAGCCACGACAGGGGGCTAAGGCCAAGACGGCTGCCCCGAAGCCGGGGCCTAGTACAAAGACGACGGCAAGAGCTGGAGAGGAGTTCCCTCCGCTCCCCACTCCAACGCCGGTTCCTGGCCCCTCAACAGCTGCCCCCTCCAATGAGGCTTGGCAGGCAGTTGGGGGGTCCAAGAAGTCCCGAAGGAGGGCTAGGAAGGCTGCTGAAAAGGCAGCCCCTACCCCGCAGTCGCCGCCGGTGGCAAGTGCCACCGCCAAGAAGCCGCGGAAACTGAAGCCGCCGAAAACCGCGGCGGTAGTGGTGACCGTGTCGCCGGAGGCGGCTGAAGGCGGACTTTCCTACGCGGCCCTTTTCAAAAGGGCCCGGGCTAGTCTCGCCTCCTTCGGGACGACGGGTGTAAGATTGCGCCTCGCCCAAACGGGAGCTCGAGTTCTCGAGTTCCCCGGGGCTGAAGGCGCAAAGTCGGCAGACGCATTTGCCGAGAAGCTGCGGGACATGTTCGCGGAAACGGATGGTGTAAGGATCGCCAGGCCTACAAAGTGCGCGGAATTGCGCATTTCGGGCCTGGACGATTCCGTGACGGCTGAGGATGTCCGCGTTGCAGTTCAGGAGAAGACGAACTGCAGCGCGGAAAACATCAGGGTCGGCACCATCCGTCCCGGTCCAGGAGGCCTTGGTGCGGTGTGGCTCAGCTGCCCAGTAGTG
Organism: Diaphora mendica; assembly: GCA_949125395.1. NCBI lineage: Eukaryota > Metazoa > Arthropoda > Insecta > Lepidoptera > Erebidae > Diaphora > Diaphora mendica. Next base: position 98,907 of record OX421326.1, on the reverse strand, counting down.
GCAGCCAAAGTGCGGGCGATGCTGGCAGGCTCCTCGTCGGCTTTGTTAGCGCCAGGATAACAGTCCTGGCAGCGAGGCCGATGAGGTGTTTTAAATGCCTGTCGGCGGGCCACACACGCACCAAGTGCAGTAGCTGCTTTGACTGCAGCGGACTTTGTTTCCGCTGTGGTCAACAAGGGCACAAGGCGGCAGAATGTTCTGCCGCCCCTCACTGCCCCGTCTGTGCGGCGGCTAATAAGCCCGCCAATCACCAGATGGGGCAGGGAGGCTGCAAGCCTTCTCGTGCTTCTCGGCAAGCGTCGGGGGTAAGCCAGTTGACCCAGGCTGCCTCCGGCGTAGCTAGTGCGTCTACGCTGACGCCCATGGAGGAGGCTGTAGAGACGATCCACTAATGGATCAAGTCTCCAGCCTCCTGGTCCAGACGAACCTGAACCACTGTGCCGCGGCGCAGGATTTATTCCTGCAAACCATGGCGCAGTGGTCGATAGGTGTTGCCGTAGTCGCGGAGCCCTATTACGTTCCTCCCCGTCCAAACTGGATGGGTGACCGGGACGGCTCCGTGGCAGTCGTCAGCTCCACGGCGGCTCATTCCCCGCCCTTGTCGCTAAGAGACAAGGGTACTGGATATGTTGCCGCCGATTGGGGGGGGGTCACCGTTTACGGTGTATACTTCTCCCCAAACCGGAGTCTGAGTGACTTCGAGGTCTTCCTGAACACCCTGGAGACCTCGATACGGCGACTAGCGTCTGGGCACGTCCTCGTGCTGGGGGACTTCAACGCAAAGTCCATTGCGTGGGGGTCCCCCAGGACGGACGCCAAGGGCGAAGCCGTAATGGAGTGGGCGGCTTCGGTGGGCCTCTGTTTGCTGAACAGAGGCTCCACCAACACGTGCGTGCGACAGCAGGGCGGGTCGATAGTGGACCTTTCGTTCGCTACCCCTGCTGTTGCCGCACGAGTAAGGAACTGGTGTGTCCTGGAAGAGGTCGAGACGCTCTCGGATCATTTGTATATCCGATTTGAGCTCTCCCGGTCCCAGGGCCCCAGTAGGGGTCACACGGCGCGGCAATCATCCCGCTTTCCGCGGTGGGCTGTCGCCAAGCTCGACAGGGACCTGCTGGAGGAGGCAGCCATTATTCATTCTTGGCTGTCTCCGCAGGCCTCGGCCGGGGAGGTTGACGTGGACGTGGGGGCTGGCCGTTTTCGCGATGCGATTACGCAGATTTGCGACACGGCCATGCCCCGCATCCGGAGTCGTCGGCCTCCACGGAAGGAGGTCTACTGGTGGTCCCAGGAGTTGGCGGACCTCCGTGCGGCCTGTACCCGTGCCCGGAGGTCCTACACCCGCAGCCGGCGACGTCACCGCGGAAACGGTGAGGATGACCAGCTTCATGAGGAGTACCGCGAAGCGCGGAAAACTCTGAAGCTGGCCATTTGCCGCGCCAAGGACGCCAAGAGAAAGGAGATGCTGGAGAGCCTCGATCGTGACCCCTGGGGTCGCCCGTATCGTGCGGTGCGTCAAAAGCTCCGCACATCGGGCCCCCCCCTTACCGAGACTCTCCAGCCCAGCTTCCTGCAGGAAGTGGTCGAGGGCCTTTTCCCTCAGCGGGCAGAGCACACACCCCCGTCGATGGCCTACTCGGTCAGAGACGACGGGGGTAGAGAGGACGATGCTCCACCCGTGAGGGAATCGGAGGTAGGGGCGGCTGTTCTGCGAATTCGTTCAAAGAACACCGCCCCCGGGCCGGACGGGGTTCCAGCCCGAGTGATGGCCCGAGCCCTCGACCATATGTCGGACCGCCTCAGGGGAGTGTTGGACGCTAGCCTGGCGTCCGGACACTTCCCTGAGTGCTGGAAAAGCGGGAAGCTGGTCCTGCTGAAGAAGCCGGGACGGCCTGCCGATTCGGTCGCGGCCTATAGGCCCATCGTGTTGCTGGACGAGGCGGGCAAGTTGTTCGAAAGGATAATCTCTGCCCGCATCGTCCGGCACCTCAGTGAGGTGGGGCCCGACCTGTCGGACGCCCAGTTCGGATTCCGAGAGGGGCGTTCGACGGTCGATGCCGTGATGCGCCTTAGGGCCGTGACCGAAGAGGCAGTGTGCTGTGGCGGCGTGCTGTTGGCGGTGTCGTTAGACATCGCCAACGCATTCAATAGTCTGCCATTCAGCTGCATCGGGGAAGCACTCCAGTTCCACGGGGTGCCAGAGTACCTGAGGCGGCTAGTGGCAGACTATTTAGAGGAGCGTACCGTCGTGTACGAGGACCGAGAGGGCGTCTTGAGACGGCGACCCATGTCGTGCGGCGTTCCACAGGGGTCTGTCCTTGGACCACTCCTGTGGAACGTGGGATACGACTGGGTCCTACGAGGTCGTCTCCCCCCCGGGCTGGGCGTAATTTGTTACGCCGATGACACATTGGTCACAGCTCGGGGGGCGAACTTCCAAGAGGCGGCGCGCCTTGCCACCAGGGGTGTTTCTCTGGTGGTCGGGCGCATCGAGGCGCTGGGCTTACGGGTGGCCCTAGACAAGACGGAGGCCCTGTTGTTTCATGGGCCCCGTCGTGGTCCGCCCCCCTGCGCCTCCATAGAGGTCAACTCGGTCCTCGTACCGGTTCGGGCCCAGATAAAGTATCTGGGTCTGATCCTCGACGGTAGGTGGCTCTTCGACGAGCACTTCCGACAGCTTGGTCCGAAGCTGGTCGACGCTGCCTCCGCCCTTGGGCGACTTTTGCCCAATTTGGGTGGAGCCAGCGTCGCAACGCGACTCCTCTACACGGGGGTGGTCCGGTCGATGGCGCTGTACGGCGCACCGGTGTGGGTCACGGCTCTGACCGCCCAGAACAAGGCGCGCCTCTGGCGGCCTCAGAGGGTACTGGCGGTCAGAGCGATACGTGGTTACCGCACGGTGTCGACCGAGGCAGCGTGCGCGTTGGCCGGGACGCCCCCGTGGGATTTCGAGGCGGAAGTGCTCGCCGAAGTTTATCGACGGGTGGCTGAATACCGGGCGGAGAGAGGCATTCGCCCTCCGCCCGAAGAGGTACGCGATTGGCGTGAAGCCGCCCGTCGAGCCACGATGGCTCGGTGGTCTTTCCGACTGGAGACTCCACGTGCTGGCTTTGCCGCCGTGGAGGCTCTCCAGCCGGTCATCCTCGAGTGGGCAGGGCGGCAGCACGGGACCCTTTCCTTCCGACTGACGCAGGTACTTTCCGGGCACGGTTGCTTCGGGAAGTACCTGCACTCGGTCGCTAGGAGGGAACTGAGTCCCGCCTGCCACCACTGCGACTGCAGTGAAGACTCGGCCCAGCATACGCTGGCGATATGCCCCGCATGGGCGTCGCAGCGCCGGGCCCTCACTGCAGTCATCGGAGGAGATCTCTCGCTACCGGCCGTCATACGCTCCATGGCCGGTAGCGATAGCAGTTTTACCGCGGTCGCAACCTTCTGCGAAGATGTCATCTCGCAGAAGGAGGTGGCGGAGAAGGCCCGGGAGGACGACCTCCACTCGGACCCGATCCGCCGCCGGCGAACCGGGCAGCGGAGGCGCGCTCACCTGCGCCTCATGCCGCCCTGAGTGTGGCCGCGGATGGTCGGGACGGGCTTTCCCTTCCATCCGCTCTAGTGGCCGCCCGCGAGGAGGCGACGTTACGTGTGTGCCGTACGTCGCCTAAAATGAGAGGTTCCTGGTAGAGGGTGCCCGCTTCTGTGCGGGCAAGCGCTGGGAGGGGTCTGGATGTCGTAATAACAGCAGTTCCCGGACTCCTCCCTCCTCAGGCGCAGAGTGGCACACCGTGTGGTTTTAGTCGGTTCGAGTCCGACACACCGCCCCGCCGCAAGCCCCGGCGCGGGTGACGGTCCGAGGGGATTTCCACACGTAAAAATCAAACGAACGGTAGCAACATTATCTCGCCTGCCTGTAGATTAGGGAACAGGTACGTACCTGTTCGAGCGGGTGACTGTTGGATTTCGAACGTCATTGTACTGGCAACATTTTGATTGTCTCTGGTTCGTGTTGACGTTTGACGTTTGAGGAAAGATATGTAAAAGCGGTGCGGTGTACTGTCGAGTAATGGCGGGCAGTGAATTTGATTGTTAATTTTGTGTATTCGATAGCCTCCGCGTGATATTGATGACACTGTGAGTTTGTTAGGCTAAAATACTTATAATAGTTGAGAACGGTTTGATCGGCCAGGCTAGGCTTGTGAACAGTTAATGTATGTAAAAAAGATGGTGAAATAACGCGTGTGTTGAAACCGGCCGACGAGTTGTTTGTTATTGTGAAAATCATTTGATAGTAAGCTAATTGTATTGTCCATCGACCCGCGGTCGCTTTAGTGATAAACCGTATTGTGTTAGGTCGTGGATTCGCGAGTTTGTAGGCGTGTTCCGCGTAAGCTGAAACGAGCGTATTGAGATTAGTTCGAATACCTTGGAAGTTGTACAGCATTTTAGGAGCGTGTGTTTGTGTGAAGACGCAAGAGCAGAAGAACCTACCCACCTACCCAAGAGCTCTTGGGAACGCCGAGAAGAACATTGAAGCCACACACTCCTGTAAGTGCTTTAATTAGTTTAGTTTAGATTAAGAACACGGTGACACAGCCGTGGGTCATTCTTCTTGCCAGTGGTATTAGTAGTGATTGTATATCCATCTATGGGCCCGTGGGTAATATAAACATCATCAAAAGGTGATCGCTGCCTTGGCAAGAGGATTGATCACAACCTTTAGATATTAATAAGCGTGACAGTTATTCTTTACACTCGTCTCACGTCATTCTGATTTTCTTATGTGTGTCCAATATTGATACCAGTTATTGATTTTTTTCTTGAGAATCGGGAAAGTGTATAACAGTGTTCAACCTATTTTTAATCTGGAAAGTTATAGTATAAGAAAAATCAATTTATTAATATGAATTGATAAAAAAAAAATGCCTAAACGTCTCGCTCAACACGGGACATTGGTTATTTAAACGCGTTATCATTTGGATTCAAACTAAGCGAAACTTATACTATTAACGACAAATAAATAAATAAATATTTAGGACATCTAACACACAACGCCATCTAGTCCCAAGCTAAGCAGAGCTTGTGTAATGGGATAGATAGATACATAGATTGAATGAAGATTCGCACAGAAAATCAACGTAAAATGACAGCGTTTGTGCTGTCGTGTTTCGTTGGTGAGTGCGAGACCGGAAGCCCAATTAGTCTAGTCAACAAGTTCCATACTTGTTGACTAGACTAAAAGATGCACAAGCATCACTAGGCCGCCATAGTGTGGGTCGCCATACTGCATTGCTGTATTCGCAATGAGTATGGTGGCCACCACTCGTGGATTCTGCTAATGCTTTCCATCAGGCAGAGTAGAGTCATTTTGGCAGGCCAAACATAAAAAAAAAAAAAAAAAAAAAGATTGTTTTGTAAACCCGTAGAAACATATTATCTATATAATTAACACGTGAAGCAAACATTTATTTATTTATTTATTTTTATATCTTTATTGTATTATTAGGTAATATATCTTTAGCAAGGAGAAATATCTTTAAAATATACACGATTGCTTTAAAGAACACTTTTTTATAATTTTCACATTAACAAAATAACCGTTACTTAATAATCACAAGTACACACGGCATAAATACATTAGAACTAGGAGACAAGGGGTGTTCGACCGCTCACTAGATAATCGACCTAACATTGCATTACACCTCCTTTTATATAAAATTTGAAGGTAGATCAACGACTCTGAGGGGAGGTAGCTTATAGTATACATAAAACTAAAAACATAACAAAATATGTGTTACAAAGTTGTAGACGTAACAATTGGCGGTATTATCGCTCACGGCGATTTCTTCCAGACAGCTTTAAAATGGATATTGGGTGTTTATGTTTTTTGAGGGAGTTAATACACATTATCACACCATCACGGGAAAATTCAAACAATAAATAAAATACAAATAGACATATGCAGTCTTCAATATATATGTTATACTAGCTGATCCCGCAAACCTTGTTTCGCCATAAAAAAATGGGGTATAAAAAATAGATGTTGGGCGATTCTAAGACCTACCCGATATGCACACCAAATTTTATAAAAATCGGTCCAGCCGTTTCAGAGGAGTATGGTAACTAACATTGTGACACGAGAATTTTATATATAAGATATAGGTTTATAATGAAACTAAAAGTATTCATAATGGCAGATAATAATTCTTCATCAGGTTTTTAAAAACGGACAAAGTTTCAGCTTTTCGAATAGTGTCCGGCAAGCTCTTCCACAGTCTTACTGCTTGCTCAGTAAACGATTTGTCTGCAAACTAAGTGGTGTGTTGTGGCATTTTTAATTTTTGATTCTCCGATGATCTCAGGTCCCTGCAATGTGTATTGCGCAAGAACTGTAAACGTTTTTTGAGATAAGAGGGTGTGTGAAAATGAAATAGAATACTGCATAAAAGAGAAAGTATATGAAGATTCCGACGAAAGCGTATTGGTAGTCACTTGAGTTTAGAACGATACTCTGAGATATGATCATTCTTGCGTAATCCTAATGCTATTAATATAATAAACGCGAAAGTTTGTGAGTGTTCACTCCTCTCTCCAATGTAACGATCACATTGTGAAATTTGAGATGTCTTAGGACCCATAGTAAGCCATTCAATCGCTAAAACTCGTCACTGGAAAGAGCAATGAACCTTTACGGCGTTTCACCGTGTTCTTAATCTAAATTAAAATCATTAAGCACTTACTGGAGTTGTGTGGCGTCCTGTCCTCGGCGTTCCATTCCAAGAGATCTCTTGGGTAGTGGTAGTTTCTTCTCTGCGTCGTCACACAATCATAAACTCCTAAAGTGCTGTACAACCTTCAAGGTATTCGAATTACAATAAACTCGTATCAACTATCACGGATATTCGAATTACAACTCACTCGCTTCAGCTATCGCGGAACGCGCCTACAAAACTCGCGAGTCCAACCAGACCTCACACAAACGGTTTATCACTAACGAGACCGCGGGTCGATGGACAATACAATAGCTTAATATCAATTAATTCTCAGTTCTCAAACAATAATCGTCTACCATTCACAACGCGCGTCTTTCCAGTTCTCTTTTAGATTAACCTTAACCTCAAACGTCAAAACGTCAAAAACGAAAAAAAGTGACAATCGAAAATGTTGCCATTATAATGACGTTCGAAATCCAACAGTGAGTATGGATGGATGTTCGTTACTCTTTCACGCAAAAACTAATGAACGGATTTGGATGAAACGTTACAGTAATATAGCTTATACATCAGAATAACACATAAGCTACTATTTGCCGCAATAACCGACATACACGCATACAAACATTGCAAGTTAATAAAAAGCTTGTAAAATGGTTACTTAGCCTCGCCGACGTCACTTGCTTATTTTATTAGTATCACATGATTTAAAGCAATAGAAATCGCTCTCAATCAATTTACTATTACACAAGTTGGTAGGTAGGGTTTATTTACACAACAAAAGACAATGTTAAGTTATGATCATTTATTCAGTTAATGAAGCTACAGCTAAGAATCATGGATCGGCACAAACGCGTCGATCCATAACTTCCAGTTTCCAAAATGCGTAGAGCCTTATGAGAAGAATACTGGCAAAGAAACTCATGGCCACTCTTTTACAAGTCACATCTTAAATTATTAGTTACAAATGTTTAATAGTAAATTACAACAATTAAGATGCCTAGGTACTTAGCTTATTTTACAGTTGTCCTTCCTGGTACAACGCTCGTACTAAAGTGATCTGTTGATTCCGTCCTTTCCAAACGAAACCAACCAACCTACATTAAATCATAATGGCGCCGAATGCCGGAAGTCGCTAACTTTACATTATAAAAAAAAAACGACTTCCAAAAAACATCCAACGAAAACTCTCTGCCAAAAAAACACTTAAAAGCGTAAAATAAACTGGTTCTTCATATATTGCCTATACCTAATTCTTTACTCATTTAAATAGTAGTATTTTAGTGTATGCTAGGTACCTAGAATCTGTTTGAAGTCGGTGCCAAGTGACTTTTGTAATTGTTCGTTTGTATTCTTTTTGGCTTAGTTTTAAGTGTTTTTTTGGCAGAGAGTTTTCGTTGGATGTTTTTTGGAAGTCGGTTTTTTTTTATAAAAAGTTTTTATTTTTTAGTTTTTAGTGCAAACAATCGTAGGTAAGTAGCAAGTTGAACTATTTCATCAAATTTCATCATGAAGAATACAAATTAAGGTCTATACGTACGTGTAATATTAAAATCATCCTCTAATTCCTAACTGTTGAAGAGTTTAACCTTCTATCATCAGTTCACCTAAATAACTTGAAAGTATACGACTAAAGGTCTTTAGATACGTATGAAATTGAAAGAATTATCCTCCAACTCCTAACCGTTGAGGAGTTGTACCTTCCACCTTCCATCATCAGCTTACCTAAATAATTTGAAAGAATACGACTAAAGGTAACATATATACATATGATATTTAAAGATTTATGCTCTAACTCCTAACCGTTAAGGAGTTGTACCTTACATCATCAGCTCATCATCATAAAATGATGACTACCAGACCCAAATACCGGTGTATCTTCACAAAATATACGAAAAACATAGTATGTACCTATAAAAATGAGGGTTTCCGTCGATTTCTTTGGGATTCCATCACCAGATCCTGATATACTTGGCAATGGGACTACTTCGGAAGCATACCCTTTCGAATGCAAAAAAAAATTTCAAAATCGGTCCACAACTGACGGAGTAATCGGTGAACATATATAAAAAATAAAAAAAATACATACAGTGGAACATAGAACCTCCTCCTTTTTGGAAGTCGGTTAAAAACAATTAAATGCGCTACGTCCTATTCTAATGACATGATAAATCCTGAATTAAATAATTAGAATTACTGCGATTAACCTCACATTATTATAATTTAAATGCAATAGCGGATGCGAGCCTAACCTGTTAGGCTCGTTAGAATGTTATAATCAAATAACTTACTCAAGTAACCCTTTTTACAGGACAACATAAATAATTGTAGTTACTTAATAAATACACACATCAAAAGTGTCTAGGGATCAACATATGTGTCTAGGGATCAACATATATTTTTGCAATAACTTTTCTCCTGATTGATATTAATTAAATTTTTCTTTAAGGATTCATCAAATAAAGTGTTTTCGTTTGTCACAGTAACGATAAACCAAGTCACCTTTGCATTAATAAAGAAATTTGCCATTTTCCTAATAAAAGGATTTTTGACATTTGAACCACTAACATTAAAGTTCGAAAAAAAGACTGAAATAACAGTTTTCTTTAAAATTTTATTAGGTAACTTAAACAATTAATAATCCGTGTTTCTACCGCGAACACTAACACAAGAACATCGGTTTGGCATACTCAAAATGAGTTCATCCAAATCACGCTGTGGAATGGCCGCCCATGTTCGTTGCAACATCAAAAAAAGGTCTTCTTGCGACTGGATACCCTCCATATTCGGCAGAGCTCTTCTCTGTAGCATATCCCATGCATGCTCAATCGGGTTCAAGTCTGGCGACTGAGCAGGCCAGGGCCAAAGCCACATCTCAATCTCAAGAAATCCGCATAAAAATGCTTGATCCCTAGACACTTTTGATGTGTGTATTAAGATATTAATTGTTAGAACATTACATTTCGTTTCTGACTTTATAATTGATAGTTAAGTTTTAATGAGACGTTCAAAATCATAAGTAAACGTTTTCGCGCCGACATATATGTATATTGTTAGAAACTAGAAATGAGATTTAAATAAAAGAACTAAATTGGAGGTAGCCTAACCTCAGTTTTCATTTATAATTAAAACAATAAACAGTTCACAACAAACGAATCGTATAATTCGACACATGATTGCAAGTAATTCACGAAATACATAACAGATCGACATTAACACGATAGAAATAGGTTTACCACGATATACCATTAAACGACAAGATATGGCTGACGTATGCCTTACGATCCTAACGTCTTACCGACATCGCTGCTCGAACAACAAGAGTCAGAGCATAGCCAAGTACCGTCTTTTTATAAGTTCACACTGCATAATTTATCGGTAGAGTAGGGGTAGACCTAACAATATATATATTATGGTGCCCCATGCGGTGACACACGTAGTTTTGGTAGATCTTTCTCTGCCCGTAGGTAGCAAAGTGTTGTTTGTCCTCGCCTGCTGCACCATAAAAGATCTAGTTTGACTAATTCGAATATGAACACGTAATTCATTATTACAAGTACTAATAAAATTTGACTGCCTCGTTGGTCTCGCGGTTGGCGTGTATGACTGCTGATTATGAGGTCTCGGGTTCGATTCCCGGGTCGGACCAAATGTTTGTATAATCTACAAATATTTGTTTCAGAGTTTGGATATTTTCGATGTATATTATGTTTGTATTTACAAAAAAAAGTATATATGTATTTATATCAGTTGTCTAGTATTCATAACACAAGCTCTGCTTAGATTGGTACTATATGGCGTTGTGTGATAGATGTTCGAAAAAAAAAAAAAAGTTACTACCATGTGATTCGTTGTCTAGTCTTGGTATCGGCTTCAATGTGATAAGAAATCTGCAACGCTCGGTGTATTGGATTATAATGATGTCAGCTCTAGCTGTCCAGAGAAGTTAGTAGTAAAATCGAGTAACTATTGTTGCAGAAAGAAACTCTTTGATCATTTAAATTAAATAATAATCAAATTGAGATTACATTTCTATTAATAATAATCTGTGGCTCCCGCTGAAGGCGGCTATGGTCGTTATGCTAATAAGGTCGGTACAATTTGGGCAATGTTACACTCGGTTAAACATTTCCGGGCCAGTAGGAGTGCCTGAGGTAGGCACTGATTTCCAAGATGGCGCCAGCCCCCCCAGCCAGCGGGAAAATGAGGCATGAAACGAGCTCCCAGACCCAAACCAAGAGCTTATCGCTTTCTTCTTTTAATTTCACTCCGCATTGTTAAAGTAAATAATGTTTATAGAATGTTTTCATAAGCTTAACTTAAAACAACAAATTTCTACATCGAATTACTATTTTCCACCAAGAAGGTAGATGTACAACGGTGTCCTGCCCGAATGTAAAGTGGGTGTTGTAAGTGGCGCAACACTCTAAAATTGTTAAACCTACCTACGTAACAATGGGACCAGTAGCTTAGAAGTAACTGCAGAAATTGTTCAATGTAACGAAACGATGGATTAAAGTCATCTTCTTATTGAGATTTTTTTATGTCAAAATGACTCTACTCTGCCTGATGGAAAACAAAAGCAGAATCCAAGAGTGGTGGTCACCATACTCATTGCGAATGCAACAATGCAGCATGGTGACCTACACCATGACGGCCTTGTAATGCTTCTGCATCGTTGGGCCTTCGGTCTCACACCCACCAACAAAACACGACAGCATGAACTGTGTCATTTTACGTTGATCTTCCGTTCGTAGTACCGCCCTTACGTCGGGATTCCAGGGATTTCCTTTCGATGGTGCACCTGGTTCCCCGGCTTCTAGTACTCAAGACGGTGTGCGGTTTTTACTCGGTTCGGGTCTGACATAACCACCAGTCGGTGGTATTCGAGGGGATTGCCGCACAAAAAAAGGGTAGTTTCGTACTAAAATCAGCGTGGCTCTACTACCTTGAGAATACAAATCATTTGTTAATTATATTATCAATTATTAAAAATACAACTGTGATAGTGTGCAATTAAATAAATATTTTTCGGACATCTTACACACAACGCCATCTAGTCCCAAGCTAAGCAGAGCTTGTGTTATGGGCACTAGACAACTGATATAAATACATAAATACTTTTTTTTTTGTAAATACTTACATATTATACATAGTAAACATCCAAACTCCGAAAGAAACATTTGCAGATCATACAAATATTTGGTCCGACCCGGGAATCGAACCCGAGACCTCAAGAGCAGCAGTCGCTTACGCTACCACTTGCGCCAACGAGGCAGTCATATTATTATACTTATTAAATCTTCAGTCGTAACGGCATGTCAAGAATAAATCGAGCGGGAAACGCAAACTGACTTGGCGTCTCCCGCCCCGCTCGCGACAACCGCTTGTGCCGGTGCGATTCCCGCTCACCCACCCCGCCCGCACTTGGTACATCTTAGTCAAAATATGATTGCGTTACCTGCGAGCGGCTTCCGCTGCCCGCCCCGCTGCCACTGTAATTGCACACTAAGTAGTCCAATGTTAGTTCTTATCATGTTATGTTAATATCAATATGTAAATATCTTTATTCTCCCGAAAAAATTAAAACTATTTAATTAACTACAACTTCTACTTTTTGTTCGATTGCTATTAAAGCGTGTTTTTTTAGTTTTTCAAACTATAATATATTTTTAACCGACTTCAAAAAAAGGAGGAGGTTTCTCAATTCGACCGTATATATACACACATCAAAAGTGTCTAGGGATCAACATATGTGTCTAGGGATCAACATATATTTTTGCAATAACTTTTCTCCTGATTGATATTAATTAAAATTTTCTTTAAGGATTCATCAAATAAAGTGTTTTCGTTTGTCACAGTAACGATAAACCAAGTCACCTTTGCATTAATAAAGAAATTTGCCATTTTCCTAATAAAGGGATTTTTCACATTTGAACCACTAACATTAAAGTTCGAAAAAAAGACTGAAATAACAGTTTTCTTTAAAATTTTATTAGGTAACTTAAACAATTAATAATCCGTGTTTCTACCGCGAACACTAACAACACAAGAATCGGTTTGGCATACTCAAAATGAGTTCATCCAAATCACGCTGTGGAATGGCCGCCCATGTTTTATATCATATTAGATCAGTATAGTAATAAAACATTTGGGCTCTAAGTCTCGTATCATTTTAGCATAAAATATCATAGCATCGAAAGTTGTGTGGTAACATACCATACAAACTCCTTAACGGTTAGGAGTTGGAGGATAAATCTTTAAATGTCATATGTATGTATGTTACCTTTAGTCGTATTCTTTCAAGTTATTTAGGTAAGCTGATGATGGAAGGTACAACTCTTCAACGGTTAGGAGTTGGAGGATAATTCATTCAATTTCATACGTATCTATTAAGCGTAAAAGTATACAACTAAAGTACTAACTTTAGTTGTATACTTTTAAGTTATTTAGGTCAGCTGATGTCACAGGCGCTATGATGCCTAACCCCTTAATGTATTTTGCTTTAAGTAACTCGCCTGCTTCTATTTCATCACGACATTTAAGCTTGGACACGATTCCTATTGCCCCGTAGACCACGTTCTCGGTAACAGAAATCTTGCATCTCAGCATAATTTTGGAAACTGATCATAATCAGTTTTAATACGTGTTCAAACCACTAAAGTTATTCGCATCAGCAGAAATTATATGAAATAGTTCAACTTACTGATAACCTATGATTGTTTGCACTAAAAATGGAAAAATAAAAACTTTTTATAAAAAAAAAACCGACTTCCAAAAAACCATCCGACGAAAACTCCCTGCCAAAAAACACTAAAAAGCGTAAAATAAACTGGCTCTTCATAAATTGCTATGTGCCAATTCTTGTCTATACCTAATTCTTTATTCATTTAAATATTAGTATTATTGTGTATGCTAGGTACCTAAAATCTGTTTAAAGTCGACGCCAAGCCAAAATGTAATAGGAGGTACCGCACTCCGCTGCCGGATAGCTAGCATAAAACAACCCAAGCGAGCAGAAACGCGGGGATTGACGCGACGTCGTTGATGGTCGTCTCGAAATAAAGCGAGTGTGGTAACTACTATTTGGCTTGGCGCCGACTTCAAACAGATTTTAGGTACCTAGCATACACAATAATACTAAAATTTAAATGAATAAAGAATTAGGTATAGACAAGAATTGGCACATAGCAATTTATGAAGAGCCAGTTTATTTTACGCTTTTTAGTGTTTTTTGGCAGGGAGTTTTCGTTGGATGGTTTTCTGGAAGTCGGTTTTTTTTTCTACTTTTTAGTTTGGTATATTTACAAAAGCGTGTTTGTTTGGTTTTTTAAAACTATTTTTTTTAGAAAAAAAATTGTTTTTAGTTTATTTTTCACATTATTGTATTCATCGGTTCATTGGTTCATCGGTTCATTCATTTTATTGTCATCGGCCCTTGTCCCCTGTGCAAATTTTTAATCAAACTCCTAGAAGTAGCGGAAAATGAAGTTAAAAGATTTTTTTACATACATACAGGTCAAGCTAATAAAAGCGTGTTAAAAAATGTATTTATATCAGTTGTCTAGTACCCATAACACAAGCTCTGCTTAGCTTGGGACTGGATGGCGTTGTGTGTTAGATGTCCGAAATATTAGACAAGTTATAATTTTAAAATCGTATAAACATATCATTAAAAACAAGAAAACAGATAACATACATGCTAACTTAAAAAAGCAAGCCTATATTGATATTGCAGACATGTTTAATACGTCAGCTGTTATAATAGAATCAGTAAGTATATTTGTGTTGTTTATGTAATTGTCATAAGTGTTCCTTCCTACATCTTTGTGCTTAGGTTGCAGGCGACAGGAGATCAATTACGCCGCCTTTAGATCAATCTTAAAACACGTCATAGAGACCGACTACTACTACTACTTACTAAAGAACGACAGCACAGATTGGCTACAGGTGGAGGAGGTCCATGTCCTGATGTTGTTATAGACGCCAACATTGCCCAGATTGCCTCCTTGCCTCCAGATTACTCCTAGTAGAGATACCAAACGCTCTCGACTCTGATTCTCTAGGTGAGTAATAAGAGACGGATATATATAATTGCTGCCAATCACTTTCCGGGGCAGGTATACAAAACAGACTGTCAACTTTTGTCTGTGTAGTCTCAAAGAAGTAGTGTAACAAAGGTATTGTGCTGTTTTGTATCTGATATAAAATGATGAGAGAGAGAATATGATGTGGCCAGTTAACCCTTCATAATTTATTGCATATTCTCACACAGATGTATAATTAAATTTTTATTTTATCACTGTCTCGTTGGTCTCGCGGTTGGCGTGTGCGACTGCTGATCATGAGGTCTCGGGTTCGATGCCCGGGTCGGACCAAATGTTTGTATGATCTAAAAATATTTGTTTCGGAGTTTGTGTGTTTTCCATGTATAATATGTATGTATTTACAAAAAAAGGTAATTATGTATTTGTATCAGTTGTCTAGTATTCATAACACAAGCTCTGCTTAGCTTGGGACTAGATGGTGTTGTGTATTAGATGTCCGAAATATTTATTATTTATTTATTTATATCTTACATCACCTTTGCTGCGAACATTACCGGTAAATCTAATGCATTAGAGAGGTTACCTTATAATGTTACAATATAATTTACTTGAAATGTTATGTATTTCTAATCATGCCTTTTATATGTTACAGAAATATGCCACGAAATATCACACCAAAACCCAGCCATAAGTGATTCTACACCCGTCTCCATATTTAGCCCCAACCAGTTGTCCGCACCCACTAACATTTTCATTCAACCATCCACACCATCTCTGACACCACCAACAGCTCCTGAGACATCATCGCAAACTGTCGTACCTCCAACACAAGAAAATGTATCCACTAGTACTTTCAATTATTCATTAAATGAAAAAAAAATAAGAGTTCAGATCATAAAACAGGAACATATCAGTAGAGAGAAAAGGGCTGAAGAACTTAAATTAATGGAAATGAGATTTAAAGAAGAAAGGCAACTTCTGGAATTGGAAATATTAAAAGCAAAATTAATAGAAGCAAAGGCTAGAGCAGAGTTGGCACAAAGAGATCTGTGCCAATAGATATTGGGTATCTCTATTAGGAGTCTGTCATTTTAGTCCACATTGTTTTATTTTTTGTTAGTATTTTGTTGTGTTTACCTGATTATATGTGATGTTAATTATTTTTATTGTTTATCAGTTATTTTAATTCATTGAAAATTTAAGTTTGTTGATTTTGTAATAAATGATCTCAAAAGTTAATTGTAGTACATGTATATAAATTACAGTAAATAAATAATGCCTCCTTTCGAATGCTCCCTTATATTATTGTTTTACCTAAGATTATTTTTTAGTACAAATACATTGTAGGGACTAACACAATCGCGGTGTACACTGTAGTACATGTCGGTTAGATGAGACTATCATTCCACCTGAAGACTTTACCGACCCACACCCACTTTAGCATACTAATTCAGATGTGGGTTATTCTACTTTTCTGTTCAATAATTCTATTTCGAATTTTATTGACTCTGGGCGACTTTTAACTTGCTGAAAAAAAAAATTTACAATGTTAATTTTTCGCTTCAGTATGTCGTCACGGGTGGGACGAACTGTAATAAACTCTCTGTTATCTCCATATAAAATTACGTTGTTTCTCTCGGAAGTAACTAGCCAGGCTTATATGTCTCTTGAATAGGCTTACGCAACCACAGCTAGAGTAACTCAAGATGACATTTATTTATGGCAGAAGCAGCAGCGACTTTGTGTCGGGCACATAATCTTAAACTTATCTTAGTTAATCTCGTGAAAAGGAACGCAAAGGATACGGACGGGAGTGTTGGTTCATCGGCTTACGAGGGACAGGAAGCCACGCCCGCAGTTTACCTTCCATTGGACTAGGGTGACGCTTGGCGGGTCGGACGCAAACAACATTTACTTTATCCGTTATAATAATGTTACAATATACATTTAAGCTATTCTTAGTCGTACCAGTAAAATGTGTAGCTCACAGCAACGACAATTATTTCGTGGTTGAAACTTTTAGGTAAGTGATTATAGTGCATACAGTTCCGAAACATGTAATATTTTATTTAGGCCGAGGAATATTTTTACTTCGAACGTTACTATCTAAGCACTTGCAGTGCAAACTGAATGTTTTATGAAACTGCGGGCATCAAATGCTGTGGCATCTGTGAGTTGTAACCGAAATCATTTCACAAATCTTGTTTAGCGAATACGTACAGAGCTCGATCGAATTACATCAAACTGAGAATCAATCAGGGAACGCTGGGCGGTGTATATGCTCGAACACAAGAAGCTCTTTTGTAACGAATTTAGTTCCGGACCTTGCCTTGCCTTTAAACAAGAGCTTTTAGTGAAATGAACAGGTTGCTGAAGGCGGAGGATTTGCTTTCGATACGCCTTATTCGATACCAAATCATGAATTTGGTATCATAGTATAAACTAAAATGTTGTAATGGCAACACTAGGTTCTTGTCTTTGTCAAAATGTAGAGTGGTACTCTCGGATACTATACGGTGCAGCCCCGAATACGAGGTGCACGTGTACAGATGATGCTAGTGCCGATAATTTAAGACTTAGCATAACATTCATCTCTGGGTTTGTGTCAAGAACAGTAGTGTTACAGAAATTTTATTGTGTTCTCTCTAATCGTAATAGTTTGCATAAAGAAACCTCGTTCAAGTGATCATACTAATAAGTGCTACATTGCCGTGTATTGGTTAACGTAAGCGTTTGCTGCCTGTCTCGGTCCTGCATCTGTGCACCACGTCGTGCCTATGTGAAAGTGCGACATACCTTATCCCAGCTAGGATCAAGGGTATCTACATATTTGTTGTCACTTTACTCAAGACTATATTTAAAAATCTAGACATGTCGTACACCGCCTAATAAATTTTCGTCTGACACCAACATTCCACAATCGTCTAATAGCGAGGGAGAGCCACGCTTCGGCATGAATGGGCCGGCTCGACCGGAGTGATACCACGGCCTCACAGAAAACCGGTGTGAAATAGTGCTTGCGCTGTGTTTCACCGAGTGAGTGAGGATACCGGAGGCCCATACCCCAACCCCCCTCCCCCTATCTCCCCCCCCCATCCCCCAAAGGCCGGTAACGCACTTGTGACGCCTCAGTGTTGCGGGTGTCCATGGGCGGCGGTAATCGCTTACCATCAGGCGATACGTCTGCTCGTTTGCCGGCCTATTCCATAAAAAAAAAAAAAAAAAAAAAAAAAAAAAAAAAAAAAAAAAAAAAAAAAAAGCGATCAAAAACTGGAATGCGAGGAATATTTTATCAATACTCGTAAACGTAAACAACCCGACTTTGATATCGGCGTTGAAACGTTAATTATGACTCGCCTCGACGAAAAATTTAATTTGCAGATGTCTGAATGGAATAAGACTATCACCGACTCCATAACAAGTTGTGTGGCTACGGCGGTAAATACAGCGATCTCCAACGAGTTGGCTAAAATTTCATCAGGGCTTACAGAAATTAACTCAATTATTACAAAACTCACATCTGATTACACCTCTCTCCGTGTTTCGCTAGAAAATACTAATGGCCGGCTTGCAGACATTGAAAAATGTCAGCAGTTTGTATCTAAGACGGTGGAGTGTGTTGATACCCGCCTAAAAGTTTTAGAAGCTAACACTGTGAGTAAGGGCGACTGCAAAGTTCAATTAAGCGTATTAGAAAATAAAATTTCGTTAATGGAGCAGCAGGCACGACAGTGCAACATTGAATTGTGCAATTTGCCTGAGAGGCGCGGCGAGCACCTCGTTGGCATTATAGAAACCCTTGGCAATGTTATCAAGCAGCCAATTAGAACAACTGATATCGTGGCTGTTCACCGTGTGCCTCACGCAGATCAAAATAATCACCGCCCGAAGAACATTATACTAAAGCTAACAACCCGAACGCTCCGTGACAACATTATTTCTGCATACCGTAGCATAAGGGGGCTAGACAGCGCGAAATTAGGTATCGGTGGATCACAAGTAAACACCATCTATGTAAACGAACACTTAACTCTTAACAATAAAATATTATTTCGTCAGTGTCGCGAGTCCGCTAAACAACACGATTATAAATACGTATGGGTTAAACATGGAGTTATACTGGCACGTAAACAAGATACGTCGCCCGCAATCGCCATTCGATCCCTATCAGACATTAATAAAATTAAGTAACTTAAGCAATGCAAAAGGACCTTCTAGTAAGGATAAAATAAGCGCACTGTCTCAAAATATAACCAGTTATTATATTAACTATTATTTTGTGAAACGTGGGTATATTTATAATTTTTATAATCTTGGTAGTGGTTGTGGTTTTGTCATAATGAAGTATATGTTTATAATGAAATCTACTCTTATGTGGTTACTAGTATATTGTTCATGCAGTATTCTATTCCGAGTCAATTGTTACGTATGTACGTCTTTTAGTTTTAGATGCTATGAGGCACAAATACGTATTAAAATTTGTATTGAAAGTGTGTTTATTAACAAAAGTAAGGTACAAGTTGTGTTGCAATGCTTCTTAGATTTATCACAGACTATTAATGGATAAGTTATCCGTATATTATCAAAATTGTGGTGGCTTACGGACCAAACTTCACACATTGTACATGAATATTCTATCGCACAATTATGACATTATTGTTTTGACGGAGACATGGTTTCATTCGGATATTAACGACAATGAGTTCATTGATTCACGATACCGAGTATTTCGATGCGATCGGGACCGTACGGCGAGCGGCCGGATGGATGGTGGGGGCGTACTAGTAGCCGTGCAGGCGGGGCTGGGCGCATCGCAAGTCGTGGTGCCGACCGGCGCGCCTTGCCCGTCTGCGCCGCTCGTTGACCATGTTCTCATAGAATTACGCACGCGAAACTACTGCTGTATTATCAGTGCGGCGTACATACCGCCTTCTACCGGTGCAGATAGTTATAGGATACATTTAGATTACGTAACCTTTATATTTCATATGACTAATGTTAAGAATCATATAATACTTGGTGATTACAATTTACCAAAAATGAAATGGATGGAACATAATAAGTACTTATTACCTGATGTTTCAAACAATATTTCGCCGTGTCGAGTCCTGACGAATTTCATGAATATTTTCAATTCTTTTCAGTATAACAAAATAAAAAGGGCAGAATATTGGATTTATGTATAACTGACATTTTAAATTGTGAATCAGTTCAGCCCGCGGTTCCGCTGGTGCGAACTAATGACAACCATCCCCCTTTCTATATGATCTTTCCGGTTTGTAATAACGATCGACACATGATTAAACAACCATTGTCGCAATTTGTTTTTAACAAAGCTGATTATACATTGATAAACAAAGATATCACAGACATTAATTGGAATAACCTATTATATGGGGATGCAGAATCAATAGTGACCATATTTAATGAGCGAATTTACGAAATAATTAGGAGACATGTACCTAGAAAAATTAGTAAACCATCCCAATTTCCCGTCTGGTTCTCACCTGCTCTAATTCATATATATAAAAGTAAAAACAACTATTGGATAAAATGGAAAAAGTATTGTAACAAATCGGACTATGAATTGTTTTCACTTTATAGAAAAAGATTTAAACATGAATCGCATAAGTGTTACAAAGATTATATGGCAGCGGTTGAGAGTAGTATACAAAAACCTATTAAATATTTTTGGACATTCATAAATAATAAAAAAAAGAAACCAGATATACCTCATATAATGTCCTATAAAAATGTGATGGCTGATAAACCAGACGAAGTGTGTTTCCTATTCTCATCCTTTTTCCACTCAGTTTTCGAGCCCTCGGACGTAGCTGATCATTTTGATATAGACGACATACCTGATTGCAACAATACCTCAGACGTGGTATTAAGCCATATAACACTTTCTGAGGAGGCAGTTTTCAGGGAATTAAAAAGCCTTGATGCTTCCAAAGGGGCTGGTGTGGACAATATACCGCCTATGTTTCTTAAGGCCACTGCTCAAACAATTTATCAACCTGTACATATTATTTTTAACGCATGTTTAAAGGAGGGTATTTTTCCTGCCATATTCAAGTCAGCCCGTATTGTATCAATTTTTAAAGGTGGTGACAAATCCAATATAGAGAACTACCGTCCTATATCGATTCTGTCCGCTCTGTCAAAGACTTTTGAACGGTTGGTCCATCGGTATATTTACCCGTCATTTCATAGACAAATTATTGAACAACAACATGGTTTTGTACAAAAACGTTCAACTAACACCAATCTTTTAATATACACATCCTATTTATTTGAAAGTATGGATGAAAATAAACAAACAGACTGCATTTATACCGACTTTCGCAAGGCATTTGATAGGGTGGATCACAAAATTCTATTGCAAAAATTGGCTTTTAACGGCATACGTGGTAATCTATGGCGTTGGTTTAAGTCGTATATCACAAACCGAACACAAAAGGTTGTCTTACACGGTCATGAATCAGACTTCGTTCCTGTTAGTTCTGGAGTTCCGCAAGGTTCCATTTTGGGCCCACTATTGTTCATTTTATTTATAAACGACATAGGTAATTGCTTTAAATTTGGTAATTTCTTACTCTACGCTGATGATCTCAAAATTTATCATAAAATCGAACAACAGAACGATCACTACAAATTACAACAAGATCTTGATCGATTTTCAGACTACTGTGTTAGGAACAAACTAGAACTTAGTATTGACAAATGCAAATCTATAACCTTCACAAAAAAGAAAACCATCTCCAACTTCACTTACAGTTTATCCGGAAAGAGCCTTGAAAGAGTGGAATTGATCAGAGACTTAGGAGTCACTTTGGACAGTAAGCTGCATTTGGATATACATATCGAAACTATTATTAACAAAGCCTTTAGGATGTATGGATTTGTTATCCGCTCATGCACTGATTTTACTCAAGCCTCTACTTACCTCCACCTATACAATTCCTTGGTCCGTTCGCAACTTGAGTATGCAGTACTCATTTGGAATCCATTTTACGACAAGTATATCAAAGCTCTAGAAGCCGTTCAGAAAAAATTCTTGCGCTGTATTCAATATAAGTGTTGTCAAAGTAAACGTCCATATAAAGAACTACTATTAAAATATAACTATGTAACACTGGAACATAGACGCCTATATTTACAAGCAATAATACTCTATGACCTTTGCCACAGCCATTACGATTGTATTCCACTCACTAGAAAACTATGTTACAGAGTACCCACTAGAACTCATAGCCGTAACGAACAAAAAATTTTTGCATTAACTATATGCCGAACCAATGCTGGTAAGCGCTCCCCAATGTATCGCTTGGTTGAATCCTACAACACTTATTTTAACAGTGTAGATATAATGGCAACACGTCCAGGCGCATTTAAGAGACTCTTGTTAGAGAGGCTAGCATTGCTCTAATAGATTTAAGTTTTTCATGCATGCTTCATGTTTTTTGCTTATTTGTTAATATGTTATGTTAATATGTATGTATGTAACGGGAAGTTAAGTGAATGTAACGTGAGACGACCGATTGTTACTTAATTACTTACACTCATTATTTCTCGTAGGACCCAACTACAAAAATGATTTTGCTAATATGTGGTAAATGCCGCTGGTGTCACAATTGCTATTTTCATTGTGTTATTTATTTCAAAATTATGTATTGTGTCATTGTTTATTTACCTCAATAAATACAAAAAAAAAAAAAAAAAAACTTAGACGATACAAATATGTCAATAAACAACGATATACATGCTTGAGGTTCAATTTATATGTAAACAAAGCATTGACTTTATTATATGTGTCAATATATTGGTTTATGTATTGAAAATTTCAATATTTTAAGCGGGTCAGAGTTAGGTTAGGTCCGAGTTAGGTTTCCCCCAATGTATCCCTACGTTGTCGTCGTGGTGGGGCTTACGTGGGACTATGCCGGTAGAGCCACTCATGCCGGATAGGCCCAGAAGGAGGCTCCAGACTAAATGGGATACGAGACGGAGTCTTTACAGACTGCCACGTGGGGCACTCTAAGCGTCCCTCTGCTCTAGCAGAGGGCGTATTAGAGTGCCAGCAGTTCCGAGAGGGACAGGGGGCGGACGGATCCGGTCTGGTGCAGACACTGTCCGGCCCAGCCGTAATCCTGAACGGACAGGACCGGTGGCTCTTCGAAGCCACGAGGACGTAAACCTCTATAAAAAATACCCCAAGCTCACGCTCTGACGCCTGGCAATGAGCTGAATCGCTGGAGGGAGTCCAGTGCCAAGGGCGTCCTCTGTCGGAGGACATAAAACTCCAAAAACTCAATGACAATGGACAACATTAGGAGAAAACCTACCCAGGAGGGTCCTAGACGCGACGCGTCTGGGGAATCCCTTCCGGAGCCAGTCGGCTCCGGCAGCCCCCAATCGTACTATGGGGGGGCACCCAATGTCACACACGCCCGTCGCCGAGCGTCAAATCCGGCACCGAAACAAACGCGAAGGACGCGCCAATAGAGACTAAGAGGCAGAAGCGGAACAGCAGAGGGCAGTTCCGAAAGGCGAACGCCCTTCTGCCCTCGGTCTCTACTGAGGAAATTGCTGCGGCTGAAAGGCCTGCAGCGGTGGGGCTCCCAGAAGTCGTCCTGTCGTTGCTTGTGGGCAGCCGCAGGAGCAGGCTTTGACGTCGCCGCGGCGGCGTAGGTCACTCGACCCCCCACCACAGGAAGCGGGGTCGGCGCCGAAGCGACCGTCTTTCGCTGGGCTCCAAGCGGCGGCCGAACGACAGGGGCAGGAGGCAGCCTCGCCTCGAGGCCGGCCAGACGCCCGTCCACCAGGTTCCCCACTGCGATGAGGATCTGTTGGACGAGGTCCTCCGAAACCCCAGGGACAGTGGGGGCCGGCTGCGACGCAGACTGGGCTGGCCGCGACGCAGACGGGGCCGGCCGAGACGCAGACCGGTCCGGCCGCGACGCCGATGGGGCCAGACGCGACGCAGACGGGGCCGAGGCCTCGCGCTGAGGACGCTCCGCCCGAAATTGGGCGAACTGAGCGCTAAGCTCAGCCACCTGCCCCGTCAAGCGGTCGTTGGCTGCCCGTAGGCGAGCCACGTCCCCTATTAAGGACTGGACGACTCCACCCAGTGTGGAGGAGGAGTCCTTAAGGGCCCTTACAAAGGAGCCCTTAAGGTTCACCGACTTGGTGGCCACCTTGTTAATTATGGCCACCGCAGCCTGCGCCCTCTCCTGCAGGGAGGCCGGTGTTTGGGGCACTGAATCCCCATCCACCGGCTCCCCGATCTTCAGCAGGAGACCGGAAATCTCCTCCTCAGCTTGAGTCTCGCCGTCCGTCCTGGCTCGCCTATATGATTCCGCCTTACTAAAGGCGGAACCTGATGGGGCCGACACCGGGGTACGTGAGCGCCCCCTCTGGCTACTCGCGATTTTAGGCGGCAACATTTCGCGTGTGTCGCTGCCGCCATCGTTGGAGCGCACGCGTTTGCGGCTGTCGCTTGCGTCCAAGTCCATAGACTCCAATGCTGATGCATTAGAGCTACCACCCGCGCCATCCGACGAGTGGCTGGACCTGGAACGCGTACGCTCCGATGTTCTTCGGCTCCCAGCAGTCCGATTGACTACTGGGAGCCCTACCGAAGTAGGCGTTCCGGACTAGTCTCGCCTCCTTCGGGACTACAGGTGTGAGATTGCGCCTCGCCCAGACGGGAGCTCGAGTTCTCGAGTTCCCGGGGGCTGAAGGCGCAAAGTCGGCAGACGCATTTGCCGAGAAGTTGAGAGGCATGTTCGCGGAAGCGGATGGTGTTAGGATCGCCAGGCCTACAAAGTGCGCGGAATTGCGCATTTCGGGCCTGGACGATTCCGTGACGGCTGAGGATGTCCGCGATGCAGTTCAGGAGAGGACGAACTGCAGCGCGGAACACATCAGGGTCGGCACCATCCGCCCCGGACCGGGAGGGCTTGGTGCTGTGTGGCTCAGCTGCCCAGTAGCGGCAGCTAAAGTGCTGGGCGATGCTGGCAGGCTCCTCGTCGGCTTCGTGAGCGCCAGGATAACAGTCCTGGCGGCGAGGCCGATGAGGTGTTTTAAATGCCTGTCGGCGGGCCACACACGCACCAAGTGCAGTAGCTGCTTTGACTGCAGCGGACTCTGTTTCCGCTGTGGTCAACAGGGGCACAAGGCGGCAGAATGTTCTGCCGCCCCTCACTGCCCCATCTGTGCGGCGGCTAATAAGCCCGCCAATCATCAGATGGGGCAGGGAGGCTGCAGGCCTTCTCGTGCTTCTCGGCAAGCGTCGGGGGTAAGCCAGTCGACCCAGGCTGCCTCCGGCGTAACTAGTGCGTCTACGCCGACGCCCATGGAGGAGGCTGTAGAGACGATCCACTAATGGATCAAGTCTCCAGCCTCCTGGTCCAGACGAACCTGAACCACTGTGCCGCGGCGCAGGATTTATTCCTGCAAACCATGGCGCAGTGGTCGATAGGTGTTGCCGTAGTCGCGGAGCCCTATTATGTTCCTCCCCGTCCAAACTGGATGGGTGACCGGGACGGCTCCGTGGCAGTCGTCAGCTCCACGGCGGCACGTTCCCCGCCCTTGTCGCTAAGAGACAAGGGTACTGAATATGTTGCCGCCGATTGGGGGGGGATCACCGTTTACGGTGTATACTTCTCCCCAAACCAGAGTCTGAGTGACTTCGAGGTCTTCCTGAACACCCTGGAGACCTCGATACGGCGACTAGCGTCTGGGCACGTCCTCGTGCTGGGGGACTTCAACGCAAAGTCCATTGCGTGGGGGTCTCCCGGGACGGACGCCAAGGGCGAAGCCGTAGTGGAGTGGGCGGCTTCGGTGGGCCTCTGTTTGCTGAACAGAGGCTCCACCAACACGTGCGTGCGACAGCAGGGCGGGTCGATAGTGCACCTTTCGTTCGCTACCCCTGCTGTTGCCGCACGAGTAAGGAACTGGTGTGTCCTGGAAGAGGTCGAGACGCTCTCGGATCATTTGTATATCCGATTTGAGCTCTCCCGGTCCCAGGGCCCCAGTAGGGGTCACACGGCGCGGCATCCATCCCGTTTTCCGCGGTGGGCTGTTGCCAAGCTCGACAGGGACCTGCTGGAGGAGGCAGCCATTATTCATTCTTGGCTGTCTCCGCAGGCCTCGCCCGAGGAGGTCGACGTGGACGTGGGGGCTGGCCGTTTTCGCAATGCGATTACGCAGATTTGCGATACGGCCATGCCCCGCATCCGGAGT
Organism: Diaphora mendica; assembly: GCA_949125395.1. Taxonomy (NCBI): domain Eukaryota; kingdom Metazoa; phylum Arthropoda; class Insecta; order Lepidoptera; family Erebidae; genus Diaphora; species Diaphora mendica. The sequence continues at coordinate 72,902 of OX421326.1, read as the reverse complement.
CGTCGGCCTCCACGGAAGGAGGTCTACTTGTGGTCCCAGGAGTTGGCGGACCTCCGTGCGGCTTGTACCCGTGCCCGGAGGTCCTACACCCGCAGCCGGCGACGTCACCGCGGAAACGGTGAGGAGGACCAGCTTCATGAGGAGTACCGCGAAGCTCGGAAAACTCTGAAGCTGGCCATTTGCCGCGCCAAGGACGCGAAGAGAAAGGAGATGCTGGAGAGCCTCGATCGTGACCCCTGGGGTCGCCCGTATCGTGCGGTGCGTCAAAAGCTCCGCACGGCGGGGGGGGCCCTTACCGAGACTCTCCAGCCCAGCTTCCTGCAGGAAGTGGTCGAGGGCCTTTTCCCTCAGCGGGCAGAGCACACACCCCCGTCGATGGCCTACTCGGTCAGAGACGACGGGGGTAGAGAGGGGAGGATGCTCCACCCGTGAGGGAATCGGAGGTAGGGGCGGCTGTTCTGCGAATTCGTTCAAAGAACACCGCCCCCGGGCCGGACGGGGTACCAGCCCGAGTGATGGCCCGAGCCCTCGACCATATGTCGGACCGCCTCAGGGGAGTGTTGGACGCTAGCCTGGCGTCCGGACACTTCCCTGAGTGCTGGAAAAGCGGGAAGCTGGTCCTATTGAGGAAGCCGGGACGGCCTGCCGATTCGGTCGCGGCCTACAGGCCCATCGTGTTGCTGGACGAGGCGGGCAAGTTGTTCGAAAGGATAATCTCTGCCCGCATCGTCCGGCACCTCAGTGAGGTGGGGCCCGACCTGTCGGACGCCCAGTTCGGATTCCGAGAGGGGCGTTCGACGGTCGATGCCGTGATGCGCCTTAGGGCCGTGACCGAAGAGGCAGTGTGCTGTGGCGGCGTGCTGTTGGCGGTGTCGTTAGACATCGCCAACGCATTCAATAGTCTGCCATTCAGCTGCATCGGGGAAGCACTCCAGTATCACGGGGTGCCAGAGTACCTGAGGCGGCCAGTGGCAGACTATTTGGAGGAGCGTACCGTCGTGTACGAGGACCGAGAGGGCGTCTTGAGACGGCGACCCATGTCGTGCGGCGTTCCGCAGGGGTCTGTCCTTGGACCACTCCTGTGGAACGTGGGATACGACTGGGTCCTACGAGGTCGTCTCCCCCCCGGGCTGGGCGTAATTTGTTACGCCGATGACACATTGGTCACAGCCCGGGGGGCGAACTTCCAAGAGGCGGCGCGCCTGGCCACCACGGGTGTTTCTCTGGTGGTCGGGCGCATCGAGGCGCTGGGCCTAAGGGTGGCCCTGGACAAGACGGAGGCCCTGTTATTTCATGGGCCTCGTCGTGGTCCACCCCCCGGCGCCTCCATAGAGGTCAACTCGGTCCTCGTACCGGTTCGGGCCCAGATGAAATATCTGGGTCTGATCCTCGACGGTAGGTGGCTCTTCGACGAGCACTTCCGACAGCTTGCTCCCAAGCTAGTCGACGCTGCCTCTGCCCTTGGGCGACTTTTGCCTAATTTGGGTGGAGCCAGCGTCGCAACGAGACAGCTGTACACGGGGGTTGTCCGGTCAATGGCGCTGTACGGCGCACCGGTGTGGGTCACGGCTCTGACCGCCCAGAACAAGGCGCGCCTCTGGCGGCCTCAGAGGGTACTGGCGGTCAGAGCGATACGTGGTTACCGCACGGTGTCGACCGAGGCAGCGTGCGCGTTGGCCGGGACACCCCCGTGGGATTTGGAGGCGGAAGTGCTCGCCGAAGTTTATCGACGGGTGGCTGAATATCGGGTGGAGAGAGGCATCCGCCCTCCGCCCGAAGAGGTACGCGAGTGGCGTGAAGCCGCCCGTCGAGCCACGATGGATCGCTGGTCTTTCCGACTGGAGACTCCACGCGCTGGCTTTGCCGCCGTGGAGGCTCTCCAGCCGGTCATCCTCGAGTGGGCAGGGCGGCAGCACGGGACCCTTTCCTTCCGACTGACGCAGGTACTTTCCGGGCACGGTTGCTTCGGGAAGTACCTGCACTCGGTCGCTAGGAGGGAATTGAGTCCCGCCTGCCACCACTGCGACTGCAGTGAAGACTCGGCCCAGCATACGCTGGCGATCTGCCCCGCATGGGCGTCGCAGCGCCGGGCCCTCACTGCAGTCATCGGAGGAGATCTCTAGCTACCTGCCGTCATACGCTCCATGGCCGGTAGCGACAGCAGTTTTACCGCGGTCGCAACCTTCTGCGAAGATGTCATCTCGCAGAAGGAGGTGGCGGAGAAGGCCCGGGAGGACGACCTCCACTCGGACCCAATCCGCCGCCAGCGAACCGGGCAGCGGAGGCGCGCTCACCTGCGCCTCATGCCGCCCTGAGTGTGGCCGCGGATGGTCGGGACGGGCTTTCCCTTCCATCCGCTCTAGTGGCCGCCCGCGAGGAGGCGACGTTACGTGTGTGCCGTACGTCACCTAAAAGGAGAGGTTTTGGAGAGGGTGCCCGCTTCTGTGCGGGCAAGCGATGGGAGGGGTCTGGACGGCGTAATAACAGCAGTTCCCGGACTCCTCCCTCTTCAGGCGCAGAGTGGCACACCGTGTGGTTTTAGTCGGTTCGAGTCCGACACACCGCTCCGCCGCAAGCCCCGGCGCGGGTGACGGTCCGAGGGGATTTCCACACGTAAAAAAAAAAAAAAAAAAAGGCTCCCCCCAATGTATCCCTACGTTGTCGTCGTGGTGGGGCTTGCGTGGGTCGATGATCTCTGGGGCTATGCCGGTAGAGCCACTCATGCCGGATAGGTTCAGAGTGAGACCCCAGACTAAATGGGATACCTGGCGGAGTCTGGAAAGACTGCCGCGGAGAGCACTCCAATCGTCCCTCTGATCTAGCAGAGGGCGTATTGGAGTGCGAGTAGGTTCGAGAGGAACCTGGGACGGGTCAGCCCACTGTTCACTCAGGGGCTGACAACCGTCGGTGGGACAGGGCTAGCCACCCTGTCGCATTCCGTAACCAACAGAGGCTCAGCAACGACCTGACTGGTGGCTCCAGGAGGGTATGCTGAGAACCTGTTGGCCGGAGGGCTTGCCTTAATTGGCCGGCCCATGACAAGGACAGTCTATAAAACCCGACAGCCAAGTCGTAAAAACCTGTGGATACCGGCCGACCTCCACAGTATTTAGGCTTATCCGGGTGCAGGGGGCACCGCCCGGATGGACTTTTATTTCCCTCATACTCGTGGGATTACATATGGCAAGTGAATCTAAAAAGTTAAACATTAATACGATCGATCAAAATAAAAAAACGACAACTGGCAAGAAAAACGGCACTGATAGAGAGAGGACACGGAGGAACGCCAAGGGGCAGTTCCGGAGGGCGGACGACTCCTCTACCGAGGAGGAATCCGCGTCCGGGGCGCCTGGATCGGCGGGGCTCCCAGTAGTCAGTCGGACTGCTGGGAGCCGAAGAACATCGGAGCGTACGCGTTCCAGGTCCGCCCATTCGTCAGATGGCGCGGGTGGTAGCTCCAATGCTAATGCACCGGAGTCTATGGACCTGGACCTGAGCGACAGCCGCAAACGCGTACGCTCCAACGATGGGGGCAGCGACACCCAAGAGATGTTGCCGCCCAAAATAGCCAGCAGCCATAGGGGGAGGTCATAATTTGATTCAAACATAATGCCTGCGATTAGCCGTTTAAACCAACTAAACAAAGAAACTCTCCAGTTTTGTAATCATTATTAATTTTGATATATATACTTCAGAAAAACTACAAAAGTTACATCGAACCCACCTTCAAAGATAAATATGATACTATTTCGTAAGAAAACAAAAATGGGTCTAATCTAAATCATCATGTTCGTAGCCTTTATTATTCCCAAGATTTGGGGTCGGCCACTAGTTCAACCGGTTTTAACTGAATATCAGTTTTTACACGGAGCGACTGGCATCGGACCTCCGCAACCCTGAGGGTGAACTGAATTCGAAGGTTGAACTAGTTGTCAGTATATTTGAGGGCACTGACTACCCAATAACGATTGCCATAGATGTTCATGACAACCGGGACCGACATCTTAACGGGCTCTCCGAGGCACGGGCGGGAAACACCGCCATCTTCCATACTCCGGGTTGCTATTAAGAATTTCTTGTAAGAAAAACCCAACAGCAGTCCGACCTGGGAATAGAACCCGAGACCTCTTGATCTGCAGTCACTTACGCTAACCACTGGACCAACGAGGCAGTCTAATCTAAATGATATCAAAAAATAAATTTGTAGATATTGAATACTCTTGCCAATCTTAAAAGTTCATTCACGATGCTTTCTCTATTAATTTATAAATTATAGGTTTAGAAAGCTCACTTCTCGAAACAGATGAATACTAAGTACATTCTTAATTACTGCATAAAGATAGAAGTCTCGAGAAGGCTAGACTCTACAGTTTTACTTACCGCTAAGGTAGAACAAATGAAAAGCCATACAGCCCTCCTGATATTAAGTACAACGGTAGCGTATATACATTCATTAAACAGAGGACAGAAATATTTTTCTGTATTTTCTTTTAGAAGAAAACAAGTAATAAGTAAATTCTAGTGACTTTTTACTTGTTTAGTCGTTTTAATGTATGTTAAATAACAGTTTGTTTTCAAATGACTGAATATTTGACTGCCTCTGTGGCGCAGTTGTAGTGTTTTTTTTTATGGAATAGGCGGGCAAACGAGCAGACGTATCGCCTGATGGTAAGCGATACCGCCGCCCATGGACACCTGCAACACCAAAAGCGTCACAAGTGCGTTGCTGGCCTTTTGGGAATGGGGGGGGGGGGCGTAGGGGTAGGGAATTGGGGTATTCTGTCCTTGGACCACTCTTGTGGAACGTGGGATAGAAGGACGGGACGGGACGTCCTTCGGGACGGCCGAGAAGAAAATTGCCTGCGTCTTATGGGCCGCAAATCTCATCTTGAAATTCCGCCCCCAGTCCACTATGGCATCGAGTGCCTCCTGGGCGTTCAACCTCAGCTCCTCCGCAGTGTCCCCAGACGCAACGACCAGAATGTCATCAGCGAAGGCCTGGACATGGGCTCTCAGCCCATCGGCATCTCTCAGGAGCGGGTCGAGCTGCACATTCCATAGCAGAGGACCGCAAGTAGATCCCTGCACACATCCCTTGTTGGTAGCCACTGTGACCGAATTTTCGGCGTACTGTACGGTTACCTCTCGCTCTTCAAGGTAGCTGGACAAGAGCCTCAGGGTCGATGGTTCAATGTCTTTGTCGATAAGTTCCCCCATCACCCCGGGCCACCAGGCATTATCGAATGCCCCCTCGATGTCCAGGGAGATCACTACCACCAGTTTCTTCCCTTCCCTGAGGCCTCTAATCCTGCCTACTGACTCATACAGTGCATCTTCTGTACTTCGTTGCGGCATAAATCCGTACTGCCTAACGCTCAGCCCAGACCCATTGCTCAGTTCCCAGAGCAGCCTCGTGGCGAACATCTTCTCCAGTATTTTTCCTAGAACTGGAAGCAGGCCGATCGGTCTGTAGGACTTAGGGTCCGTGTATGTGTCTTTGCCGGGCTTCGGGATGATTCGGATTACGGCTCTCTTCCATAGCCTCGGGAAGTGCCCCAACCTCAGGCAGGCATTGAATACAGAGAGCATCAGGGCCGGATTCCCCTGTATAACTCTTGAGCAGATGTCCGAGGTCAGGCCATCGTCGCCGGGGGCCTTTTTCGGGCTCATGCCTCCCAGAACCGTCTCTACCTCAGCCTCGGTGAACTCCACTGAGTCCAAGGGGTTCCCTCTCAAGAGCGTCAACCTCCGTGCCACCTCCGCTCTCCGCACTCGCTGTCCCGGGCTATCCGCATCCTCCCGATCCAGCGGATAAAACGTTTTGGCCAAGAGCCCCGCAGAAGCCTGGGGAGTCAGCATGGCACCGTTCGCAGCCGGGTCACGCAGCAGCTCATCCGGTTTTACCTCCCCGCATCTGCGGATGACCCTGTAGATTCCGTCCCACACTGACTCTTTATCCTGTCTCTCGCAGAAACCCCTCCAGCTCCGCGTTATGGCCGCCTGGATGGCCTCTTTATAGGCCTTCTTAGTCTCCAGATATTGGTCGACAACGTACCGCTTCCGCTCTGGATTCGCATTCCTTATTCGATTTCTGAGCCTGTTAGTGTTGGTCTTCATTTCGCCTAGCTCCTCGGTCCACCAGTGTGCTTTGGTTCGCTTCCCTCGGTCTTTCACCGGGGGGATCGCCATCTCGCATGCCGCTTCCACAGAGTCGGTAATCCGCTCAACAAGTTCCTCCAACTCTTCCACTCTCGAGATCATCGTCAGCCGCTCGGGGGTCAGGTCGCGCTCCTCCAATCTCGTCGTCAGCTCACTGTCGAACCGCTCCCAGTTCGCCTTCTTCGTGTTGTAGCGTCTTGTTGTCGGTTTCAGGGGGGCCGCAGGTCCATCACCGGTCGTTACCCCGAATTGGATCGGACGATGGTCCGACAAATCTGACAGATCCGGGTCCACTCTCCAGCCAGTAATCTTCGGTGCTAGGTGGTCTGATGCCATTGTTACGTCCACTATGCTGGTGTAGTGTCGACCCTGTCGGAAAGCCGAGAAGGTCGGCGTCGTCCCCTCGTTTAAGACCTGTAGCCCCTCCTGTGCCAGAAAGTCCGCCAGCAGCACCCCCCTTCTGTCCTCTGCATCGCAGCCCCACCATGGGCTCTTGGCATTTACGTCCCCGGCCATCAAGCAGTGGTCGGCTCTCAGCGCCGCTCTGATTTGCCTTAGTCTGGGGAGGTCCTCGTCAAGGTCCGCGCCACCTTCCAGATACACGCTCAGGACCACCACCTCCAGGTTCCCCAGAGACATCCTTATCCCTACGATGTTGTGGGTTGAGCAATTGGGCAATGAGGACACTCGGAGGCGATCATCAAGTACCACTATCGCCGCCTTTGTGGGCAGCTCACTCGCGCCACCCTGGAAGACCCGGGTGCCCGCCACATCCAGTCTCTTTGTGGCGCCCACGTAAGGTTCCTGTAGTAACAGGAGGGAAATTCCTTCCGTCGCCGCCATTCTCAGCATGTCTTTAGTGGCCGCGAAACCCCTTCCCAGGTTTGCCTGGACTATTTTTACCATCTGGGTTTGTGTGTCCTGGGCGCCCTTAGCAGTAGCTAACTGCGGCTCTGGCCACCCTGTCCCAACGCTGCCAGACTGGGCACTCAGCAGAGTATGCGGGGTGGTTTGATTCTTCGCCGCAGTTGGCGCATTTGGGTGCCAGATTGGAACGCGCGCACTCCCTGGTATCATGACTTCCGGAGCAGTATCCACAGGTTGGAGACTTGCTCTTGCACTCGTTGGCTCTGTGGCCAAATCCCAGGCACCGGTAGCATTGTACTACCGGTGACTGGTCGACCGCCGGTACCATCTGGTAGCCAACGCGCACCCTGCCGCCTTGCAGGGCTCTCCAAACCTGTGGGCTTACCTCCACAATCACACTGGACCTGTCTCCTGTCCTCCCCTTCACTCTACGAGTTACTCTTGCGCTCCTCTGCTGTTCAGGGACATCCCTCAGAAGAGCGCAGTTTTGGCTCAGCAGGGCCTCTCCTATCTTATCGTCGGTTAGGTGATGCGCCACTCCGATTAGGCGAAGGTGCGGCTTTCTTTTCGGGGCGTTCAGAGCCGAGAGCCCGGTGTTTGACGCCTTTATGGCTTCCCCCAGTACTCGACGCTCCTCCTTTGATTCACAGTCTGCCACCACCCTGCCCTTCCTAATTCTTCTTAGACCCCTAATGCCCACCCCGAGCGACACAACGTCCACGCTTCGTTTGAGAGTGTCGATGACGTCACCGTGGGAGTGCAGCGGATTTATAGATTCCACGATAAGTCCATACGATGTTTCCGCTGACTCCCCAGCCTCTCCCGACCCCCCTCTGCGGGGATCGGTTTCTCCTGGCTGGCGCGGAGTGCTCCTCAGTGCTGCAGCGTAGGTGCGCATTGTGCTGTCTATCTCCGCGGTACGATTCGCCAGACCATCCAGTTTGGCCTCCAGTGGCCTCAGGGTGCTTTCTATTGTCTCTCTGGTCTCTGTGCGGGCCAACTCCACCCCGAGCCCCGCGACGGCTCCCGGCACATCAGGTCTGACAAGGATGAGGTCTTTGACCTCCGCAATTTCGGCTCTAACCGATCGCAGCAGATCGACCGCGGGCATCACATGAAACTATGTAATAAAATTTTGTGACGTCAGAGGTGATGTTCGACAATATAAAATTACCTTCTACCTGTGCGAACCACAAAGCAGGTTTACTGGACCAGAACGGAGGCATGCGAACACCAACCCGAGATATTTCAGTCGACATCGGTGTCACTGGCTCCTGGACTACATACTCACTCTTCGAACCGGTTGGCATTTTTTTGAATCCGTGCACTTATGTAAATTCCAAAACGTGTTATAGGCGGGTCACCACTGTGGTTATTGTAAGGTAGTATGTATTGTGTATAGTCCTACATACACCATCTACACTTCGTCCATCTGCGTATAGGTGAGTTTATAGTTTATAATAACATACACAGATTTAACTAACACTTATTTAATTCACAGAAGGGATTACACAAGGCGCGAAACAAAAGGCAAGAAGGTAAGTACAGTTTCAAGAAGCAGAACAGAAAATACGATCACTAAAGTAACAATAAGCACTTGGATATTAAGCGTAAGCACAGAGCAAATGTTTGTAGCCAAGCAACGTGGATTCGCTATGAGAGCGTGCGGCTGACTGGCGCGGCGAGGTGGCGCGTAGTAACAGCATCGCGTCGACCGGTGAGTGCGCGCAGCTAACAGCTGTTGTAATGAAATATTATTCTCGTTGTGATGTAGAATAATATTTCATAATGTAGCTAGATGCTACACCTTCCACAAGCCCGCGCAATCCCGCTATGAGGCTGTGGGTTTCGGATACTTTTTCAGCAGTCTGGCTGCCGATCTCGGCGAACCTCCGGGTGTGCGCCCTCTCCACGCGCACCAGCTCCTTCGCAGCACGGGCTCGCTCCTCCTCCAGCGCCACTCTGTGTCGGTTGCGGGAGTCCGCTACTCCCAGGACAGTTTCATATAGGGCCTGCAGACACTCTAGCGCTTCATTTTTACAGTCTCTTCGCATTGTGGAGGCTCTCTCCAGGGCCTCCTTTCCATCCTGGAGCAGCTTGTTGGCTCGTACAGTGGCCAGATCCATTGCCACCCCAACGATTCTGCCCACAGGGGGCAACATGCTGGCTCTCCCGCTCCTCCAGCTTTTGTGGCTCTCAAGGTCGGAGAGCGCGTCCCCCGTGTCGCTGCCGCTCAGTATCTCCAGTCGTTCCAGCTCCTGTCCCAGGCCAGCTCCCTCCTCCTCGGTCGCCGACACGCTCCCACTGCGGTCCGCAAGGTCGCCCACGTCCGCGAGATCCAGGTCCTGCGGAGAGTTGGTGACCGACCAGAATTATAGTCTCCCGGTTTTACGCCTGGGGCTGAGGGACTCCGCACTCGCATAGGGGGTTTCCTCCATCCGCTCGACTGGGTCTTCACCAGCGGACTCCGTCAGTACCTCCGCCAGGTCGATTTGATCCGGCTGTACCTCCTCTTGAAGCCCCCTAGCGAGATCGGTCACGTTTCGCCTCGCCGTTGTCTGGGCGTTCTTAATTGTAGTTGCCTTCCTGAGGCTTCCCGATGCCGACTTCGTCGTTTTAGGTAGCTTTCCCTGTGCAGCTCTCCCTCCACGGTCGCTCTTGGTCGTCCTGGCCGGGGCCAGGGCGGCTGTCCCCCTGACCACATCCGCAGCCCCCTCAGACCCAGAAGCTCCGGGAGCTCCGGGAGCTCGAGCGGTACTCATTTCTGCAGCAACGGTTATTTGTCCCAGCTACCGCTCCACACAGAGCTCCAAGGTGTTGTGTCCAAGATTTCCCAGATCCCGACCGGGTACCGATTTTTGTAAGGATAAAGTTCAAGATAATTTAATTACAATAAAATCAAAATTTCACACAACAAAAAATAAAATAAAAATTTCACACAATAAAATTAGAGTATCATTCAATAAAATAAATTCAATAATTCAATTTGTATAAGATCAATCAATATTAACATAAGGCAAAAATTCAACAAGTAAAATCAATCAGTAATAAAATTAATTAAGTTAAGCAATAACGCGGTAATTAGGGTGTGAATTGATGTTCCCGGTGGTCCGGCAACCAAATACCACAGCTCAAACCGGCTCCACAACCCTCGGTTCAAATGGACACCAATGGCGCCCTCTTTTGTTTTCCGACTCTATGTAGAGCCAATTTAGGTGGCCTAGCGTGTAGCCCTCGCGGAGCTCTTTACAATGAACCCAAACACGGTATCGCCACTCCAAAGAGGGCCAGAGCTAGCGAAGTTCAAAAATGGTGGTTGCCGCCAAGATGGCCGCCACCGATATGGTTGTTCCCCCGTATCTCCGAGACCGGTTAACTGATCCTGCCCATGCTTGGGCTTGTCTGGCTCAGTTTCTCGAGCTCTACCTCCCGGTGACAAATTCAAGCCCTAAAATTTCGCGGTCTCCGATCCGCCCCAAAACCGGGTCCCCCGCCTCGCCGAAGGATGCCGGGGCTACCGAAGAAAACCCCGTCTCGCTAGGCCCACGCGTTCCCCAGTTATCCGTTGATAAAGTTTTTTTAGGGTCGCCCTCACGAGACTTTGGTAAGCCGTATCTCGAGTTCTAAAGGTCCCAGACCACCCGAGTTTGGGCTCGCCCCGATCGCCCCGATCTCCCCCACCACCCTATGACGTCACCCGAGTCTAGAATTTATTTTTGCTTGTATCCTCCTGAATTTTCAGGAGAGGATAGCCTATGCCCCCCGAACTCCCACCCTGAAAACCGCAAGTTTGTAGCTTCAACGGCGGCAGAGTTACGGTCGCTCTTATAAAAACAAGATGGCCGTCTAGCTGTCAAAGTGCAGGTTTGGGAGCCCGTATCTCCTCAACCCGTGGTCGGAGAATCTCCGGGTTTTTTGCGGACAACTTGGCTTCTCTCCGTCTATCTCTCCAGTGGGGTTTCAACGCTATTAAACTTTTGGCGTCCGATTCAATCCGGAACCATCCAGGCTCAAAATATAGGTCCGGAGGCACCCAGGGTCCAAAACCGTGGTCCGCTAAGACTAACCAGTCAAGAGATATCTCTATTTAAAAATCCACAACCAAAAAACCAAAAAATCGGATTTTGCAATTTCCTTCAATTTTAGGGCTAGAGGCGCCTAGTTTGGGCTTATATGAGTCTAGACTGACTATATGAATCGGTCCCCACACTTAGAATCTAAGGATTTACACTGGTTCAAATTTAATCTGCCAAAAACGTTAAAAATTCCGTATCTCCGCGCCGGTAACTGATAAAAATACAAAAAAAAAATTCATAAATAGTCTAAAATGGCCCTCTACATAAGTTTAAAATTTTCATAAAAAATCTTAAGTTTAACACATATTTTTTTTCATTTTTTCATAAAAATCACTTTTTTAATTATAAATTAGGCAGTTATTGTCCAAAATTAACAATTCTTCACAGGTGCAGCGTCCTCAGGAGCGCGCAGGGGACTGCAGTAGCAGAATTTTAAAATTTCTTCCCTGTCTCCTGCTATTAATGGTCGAAGTTCCAAAATTTAAATGAATATAATTTTTTTTCCGACTTACTTAAAATTTTTCTCTTCACAGAAAACGTTGAAGACCATCCAGCTCTGCATATCACCAAACTTTCAGATCTCCAGCTCGCCTCCTTCGCCTCGCCTTGTTTTTTTCTTTTTTCCGGCTAATCGCCTTGCTTGGTGGTTCTGAAGTCTGCACTATGTGGGGGCCAATGCGGTCCACGCGACGACACTTTTTTCTTTAAGTACACTCCACTTTTCATTGAGTTATGCTGATTTTTGTAAAACTTTTTTTGTTAGTAACCTCAAAAAGTTCTGTTTTTCCGGTTTCCTGCCTCGGATCTTATCGTGACAACACAACACTGCAATCCAACGGTTGGGCCGCGACGAGACGAATCTCCCGACACCAAATTTGTTGAGATTGGACCAGAAAAACCCACTTTTACTATTTTTTAAAGGTTGGAGCGGTTCAAAAAGCACGTGCTCTCGGTCGTGTACCGGGCCAGACTGGGTTAGGTTAGGTTAGGTTAGGTTAGGTTTTTTTTTTTTTTTTTTTTTTTTTTACGTGGTGGAATGCATTTACGCACTTCGCTCGCCTCCCGCGGGGGCAGGGGGTTCGCTTCGTGTGGGACTCCTGACCTCAAAGAGAAGCCAGACTACCCACTAAACCACCACGGTGTTCCTCCTTCACCTAATCCGAGCCACGGGATAGTTTGCTCACCGCGACTCGGCTAGGGACGCCCTTTGTTGTCGGGCTCTTCTCCTGAATGCACCCCGGAAACACAGAAGGGCGCATTCCGCCACATTAGCATGGGGCGGCAGATCCCCCGACCCACCGCCCGTGGCCACTCTCACCCAGGGACGCGTGCGAACTTCGCCCGCCGGCATCCCTCCCCGGGACGCGTGCGAACTCCGCCCGCAGGCGTCCCCGTGGCCCGCGGGGCGAAAGAGCGAGCCCAGCCCACTCCCGCCCCAGCAGAGCCCCTCCTCTTGGCCGCCATCAGCCGTGAGGCGACGGCAGCCCGACACTCATCGCCGCCGGCCATAGCCGGAGCCACAGCCTACGGCGAGAGGTCTGCTTTTTACGACTTTGCTGTCGGGTTTTAGAGTCTTTTCCTTGACGCGGGCCGGCCAGTTAAGGCAAGCCCTCCGGCCAACAGGTTCTCAGCATACCCTCCTGGAGCCACCAGTCAGGTCACTGTTGAGCCCCTGTTGGTTACGGAACGCGAGAGGGTGGCTAAGCCTCTCTCGCCGACGGTGGCACTAGTGCCTGTCAGCCCCTGAGTTAACAGTGGGCCGACCCGCCCCTCGATCCCGCCGAGCCCTGAAAAGGGCTGCTGCGGATCCCACCCCGCGACCCCCTCGTGCAATGAGGCCAAGCCCTGAAAAGGGCTGTCGGGTTATTGGTCAGACGGCCAGCATACAGAGCTCCTGAGAGTCAGAGTATACTGACCGCCTGTCCAGGGCGCACCAGCCTCCACGCTTCTGCTCCCCAGGACCGGAGTCCAAAGGGGGAAGAAACGCGTAAGCCAACGTGGAGGTTACCCGACGCCGCGCCCCAGGTTAGGTTAGGTTAGGTTAGGTTCGTCTGGGCACGTCCTCGTGCTGGGGGACTTCAACGCAAAGTCCATTGCGTGGGGGTCCCCCGGGACGGACGCCAAGGGCGAAGCCGTAGTGGAGTGGGCGGCTTCGGTGGGCCTCTGTTTGCTGAACAGAGGCTCCACCAACACGTGCGTGCGACAGCAGGGCGGGTCGATAGTGGACCTTTCGTTCGCTACCCCTGCTGTTGCCGCACGAGTAAGGAACTGGTGTGTCCTGGAAGAGGTCGAGACGCTCTCGGATCATTTGTATATCCGATTTGAGCTCTCCCGGTCCCAGGGCCCCAGTAGGGGTCACACGGCGCGGCATCCATCCCGCTTTCCGCGGTGGGCTGTCGCCAAGCTCGACAGGGACCTGCTGGAGGAGGCAGCCATTATTCATTCTTGGCTGTCTCCGCAGGCCTCGACCGAGGAGGTCGACGTGGACGCTGGGGCTGGCCGTTTTCGCAATGCGATTACGCAGATTTGCGATACGGCCATGCCCCGCATCCGGAGTCGTCGGCCTCCACGGAAGGAGGTCTACTGGTGGTCCCAGGAGTTGGCGGACCTCCGTGCGGCCTGTACCCGTGCCCGGAGGTCCTACACCCGCAGCCGGCGACGTCACCGCGGAAACGGTGAGGATGGCCAGCTTCATGAGGAGTACCGCGAAGCGCGGAAAACTCTGAAGCTGGCCATTTGCCGCGCCAAGGACGCGAAAAGAAAGGAGATGCTGGAGAGTCTCGATCGTGACCCCTGGGGTCGCCCGTATCGTGCGGTGCGTCAAAAGCTCCGCGCGGCGGGCCCCCCCCTTACCGAGACTCTCCAGCCCAGCTTCCTGCAGGAAGTGGTCGAGGGCCTTTTCCCTCAGCGGGCAGAGCACACACCCCCGTCGATGGCCTACTCGGTCAGAGACGACGGGGGTAGAGAGGACGATGCTCCACCCGTGAGGGAATCGGAGGTAGGGGCGGCTGTTCTACGGATTCGTTCCAAGAACACCGCCCCCGGGCCGGACGGGGTACCAGCCCGAGTGATGGCCCGAGCCCTCGACCATATGTCGGACCGCCTCAGGGAAGTGTTGGATGCTAGCCTAGCGTCCGGACACTTCCCTGAGTGCTGGAAAAGCGGGAAGCTGGTCCTGCTGAAGAAGCCGGGACGGCCTGCCGATTCGGTCGCGGCCTATAGGCCCATCGTGTTGCTGGACGAGGCGGGCAAGTTGTTCGAGAGGATAATCTCTGCCCGCATCGTCCGGCACCTCAGCGAGGTGGGGCCCGACCTGTCGGACGCCCAGTTCGGATTCCGAGAGGGGCGTTCGACGGTCGATGCCGTGATGCGCCTTAGGGCCGTGACCGAAGAGGCAGTGTGCTGTGGCGGCGTGCTGTTGGCGGTGTCATTAGACATCGCCAACGCATTCAATAGTCTGCCATTCAGCTGCATCGGGGAAGCACTCCAGTTCCACAGGGTGCCAGAGTACCTGAGGCGGCTAGTGGCAGACTATTTGGAGGAGCGTACCGTCGTGTACGAGGACCGAGAGGGCGTCTTGAGACGGCGACCCATGTCGTGCGGCGTTCCACAGGGGTCTGTCCTTGGACCACTCCTGTGGAACGTGGGATACGACTGGGTCCTACGAGGTCGTCTCCCCCCCGGGCTGGGCGTAATCTGTTACGCCGATGACACATTGGTCACAGCCCGGGGGGCGAACTTCCAAGAGGCGGCGCGCCTGGCCACCACGGGTGTTTCTCTGGTGGTCGGGCGCATCGAGGCGCTGGGCCTTCGGGTGGCCCTGGACAAGACGGAGGCCCTGCTGTTTCATGGGCCCCGTCGTGGTCCGCCCCCCGGCGCCTCCATAGAGGTCAACTCGGTCCTCGTACCGGTTCGGGCCCAGATGAAATATCTGGGTCTGATCCTCGACGGTAGGTGGCTCTTCGACGAGCACTTCCGACAGCTTGCTCCCAAGCTGGTCGACGCTGCCTCCGCCCTTGGGCGACTTTTGCCTAATTTGGGTGGAGCCAGCGTCGCAACGAGACAGCTGTACACGGGGGTTGTCCGGTCAATGGCGCTGTACGGCGCACCGGTGTGGGTCACGGCTCTGACCGCCCAGAACAAGGCGCGCCTCTGGCGGCCTCAGAGGGTACTGGCGGTCAGAGCGATACGTGGTTACCGCACGGTGTCGACCGAGGCAGCGTGCGCGTTGGCCGGAACACCCCCGTGGGATTTGGAGGCGGAAGTGCTCGCCGAAGTTTATCGACGGGTGGCTGAATATCGGGTGGAGAGAGGCATGCGCCCTCCGCCCGAAGAGGTACGCGAGTGGCGTGAAGCTGCCCGTCGAGCCACGATGGCTCGTTGGTCTTTCCGACTGGAGACTCCACGCGCTGGCTTTGCCGCCGTGGAGGCTCTCCAGCCGGTCATCCTCGAGTGGGCAGGGCGGCAGCACGGGACCCTTTCCTTCCGACTGACGCAGGTACTTTCCGGGCATGGTTGCTTCGGGAAGTACCTGCACTCGGTCGCTAGGAGGGAACTGAGTCCCGCCTGCCACCACTGCGACTGCAGTGAAGACTCGGCCCAGCATACGCTGGCGATCTGCCCCGCGTGGGCGTCGCAGCGCCGGGCCCTCACTGCAGTCATCGGAGGAGATCTCTCGCTACCGGCCGTCATACGCTCCATGGCCGGTAGCGACAGCAGTTTTACCGCGGTCGCAACCTTCTGCGAAGATGTAATCTCGCAGAAGGAGGTGGCGGAGAAGGCCCGGGAGGACGACCTCCACTCGGACCCAATCCGTCGCCGGCGAACCGGGCAGCGGAGGCGCGCTCACCTGCGCCTCATGCCGCCCTGAGTGTGGCCGCGGATGGTCGGGACGGGCTTTCCCTTCCATCCGCTTTAGTGGCCGCCCGCGAGGAGGCGACGTTACGTGTGTGCCGTACGTCGCCTAAAATGAGAGGATAACATCAGAGGGTGCCCGCTTCTGTGCGGGCAAGCGCTGGGAGGGGTCTGGATGGCGTAACAACAGCAGTTCCCGGACTCCTCCCTCCTCAGGCGCAGAGTGGCACACCGTGTGGTTTTAGTCGGTTCGAGTCCGACACACCGCCCCGCCGCAAGCCCCGGCGCGGGTGACGGTCCGAGGGGATTTCCACACGTTAAAAAAAAAAAAAAAAAAAATGGTTAGGTTAGCTTTTTTTTTTTTTTTTTTTTTTTTTTTTTTTTTTTTTTTTTACGTGGTGGAATGCATTTACGCACTTCGCTCGCCTCCCGCGGGGGCAGGGGGTTCGCTTCGTGTGGGACTCCTGACCTCAAAGAGAAGCCAGACTACCCACTAAACCACCACGGTGTTCCTCCTTCACCTAATCCGAGCCACGGGATAGTTTGCTCACCGCGACTCGGCTAGGGACGCCCTTTGTTGTCGGGCTCTTCTCCTGAATGCACCCCGGAAACACAGAAGGGCGCATTCCGCCACATTAGCATGGGGCGGCAGATCCCCCGACCCACCGCCCGTGGCCACTCTCACCCAGGGACGCGTGCGAACTTCGCCCGCCGGCATCCCTCCCCGGGACGCGTGCGAACTCCGCCCGCCGGCGTCCCCGTGGCCCGCGGGGCGAAAGAGCGAGCCCAGCCCACTCCCGCCCCAGCAGAGCCCCTCCTCTTGGCCGCCATCAGCCGTGAGGCGACGGCAGCCCGACACTCATCGCCGCCGGCCATAGCCGGAGCCACAGCCTACGGCGAGAGGTCTGCTTTTTACGACTTTGCTGTCGGGTTTTAGAGTCTTTTCCTTGACGCGGGCCGGCCAGTTAAGGCAAGCCCTTCGGCCAACAGGTTTTCAGCATACCCTCCATGAGCCACCAGTCAGGTCACTGTTGAGCCCCTGTTGGTTACGGAACGCGAGAGGGTGGCGAAGCCTCTCTCGCCGACGGTGGCACTAGTGCCTGTCAGCCCCTGAGTTAACAGTGGGCCGACCCGCCCCTCGATCCCGCCGAGCCCTGAAAAGGGCTGCTGCGGATCCCACCCCGCGACCCCCTCGTGCAATGGGGTACGCTAGCCCTGAAAAGGGCTGTCGGGTTATTGGTCAGACGGCCAGCATACAGAGCTCCTGAGAGTCAGAGTATCCCGACCACCTGTCCAGGGCGCACCAGCCTCCACGCTTCCGCTCCCCAGGACCGGAGTCCAAAGGGGGAAGAAACGCGTAAGCCAACGTGGAGGTTACCCGACGCCGCGCCCCTGGTTTTTTTTTTTTTTTTTTTTTTTTTTTTTACGTGGTGGAATGCATTTACGCACTTCGCTCGCCTCCCGCGGGGGCAGGGGGTTCGCTTCGTGTGGGACTCCTGACCTCAAAGAGAAGCCAGACTACCCACTAAACCACCACGGTGTTCCTCCTTCACCTAATCCGAGCCACGGGATAGTTTGCTCACCGCGACTCGGCTAGGGACGCCCTTTGTTGTTGGGCACACCTCATGAATGCACCCCAGAAACACAGAGGGGCGCATTCCGCCACATCAGCATGGGGCGGCAGATCCCCCGATCCACCGCCCGTGGCCACTCTCACCCAGGGACGCGTGCGGACTTTGTCCGCCGGCATCCCTCCCCGGGACGCGTGCGAACTCCGCCCGCCGGCGTCCCCGTGGCCCGCGGGGCGAAAGAGCGAGCCCAGCCCACTCCCGCCCCAGCAGAGCCCCTCCTCTTGGCCGCCATCAGCCGTGAGGCGACGGCAGCCCGACACTCATCGCCGCCGGCCATAGCCGGAGCCACAGCCTACGGCGAGAGGTCTGCTTTTTACGACTTTGCTGTCGGGTTTTAGAGTCTTTTCCTTGACGCGGGCCGGCCAGTTAAGGCAAGCCCTCCGGCCAACAGGTTCTCAGCTACCCTCCTGGAGCCACCAGTCAGGTCATAGTTGAGCCCCTGTTGGTTACGGAACGCGAGAGGGTGGCTAGGCCTCTCTCACCGACGGTGGCACTAGTGCCTGTCAGCCCCTGAGTCAACAGTGGGCCGACCCGCCCCTCGATCCCGCCGAGCCCTGAAAAGGGCTGCTGCGGATCCCACCCCGCGACCCCCTCGTGCAATGAGGTCAAGCCCTGAAAAGGGCTGTCGGGTTATTGGTCAGACGGCCAGCATACAGAGCTCCTGAGAGTCAGAGTATCCTGACCGCCTGTCCAGGGCGCACCAGCCTCCACGCTTCTGCTCCCCAGGACCGGAGTCCAAAGGGGGAAGAAACGCGTAAGCCAACGTGGAGGTTACCCGACGCCGCGCCCCAGGTTAGGTTAGGTTAGGTTTTTTTTTTTTTTTTTTTTTTATTTTTTTTTTTTTTTTTTTTTTTTTTTTTTTTACGTGGTGGAATGCATTTACGCACTTCGCTCGCCTCCCGCGGGGGCAGGGGGTTCGCTTCGTGTGGGACTCCTGACCTCAAAGAGAAGCCAGACTACCCACTAAACCACCACGGTGTTCCTCCTTCACCTAATCCGAGCCACGGGATAGTTTGCTCACCGCGACTCGGCTAGGGACGCCCTTTGTTGTCGGGCTCTTCTCCTGAATGCACCCCAGAAACACAGAGGGGCGCATTCCGCCACATTAGCATGGGGCGGCAGATCCCCCGATCCACCGCCCGTGGCCACTCTCACCCAGGGACGCGTGCGGACTTCGCCCACCGGCATCCCTCCCCGGGACGCGTGCGAACTCCGCCCGCCGGCGTCCCCGTGGCCCGCGGGGCGAAAGAGCGAGCCCAGCCCACTCCCGCCCCAGCAGAGCCCCTCCTCTTGGCCGCCATCAGCCGTGAGGCGACGGCAGCCCGACACTCATCGCCGCCGGCCATAGCCGGAGCCACAGCCTACGGCGAGAGGTCTGCTTTTTACGACTTTGCTGTCGGGTTTTAGAGTCTTTTCCTTGACGCGGGCCGGCCAGTTAAGGCAAGCCCTCCGGCCAACAGGTTTTCAGCATACCCTCCTGGAGCCACCAGTCAGGTCACTGTTGAGCCCCTGTTGGTTACGGAACGCGAGAGGGTGGCTAGGCCTCTCTCGCCGACGGTGGCACTAGTGCCTGTCAGCCCCTGAGTTAACAGTGGGCCGACCCGCCCCTCGATCCCGCCGAGCCCTGAAAAGGGCTGCTGCGGATCCCACCCCGCGACCCCCTCGTGCAATGGGGTCAAGCCCTGAAAAGGGCTGTCGGGTTATTGGTCAGACGGCCAGCATACAGAGCTCCTCAGAGACAGAGTATACTGACCGCCTGTCCAGGGCGCACCAGCCTCCACGCTTCTGCTCCCCAGGACCGGAGTCCAAAGGGGGAAGAAACGCGTAAGCCAACGTGGAGGTTACCCGACGCCGCGCCCCAGGTTAGGTTAGGTTAGGTTAGGTTGGCGGAGTGGTCGATTCATGTGGCCGTGGTCGCCGAGCCGTACTACGTCCCCCCCCGGGATAACTGGGTGGGGGACCTGGACGGCTCGGTGGCCATCATTGGCGGGGCTCTTGCCGACCCATCCCGAGGTCGCGGCTGGGTGGCTGCCCTCGTGGATGGCATTGGCACTGTTGGGACGTACTTCTCGCCCAACAGGAGCCTCGCTGACTTCGAGAGCTTCCTTGTCGAGTTGGGTGCCGTCGTGAACCGGTACCACCCTCGCCCGGTGCTGCTGCTCGGGGATCTCAATGCCAAGTCTGCGGCGTGGGGATCCCCGTGCACCGATGCCAAAGGCGAGGCACTGGAGGAGTGGGCCGTCACGACCGGCTTGACCGTCCTGAATCAGGGCTCGGTGTACACGTGCGTGCGGCAGCGGGGCGGTTCCATAGTGGACGTCTCGTTCGCAAGTCCCGCTGTCGCGGGCCGTGTCCGCGACTGGCGTGTCGCCGTGGGGGTGGAGACGTTGTCGGATCACCGTTACATCCGTTTCAGCGTCTCCGCCCAGACCGCGGGCGGTCGCGGGCCATCGGCCCCGAGGACGGACGGTCCACGCTGGGCGCGTAAGCGCCTCGACAGGGAGCTACTCGAGGAGGCCGCTATTGTGCAGGCCTGGATCCGGGAGTCGGCAACGACCGGACCCGTCGACGTCGAAGAGGAGGCGCAGTGGTTTCACGGGGCGATGACGCAAATCAGCGACGCGTCCATGCCCCGGATCCACACACAACCCAGAAGGCGCCAGGTGTACTGGTGGTCCGCCGAGATCGCGCAGTTGCGCGTCTCGTGCGTTCGTGTCAGGCGCCAGTACACCCGATACCGAAGAAGACGTCGTCGGGTCGCGGAGGAAGAAGCCGCGCTGTACGAGGGGTACCGCGCGGCTAAGCAGGCTCTGCAGCTGGCCATCGGCGAGGCGAAGACGCGAGCCAGGGAGGAGATGTTGGAGACTCTAAGCCGGGATCCGTGGGGGCGTCCTTATCGTTCGGTCCGAGGGAAAATCGGACCATGGGCGCCTCCAATTACGGAGAGTCTCCAACCCGAGCTGCTGGAGGAAGTGGTCGCAGCCCTCTTCCCGGCACGAGCGGAGCACATCCCGCCGCCGATGGCTCTGTCCACAGCTGCGGAGTCTGAAGAGGAGGACGCCAACGTCCCAGAGGTGACACAGTCAGAGTTGGGGGCGGCCGTGTTGCGGCTCCGGGCGAAGAACACTGCCCCGGGGCCCGATGGCATTCACGGCTGCGTGTTGGCCCTGGCCCTGAAGGAGTTGGAGCCCCAACTGATAGGTCTCTACTCAGCGTGCCTGGAGCAGGGCCAGCTGCCCACTCAGTGGAAAGCTGGTCGTCTGGTCCTGCTCAGGAAGGCGGGGCGCCCTGCGGACTCGCCGTCCGCGTACCGGCCCATAGTGCTGCTGGACGAGGTGGGAAAACTATTCGAGCGGATAGTTGCAGCCCGCCTCGTCCGCCACTTGTGCGAGGAGGGGCCGGACCTGGCCGAGTGCCAGTTCGGGTTTCGGCATGGGCGCTCAACCATTACGGCGATCTCGCGAGTGAGAGACCTGGCGGAGGAAGCGGTGTCCCGGGGCGGGGTGATGTTGGCGGTGTCTTTGGACATCTCCAACGCCTTCAACACTCTGCCCTGGAGTTGCATTCGGGAGGCACTGCGCTATCATCGGGTGCCCCCCTACCTCCGCCGCATCGTTGGGGCTTACCTGACGGAGAGGTGTGTCACCTATCTGGGACGTGATGGCAGACACCAGCGCCTCATGTCGTGCGGTGTTCCACAGGGTTCGGTGTTGGGCCCACTGCTGTGGAACATCGGTTACGACTGGGTGCTGAGGGGCGAGCTCCAACCGGGTGTGGACCTGACGTGTTACGCCGACGACACGCTGGTCACTGCCCGGGGGAGCACACACAGGGAAGCAACGTTGCTAGCGACGGCGGCGGTCTCACAGGTGGTGAGCCGCATACGGCGCCTTGGCCTGGAGGTGGCCCTCAACAAGTCGGAGGCCATAGTTTTTCATGGCCCCCGACGGGCGCCGCCGCCGGGATTGCACATGGTGGTTGGGGGGGCTACCATCGCTGTCGAGTCCACCCTAAAATATCTGGGACTGGTGCTCGACAGCCGGTGGGATTTCGGCCCCCACTTCCGGCGTCTAGCACCCAAGTTGATGGGCGCGGCGGGGGCGCTGTCAACGTTGCTTCCCAACGTGTCGGACCCGAGCGCCGCCTGCAGGCGGTTGTACGAGGGGGTCGTGCGATCGATGGCCCTATATGGGGCCCCGATTTGGGCGGCTGACCTGACGGCCGGCTCAATCACCGTGTTGCGGAAGCCGCAGAGGGTGATGGCCGTCAGAGTCATTAGGGGTTATCGCACGATCTCCTTCGAGGCGGCTTGCGTACTGGCCGGATCTCCGCCCTGGGACCTGGAGGCGAAAGTCCTCGCGTCACTACATTGGTGGCGTGAGGACGCGCGGGCCCGCGGCGTGGGACCGACGCAGCGAGTTATCGAGCTGCGCCGGTCACAGCTGCGCGAGGTCCTGGTGGCGGAATGGCGGGACAGGCTTTTAAGCCCTTCCGCTGGCCTCGCCACTATCGAGGCCATCCGGCCAGTGCTCGACCTGTGGCTCGGGAGAGGGCACGGCTCCCTCTCGTTCCGTGTGACGCAGGTCCTCTCGGGGCATGGCTGCTTCGGGAGGTTCCTGTGCCGCATAGGCAGGGAGCCGGACGCTCGGTGTCACCACTGCGTCGACTGTCGGGAGGACACGGCGCGGCATACGCTGGCAGAGTGTGCTGCTTGGGAGGGGCCGCGCCGTGCCCTCAACGTGCGCGTAGTGTTCCCGCGCGCCCCTCTTGAAGTCGCGAGGGAAACTCTCCCTCGCTGACGAGATGTGGCCCGCAGCGGCGGGCCGGCACCAGTCGGGGATTGCGGTTGTCTCTTATGTTCCCGTGATCCCCGGCGTAGGTGTGAGACGGAACACCGGGGGGTTTTAGTCAGTAGGAGTCTGACAGACCCCTTCGCCCTTTCCCCAGGGCGGAGGACATCCATGAGGATTTCCCCCCGTCAAAAAAAAAAAAAAAAAAAAAAAAAAAAAGGTTAGGTTAGGTTAGGTTAGGTTCCCCCCAATGTATCCCTACGTTGTCGTCGTGGTGGGGCTTGCGTGGGTCGATGATCTCTGGGGCTATGCCGGTAGAGCCACTCATGCCGGATAGGTTCAGAGTGAGACCCCAGACTAAATGGGATACCTGGCGGAGTCTGGAAAGACTGCCGCGGAGAGCACTCCAATCGTCCCTCTGATCTAGCAGAGGGCGTATTGGAGTGCAAGTAGGTTCGAGAGGAACCTGGGACGGGTCAGCCCACTGTTAATTCAGGGGCTGACACCCGTCGGTGAGACGGGGCTAGCCACCCTGTCGCATTCCGTAACCAACAGGGGCTCAGCAACGACCTGACTGGTGGCTCCAGGAGGGTATGCTGAGAACCTGTTGGCCGGAGGGCTTGCCTTAATTGGCCGGCCCATGACAAGGATAGTCTATAACACCCGACAGCCAAGTCGTTAAAACCTGTGGATACCGGCCGACCTCCACAGTATTTAGGCTTATCCGGGTGCAGGGGGCACCGCCCGGACGGACTTTTTATTTCCCCCATACTCGTGGGACTTTTATGGATATTGATAAATTTTCTCAAAATAATATTACGATCGGAAACCCAACAACAACGACCAAGGCAATTGACAACGGACATGAAAAGCAAGGAAGAAGAAAGGGAAGGAGGAACGCCAAGGGGCAGTTCCGGAGGGCAGATGACTCGTCTACCGAGGAGGAGTCTGCGTCCGGGGCGCCTACATCGGCGGGGCTCCCAGTAGTCAATCGGACTGCTGGGAGCCGAAGAACATCGGAGCGTACGCGTTCCCGGTCCACCCACTCGTCGGATGGCGCGGGTGATAGCTCCAATGCTGATGCATTGGAGGCTATGGACTTGGAGCTAGGCGACAGCCGCAAACGCGTACGCTCCAACAACGATGGGGGCAGCGACAGCCAGGAGATGTTGCCGCCTAAAATGGCGACTAGCCAAAGGGGGAGGTCTCGAACCCCAGTCTCGAGCGCGTCAGGTTCCGCCTTTTCAAAGGCGGAATCATATAGGCGAGCCAGGGCGGACGGCGAGACTCAGGCGGAGGAGGAGATCTCAGGTCTCCTCCTCAAGATCGGGGAGCCGGTGGTGGGGGACTCAGCGCCCCAATTACCGTCCTCCATGCGGGAGAGAGCGCAGGCGGCGGTGGCCGTGATTCAAAAGGTGGCCACCAAGTCCGTCAACCTTAAGGGTTCCTTTGTGAGGGCCCTTAAGGACTCCTCTTCCGCACTGGGGGGGGTCGTAGAGTCCCTCATCGGAGACGTGGCTCGTCTCCAGGCGGCCAACGACCGCTTGACGGGCCAGGTGGCTGAGCTCAGTGCGCAGTTCGCCCAATTTCAGGCGGCTCGTCCTGAGCGAGAGGCCCCGGCCTCGTCTGCGTCGCGGCCGGCCCCGTCCGCGTCGCAGCCGGCCCCGCCTGCGGCTCGGCCGGCCCCGCCTGCTTCGCGGCCGGCCCCGTCTTCGTCGCAGCCGGCCTCGCCTGCGACACGGCAGGCCCCGCCTGGGTCGCGGCCGCCCCCGTCTGCGTCGCAACCGGCCCTCACTGTCCCTGGGGTATCTGACGCCCTAGTGCAGCAGATCCTCATGGCAGTGGGGAATTTAGTGGACGGCCGTTTGGCCGGCCTCGAGGCGAGGCTGCCTCCAGCCCCTATCGTTCGGCCGCCGCTTGGGGCCCAGCGAAAAACGGTCGCGTCGGCGCCGACCCCGCTTCCCGTGGTGGGTGGTCGCGTGACCTACGCCGCGGCGACGTCGGCCCCGGCTCCTGCGGCTGCCCAAAAGCCACGACAGGGGGCTAAGGCCAAGACGGCTGCCCCGAAGCCGGGTCCTAACACCAAAACGACGGAAAGAGCTGGAGCGGAGTTCCCTCCGCTCCCCACTCCAACGACTGCACCTGGACCCTCTACTTCTGCCCCCTCTAATGAGGATTGGCAGGTAGTTGGGGGGTCCAAAAAGTCCCGAAAGCGGGCCAAGAAGGCTGCCCAAAAGGCGGCCTCTACCCCGCAGGCGCCGCCGGCGACACAGGTCAAGAAGACGAAGCCGCGGAAGCTACAGCCGCCTAAAACCGCGGCGGTAGTTGTGACCGTGTCGCCGGAGGCGGCTGAGGGCGGGCTGTCCTACGCGGCCCTCTTCAAGAGGGCCCGGGCTAGTCTCGCCTCCTTCGGGACTACAGGTGTAAGGTTGCGCCTTGCCCAGACGGGAGCTCGAGTTCTCGAGTTCCCCGGGGCTGAAGGCGCAAAGTCGGCAGACGCATTTGCCGAGAAGTTACGGGATATGTTTGCGGAAACGGATGGTGTGAGGATCGCCAGGCCTACAAAGTGCGCGGAATTGCGCATTTCGGGCCTGGACGATTCTGTGACGGCCGAAGATGTCCGCGTTGCAGTTCAGGAGAGGACGAGCTGCAGCGCGGCAAACATCAAGGTCGGCACCATCCGCCCCGGTCCAGGGGGCCTTGGTGCAGTGTGGCTCAGCTGCCCGGTAGCGGCAGCCAAAGTGCTGGGCGATGCTGGCAGGCTCCTCGTCGGCTTCGTGAGCGCCAGGATAACAGTCCTGGCCGCGAGGCCGATGAGGTGTTTTAAATGCCTGTCGGCGGGACACACACGCGCCAAGTGCGCCAACTGTTTCGACTGCAGCGGTCTTTGTTTCCGCTGCGGTCGACCGGGGCACAAGGCGGCAGAATGTTCTGCCGCCCCTCACTGCCCCATCTGTGCGGCGGCTAATAAGCCCGCCAATCATCAGATGGGGCAGGGAGGCTGCAAGCATTCCCGTGCTTCTCGGCAAGCGTCGGGGGTTAGCCAGTCGACCCAGGCTGCCTCTGACGTTGCTAGTGCGTCGACGCCGACGCCCATGGAGGAGGCTGTAGAGACGATCCATTAATGGATCAAGTCTCCAGCCTCCTGGTCCAGACGAACCTGAACCACTGTGCCGCGGCGCAGGATGTATTCCTGCAAACCATGGCGCAGTGGTCAATAGGTGTTGCCGTAGTCGCGGAGCCCTACTACGTTCCTCCCCGTCCAAATTGGATGGGTGACCGGGACGGCTCCGTGGCAGTCGTCAGCTCCACGGCGGCTCATTCCCCGCCCTTGTCGCTAAGAGACAAGGGTACTGGATATGTTGCCGCCGATTGGGGGGGGGTCACCGTTTACGGTGTATACTTCTCCCCCAACCGGAGTCTGAGTGACTTCGAGGTCTTCCTCAACACCTTGGAGACCTCGATACGGCGACTAGCGTCTGGGCACATCCTTGTGCTGGGGGACTTCAACGCAAAGTCCATTGCGTGGGGGTCCCCCGGGACGGACGCCAAGGGCGAAGCCGTAGTGGAGTGGGCGGCTTCGGTGGGCCTCTGTTTGCTGAACAGAGGCTCCACCAACACGTGCGTGCGACAGCAGGGCGGGTCGATAGTGGACCTTTCGTTCGCTACCCCTGCTGTTGCCGCACGAGTAAGGAACTGGTGTGTCCTGGAAGAGGTCGAGACGCTCTCGGATCACTTGTATATCCGATTTGAGCTCTCCCGGTCCCAGGGCCCCAGTAGGGGTCACACGGCGCGGCAATCATCCCGCTTTCCGCGGTGGGCTGTTGCCAAGCTCGACAGGGACCTGCTGGAGGAGGCAGCCATTATTCATTCTTGGCTGTCTCCGCAGGCCTCGACCGAGGAGGTCGACGTGGACGTGGGGGCTGGCCGTTTTCGCGATGCGATTACGCAGATTTGCGATGCGGCCATGCCCCGCATCCGGAGTCGTCGGCCTCCTCGGAAGGAGGTCTACTGGTGGTCCCAGGAGCTGGCGGACCTCCGTGCGGCCTGTACACGTGCCCGGAGGTCCTACACCCGCAGCCGGCGACGTCACCGCGGAAGCGGTGAGGATGACCAGCTTTATGAGGAGTACCGCGAAGCGCGGAAAACTCTAAAGCTGGCCATTTGCCGCGCCAAGGACGCTAAGAGAAAGGAGATGCTGGAGAGTCTCGATCGTGACCCCTGGGGTCGCCCGTATCGTGCGGTGCGTCAAAAGCTCCGCACGCCGGGCCCCCCCCTTACCGAGACTCTCCAGCCCAGCTTCCTGCAGGAAGTGGTCGAGGGCCTTTTCCCTCAGCGGGCAGAGCACACACCCCCGTCGATGGCCTACTCGGTCAGAGACGACGGGGGTAGAGAGGAGGATGCTCCACCCGTGAGGGAATCGGAGGTAGGGGCGGCTGTTCTGCGGATTCGTTCCAAGAACACCGCCCCCGGGCCGGACGGGATACCAGCCCGAGTGATGGCCCGAGCCCTCGACCATATGTCGGACCGCCTCAGGGAAGTGTTGGATGCTAGCCTAGCGTCCGGACACTTTCCTGAGTGCTGGAAATGCGGGAAGCTGGTCCTGTTGAAGAAGCCGGGACGGCCTGCCGATTCGGTCGCGGCCTATAGGCCCATCGTGTTGCTGGACGAGGCGGGCAAGTTGTTCGAAAGGATAATCTCTGCCCGCATCGTCCGGCACCTCAGTGAGGTGGGGCCCGACCTGTCGGACGCCCAGTTCGGATTCCGAGAGGGGCGTTCGACGGTCGATGCCGTGATGCGCCTTAGGGCCGTGACCGAAGAGGCAGTGTGCTGTGGCGGCGTGCTGTTGGCGGTGTCATTAGACATCGCCAACGCATTCAATAGTCTGCCATTCAGCTGCATCGGGGAAGCACTCCAGTTTCACGGGGTGCCAGAGTACCTGAGGCGGCTAGTGGCAGACTATTTGGAGGAGCGTACCGTCGTGTACGAGGACCGAGAGGGCGTCTTGAGACGGCGACCCATGTCGTGCGGCGTTCCACAGGGGTCTGTCCTTGGACCACTCCTGTGGAACGTGGGATACGACTGGGTCCTACGAGGTCGTCTCCCCCCCGGGCTGGGCGTAATTTGTTACGCCGATGACACATTGGTCACAGCCCGGGGGGCGAACTTCCAAGAGGCGGCGCGCCTGGCCACCACGGGTGTTTCTCTGGTGGTCGGGCGCATCGAGGCGCTGGGCCTACGGGTGGCCCTGGACAAGACGGAGGCCCTGTTATTTCATGGGCCCCGTCGTGGTCCGCCCCCCGGCGCCTCCATAGAAGTCAACTCGGTCCTCGTACCGGTTCGGGCCCAGATGAAATATCTGGGTCTGATCCTCGACGGTAGGTGGCTCTTCGACGAGCACTTCCTACAGCTTGCTCCCAAGCTGGTCGACGCTGCCTCTGCCCTTGGGCGACTTTTGCCTAATTTGGGTGGAGCCAGCGTCGCAACGAGACAGCTGTACACGGGGGTTGTCCGGTCAATGGCGCTGTACGGCGCACCGGTGTGGGTCACGGCTCTGACCGCCCAGAACAAGGCGCGCCTCTGGCGGCCTCAGAGGGTACTGGCGGTCAGAGCGATACGTGGTTACCGCACGGTGTCGACCGAGGCAGCGTGCGCGTTGGCCGGGACACCCCCGTGGGATTTGGAGGCGGAAGTGCTCGCCGAAGTTTATCGACGGGTGGCTGAATTCCGGGCGGAGAGAGGCATTCGCCCTCCGCCCGAAGAGGTACGCGAGTGGCGTGAAGCCGCCCGTCGAGCCACGATGGCTCGTTGGTCTTTCCGACTGGAGACTCCACGCGCTGGCTTTGCCGCCGTGGAGGCTCTCCAGCCGGTCATCCTCGAGTGGGCAGGGCGGCAGCACGGGACCCTTTCCTTCCGACTGACGCAGGTACTTTCCGGGCACGGTTGCTTCGGGAAGTACCTGCACTCGGTCGCTAGGAGGGAACTGAGTCCCGCCTGCCACCACTGCGACTGCAGTGAAGACTCGGCCCAGCATACGCTGGCGATCTGCCCCGCATGGGCGTCGCAGCGCCGGGCCCTCACTGCAGTCATCGGAGGAGATCTGTCGCTACCGGCCGTCATTCGCTCCATGGCCGGTAGCGATAGCAGTTTTACCGCGGTCGCTACCTTCTGCGAAGAAGTCATCTCGCAGAAGGAGGCGGCGGAGAAGGCCCGGGAGGACGACCTCCACTCGGACCCAATCCGCCGCCGGCGAACCGGGCAGCGGAGGCGCGCTCATCTGCGCCTCATGCCGCCCTGAGTGTGGCCGCGGATGGTCGGGACGGGCTTTCCCTTCCATCCGCTCTAGTGGCCGCCCGCGAGGAGGCGACGTTACGTGTGTGCCGTACGTCGCCTAAAAGGAGAGGTGTTGGAGAGGGTGCCCGCTTCTGTGCGGGCAAGCGCTGGGAGGGGTCTGGACGGCGTAATAACAGCAGTTCCCGGACTCCTCCCTCCTCAGGCGCAGAGTGGCACACCGTGTGGTTTTAGTCGGTTCGAGTCCGACACACCGCCCCGCCGCAAGCCCCGGCGCGGGTGACGGTCCGAGGGGATTTCCACACGTAAAAAAAAAAAAAAAAAAAAAAAAAAAAAAAAAAAAAAAAAAAAAAAAAAAAAAAGGTTAGGTTAGGTTAGGTTCCCGACCTGTCCCCCCCAATGTATCCCTACGTTGTCGTCGTGGTGGGGCTTGCGTGGGTCGATGATTTCTGGGGCTATGCCGGTAGAGCCACTCATGCCGGATAGGTCCAGAAGGAGACCCCAGACTAAATGGGATACGCGACGGAGTCTGATTGCAGACTGCCGCGGAGGGCACTCCAAGCGTCCCTCTGATCTAGCAGAGGGCGTATTGGAGTGCGAGTAGGTTCGAGAGGAACCTGGGGCGGGTCAGCCCACTGTTAATTCAGGGGCTGACACCCGTCGGTGAGACGGGGCTAGCCACCCTGTCGCATTCCGTAACCAACAGGGGCTCAGCAACGACCTGACTGGTGGCTCCAGGAGGGTATGCTGAGAACCTGTTGGCCGGAGGGCTTGCCTTAATTGGCCGGCCCATGACAAGGATAGTCTATAACACCCGACAGCCAAGTCGTTAAAACCTGTGGATACCGGCCGACCTCCACAGTATTTAGGCTTATCCGGGTGCAGGGGGCACCGCCCGGACGGACTTTTATTTCCCCCATACTCGTGGGATAAGCTATGGCAAATGAACCTAAAAATATAAATGAATACGATCGATCAAATAAAAAAACGACAACCGGCACGCATACTGGACAGGAGAAGGAGAGGAAAGGAAAGGGAAGGAGGAATGCCAAGGGGCAATTCCGGAGGGCAGACGACTCTTCTACCGAGGAGGAGTCTGCGTCCGGGGCGCCTATCTCGGCAGGGCTCCTAGTAGTCAATCCGACTGCTAGGAGCCGAAGAACATCGGAGCGTACGCGTTCCAGGTCCAGCCACTCGTCGGATGGCGCGGGTGGTAGATCCAATGCTGATGCATTGGAGTCTATGGACCTGGACCTGAGCGACAGCCGCAAACGCGTGCGCTCCAATGATGGCGGCAGCGACACCACGGAAATGTTGCCGCCCAAAATCGCGAGCAGCCATAGAGGGCGCTCGCGAACTCCGGTGTCGGCCCCGTCTGGTTCCGCCTTTTGTAAGGCGGAATCATACAGGCGAGTCAGGGCGGACGGCGAGACTCAGGCGGAGGAGGAGATCTCCGGTCTCCTGCTGCAGATTGGGGAGCCGGTGGATGGGGACTCAGTGCCCCAAACACCGGCCTCTCTGCAGGAGAGGGCGCAGGCGGCGGTGGCCATCATTAACAAGGTGGCCACCAAGTCGGTAAACCTTAAGGGCTCCTTTGTAAGGGCCCTTAAGGACTCCTCCTCCACGCTGGGGGGAGTCGTCCAGTCCCTGATAGGGGACGTGGCTCGACTCCAGGCGGCCAACGACCGCTTGACGGGGCGGGTGGCTGAGCTGAGCGCTCAGTTTGCCCAATTTCGGGCGGAGCGTCCTGAGCGCGAGGCCTCGGCCCCAGCCCCGCCTGCGTCGCGGGCGGCCCCGTCAACGTCGCGGGCGGCCCCGTCAGCGCCGCGGCCGGCCCCGTCAGCGTCGCGGGCGGCCCCGTCAGCGTCGCGGCCGGTCCCGTCGGCGTCGCAGCCGGCCCCGTCTCCGTCACAGCTGGCCCCCACCGTCCCTGGGGTATCGGAGGACCTCGTCCAACAGATCCTCATCGCAGTGGGGAATCTGGTGGACGGGCGTCTGGCCGGCCTCGAGGCGCGGCTGCCTCCGGCCCCTATCGTTCGGCCGCCGCTTGGGGCACAGCGTAAAACGGTCACGTCGGCCCCGACTCCACTTCCCGTGGTAGGGGGTCGAGTGACCTACGCCGCGGCGACGTCGGCCCCGGCTCCTGTGGCGGCTCAAAAGCCACGACAGGGGCCTAAGGCCAGGACGCCTGCCCCGAAGCCAGGGCAGCCGTCTAAGACGACGACAAGAGCTGGAGCGGAGTTCCCTCCGCTCCCCACTCCAACGCCGGTACCTGGCCCCTCAACAGCTGCCCCCTCAAATGAGGCCTGGCAGGAAGTTGGGGGGTCTAAGAAGTCCCGAAGGCGGGCTAGGAAGGCTGCTGAAAAGGCAGCCCCTACCCCGCAGTCGTCATCGGTGGCCACAAAGAAGCCGCGGAAGCTGCAGACGCCAAAAACCGCGGCCGTAGTGGTCACCGTGTCGCCGGAGGCGGCTGAAGGCGGGCTGTCGTACGCGGCCCTCTTCAAAAGGGCGCGGGCTAGTCTCGCCTCCTTCGGGACGACCGGCGTTAGATTGCGCCTCGCCCAGACGGGAGCTCGAGTTCTCGAGTTCCCCGGGGCTGAAGGCGCAAAGTCGGCAGACGAGTTTGCCGAGAAGCTCAGAGGGATGTTTGCGGAAACGGATGGTGTTAGGATCGCCAGGCCTACGAAGTGCGCCGAATTGCGCATCTCGGGCCTGGACGATTCCGTGACGGCTGAGGATGTCCGCGATGCAGTTCAGGAGAAGACGAACTGCAGCGCGGAAAACATTAAGGTCGGCACCATCCGCCCCGGTCCAGGGGGCCTTGGTGCGGTGTGGCTCAGCTGCCCGATAGCGGCAGCCAAAGTGCTGGGCGATGCTGGCAGGCTCCTCGTCGGCTTCGTGAGCGCCAGGATAACAGTCCTGGCGGCGAGGCCGATGAGGTGTTTTAAATGCCTGTCGGCGGGACACACACGCGCCAAGTGCGCCAACTGTTTTGACTGCAGCGGTCTTTGTTTCCGCTGCGGTCGACCGGGGCACAAGGCGGCAGAATGTTCTGCTGCCCCTCACTGCCCCATATGTGCGGCGGGTAATAAGCCCGCCAATCACCAGATGGGGCAGGGAGGCTGCAAGCATTCCCGTGCTTCTCGGCAAGCGTCGGGGGTTAGCCAGTCGACCCAGGCTACCTCCGACGTCGCTCGTGCGTCGACGCCGACGCCCATGGAGGAGGCTGTAGAGACGATCCATTAATGGATCAAGTCTCCAGCCTCCTGGTCCAGACGAACCTGAACCACTGTGCCGCGGCGCAGGATTTATTCCTGCAAACCATGGCGCAGTGGTCAATAGGTGTTGCCGTAGTCGCGGAGCCCTACTACGTTCCTCCCCGTCCAAACTGGATGGGTGACCGGGACGGCTCCGTGGCAGTCGTCAGCTCCACGGCGGCTCATTCCCCGCCCTTGTCGCTAAGAGACAAGGGTACTGGATATGTTGCCGCCGATTGGGGGGGGGTCACCGTTTACGGTGTATACTTCTCCCCCAACCGGAGTCTGAGTGACTTCGAGGTCTTCCTCAACACCTTGGAGACCTCGATACGGCGACTAGCGTCTGGGCACGTCCTCGTGCTGGGGGACTTCAACGCAAAGTCCATTGCGTGGGGGTCCCCCGGGACGGACGCCAAGGGCGAAGCCGTAGTGGAGTGGGCGGCTTCGGTGGGCCTCTGTTTGCTGAACAGAGGCTCCACCAACACGTGCGTGCGACAGCAGGGCGGGTCGATAGTGGACCTTTCGTTCGCTACCCCTGCTGTTGCCGCACGAGTAAGGAACTGGTGTGTCCTGGAAGAGGTCGAGACGCTCTCGGATCATTTGTATATCCGATTTGAGCTCTCCCGGTCCCAGGGCCCCAGTAGGGGTCACACGGCGCGGCATCCATCCCGTTTTCCGCGGTGGGCTGTTGCCAAGCTCGACAGGGACCTGCTGGAGGAGGCAGCCATTATTCATTCTTGGCTGTCTCCGCAGGCCTCGGCCGAGGAGGTCGACGTGGACGCTGGGGCTGGCCGTTTTCGCAATGCGATTACGCAGATTTGCGATACGGCCATGCCCCGCATCCGCGGTCGTCGGCCTCCACGGAAGGGGGTCTACTGGTGGTCCCAGGAGTTGGCGGACCTCCGTGCGGCCTGTACCCGTGCCCGGAGGTCCTACACCCGCAGCCGGCGACGTCACCGCGGAAACGGTGAGGATGACCAGCTTCATGAGGAGTACCGCGAAGCGCGGAAAACTCTGAAGCTGGCCATTTTCCGCGCCAAGGACGCGAAGAGAAAGGAGATGCTGGAGAGCCTCGATCGTGACCCCTGGGGTCGCCCGTATCGTGTGGTGCGTCATAAGCTCCGCACACCGGGCCCCCCCCTTACCGAGACTCTCCAGCCCAGCTTCCTGCAGGAAGTGGTCGAGGGCCTTTTCCCTCAGCGGGCAGAGCACACACCCCCGTCGATGGCCTACTCGGTCAGAGACGGCGGGGGTAGAGAGGAGGATGCTCCACCCGTGAGGGAATCGGAGGTAGGGGCGGCTGTTCTGCGAATTCGTTCAAAGAACACCGCCCCCGGGCCGGACGGGGTACCAGCCCGAGTGATGGCCCGAGCCCTCGACCATATGTCGGACCGCCTCAGGGAAGTGTTGGATGCTAGCCTAGCGTCCGGACACTTCCCTGAGTGCTGGAAATGCGGGAAGCTGGTCCTGTTGAAGAAGCCGGGACGGCCTGCCGATTCGGTCGCGGCCTATAGGCCCATCGTGTTGCTGGACGAGGCGGGCAAGTTGTTCGAAAGGATAATCTCTGCCCGCATCGTCCGGCAACTCTGCGAGGTGGGGCCCGACCTGTCGGACGCCCAGTTCGGATTCCGAGAGGGGCGTTCGACGGTCGATGCCGTGATGCGCCTTAGGGCCGTGACCGAAGAGGCAGTGTGCTGTGGCGGCGTGCTGTTGGCGGTGTCTTTAGACATCGCCAACGCATTCAATAGTCTGCCATTCAGCTGCATCGGGGAAGCACTCCAGTACCACGGGGTGCCAGAGTACCTGAGGCGGCTAGTGGCAGACTATTTGGAGGAGCGTACCGTCGTGTACGAGGACCGAGAGGGCGTCTTGAGACGGCGACCCATGTCGTGCGGCGTTCCGCAGGGGTCTGTCCTTGGACCACTCCTGTGGAACGTGGGATACGACTGGGTCTTACGAGGTCGTCTCCCCCCCGGGCTGGGCGTAATTTGTTACGCCGATGACACATTGGTCACAGCCCGGGGGGCGAACTTCCAAGAGGCGGCCCGCCTGGCCACCAGGGGTGTTTCTCTGGTGGTCGGGCGCATCGAGGCGCTGGGCCTACGGGTGGCCCTGGACAAGACGGAGGCCCTGCTGTTTCATGGGCCCCGTCGTGGTCCGCCCCCCGGCGCCTCCATAGAGGTCAACTCGGTCCTCGTACCGGTTCGGGCCCAGATGAAATATCTGGGTCTGATCCTCGACGGTAGGTGGCTCTTCGACGAGCACTTCCGACAGCTTGCTCCCAAGCTGGTCGACGCTGCCTCCGCCCTTGGGCGACTTTTGCCTAATTTGGGTGGAGCCAGCGTCGCAACGAGACAGCTGTACACGGGGGTTGTCCGGTCAATGGCGCTGTACGGCGCACCGGTGTGGGTCACGGCTCTGACCGCCCAGAACAAGGCGCGCCTCTGGCGGCCTCAGAGGGTACTGGCGGTCAGAGCGATACGTGGTTACCGCACGGTGTCGACCGAGGCAGCGTGCGCGTTGGCCGGAACACCCCCGTGGGATTTGGAGGCGGAAGTGCTCGCCGAAGTTTATCGACGGGTGGCTGAATATCGGGTGGAGAGAGGCATGCGCCCTCCGCCCGAAGAGGTACGCGAGTGGCGTGAAGCCGCCCGTCGAGCCACGATGGCTCGTTGGTCTTTCCGACTGGAGACTCCACGCGCTGGCTTTGCCGCCGTGGAGGCTCTCCAGCCGGTCATCCTCGAGTGGGCAGGGCGGCAGCACGGGACCCTTTCCTTCCGACTGACGCAGGTACTTTCCGGGCACGGTTGCTTCGGGAAGTACCTGCACTCGGTCGCTAGGAGGGAACTGAGTCCCGCCTGCCACCACTGCGACTGCAGTGAAGACTCGGCCCAGCATACGCTGGCGATCTGCCCCGCATGGGCGTCGCAGCGCCGGGCCCTCACTGCAGTCATCGGAGGAGATCTCTCGCTACCGGCCGTCATACGCTCCATGGCCGGTAGCGACAGCAGTTTTACCGCGGTCGCAACCTTCTGCGAAGAAGTCATCTCGCAGAAGGAGGCGGCGGAGAAGGCCCGGGAGGACGACCTCCACTCGGACCCAATCCGTCGCCGGCGAACCGGGCAGCGGAGGCGCGCTCACCTGCGCCTCATGCCGCCCTGAGTGTGGCCGCGGATGGTCGGGACGGGCTTTCCCTTCCATCCGCTTTAGTGGCCGCCCGCGAGGAGGCGACGTTACGTGTGTGCCGTACGTCGCCTAAATGGAGAGGTTTTTGGAGAGGGTGCCCGCTTCTGTGCGGGCAAGCGCTGGGAGGGGTCTGGACGGCGTAATAACAGCAGTTCCCGGACTCCTCCCTCCTCAGGCGCAGAGTGGCACACCGTGTGGTTTTAGTCGGTTCGAGTCCGACACACCGCCCCGCCGCAAGCCCCGGCGCGGGTGACGGTCCGAGGGGATTTCCACACGTAAAAAAAAAAAAAAAAAAAAAAAAAAAAAAAAAAAAAAAAAAAAAAAAGGTTAGGTTAGGTTAGGTTAGGTTTTTTTTTTTTTTTTTTTTTTTTTATTACAGACTAACCTCCAACATTATCGGAGACCTTTTATAGCTAACTAATTCTCTGTATCACACTTTAATCTTATATTCCTCTCGCACTTCTATTCTTCATACTATGTCTTTCTTTTATTCATGTCACTCATTCATTCTATTTGTGGATGGGACTTCCACTTTATGAAGACCTATTTAGTATACTTTATTTATTTTCCATCTTTATTTCTGGGGAAATAATGTTTTACACAGCGTTTTATTTTACAATATTTTTATATCTAGTACATATCTAATTAAATAGTTACTATACTATTTCTACACATTTTTATTATACTGTTTACTTATATCTATTTATTATTACTATTTATTTTTATGCTTATATCTATATATGTGCAATATATATTTAAGACATAATTGTTTCATCTATTTTTACTATTTACTTTATCCAGTTTTTATTGTACAGTATACTAAACTATTATTTACATTTAAGCTTATTACATTTTACAGGTTTTTACTGCTACCTTTATTTGGCACTCCCGCTGGATACAGGAGGTAACAATATTGGTGTTTAGTTTACAGTGCCCGAGGGGCCCCCACTACATCCGAATCAGATCCGGTGTTTGGAGAGCCCTCCGTACCCTGCTAGGATCTGTACAGTCACACCCATCGGTCTCACCTGTCCATTCGTGTGGCATGTTGAGTCGGTAAGTGAGGCGAGACGCCACCCCGGACCAGCCGTGATGCCGTCTTGGAATCTTCATATAATTCATAGCCAGCATCCACGGGCGGCGTCTGGCCCCACCCGTGTATGGTGTGCTGTGAGTGTGCTATTGTCCTCTTTATGTATTCCAGCTTGAGTGTTGCCTAGCCAGAGTCCTCAGCTGTACGCTACTCTGGACCTGGCCAACATCTCCCATTTGCCGCGTATTGGGCACTCGGCACTGAATGCGTTGTGCTCAACGCGATCCAGGCCTTCGTGCATGCAGTTACAGCATCTGGGAGCAGTACCGGCCAGCCAGTCGGCGCACTTGGTTTTAAGGTGGGGTCCCCCACAGTGACTGCATTTTTCGACAGTCCCCCCACAGAGCCGTCTCCCATGCCCGTAGCCCAGGCACAGGGAACATTGGACCAGGGGAGACTGATCCTCAACCCTGATCCTCTGCAGGTCGATGTGTACAGCCTCTCTCTGTATCAGTCTTGACCAGATTTTGGGGGAAACCCTGAGGACCACGTGATGGGTGTGGAGGTTTCGTGCTCTCTTTTTGAAAAGTATTTCGGTTCTTGTATCCTCTTTGCTGAGGCCCTCAAAGATGTCCGTGTTCTGGTTCTGAAGAGCTTGATGTATATCGTCGTCGGTGTTACATTTAAGGATATCTTTCAGTACGACGAGAGGGTCTTTGTTTTTAACATCCTCCACACTCAATTGCTCCTTTGCACTGGCTAATCTCTTTTTTAACTTTTCTCTTCCTTCCTCTGTGCGACATCCTAAGACAATCTTTCTGTCCTTTGCCTTTCTAATTCTATCGACCGTGACCCAGCCGTCTTTGGCGTTTACGGCCTTCTTTATATGGTCGATTACTTCTTCCCCTGTGTCCATTTCGTTGGTTGAGGTG
The DNA here is from genome assembly GCA_949125395.1 of Diaphora mendica. NCBI lineage: Eukaryota > Metazoa > Arthropoda > Insecta > Lepidoptera > Erebidae > Diaphora > Diaphora mendica. The sequence continues at coordinate 35,826 of OX421326.1, read as the reverse complement.
ACCACAATCGAGTGGAGTGCAGTTTGAATCTGTTTGGGAGCCTTTTTGACTGGAAGATTGGCCACTGTATCGGCGTATGAGACTTTTTCAGTTTTTTCCGACTGCAGTGCCTCTTTTAGACTATCCAGTTTCTGGGTGTGAGTAACCAGAAGGCGACTATGCTCCTCTATCGCCTTCTTTAACGAGTCCACCTCGATTGTCGTAGCCCCCACCATTTCTGGTTCCTTATTTGATAGTGTGTTGGTACCAATGTTGGTACCAATGTTCTTCGTCGCGGTTTGTGTGATTGTTTTACCCGCTTCGGCCTCCTTGACCAGCTGATACAAGTGGTCAACAGCATTCAGGATACCAACCTTAAGGTCCGTCTTCAGATTGCGGGACTCGCTCACGCAAGTCTTCGCTTTCTGAAGCCAGACCCTAGCCTGGGCCGTTTTGCTGCTTGACTTTGGTTGGTCTTGCCTTGGCACCGGTGATGTTCTAGCCACCTCCGTAGACGTTCTACGTGGCACCGGTACTTTCTGTTGCTTGGGTGGGTTTGAGTGCGTTTTAGTAGTGCAGGGATTGGGGACAACCTTCCCGGCTTCGCACTCGCCCATGCTTCGCCTCATGCTTGTTGCTGAGGATGATGATCCTGCCTCCTCTCTGGTATTTAGCGGGCTCTTATCGGGTCCACTCTCTGGCCTCTTTACGGGGGTTCGTATTCCCATCATTGTTTTTTAGGTGTTGGTTAGTCTGATCGTCAAAATGTAAATACTCCTGGTAGAATAATGTAAGCTTTACCTGGAGTAAGTGTAAAATATAAAATGTAAGGCGTGTAATAATAAAATAACAAGGTGTAAAAATGGATAATTTAGGTGTAAATAAGTATTAATTTTTTTTTTGTTTTATATAGGTATGGTAAGGTTAACCTTTTCCAGTACAGATTTTAAAGTTTCCAATTTTTTAATCTATTTTTGTTTCAGGTGTGCACCTACGCGACGGCGAGACGGGCAGGCGCGCTTCCAGATGATTTGTATGGTAAGTATGCCTTTAATATTTAAATTTTAAAAATTTTTTTTTTTTTTTTTTTTTTTTTTTTTTTTTTTTTTTTTTTTTTTTTTAATGTCGCTACTTTAATAGTAGGGTGACAGTTACAGATCTTCTTAGCCTCTACGATGATGTAGCCAGATATACAAATAGTACACAATAGTAGCTTTGCTCTATCCAGAGCAAGATGTAGAGTCAACCCTTACTTAGTTAATGTATGTAATCTAAATCTATTTGTTTTGAGACGTATAATCCCAGTCTTAACTATATTAAAATCTAGTTGTACCAGTCAATAGACTTAATACACTGCGTTATTTAAGTGAACTAAATACAATAAGAGCTCTAAATATAACAGGTTATAATTATCAGTAGTAATAATATAGAGTCGAGTCGACTCACAAGGTTATACACAATATACAAAAAGGTAGAGTAATTTTTCTCTATAAAGAGACGTTTGACTCTATGTAGTAGAGCTGTTCTGGTGTTGGGGATGTAGATAGTCCCCGTCAGGTTAAAAATTTAGAAAATAAGAAAAAAAAATTTTAAACAAAATAAAATTTTAAAATAATTTTGGGCCCCTATGTAGAGCGCCTCTCTACACTGTAGAGTAGTCCTCCGCACTACCAAGACACTCCCGAAAAAATTTTTGAAAAAGGTCGAGCCAAATAGAAGTTATCGGTGTTTCTCCCAATTTGAACCTATTTCATCAAAAACGGTCCAGCTAATGGTGCCAGTGGGTGCACCTCTGCCAGAAACCTCCGATTTCAAAATCTCGGCGAAATCGGGCCAGCCAGTTCGGAGATATTCGCCTTGCCCTAATTTTGGTTTGTATTGTAGAAAAATGCCGAAACTAAATGAAATTAATTTAATTTAAATTTTCCAAAAATTTTTAATCTCCACAAAGATGCACAAGTGGTAGTACGTTCTCCACTGGTCCCGTTCCCGAGAACCCGGCGAAAAACAACCCAGGCAGACCAAAGATATTGCAGTTTCTCCTTTCGCGAAACCTACTCTTTCGCGAAAGTTTCACCCGAATCGGTACAGCCGCGATGTCAGTAGGCGACTCCGGTGGGGAATCTTTGAATCCAAAAATCCTCACCGAAATCCGCCCAGCCAGTCCGGAGATATTGGGATTTCTCCCAAATTCCGCACCTATCCCTCCGAAGAGCCTCACCGCGATTTGTTAATCTTAGGTGGGATGGATAGTGGTTGTCGTGGGGGGCTTCCTGACACCTCGTCTGGCTCGATCAGGTACCGGACGCCGGAGATATAGGGGGTCGAAGTTTGACCTAATTTTGATGTTACGTAAAAAATTTCCGAAAATGACCCCCTTCAAATTTTGGCTTAGGGCCAATTTTTTGATGGCTTTTGGAAGAAGTTGTCTAAAAAATTATCTCCACGGCGTCAGATCCTCAATATGTCTGCTGGTTCGAGAGATATGGACCCCCGAATTTTCAAAATATTTTTTGTAGATTTCCGCTAGGTTCCGGGGATAGGTCTTATTTATAATGTTATAATGATTATACTAATTGTCTTAAAAATGTGGAGTGCGGTGGGATCTATTCCCAAGGGTCTATGTTAATTATACCTAAAAGAATAATTTGAAAAATATGTCTGCAAATTGCTTAAGTCTAGGGTTAAAGTCTTAAACACTAACTTAAAACCTAGATTTTAAAAAGCTAAATATAATTGTTGTCTTATATCTAATCTTGACCGGAAAAGTTTCCCGTTGCAGGTCACGGCTTTTCCTAGCTTTGTATTTGGGTCTCAAGAGTCTGGGGGGTGTTTAACCACCCTTAATCAACCCTGAAGAAAAGTTTTTTAAGATTAAAGTTTGTAATGCTATAATTTTTAGGTCTTTTGTCCTATTTTCACCAGGAAGATTTCGTACACTTTGTCACTTAGTATTTTATTAGTTGAGATGTAAATAGTGGGGGTCGGATAACTACCCTTAGGTATAGGGCTGTCAGTAGTCTGTCACTCTTTGACCCCCTATAAGTTTCAAACCACTTAACTTTCTTAGGTGTTCGAAGCTGTTCCTGGCTCCTGATGGCGTCTCGTACTATATCCAGCACCACACTTGTTCCTGTGGGACCGGGATCGGGGACCTCGTGGCAGTAATGACCACGCGGTTTTTTGGAAAAAGTTCCGCAACTTTTTCTAGCCTGGTCGGAAAATTCTGTGAGGGGTCTCTAAAAGTGTGGCCCTCCGAGACGCACCCTCTCAAAATTTTAAAATCCGGGGGTCGCAGATCCCAAAACGAAGTTATTTAAGTTTTAAAAGTTTGTTTACACTATTTTTCACTAGATTTTTAGTTTATGTTAAAGGAAAATTTTTGTTTATGATCCGATCACTACGCGGTTTTCACTTTTATGTAGGTCTTGTGACAGCGCAACTTTTGATATATCACAATGTGTGTTTTGTCAAATTTCCTTGTGTTTTTCAAAATTTCCGGTTTTCGGAAAAAAGTGTCTATGTCGCCTATTTTTCGCCTGAAAAACCTGAGAGGGGTCTCAAAAGAGAGGTCTCCCCGAGACGCACCCTCCCACAGTTGAAAAAATAGGGGTCACTGATCTTAAATAAAAGTTATTAGGGTTTTTTCACTTTTTCGCCCGAATTTAACCTAATTAAAAACACTCACTGTTCTAGGAAAATCCACAGTTGTGGTCCAATTTCCACGCGGTTTTCGGTGTTGTGTAGCACTCGCGATTTCCTGCCTGCGCCTGCGTCGCGACCGGCCCCGCCTGCGTCGCGACCGGCCCCGCCTGCGTCACGACCGGCCCCGCCTGCGTCGCAGCCGGCCTCGTCTGCGTCGCAGCCGGCCCTCACTGTCCCTGGGGTATCTGACGCCCTCGTGCAGCAGATCCTCATGGCGGTGGGGAACCTAGTGGACGGTCGTCTGGCCGGCCTCGAGGCGAGGCTGCCTCCGGCTCCTATCGTTCGGCCGCCGCTTGGGGCCCAGCGAAAAACGGTTGCATCGGCGCCGACCGAACTCCCCGTGGTGGGTGGTCGCGTCACCTACGCAGCAGCGACGTCGGCGTCGGCTCCAGCGGCGGCCCAGAAGCCACGAAAGGGAGCCAAGGCAAAGGTGGCCGCCCCGAAGCCGGGGCCTGAGACAACGGCAAAGGCTGGAGCGCAGTTCCCTCCGCTCCCCACTCCAACGACTGCCCCTGGCCCCTCCACTTCTGCCCCCTCCAATGAGGGTTGGCAGGTAGTTGGGGGGTCTAAGAAGTCCCGAAGGCGGGCCAAGAAGGCTGCCCAAAAGGCGGCCTCTACCCCGCAGGCGCCGCCGGCGACACAGGTCAAGAAGACGAAACCGCGGAAGCTACAGCCGCCTAAAACCGCGGCGGTAGTTGTGACCGTGTCGCCGGAGGCGGCTGAGGGCGGGCTGTCCTACGCGGCCCTCTTCAAGAGGGCCCGGGCTAGTCTCGCCACCTTCGGGACAACAGGGGTGAGATTGCGCCTCGCCCAAACGGGAGCTCGAGTCCTTGAGTTCCCCGGGGCTGAAGGCGCAAAGTCGGCAGACGCTTTTGCGGAGAAGCTGCGAGAAGTGTTCGCGGAAACGGACGGTGTAAGAGTCGCCAGGCCTGTAAAGTGCGCGGAATTGCGCATTTCGGGCCTGGACGATTCTGTCACGGCCGAGGATGTCCGCGTTGCAGTCCAGGAGAAGACTGGCTGCAGCGCTGATAACATTAAGGTCGGCACCGTCCGTACCGGTCCGGGAGGGCTTGGTGCGGTGTGGCTCAGCTGCCCAGTGGCGGCAGCCAAAGTCCTGAGTGATGCTGGCAGGCTACTCATCGGCTTCGTGAGTGCCAGGATAACAGTCCTGGCGGCGAGGCCGATGAGGTGTTATAAATGCCTGTCGGCGGGACACACACGCACCAAGTGCAGTAGTTGCTTCGACTGCAGCGGACTTTGCTTCCGCTGTGGTCAACAGGGGCACAAGGCGGCAGAATGTTCTGCCGCCCCTCACTGCCCCATCTGTGCGGCGGCTAATAAGCCCGCCAATCATCAGATGGGGCAGGGAGGCTGCAGGCCTTCTCGTGCTTCTCGGCAAGCGTCGGGGGTAAGCCAGTCGACCCAGGCTGCCTCCGGCGTAATTAGTGCGTCTACGCCGACGCCCATGGAGGAGGCTGTAGAGACGATCCACTAATGGATCAAGTCTCCAGCCTCCTGGTCCAGACGAACCTGAACCACTGTGCCGCGGCGCAGGATTTATTCCTGCAAACCATGGCGCAGTGGTCGATAGGTGTTGCCGTAGTCGCGGAGCCCTATTATGTTCCTCCCCGTCCAAACTGGATGGGTGACCGGGACGGCTCCGTGGCAGTCGTCAGCTCCACGGCGGCTCATTCCCCGCCCTTGTCGCTAAGAGACAAGGGTACTGGATATGTTGCCGCCGATTGGGGGGGGGTCACCGTTTACGGTGTATACTTCTCCCCCAACCGGAGTCTGAGTGACTTCGAGGTCTTCCTCAACACCTTGGAGACCTCGATACGGCGACTAGCGTCTGGGCACGTCCTTGTGCTGGGGGACTTCAACGCAAAGTCCATTGCGTGGGGGTCCCCCGGGACGGACGCCAAGGGCGAAGCCGTAGTGGAGTGGGCGGCTTCGGTGGGCCTCTGTTTGCTGAACAGAGGCTCCACCAACACGTGCGTGCGACAGCAGGGCGGGTCGATAGTGGACCTTTCGTTCGCTAGCCCTGCTGTTGCCGCACGAGTAAGGAACTGGTGTGTCCTGGAAGAGGTCGAGACGCTCTCGGATCATTTGTATATCCGATTTGAGCTCTCCCGGTCCCAGGGCCCCAGTAGGGGTCACACGGCGCGGCAATCATCCCGCTTTCCGCGGTGGGCTGTCGCCAAGCTCGACAGGGACCTGCTGGAGGAGGCAGCCATTATTCATTCTTGGCTGTCTCCGCAGGCCTCGACCGACGAGGTCGACGTGGACGTGGGGGCTGGCCGTTTTCGCGATGCGATTACGCAGATCTGCGATACGGCCATGCCCCGCATCCGGAGTCGTCGGCCTCCTCGGAAGGGGGTCTACTGGTGGTCCCAGGAGCTGGCGGACCTCCGTGCGGCCTGCACCCGTGCCCGGAGGTCCTACACCCGTAGCCGGCGACGTCACCGCGGAAACGGTGAGGATGACCAGCTTCATGAGGAGTACCGCGAAGCGCGGAAAACTCTGAAGCTGGCCATTTGCCGCGCCAAGGACGCAAAGAGAAAGGAGATGCTGGAGAGTCTCGATCGTGACCCCTGGGGTCGCCCGTATCGTGCGGTGCGTCAAAAGCTCCGCACACCGGGCCCCCCCCTTACCGAGACTCTCCAGCCCAGCTTCCTGCAGGAAGTGGTCGAGGGCCTTTTCCCTCAGCGGGGAGAGCACACACCCCCGTCGATGGCCTACTCGGTCAGAGACGGCGGGGGTAGAGAGGAGGATGCTCCACCCGTGAGGGAATCGGAGGTAGGGGCGGCTGTTCTGCGAATTCGTTCAAAGAACACCGCCCCCGGGCCGGACGGGGTACCAGCCCGAGTGATGGCCCGAGCCCTCGACCATATGTCGGACCGCCTCAGGGAAGTGTTGGATGCTAGCCTAGCGTCCGGACACTTCCCTGAGTGCTGGAAATGCGGGAAGCTGGTCCTGTTGAAGAAGCCGGGACGGCCTGCCGATTCGGTCGCGGCCTATAGGCCCATCGTGTTGCTGGACGAGGCGGGCAAGTTGTTCGAAAGGATAATCTCTGCCCGCATCGTCCGGCAACTCTGCGAGGTGGGGCCCGACCTGTCGGACGCCCAGTTCGGATTCCGAGAGGGGCGTTCGACGGTCGATGCCGTGATGCGCCTTAGGGCCGTGACCGAAGAGGCAGTGTGCTGTGGCGGCGTGCTGTTGGCGGTGTCTTTAGACATCGCCAACGCATTCAATAGTCTGCCATTCAGCTGCATCGGGGAAGCACTCCAGTACCACGGGGTGCCAGAGTACCTGAGGCGGCTAGTGGCAGACTATTTGGAGGAGCGTACCGTCGTGTACGAGGACCGAGAGGGCGTCTTGAGACGGCGACCCATGTCGTGCGGCGTTCCGCAGGGGTCTGTCCTTGGACCACTCCTGTGGAACGTGGGATACGACTGGGTCCTACGAGGTCGTCTCCCCCCCGGGCTGGGCGTAATTTGTTACGCCGATGACACATTGGTCACAGCCCGGGGGGCGAACTTCCAAGAGGTGGCGCGCCTGGCCACCACGGGTGTTTCTCTGGTGGTCGGGCGCATCGAGGCGCTGGGCCTACGGGTGGCCCTGGACAAGACGGAGGCCCTGTTATTTCATGGGCCCCGTCGTGGTCCGCCCCCCGGCGCCTCCATAGAGGTCAACTCGGTCCTCGTACCGGTTCGGGCCCAGATGAAGTATCTGGGTCTGATCCTCGACGGTAGGTGGCTCTTCGACGAGCACTTCCGACAGCTTGCTCCCAAGCTGGTCGACGCTGCCTCTGCCCTTGGGCGACTTTTGCCTAATTTGGGTGGAGCCAGCGTCGCAACGAGACAGCTGTACACGGGGGTTGTCCGGTCAATGGCGCTGTACGGCGCACCGGTGTGGGTCACGGCTCTGACCGCCCAGAACAAGGCGCGCCTCTGGCGGCCTCAGAGGGTACTGGCGGTCAGAGCGATACGTGGTTACCGCACGGTGTCGACCGAGGCAGCGTGCGCGTTGGCCGGAACACCCCCGTGGGATTTGGAGGCGGAAGTGCTCGCCGAAGTTTATCGACGGGTGGCTGAATATCGGGTGGAGAGAGGCATGCGCCCTCCGCCCGAAGAGGTACGCGAGTGGCGTGAAGCCGCCCGTCGAGCCACGATGGCTCGTTGGTCTTTCCGACTGGAGACTCCACGCGCTGGCTTTGCCGCCGTGGAGGCTCTCCAGCCGGTCATCCTCGAGTGGGCAGGGCGGCAGCACGGGACCCTTTCCTTCCGACTGACGCAGGTACTTTCCGGGCACGGTTGCTTCGGGAAGTACCTGCACTCGGTCGCTAGGAGGGAACTGAGTCCCGCCTGCCACCACTGCGACTGCAGTGAAGACTCGGCCCAGCATACGCTGGCGATCTGCCCCGCATGGGCGTCGCAGCGCCGGGCCCTCACTGCAGTCATCGGAGGAGATCTCTCGCTACCGGCCGTCATACGCTCCATGGCCGGTAGCGACAGCAGTTTTACCGCGGTCGCAACCTTCTGCGAAGATGTCATCTCGCAGAAGGAGGTGGCGGAGAAGGCCCGGGAGGACGACCTCCACTCGGACCCAATCCGTCGCCGGCGAACCGGGCAGCGGAGGCGCGCTCACCTGCGCCTCATGCCGCCCTGAGTGTGGCCGCGGATGGTCGGGACGGGCTTTCCCTTCCATCCGCTTTAGTGGCCGCCCGCGAGGAGGCGACGTTACGTGTGTGCCGTACGTCGCCTAAATGGAGAGGTTTTTGGAGAGGGTGCCCGCTTCTGTGCGGGCAAGCGCTGGGAGGGGTCTGGACGGCGTAATAACAGCAGTTCCCGGACTCCTCCCTCCTCAGGCGCAGAGTGGCACACCGTGTGGTTTTAGTCGGTTCGAGTCCGACACACCGCCCCGCCGCAAGCCCCGGCGCGGGTGACGGTCCGAGGGGATTTCCACACGTAAAAAAAAAAAAAAAAAAAAAAAAAAAAAAAAGGTTAGGTTCCCCCCAATGTATCCCTACGTTGTCGTCGTGGTGGGGCTTGCGTGGGTCGATGATTTCTGGGGCTATGCCGGTAGAGCCACTCATGCCGGATAGGCCCAGAAGGAGACCCCAGACTAAATGGGATACCAGACGGAGTCTGGAAAGGCTGCCGCGAAGGGCACTCCAAACGTCCCTCTGCTTTAGCAGAAGGCGTTTTGGAGTGCGAGTAGGTCCTCGACGAGGAGGAACTATGGCGAGCTCGGTGAGCACTCACCTGCCTCCGAGCGGGCAACTTAAGAGTTAGTCTTTTGTTGCCCTCGCCGCTACAACGTAATCCCAGTAGGTACGTCGAGTTAGGTCACGTCTCTAACTCGACTGGGACCGTGGGTCTTGGCTTAACCGCCCGGACCGCGAGGAAGAAAACCTCTATAAAAAATTACCCCGAATCCCGTGTTCTGGTGTGTGACCAGGGGATGCATGGCTGATGGGTAGTTCAGTCGCAAGCACACCCCCAGCCAGGGACCTGCGGACCCCTCGGTTGGGCACAAATTCTCGCTTGCCCGGGTATTGGGGATCTCTGCCCGGGTGGACTTTTAGTTCTCCCCGACTCGTGGGTATAATATGGAAATTGATAAATTTATGAAAAAGAATACGATCGATACAATTACAACGACTAATGGCAAGGAAAACGGACACGGAAACACAGCGAGAAGGGAGAGGGAGAGGAAGAGGAAGGAAAGGAGGAACGCCAAGGGGCAGTTCCTTAAGGCGGACGACCAGTCGTCTACCGAGGAGGAGGTTGTACCTGGAACGCCTGCATCGGTGGGGCTCCCAGAAGTCGATCTGACTGCTGGGAGCCGAAGAACATCGGAACGCGTGCGTTCCAGGTCCGCCGTGGTTGTCGCGGGTGGCAGTTCCGGTGCGAGGACGGACGCACCGGAACCGATGGATACGGAGGCAGACAACCGGAAACGCGAACGCCCCCCTGGTTGCGAGAGTGACATCTCTCAGGAGATGTTGCCTCCTAAAATCCCAAGTGGCCATAGGGGGCGATCGAGATCGAGAACTCCGGTGTCGGCTCCGTCGGGCTCCGCCTTCTCTAAGGCGGAGTCTTACAAGCGAGCCAGGGCGGATGGGGAACTCCAGGCGGAAGAGGAGATCGCGGGTCTCCTGCTTGCGATCGGGGAGCCGGTGACGGGGGACTTAGTGCCCCAATCATCTGCTTCTTTGCAAGAGAGGGCGCAGGCGGCAGTGGCCATCATAAACAAGGTGGCCACCAAGTCCGTAAACCTAAAGGGCCCTTTTGTGAGGGCCCTTAAGGACTCCTCTTCCGTAGTGGCTGGGGTGGTCGAGACCCTAATTGGGGACGTGGCTCGCCTCCAGTCGGCCAACGACCGCCTGACGGGGCAGGTGGCGGAGCTGAGCGCTCAATTCGCCCAATTCCGGGCAGAGCGCCCTGGGCAGGAGGCCCCGGCCCCGTCTGAGTCTACGTCGCGGCCAGCTCCGTCTGCGTCGCAGCAAGCACCTGCTAGCACTGGGATATCTGACGCCCAGCTGAGTCAGATACTAGACGCATGCTGGCGTATGGTGGAGGGACGAACGGCTGGCCTGGAGGCCAGGCTGCCTCCGGCCCCAATTGTTCGGCCGCCGCTTGCGACACCGAAGTCGAAGGTCGCCTCAGCGTCGACCCCTCTTCCCGTGGTAGGGGGTCGCGTGACGTACGCGGCGGCGACGTCGGTGCCGGGCACTGCCACCGCGCGCAAGTCGCAGCAGAGGGCGAAGGCTCCGGCCAAAACTTCTGCGCCGCCGCCGCCGCAGCCGGTGGCAACGTCTGGGGCGGAGCTTTCTCCGCTCCCCACTCCAACAACTCTGCCTGGCCCCTCCACATCTGCCCCCTCCAATGAGGGTTGGCAGGTAGTCGGAGGGGAAAAGAAATCGAAGAAGGCTAAGAAGCGGGCCAAGAAGGCTGCCCAAAAGGCAGCCTCTGGCCCACAGTCGTCGACGGCAGCGCGGACCACAGCTAAGAAGCCGCGGAAGCTGCAGCCGCCTAAGACCGCGGCTGTAGTAGTCACGGTGTCGCCGGAGGCGGCGAGCGGCGGGCTGTCCTACGCGGCCGTCTTTAAGACGGCCCGGGACAGTCTCGCCGGTGAGTTTGGATCGGCAGGTGTCCGATTGCGCCTCTCCCAGACGGGAGCTAGGGTCCTAGAATTCCCTGGGGCTGAAGGCGCAAAAACGGCGGACACCGTTGCCGAAAAACTGCGGGTTGTATTTGCAGCCACGGATGGTGTCAGGATCGCCAGGCCTACAAAGTGCGCGGAACTGCGCATCTCGGGCCTGGACGATTCCGTGACGGCCGAGGATGTTCGCGTTGCGATTCAGGTGAAAACCGGTTGCAGCGCGGACAACGTCAAGGTCGGCACCATCCGTCCCGGTCCAGGGGGCCTTGGTGCGGTGTGGGTAAGCTGTCCCATAGCGTCGGCCAAAATTTTGGGCGACGCCGGTAGGATCCTCATCGGTTTCGTGAGTGCCAGAGTCACAGTGCTGGCCGCGAGACCGATGAGGTGTTACAAATGCCTTGCCGCGGGACACACTCGCACCAAGTGCGACAGCTGTTTTGACTGCAGCGGATTATGTTTCCGCTGCGGTCGACCGGGGCACAAAGCGGCAGAATGCTCTGCCGCCCCTCACTGCCCGATATGTGCGGCGGCCAAAAAGCCCGCCAATCACCAGATGGGGCAGGGGGGCTGCAAGCCTTCCCGCAGTTTTCAGCAATCATCGGGGGCTAGCCAATCGACCCAGGCTGCCTCCGATGTAGCTATTGCGTCCACGTCGACGCCCATGGAGGAGGTTGTAGAGACGATCCATTAATGGACCACGTCTCCAACCTCCTTGTCCAGACGAACCTGAACCACTGTGCCGCGGCGCAGGATCTCTTCCTGCAAACCATGGCACAGTGGTCGGTCGGTGTTGCCGTAGTCGCGGAGCCCTACTACGTTCCTCCCCGTCCAAATTGGATGGGTGACTGGGACGGCTCCGTGGCAGTCGTCGGTTCCGCGGCGGCTCATTCCCCGCCCTTGTCGCTTCGAGACAAGGGCTCTGGCTATGTTGCCGCCGAGTGGGGGGGGATCACCGTTTACGGTGTATATTTCTCCCCCAACCGGAGTCTGAGCGATTTCGAGGTCTTCCTTAACAGCTTGGAGACCTCGATGCGGCGATTAGCGTCTGGGCACGTTGTCGTGCTGGGGGACTTCAACGCAAAATCCATTGCGTGGGGGTCCCCCGGGACGGACGCCAAGGGCGAAGCCGTTGAGGAGTGGGCGGCTTCGGTGGGCCTCTGTTTGCTGAACAGAGGCTCCACCAACACGTGCGTGCGACAGCAAGGGGGGTCGATAGTGGACCTTTCGTTCGCTACCCCTGCTGTTGCCGCACGAGTAAGGAACTGGTGTGTCCTGGAAGAGGTTGAGACGCTCTCGGATCACTTGTACATCCGATTCGAGCTCTCCCGGTCCCAGGGCCCCAGTAGGGGTCACATGGCGCGGCATCCTTCCCGCTTTCCGCGGTGGGCTGTTGCCAAGCTGGATAGGGACCTACTACAGGAGGCGGCCATTGTTCAATCTTGGCTGTCTCCGCAGGCCCCAACCGAGGAGGTCGGCGTGGACGTGGGGGCTGGCCGTTTTCGCGATGCGATTACGCAGATTTGCGATACGGCCATGCCCCGCGTCCAAGGTCGTCGGCCTCCGCGGAAGGAGGTCTACTGGTGGTCCCAGGAGTTGGCGGACCTCCGTGCGGCTTGTACTCGTGCCCGGAGGTCCTACACCCGCAGCAGGCGACGTCACCGTGGAGACGGTGGCGGGGACCAGCTTCATGAGGAGTACCGCGAAGCGCGGAAAACTCTGAAGCTGGCCATTCGCCGCGCCAAAGAGGCAAAGAGAAAGGAGATGCTGGAGGGTCTCGACCGTGACCCCTGGGGTCGCCCATACCGTGCGGTGCGTCAGAAGCTCCGCACGTCGGGCCCCCCCCTTACCGAGACTCTCCAGCCCAGCTTCCTGCAGGAAGTGGTCGAGGGCCTTTTCCCTGAGCGGGCGGAGCACACACCCCCGTCGTTGGCCTATGCGGTCATAGACGGCGGGGGTAGAGAGGACGATGTGCCGCCCGTTAGGGAATCGGAGGTTGGGGCGGCTGTTCTTCGGATCCGTTCCAAGAACACCGCCCCCGGGCCGGACGGGGTTCCAGCCCGAGTGATGGCCCGAGCCCTCGACCATATGTCGGACCGCCTCAGGGAAGTGTTGGACGCTAGCCTGGCGTCCGGACGCTTCCCTGAGTGCTGGAAATGCGGGAAGCTGGTCCTGTTGAGGAAACCGGGACGGCCTGCCGATTCGGTCGCGGCCTATAGGCCCATCGTGTTGCTGGACGAGGCGGGTAAACTTTTTGAGAGGATACTCTCTGCCCGCATCGTCCGGCACCTCTGCGAGGTGGGGCCTGACCTGTCGGACGCCCAATTCGGATTCCGAGAGGGGCGTTCGACGGTCGATGCCGTGATGCGCCTTAGGGCCGTGACCGAGGAGGCAGTGAGCTGTGGCGGCGTGGTGTTGGCGGTGTCCTTGGACATCGCCAACGCCTTCAATAGTCTGCCATTCAGCTGCATCAGGGAAGCACTCCACTACCACGGGGTGCCAGAGTACCTGAGGCAGCTAGTGGCAGACTATTTAGAGGAGCGTACCGTCGTGTACGAGGACCGAGAGGGCGTCTTGAGACGGCGACCCATGTCGTGCGGCGTTCCGCAGGGGTCTGTCCTTGGACCACTCCTGTGGAACGTGGGATACGACTGGGTCCTACGAGGTCGTCTCTCCCCCGGGCTGGGCGTAATTTGTTACGCCGATGACACGTTGGTCACAGCTCGGGGGGCGAACTTCCAAGAGGCGGCGTGCCTGGCCACCAGGGGTGTTTCTCTGGTGGTCCGGCGCATCGAGGCGCTGGGCTTACGGGTGGCCCTGGACAAGACGGAGGCCCTATTGTTCCATGGGCCCCGTCGTGGTCCACCCGCCGGCGCCTCCATAGAGGTCAACTCGGTCCTCGTACCTGTTCGGGCCCAGATGAGGTATCTGGGCCTGATCCTCGACGGTAGGTGGCTCTTCGACGAGCACTTCCGACAGCTTGGTCCCAGGCTGGTCGACGCTGCCTCCGCCCTTGGGCGACTCTTGCCCAATTTGGGTGGAGCCAGCGTCGCAACAAGACTCCTATACACGGGGGTTGTCCGGTCGATGGCGCTGTATGGCGCACCGGTGTGGGTGGCGGCTCTGACTGCCCTAAATAAGGCTCGCCTCTGGCGGCCTCAGAGGGTATTGGCGGTCAGAGCCATACGCGGATACCGCACGGTGTCGACCGAGGCGGCGTGCGCCTTGGCCGGAACACCCCCGTGGGATTTGGAGGCGGAAGTGCTCGCCGAAGTTTATCGACGGGTGGCTGAATATCGGGCGGAGTATGGCTATCGCCCTCCGCCCGAAGAGGTACGCGAGTGGCGTGAAGCCGCCCGTCGAGCCACTATGGCTAGATGGTCGTTCCGGCTGGAGACTCCACGCGCTGGCTTTGCCGCCGTGGAGGCTCTCCAGCCGGTCATCCTCGAGTGGGCAGGGCGGCAGCACGGGACCCTTTCCTTCCGACTGACGCAGGTCCTTTCCGGGCACGGTTGCTTCGGGAAGTACCTGCACTCGGTCGCCAGGAGGGAACTGAGTCCCGCCTGCCACCACTGCGACTGCAGTGAGGACTCGGCCCAGCATACGCTGGCGATCTGCCCCGCATGGGCGTCGCAGCGCCGGGCCCTCACTGCAGTCATCGGAGGAGATCTCTCGCTACCGGCCGTCATACGCTCCATGGCCGGTAGCGATAGCAGTTTTACCGCGGTCGCAACCTTCTGCGAAGATGTAATCTCGCAGAAGGAGGTGGCGGAGAAGGCCCGGGAGGACGATGTCCACTCGGACCCAATCCGCCGCCGGCGAACTGGGCGGCGGAGGCGCGCCTATCAGCGCCTCATGCCGCCCTGAGTGTGGCCGCGGATGGTCGGGACGGGTTTTCCCCTCCATCCGCTATAGTGGCCACCCGCGAGGGGGCGACGTACGCGTGTGCCGTACGTCGCCTAAATTGAGACTTTCCTAGAAGAGGGTGCCCGCTTCTGTGCGGGCAGGCGCTGGGAGGGATCCGGACGTGTTAATACCAGCAGTTCCCGGATTCCTCCCTTCACAGGCGCAGAGTGGCACACCGTGTGGTTTTAGTCGGTTCGAGTCCGACACACCGCCCCGCCGCAAACCCCGGTGGGGTGACGGTCCGAGGGGATTTCCACACGTTAAAAAAAAAAAAAAAAAAAAAAAAAAAAAAAAAAAAAGGTTAGGTTAGGTTAGGTTCCGCAGGGGTGAGAGTGACATCGCTCAGGCGATGTTGCCTCCTAAGGTGCCAAGCAGTCAGAGGGAGCGATCGCTGACCCCGGTGCCGGCCCCGTCGGGTTCCGCCTTTTCTAGGGCGGGATCCTATAGGCGGGCTCGAGCGGATGGCGAGTTCCAAGCAGAGGAGGAGATCGCTGATCTCCTGCTGAAGATCAGGGAGCCGATGGTGGGGAATCCTGAGCCCCAAACACCATCCTCCATGCAGGAGAGAGCGGACGCGGCGGTGGCTATCATCCACAAGGTGGCCACAAAGTCCGTCAACCTTAAGGGCCCTTTTGTGAGGGCCCTTAAGGACTCCTCCTCTGCCTTAGCGGGAGTCGTCGAATCCCTCGCAGGGGACGTGGCGCGCCTCGAGGCGGCCAACGGCCGCCTCGAGGCGGCCAACGGCCGCTTAACGGAGCAGGTGGCGGAGCTCAGCGCTCAATTCGCCCTCTTTCGGGCGGAGCGCTCTGAGCGTGAGGGCCCTGTCTCGTCTGCGTCCCAGTCGGCCCCGGCCCCGTCTACGTCCCGGCCGGACCCGTCTACGTCCCGGCCAGCCCCGTCTACGTCCCGGCCGGCCCCGTCTACATCGCAGCCAGGCCCCCCTACTATACCCGGGGTACCTGACGCCGTCCTCCAGGAGATGATGCGGCAAATAGTCATCACTATGGGAAACCTGGTAGACGGACGTCTGGCCGGTCTGGAGTCGAGGCTGCCTCCAGCCCCTGTTGTTCGGCCACCGCTTGCGGCGTCGAGGCAGAAAGCCGCGTCAGCACCGACCCCTCTTCCCGTGGTGGGAGGTCGCGTGTCGTACGCGGCGGTGACGTCGGTGCCGGGCGCCGCTGCCGCTCGTAAGACGCGGCAGGTGGCAAAGGCTCCAGCTGGGCCGGCTGCGACGAAGCCGGGACCCGAATCGGCGACAAGAGCTGGAGCGGAGATCCCTCCGCTCCCCACTCCAACACGTCTGCCTGGCCCTTCCACATCTGCCCCCTCCGATGAGGGTTGGCAAGTAGTTGGGGGGGCCAAGCAGTCGAAGAAGGTCAAGAAGCGGGCCAAGAAGGCTGCCCAAAAGGCGGCCTCTGGCCCGCAGTCGCAATCGGTGGCAAGGGCCACCCCGAAGAAGCCGCGGAAACTGCAGCCGCCGAAGACCGCGGCTGTGGTGGTCACGGTGTCACCGGAGGCGGCTAACGGCGGGCTGTCCTACGCGGCCGTCTTTAAGACGGCCCGGGACTGTCTCGCCCCAGATTTTGGAGCGGCAGGGGTCCGCTTGCGCCTCGCCCAGACGGGAGCTCGTGTCCTCGAGTTCCCTGGGGCCGATGGCGCAAAGACGGCGGACTCCTTCGCCGAGAAGCTGAGGAAAGTCTTCGCAGCCACGGAGGGTGTCAAGATCGCCAGGCCTACAAAATGCGCGGAGCTGCGCATTTCGGGCCTGGACGATTCAGTGACGGCTGAGGACGTCCGTGTTGCGATCCAGGCAAAGACTGGAAGCAATGCGGACGGTATCAGAATTGGCACCATCCGCCCCGGTCCAGGAGGGCTTGGCGCTGTGTGGGTGAGCTGTCCCGTGGCGTCGGCCAAAGTTCTGGGCGACGCCGGCAGGCTACTCGTCGGTTTTGTGAGCGCCAGGATAACAGTCCTGGCGGCAAGACCGATGAGATGCTACAAATGCCTAGCATCGGGGCACACACGCGTCAAGTGTGACAGCTGCTTCGACTGCAGCGGACTCTGTTTCCGCTGCGGTCGACCGGGGCACAAGGCTGCGGAATGCTCTGCGGCCCCTCACTGCCCTGTGTGTGCGGCGGGCAATAAGCCCGCCAATCACCAGATGGGGCAGGGGGGCTGCAAGCCTTCCCGCGCTTCTCGGCAGACGTCGGGGGCTAGCCTAGCGACCCAGGCTGCCTCCGACGTTGTCCGTTCGTCTCAGACGACGCCTATGGAGGGGGTTGTAGAAACGATCCAGTAATGGATCAAATCTGCAACCTCCTTGTCCAGACGAACCTGAACCACTGTGCCGCGGCGCAGGATCTCTTCCTGCAAACCATGGCGCAGTGGTCGATTGGTGTTGCCGTAGTCGCGGAGCCCTACTTCGTTCCTCCCCGTCCAAACTGGATGGGTGACTGGGACGGCTCCGTGGCAGTCGTCGGTTCCGCGGCGGCTCATTCCCCGCCCTTGTCGTTAAAAGACAAGGGCTCGGGATATGTTGCCGCCGAGTGGGGGGGGATCACCGTTTACGGTGTTTACTTCTCCCCCAACCGGAGTTTGAGCGACTTCGAGGTCTTCCTTAACAGCTTGGAGACCTCGATGCGGCGATTAGCGTCTGGGCACGTCCTCGTGCTGGGGGACTTCAACGCAAAATCCATTGCGTGGGGGTCCCCCAGGACGGACTCCAAGGGCGAGGCCGTCGAGGAGTGGGCGGCTTCGGTGGGCCTCTGTTTACTAAACAGAGGCTCCACCAACACGTGCGTGCGACAGCAGGGGGGGTCGATAGTGGACCTTTCGTTTGCTACCCCTGCTGTTGCCGCACGAGTAAGGAACTGGTGTGTCCTGGAAGAGGTCGAGACGCTCTCGGATCACTTATACATCCGATTCGAGCTCTCCCGGTCCCAGGGCCCCAGTAGGGGTCACATGGCGCGGCATTCTTCCCACTTTCCGCGGTGGGCTGTTGCCAAGCTGGATAGGGACCTACTAGAGGAGGCGGCCATTCTTCAATCTTGGCTGTCTCCGCAGGCCCCGACCGAGGAGGTCGGCATGGACGTGGGGGCTGGCCGTTTTCGCGATGCGATTACGCAAATTTGCGATACGGCCATGCCCCGCATCCAAGGTCGTCGGCCTCCTCGGAAGGAGGTCTACTGGTGGTCCCAGGAGTTGGCGGACCTCCGTGCGGCCTGTACTCGTGCCCGGAGGTCCTACACCCGTAGCAGGCGACGCCACCGTGGAGACGGTGGCGGGGACCAGCTTCATGAGGAGTACCGCGAAGCGCGGAAAACTCTGAAGCTGGCCATTTGCCGCGCCAAAGAGGTAAAGAGAAAGGAGATGCTGGAGAGTCTCGACCGTGACCCCTGGGGTCGCCCATACCGTGCGGTGCGTCAGAAGCTCCGCACGTCGGGCCCCCCCCTTACCGAGACTCTCCAGCCCAGCTTCCTGCAGGAAGTGGTCGAGGGCCTTTTCCCTGAGCGGGCGGAGCACACACCCCCGTCGATGGCCTATGCGGTCATAGATGACGGGGGTAGAGAGGACGATGTGCCGCCCGTTAGGGAATCGGAGGTTGGGGCGGCTGTTTTTCGGATCCGTTCCAAGAACACCGCCCCCGGGCCGGACGGGGTTCCAGCCCGAGTGATGGCCCGAGCCCTCGACCATATGTCGGACCGCCTCAGGGAGGTGTTGGACGCTAGCCTGGCGTCCGGACGCTTCCCTGAGTGCTGGAAATGCGGGAAGCTGGTCCTATTGAGGAAGCCGGGACGGCCTGCCGATTCGGTCGCGGCCTATAGGCCCATCGTGTTGCTGGACGAGGCGGGTAAACTTTTTGAGAGGATACTCTCTGCCCGCATCGTCCGGCACCTCTGCGAGGTGGGGCCCGACCTGTCGGACGCCCAATTCGGATTCCGAGAGGGGCGTTCGACGGTCGATGCCGTGATGCGCCTTAGGGCCGTGACCGAAGAGGCGGTGAGCTGTGGCGGCGTGGTGTTGGCGGTGTCCTTGGACATCGCCAACGCCTTCAATAGTCTGCCATTTAGCTGCATCAGGGAAGCACTCCACTATCACGGGGTGCCAGAGTACCTGAGGCGGCTAGTGGCAGACTATCTAGAGGAGCGTACCGTCGTGTACGAGGACCGAGAGGGCGTCTTGAGACGGCGACCCATGTCGTGCGGCGTTCCGCAGGGGTCTGTCCTTGGACCACTCCTGTGGAACGTGGGGTACGACTGGGTCCTTCGAAGTCGTCTGCCCCCCGGGCTGGGCGTAATTTGTTACGCCGATGACACATTGGTCACGGCCCGGGGAGCGAACTTCCAAGAGGCGGCGTGCCTGGCCACCAGGGGAGTTTCTCTGGTGGTCGGGCGCATCGAGGCGCTGGGCTTACGGGTGGCCCTGGACAAGACGGAGGCCCTATTGTTCCATGGGCCCCGTCGTGGTCCACCCGCCGGCGCCTCCATAGAGGTCAACTCGGTCCTCGTACCGGTTCGGGCCCAGATGAGGTATCTGGGCCTGATACTCGACGGTAGGTGGCTCTTCGACGAGCACTTCCGACAGCTTGGTCCAAAGCTGGTCGACGCTGCCTCCGCCCTTGGGCGACTTTTGCCCAATTTGGGTGGAGCCAGCGTCGCAACGCGACTCCTGTACACGGGGGTTGTCCGGTCGATGGCGCTGTATGGTGCACCGGTGTGGGTGGCGGCTCTGACCGCCCAGAACAAGGCACGCCTCTGGCGGCCTCAGAGGGTACTGGCGGTCAGAGCGATACGTGGTTACCGCACGGTGTCGACCGAGGCAGCGTGCGCTTTGGCCGGGACACCCCCGTGGGATTTGGAGGCGGAGGTGCTCGCCGAAGTTTATCGACGGGTGGCTGAATATCGGGTGGAGAGAGGCATGCGCCCTCCGCCCGAAGAGGTACGCGAGTGGCGTGAAGCCGCCCGTCGAGCCACGATGGCTCGTTGGTCTTTCCGACTGGAGACCCCACGCGCTGGCTTTGCCGCCGTGGAGGCTCTCCAGCCGGTCATCCTCGAGTGGGCAGGGCGGCAGCACGGGACCCTTTCCTTCCGACTGACGCAGGTACTTTCCGGGCACGGTTGCTTCGGAAAGTACCTGCACTCGGTCGCTAGGAGGGAACTGAGTCCCGCCTGCCACCACTGCGACTGCAGTGAAGACTCGGCCCAGCACACGCTGGCGATTTGCCCCGCTTGGGCGTCGCAGCGCCGGGCCCTCACTGCAGTCATCGGAGGAGATCTCTCGCTACCGGCCGTCATACGCTCCATGGCCGGTAGCGACAGCAGTTTTACCGCGGTCGCAACCTTCTGCGAAGATGTAATCTCGCAGAAGGAGGCGGCGGAGAAGGCCCGGGAGGACGACCTCCACTCGGACCCGATTCGCCGCCGGCGAACCGGGCAGCGGAGGCGCGCTCACCTGCGCCTCATGCCGCCCTGAGTGTGGCCGCGGATGGTCGGGACGGGCTTTCCCTTCCATCCGCTCTAGTGGCCGCCCGCGAGGAGGCGACGTTACGCGTGTGCCGTACGTCGCCTAAAAGGAGAGGTTTTGGAGAGGGTGCCCGCTTCAGTGCGGGCAAGCGCTGGGAGGGGTCTGGACGGCGTAATAACAGCAGTTCCCGGACTCCTCCCTCCTCAGGCGCAAAGTGGCACACCGTGTGGTTTTAGTCGGTTCGAGTCCGACACACCGCCCCGCCGCAAGCCCCGGCGTGAGCGACGGTCCGAGGGGATTTCCACACGTAAAAAAAAAAAAAAAAAAAAAAAAAAAAAAAAAAAAAAAAAAAAAAAGGTTAGGTTAGGTTAGGTTAGGTTCCCCCCAATGTATCCCTACGTTGTCGTCGTGGTGGGGCTTGCGTGGGTCGATGATTTCTGGGGCTATGCCGGTAGAGCCACTCATGCCGGATAGGTCCAGAAGGAGACCCCAGACTAAATGGGATACGCGACGGAGTCTGATTGCAGACTGCCGCGGAGGGCACTCCAAGCGTCCCTCTGATCTAGCAGAGGGCGTATTGGAGTGCGAGTAGGTTCGAGAGGAACCTGGGGCGGGTCAGCCCACTGTTAATTCAGGGGCTGACACCCGTCGGTGAGACGGGGCTAGCCACCCTGTCGCATTCCGTAACCAACAGGGGCTCAGCAACGACCTGACTGGTGGCTCCAGGAGGGTATGCTGAGAACCTGTTGGCCGGAGGGCTTGCCTTAATTGGCCGGCCCATGACAAGGATAGTCTATAACACCCGACAGCCAAGTCGTTAAAACCTGTGGATACCGGCCGACCTCCACAGTATTTAGGCTTATCCGGGTGCAGGGGGCACCGCCCGGACGGACTTTTATTTCCCCCATACTCGTGGGATAAGCTATGGCAAATGAACCTAAAAATATAAATGAATACGATCGATCAAATAAAAAAACGACAACCGGCACGCATACTGGACAGGAGAAGGAGAGGAAAGGAAAGGGAAGGAGGAATGCCAAGGGGCAATTCCGGAGGGCAGACGACTCTTCTACCGAGGAGGAGTCTGCGTCCGGGGCGCCTATCTCGGCAGGGCTCCTAGTAGTCAATCCGACTGCTAGGAGCCGAAGAACATCGGAGCGTACGCGTTCCAGGTCCAGCCACTCGTCGGATGGCGCGGGTGGTAGATCCAATGCTGATGCATTGGAGTCTATGGACCTGGACCTGAGCGACAGCCGCAAACGCGTGCGCTCCAATGATGGCGGCAGCGACACCACGGAAATGTTGCCGCCCAAAATCGCGAGCAGCCATAGAGGGCGCTCGCGAACTCCGGTGTCGGCCCCGTCTGGTTCCGCCTTTTGTAAGGCGGAATCATACAGGCGAGTCAGGGCGGACGGCGAGACTCAGGCGGAGGAGGAGATCTCCGGTCTCCTGCTGCAGATTGGGGAGCCGGTGGATGGGGACTCAGTGCCCCAAACACCGGCCTCTCTGCAGGAGAGGGCGCAGGCGGCGGTGGCCATCATTAACAAGGTGGCCACCAAGTCGGTAAACCTTAAGGGCTCCTTTGTAAGGGCCCTTAAGGACTCCTCCTCCACGCTGGGGGGAGTCGTCCAGTCCCTGATAGGGGACGTGGCTCGACTCCAGGCGGCCAACGACCGCTTGACGGGGCAGGTGGCTGAGCTGAGCGCTCAGTTTGCCCAATTTCGGGCGGAGCGTCCTGAGCGCGAGGCCTCGGCCCCAGCCCCGCCTGCGTCGCGGGCGGCCCCGTCAGCGTCGCGGGCGGCCCCGTCAGCGCCGCGGCCGGCCCCGTCAACGTCGCGGGCGGCCCCGTCAGCGTCGCGGCCGGTCCCGTCGGCGTCGCAGCCGGCCCCGTCTCCGTCACAGCTGGCCCCCACCGTCCCTGGGGTATCGGAGGACCTCGTCCAACAGATCCTCATCGCAGTGGGGAATCTGGTGGACGGGCGTCTGGCCGGCCTCGAGGCGCGGCTGCCTCCGGCCCCTATCGTTCGGCCGCCGCTTGGGGCACAGCGTAAAACGGTCACGTCGGCCCCGACTCCACTTCCCGTGGTAGGGGGTCGAGTGACCTACGCCGCGGCGACGTCGGCCCCGGCTCCTGTGGCGGCTCAAAAGCCACGACAGGGGCCTAAGGCCAGGACGCCTGCCCCGAAGCCAGGGCAGCCGTCTAAGACGACGACAAGAGCTGGAGCGGAGTTCCCTCCGCTCCCCACTCCAACGCCGGTACCTGGCCCCTCAACAGCTGCCCCCTCAAATGAGGCTTGGCAGGAAGTTGGGGGGTCTAAGAAGTCCCGAAGGCGGGCTAGGAAGGCTGCTGAAAAGGCAGCCCCTACCCCGCAGTCGTCATCGGTGGCCACAAAGAAGCCGCGGAAGCTGCAGACGCCAAAAACCGCGGCCGTAGTGGTCACCGTGTCGCCGGAGGCGGCTGAAGGCGGGCTGTCGTACGCGGCCCTCTTCAAAAGGGCGCGGGCTAGTCTCGCCTCCTTCGGGACGACCGGCGTTAGATTGCGCCTCGCCCAGACGGGAGCTCGAGTTCTCGAGTTCCCCGGGGCTGAAGGCGCAAAGTCGGCAGACGAGTTTGCCGAGAAGCTCAGAGGGATGTTTGCGGAAACGGATGGTGTTAGGATCGCCAGGCCTACGAAGTGCGCCGAATTGCGCATCTCGGGCCTGGACGATTCCGTGACGGCTGAGGATGTCCGCGATGCAGTTCAGGAGAAGACGAACTGCAGCGCGGAAAACATTAAGGTCGGCACCATCCGCCCCGGTCCAGGGGGCCTTGGTGCGGTGTGGCTCAGCTGCCCGATAGCGGCAGCCAAAGTGCTGGGCGATGCTGGCAGGCTCCTCGTCGGCTTCGTGAGCGCCAGGATAACAGTCCTGGCGGCGAGGCCGATGAGGTGTTTTAAATGCCTGTCGGCGGGACACACACGCGCCAAGTGCGCCAACTGTTTTGACTGCAGCGGTCTTTGTTTCCGCTGCGGTCGACCGGGGCACAAGGCGGCAGAATGTTCTGCTGCCCCTCACTGCCCCATATGTGCGGCGGGTAATAAGCCCGCCAATCACCAGATGGGGCAGGGAGGCTGCAAGCATTCCCGTGCTTCTCGGCAAGCGTCGGGGGTTAGCCAGTCGACCCAGGCTACCTCCGACGTCGCTCGTGCGTCGACGCCGACGCCCATGGAGGAGGCTGTAGAGACGATCCATTA
Organism: Diaphora mendica; assembly: GCA_949125395.1. Classification (NCBI taxonomy): domain Eukaryota; kingdom Metazoa; phylum Arthropoda; class Insecta; order Lepidoptera; family Erebidae; genus Diaphora; species Diaphora mendica. The sequence continues at coordinate 12,376 of OX421326.1, read as the reverse complement.
ATGGATCAAGTCTCCAGCCTCCTGGTCCAGACGAACCTGAACCACTGTGCCGCGGCGCAGGATTTATTCCTGCAAACCATGGCGCAGTGGTCAATAGGTGTTGCCGTAGTCGCGGAGCCCTACTACGTTCCTCCCCGTCCAAACTGGATGGGTGACCGGGACGGCTCCGTGGCAGTCGTCAGCTCCACGGCGGCTCATTCCCCGCCCTTGTCGCTAAGAGACAAGGGTACTGGATATGTTGCCGCCGATTGGGGGGGGGTCACCGTTTACGGTGTATACTTCTCCCCCAACCGGAGTCTGAGTGACTTCGAGGTCTTCCTCAACACCTTGGAGACCTCGATACGGCGACTAGCGTCTGGGCACGTCCTCGTGCTGGGGGACTTCAACGCAAAGTCCATTGCGTGGGGGTCCCCCGGGACGGACGCCAAGGGCGAAGCCGTAGTGGAGTGGGCGGCTTCGGTGGGCCTCTGTTTGCTGAACAGAGGCTCCACCAACACGTGCGTGCGACAGCAGGGCGGGTCGATAGTGGACCTTTCGTTCGCTACCCCTGCTGTTGCCGCACGAGTAAGGAACTGGTGTGTCCTGGAAGAGGTCGAGACGCTCTCGGATCATTTGTATATCCGATTTGAGCTCTCCCGGTCCCAGGGCCCCAGTAGGGGTCACACGGCGCGGCATCCATCCCGTTTTCCGCGGTGGGCTGTTGCCAAGCTCGACAGGGACCTGCTGGAGGAGGCAGCCATTATTCATTCTTGGCTGTCTCCGCAGGCCTCGGCCGAGGAGGTCGACGTGGACGCTGGGGCTGGCCGTTTTCGAAATGCGATTATGCAGATTTGCGATACGGCCATGCCCCGCATCCGCGGTCGTCGGCCTCCACGGAAGGGGGTCTACTGGTGGTCCCAGGAGTTGGCGGACCTCCGTGCGGCCTGTACCCGTGCCCGGAGGTCCTACACCCGCAGCCGGCGACGTCACCGCGGAAACGGTGAGGATGACCAGCTTCATGAGGAGTACCGCGAAGCGCGGAAAACTCTGAAGCTGGCCATTTGCCGCGCCAAGGACGCGAAGAGAAAGGAGATGCTGGAGAGCCTCGATCGTGACCCCTGGGGTCGCCCGTATCGTGCGGTGCGTCATAAGCTCCGCACACCGGGCCCCCCCCTTACCGAGACTCTCCAGCCCAGCTTCCTGCAGGAAGTGGTCGAGGGCCTTTTCCCTCAGCGGGCAGAGCACACACCCCCGTCGATGGCCTACTCGGTCAGAGACGGCGGGGGTAGAGAGGAGGATGCTCCACCCGTGAGGGAATCGGAGGTAGGGGCGGCTGTTCTGCGAATTCGTTCAAAGAACACCGCCCCCGGGCCGGACGGGGTACCAGCCCGAGTGATGGCCCGAGCCCTCGACCATATGTCGGACCGCCTCAGGGAAGTGTTGGATGCTAGCCTAGCGTCCGGACACTTCCCTGAGTGCTGGAAATGCGGGAAGCTGGTCCTGTTGAAGAAGCCGGGACGGCCTGCCGATTCGGTCGCGGCCTATAGGCCCATCGTGTTGCTGGACGAGGCGGGCAAGTTGTTCGAAAGGATAATCTCTGCCCGCATCGTCCGGCAACTCTGCGAGGTGGGGCCCGACCTGTCGGACGCCCAGTTCGGATTCCGAGAGGGGCGTTCGACGGTCGATGCCGTGATGCGCCTTAGGGCCGTGACCGAAGAGGCAGTGTGCTGTGGCGGCGTGCTGTTGGCGGTGTCTTTAGACATCGCCAACGCATTCAATAGTCTGCCATTCAGCTGCATCGGGGAAGCACTCCAGTACCACGGGGTGCCAGAGTACCTGAGGCGGCTAGTGGCAGACTATTTGGAGGAGCGTACCGTCGTGTACGAGGACCGAGAGGGCGTCTTGAGACGGCGACCCATGTCGTGCGGCGTTCCGCAGGGGTCTGTCCTTGGACCACTCCTGTGGAACGTGGGATACGACTGGGTCTTACGAGGTCGTCTCCCCCCCGGGCTGGGCGTAATTTGTTACGCCGATGACACATTGGTCACAGCCCGGGGGGCGAACTTCCAAGAGGCGGCCCGCCTGGCCACCAGGGGTGTTTCTCTGGTGGTCGGGCGCATCGAGGCGCTGGGCCTACGGGTGGCCCTGGACAAGACGGAGGCCCTGCTGTTTCATGGGCCCCGTCGTGGTCCGCCCCCCGGCGCCTCCATAGAGGTCAACTCGGTCCTCGTACCGGTTCGGGCCCAGATGAAATATCTGGGTCTGATCCTCGACGGTAGGTGGCTCTTCGACGAGCACTTCCGACAGCTTGCTCCCAAGCTGGTCGACGCTGCCTCCGCCCTTGGGCGACTTTTGCCTAATTTGGGTGGAGCCAGCGTCGCAACGAGACAGCTGTACACGGGGGTTGTCCGGTCAATGGCGCTGTACGGCGCACCGGTGTGGGTCACGGCTCTGACCGCCCAGAACAAGGCGCGCCTCTGGCGGCCTCAGAGGGTACTGGCGGTCAGAGCGATACGTGGTTACCGCACGGTGTCGACCGAGGCAGCGTGCGCGTTGGCCGGAACACCCCCGTGGGATTTGGAGGCGGAAGTGCTCGCCGAAGTTTATCGACGGGTGGCTGAATATCGGGTGGAGAGAGGCATGCGCCCTCCGCCCGAAGAGGTACGCGAGTGGCGTGAAGCCGCCCGTCGAGCCACGATGGCTCGTTGGTCTTTCCGACTGGAGACTCCACGCGCTGGCTTTGCCGCCGTGGAGGCTCTCCAGCCGGTCATCCTCGAGTGGGCAGGGCGGCAGCACGGGACCCTTTCCTTCCGACTGACGCAGGTACTTTCCGGGCACGGTTGCTTCGGGAAGTACCTGCACTCGGTCGCTAGGAGGGAACTGAGTCCCGCCTGCCACCACTGCGACTGCAGTGAAGACTCGGCCCAGCATACGCTGGCGATCTGCCCCGCATGGGCGTCGCAGCGCCGGGCCCTCACTGCAGTCATCGGAGGAGATCTCTCGCTACCGGCCGTCATACGCTCCATGGCCGGTAGCGACAGCAGTTTTACCGCGGTCGCAACCTTCTGCGAAGATGTCATCTCGCAGAAGGAGGTGGCGGAGAAGGCCCGGGAGGACGACCTCCACTCGGACCCGATCCGCCGCCGGCGAACCGGGCAGCGGAGGCGCGCTCACCTGCGCCTCATGCCGCCCTGAGTGTGGCCGCGGATGGTCGGGACGGGCTTTCCCTTCCATCCGCTCTAGTGGCCGCCCGCGAGGAGGCGACGTTACGTGTGTGCCGTACGTCGCCTAAATGGAGAGGCTTTGGAGAGGGTGCCCGCTTCTGTGCGGGCAAGCGCTGGGAGGGGTCTGGACGGCGTAATAACAGCAGTTCCCGGACTCCTCCCTTTACAGGCGCAGAGTGGCACACCGTGTGGTTTTAGTCGGTTCGAGTCCGACACACCGCCCCGCCGCAAGCCCCGGCGCGGGTGACGGTCCGAGGGGATTTCCACACGTTAAAAAAAAAAAAAAAAAAAAGGTTAGGTTAGGTTAGGTTAGGTTAGGTTTTCCAGGTCCAGCCACTCGTCGGATGGCGCGGGTGGTAGATCCAATGCTGATGCATTGGAGTCTATGGACCTGGACCTGAGCGACAGCCGCAAACGCGTGCGCTCCAATGATGGCGGCAGCGACACCACGGAAATGTTGCCGCCCAAAATCGCGAGCAGCCATAGAGGGCGCTCGCGAACTCCGGTGTCGGCCCCGTCTGGTTCCGCCTTTTGTAAGGCGGAATCATACAGGCGAGTCAGGGCGGACGGCGAGACTCAGGCGGAGGAGGAGATCTCCGGTCTCCTGCTGCAGATTGGGGAGCCGGTGGATGGGGACTCAGTGCCCCAAACACCGGCCTCTCTGCAGGAGAGGGCGCAGGCGGCGGTGGCCATCATTAACAAGGTGGCCACCAAGTCGGTAAACCTTAAGGGCTCCTTTGTAAGGGCCCTTAAGGACTCCTCCTCCACGCTGGGGGGAGTCGTCCAGTCCCTGATAGGGGACGTGGCTCGACTCCAGGCGGCCAACGACCGCTTGACGGGGCAGGTGGCTGAGCTGAGCGCTCAGTTTGCCCAATTTCGGGCGGAGCGTCCTGAGCGCGAGGCCTCGGCCCCAGCCCCGCCTGCGTCGCGGGCGGCCCCGTCAGCGTCGCGGGCGGCCCCGTCAGCGCCGCGGCCGGCCCCGTCAACGTCGCGGGCGGCCCCGTCAGCGTCGCGGCCGGTCCCGTCGGCGTCGCAGCCGGCCCCGTCTCCGTCACAGCTGGCCCCCACCGTCCCTGGGGTATCGGAGGACCTCGTCCAACAGATCCTCATCGCAGTGGGGAATCTGGTGGACGGGCGTCTGGCCGGCCTCGAGGCGCGGCTGCCTCCGGCCCCTATCGTTCGGCCGCCGCTTGGGGCACAGCGTAAAACGGTCACGTCGGCCCCGACTCCACTTCCCGTGGTAGGGGGTCGAGTGACCTACGCCGCGGCGACGTCGGCCCCGGCTCCTGTGGCGGCTCAAAAGCCACGACAGGGGCCTAAGGCCAGGACGCCTGCCCCGAAGCCAGGGCAGCCGTCTAAGACGACGACAAGAGCTGGAGCGGAGTTCCCTCCGCTCCCCACTCCAACGCCGGTACCTGGCCCCTCAACAGCTGCCCCCTCAAATGAGGCTTGGCAGGAAGTTGGGGGGTCTAAGAAGTCCCGAAGGCGGGCTAGGAAGGCTGCTGAAAAGGCAGCCCCTACCCCGCAGTCGTCATCGGTGGCCACAAAGAAGCCGCGGAAGCTGCAGACGCCAAAAACCGCGGCCGTAGTGGTCACCGTGTCGCCGGAGGCGGCTGAAGGCGGGCTGTCGTACGCGGCCCTCTTCAAAAGGGCGCGGGCTAGTCTCGCCTCCTTCGGGACGACCGGCGTTAGATTGCGCCTCGCCCAGACGGGAGCTCGAGTTCTCGAGTTCCCCGGGGCTGAAGGCGCAAAGTCGGCAGACGAGTTTGCCGAGAAGCTCAGAGGGATGTTTGCGGAAACGGATGGTGTTAGGATCGCCAGGCCTACGAAGTGCGCCGAATTGCGCATCTCGGGCCTGGACGATTCCGTGACGGCTGAGGATGTCCGCGATGCAGTTCAGGAGAAGACGAACTGCAGCGCGGAAAACATTAAGGTCGGCACCATCCGCCCCGGTCCAGGGGGCCTTGGTGCGGTGTGGCTCAGCTGCCCGATAGCGGCAGCCAAAGTGCTGGGCGATGCTGGCAGGCTCCTCGTCGGCTTCGTGAGCGCCAGGATAACAGTCCTGGCGGCGAGGCCGATGAGGTGTTTTAAATGCCTGTCGGCGGGACACACACGCGCCAAGTGCGCCAACTGTTTTGACTGCAGCGGTCTTTGTTTCCGCTGCGGTCGACCGGGGCACAAGGCGGCAGAATGTTCTGCTGCCCCTCACTGCCCCATATGTGCGGCGGGTAATAAGCCCGCCAATCACCAGATGGGGCAGGGAGGCTGCAAGCATTCCCGTGCTTCTCGGCAAGCGTCGGGGGTTAGCCAGTCGACCCAGGCTACCTCCGACGTCGCTCGTGCGTCGACGCCGACGCCCATGGAGGAGGCTGTAGAGACGATCCATTAATGGATCAAGTCTCCAGCCTCCTGGTCCAGACGAACCTGAACCACTGTGCCGCGGCGCAGGATTTATTCCTGCAAACCATGGCGCAGTGGTCAATAGGTGTTGCCGTAGTCGCGGAGCCCTACTACGTTCCTCCCCGTCCAAACTGGATGGGTGACCGGGACGGCTCCGTGGCAGTCGTCAGCTCCACGGCGGCTCATTCCCCGCCCTTGTCGCTAAGAGACAAGGGTACTGGATATGTTGCCGCCGATTGGGGGGGGGTCACCGTTTACGGTGTATACTTCTCCCCCAACCGGAGTCTGAGTGACTTCGAGGTCTTCCTCAACACCTTGGAGACCTCGATACGGCGACTAGCGTCTGGGCACGTCCTCGTGCTGGGGGACTTCAACGCAAAGTCCATTGCGTGGGGGTCCCCCGGGACGGACGCCAAGGGCGAAGCCGTAGTGGAGTGGGCGGCTTCGGTGGGCCTCTGTTTGCTGAACAGAGGCTCCACCAACACGTGCGTGCGACAGCAGGGCGGGTCGATAGTGGACCTTTCGTTCGCTACCCCTGCTGTTGCCGCACGAGTAAGGAACTGGTGTGTCCTGGAAGAGGTCGAGACGCTCTCGGATCATTTGTATATCCGATTTGAGCTCTCCCGGTCCCAGGGCCCCAGTAGGGGTCACACGGCGCGGCATCCATCCCGTTTTCCGCGGTGGGCTGTTGCCAAGCTCGACAGGGACCTGCTGGAGGAGGCAGCCATTATTCATTCTTGGCTGTCTCCGCAGGCCTCGGCCGAGGAGGTCGACGTGGACGCTGGGGCTGGCCGTTTTCGCAATGCGATTACGCAGATTTGCGATACGGCCATGCCCCGCATCCGCGGTCGTCGGCCTCCACGGAAGGAGGTCTACTGGTGGTCCCAGGAGTTGGCGGACCTCCGTGCGGCCTGTACCCGTGCCCGGAGGTCCTACACCCGCAGCCGGCGACGTCACCGCGGAAACGGTGAGGATGACCAGCTTCATGAGGAGTACCGCGAAGCGCGGAAAACTCTGAAGCTGGCCATTTGCCGCGCCAAGGACGCGAAGAGAAAGGAGATGCTGGAGAGCCTCGATCGTGACCCCTGGGGTCGCCCGTATCGTGCGGTGCGTCATAAGCTCCGCACACCGGGCCCCCCCCTTACCGAGACTCTCCAGCCCAGCTTCCTGCAGGAAGTGGTCGAGGGCCTTTTCCCTCAGCGGGCAGAGCACACACCCCCGTCGATGGCCTACTCGGTCAGAGACGGCGGGGGTAGAGAGGAGGATGCTCCACCCGTGAGGGAATCGGAGGTAGGGGCGGCTGTTCTGCGAATTCGTTCAAAGAACACCGCCCCCGGGCCGGACGGGGTACCAGCCCGAGTGATGGCCCGAGCCCTCGACCATATGTCGGACCGCCTCAGGGAAGTGTTGGATGCTAGCCTAGCGTCCGGACACTTCCCTGAGTGCTGGAAATGCGGGAAGCTGGTCCTGTTGAAGAAGCCGGGACGGCCTGCCGATTCGGTCGCGGCCTATAGGCCCATCGTGTTGCTGGACGAGGCGGGCAAGTTGTTCGAAAGGATAATCTCTGCCCGCATCGTCCGGCAACTCTGCGAGGTGGGGCCCGACCTGTCGGACGCCCAGTTCGGATTCCGAGAGGGGCGTTCGACGGTCGATGCCGTGATGCGCCTTAGGGCCGTGACCGAAGAGGCAGTGTGCTGTGGCGGCGTGCTGTTGGCGGTGTCTTTAGACATCGCCAACGCATTCAATAGTCTGCCATTCAGCTGCATCGGGGAAGCACTCCAGTACCACGGGGTGCCAGAGTACCTGAGGCGGCTAGTGGCAGACTATTTGGAGGAGCGTACCGTCGTGTACGAGGACCGAGAGGGCGTCTTGAGACGGCGACCCATGTCGTGCGGCGTTCCGCAGGGGTCTGTCCTTGGACCACTCCTGTGGAACGTGGGATACGACTGGGTCTTACGAGGTCGTCTCCCCCCCGGGCTGGGCGTAATTTGTTACGCCGATGACACATTGGTCACAGCCCGGGGGGCGAACTTCCAAGAGGCGGCCCGCCTGGCCACCAGGGGTGTTTCTCTGGTGGTCGGGCGCATCGAGGCGCTGGGCCTACGGGTGGCCCTGGACAAGACGGAGGCCCTGCTGTTTCATGGGCCCCGTCGTGGTCCGCCCCCCGGCGCCTCCATAGAGGTCAACTCGGTCCTCGTACCGGTTCGGGCCCAGATGAAATATCTGGGTCTGATCCTCGACGGTAGGTGGCTCTTCGACGAGCACTTCCGACAGCTTGCTCCCAAGCTGGTCGACGCTGCCTCCGCCCTTGGGCGACTTTTGCCTAATTTGGGTGGAGCCAGCGTCGCAACGAGACAGCTGTACACGGGGGTTGTCCGGTCAATGGCGCTGTACGGCGCACCGGTGTGGGTCACGGCTCTGACCGCCCAGAACAAGGCGCGCCTCTGGCGGCCTCAGAGGGTACTGGCGGTCAGAGCGATACGTGGTTACCGCACGGTGTCGACCGAGGCAGCGTGCGCGTTGGCCGGAACACCCCCGTGGGATTTGGAGGCGGAAGTGCTCGCCGAAGTTTATCGACGGGTGGCTGAATATCGGGTGGAGAGAGGCATGCGCCCTCCGCCCGAAGAGGTACGCGAGTGGCGTGAAGCCGCCCGTCGAGCCACGATGGCTCGTTGGTCTTTCCGACTGGAGACTCCACGCGCTGGCTTTGCCGCCGTGGAGGCTCTCCAGCCGGTCATCCTCGAGTGGGCAGGGCGGCAGCACGGGACCCTTTCCTTCCGACTGACGCAGGTACTTTCCGGGCACGGTTGCTTCGGGAAGTACCTGCACTCGGTCGCTAGGAGGGAACTGAGTCCCGCCTGCCACCACTGCGACTGCAGTGAAGACTCGGCCCAGCATACGCTGGCGATCTGCCCCGCATGGGCGTCGCAGCGCCGGGCCCTCACTGCAGTCATCGGAGGAGATCTCTCGCTACCGGCCGTCATACGCTCCATGGCCGGTAGCGACAGCAGTTTTACCGCGGTCGCAACCTTCTGCGAAGATGTCATCTCGCAGAAGGAGGTGGCGGAGAAGGCCCGGGAGGACGACCTCCACTCGGACCCGATCCGCCGCCGGCGAACCGGGCAGCGGAGGCGCGCTCACCTGCGCCTCATGCCGCCCTGAGTGTGGCCGCGGATGGTCGGGACGGGCTTTCCCTTCCATCCGCTCTAGTGGCCGCCCGCGAGGAGGCGACGTTACGTGTGTGCCGTACGTCGCCTAAATGGAGAGGCTTTGGAGAGGGTGCCCGCTTCTGTGCGGGCAAGCGCTGGGAGGGGTCTGGACGGCGTAATAACAGCAGTTCCCGGACTCCTCCCTTTACAGGCGCAGAGTGGCACACCGTGTGGTTTTAGTCGGTTCGAGTCCGACACACCGCCCCGCCGCAAGCCCCGGCGCGGGTGACGGTCCGAGGGGATTTCCACACGTTAAAAAAAAAAAAAAAAAAAAAAAAAAAAAAAAAAAGGTTAGGTTAGGTTAGGTTAGGTTATGCCGTGATGCGCCTTAGGGCCGTGACCGAAGAGGCAGTGTGCTGTGGCGGCGTGCTGTTGGCGGTGTCGTTAGACATCGCCAACGCATTCAATAGTCTGCCATTCAGCTGCATCGGGGAAGCACTCCAGTTCCACGGGGTGCCAGAGTACCTGAGGCGGCTAGTGGCAGACTATTTGGAGGAGCGTACCGTCGTGTACGAGGACCGAGAGGGCGTCTTGAGACGGCGACCCATGTCGTGCGGCGTTCCGCAGGGGTCTGTCCTTGGACCACTCCTGTGGAACGTGGGATACGACTGGGTCCTACGAGGTCGTCTCCCCCCCGGGCTGGGCGTAATTTGTTACGCCGATGACACATTGGTCACAGCCCGGGGGGCGAACTTCCAAGAGGCGGCGCGCCTGGCCACCAGAGGTGTTTCTCTGGTGGTCGGGCGCATCGAGGCGCTGGGCCTACGGGTGGCCCTGGACAAGACGGAGGCCCTGTTATTTCATGGGCCCCGTCGTGGTCCGCCCCCTGGCGCCTCCATAGAGGTCAACTCGGTCCTCGTACCGGTTCGGGCCCAGATGAAGTATCTGGGTCTGATCCTTGACGGTAGGTGGCTCTTCGACGAGCACTTCCGACAGCTTGGTCCGAAGCTGGTCGACGCTGCCTCTGCCCTTGGGCGACTATTGCCTAATTTGGGTGGAGCCAGCGTCGCAACGCGACTCCTCTACACGGGGGTGGTCCGGTCGATGGCGCTGTACGGCGCACCGGTGTGGGTCACGGCTCTGACCGCCCAGAACAAGGCGCGCCTCTGGCGGCCTCAGAGGGTACTGGCGGTCAGAGCGATACGTGGTTACCGCACGGTGTCGACCGAGGCAGCGTGCGCGTTGGCCGGAACACCCCCGTGGGATTTGGAGGCGGAAGTGCTCGCCGAAGTTTATCGACGGGTGGCTGAATATCGGGCGGAGAGAGGCATCCGCCCTCCGCCCGAAGAGGTACGCGAGTGGCGTGAAGCCGCCCGTCGAGCCACGATGGCTCGCTGGTCTTTCCGACTGGAGACTCCACGCGCTGGCTTTGCCGCCGTGGAGGCTCTCCAGCCGGTCATCCTCGAGTGGGCAGGGCGGCAGCACGGGACCCTTACCTTCCGACTGACGCAGGTACTTTCCGGGCACGGTTGCTTCGGGAAGTACCTGCACTCGGTCGCTAGGAGGGAATTGAGTCCCGCCTGCCACCACTGCGACTGCAGTGAAGACTCGGCCCAGCATACGCTGGCGATCTGCCCCGCATGGGCGTCGCAGCGCCGGGCCCTCACTGCAGTCATCGGAGGAGATCTCTCGCTACCGGCCGTCATACGCTCCATGGCCGGTAGCGACAGCAGTTTTACCGCGGTCGCAACCTTCTGCGAAGATGTCATCTCGCAGAAGGAGGTGGCGGAGAAGGCCCGGGAGGACGACCTCCTCTCGGACCCGATCCGCCGCCGGCGAACCGGGCAGCGGAGGCGCGCTCACCTGCGCCTCATGCCGCCCTGAGTGTGGCCGCGGATGGTCGGGACGGGCTTTCCCTTCCATCCGCTCTAGTGGCCGCCCGCGAGGGGGCGACGTTACGAGTGTGCCGTACGTCGCCTAAAATGAGAGGTTCCCGGTAGAGGGTGCCCGCTTCTGTGCGGGCAAGCGCTGGGAGGGGTCTGGACGGCGTAATAACAGCAGTTCCCAGACTCCTCCCTCCTCAGGCGCAGAGTGGCACACCGTGTGGTTTTAGTCGGTTCGAGTCCGACACACCGCCCCGCCGCAAGCCCCGGCGCGGGTGACGGTCCGAGGGGATTTCCACACGTTAAAAAAAAAGGTTAGGTTAGGTTAGGTTAGGTTAGGTTAGGTTAGGTTAGGTTTTTTTTTTTTTTTTTTTTTTTTTTTTTGATGTTATCCCTTGGGATAACGCTGCTTTCCCCCGTCCATAGTAACGACAGGACCTTTTCTGCTAATCGTATATTTTGCCGTTTATTGGTGTGTCTCGCACCAAGTGCCTCCCATCCGTCTCTTGGCTTTAATCAATTTTTTACTGTTTTCTATTTCATTTTCTTCTTATATATTACTATACAACATTTTGCAGCACAGCATTATTTCTAAATATTTTTAAATTTCTTCGTTATTTTCTTAATTCTCTTTTCTTTAGTCATTTATATTATTAATATCCATTTAATGTCTTTATAGTTCTTAATAGTCAATCTAATTATCAATGCCAAATTTATTGTAAGTTAATTAATGATCTTGTAAATTTTTATTTAATTATCGAGGTGTTATACTGATCTGTTGTTTTACTATTTATGTATATTGTTTTATATTAGGTTCTTTTTTATTTGATGCTTTTCATGCTTACTTTTCTTTTTATTTATACTTTTCTTTATTAAAATGTTGTTATATTGGTTCTAGTTTTGTTCTCAAGTGTATTTCATTTGTGGTTTTCCCATCTGTGAGACCACGGCATTTGTAACTTTGTGTAATTTGTTTTGTGTTCTTGTCCAGTGTTTTTGTGTGTTTTTGTGTGATTTGTGATTTGTTGTTTTAATCTATGTGTGCGTGATTTAAGTCTAAAAGTGATGTTCGTGTCTGTATATGTTTTTTATTTTTAGCATTAATTCCGCCTTTGTTATCAACAATCTATTTATATGCTTAAATATAAACAATTATTATAAGCCCGGTCGTGAATTATTTGTTATGCTGTTTATTTTAGTTGTGTGTGCGTGTTCAGTGTTTGTGTGCATGTTATGATGTCTCCGTATATATTCACCATATACTTTCAATATCTGTGTGTGTTCGTGTGTGTGTGTTTCTGTGTCGTGTGTGTATGAATGAGTGTGTCACGAGTATGCCGTGGTTAACCTCGCCAGATAGTCCCATTTTTGGCGTACTGGGCACTCAGCGCTGAAGGCGTTGTGCCCCGTGCTGCTCAGCCTCTCACCCTGGCAGTTGCAGCAGTTTGGTTCCGCACCACAGGCAGCGTCCGGGCATTCGGCCCTTAGGTGGGGCCCGCCACAATGGCTGCAGTTTGGTGTAGTTGTGGTGCAGAACCTCTTGCTGTGCCCGTATCCCAGACACAGGGAGCACTGCACTAGGGGGGATTGGTCCGCAACCTTGATCGGTTGCAGATCAACATGCAGCCTCCCTCTGTCTAGGGCACGAGACCAAACCACCGGGGAGACCCTGAGCACCACGTGGCACGTGTGGGGATTTTTGGCTCTCCTCCTGTACCGAACCGTTAGCCTGTCCTGGTCC